>CM055966.1:25527500-27927500 GCA_029531755.1 Holothuria leucospilota | reverse complement strand
CAATAACAACTTAATTACAAGCAATAACAGAGTCCTCTACTGTACATGATTACTAGGCCTAAACCCAAAGTGCTCTTTAGTGCAACAGAGCAAGAAGTTACGGTTTAAATCATGTTTTCTTTTTCAGAATTGCCCTCATGTATGTTTACGAAATGGAGCTTCAGCCGAAGTTCTTTATATTGCTGAATACCCTTTGCGACATTTTGCAAACTGTTTGCTGCAGCCATAACAAAAACTTTCCATAGCAGCCTACGCTGACTCAGATAGGCAGTAAAGAAGATATTTTATGGCAGAGCAGGAAACCTAAATCCCCATCACGGTTTACGTAAGGTACATATTGAATTACCATTAACTTAGGAAAGTCAAAATAAATAAAGATATTGAATTATCTTTCACTTGAGAAAGTCAAAATAAATGGTGTGGTGATACTCTTTTGAGAGTGCAAGTTATCCCCCCCCCCCCTGCATCGCGAGCCTCTCAATACATTGGTCAAAAGATACTTGTATCATGACGGGAAAGTTAACGGTAGTAAAGTTCTGCACTGAATATACTGTAGCATGAAAAATCTAGACTTGCTTTTTGTAACTTACAAGCTTTCGGGAACATACTTGTCCGGCATTAAGATAGACCTTTGAGTCAATTACGTGCAAACATAGGCCCACGAGACTCATTTCTCAACATCAGACTACCTGTTCTAAGGCGGCAAAGACGTTAGCCCGCCCGGCGGACGTGTACTCCTGCACCTATATATATATATTGGCTGCACTCGTAATACCAACATATTCGACACCTGCTATGAAGGTTACAAAGACATTTGTCCATTACCACGCTATGTAATGTTTAGTACTGAGCTTTGTAATTTTTACTGCATTTACTTCTTTAAAATTCACAAGTATGCTCCGTTTTTATTAATCAAAACATGTCGTGTAATACGATGATACATTTTATGACTAAATGTGAAACTATTCCATTCGACTGTTGGCTTTGTTGCGACAACAGGTTGTTTAGTTACTGTATCCAAACATTTCTCTACTTGATTACTTAGACTGACTGCTCAGCCTTAAGCCTGAAGTAATCCTTGTACTGGAAACTGATGTCGATCTCCACATTTTTCTGGCTCTAGGGCTGAGACCAAAGAACACAAAAATGACAACGGCTTGTATCAAGTAAGAAAGATAAAAGAACCACCAAAGAACGTCGATCTTGGTAAAGTCGGCGAGAATTCCAAAAATCCAAGAAAACCCCATCAGCATTGAAATCTGGAAGGAACCAAACAAGTCTGTGTGATAAAATGCATATGAAGTCATACAAGAAATGACACGTTTTTGATACAATTTTTATGTGAAATCCATGACGTGAGATTGGGAATACATTAGTTCAATCGAAACAATTGCTTAGAAGTGTCAAAATATTTCAATCGAGAAGGAATACTTTGCCTTCGTGTAATAAAAGTTGCTTACATTCAGGATTGTACTTGCAACAGGTAACGTATTGCATTTTTATGCAGCTTGATTTCTTTATTTTCTGTTAGCTCTGCTATGCGTACGCCATATATGTGGGTTTTTACATTTTGCGAATTTGTGCTCATCATCGTCATCTGGTCATCTTCGTTATCGTCAGTTTTCTAATTTTCTGAATTCTATAAGTTAATTTTATAAGATGAAGACAAAAGCTGTACATCTTTTCCAATTTCCAACATTTGTCTAATGTTTTTCACACAAAAAAGAAAGGTATAAAATGGGTAGTATGGAGATTCATTGTTGTGTATACATTGCCCAGGAGTGTGATAAATCCTTCAATGATCAGGGCATTTTGAAAGATAACATGTAGTTCATCTTTTACATGCAACAATAAACCATAGCTACTGTCCAATATTGAAACATTTTTCAGACGGAATATGACTCCCCAGAAGACCCTTAACATCACTTAAAAGTATACGATGATGCGTTAAAATGTGAGATCATTTACTAAGTAAAACATTCCTGCATGGTGCAGGGAGTTGTTATTTGGATAACAACTCCCTGCTTGGTGTTACCCACGCAGGCGAGAAACCGGAAATACTCCCAACAGGTAGAAGTTACGCCTCTAGAAGGGCTCGAGAAGTGGGATTTTCCAGGGACTAAATTCATTGACTTCAAAAAAAGCAGAAAATGTTTCCGCATCATGGGCGTCACCAGACATTTTCAAAGGGGGGTCGTATTTTTTGTGAAGAGGGAAGTTATTACAGCCAGGGACAGTGGCAGCTCCCTGTTACGGCGTTAGCGGCAATGCTCGTGCGTAGCGCGAACACTACGACGTGGGGTCCAGGGGCCCGCTTAAGGGCCCCTGGTGTGGTCCAAGGGGCGAAGCCCTCGGAAGCTCTGAGGAGTTAGACACTTCAAATGCCTTGAATGCGATGAAATTATCGTCAATATTGCTGGTTTGATAATGCCAAAAATATGATTTCATGTAAAAGCAAAACGTGAACCCATAGATGGGGATCATAGAGAAAGCTTTCAAGTCTTAAAATGACAATGGCACCATGCAGAACGTTTTTCTTTTAAAGTTGGGCCTATCATGGGAACCATGAGCCTGATCAAGGGAACCAACTGCTAGGATTTAGAGGCAAACGATATCCTGGACAAAAACCGTCGAAAGCTCGTGGAATATAAGGGAATATTCAAGATTAAGGAGGTAAAAATAACTAACCTCAAATAACAAATCACAGAAAAGTTTTAAGCTAATTTTTAAGCTCTGCAATGCAAAGAAACTTAAGGAAATCGTTCAAATCTGCAATGAATATCGCCTCTTAATCGCATAAGTTATCAGGCTCTACAGAACAGAACAGTAAGTGTGTGCACAATGTGATTTTACCAATTTACTTTCTTTCAACCTTTCTCCTTCAAGACCTAGAAAATACTGTACATATCATTTATTCCGTTAAAATAGGTAATGGAAAAAAGTAATTTGGGGGACTCGATCTGTAATTGTAGCGAAATTAACGACAGTGGCGTAGCTAGATGGGGGCAGGGGTAGGTCGCCCCCCACAAAGCCTCCGAAGGCCTCTGGCGGAAATTTCTAGTCTCTGTCGGAAATTTTTACCACCTTAATTAAAAATTCTTACAACGGAAATTAGTAGCTAAAATTATATTCTTAGGGGTTTACTTACAACACTTCTTATGTTTTTAAGCAGAATTACACATCGAAATGGTTACTGACAAGGCCCTGGAAGTGTCATTTAAGGCAATCTCGGTGGTATTTTAATCTAATTTTTTCCGCGCGCTACACGCCAGATGATGGTGGCACTACGCTAAGATAGTACATCATTACTTTAAGATAATCTGTCGAAAAATTTTTGCTTTTGCCCCCCCCCCCTTCCCTCCCACAAAAAATATCTAGCTACGCCACCAGTCTGATTAACGATTTGACAGATTAACAGAAATTTAAACTTTGCAATAGCAGAAGAAACCTATTTTTGATACATTCTTTAAATATTTATGTACGAGACTCAAAGGGGGGTCGTTTGCACACCCCGACCCCCCCCCCCCTTGGTGACGCCCATGCGCATTGGGAGGTGAAAACCGCATCTCAATAGCATGAAACATTTGGAAGACACTAATTTTCGAAGAAATATTTTTCTACAGATACAATGCATTATGGGAAATCTGTGATGTCATCGCGGCACATTGAGTAGACGTAGCATTGTACTTCTTTAAGATATTGCTGTAGCCTAAATATTTAACAACTTTGTGTGCTGTGCCCTACATATGGTGAAGTTTTGTTCTAGATCTACTTTGAAAATATTTAAACATTCTAACAGCTTATCCAATTTTAAGGACAATCCGGACATTCAATTTTAAAGAATAACAAAAGGACTCTGAGTCAATGTGTCCACTTCACATTACATTCTGTGACCTTGAGGAAAACTTAGGGTATTTCTTGACAAAAGTAACCTATCTTTAAAATGAGATAGCTTGATTTGGAATAGAGTATTGCAACAGGGTATGGAGGACATGAATTGGAATTTTTTTCGTTTTCGTTTTCGTTTTCATGTGATCACATGAGACCCTTGTTAAATATCACTGGAATGAGCCTTTAACGAGACGCTTTCAGATACTAAATCATTAATGCAATAGCTTCAGCTGTACATCATATTGTTTACATACATGATGATGATATAAATACCCATTATGAAGATCATGCAAATCTTATGTACACCTAAAGGTACACAATGAATAACCTGTCTAAAATCTTAGGATCATCTATTGTTTCTCTTTTGGAGTTCAATATCAGATGGGCCTTGGTCACGAGACCCACGCATACACACACACACACACACACACACAAATAAAAAAAAACTCATGACACGTGATCATGGTACGACATAAATATGGTGCAGGTTATTTTAAAGCACACGAAGCAGTGCTAATAAATGCGACCATGACGGACTTCACATGATTCTTGATTTAAAGTAAGCGATTACTATCTCTAAATAAATGATGGTCATGTAGACTTTTGTGATGAACTTGCTTATGCTTACATTATAAGGGTACCTAAATAGAAAAATGTTCGAAGTACATGGTCAAATGTCTACGTGACCAAAATTGTAATATGTACCTGTTACATTAATTTAAAGCTATTTCAATCAGAACTGGAGATATTTCATTCCATTTTATCAGGTTCGGTGTCATCATTATAGTGGGAATAATACTCCGCTTCAATAGGCATATGATACTCCTAAAATTGAGATGGGGTGATCCGTTATGCCAGATTGCTTTATGCAAAAAGTCACCCTTGGTGGAAAATAGCGTAGTTCCCCAGAAAAAGCTAATATTCTGCCCGAAAGGGGGAAGGGGCTACAGCCTCCCAGATTCCACCTTGTACTCCTGCATGCTCATATTCTAAAGTATGGTCTTCCTGTACATGTTTTTTAACCTTTAGAGAAGTCGCCAACTAGTTCTTATTACTTCAATGTCTGTTTCTTCATGTAAATTTTCATTGTATTATAAAACAATGTTAGTATGATTTTCTTTCAGCTCGTAAATTCACAGTTCAGAACATCAAACACCAACAAGGCTTTTCAGTAAACATTGAATATACTACTTGTGTAAAGTAAAACTTTGGTGATACATTGTCTGATTGTAGCAGTAAATCAGTGGCATAGCTAGAGTTTGTACCGCCCCGCGTAGGGCTATCTTTAAGTCTGTCGACTTAATACATGAAAATAGCGCAACACCCCTTCTTTAGTTGTGCTTTACTGCTCCTAAACTGGCGGGAAACTTTTAATGATTTTAAGCAAATTACTCAGGGTGGAATGACTTAGACCTAAAGGCGAATATTTCGGCTCCACAGAACATTTTGGTAATGCGTGACAATCAGTTCAATCATACGAGTCATAAAAATTCATTTACGAAGAACAAGCCAAAACAGTAAGCATCGAAAACACAACATAAAAAGTTGATTCTTACCTTCACGTAAACCAGCAGCTCAATAACTTTACTTTTGTGTTGTTTAGGGTCCTTTTCTGCCTCCAGCACTTTAGATGATTTCTTGTGTTTGTACAATGATCTTGCTACCATTATGAAGAGAATTGCATTTGCTGACAGACACAATACTAAAGGTCCTCCTACAGCAGCTAGAACGATCAAGTCATCAGATAACCAACAAGTGAAATCCCTCACCGGTCCGTACTGAATGGATAGACCGTGGAAGTTCCACAACCACAGCGTTATACAAGTAGAAACAACAACTAACGGCACTCCCCAGCCAAAGCAACAATATGCTCCTAAGCGTTTTCTTGAAGATGGCTTTCTGACCCTCATTTTAGTTAGGGATAGTGTTGCACGTAGGTCCCATGCAAGGACATTCATCCAAGCGAAAGACGCAAGCCAGAAGAAATGAGCCACTATGGCTACTGCTTTACACAAATACGCAACGTTGATGACGTAATCATTAACAAATTCTTGTAAACATAAAGCTAGTGCCAGAGAAATGACAAAGCTCATTAAGGACACTCCAAATGTGTTGCGTAATGGTTTGAACACAGCGTAAGTGCAGAAGGTAGCCAAGTGTCCCACAACTGCTACTGCAATACAGACACCACAGAATACTTTGTACCAAACACTACGTTGATAGATTGTCGACTTTGTAAAGCAAACAATTGTACGTTTTTCTGGGCGCGATCTTGACTCGAAGGGGAAGCTCGTGTGGACGCTATACCAGACGGCCATCATGTCATCAGTAAAGTTGACTTTTAATTCCTCTAGGAAGTCTTTGTCATCTAAGATTCTGTCCCCCTCTACCTCCATCAATTCACCATTACATTGTCCTTCATTTTCCCATTCTTTGTTGCTGCACACTTCAATGACTTCAATGTATTCGAGGTAACATGACCGTTCAGTTTGACTTAAATCTCTTGCATTGTTTACAAGATCTTCATCAAGCTTGATTCTCCACTCCGATGACGCATTTTCTGGAAGCTGAAACACAGTCACGTCATGTTTACGTGTTTCGTCAATTAAACGGTTTGTACCAACCATCTTTTTCCAAGGTAACATGGGGTTTGTTAGCGAAGATTTCTGAAAGAAACATCGTTCTGCTCTCTCCTCGAGGTACGCACACTTGAGACTGTCATCAACGACCATCGCAATATACTGACGTGTATCACGAGCATCGCATAAATGGTATTGTCGTGAACATCTAATCAATGAACAAAGAGGATCATAAAAGAACACTCCAAATGACACAGGAAATACATGAGAGCCATGACAACTTTCTAAAGTTTCGCAGGACCAAGACAGCTCATTTTCTAGGCCATAACACCTTGCACAGAATATATTCTTGAAGTAAGAGCCTCTGTAATATCCAGGTGACATAAATTTTGAACACATTCTACTGTCATAGACATCACTCCCTGACGGGCAGGAACGTATCATGTTTTTATCACACCAACGCAATCTTGCAGCAACAGTATCACTTCCATCTTCTACGGAATGTTCTAATAAAACATCACAATGAGAACCACTTAGATTAGCATAGTGTTCTTGACTCAACGGAAGCTCATCAGGACATTGCCTACAAACTTGGTCGACAGCCCATAACGTGATATCCTCTGAAGGTGTACCATGGCACTTAGCGCAGTAATAATTTTTGAAGACAGTTCCAAGCCCATCGTGAACAGGTCGCAAAAAGCTAACTTTGACTAAATCGGTTGTAGGGTGTTCCGTCTCACATTGTTCCACCAGTGTTTTAGGGGTTGTGGGGGGGCATTCACTTACCATCCAATATGTTTCTTCAGGACAATTTGTGCTTCTGCCATAACCGTCTTTCCAGTATCCGGGTATCGATCTACACTTTAAGAAATCGTAGTGGGGAAATAGATTTTTCCAGTACTTGGATACAAATGTATCTTGATCGCTTTCGTAGTCTTCACAACAGTCACGGAAGTAGGTACAGAAACTATCACAGTGGCAAGTACGCCGGTCACTAGAACAACTCTGGTTGGCGCAATTGAAACCTTTAGATGAAGAAAACCAGAAACGGATGAAATTACATTGCCAGTGGCATAGCTAGAGGGGGCAGGGGGTAGGTCCACCCCCCACAAAGCCTCCGAAGGCCTCTGTCGGAAACGTCTAGTCTCTGTCGGAAATATTTACTGCCTTAATTAAAAATTCTTACAATGGAAATTAGTAGCTAAAATTATATTCTTAGGGGTTTACCTACAACACTTCTTATGTTTTTAACTAGAATTGCACATCAAAATGGTTACTGACAAGGCCTGGAAGTGTCATTTCAGGCAATGTCGGAGATATTTTAATCTAATTTTTTTCCGCGCGCTACAAGCCAGATGTTGGTGGCGCTACGCTTAGATAGTACATCATTACTTCAAGATAACAAACTGTCGGAAATTTTTTGCTTTTGCTCCCCTACAAAAAATATCTAGCTACGCCACTGCACATTGCACTGGAGAGAAGGTGGGCCGAAGCCCAAAAGTCGCTCGTCCCTCTCAGGAAAGTACTTTAAGAATTGTTCAAAAGTTGTATACATATATATATATATATATTTATGGATAACCAGAAATATATATATGGATAACCATGGGACGCGTTCCTATGATGTAACAACAAAGCTCAGTTGACCGCGTTCTACCACATAGGCCTCAATGGCTCAGTGGTCAGAGTATCCGCCTTGTATGCGGGAGGTCGCTGGTTCGAATCCTGCTTGAGGCTAAGTTTTCCATTCACATATGAATATCCTCTTTCAGTATAGGGCAAGTGCTTTGTTAGAGGAAAAATGGCCTAAGGTCTCTATGCGACTATTTAATACAGCGTTGATTTGACTCATATATATATATATATATATATATATATATATATATATATATATATATATAAATATATATATATATATATATATATATATATATATATATATATGTTCAAGATGAAATTACGTGTTCCCACGTGCAAACGTTGCACATGTGTAGATATTAAGTGAAATATTGGACAAAAGTTGTAAACATGGCTGTTCACGAACGTGCCAAAAATTGTTCAAGATTTCGTGAAGGCAACCAATAGCAGATCAACCAGAGTACCACATGACTCTGATGTAACGTAAACATTATGGAATTATGTTAATACACCCGCAATAACCTAGTGACTGAACTCTCCTAGTTCGCAAGTTTCAGTCCGTAAAAACTTAATTGACGCATGGAGATTACTTTTGAGGGTTAACTGTACTTCAAGCCTGCTGGGAAAAAGCATTTCTGTTTGAAAGGATCAGTCCTGCAGTGAGACGAAGCAGCTAGGATCATACCGTAGTACAGCAATTGTCATGTTCGCCAGTCATTTTGCTAAACCAGTAAGCAACGTTACACGTGCTTCGTACATCCTACATTCTACTGTGAGTGCAATACGCTCTTCACTATTTGAGTGTATAACGTTCATGTTGTTCAGTTATGTAATTTGACATTTCTCAGGGCATTTGAATGGGAGTTAATGCAGAATATCCCTCACATGAACTCTCTTTGGGAAAAGATAAGCAGACGGATTCTAGGCAAAATTGTAATTTGAGAATTTTTTTGTATTTGACTCACTTATGGATCTGACTAGATTCTTATGAGCGAGGTATTTAAGGAACGTACTTTAAGACGATACGAGGATACGCAGTCAGAAAGTCAATTTGGTTTTGCGAGAGGCTACAAGGATACTCAGTAAAAATTTAATTTCCCTCATTGTGATATGTTATTGAGAGGCTACGGATACGCCGTGAAAATTCGAGGCAACTTTCTGTAGCTCTTGAAGGTTAACTTGTCTTTGAGAAGCAACAGATGCACAGTCAGATCTACGGATGTTTTTTCCAGACTACGTGAATATGCAGTCATGATTCAAATTGTGTCGGGGATACGCAGTGACTGTGTAGCCAGTGAAAAACAGACGGAGCTTACTTTTCATGTACGGGGTATTCTGTAATTGTTTTTTAAGATACCGTGAAATATGCAAAACTGCTTAAGGATAGGCAGTGCTAACCTAGTCTGAAAGGGCGGTGCCATGATAGCTGGTTGCTAGAAGCTCCCCAGACCCTATACCTAGGCTTGTGCCATGCATGTAACATAATCGCTAATGCACTACAGCCCTGCCTGAGAGCTGTACGTACTGCTTAATGTCTAGGAAAATGCAAATGTTTTCTTCATTTTTCATTACTCCATTTTTTATTTTTCAAGTTGTTGAAGTAAACCTTGTCAGATACCAATTTAAATGGGTGTTCTTTTAACTATTGCAGTTCCTAGAAATGTGGTTAATCAACAGTCAGATAAATTTTAATCACAACCTTATGGGACGATATCGTTTGGGAGGGGGCACAGTTTCTTTTGCCCAAATCTCTGGGCCATTTAAGCAGAAGTTTGCCCAAAGTGACTACAAATTCTGCCTAAAGTTTGTGGTTGTCGAAAAGATATGCACTGCACAATGCCACACTTCCCATGTGCCATTTGCCTATGATTGCAGCAATTCTTTAAAGCCGCAGATTCTTTTTGGTGTTGATATTTAGATCCAGTGTACATAAAATATTCAAAACAAGTCTTGTCTGCAAGTAACTGTGATTTGGAGATTGACCTTTGGTTATTTTTTTAATTGCAGCTTCAGAAGCTGAGACACTTGCTGGAAGTGAAATGTCTTGTGTAGCAAGTGAGCAGCTAGCTGAGAATTAAAGAAGGAGGGCTAGTCATGATCTATTCAAATACCCCTATATTTCATTCTTTTTTATCCATCTACTTTGAAATTTGAAGAATAACAATTTTCTTCAAATATTTGGGACTCTAGGAACTTGGAGATGCCATGATTTAGTCATATACTTTAGTACATGATGTAAAGATGTGATGCTTTCAATTCGTGAAATATGAAGCAATGCAACTGAGGAACAAAAAATACCCTCTCAAGACTGGTGGTACTTTTTAATTAATGTTTCGTGCTTCTAGCATCCATCAACCACTGTAAACTGGCACTCACACGTACACATCGCTTCCGAAATCTACTGAATCCGTCATGACTGAGGTCATTTTCAATAAACTCGAGGCACCAAAACTTTGACCTTTCACAACATAAAGCAAATGAAAAATTTTGTCATACCTGTACCGTCATCAAAAGACTTCCATGATGTTTGTCCAAGGACAGTTACGATCACGACGAAATGAAGAACAAAGAAGCCTATACGGGTGGTCTCCATTATGAAGGTGTTTCCTCCGAAAGAATGGTCTAAAGCAAAAGAAAAAAAAACTGGTAAATGGAACGGAAGGCAAATAATATTTGCAGGGATATAGAATAAACTAGCTGTCATAGTGCTGTTCGATATGAGCCATTATTCTCCGAATTAAGAAGTAGAATTTTTAAGATGTGTTAGCCTATCTAGTCCCCACCCCCTAGATTCCGTCTTTTTGTGGGAATAAGTGTGTCATATTTAACCCTAACTCATGAAAAATCTGACAAAATGTGGAAAGTTAATGTGTTCAACGGAAGCATTGTGACAACTTCGTTTTGCAGAACTATGATGGGAACGTGGGCTAATAATTTCCATGTTGTTTTAAACATCAGTCTTCTATACCGAAAATTGCATTTAAGTTAAAACGCACCTGGTTTATATATCGTTTTAAATTAATGCTGTTAGTAATTATAATTCATTTTCTGCAAAGTGTGAAGAGAACCACACTTTCACTATCTCCGCTACCTCAAAACGTTTCTAAAAACGTTTTGTGTTAGCAGGGATGGTTTTCGAGAGTATTAGAAGGTTATTGTAAGGTGGGAATTCAAATAACCTTTAAACGTAGAAGAGGTGTGAATTCATGGGACGATATGTACTTATCAGCAACTTTATGCATTACTGAAGAGTGACGAAACAGTGCCAAATTTGCCATCTGTCTTGGCTTGATGGCTTGATACAGAAAACGGGGAAATTTGTTGCAGACATATACATGCTAGAATAATACGGAAGTCATCTTCAATAAATTGACTTAATTAAGTGTCAAGTATAACGAAGTCAAGTTTTCCACTCTGATTCCTGCACTCTTAAAGTGTATGTAAACTATTAATTATCACAATATAAGTTGCAAAGGTTGAAGAAATATCTAGTTAGTCGAACTACCCTCCAAAATTTTCCTGTGTTGAGCTGTCAAATGCTGAAGTTTATTCACCCAATGGAAAATGGCCGATTGAGCAATAATTTGTGATGTCACTCTTGTGCTACTCCAAGTACAAATCTCTCCGTACTTCGTTTTCCTAAAGCAACCGTAACCTGTTTCAAGATGCGAATATCGTCTTATTGTTATGGAATGACTTGGCCATGGAAACCCACTCCTCACACAAAGTTGTACCAGAAAAGGTCAATTTTTCAAAGCCGTATGAAAAAAAAATTATTAAAAAGAAAACAAAAGCAGGTAATGTTTGTTGTACCAGTATAATATTACAAATTGTTTCGCAATCTACTATTTCAAAGTAAATGAATAAATTCCAGCATTCATATCACAGCAACTGAACAAAACATGAAGATGGGGAACTGGACCAGTTAGATTAATTTTCTATAACCTGTTTCAAATTTTCTTTTGGTTTTAGAGTTTGGGTACATTTTAATTATAGGTTAAAAGGGAGTGATCATCTACGTGACTAATGAATATGAAGGCGCGTAGCCAGAAATTTGCCAAGGGGATGGGCGAAGCCTGTAGGCAAACTATCTAAGCGTAGCGCCACCATAGGTTGGCGCAAAGCGTACAAGAAAATTTGGCCGAAAATACATCCCAGATCGCTGGAAATGGCACTTCCCAGGCCTTGTAAGTTGCATCTAAACATTTTTTATTTTGAGTTTCTAGCAAGATCATGAAAAAAATTATTAAAAAAATACCAAAAATATACTCAAGGCGGGGGGGGGGGCGACTGGCACCTTCGCCCCCTTGGCTACGCGCCTGTGAATGTGTCATAGCATATAAGACTGAGATATAACATTAAAGACATATTTATTTAAAGACAAATATTATAGCATATACATTAAAGGCTGAAATAGAAACCTTCCACATTAAAACGTCCTTACAAATTTGAAAAGAATCTACTCATCAATAGGGAGCAAAAACCGGGATCTTGACAAACATTAAAGTGGTTTTGGTTTACAAATTAATAAGCGAATTGTTTCATTTTTTAAACCACATCAATTCAATTTTGAACCACTATTAGTCATATATTTGGCAAGATCACCGTTGTTCATGTCCCTGTTTGAGTATATTGTTATTAGAATGCATGATAAGAGTACGAATTTTCCATACCTCACACCAAGATGGACGGTGCTGGTCATCTATGGGCACACCAACACTTGCCGTGTCCACTTTGAGCTGTATTTCGGACAAACTGCTGACGCGATCTTCTTATCTTAGTTCCCTGAGCCGTACTGAACGAACTACAATAAAGCTGTAGGTACAGTATGCTGGTTACTGTCACTGTATGACGATATGATCGACTGATATAATAGAGAAAACTGGCCGGGAGACGCGGAGTGTTCCAGTGATTGCAGCGAACAAACAAAGAATCTTTTAGAAATGATGAGAAAAGCGTATTACGGTCCGTGCTACGCATTTCTGGAAAATTGCATATTCATATAAGCTGCTGGGAATTGGGTCTGCCTTTAGGCAGCTAAGATTTGAAGGAGAAATTTGCATGTTTGGAGGGCCGCTTGCATGGTATCATTGTTTTCCAGAAAGTAGAATCATAACTGTGATTTTTTGTTTGGGAGGGGGGGGGGGGAGATAATAAATATTTACTGGTCACTGGTCCAGAATTTGCCTTCCGCAATTGCGTGTCGGCTAGGCATCTAAGAAAGTTTCGATTACATGATATTCATGTAAAGAGGACAGACAGCCTTTGTCTGCAGTTTCACACAATTTGGTCAATGATATCACAGGGGAAATGACAGCTCTGTTTGCACCATTTGTTTGTGAACACAAATGATCTACTTTGCCACGGTGCCGTCTAAAACCGTGGTCGGCAAACTAGGGGTCGCGACCCTTTTGAGGGTCGCGAAAATATTTCGGAGGGTCGCCAAAAAGATCCGGGGGAAAAATAATTGCCAAATTTCTCATTAAAAATAGGCAATGGGAGTGATTGTAATCTAAGAGCCAGTGATCTGAATCGTGTCGCGGATACTTCATACGCGACTTGTTGGTCAGATGTTCCGTTCCCGGCCAAGCATTTGTCATTATAATAGACTGATGTTGAGGTCCTTATACCAACAGAGACTCAGGATAATATTTGTAACATCAACAAGGTGCTTTGAAAAAATGTTAAAGTTGCCTATCTACCTTTCAATAAACCGAGGCGTGAGAACGCTGGGAAGAGTCATTTCCGGCGATCTGAGTATTTTTATCACAAAATTTTATTGGCACGCTACGCGTCAACCTACGGTGGCGCTCCGCTTAGAATGTGTCATTGGCTGTTTAAGTGTGTTGCTTGGGTGAAGCGCTGTTATGACTTTCTTGATGCAGTCACCGGTAACTATCCCTATGAACTGGGCAATGCTTAAGATAGACTAATCCATGGTACATATAACATTAGCTTCAGTGGTTCAATATGCAGTGATGATGAGGATGCAAAACTCCAGTTCTAGACTGCATAACCAAGTCAAATCAAACTCCTTCCACCGACCCATCATTGAGGGCCACCAAAATTCCGGAGTAGAAATTTGGGGCCACCAAGCGAAAAAAGATTGGAGACCACTGGTCTAAAATACCAGAGGAATTATATAAGAATGGATGGCGTATAGCTGTTTGCAATGCACGCGGTGGAATGGCATCAAAATTCGTACTCGCGGCCATTTTGGTAAGCTTAGTTATTCGCTGGCCAGATGTTAACGAGGATTGGTATGTCATGCTTTTTGTTATGGAAGTAAAAGGGAATTTATCCACATTAATATCCAACAGAAATTCCATACATATAGACATCGAAGAACAAGTTTGAGCCTTCTCTCAAATTTTCGCACAAAATACCTACATGAATAGAAACAAATATAAAACTCATGATGAGGTTTGATTTTAACCGAGACGTGTTTTTTTTTATCTGAAAATTGTCCACGTTTCTGGCGTAACTGACGATACTGAGCCACTTCAAGTCCAAACTTACACAGAGGACATTGGTATGCCTGAACACATACGTGCAGTGGCCATACTCTACCTAAAGAACGAATGTGTAGGATACTCTGTCCATATTAGTAAAAACTGGTGATCCTACCGTGGTTTTTTGTAGTTCAGTGGTCTATGCATGCATTTATATTTCAGAGCCCGTAGCCTGGGCGAAATCTCTAGGGGGCATTTCATGACACTATATCTAAGCGCAGCACCAACTGGCGTCAGCGACGTAGCCAGGAATTTGCAAGGGGGGACATTTGTGACTGACATGGGGAGGGGTCTAAGGGGAGGGGACACATGTGAGAAATTTTTGAACAATTGAAGGTCCTTACATGCAGTCTGGTGCAATGTTTTGCCAGTTTCATCATTATCATATGATATCATATTATCAGCAGATTTTTTCCTGTTTGAATTTAGAACATGTACTAAAAAATTCAAACAGAAAAAAAATCTGCTGGTAATATGATCATATGACAATGACGAAACTGGCAAAACATTGCACCTTTCACATGCCCTTTTACATATTATACCAGAAAGACAAACATAGTGCTCTTTTACAATATTTCCAGTGAATGATTCTTGTTTATTGTCTGATGTCTGGACTTTAATACATTATAAACAATTTTTTAATACAATATAAACTTTCATATTTTGTAGCAGAATTACACATCGTTTTTATCAGATTATACGGTTTCTAATATTTAAAGAGAAGAAAAATGCATCAATCAATTACGCATAATTGCATAATTTACCTAGTGCCTTTCATGTGGAATTACCGGGCAGATATCACAAAGGAGTGGCACTCATAGAATGTTGCAGTTTCAAATATATCTGGTAATGTTTGAAACAATGCAGAATGTATGCATAGGCTCTGTTCGGGAGCTTGTGTGTAACACCCAAACCCTATGAGTGCCAGTCCCTTCAAGCAATTTCTGTAGAAGTCATTGTAAATGCTGCTGTGGACGTGCAAAGACAACAGTTTTGATATGAGAGAGAGCGAGGTTGGTGTCCATATAAATTATTCTCGTCAAAATGTTCCGCTCCAGTGGATGTAATACATAGGCGTAGGAGCCTAATTTGATTTAGGGGGGCTGTAACGACTTGCCCGAAAAATGTGAACAACATTTTGTGCGCCCAAACTCCTCCCCTTTGAGAAGTTTTGCTCAGTTCCTAGCCTAGATGGGAAATAAAACTATCCTTGAAAAAAACGTTGGAACTGTACTATTACTTTAATAATGGTCAAGAAATGGAGTGCAAACCATAACTATTGCGAGTGAATCGCGCTGAAATTTCGCATTACATACATATCATTTCCATGTCAAAACATGCATTCAGAATCTGCAACCGAAACAGTTTAAATTCCTCATCGAAACCTATCTGCAAATTACAAGGCCATTCTTCTACCTGACGATTCGTACAAAGCTTTTGACTTTTTCTGCTGTGTTTCTCAGGATACTGTTATCAGAAAGGTAGTGATAATAAGGACAACATCGAGGTAAGGTCTAAAGCGCACAGAGCGTGCGAAAATTTTGATAGTTTGAGAACCATTTGTGATAGAACATGGTTCAATAGATCCATGACTCGAAAACACACCTCAACCTACCCCTACAAGAATAAAACTTAAACGCCTTTGGGGTGATTTGAGGGGGCGCTCTATTCTTGCATGCCGGTGCCACTGAGGTATAGAGTATAAGCCGTGGCAATTGCGAGCGAGAGGGCCAAACTTTTGCAATAGGACTGTTGTAGAGCCCATTACCGTTGAGCAATCTGAATGCGATAGAGACGGTATTAAAGAATATAACAATAGGACCGAAGATACTGTTCGCGAAGCGCACGAAAATTTTGCTAATTTGGGAAAGATTTTTGAAAACTATTAAAATACATCCATTATAGGCGCGGGTCACACTACAGCAATTTCGGATCGGATTACGGTCTGATTTTTTTGAGTTTTAGTTAGAATCTTCTCCATCTCTGGTCAGAGTGAACCAAAAATTTGCCAACCTGTGTAAATATTTCATATTTATCAGAGGACTATGTAAATGAAATGTAACCTAATTATTTCGTGACGTCACATAGTAAGACAGCTTTTATCGGACTACGCGTGTCCGATAAAAGCTGTCTGTCGATGTGATGTCACGAAATAATTAGTATACATTTCTTTTTCATAGTCGTGTGATACAAATCAAATATTTGCACAGGTTGGCAAATTTCTGGTTCCCTCCGACCAGAGATGAAGAAGATTCTAACTAAAACTAAAAAAATCGGACCGTAATCCGATCCGAAATCGCTGTAGTGTAATCCGCGCTTTATTCGTTTAAACGACACCTCACCGTGCCTCCTGCTGACAGAGAATGGAGATGTACCTCTAATTTTCGGATAAGTGCCAGTCTCGGCCAGAAAACTTATAGTGTAAGTTTATTTCCCTAATATAAAATGGTCATAAGATGTAAAGTGCGAATCGTGACAGGGGTGCGAAAATGTTGCAATGGGAATCAAGTATTTCCATGACAAAAGTTGCATGCAGACTCTGCGGCGAGACATCTTCAGTCCCCTCCCCCCCCCCAAAAGAAAGGCGTTTGCCAATTACCAGGTGAATTTGATGCCTAGTCATCCAATTAGGGGATAAATGCGGGGGTACCCGGTCTTAAATGTGATTTAAGACCAACGATGACGTCATCACAGAGGCTGAGCGGACCGAGGAGATAGCAAATTGTCATTATCTGATTATTTAGTGATACTCTTCCTATTTTTGGCTGGGCGTAAGTCAAAAGGTGTTGTTTCAGTGAAGGCGGTGACACTCTATACTCTTTGAGAAATTTTTGTCTTTGTGAGGTGACTTGGATGCAAAATGGTGCTATCCTTAACGAGTTGAATTGATTATATATTTAGGAATCCTCATTATTTAGCAATTTTTTCGTATTTTGGTGGCTGTAATTGAAGGGGGGGGGGGTTGCCTCGGGGGAGGGATGACACCTTTCCTCTTTGAGAAATTTATCTTGTACTAAGCTTTCCTAGGTCCAAAATGGCGTTTTTTTTTTGGTAAAGCTTTGGACTGACTGACTGATAACATAATCTGAAACTTTAATTAGTGAATTTTTCAGCTATGGTATAGCACCCTTACAAGGCTGGTACCCGGTGAGGACTTCTCCCTAGCGCTCTTAGTACGCCACTGGGGAGCCACCATTGGTTGGCGCTTAACCGTAGTGTAGGCCTTGCAAGAAAATGTTCGGTCGAAATGTCTCCCACATGAGGGGAAATGACACATTCATGCATACAAACGTTCTTTAAATTTAGATTTCAGGCTTAAAGAAACAAATTTAGATTTCAAGAAGAAAACTTAGATTTCATTTAAATTAAAAGGAAAATGCAATCACCCCAATATGAATTAGTGTACCTGGGTATCCTATTTCATGAATAGCTTTTGAGAATCATGTTACAGATGTTTCTCAATGAGTTGTTAAATTCACGTATAAACTCCTTGACTTACCTTGAATATGCAATATTTATCTTCTAACGTATCATGAAACATAATTCAAGTGAAATAAGATGATTAAAAGTTTCTTTGCCAGCTCATTGAGTTTAGCTGATAATAAAAGGTAGGTCTAACTATAGGCTATTTATATTTAGCCAGCGTATATGCTTGTCTATTCAAGCGGTGTATCCTGTAGGAGGAAGATGGTTCATTCGTCAGGAAGAGAAAGCCGGATAAGAACGCGTCTACCGAGGGGGTCCAGGGACCTACCCTTGTATGCGTTTTTACAGGTTTGGGGGGTCTTGAAATCATAATTTGGACAGTGAAATTTTCAGCGTTTCGTATTTTTCTCAAGTAGGCCAACTTTCATGTAGGATTTGGAAATCTCGGGGGAGCAGATGCCTCCCTGCCCCGCAGGCTAGGGCTCTGTCAGGGCTGTAGCCTGGGCGAAATCTCTACGGGTCGGTTTATAACACTGTCTAAGCGGAGCACCAAGTGGTGTGCCTATAAATAGGTGACACCCTAGCGAACCCCTCCTCTTTCCCCTGACCTGGCTTTGGTGATAAATACCGCTAACGTTGACTCAGCTTTAAACTGATTATATTTTTAAAAATTGCTATTATTTAGTGATATTTTCAATTTCTATTTACTGGCTGGGCTTTCAGGCAAATGTGATTTCTAATAGAAGGGGGGGGGGGGACACCCTTTTCTTTTAGAAATTTTTGTCTATGTGAGGTGGCGTGGATGCAGAATGGTCCTACCTTTGGTAAAGCTTCGTAAAGCTGATAATATGTTTAGGAATCCTCATTTTTTTAACGATTTTTCCTATTTTCGTAGCGTGTAATTGAAGGGGATGTTGGAAAAGGGGAGGAATGACACCTCTACTCTTTGAGAAATTTTCTTAGATCCCACATGGTTTCTTAGATCCCAAATGGTGTATCTTTGGTAAGCTTTGAAATGATTACATGATTTGAATTTAACTTATTTACTGAATTTTTAGGTTGTTGCATGGCACCCCTACAAGGCTGGTAGCCGGCACGGGCTGCTCCCTCTTTGAATGCCACTAGGAGAGCCACCATTGGTTGGCACGTAGGCGCAGCGCAGACCTTGCAAGAAAATGTTCGGTCGAAATGGCTCCCAGATGGGGAAAAATGACAAAGTTTAGACCTTGTCAATTGCATCTAAATAATCTTAGTTTTTAGATTTAGTGCTTTAAAAACAAATTTAGCTTTGACTTATAAATTAAAAGTTACTGTACAAACTCATTGAGCTTAGTTTATAAGTAAAGGTGATAAAAGGCTGTTTTATCTTTAGCCTGCGTATATGCAGATGCAGGTATATTCTAGCATTGTAACTTGTAGGAGGAAGAAGATTCCTTCGTCAGGGAGAAAACTGAACTCACATAAGAGCACGTCCATGGTGGGGCCGGGGACCTCCCTGGGAAAAATTTGGGGAAAAGAGGAACTATTACATGCGATTTTCTAGGTTATTTGTGCATTAAAACCTTACTTAGGACTGTAAAATTTTCAGCATTCCAGTATTTTTTCTCATGTAGGCCAACTTTCATTTACGGCTTGGAAATTTCAGAAGGCATTCACCCCCGGTCCATCGCAGGCTACGGCCCTGGACAGTGATCTATTGAGGAGGTTCTTAATGAAGTGTTCGGTTTGTTCCGCCTTCAGACTATTTTGAGCAGTTTTGTTTTAATTCGGCCTTTTATGGCTGTACACTTCTTTTGAAACTTTTGAGATCTTGCACGAAGTTTCTCCCTTTCAGAATTCGAGAAAACTTCCTGTTTTTGTGCAAAAAACTTAAACCTCTTACAGCGGTTTATGCTTTTAGCAAGTTGAACAGGATAATTGTAGAATATTCTACTTACGTTTTGTGACTAAATTTTCCTCTTTTTTAGAGTACTGTTTGGAGAGTTTTACCGTTTGAAAGGTCCGGAGAGATCTTCTCTTTGGATGGTTACTTGGTATGTTACTCGAAAACTGTCATAGCGCCATCCTTAAGATTTAGTTGTAGCACGTGTAACAAATGTAAGCAGCTTAACCAAGCAAAGAACGTTATGTTTAGTCTGCTGAATAAATCGTGCAATCTGCAATGAACCCTAGATTTAATGTTAAAACTTTTTGACCAGTTAATTTTGCCAGTGCTTCTTTATGGATGTGAAGTGTGGGGTTTTGAAGAGCTGAAGATTATTGAATTATTCCACTTAAATTTTTGTAAGCAGATACTTAAACTTAAAAAAGTACTCCAAATTGTATGATTTACGGTGAACTTGGCAGATATAAATTAGCTAAAACAATCGAAACTAGAATGATTACTTTTGGGGGCAGAATTATTAACGGGGATAGTAATAAATTGTCGCATCCATTGTTCAAATATTTAAGGGTTCTACACGAAAAGGATATCTACTCATCTCCTTGGATTTAAAAATTAAAAGTGTCTTTGAAAAGATTGGTATGCCATTTATTTGGGACAATACGAGCTTTAAAGGTCGTGTGACATGCCACCAAAAAGAGCTGTTTCACTTGTCAGTTAAAGAATTAAGTCCTCCAATCAAAGATCCGTTGGAATTATTTCAATATCTTTTACCGTTCTCAAAATATACGTCTTCAAAGTTTGATGGTTTCTGAAGAAACTAATTGCCTATGCAAAAATAATGATGTGGAGTGTTGCACAGTGTTATGATTTCTTTTGTTAACCCTATATAAATTATCTCTCAATTACTGATCATATAGATTACAGTTTGGTGAGTGATATCAATATTTTTCAATGAAAAAAATTTAACTTTTATTAAAAACCCCTCAGAGAACAACAATGCTACCAGTTTCCTTGAAATTAAGGTTGAAAAAACAAAAGCTAACATGTGCCGTATATGGTATGTCCCTCTTACGATGTCACATATTTGCATATTAAGCTCATGTTTATTCATGATGCAGGTGTGAAATAGAAATTTCCCTGTAAAATGGTCAATATTTGATGGATTTTAATGGAAGTTGTGGCTATTTTCTGGATTTTTAATGCTTTTTACATCAAATATCCAACTATGCTATTTTCATGTCACACGACCTTTAATGATCTACGTCATACTGTTCTCTTCAGTCAGACATGGCTGAAGAAAACTACTGATCAAAGACTTAGTGACATTTATATGCAGGAATGGTGTGCCGAAGTTAACAGTAATGCCCAGTGTAAAGTTTACCGTATTTTTAAAACTACCCTTACTTTTGAAAATTATTTAATTAATCTCCCGTTGCGTAACAGGTTAAATTTTTGTCGGATACGTTGTAGTAACAGTAAAATTCCTGTCGCCACTGGGAGGCATTAGCGGCTCGCCATAGGGGCACGGGGGGGCATTTGCCCCCCCAAAAGTTTGCAAAGCATGGTCTTCAATTTTCAAAAATAAAAATGATAAATAAAAAAACATGTAATTCGAGATGGGTTAGGCCCTCCCTTTTCCTTAAGTGGGCTTAAAATTAAAGAAGTGAGTAACTTTCCAATGCAATGCGAAGGTTAAACATTAACAAACTGCTTTCAAAACGACATTTTTTTCGGCGCGCTTCGCGCGCGTTTTCTCAGTTGCCTGTTTGCTACTATATATACTTCAGACATCACAAATGGACCTGCCGTTAGTGCGAGCTAAGGTAATTAATCAAAACAAATGATCACGCTGTGATATTTGTAATCTGATTAGCTTAGGCATCATAATGTCATTTACAGAGTGTAACGGTAATGCTGGAGTGAAATGCCCATAGTTCTGCAGACACTTCAGAGCTTTCGGGGTCATTAGATACACAACCCATTAGTCGTGTTGATTATCATCCACGACTAAAAGCAGTATTGCCCGGGTGTCACCTGGCCAGATTGGCATAGGTATCTGTCTACAAAAAGTTGTAACGGGCATGTTGTCTAAAAGTATTGTTTCCCATAGAAAGAGAGGTTTCCCTTCCTTTGTCCAAAACTGACAGCGCCGTTGGCCCACGAGCGGTCTTATGACTGTCAAATGGCCTGTTATAAGCAAACGGTTCTCCACCTCTGTGCTAAAGTATACCGTCGTTTCAATTGATTTAAAATAAACACACCAAACAGTCAATCTAAGCTCAGTGTGATGAGACTTTTGACTAGAGGTCTAGCTATTTGTATATAGGATGAGACGTCGTTCTGAGTTAGGGGAATTTCCCCCCCCCCCTCCTTAAAAAAATTGTTTCGGAACGGTACTGAGATCCAAAATACTAGTGCTATCACTTCATCGTTTTCAAGTGTCTTCATGCTCGAAATTTTCGTTAGTTTAAGAGAACAATCCAGAAAACCAGCATTTTATGGCTTCTTGGCAAAGCTGAAACATATTGTGACACAATGAAATGAAACAGTAAAATATTTAAAGGTGGGGCTCATTTTATACAAATGGATCAAGCCGCCTTGCCCATTTCACCAGGCTCTTACTCCACCCCTATGGTAGTACGGTAGCGATCGGTTGATATGGTTGTATTTATTTTTAAAGTAGTCAGCTCATGACTTACTGGCTGAAATGGATTTTGAAGAGCTTTTGAAAACTACATGGGGCATCGCTGTAATACATAATAATAACCATAGGCCTACTCCCATAGGCGTAGGAGGCGGGGGGCTGCAGCTCCCCCAACAAAATATTTTTGTGAAAATTCGGGCAATATTCTGAGAATTTTTCGGAAACCCACTAAAAAAAATAATGCAATAATGTAGCTTAACGGAAATCGATACTTTAAAAAACTTCCTTGGTAATTAAAATATAGGTCTGATTTGGATTGCACCATCATCTAGGCCTATATATTCGGTATTTATTCACCAGTGTGTTTTTAATGGTTAAACTCATATATTATGATTATCAGTGGTGTATTTGAGGAGCCATTAGGGCATGCCCCGTCACTGACGCCGATTTTTTTTAGTACCTAAAATAAAACAAAATTTTACTTCAAAGGTAGCATATGTGGCACCAGATTGCATGTAAGGACACCTAACTTTTCCAAAAATTTCAAAGGGTAGGGGGTGATGCCTATTTTTTCTTTTAGTACTAAAATACGTACGGTAAATTTTTTCACACAAATTTTACTTCAAAGGTAGCATATGTGGCACCAGATTGCATGTATGGACACCTAATTTTTCAAAAAATTTTCAAAGGGGAGGGGGACACCCCCTTAGACCCCTCCCCCAGGCCGGCGATCACACAGCATAGTGCCTGCCCCACCCCCATGAGAGAAATCTTGGCTACACCACTGATTATTATCATCATTATTGTAACGACTTCCCCAGAATTATAACCAATGTGGAATAGGTAGTAACGTGGTAAATTATTGTATGTAATTGGCATGCGGTGTGATAACGGATGCATGCCTATATGATATGTACATTAACATTTTGAACGCGCGCGGAGCGCGCGGTAATTTTTGTTTCTATTTTTCTGGCAGATCGTTACAGTTGTACTTTGTAATTGTAACATCTTATTATCTTTATAAGTCTCTTACACCCCGTCAGGGGAAGTGAAGAGAAATACACTGAACTGTGAAACTTAGATTAGTACATTGTGCTTTTTACGTGCTAAAAACGGACACGGCCAGACCGGCGAAAGGATCACTTACATATGGCCAACAACCAAAAAACCGAACACCAACAACACAAACCACCGAAATCGCCCAGAACACCAGACCGAACCCCCCGACCAGCGAGGACACCGCAGCCCCGGCACGGCCCCATGGAGTCTTTGCCACCACCAACAGAAACCAACACCAACGACCCAACAACACAATCTCTATATAACACACGCCCAAAGGCAACAACACACCTGAAGGCAACAACACGCCCCAAGGCAACCACAGCGCAGGGGGACATGGGGGGGGGGGGTCCACTTGTTACATTAAAATCACTATTTACAGTTTACTTACAGTATATACAACTATATACATTAGTACATTTGCAGTAAGTATCACGTGTTGTTTGGCAGTACAAAGTGTGGAGTTAGATTAGTACGTTTACAATAAATAGTACCACGTGTTCTTTGGCAGTAGTAGAGTTCGTGTGGACAGGGGCTGGGTTTGATGTCTGAAAGTGGAAAGGGGGCCAAGCCAGGTGGACTGTCAAACGGCGCCGAAGGCGCGGGGGGCCATCCAGGGGCAGAGTCCCGGTGGGGGTCTAGAGGTTGGAGCCGCCGGAAGGGTATTCACGAAAAAAAAAATTATATAGAAAAAAACAGATTTTTATGAGGGTCATGCGAAGCGCGCCGATTTTTTTCGAGAATATCGGTTCCCTTTACATGGGTAGGATTTGGGACTTTGTTTGCAAAGAACCTTGGTGCATTTTATGACGTATATTAGTACTTTCAAAGACCCTTATTTCAGAGCTTCAAGTCAAAGTAGTGTCCGGGTAGGAGGAAGAAATTTTACGGTGCAAAGCAAAATTTTCAACTGTATTTTTCAGTTTTCTCTGGAGGTGCGCGAGAAGTGCGCCGAGAACTTTCCTTGCAGTTCATGGTTTTAGATATTAATATCTTCCTTCATTAATTATTGCAAAATTTATTCATAATAGGCTATTGAAACTTCTCTTATAATTTCTATGGTTTCGCTTACTTTTGCTCATCTTTTCATTACATTTAGTTTTTAACCTCTGGAAAAGAGTGGGGGGCAAGTAGCCCCGCTTGCTCCCCGTAATCCCGTCTATGCGTGTGAAATTAGATGTAGTATATTTGCAATTAGTAGTACCACGTGTTGTTTTAATAGCAGGAACAGGCATGTGAAACTAGATGAACTACAGTCCAATTGGCCCTTTTCAGATTACATAGTATGACGTCACTGGTATGCACTTCATACTCCTTTATCATGTAGCAATGCCTGAAGCATCCAGTTCATCTATGCATTCTATTCGTATGAGTGGGCATACAAATGAGTATATCCTCATATCTTAGAAAGTTTGTAGCTATGAATATAAAAATGTAATGAGTTTATCTTAGAAGTTCAGATACATTGGATACATATAGCCTAGTTATGGCAAATGCATGTCATGCGCATTTCAACGTCACCGTCAATTATGTGATGCCTTATCTACCTTATAAGTCCAATAAATGTTAGAAAATCAATTTAACTCTCCCCTCTAATGACATAATGCAGAAAGTCCTGTTATTGTCATTTTACTTACCACAGCTAGTCTGATCTCTTCAGACTTTCGATTACCATATTCAATTTAGGAATATCACTCACAGTAAAAGACCAGTAGTGGGGCCAGGTGGGGCGGGGGAAGCCCCCTGTCAGGGAAGGCCGCCCCCATCGGGGAAATTTTCCGGTTTCGTCGGCCCGGGAGCTGTTATGTGTATGATAAAATATGTAGTTCCCCGTGACAACGGCCAATCGTCCCGATTTACTTAATTTTGGTCTAACTTAGGGCAATCCCTTCAATGAAACCCCCGAATTTTCCAATTTTCTTCATTGAAACCCCATATTTTGTCAAATTTTTCATGGTAAAAGCCAAACTTTTTTCAAATTTTCTCTAATGAGAGCCCGATTTGGGCGCCAAAATTTTGCTTCAAACATCGTTTCGGCACTCTGTCGCCCTTGTCGATGCCTCGGGTTGCTGCCCACCGTCGGGGAGCTTGGCCCCCTGTCGGGCAAATCCTGGCGCTACCCCTGTAAAAGACATTGCAATCTTGCAATCTGTTAAGTCATTTGTGACTCATTAATACGTTGCACAATGCATCGTTATTACATTCATGTAACGTATGCATGACTTTTTTTTTGTTATAATCTAATTACTATCTTGCGTGAAGATACTGTTCGCTCAGTTCAATGCATCATTAACTAAACTTGCCATTTCTTTCTACAATGAAGGTTATGATTGAACTATTGGTATTGAACGATTTATGGGACACATTAATTTTAGTTAAGGACGAAATGTTTTCAAAGAAATGTCATGTCAATTCTTTTCAAAACGTTTTCAAAATGTTTTGAAATTGTTGTATAACCTATCTACACTGTGCAACAAACAGAAAACAAGAGTGTTTTGGATTTGTTGCAAGTGAATGTTTTGGAAGTGTTATTGGAAATATTTTGCAAATGTTGCTCGTGTATACAGGCCTTAAGGGTGTAGATACAATATTATTGAAGGGCAGTTGCCCGATTTTGAGATCGAGTAACTTTTTGAGACCGACTGTCACTGACATGTATCCGCAGTAGTGATGTAGAGGTCCAAAAACTGGATGTTTCGCGCTAGAATGATTCAAAGATGCCTTTGTCACGCAGGAAACACGAAGGGCTCCCCCAAAAGGCCTCCTTACGGTCCTTGGTGGGTTCTACGGTTGGGGGCCAGGGATGAAATTCCCATAGCTCTGAGATATTTGCAAAATTGTGGGCACCGACGACTGAAGTATTGACTAACTTCTGTGACATTGGACAGGCACTACGCAAATCAGTACAGGCACAACTTGGTCATTGTTTTTTTTTTTCAATCGACTCGCTCGAAATAACATTCGGCCGTTTTGATAATGTAGGGGACTTTTCTTTTGGGTGGGGGTGATGACTGATGGTAGTGGTTACATATAGAGCTGTGGAACAGTAATCCAAGTGTATTTTGTAGAGATTAAGGAAAATGGGGTTAAATAATAATCAGTTTGGAATCTTTATCTCATTCTTCTACATCTTTTTGCGGTTTCTGTTTTGTATATTGTTCCCAGCCGTAATATAAATTTTAACAACAGAAATTAAATTCTAGACAATGTATCACGGATAATGTTATCTGTCCTTTTGATGTGCTTAATACACAAATCATAATACTGTAAGAACAAACTCCATCTCATTCTTATTTTTCATACTTGGTATATGGATTTGTCATATTAAGAGGAGCATGGATACTTTCCATACTTGGCATGTGGATGCTTAATAGTGAGAAAATGAATTTCATTGTTTTTGGTAGAGTTAAAGGTTATATGAGGTCAGGGAAGATTAAACTTCAAAATCTTTGGGAATTGCTTGTAAACACGATGTCTAAAGATAGGACTGATCAACAATTTTTGTATTTGGTATTTGGATTTATCGTATTAAGAGAAAGAACTCTGTTGTTTTTGATGGAGATCAAAGGTCATGTCAGGTCACCAGAGGTAAAAAATCAAAACCTTGTAAACAGGATATCTCACGGCAGGAAGCATGGATACTCTTCATACCTGGCATGTAGATGCTTTATAGTCAGAAGATGACTCTATTGCAGTTTGTAGCGGCCAAAGGTCATGTGAGGTTACTAGAGGACAAAACGTGAAACCCCTCGTAAACATGATATCTCATGTTAGGATGGTGGGTACTTTCATACTTGGATTATAAATTTATCATATTAAGAGGAAGAGTACTATAGCTTTTAGTGGAGGTTGGAGGTCATGTGAGCTCACCAGAGGTCAAAAACCGAATCCTTTTTGAACACAATATCCCATCATAGGAAAAGTGTATACTTTCATGCTTGACTTTTGGATGTATTATATTCGGAAGATGAACCCCATTCTTTTTATAAAGGTCAAAGGTTGCACGAGGTCTCCGTAGGATAAACAGCAAAAAGCCCTGGAAACATGTTGCTAGTAAATACAACAGCTCAAGATGCAAAGATTGATACCTTTTGTTTCCTTTCGGCAAGGAATCACTAAGCCTTTTGGCTTTCTGGTTTATTTACTTACAATGAGTCATAAATGCAAAGTAATAATGCATAATGCAAACTATTACAATTCATAAAAACAAGCATTCCAGAAGAGAAACATACACTTGTAAAATAAATTGTAGGAAAAGGTGAGTAAAAACGGGTTAAGTAGTAATTAGCCATGGGCATTGTCTTGTGAACTTTTCAAGTTCAAGATGAATACACGCATAGAAATGCAGTGATTTTAGCAGGCTCCTGGCATACTTTTTAAAGTGAAGAAAATTTAAAGTATGCATTTTGCATCTTTAAATATAAAACTTAAACCACATCAATAGTACATTTACAGCTTTAAGGTCTCGTTGGTCATACATTGTGCCAAAATCATGGGCGTCAATCTTCACTCGAATGTGGGCGGGGGGGGGGGGACATGGCCACTTATGTCAAAAATTTACTGTGTAAAAATCTTAAGTCAATGGGTGTATTTCCAAAATGTGGGGGGAACGTGTCCCCCTTTCCCCCCAGGATTGACGCCCATGGCCAAAATGATAGTTTAGGGCTAATAAATAGAATATCATAAATGCTGGTATATATAGACAAAATTCCTATTGTGTTCCCAAAATAGCCTGTACTTTTTCTCAGTTAAACATAATGTTTCTTACTGTTTCCTTTTCCTTTAAACAGAAAGTACAAGAATCAAGATCAAAAATATTAATTCTTTTCAAGTAGCAATTTGTCGACAAAAATTCTAGTATTAATTCTATACTGAAATTAAGAAAATTTACTTTACAGACTTAAACTAAAAGGTAGCTTTCAATTCCAACTAAAATTATTGCATCCGAGTTCTTCATGAATTTTTAATTTGGTTCCAAGTGGGCTTTTTTGAGCAAATAGCTTTTTGACATAAATTTCAAATGGCCTAGATCCCATAGGTCCACCGACTTTGCAAATGCTGGCTCGGCAGACTCATGATTTTGGAATCCCTTTATAGTAGTTTAGTACTGCCAGGGGCACATTACGAAAATGTGCGAAGGGGGGGGGGCACGATGGGGAATCTCAAGTACACCGAAGGTGTATCACGAGCGCGATGCGCCAGTCTGGCCAGGGGTTCCAGGGGGTGAAGCCCCCTGGAACCCCTAGAAGAGATTTTATTTCATCTGTTTGGAAATAAGATGTTAATGCTGAGTGCAGGTTATTACAATCAGGCTAGTGAATTCCATGAATTAGCACTAGTAATTCATATTTTAATTTGCTTTAATTAGCTTCCTCGTAGATGTGTATTGGAGTAGCATGAATAATTTATGCACTCATTCATTCCCGAAATGGCCTGTTTGCCGAGGAATGTGGCAGGTTTACTTACAACTTGCAACATTTCTCGGCAGACAGGCCATTTCGGGATCCATTAATTAATTTCACGCAAAGAGTACTCGGTTATGTTCCAGGTAATTGCAGTTTCAGGGTTCAAAGACTGCGGGAGACATCGAAACGTCGAAATGAATTGTTTCCGCTAAAAGCGAAGAGGTATATACATATTGGTCTTGTTACATCTTATCGACTGAGTCAAATCCAGTACCGAGACGAGACTCATTTCCTTAGCAACAGTTGGCCAATAATATAGGCTTATTCCTTACAAAAAATTTAGCACTCCGAAATCCTGGATTTCAAAAATCCGAATTTACATTTTTTTGCGGCTACAACTCTCTGTCTACCAAAAGCTTTACCCATGGCCGTACGGGACTATTTACTCGGGGAGGGCGGTAATTTTGCCCGACTCCAGACCTAATGTAACTGCCCAATTTTCCGCCCGACTGAAATAAAATATCTGCCCGATTTAGTGAGGTTTCTGACATTTGGGGGGGGGGGCGGGGCGACCGCCCCAGCACCCTCGGCCCGTACGGCCGTGGCTTTACTAGTCTCTTAAATGTGGAAGAAGCATGACCTTTGCTAGAACCAATGCGAGCGCGAATTCCTTGCGGCTGAGGTTCGAGGACTCGGAAAATTTCGGATTCTATATGTTCTATTTTTTTTAATGCGAGGCATTTTGTAACCATTTTAGCCAACTTTTCAAAATAAGTTTATATTCTCAAAAACAGCATAATGCCCCAAGAATTCCCCTTCTTCACAAGATACAAACTTTGCACTTCCATAATGATGCCTATGCATGTGAGCAAAAAGGTTAACATTGACTTTTAAATCAAGCGAAAACGTTGAAAAAGCATGGAAGAAAAGGAATTGAAACGAATAGAAGCCAAGGTAAGAGCGCGCGGAGCGGGCGAAAATATTAGGTAGCTTGCGAAAGGTCTGTGACTTTGGATCATTTTAAATTGTGATGGGGATCGTTAGGGGTGCACTCGCTTCCTATGCAATACCCGTTAGCGTCACTTTGCTATCTGTTGCTCAAGCAATTTGCTAAAACGGAGGGGGGGGGGGGACTACAGAAACGGCCTTTAGTCTATACTTTCTCTTGAGTGTTGTGAGAAACTAAAGAATCGGAAAGGATTGAAAATGTTACCGTGTACCAGAGAAACAAAAAATAATGGAAAAGAAGTTAAAATGACAGAGTTAGATTATCGACGAATTTTTGTGGTACATATTTAGAGGCATTGTTTAAAAAATAAATTTAGCTTGGAACAATTGTGAAAGTCGAATGGAAGAAGTATTGTACGGTTGATGCAGGCGCGGATCCAGAAATTTTCGAAAGGGGGGGGGGGTTGACAGCCCCCTTAAATATTCTCCTAGATTAACATTATGCTAATTTTGGTACTACCTTAATAAAACAATGAAAGTTTGTAGGAGTGGGAGTCACCCAGTTTATTTTAATTATGGAATCGGACAGAAATCCAAAGTAATTTGTGAACGGTTGACATTTTCCTCCTGTAGTGTAACTCTCTACATCACATCTACATACCACACTTGACGCTGATCAGTATGAAGCAAGGTATATGCGTCTCGTCGGTGTGAAGGTTACACCTATACCAGTGTTTGTTGTATGGCCACCAAAATGCCATTACGGACACTCGGAGAAAAAATCTTGTTGATCACATCTCTATTCGTAGTTGTTCGTCTCCACAGGATTCGATCCTTAGATCATACTATTTCATGTAATGTGTTTGCATCTAGTGTGGGCGATACTGAGAGAGCGAGTCAACAGAGTGCTTGATATCTGATTTTCAGTTAACATATTCTTTTTTTCAGCACAGAAAATTTCCTCGGAGTTAAAATCGATTCCTTGAGGTCTCTAGAAATATGAAATTAGAGAGCCCCTAGTATTTAGTAAACATTGCTTAAGTAATAATTGCATGCAATTTAAGTATTCGTTCATAATAGCATCTCTATCGATAAATCAGTAATAGCATGGGGATATTATGTTCCATGTAAGCATTTGTAAGTAAACTTTCAAAAGCACAACCTAAACAGTGGTGTCTTTTCTTTGAAAAGTTCCCACCAGACCAGTTTGTGCCACTTTTTTGTAACGCAGCTTCGGCGGCCGGTAGCACTCCCTAAGTCACAAGGCTAGCCCTCCCCCACCTTTCGCCTTCACAGTTGAGACAGGATCACACTGTCTTAAAGTAAGCTGCTTTTGTCTCTTTTTAAATTGTTTCCTCAGTGGCGTAGCTAGATATTTTTTTATGTGGGGGCAAAAGCAAAAAAATTCCGACAGATTAGTATCTTGAAGTAATGATGTACTTTCTAAGCGTAGCGCCACCATCATCTGGCTTGTAGCGCGCGGAAAAAATTAGATTAGAATATCTCCGAGATTGCCTTAAATGACACTTCCAGGCCTTGTCACTTGTCAGTAACCATTTCGATGTGTAATTCTGCTTAAAACATAAGAAGTGCTGTAAGTAAACCCCTCAGAATATAATTTTAGCTATTAATTTCCGTTGTAAGAATTTTTTAATTAAGGTGGTAAAGTTTCCGACAGAGACTAGAATTATCCGATAGAGGCCTTCGGAGGCTTTGTGGGGGGCGACGGCCCCCTGCCCCTGCCCCCTCTAGCTACGCCACTGTTTCCTGGTTTTGGATCTTTCATACTGTCGCATGTTTCAAAATACAACCTTTTGTAATAGGCGCCATTAAATTTTGTGGTAATGTACACTGCTTTCTTCATATTCTTTATTTGGCCTTTTTCTTTATATTTGCAGTATTAAATCTCAGAGCATAAGGATGTTGAATTTTCTGAAGTAGGGCTCTCCGTCAGCCATGGTCGCCTGGGGCGGTGGCGACGCACTGAATGGCGGGAGGCAATCAGTCCTGAGTGCTATCTATGAAGAAATGCCATACCACAGCCTAAAATTAATAAATTCGAGAGTTGCTATGGCTTTGCCAAACACATTTAGCATCATTTATCATTATAATAACAAAAGATTCTCATCAAAGAAAATGGGGTACGTGTCATCCTCTTGGAATGCCCCGTAGAACAAGGAAAATCGGTAAGTTATGAGACTATTTTTGTAAACGTGTGATCAGTTCAAAGTGAGTGGTCTAACATGAACAAAACATTCTCAGAGGATAGTGGAAAGTCCCACTTTTAAGACAGGGCCTACTAGAGAAGGCACCCACTGCTTAGGCTGAAGATGGAAGGATCTGTTCCTAGTGCCAACTGTCGTCCGTACGCCTTTGACCTATGCCAACAATTCACCTAATATCTCAACAAAAAGAATGTTAACATGCAACTAACAGGCCCATGAAGTGATATTACCGGCAGTGAGCTAGGGGAGCAATCTTGATCTCGAAAATCGCTACGAGCATGTACACCTCTATTTTATATTTTGAGACGAAGTAGGTCCAACATCATTTGGTCAATTGTGCTGAAATATGGTCAGCAGTTGGTTTACCGTCCCGAAAGTGTTAGTCTGATGGTCGTATGGCATACCCACGACAGCGACAATGGTCATTTAGAACTGATTTTTTCACACATCGAAATTGACGACAAATTATACTTGTACAGCTCGAGGTCACAGTAGAACAGAAAGGAGGAAAGAGTGCTCAAAAAGCGGAATGTTACCCTAAATTAGCCGGACGCCTTGTCACCCTACTTCGGTAAACCTCCAAAAGTACTGATATTCTCTCCGCCACAAAGACTGACACGGTAGGCAGTGTAACTTTTGTCAGCGTACTATGTAAGTGAAAGGTTTTCCTAACCCTTACATTGCAATAACCATCTTCCTTATAGACCTTGTGCATTTGACGTCACAGAACAGAAAGTGCGCCCTCGCTGGAGGCAAGGGCGTATCATTGCAACTTACACCAACAAATGTGTACCTGTCGGATATACGACTACTATACAACTAGTAAAGATCGTTCAAGATTAACTCGCCCGAGTCTGTAATATAATACCATACACCCTTTTCCAAATAGCGATTACACAGGATTGTGAGATTTTTTGCCAAAGTGAAATGCCATTGACAGAAACGACGCGTACAAAGACTCTATCTCACAATCCTGCATAACTCGTCCATGACAGATGTTTGAAGCCTATCTCTCTGTTTAATGACCGGTACGTCGCTGGTAGTGCTCATTTATCAAGTAGGTTTACAGCAACTCATAAAGTATTTAGTACATCCACGCATTCTGTCCGTATGGATTGGCACACAAATGAGCATACTCTCATAATCTTAGCCATTTGGTAGACATACTTGTTTCATATACAATATAATTTGATAGAATATAAAAAGTCCTGACTGCATCTTTTCAAGTGCAGTGACTTTAGACACAGATATCGTTATAGCAAAACCAATTACCCGTCATTGGCATTCACACGTTAATGCTAATTATGTGACGCCTTCTAAAACCAATTAATGTTAGAAAACCACTCTAACGTTCACGTGACCTTAAATGAACTTATGCCGCAAGTCCCGTTATTGTCATTTTGCTTACGACAGTATGGTCTCTGGAGCTTTTCACGACGCATAACCATACTCGATCTAGGAATATCGCTCACAGTTAAAAGACATTGCAATAAGTGAATTATTTGAGACATATCAATTACTTGCAATGTACTCATCGTTGCTTCATTCATATAACGCATGACTGATAATTTTCTGCTATAAGCTTACGTTCTTGCGTGAAGTTGCTCAGTTCTATACTAATACATCATTTACTTAACCTGCCGTTTCTTTCTACAACTACTGGTACTAACGATTTATGGAGCACATTATTACGTAGCCTCTCAGGCTACGTGTACGGAATCGTATTTCCATCATTTGGGAAGGCGAATTACACACAAGCAGACATTTTTTACATTGCACAAAAGAAAGTAAACTCTATGAAGTGGATGAATTCAGAGCGGAAGAACATTGTATTTTGTCTCGTCGCCATTGATGATGTTTCACCCAGATTACGTAGCTTCTAAATGTTCAGGTGAAAAAAGAATAAATTTCGCATATATTTTGGAAATTTACAGCAATAGAGCAAATAAATCTGAAAATTTCTGCAAAGTTTTTCCACTGATCACAAAAATTATCACAATTAGATGTTGAACATGGCTTGTTGGGAGAAGAGACTCATGATTTGGGCCCGCATACGCTGGCCAACTGGAATTAAAAATGTCGTTGTAAGATGTAGTGGCTTACTTATATTTTTATAGGTCTATCTTTATAGCACGTACTGTGTAACGCACCATTGACTTGTATAATTAGACACATCAAACAAACGCACGTTTGTTCATGACATGCTTAGAGCAATGAGAGATCTTGACGCAGGGTATTCTCTTACACGTCCCAAATCATTGATTTATACAAGAAAATCATTGATTTATACAAGACGTTCTTGATCCTAGTCGAGTCCTACACGCGTGCGAAGCGTACAGAGGCATTTAGTAGCGGAGCTCACTGGAGGAGGCCGTTCTATTCAGACATGTCTAGCAGGGGCTTAGATTTTTTTCAACTTTGGGGGGAGGATGGGGTGAAGTATCGCAAATGTGGAAAATGTGCACGGCGAGCGCGAAGCGCGAGCCCATGACGTGTGGGGTCCAGGAGTCCGCCTTAGGGCCCGGGTGAGATCCAGAGGTCCACCTTAGGGCCCCTAGTGGGGGTCCAGGGGCGAGGCCCCCGGAAGCTCCTGGGTTTTAATGTCTCAGAAGTGCCAAGAAGACTGTTTTAAGGCGTTAATTTCAGTGGTAGTGTTCTTTGGTAGGCTATTGGTATATTCATACATTTAAGAAAGGCTATTTTGAGCACAAAACTCGTTGATAAGCTGCACTGGATTGAAATTGTACAAGAGCAACAATGTCCTGTTAAACTTAAAAAGGCAGGGATCAACATATAGGGTCATCACAGACAATTGGATTTTGAATTCGGAGATCATTACAAGACCTGCAAGTTGGCTTGAGATCAGTGGCGTCGCCAGGGTTTTGTGATTGGGGGCACCATACTGATGATGTCGTAATAATACCTCAGTTCCCCCAAGTCTGCGTAAATTACACCTTTATTTTTCATGCGGTCCTGCATTTGCATGCAGCAGTTTTGATCTTTCGTTTGTCACAACATAAAGGTGTCGTCCTGAGGAAGGGGTCCCCCTCCCCTTTAAGAATTTTTTGTTATTAATTTCAGGTCTTTTAGATGCAAAATGGTGCTATCTTTGGGATGTTTTTGGAACTGATCATATATGACCAGAAAATGTCAATAATTTAGTGAATGCTAATTTTTGGTAAAGTAAAAGAGGGGAATATGTTATCTGTTAGGGGAAAGATACGTTGTCAAAAAGTCTCCTGACGCCCTCTCCCTTCTGTCTATTTTACTGCCTCCTATTTCGAGAAAGTTTTTACACAGAAATATTTGCGTGGAGTCCACAGAAACATTCTTGAGTTACTTACAAAATATGTCCTTTCCTTCATCGTGCATTATGAAAGGGCATCTAAGGCTAGCATGCAGATACCTGAATAGGACCTCCTGGAAGCTCTGCATTAATGATATTAACTGGGGCGTGGGGGGGGGGGTAGAATGGCATAATGCGTATACTACCTGACATCCAAATGACAATATAGAGTACGACGCCGAACACTTTACAACTATCGTAATTTTACTACTTTTGAACTAAAATCAGGACGAACAGCTGCCAGCAATGGAAAATGAGAGGGAGGGAGAGTATAGGTGCAGGGAGGTGATGTTAGACCTCCCTGATAAGTGTAGCAAAAGGGGTGAAGGACTAATAAGAGCGTTACAGAGTGCTGTTTTCGTCAGCAATAAGTGTATTAACAATCACCATCTATACCGAAAATGGCTCAACGCGAACTGGCGAAGCTCTGGTAAAAATTTTTGAAAAATGTATAACTGCAGATACGTACTTTTAACCTTCTACATCATGCTACATATTAGATTGAAAGATCCCATGTTGATGCGAGGTCCCCACAGATGTCTGGAGATGTATCTCTGTTCTTCGTAAAGTGTTGTGATCACAACAGTCTCGTGTATTATTACCTTAATGATAGTCATGACATGGAGTGTAAACAGTGACGAATAATATACCCTTTACAAAACCTGCATTTAGACTCTACATAGAGACACTTTCAATTACCCAACAAACCTACATACCATTGCCATAAGCCAGTCTTTTACCTTTTAATTCGTAAACTGTCAAGTTTTTGCTGCTGTGCTTCTCCGAAAGTTGCTATCGGAGGGATATTGATAATATGAATGACACTAACGTAAGGTTAGAAGCCGGCGAAGCGCCCGAAAATTTTGATAGATTGCCAACGAATTACTAAAATTCTTATAGTTTGAGAAACATTTGTGACAGAAAGTGAAGCGAGATTGAAAAAATTTCTTACGAAAATGAAGAATAAAATATGCTTTCCATCATACACGTATCTGTAGACTGAAACATTGGGGAGGGGGATGATTACATGGGCCATCCTCCCTAGTCAAATGTTGGGGGATATATCCCCCCATCCCCCGTGATTTACGCCCATGATGTCTAGGACGAGACTTCGCACGTCAGGTTGGTCGGTAGTTCTTGTTATTTAAATTGTCCGTTGGGAACGTATAGCTCCTTAAGGGAGCAGAACTCATTCTTGAGTATTGTTTGGTTTTCGCCCCTAGCTCTTCGCCAGAGAGTTTAGGGGACTTTTGGAAAAAAGCTTGGTCAGTGCCTATCTTCCTACACACCCACACTAAATTGCATGTTGTCTCTCAACTTTGTGTGCTACAGTGTACACACTGTGGAACATAATGCGTGATGTAGATAGGTTTGGTTTGTTTTCGTAATCTAAGTCTGGCCAGGAAATTGCAATTCCCTGGTCTGGCTTTTTTCGGTTTGTCTGCTTTCGCCGTGTCAGTTTCTGAGCGGCATGTAAACAGCACCTTGGAACTGTCACTACTGATCGGGGAGTTCCGTTCGCAACTCTTTGCACTGACCAGGGAGTCTCTAGCAACTCCCTGCACTGACACAGCTGCATGAGAGACTTGTGATGTGAAGGTCGGGAGGTCCTCACTTCTAGTTTCGGTTACGACAAAATCTAGTGATATTCTGGAAGTAACATTTCTAAGTCAAAGGGAATTTGTACAACATTTTTGAAGGTCTGTTGGCTGATTTTGAGACCGAGTAACTTATTTAGAGAGAATGTCACTAACATGTTTCCGCAGGAGTGACGTAGAAAGTTAAATGCTGGGTTGTTCACGCTAGACTGACCTAACGGTGCCTTAGTCCCAAACTGAACGTCAAGGGTTTCCCGAAGGGTGAGGGGTCGAAAGGCCCTCCTTAGGGCACTGGTTGGGTCTTGTGGTAACACGGTTGGTAACCAGGGATGGAGCCCCGGAATTTCTGAGATATTTTCAAAATTGTGATGAAGCATATATGACTTTCCACCGTAACATTGGATGGGCACTAAGCAAATGAGTACAATTTCAGATTGATCATTTTAATATACTCACTCTGAATAAAAGTATGCAGGAGACTTGTCTTGTGGGTGGGTGTGATGAATAATGATAGAGACTGCAAGGGGCTGTGGAGCCCCCAGTGTGGAACAGTGATTCAAGCCAAGCTCACATTTTGGTAGTGTTCAAGTATTACAGCTGGGCTAATAGCCTAATTGTGATGGGTGCAGCGCGAAAAGCGCCTTGGAAAAAATAACAATTAGCATTTTTAAATACATTGTCATCTGTTTATTCATACATTTTATACTCATACATTTTGTTAAACAATGGAAAGTTTTTTCGTGTTCTTCAACAGTACTTTCTTAAAGAAAAAAAAATTGTTGCCATACCATTTGGAGACGATGTTACTTCGAAAAAGTGCTCCAAACTTCTAAGCTATAGCTAGAACATATTTTCTATGTACAATAGTGTGGAGCAAAAAGTGGTTTTTTTTTAAGAAAGTCATTAAATGAAGCGAAACATTTACTATTTGTCCTAATCGTTACTATAAGATTATTATTAAATCTTATGGCGATCTTAAACTAAGGAAAAAAATTATTCAATGTTATGCAGTCGCATAGGCGTAGGAAGCAGGATGGGGGAGGGTGGGAGGGTGGGGGCTACAGCCCGTCCATTTTAAAAATGTGGTGGGGTGGAACTATGTTTCCGTCCCCTCTCAATTCAAGAACGAAAACCCCTCATTTGTTCCCTCTGTAAAAATGTCAAAATTTTGCAATAGTTTTCCTTAAAATTTACCCAATATATTACACTAAATTGCATCTAAGGACCTTCAAACATTCAACAAATTTCCAAAGGAGTGGGGGACACCCCCTCCCCTTACTGGACTGCTCCCCAGGACGGCGGTCCGAAACAAAGTTTCAGCCCTGCCCCCAAGAACAGCTTTTTACACCTATGTGCCGTCAAAAATGTAATATTTCATGTACAATATAAGAATTATGTTTAAGTCGCTTACACTCTCAAACACGAAGTGCTAAAAATAGCGTTTAAGAGCAGTTTTCTGGCTCTCCTAAGTGCCACCATGGGCGTCCCTAAGGATCGATGAGTGAGGTTGTTGAAAATTTTCCCGACAAACAAGGGTTACATTTGCCGCCAAAATATACCTGTTAAGAACGGTTATTTCATAGCCCTGGTTGTAAGGTTATCTTTGCAAAAATACAAAATGAAAAATTTACTCTCTAAATGTAAAAGAGTGAATTTCACTCTTCGACGATTGCCTACAGTGACCAATCTGTCTTCGAGTGAAAATTTCACTCATTTGTAGTGAATAACCACTGTAATTCACTCCAAATGAGTTAATTACCACTCCGGGCAGAGTGGAATTCCACTCGAAACATAGAGTGGTCAGTGTAGGCAATCGTCTAGAGTGAAATTCACTCTTTTACATTTAGAGAGTAAGTATAACGGGCAGACAAGGGAAACAAAAAAAATGCTACCTGAAAACATGGACCCAGCCCTGAAGCATTTACACGATTGTGGGCACTAGAAGAAAGTATTTTACTGGCTACAAATGGCATGGATACGCATAAAAAGTCTGTCTATATCTTTTCAGAATAGCCCAATTCGGACTACCCGTTGGTCGATTTCTTCAAGATTCTGCGGGATTGATGGTGGGGAGGGAAGAGGGTCATAGAGTTTCTACAGAGTTTTGCAATAATGTTCTATGGAGTTATAGTAGGAGAACAATTAGAGTACCGCGCGCAAAAAACATTACACCTTTTCGAACATTTTAGTAATTTTTGCCTTCATTTTACATAGCTATTACCTATATACAAATAGCATATATCACTGAATACTCACTACATAAACCTAAAAATTGCAGTTAGCCGTTTTGTTTTATAATAACCAGGACTAACGGTCATTCAATTTCTTTATAATGCAGCAGATTTGAGGGCTGGATGCAAGGATGGGCAACCGCGAAGGTGGCACGGAGTTTTGCATTAATCCAGTAACACTCTGTCCTTCTTGAGTTAATAATTGGGAAATTAGCTCATATGAAGGATGCACGTGAAGCGCCCCGAAAAGTAGGATTTTGAGACATTTTATTAACGTTTTTAGGCACTGCATGCACAGAAGGAGTCGGAAAGCGAGTCTCCTTCGCAACCATCGTCATACAAAGTGCACACGCTTTCAAGTGTTTACAACAAACACAAACGCGCTCCGACTTCACGATTTGAGTAGGTGGAAAGCCAACGCACATTGCACCCACCCGACTACAACCCGACTGCAAAAAACAGTCGAGTGACAGACGGGTCGGTTAAGTGTGTGTCAAATTCTGTTCTCTACCCGATTGTCGGTTCCGATTGCTATCCGACAGTCTTCAACGTCGTAATCACAACGGAAATATCAAACTGTTTTGGTATTCATCGTGGAGTAGGGGTGGGAGTCAGTCGTAGCAATGTGCAGCTGCCACCGACCCAGCTGGGACCCTTTTTTGGTTTTTATGAATTGGCCAGCAAAGAAGCGTTTGCGAAATCAGTCGACGGTTCCAGAAAGTAAATGTACTCACCCTCATGTGTGATTGACGAACAGGTGATAGACTTATATCAAAACCGACGGTGTGTTACGTGATTAACCTACAATCCGACTACAACCCGACGCAACTGACCACGAATACCTACAATTTATCCCCTACAAGCAGTCAGGTTGAGTTGCATCACTTTTCTGAAGTTATTTCACAGTGCCAGACATGGTGTCTATTCATGGCAGACATTATATGCAATAAACGGTAATTTCCCGACAAACAGAATAGATTCCTAATACAGTTGCAACTGGTAGGGGTTAGGTCTTTGGTTAAATGTATCTTAAGCAATATTTCCATCCGACACTTATTCAATTAAAGTAAAACGTGATCATAAAACTTTCCCACATTTCTGTACCCCCCCCCCCCCAAAAAAAAAAACTTTTTTTCTAAAAAAGTAAATTAATTGCAAAAGAAAGTGACTTTTCCCGACAGATGACACTGTGAAAATTTCTGGGGAGTGTAGCACCCCCACACCCGATAGGGACGCCCCTGATTGCCACAAATTTGTATCACTTGCTTTTATTTGCAAGCTTTAGAGAACTAGCCTACTTGTCCGGCATTTAGATAAGCCCACCTTGCAATTTTTAAGCAATCAGTTACAAGCATGCGAGAATCATCTCTCAACATCAAAAGACCTGTGTGTAAGTGTCACTTGTCCATTACCATAGCGGGTGAATATTAGCACTCTTTACGTACCAACCTTTGTAATTTTTACAACATTTACTGTCTAAAATTTACACAGTATTTGGCTTTTGTTATAAAACATGTCTAATAACACAAGAATACATTTTATGAAGAGATATTAATCTTCTGCTTTTGGCTACTGTAGGCTCTGTAGCAACAAGCAGTTGTTAAACTGTCATTATGGAAACATTTCTCAACTTCATTACCAAGGTCAAATAGCAACTCCCTGCCTAGAATGACTACTCGGCCTTAAGCCCGAGGTAATCCTTGTACCGGAAACTGATGTCGATTTCCACAAGTTTCGGACTCTAGGGCTTAGACCAAAGAACACGAAAATGACAACGGCTTGTATCAAGTAAGAAAAATAAAAGAAAAACCACAGAGCGTGGATCTTGGTAAAGTCGGCGAGAATTCCAAAAATCCAGGAAAACCCCATCAGCATTGAGATCTGCAACGGACCAAAAGCATTTGTTTAATGAATGCTAATGACGTATTGTAAGGGATGATAGATTTATTGATATACTTTTGCATAACTCCATGACGTGAGGATAGGAGTAGGCCTATATTAATCAAATAAAGGTAATGGCTCAGAATTGTCAAAATATTTCAATCCAAAAGGAATCCTTTTGGCCGTCATGAAATGAAATTTGCTTACATTAATTATTATATTTGTTACATGTCACGTAGGCCTATTGCATTTTTATGCGTCTTGTTTTCTTTGTTTTGCTGTGAGCTAGACATACCTTAGCCAACAACGATATGTGGGTCCCATATGGGGTCAATATGGGATTCCTATCTAAGACCCAGCTCTATGATCCACGGGAAAACATGGGGCATATGTGGGGTCTATATGGGCTACATATATGGGGTCCATATGGGGGCATATATGGTTTTTTTGTGTGACTCATATGGGGTCCAGATGGAGGATGTGTGGGGGGTTTCATGGGACTTATTTGGGACCCACATGTGGTTTGCGGTGAGCATAGGACACACATGTATGTCATAATCTGTATGTGAACTGCATGTCTGAGGTGTTTACCATATATCCTATCTTCGGGAACAGATCATATAATTGGTGCACATTTCTCCCATGCTTTCAGTGGTCGTGTGTTTATCTCCTCCCTTAAAAATACAACACAAGTGGGCCGCATTACTGTCAACAGGGTAAATACACGTACACTTCAGACGAATATTTTGTTACTTCCCGTTCCCCATTCCACGTGGCAGTCAGTTGTACCGTATGACATTATGTTAAAAATCACGGGGTTGAAAACTTGTCAAATGTAATCAGTCTATTCCACATGATGTTAATTTTTCTGAACAAGATGTTTACGAAATAGAAGCCAACTACGTATCCATCCATGAATTATGATAAAATGTTTTCAAAGTTATGGTAGCAGTCCTATGTCTTCCCAAAGCAGCACTACACATTCTCTTTTTTTTCTGCAGCGTCACTAGCGTGCACACCTATTCCTTCGTTGCAATTTTAAGTCCTGATGAAAACGCTTCTTAAAATGTCCAATCCAGCAACTTGTAACTTATCTGACTGTTGAAAATACAGCTGACCCGCATAATGTAAATTTGAAGTTTATCTTCACTATGAAGTGTTGCATAAAAATTTAATTATGAATAACAAGCCAAAACAGGAAGCGTCGAAAACAAAATATAAAAAGTTGAATCTTACCTTCACGTAAACCAGCAGCTCAATAACTTTATTTTTGTGTTGTTTAGGGTCCTTTTCTACATCCAGCACCTTAGATGATTTCTTGTGTTTGTACAATGATCTTGCTACCATTATGAAGAGAACTGCATTTGCTGACAAACACAATACTAAAGGTCCTCCTACAGCAGCTAGAACGATCAAGTCATCAGATAACCAACAAGTGAAACCCCTCACCGGCCCATACTTAATGGATATACCATGGAAGTTCCACAACCACAGCGTTATACAAGTAGAAACAACAACTAACGGCACTCCCCAGCCGAAGCAACAATATGCTCCTAAGCGTTTTGTTGAAGATGGCTTCCTGACCCTCATTACAGTTAGGGATAGTGTTGCACGTAGGTCCCATGCAAGAACATTCATCCAAGTGAACGAAGCAAGCCAGAAAAAATGGGAAACTATTGCTACTGCTTCACATAAGAATGTGACATTGATGACGTAATCATTAACAAATTCTTGTAAACATAAAGCTAGTGCCAGAGACATTACAAAGCTCATTAAGGATACTCCGAATGTGTTTCGTAATGGTTTGAATACAGCGTAAGTGCAGAAGGTAGCCAAGAGTCCCACAACTGCTACTGCAATACAAACACCACAAAATAATTTGTACCAAATACTCTGATCAATTGTGGGATACGTAAAACAAACTAGTGTACGCTTTTCTGGGTAAGATCTTGGCTCAAAGGGGAAGCGTGTGTGGACGCTGTACCAGACTGGGAACATGTAATCAGTAACATTACGCTTTAATTCATCCAGGAAACTTTTGTCATCCAATATTTTGTCTCCCTCTACCTCCATCAATTCATCATTGCATTGTCCTTCATTTTCCCATTCTTTATTGCTGCACACTTCAATGACTTCAATGTATTCGAGGTAACACGACAGTTCAGTTTGACTTAAATGTCTTGCATTGTGTACAAGATCTTCATCAAGCTTGATTCTCCACTCCGATGATGCATTTTCTGGAAGCTGAAACACAGTCACGACATGTTTACGTGTTTTGTCAATTAAACGATTTGTACCAACCATCTTTTTCCAAGGTAACATGGTGTTTGTAAGAGAAGATTTCTGAAAGAAACAACGTTCTGCTCTCTCCACGAGGTACGCACACTTGAGACTGTCATCAACGACCATCGCAATATATTGACGTGTATCACGAGCATCGCACAATTGGTATTGTCGTGAACATCTAATCAGGGAACAAAGGGGATCATTAAATGTTATCCCAAATGACACAGGGTTTACGATACTGCCAAAACAACTTCCAAGAGCTTCGCAGGACCAAGACAGCTCATTTTCTAGGCCGTAGCACCTTGCACAGAAAATGTTCTTGAAGTAAGAGCCTCTGTAATATCCCGGAGACATAAATTTTGAACACATTTTACTGTCATAGACATCACTCCCTGTCGGACAGGAACGTATCATGTTTTTATCACACCAACGCAATCTTGCAGCAACAGTATTTCTTTCATTTGTATTATTATCTTTTACGGAATGTGTTAATAAAACATCACAATGAGAACTACTTAGATTAGCATAGTGTTCTTGACTCAACGGAAGCTCATCAGGACATTGCCTACAAACTTGGTCAACAGCCCATAGTGTGATATCCTCTGAAGGTATGCCATGGCACTTCGCGCAGTAATAATTTTTGAAGATAGTTCCGATCCCGTTGTGAACAGGTCGCAAAAAGCTAACTTTGACTAAATCGGTTGTAGGGTGTTCCGTCTCACATTGTTCCGTCAGTGCTTTAGAAGTCGTAGGAGGACATCGACTTACCATCCAATAAGTGTCTTCATGGCATTTGGGGTTAATGCCATAGTGTGTTTTCCAGTATCCGGGTATCGATCTACACTTTAAGAAATCATAGTGGGGAAATAGATTTTTCCAGTACATGGATACAAATGTATCTTGATCGCTTTCGTAGTCTTCGCAGCAGTCACGGAAGTAGGCACAGAAACTATCACAGTGACAAGAACGCCGGTCACTAGAACAGATCTGGTAGGCGCAATTGAAACCTGTGGACAAAGAAACCCATGAACGGACATAATTTACATCGCACTGGATGATGGAGTATTTGCTGCAGTTAGGTTATCTGTTATCGGTGTCAGAATTGTAGGAGTCGCATTTGTATGTGTAAATTCAATACCAAACAAGGCTTTGTGAAAGGGAAAAGCGCAAGACTGCTCTTTAATATAAATAGTTCTGATGACGATAATTGTACGTGCAATATCTTAAAGGGAGAAAGCAGTGGCCCCAAGTTTATTTAAAAAAAATCTGCTAAAATTAAGAAATCTCTAACTTCCCTTAGAAGTATCTTTCATTTTGTTTCTATATAAAAACTATGAATGTTGAAGGAAAACCAAGAAGTTATTTTGCATGAATTTAACAAATGTGTAACAAAAACATTGTCACATGGTAGGAGCCATTCCTGAATTAGGATGGTGGGGTACACTAATTTAAATGGGGGGGAGGGGGATTGCATTTCGCTTTAGAAATTTTTAAGTTAAAACTATGGAACAGCCTTTTCAAAGGAATATTATATGATATTAAAGAAATTTCTACATCTTCGCATTTCATTATGAAAAATGTTTGGTTTGTCAGTAGTTGTGACTCCCTCCATTTTTAAATCTGTCCAAAGAACGTTTCGAGGGATTTTGTGATGTTATCAGTGAGGTAGTAATTTTGCACATAAGTAAGGAAGAAACAACGTTTCAGCATCGTTAGGTCAATATTTCACGGCTGACGTAACGTGTACCAGTGCCTTCCTTCCTTAACTGATGAAACAAATCTCGATATTTATGAAAGTCATGAAACGAGGGGGGGGGGGGGGGGAGGGCTACAGAAGGTTTGTGGTGATATCTGCTTTTTGGCCGTTTGGCCCTTCCTCCACCTCTTTCGACAACTCCTGGGTCCATGACCGAAGCCATCGTCACTAAAACCGAGGTACCCAAAAGCTTTGACCTTTACAACGTAAAGGGTATGAAAAATTTCCCCATACCTCCTGTACCGTTATCGTACGACTTCCATATCCCTGCTTGTCCAAGGACGGTTACGAACACCCCGAAATGAAGAATAAAGAAGCTTATGAGGGTGGTCTTCATAATGAAATTGTTTCCTTCGAAAGAATGATCTCTAGCAAAGAAAAAAGATGGAACAGCAGGCATGAATATTTGCACAAATATAGAACAAAGAAACTGTTATAATGCTATCTGCATTATTCTCCGAAAAAGTAAACTTTTAAAGTTTTATTAGCCTAGCTAGTTCCTAGCAGTAGAGTAATGACTCGAGTCACCGTTTTTGATGACTCGACTCGACTCGACTAGAGTTAGTTGGGTCAAAAGACTCGACTCGACTCTAGTCACTATGCTGCATGACTCGACTCGTATTTTCTTACAATGACTCGAGTCAAACATATCGGCAATAATGTTGGCAACATAAATAAAAATATCTGACTGGTGAGGGCTACAATCCTGCTGTTACACTGAACACTACGTGAAAAGTGACTGGAGCCACTTGTGATCTTCCACCATCACATCTGGCATCAGATCGCCCATGGGGTTCTTATGGCTTCTGGAACCCATAATATCTGAAGTGGCCAGAGATTTGTTCAAAATTACTGTTCAGAATTGTGTAATTGAAGGTTAATTAGAATCGATTCTAATTGGAGCTGTATCTGTCTAAGGTTTTCTACTTGAATACTTATAGTCTGAAACCTGGTGGTGTGGTATCAACTCGAGCTTCTGATAAATTCCTGGATGCAAAAATAGAAAAGACCTGTGATTCTCAAAAAAGGAAAAAAAAAACTGGATGACTAATTTAACTGAAATGGAGAGTGAAAGTGAGCTATACAAAGTAAAAGAGTAAATAAATCTGTAATGGTAGAATTCATCATAACTTGATACTCGTTGACATATAGATGAAAGGAGGAGGCACAGTTGTCGCCTCCAACACCGGTTTCAGGATCCGGAGTGACCAAGTCATCATGTATAACAACTGTGTAATTAACTTGCTTGTGTGATCTAGTATTGAAGGCCAATTGTAGGTCAATATGTTCAGCTGACTCGAGATGACTCGAGTAGACAGAGTGACTCGACTCGAGTGTGGTTGGGGACTCGACTCGACTCGAGTTCAGTTGATGACTAGACTCGATTCTACATGGCAAGTGAAAGACTCTGACTCGACTAGTAAAAGACTCGACTCGACTCGACTCGAGGTTCGAACTTCAGTGACTCGATTACAACACTGGTCCCTGTCCCTGGATTTCGTCTTACTAGTGGAGATAAGTAAGTCATATACGTATGTTAAATGACGAAATGTGGAAACTTATAATGTGTACAACGGAAGAGTTGTAACAAGTTCGTTTTGCAGAACTAAAGGACAGAAGAGAACGTGGGCTCATAATTTTCAAGTTTTTGTCTTACATTTCAAAGTCTTCTACCCTGAGTTAAAACGCACCTCGTTTACATCTCCTATTATATGAATGCCGTTAGTTTTGATTTGTTTCTTGCAAAATACGAAAGCAACCAGACTTTCATGATAGTTTTTCCAGAGTAATAACGGCTACTGCAAGGAAGAAATTCTAATGACCTTCATATAGTGAAGGAATAAATTCATTGAACTAGCATATGTGCTTATCAACGACTTCATGCATTGATGAAGCGTGACCAAATAGTGCCAAATTTTTCCATCTGTCTAAGGAAAGGTGGTACAGAAATCTCTCAACAATCAAAGTGACCCCCACCTGTTTTTGCATTTGCTGATTGAGTGGTTTTAAGTATGAACGGAATTGAAGAGCTGATTTTTGTCACTTAGCGCTACATTTGATGATCAGATCAGTTTTAAACAGGGATTTGTATAGCGAGTGGTCTAATGTCCAGATCACAGGGTTTTCAAGATAGGTGTGCCTAGATTAAAGTCATTGCATTTTCTGAATGTTTTGGGTATGCTTTATTCAAAAAGGCGGGATCCAATGCTTTTCCAGAATGAAAATGGCGGCCATTTTTAACGGTTCCAAAAGACTGCCATTTTCACCACCATAGCTTCCTTATTGTAGAAGGTACGTGTTACGGCTAGGTACAATACACAGAACCGAAACAGCGAAGGATGCAGAAGAATGAGATTAAGATTCCAGCTTATTCTTATGTAACCCCCTTGTCCTTAATTTCTACAAAATACACTAAATTTTCACTCAGGGCTAAATTTACAATATTTAATCCGTATATTAGTCCCTAGTCTTTGCTCGGCGGAGACACTCGTACCAGGATGGTTTATGGTGAAGGCTGGGCTAGTTGTCGTGATAACCCCAACGCGATAACGACTATCTGACTATAGGCTAGGCTAGCTGGTTTGCACAGTTCAGTAGTCGGCTACAACAACGGGCGAAATATAGACGGCCGTTACAATAAAATACAGCGTTCAGGTGGCCTGTGGATCAATCGGATTCAGCTCTGTCTCAGCAATATATCTGGTTGGTATAGTCTGTCTCTAGATGGTCAACTGTCTGTTGTAGGTTATTTCTCAGCTGGTTTGTCTTTCTCTAGATGGTCAGCTGTCTCTAGTTTTGCCGCTTTGGAAGAGTTCTTATATGCCGAACACTGTATGACGAGAACATTCCATTCGAAGGATGACGTAGAAGTTTCGATACCCCCAAACCCCCTCGCTAACGGTAGGATGGGATTATTGCCAAGGTCTTCAAGAAAATCCTCCAGGTGTGATACAGAAGAGTTTGTTCAGTGGATTGTGAACGAGGATCGTCATAAGTTTCATACCAAACTTGCATACCCATATGAAAACGTTGTGGCAGTTGTTATAACAGTCAGGTAACCATGAGAATTACGTACTTTCCTTCGGCCTTCTTACTAACCCCTCGTTGCAGTCAGGTGTTATTGCCCATTTAACGCTCATAAAATCTTTATCATTGAAGGTAAATAGTGTGAAAATAGTCATAATGTGTACGAATCGGGCGGAGCTTGATGTCAGCATTCACCATGCATGTAAAATCACGAGATGTCAATGCTCGTGGTAGAACTCTGAACAGCTATGTGCTCTGAACATTTCGAATGACCCAATAGTATTTAAATATAGATGATGCATATTCATCGGGAGTGATATGTTCCCTGATACCCAGGGGCAAAAAACAGACTTTCAGAATTAAAGAATTTCAGTATTACCTCCACAACAGTGTGTCATGAAAAAGTTATTGTTTATGGATTCAGTGTTATTCGCAACAGAGAATATGTCACTAAATAGTTGTGCATATTTTCTATGACAAAATATTTAAAGCGATCTGAGAGTGATATTCATCATACAAAATGGCGGCCATCTTTGAATTTAACATGGCCGCCAGTTGTGCTTGGACGTGATGTTACCAATGGGTTTGTTGGTACTGAAACACAGGGTGAGCCAGCCAAATCACGCTTATATCTTCCAGAATGCAAAAGTTAGGGTCATGTTCCGTGAAAATTGGCAGGTATTTTCGCATTCAAAATGGCTGTCATGAAAATGTCTTGAAAAATGGAGCATTGCATTAATTCTGCATAATCAATACGTTAAACAAATGCAGTAAAATCCAGTCTGCTAAAGCCATCTCGCAAAATAATACGTGACTCTTTACTACATTTTAATGTCGTTCATCGTCTCATAAAAGAATCCTCATACCTCATCTATGCCAGCAAGTGTGTATTATGTTACACGAGATTGCACGCTAGCCTTGACACAAATGTGGTGTACAATATTATCAGTCAAAATTGAAGTCTTGCCCACACTGTAAAAGTTCTCTCTACTGAATTTAATTTTAGCCACAACTTAAGTTTAAAAGAAACACACCTGTCTAATGCACTTTTACGAATGGCCTACAATGGACTGATCTGAACTTAAATTGCACAAGGCCATATCCTCACAATTCTGTGAGTTGACAGTCAGCTATATTTAGTGATCTGCAGCTCTGCAAAAATCATCACTGGCCAATCAAAGTGAGGCTGATGTTTGAATTTACGTCAATAGAAGTGTAGTGATTAACTTCAGAGTAAGTAGAGATGCAGGATATTCAAAAATATATTTAAAGTAATTGAAAAGCCCCTGTAAAGGATTCTTGTCTTGTCGTTGGGTGTATATATATATATATATATATATACATATATAGGTAATGAGGAAATTTAAAATAAAATTATAACATTGAAATTCACATATTTAATTTCAATGTTCAAAGAATAAAGATGAAGTGTCAAATTCATGAAACTAAAAGTTAAAGTAATGAGATCAAACGTAAAAAAAAAAATGATGAGCTTAAAAAGTGAAAAGTTTGACATTTCAAGTACTTTTAATAGCATTGTTAGTCTTACTTAATAAATCAAAAGACACTTTTGTGACTTTTAAGGTTAAATTAATGACTTGTTGGTCAAAACAATGACTTTCAATGTCAAAATTACGTAAAGTAAAAAATCAAAATCGTGACTTCTTATTTACGTATTATAGGACCTAAATTAGAATAAATGGGATTCGAAGCCATTTTTTCTCTTAAGTCAAAATATTTGATCAAAAGTTAAATTCTAACATCGTAAGAAGATTCAAAACCTTTTCTAGTGTATTTTATCAATTTTTTCCCTCCCAAATGAGAAATTGTGGAACATTTGACTATCGTAATATTTATATATCAAACTTTTTATGGTTAAATCCATAGGCGTAGGAAGCTTTTCGAGACTGGGGGGGCGAACCTTGTTTCGGATCGCCGTCCTGGGGGAGGGGTCAAAGGGGAGGGGACGTCCTCCTCCCCTTTGGAAAATTTTTGGGTATTTGAGGGTCATCAGCTGCAATTTGGTGCAACATTTTGGACAAACTTTAAGGAAAATTACGGCAAATTGTTGACAAGAGACAAATAAGGGGGTTTGGCCCTTGGTTCTGGGGGGCGAAAGCATACTTCAGCCCCCCAAATTTTTGACTGGGGGCTAAGCCGGCGACCCCCCTCCCCCGCTTCCTATCCTCTTGGTTAAACAAAAGGATATTCCTTGAAAAATTGCATATTTGTGTTTCAACTTTAGTCAACAAGACGTTTCAAGGTTTGAATCTGTTGCTTTTGCTAAAATTTGAACTTTTCAGTTACAACTTAAACTAAATTTCTTTTTCTTCTACAGGCTATTGCTGTAATCAAAACTCGAGAAAAACAATATTTAAGTAACAAAGGACGTTTTCTTTGTCTGCTGAGTTTCCTTTTCAGGCCAAAGCTGACCCTTGTGTTTCAGAAAATACTGTTAAATCAAGGCTAATTCTGCACAACTTTTTATCACCTTAAGATTTCTAACAGAATTCGTATTAAGCAAATTACTCCACATAAAGTGTCGCGTTATTTGATAAATATGAACTGAGCATGTTTCTAATGAGACAACGTGGACAAATCCACATTAGAATCAAGTCAAACGAAACTTACCCACTACAACCTTATGTTCACCAGGGGCACTGAGTCAGCTTTCTTGAAATATTACAAATGGCTTGATAGAAAACGCTCAGAAATTCGTTGAAGACATGTACATGCTAGAATAATTTTTCGGAGTACGGAAGTCATCTTCCATAAATTTACTTAAGTGTTAGGTATAAGTAAGTCACGTTTTCTTCTCTGATTCCTGATCTCTTCAAGTGCATTTAAAGTAAAAAATTAACATAATATATGTTGCAAAGGTTGAAGAAATATCTAGTTAGTCGAACTACCCGAAATACCTGTATTGAGGTATCAAATGCTGAAGTTTACTCACCAAATGGAAAAAGGTCGATTGAGCAATAATTTGTGATGTCACTCTTGTGCTACTTGAAGTACATTTTTTGATGTTCTTCGCTTTCCTATAGCAACTGTAACTTGTTCAAAGGTGCGAATATCGTCGTATTTTAAGGAATGACTTGTTGGCTATGCAAGCTCTCTTCTCACAAAATGTTATGAGAGAAAAAGTTTGTTTTTCAAGGTCAAAAGCAAATTTATTGTAAAATGAAACAAAATTATGGATGTGTTTTGTACCAGAAGAACATAGCAACTTGTTGTCAAGTCTACTATTCCAAATTAAATGAATAAATTTCAGCATTTTATATCACAACAACTGAATGACGTATGAAGATGAGAATTGGTCCAGTCAGATAGATCTCCTTACCGGTACGTAACACCTGTTTCAAATCTCTTTTTTTAAACTTTATATACACTTAAATTACACGTTTCAAGGAAGTGATCATTTAGGGCTAAGAACTAAAATTAGGCACTCCGTTTTACTGATGTAATAAATATGTGTCTACTTTGAGAAATCATATCAATTTGTCCAAAACACTTTCCTGACAAACACTTTTCTGTCTAAACTGAGGATTGGGTGACTGAGACGTCATGGCTATGTATAATTCATATACACGCTCATCCGTACACTTGATTGGTCGTGTGGGCGTGACCAAATGTTCTGTTTACCAGTAACACTGCACACTCGCTCGTTGTAATACAACGCGCGCTCGGTGTTGAAGCCTATGGCGCGTAACGGTCGCATTGTTCACATATAGCTTGGCGTGTGTTCATTGGTGCAAGGCTTATGCATATTTATATTTGTGTCTGTTTTTGTGTAATTTGGCCTGGTCCCTATGTAGGAGTGTTGAAAATTTGAAAACAAAGGTTACCATTGGAAAGTTTACATGATAACCAATCCAGCAATGCATGAACATCGGCGATCCAAGCTTGTTTGTACAAACAGCAGTAGGTCAAAAGTTCATAGCTATTGCTTGCCATGCAAAAAGATGCCTTCGAAATCTGTCCAGGTTACTATGTAAAAGTCAAATAATATCGATATATTTTTATGTCATTCAGAAGCTGAGACATAGTAGAACATGAAACTGAATGAACGTCACTGTAATTTTGCTATGCAACAGAGCACGAGCGATCGAAAGTTCGTGTCCGTACTGTTTTCCACAGAACGCATTTTCGTTGCGTGGGAGACGCTAACACAAGCTGTACGGGTTTAAGTAACAAACAAATTGATATGTGTGTACCTTATTAAACTGAGATAACAAATTAAAGACTTAAATACATTAATGATACAAAGTAAATAATATAGCATATAGGAAGGATGAAAAAAGAATCCTCCCACTTTAAAAATGTCCTTTACTAATTTGAAAAGAATCTACTCAATAGGGGACAAAAACAGGGATCTTAGCAAATATCCGAGTGGCTTTGGTTTACAAATAAATGAGCAATTGTTTCTTTTTTTTAGACCACACCAAGTCAATTAAAACTAACTTTAGTAATATATTTGAAAAGATACCCGTTTGTCCGTATTTGACTATATAGTCCTTAGACTGCCTGTTCACCGAGTTTCCATACTTCAGACCAAGACCAAGGTTTATGCAAATACAGTAACTTACCGTGAGTACATACAGCTGTATTTCAGACAAACGACAGACGTGTTCTTCTTATCTTAGTTACCTGACAGCCTGAGCCGTAATAAATAAACTGTAATAAAGCTGAAGATATGCTGGTTACTCTCATTAAACAGCGAAATGATTCAGGAAAACTGGCGAATTGACAGGGAATGTTACAGTGAATAGCCAATGAACTTTGGAATGTGATGGTTGGTAGCACTAGTGCGCACCCTCGGTGCGACTTAAATTTTCTCTCTGGTATTTTCTGTGATAAGGGCTATGCTCTACCTTAGGATTGGTATAAAATTCAAGATCGAATGCATTAATATTTACACTTTCGACCTACATGCTAACTTCGATCTACCAACCTCGACCTATATATATATATATATATATATATATATATATATATATATATATATATATATATATATATATATATATATATATATATATATATACATATATATATATATAAATGTATATATATAAATATAAATATATATATATAAATGTATATATATAAATATAAATATATATATATAAATATATATATATAATATATATATATAAATATATATACATATATAAATATATATATATATATACATATATATATATATATATATATATATATATGTAAGCTATAGTGAATCGGGTCAACTAGAAGCCAGCTACAAAGATTCGAATGGGGAAATTGTATGTCTCACCTTTTCAAGTTCCACCTTACATTAAGTTTTTTATCTTGCAAATGCCTCTCTAAACGTTTGCCCCGATCCCAGTGAAGAGCAAAGTTACCCCGCCATCAAAGAATATCCCTGTCTGTTTGTGTACGAAAGTTCCATCATACATGCACGTACACGTAATCACACGGACGCTATGCGCTATGAGAGGAAATCATAGCATCAGCAATGGTACCCTTTCTAATTTTCTGAAATCTTTCATATAATCTAAGTCAAGAAAGTAGTTTCACTTTTACAAATCTTCAAGACAAAATAGCAGGCACATTTTTGCTTTTTCTCTGCTACCATTTTAAGTGTACATTTTATTTGTGGGTGGCTCTTTTTACTCATTCAGAGATTACATATTACCAAATGGAAAAAGTTTGACACGAATGCAGGGTTTTCATAACTGCAATGTTTTGACTTGCTTAATGTTTTGGGAAAATCCTCCTTATTTCACAACGATACTATTTCCATAAGAACTTCCTCTTATTTAACATATTGTTAGCTACTTACTGTAATTACTTTAAGCATATTTGGGTTAATTGGATTATTTTCTTTAGTTTGGATATGATATCATCCATACATTAAAAAAAGGGTCAACCTGCGATTTCTTTAAAGTTTATACTTAAAAGCCTGCCCCCTGTTTTCCATATTAAGACTGTAACATGGAACTGGAATCTGGTTTAAACGCTTGTTAATATTTTTATTTTGAAAACGATGACTTGTAACTTTGACTTGAGCGAAAATGACTTGTCAGTGATTCGACTTGACTTGAAGGAAAGGGACATGCATGCGACTTGACTTGACTTGGAGGTAAAGTGACTTGCGACTTGACTTGAAGGTAGATGACTTGGGACTTGACTTGAGAAAAAAATTTCTTGGTTACAGTTGTGGTTCTAAGGTTCATACAAGTTGGTCGAGGATATTACAGGGGCAAATGAGAACTCTGTCTGCTTCATTTGCGTGTGCACACAAATGATTTTGTCTATTCCGCCACTTTGTCTAGAATACAACTGTCGATACAATGGTTCAGTTGCTGCAACGCACGCAGTCAAATGGCACCAAAATCCATGTTCTCGCCACCATTTTGGTAAGCCTTTGTAGTCGTTGTAAACATGGGCGTCCGCAGAAAAAAATCCAGGGGGGCAAAAATTTCTAGGGGTGGGCAAAACCTCCACATGACCATGAGTTGGCGCGAAGCGCAAGAAAATTTCGGCCCGAAATGCCGTCCAGATCGCTGGAAATGGCATTTCTTAAGCCTATTTACCGAATAGAAACAGGAAAAACACGTTTTGTTTGGTTTTTTCTTTAATTTTTACTCGTTTTTTCAAATTTTTGATTTTCCAGGGGGGGGGGGGGCAAGTGCCCCCTTGACCATGCCTGCGGACGCCCATGACAACGACGTTGTTGGGTGTTAACAAGTGCTTGCGTGAGGTGAAAATATCCCCATAAAACTCCAAGGCGTCGTAAGGAGTCATGGCAAATTTTAAACTATTTAGGCTATAATTAATAATTTACATTAACTAACATTTATAGGCCACCAAAAATTCGTATACAATGAACTTGAAACTTACCATGTAGTCAAAGCAACGGCTGACAAACGACTACATAGACTTAGCAAATGTTGCTCTTTGAATGAAACATTTCCATGGTATATCATTGTTCAGTGGTCTATACATGTGGTAATATTTAGCGGCAAACGGTGTTTTTCATCTCCTTTCAAAGTTGGTACGCAATACAATGAAATCTACCAAAGCTAAATACTGCCACGTCAGAGTAGTTATAACGACAAGAAAATAAGATATCATTCGATTATGCACAAAAGTACACAATTGAGAGCATAGCCTACTAATTCTCGTAACCAAACAATACATCGCAAACACTCCGGGTTTCTTTCAATTCCTACTATGCATGGGCGTGGATCATGGGGAGGTGGACGGGGGGACGCGTCCCCTCACTTTTTTGGAAGGGGGATATCTCCAAAAAGTCCCCCCAACTTTTTCAAAATGATGAAAACTAAAACTGTGATGAATTGTATTATAACATAGATTACCAATTGACACTACATTTTAAAAGCTAAAATGCTCCCAAATATGGCACCATTTGCCATAAAGACACCTAATTTCTTGATTTTCAAAGGGGAGGGTAACACCCCTCCCCTTAGACCCCTTACCCAGGAAGGCGATTCGCAAATGGTGAAAAGTCCCCCCCCCCCCACCACCTTTGGAGATGGATCCACGCCGCTGCTAATATGAAGCATATCGCATTGTACGTTACGGAGGAAACAGATTTGTATCGATGCAAGTGCCTCCTTAAAAACTGACCTAGTTACCAAAATATAGTCTTCTTATTAATATTGTCTCATTAAGATCAGCGACGTAGCCAGGAATTTGCAAGGGGGAGCATATTTGTGACTGATATGGGGGAGGGGTCTAAGGGGAGGGGTGTCCCCTCCCCTTTGAGAAATTTTTGAACAATTGAAGGTCTTTAGATGCAATCTGGTGCAATGTTTTGCTAGTTTCATCATTAATCATGAATCATTTTATCAGCAGATTTTTTCCTGTTTGAATGAAGAAAATGTTAAAAAATTCAAACAGGAAAAAAAAATCTGCTTGGTAATATAATATCACATGATAATGATGAAACTGACAAAACCTTGCGCCTTTTACATGTTCTTTTGTCTTTGAAATTCCCTGACTAAGGAAGACAAATGTTACCATCTGGACAAGCTGAGACAACCCATGTTTACAAAATACTTAGTACCAACCACAATAGAGTAGATTTGGAAGAATTCCTTGATTTGATAAGAGAATAAACTTGCCGAGCTCCTTCAAAGTGGAATGGAGTTGGACCTGATCGTTACTGATTCGAATTGTCAGATATCTGAATAGGATTAGAAAACGTTGGGAGTACTTATCTGCTTATTGAAACAATTGCTCATATATATATATATATATATATATATATATATATATATATATATATATATATATATATATATATATATATATATATATATATGTATATATATATATATATAGGGCCTATATATATAGGGCCTATATATACATATATATATATATATATATATATATATATATATGTACGGTAAGCCCCATTATAAAACAGAATGATAACATATATAACACATTAACAGAGGCATTTGTTGGTGCATGTAAAGCGACAACCCATTGTAAGATGGAAGATAGGCCTACCCCAAAAGAAAAAAAACCCAAAGTGCTAGTTGGCGACTGCTATACGTACGGCAGCTATACGCGCGCTAGCTTAGCTTCATAAACAACGAATCATACGAACATGTGTGTTGTCATCCTTTCTAGTTAGGGTGACTCATTATGTAAAGTAGCTCAGTCAGAAGGCCTGAATGTTACTACGATTATGATGGAGTTAACAGAGCTGACGAGAATTTAAGATCAAAAGAGCATTGACAAAATACCCTGCAAAAACATCACATTTCTAACATTTTTTTTTCGACACTGAAAAGGGGGAGCAGTCGCCCCCTCTGCCCCCCCCCCCGGCTACGTCCCTGATTACAATACAGTCTTGTTTCTTAAATTGTTTTAAGTAACATTTCTTGACTCTTAAAATTTCAGTAGTTTTCATCCGCCAAGAGCTCCATAAATTTTTAAAATCGCTATAGCCTTCTAGTTTATTTTGTTCAATGGACTTTCGTGCATTCGAAAAATTAGTAAGGTGAATATAAGCGTTGCCTCGTACGTAAAAGTCTATCAAGTAATGCGACAGGTGGGCTCTTTATGCATCGTGGTCTAAGAGCAGCTAAATTAATCACAGAATTAGGTACCATTAAAGTGTATCTTAAGTCTAAAACTTAAAAAATATATGTTACAAAGCTTGTAAAATGAATCTAAATGGTCCACATCCCATCTTCACAGGACATTCCTGAGCTGCGATATAAAATGTTGAAGCTTATTCACTCAATTTTAAATGATAGATTGCCCAATAATTCGTGATATCACTCTTGTACTACTGAATTTATCGCCTTTGTTTTTCTTTGCTTTTTCGAAAGCCACTGCACCTGGTGCCAAATTGTGATCACTGTCCTACTGTGAGGGTGACTTGACTATACAAGCCCTCTCTGTAAAACATGCCCAAAGGTCTATAAAAGTTTTAATTTCAAAAGTAAACAAAAGCAGGTAATATAATGTGAGGTGTAAAGCAGGGCATCACAAATTATTACCCGATCGACTAATTCAAATAAAGAGAATATTTCTCAACATTTTATACCTCAGCGAAGAAATTGAGCTATGAAGATGAATGAGATTCACCAACCTTCCAAAATATAAATTCTTGCAGTTACAGACTTTGAGCACATTTTAAGGTCACCTTCTAATTTGCAAAAATTTGAAATCTGTAAAGTTTCACATGAACAGATTGACATATGATCAAAGAAATTCAGCAGACATTATGAACACCGTTGTGAACGTTTGTTATCTAGGGTTGTTTTACTGTATGTGGGGAATCCATATGCATACACATGTTATTACGTATAAGATATCTTAAGGTTATCCTTTGTGAAAGGATGCAAGAAGTTGCCAGCAGTTTTCAAGTATTTCCTAGCTTCACCTCTGATGACCTCTGATAACTTGTACCCATAGAAATAAAAGTAAGGGAGAACGCTAACACAATGCATCCATGCATGTTTAAAGGGCAAGAGCAGTCGCCCCAAACTTATTTTGAAGCAACAGCTAAATCTCACAATTTTCTTCTTATTTCTCTCCAAAGTATCTTTCATAATATTTAATGGACTTTAATATTGCATATTCAAGGTAAACCAATCAGTTACTTCAAGTAAATTTCACATTTTAGGAGAAAAAATATTGTCACATGACTCTCAAGAGCCAATCATGAAACAGGACAGTCTACTACACTACTTCAAGTTGGGGTGACTGCATTTCCCCTTTAACCGGTGAAGCCACGAAAATTGTGAGGGCGCTTTCGTTGTACGGCAAAAGACCGGTTGATTGATGTCTCTCCGTACGTACAGTGTGCATTCTGCTGCAGAAGTTATAGCTTATTTTATGCGTTTTTCAAAAGATTTGGAGTAATTTTCACATCAGAAATAAGTAATTGTGCCTTAAGTTCTTTGTTTTATACTCCTAACTTGAAAACTTGTAGTTTCTTTGCCAATACTTGGGGCAAAAGCAATGACGTGATATTTGTATTACGCGCAGGTGCTCTGTTGCCGTACAGACTGGCCAAATCAATGGCTTCAGTACAGATCGGCTGACGTCATTCTCCCTTACTTTTATTTCTATGCTTGTACCGCTAGAATACACACCGGAAAAGTTTTATCCATAACCGGCGCTGGATCCAGTATTTTTACACGGCACTCATGGCATTCTAATGTGCACCGATGTTGCACCACGAGTGCGTTGTGCGAATTGGTTAACGTAGGGTCTAGGAGCTCGCGATAGGACCCCTAGTGGGGTCAGTATCGCCCTCACGGGGGTATGGGGGGCACGTGTCCCCGATCGATTTCCGAAAATTTTCCCTAAAATTTTTGAAATGAGCCAAAAGGCGTTTAAGCTATAGTTTTCTGTAGGGGGTATGGTGAGGTGAGTTTCTGACTGAGTGATGAATCTATTTTAATCATCTTTTATCATAAGTCGTTCTCAAACTATCAAATTTCTCGCAAATCCTTCTCAAAGTAATAATGATTTCGCCCGCTTGCAGCCACACCGCATCGCTATTTTAATTATCAATGCCGTCTCCAATATATTCGGATTATTCATCGGTGAGGGTTTTACAATTATGCCGATTGTTCGGGTGCATAGGAGTCATTATGGAGGAGCACAGCATTGCAAGAATGCAAAGCAGGGGGGGATTCAGGGAAGGACATATTTTATGAAAATTGAAAGTTTATACGAAGTACCAGACAGAAGACTCGCCTTCTAATTGGCGGGATGCATTTTGTTAGGAAATGAAAGTGTCTCGGTGCAAAGTCTGCACGCAACTTGGAAATTATTTTCAATGCAAAATTTCGGCGAGTTTCCAGCGCATTCGTCACCGTTCACACTCCATATCCCATAAACACTATTGGCGCAATAATACATTATTCTGACCAAAAACGTTCCGAAAAAGTACATCTCCGACCTCTGCAGTGATCCCGCATTAATAGAAAATCTTAGAGAAATCGAATATCATGAGTAGCATGTACGGTAACATTCGTAGTAGCATGTGCTTGTCGTCACACATTTATTAATAACGGGTGCCATGCCACAGCCAAAATATCACTAAATAATGATAGTTTCTAGGCACGTATTTAATTGAAAGATTTGCTAAGGATACCACCATTTTGCATCTAAGCCACCTTACCTGAACAAAATCTTTCAAGGGGAGGAGCTGTCACTCCTCCACTTAGTCGACACACCTTTCCTTTACACTCAACCAAAAATAAGATTTCACCAAATTGTGAAAGTTTTTAAATACATGATCAGTTCGAAAATTCGTCAAAGATAGCATCATTTTGCATCTAAACTATCTGAAATGAACATAAATTTCTCAAAGGGGAAGGGGACACCCCTCCCCTTAGACCCTCCCACGGTACATCACCTCCACAAGGTGACAAAGGAAGGGTGCAAATAACCATTGATAAGAAATATGCACAATTTGCACCGACTTTCAGCGTTTATCTTGGGTGGGTTTTAGCGTTTATCTTGGGTGGGTTTCAGCCTTTATCTTGGGTGGGTTTAAGGCATCATCTTCAATAGTGCTCTCCCCAATTATCAACTTCTGGCGGCGCCACCGGGTGGGGTCCAGGTGTGGAGCCGTCGGAAGTCTGGCAATATTTAATAATTAGAAGGCAGAAAGTCGGTTCCAATTATTCTGTAAAAAGAGATTAAATATCATTCCAGAGAAGTGAAATTCGTTGTTGATGTCAAAATATACTAGGTGGTTTCAGGCCCGAAGCAGGGGTCAGGAGCGTTCCCCTGCACAAATTTCTCCCCAGAAAATTTACAAATTACTGTTAGCTTATTTTTTTATAATATCTTGCAGGCTGCCCCCCCCCCATCCAGGTACCTCGTCCCCTTCAGTACCTTGTGTGGCTAAGGAGCTAAGTTATTCTATCTAGAAATTAATATTACGATGATAAAAAGATTCAACGCAACCCTTCATTATACATAACCCATAATGAAGACTTTTAGGAAAAGTTTACAACTTTTCCCTCTTTCCTTCGTTTCAAGTTTCTTTCTTGCTTCTCTTTCCTTTCCTTTCCATTTCTATCTGTGTTTCGGGCATGGAGGGTGTCATCCCGGACACATACTGGTAACAAAAATACTTCCTTAGAGTCTAGGTCTTTCATTTTTGACAGGTTGACAGGAGGCTTGTCAGAAGATTTGCGCAAAAAAAGTGGAAGTGAAAACAGGTTCATGCAGGCGTATCTGCCTGAGAATGTCGAACCAGAAAGTTGTAAGTCGAACAGTCAACTGCATTCATTTGCAGTCGACTTTTTTCAAATGTTAAATGTCTAACATATGTATGGTTACAACTATATCCATGACATTTTGGACAAAATAGTAACCTGTTTTACATAAAAGATATGAACAGGTTCAGTTTTATAAAGTTATATAATATAGAAAATAAGGTCAAGCGATACTCAAGGTGGGGCGGCGATGCTAAATAAGTGAGTTTTACACGGCCGTGTACTTTAATAGCATAAGCGTAAGGGACTTCATCATTTTTTTTTAATTTTTAGGAGAGGGCTGCAACACGTTTGCGCGAAATATGCATGTTTGCCCACAAAAACACATTTTGCCAGAAATAGCAAAGTTTCTGCCGGAATCGATGTGGGGGGGGGGGAGATGGCTGCAGCCCTCAGCCCTCCGTCCTCGAAAGCCTATGCATAAAACCTACCAACATTAATGAATCAATCTATGAAATATTTCAACCAAAAATTACATTATGACTCTCTGACTTGCCATATGTCAGGCCCATAACAAAATCCGCAGTCTTCAAAGGAGAAAAAAAATTAACTTTAAACATGCGCCATTGCATTATCTTATTTATAGAAACATATCTATTTATGAAAAAACTTAAGCAAATGGTCAATACTTTTACTAGATACAGCTCAATTTTGCATACACGAATTCTTTATTATGGCAGTTGCTAGGCCCGACAAACGGAACCAGTGAAGTATTTTTTTTGTAGTTTGACCCTTCTTATTCAGGAAACCTTGCTACGCTAGCGTGTATCTTCATTTAAATTTCACGTAGACGTAGGGAGCCTGCATTCTTAGGATGTGTGCCTTACAAAATAGATTAACAAGAGCAAATGCGTTAATCCTGGTAAAAATGCCGCTGCTTTCCTCTTCGTGAATATAGTAAGGCCAGAGGTGTTATATATAGTAGGGCCAGAGGTGTTAGGGAAGGCACAGCGAATCCGGAGTTGTGTGCTGCTGACTGAAACGGAAGGGATAGCAGCTAATGTATGGTTTGTTGTCCCTTGGGGACGTAGCTCCTTTGGGGAGCAGAACTCCTTCGGGAATAATGTTTGGTTTCGCCCCTTGGCTCTTCGTCAGAGAGTGGAGGGGACTTTTGAAAAAAGTATATGGAGTTAGCAGTTAGGATTAATAGAAGTTCATTCTATATAACATACAATGCGTACTGCGGATCGAACATGCATATGTATTATGGGACTTAAAGTTTTTTAAACTTCATAGAGGAATACCTGTACCCACCCTACATACTATTGAAAGATTTGAGAACACATAGCGTATTCTGGAGTTTGCAATTTTTAAAAGATGTGGAAGCTTTGAACAAGGTAACTGTGCGTTTCAGGCTTACAAAATATTCTATGGATATGAAAACTTTTGTGGAATTTTTAGTACGTGGATACGTCTAACAGCCTTAAGAATTTACTTCTTCACGTCGATAACCTGTCATTTATGGAGAACATTTTTGGAACACAGTTAGCAATGGGGAGTTTTGTAATGTCTCTCAAAGTATCACATGGAACCTTAATAGTTACGGTTGCAAATGCTATTTTATTGTACGCAATGTAGCCATTACAGTCCCAAGTCAACAAAAAACCTGAACCATCGTCAAAATTTTATTCAATAGGTCGTTTGTTCCCAAGAGCCTTCATTTCTGAAAGACAGGAAATAATGGAACAAACTGAAGTTTATCCATCATGAGTTTTTGTCTTTAATGAAATCTGCAAAACCGTAACCAGAAGCCTTTCTTTAAAATTGTTTGGATGGTTATTATATGTTGCTTTCTGTGACTGAGTTCTGCCCTTCCACTCCCACTGGGCAACTCGTCCGGAATACCGTACTTGCAAGATGCTGTCCCTTACTGTTACCCAATCCTGCAAGGAACGGAACGAAGGTGCTTCATCCAACAAAAGTCATTTGAAATAACATGGATAAAGGCAAAAGAATAGTTATAGATTGGAAAATCTGGAATTTTCATAAAAAGGAGATATCGGAACCAAAGGGTAAAAGATGGCAACCACTGTAAGATACCTTTAGTTACAGCGAATACGATCTTCAACACCACAAGGTACGACGTGTGGAACAATACGTGCAAATACGTAACGACTCGACCTGGCTGAAGACGGCGGCGGCGGTAAGTACTTCAGGGCTCATACGTACTAGGGAGGTTGCGAAGGTTGCACGACCTTTGTAATATTCAATGCATGCACTTTGAAATATGTCCCCATTGCCCAAGTCCTGCCCAGGTCCTGCCCCATGTTGGCCCTACCCTCCTATCTAAAACATGTCGAACAGTGGTGAATCTACCCTGCGCTCTCCGTGCCCCAACTTTGTTATACGTTTTTATCTGTATTGCATTTGACTTTATCTCAATAAAACATAACAACATTTGTAAAACGGAGGAGGGAAATGAACGCTCCTCTTGTTGTTGCCCAGAGATTTCCTTATTCGCCACTCTCCAATGTCTCTTATTGCACTTACTTTGTATACGTTAGTACCGGTAACTAAAGGTCCTATTTTCCACCGTAACCTTCATGCTAGGTATGAATTACATAAATGAATAGACATAATGTTTCATCTTAGACGGGCTAGTAGCTGGCATGTCAATTTTAAGAAGTGCACGCTGTCTGGTGTTTTTTGAAGATTGTCCCAGAATCGCCCCTAACCCCTTAGCTACAGACTGAATAAGGGCGATCAAGAGACGATGTCAGACAACATGGATGATGTTGCTCATGTTTTTCACTGGTGAAGTTTTAAGCCTTTAAATTTCACGCATGAATGCTGTACAGTACTGTAGAAGTGTACAGTATAGCACAGTACAGTAATACATGCGTAGATCACAGCAGTGAAATTGTTACACAAGCAAGCGTTCGTTTCACTTTTGTTAGTTGAGGGCGCCCTTTCCTGGTCCCATCCTTCCAGTGCTTACCATACCTTCGATGTATGTTTCGAACAGGGAAGTAAGTTATTTCCGACACTGCTTAGTAAAGTAGGTCAAAATGTTGCGATGAGATCCATTATTTGGTAAAAGTGTGCCACTAGATATCCTTGTAGGGCTGTCGGAATTGGGGTTTCTGGGGGATTCTGCTAACGGTATTTCATGGCCGTTCCAAGGCGGTGCGTTGTAATTGTTTAAGAAAAATGTTGTTTCAAAAAAAAAAAAAAAACACACACACACACACAAAAAAAAAACAAAAAACAAAAAAACCTTAAATTATTGGGGATAAATTGCAGCACCACGCAGACACCGACTGCCCTGCCTCGGCTGGTTGTTCAGCTTTGCAATTAGGTAGTTGACTGTATGCAATTAAGGAGCCGTCGAAACTATAAATTCTGTTACAATTGAGAACCGTAACTGTCGAAAAGCGGACCTTTTTTCAACTTGTGGTGAATCATGCATGGATAAACCAAAAACTGTCAAAGCGCATACGCTTATACAGAGTTCAGTTAAAGAAAAATTTGGCATTTGTGGAACAAAAACATTTTATATCTTAAAAATCATAATTTATAGATTTTGGATGATAGGCGATTCAAAATAAGATAGCTGGGCATCTTTATTTTCAAGAAATAAGGTTTTCAGTGTAAGAAATCCACCGCTTTGCAGTTCATGAATAATTTGCCCTCTCAAACTTTCAAATGATGCAACATCCATGACTCTTGGGAACGTACAATATATTTTTGGAGAGCCTGAAAAACTATTGTTGCTATGTTGGCTATGTTGGTTGTTATTTCCTGTCCCCTTTGCGGAGGTTGTGAAGTCTATTGAGTATCTGGGAGGGGGCGGGGGAGAAGTTAGTTCGGCATGAGTGAACGTGGTGCCCCGTAAAATCCATGAATTTTCACCTACATGGGGCTACAAGGTCATGGACTGCCCTGGGGACAAAAAGTCATTACGCTACTGTATGAAATATCAGTGTGTCAAGCAACGTGAAGGTTATAACCTTTAATCCTCCATGTCTGGTATCGTTCCTCGAAGATAGACCCTTTTAATGCCGTCTGTCTGGTAATATAGAAACGTTGATCAGTTGAATCATTTAGGTTACTCAAAATGAGCCCATAACGTGAAAGATTGTAACATAACAAAACACAGCATGACACAGAGAAATTAAGATGTGTTAGACAATCTCCCCATGCTCCTAAACCACAGTCCCCTTTCTCTTTGAAATCAAACCTGAGATTCCTTGTCTTGAGATAACCGTGTTAAACCCTGGCGAAGCTAATACATAATTACATAATCACAGGCCCTCCCTCCCTTACGTGAAATGGAATGGTTGAAAGTGCTCAATGAACATGCAACCATATCCATCCACACTTTATCTCGTTCACTTTCTCATCATTAACCTTTCATCTACACTACCACTTTACTGGTCCCTTCCAATTGCCCAAAATCGCATTCTTCTTAGAGGAAAGGTTCTTTTACTTCCCTTTACGAACCCGTTACAACTGAAAGGACACCCTCCTTCGAAGGACATTTGCATTTAAACATAGCCAATATGTTAACGAACATTTCACCGCAAATACACTACGCTGAGATGCTGATCCAGAGGGGGTCTTCCCGGCCGAAGCCCGCCCCCATTTTTTCAATACCATCTTAAGACGGTCCCAAAGCTCCTTTCCAATATGTATGCTTAGGCCTACTTTGATTGCCAGATTCCACGAAATACCAGATTTGTTTTCCGTAACCCCTAGCTCTCCCCTCATTTCGAGGCTTTGCTTTTAGGTGAGAAATTTGCCCTCATTGAGTGAGCCCTCCGCCCTCCCCTTCGTGAAATCCACCGACGAACTAATGAAGTTTCCATCATTGGTGGTTTAGTTGTTTTATCTGGTTTTCGCAATAGTACGCAGTCTGCTGACCTTGTAGTCGGGTTGCTTTGGGGCTTCCCGTATACAGCCAGTATGCAACTTTCTTTCTCAACACGCCGCTGTGTAGGAACCGCCTGCTTGGCAGATACTGACAATATTGCAGCGCGCACGAGAACTACAATAATGATGAAGAACGGGGTTATCTACTTCCCAAAGGTGATTCAGTTAAGTTGGATAGTGGGACCAAACTTCTCAAATGGCAACTCCCCGACATTGAATTCAACAGATAAAGAGTTAGCTCACATAACACATGTATAGCATGCACAGAGAGTATTATTACACCAAGGAAGTGTTAGACCCTGATTTCACGTTAGGGTCTTGTATGCTCACAAGCAAGCAATAAACTAGGTTTGTGTCTGCACAGTTTTGGGAGGGGCTACTTGGGAGAAGTGAAACTGTCTTATCTGGGGTGAAGAGATTTGCCGTTTAAGTATTTAATGTGAGTAGCCCGCGCAGGGAACTAAGGTACGTAAAATGGGATAGCACCAATTTGCATGTAGGTAACCTTAAATTAACAAAAATTTCTCAAAGTGGAGGGGGGACCCCTCTCCCAGGACGACACCTTTATTTAGTGACAAAAAGGATTCCACACTGATGTATACAGTCGCAGTGACGCACAAAAAGGTACAAGTACAATTTACACAGACTGGGGGGGGGGGGGGGGTGGGAACTGAGGTGGCGTTACGACGCCATTTGTTCTGCCCCCCTCCCAATCATCAGATTCTGGCGGCGCCTCTGTTTGGTAGCCTTCATCACGTATGCATTAGTCTTGGTCAAGACGTTCGTAAAATTTTCACTTTTCAGGTTTTTACCAAATGAGGGCGCTTGTCAACTAAACTGTACGTGCTTGAGTGTTTCATTCATTATTAGTATGGAACAGGCATCTTTACAGTAAGTCCCGATGAACGTGGTACTGTGTACAACTAATACTGCGGTCTTGAGCCAGACTACGTATGCATTGGCTACGTGCTAGGCCTATTTTGCGTCAGATATGTCCGTCACCCTCAGCAGCCTCCCCTTCAACATTGTGCCACTTGCAAGACAGCTCATACCCCTCAATAAAAAGTTGCCCCCAATTCTGCCTGATTCTGTACCCAAAGATGGCACATGATATCCCTGATTTTTTGATTCCTTGCCGTAGGCAGGCAAGGAATCTATGCGATGGTGATGTCGTGTGTGTGTGTGTATGTGTGTGTGTGTATGTGTGTGTGTGTGTATGTGTGTGTGTATGTGTGTTTGTGACGCTGCTTGTAATCGCGATATCTCAAGATAGGATTGACCAACACTTTTCATATTTGGTATATAGATTTGTTATGTTGAGAGGAAGAACCCTATTGTTTTTGGAGGAGGTCGAAGGTCATCGGAGGTCACCAGAGGTAAAAAACTGAAAACCTTGTAATCGCGTTATCTTGAGATAGGGATGACCGACACTTTTCATATTTGGTGTATAGATTTGTCATGTTAAGAGGAAGAACCCTATTGTTTTTGGTAGAGGTCAAAGGTCATCTGAGGTCACCATAGGTTAAACTGCGAAAACCTCGTAAATGGCTTGTAATCGCGCTATCTTGAGCTAGCGATGACCGACACTTTTCATATTTGGTATATAGATTTGTCATGTTGAGAGGAAGAACCCTATTGTTTTTGGTGAAGGTCAAAGGTCATTTGAGGTCACCGGAGGTAGAAAGCTGAAAAGCTCGTAATCGCGATATCTCAAGATAGGAATGACAGACACTTTTCATATTTAATATATAGGTTTGTCATTTTGAGAGAAAGAATCCTATTGTTTTTGGTGGAGTTCAAAGGTCATTTGAGGTCACCAGAGGTGAAAGACCGAAAACCTTGAAATCACGATATTTCAAGATAGGAGTGGCCTGTATGGATTTGTTGCGTTGAGAGGAAGAACCCGATTTTTTTTGGTAGAGGTCAAAGGTCATCTGAGGTCACCAGAGGTCAAAAACCAAAAAACCTTGTAATCGCGATATCTCGAGATAGGGATGACCGACACTTTTCATATTTGGTATGTAGATTTGTCATGTTGAGAGGAAAAGCCCTGTTGTTTTTGGTGAAGGTGAAAGGTCACTTGGGGTCACCGGAGTTAAAAAGCCGTAAAGCTTGTTAATCACGATATCTCAAGATAGGAATGACAGACACTTTTCATATTTAGTATATAGACTTGTTATGTTGAGAGAAAGAATCCTGTTGTTTTTGGTGGAGGTCAAAGGTCATTTGAGGTCACTAGAGGTCAAAGACCGAAAACCTTGAAATCGCCATATGTCAAGATGGGAATAGCCTATATAGATTTGTCATGTTGAGAGGAAGAATCCTATTGTTTTTGGTAGAGGTCAAAGGTCATCTGAGGTCACCAGAGGTTAAACTGCAAAAACCTTGTAAATGGCTTGTAAACACGATATCTCCAGATAGCAATGACCGACACTTTTCTTATTTGGTACATAGATTTGTCATGTTGACAAGAAGAAGCCTTTTGTTTTTGTTGAAGGTCAAAGGTCATTTGAGATCACTGGAGGTAAAAAGCTGAAAAGCTCATAATCATGATATCTCAAGATAGGAATGACCGACACTTTTCATATGTGGTATATAGATTTGTCATGATGTAAGGAAGAACCCTATTGATTTTGGTGGAGGTCAAAGGTCATCTTGGGTTACCAAACGTCAAAAAGCAAAATTTCCCAAGATTTCCCAAGATTGTAATCTAGCATCACTGGGGTCAAAAGCATCATTTCCCAAGAATTCCCAAGATTGTTATGTGGGGTCACCAGAGGTCAAAAAGCAAAATATCCCAAGAATTCCCAAGATTGCAATCTGGCGTCACTGGGGTCAAAATTCAACATTTCCCAAGAATTCCCAAGATCATCATCTCGAGTTATCAGAGGCCAAAAAGCAAAAGCAAAATTTCCCAAGAATTCCCAAGGTTGTTATATGGGGTCACCAGAGGTCAAAAAGCAAAATATCCCAAGATCATGATATGGGGTCACCAGAGGTCAAAAAGTGAAATTTCCCAAGAATTCCCAAGATAGTCATCAGGAGTCACCAGAGGTCAAACAGCAAAATATCCCAAGTATTCCTAAGATCGTCATCTAGGGTCACCAGAAGTCAAAAAGCAAAATTTTCCAAGAATTTTCAAGATCCAAGATCCATTGGAGTTGAATCCCTTTCAAGACACTTCAGATTTTCTTTTTTGTTATATTTGGTGGGGTTCAAAGGTCATGTGAGGTCAGCAGAGGTCAAATTGTTAAAACATAAAATGATGTAGTCAAGAAAGATTAATTTGAGGGATAAACCTCAGTGCAACAAAGCATCCCCATTCGGCAAGGAATCACTAAGCCTTTGGGCTTTCTGGTTCAAACACAAAGTCTAACCCGGCTGGTCGATTTGGTAATGCAGGAGTTGAGGGGTTGTTGGTAAATAAGGGCATTGCAAAACACAGGCCCGTAGCCAGACAAAGTGCTGAAGGGGGGCGAAAAAGCCTCTGGGGGGGGGGGCGAAAAATTTTCCAGAGGGGGCGAAACATACTAAAATGCATTACGGGCCTGGCAAAACAACACGTGAGCCCAGCCCCACACAAACATAAAAACATTTGTTAAATTCATGCAAAATAACTTTTGGTTTGCCTTCAATATTCAAAGTTTCTATATAGAAACACAATGACAGATACCTGTAAAGGAAACTCAAAGCGATCTCCCCTGTTTTAGCAGATTTTTTAAAATAAATTTGAGGCCACCGCTTCCTCCCTTTTAGATATTGCACGTACAAATATCGTCATCAGAACTATTTATATTAAAAGAGCAGTCTTGCTCTTTTCCCTTTCACGAAGCCTTGTTTGGTATTGAATTTACACATACAAATGCGGCACCTAAAATGTTGACACCGATAACAGATTACCTAACTGCAAATAAATGTTCCATCATCCAGTGCGATGTATAAATTATGTCTGTTTCTGGATTTCTTTGTCGACAGGTTTCAATTGCGCCTACCAGAGTTGTTCTAGTGAGCTGCGTACTTGTCACTGTGATAGTTTCTTTACGTACTTCCGAGACTGCTGCGAAAATTACGAAAGCGATCAAGATACATTTGTATCCATGTACTGGAAAAATCTATTTCCCCACTACAATTTCTTAAAGTGTAGATCGATACCCGGAAACTGGAAAAAATATTATGGTAGAAGCACAAATTGTCCTGAAAACACTTATTGGATGGTAAGTCGATGTCCTCCTACGACTTCTAAAGCACTGACGGAACAATGTGAGATGGAATACTCTACAACCGATTTAGTCAAAGTTAGCTTTTTGCGAACTGTCTTCAAAAATTATTACTGCGCGAAGTGTCATGGCATACCTTCAGAGGATATCACGTTATGGACTGTTGACCAAGTCTGTAGGCAATGTCCTGATGAGCTTCCGTTGAGTCAAGAACACTATGCTAGTCTAAGCAGCTCTCATTGTGATGTTTTATTAACACATTCCGTAAGATGCTGAAGCTATTCACTCAATTTAAAATAGTACATTGCACAGTAATTTTTGATGTAATCAAAAATTACATCATTTCGATCAAGTCCATATAAAAATACAGCAGTCAGTTATTGCTTCAATGTTGCTAGGGTATAAACGAAGAGACCGACCGACAGACCGACCGACTCCACTACGCGCAGCACTTTTTTTCATTGGCTTGTTCGTTATTACCCTATTGTGACGTCACAGCCGCCCCGCTCATAGGTCAGTAACCATGATATCGTCAAGCGCTTTTTCAACAACAAAGCAAATTAGTGCGTTCGTTTTTTTTTTAAGCGTGAGATATTAAACGTCACGTATTCTGGATAAATAGCCTACATAGAAAAGGATTTGAGATAATTCTGATAGTTTGAGAACCATTTGTGATAGAAAATGGTTACAATAGATCCATCACTCGATCGAAAACACACCTCACCCTACCCCTTGCAGAAATCTACAGCTTAAACGCCTTTTGGGATCATTTTAAAATTTTCAAAAAAAAATTCTGAAATCGATGGGGGGGGGGAGGACGCGCGCCCTCCATGCCCCACCTGCTGGCGCCACTTTTGGGCTTGGTGGTCAAGGCTTCTGACTGTAGATTGGTTAAACAATTTTACACATCTTAGAAGATGCAGGATCGCATTTAGACTAAGGGCAGTCGGAACCGGGGTCAGAGGCTTGTGACTGCATTCCCTAGTAATTTTCGGTCTGAAGACTTTTTGTCTTAAAACGTTTGCCATTGCCATATTTCGGGATGTGAATGTTTCAGCCATCAATCTGGAAACCTTCCGACGGCACTGAGACCAGATCGGGAGCGGGAACTATGCTGAGCACTGAAGATTACAGTACATTAATATGATCATACATTATTCTGGCTCGACTTCGGTTAAGGAGCTCTAGAACGTTGGCTTGGACACTCCATTGACATGGTGTCCTTCCACTCTTTTTAATAACAGTAGACATGAATTCTATTGTCAAATTCGCCCTTGGTTGTATGAAATCACACTCATAAAAACGAAAATTTTTCACTAGTACGGGAGAAGAATCCCACTTGAGCATAAATTTATATCGAGAGGTTTGCATTCGTCATACCCGTATCACCAGTTGGCCTGTAGGAAAAATGTAACATCCAAATGCTCTAGATTGCACTCCGGAAATTACACGTAAAAACACGTTCTGGTTCCTCGAATCTTCCGTGGGCCACATAACTGGACATTACTGTTTTATGGGTATTTTTACATGGTAAAGGGCATCGACAGTTAAAGTGCCAGGGAAGTAATTTTCATTGGAGGCTACATCTTGAGAATTTGTGGCCGGCGAAGCCTTAAACCGGGAGCGTCGAAGGCGCGAAGCCTGAGGATTGGGACTAAGAGTCCTTCCCGAGTTAATATTCTTAAAGTTGACGGCTTTTGCAGTCATTCTGGACAATTTCTTGAAAAAATTCTGCTTCCCCCATGTGTAATTTGAAATGCTAATGAACTATTATTCTTATGATGATCGTAAATTTAAGATAGTAACCGTCAGTCATTTTCCTGAAGATGGTGGTAGCTGGTGGGGAAAGTGAACAGCGAGAGGTGTAGCGACGGTTTTAGAAATAGTAATTTACTCAAGCTGTCCTACAGGAAGTAATAACGAGGCAATTCCACCAAAGTTTTCCTACATACAACGTAACAGCAGTACTAACGAGACATCAATTTATGTTAGGCTCATGCGAAGCACGCCGACAATTTTTTCGAGAATTGCGATTCTCTGTACATAGGTAGGGTGTGGGATTTTGTTTGCAAGGTCCATGGTGCATTTCATGACCTACATTAAACTTTCAGTGACCCTTATTTTAGAGCTACAAGTCACAATAGTATGGAAGGTATCAGACGCCCATGTTTTGAAGAAATTTTGCGGTGCCAGACAACATTTTTCAATTGTGTAACTCTCGTATTCTCTGGGGAGGGGGGGGGGGGTGGCGCGAATCGCACCGACAACATATATTCCTAGCATTAATGTTTTCCTTCATTTAAAATTGCAAAATTTAATCGTTATAGTCTAATGCAAATTCTCTTATAGTGTCTCGTCTCGATTCCTTTCGCTTATTTTTTTTTATTTTTTATTTTTTAAGCTCTGGAAAAAGTGGGGGGCAGTGCCCCTTGCCCCCGTAACCCCGCTTATGGGTGGAAGTCAAATTTAATTTAATTATGGAATACAAATTAATTTGTGAATGGTTGACTTTTTTCTCCTGTAGTGTAACTCTCTAAATCACATTTATATACCACACTCAACGCTGATCAGTATGAAGCAAGGTATATGCGTCTCGTCGGTGTGAAGGTTACACCTATACCAGTGTTTGTTGTATGGCCACCAAAATGCCATTACGGACCCTCGGAGAAAAGTTCTTGTTGATCACATCTCGTCGTAGTCGTTCGTCTCCACAGGATTCGATCCTTAGATCATACTATTTGATGTATCGTATTTGCATCTAGTATGGGTGAGACTGAAAGAGCGGGTCAACACAGTGCTTGAAATCAGACTTGTAGTCGTACTCGTACTCTGGATCTGTGTACTCGTACTCGTACTCGTACTCGAGTGCATTTATTCTCCTGCATATTAACTGCTGCATTTTGTTTCAGTTATTCCATAAATTTACATCAATTTATTATTCTCAACTGGTTTGACCAATTGGCCAAAAATTCAGTTTTATCAAACTGGTAGCCCTTGACTCAGAGAATGCTTCCACTTTTTATGGGAACAAACAAGATCATGCAGGCTATTGTTTCAGGACCAACTTGAAGTTTGTGTAATAATATATAAAAATATATAATCTATAATATATATTTAATCTAATAATATATAAATATATGTAATCATATAATTGATCCAGAGCTTTCAGGAGGCCCTATTCCTGTGTCTGCCAGCCTTTAGATACCCTTTCATTATGAAAGAATGAAACAAAGAAAAATTTTCGTAATAGTTCAAGAATGTTTCTGTAGACTCCATGCACTTATTTTCGCTTAAAAACTTCCCCAAATAGAAGACAGTAAAGTAGCCAATATGGGGGAGGGGTGGGGGGGGGGGCTTTAGGAGGCTTTTTGACAACCAGTGTCGTATTAGGGAGCCATTGGACCATCCCCCTTCCACTGATGCCGATTTTTATTTTAGTTCTTAAAATATGTAAATTCTTTATTACAAATTTTGCTTCAAAAGGTAGCATACGTGGCACCAGATTGCATGTAGGGACAACTAACTTTTTAAAGATTTTTAAGGGGAGGACACACCCCTTCCCTTACACCCTTCCCCAGACCGGCGATCACACATCATATTGCATGTCCAACGTGAGGGAAACCCAGGCTACGACACTGTTGACAAGATTCCCTTTTCTTAGACAACATAGGCTACTCTCCTCTTTCACCCAACAAAAAAATTTGAATTCACTAAAGTGGGCATGACACGGCCAAAATAACTTTTGTGTATTGCAAGATTGGGTAAAGTATTGTAAAATTTTCATCTCACACACAATTAAAACCGGCGCAGTTCGGCATAAATAGAATTTGAAGAAAAACGTCCAGAAATCTGATTTCGAAAAATGCCGCAACAGGTCACCTGACTTTTATGACGCAATTGGCGGTACCCCGCACTGCGCTATGTAAGGACGCGTATCTAGATGTGAAACTAATACAACGCATATCTTAGAAATTTCATGAAAAGGATTACATCACAATACTCGCCCAACATACAGAGCGCAAAGCGCGGAACATGTTGCGGGCTTCGAAGCATATCATTGGCCAATATGTTCACGTGCATATGCGCCCGTGTTTTAGCTTCCCTGCATATAATACACAGCTTTGTTTTTGTGCAAAAAGAACGCGGTCCGGGCGCGCTGTACAGAACAGCTATGAACATGTATGGACAGTCCATAACAAGCGCGCCTTTACTCAGTGAGCTGTTCAGTAACTTTGCTATTGTGAATGGTAAGCAGTCACCGCGCAACGACGCATAGTTCACAATGTGGTCACTGGTCATGCGCGCTGCTGTATAGTATCGTAGCACAGGTGTTTGCAATGATGTACCTGCTAACACGCGTGAGCATGCACATGATTCGATGTGTAGAACGATGGGTGAGCTGCCTGGTACAGTGTTACTAACCGTGCCTCCAATGACGTCAGGATCTTGAGACGCGCTCACATTCTTTTTTTCGCTTTTGGATTTCAGATGGCCTGTAATTGGGAATTTTCAAGGTCGTATTACTGTGTTTATGGACGTAGTTGAGTCGGGAAAACATTCGCTTCATTTCAAGCTGTACCCAAAGAATATTCACTGAGAAACGTACTTTGGCCGTGTCATACCCACTTTAAATTATGAACATTTTCCAGCCATGTATGGTCAGTTTCAAAAACATCCCAAAGACAGCACCATTTTGCATCTAAGCAACCTCAAATTAACAAAAATTTCTCAAAGGACCCCCCCCCCCCCGACGGCGATCACTCACCTCATGCTTTTCCCCCTATCAAAACACCCTGGCGCCATCCCTCGGCTTTTGTAGTTTTGGATTCCAATCTCTGACTTTCGGGTTGATTATTGAATTGGTTTCTTTTTATTCTGTCAATTTGAATTAATAACAAAGTTGCTTCCAGGTGTTCACAGTTTAAATCAAGAAGTGCAGTCATTCATTCATCTGAAGAATTTGTGGAACTGGTACTAGCAAATGAACAGTTGAATACTTTCCATGACTGAAGTGCATATAGTAGTTTGCATACATGATTGTTGATTACATTTACCATCAGTTTCAGAAAGAGAGAGGTGGTCAAACTTGGCGAGTGGATTAATTCCTTCGCAATGCTTTCGGGAAAGTTTCAGCCTCAAGTCAAAAAGATATCCATCAAATCAGATAAATGTGGGTTCACTGTAGATATGCAGTTTCTGCGATCTCTGGACTATTTTTGCTATCATGATCTGCGTCAGTCGGTGCTCTGGTTGGAGGATGCGGAGTTTGAGGTTAAGGCCTACCTTTAACAGAGTCATCTTACACTGTGTGAACATGTAGTCCTTGAGTACATGCAGTCCTTGGTGCTCCACATGTGTATCCAATAAGGGTGATAATGAAGCTTTGATAAATTCAAAGTAACAATCTGTGAAATTGTACTCGTATTCGTACTCTTGCCTTCACGAAATTGTGTACTCGTACTCGTACTCATGTACCGTGTACTCTCGTACTCATACTCGTACTCTGGGTTGTGTACTCGTACTCTCAATTTTGTACTCCACTACAAGTCTGCTTGATATCTGACTGTCCGTTAACATATCCTGTTTTCAGTACAGAATATTTCGTCGAGGTTAAGATCAATTTTTGAGGTCTCTAGAAATATGAAATTAGAGCTCCCATGGTGTTCAGTAAACATTGCTTAAGTAATAATTGCATGTAATTTAAGTGTTCGTTCACAATGACAGCTCTATCGATAAATCAGGAAAAACGTGTTATTATGCTTTATGTAAGCATTTGTGTAAGTAAATTTTCAAAAGTACAACTTAAATAGTGGTGTCTCCTCTTTGAGAAGTTCCCACCAGACCAGTCTGTGCGACCTTTTTGGAGCGCAGCTTCGGCCAAAGATATTACAAGCATAGATTCCAAACTTAAAATGGCGCGTTGACTCTCCATGGAGGCCAATATATCGGGACGGAAGTGCTGAGCACTGATCAGTCGTTTTGAAATCAAACAGGCAAATGAATATCTTACAAAACTATTAATACTTGTTATTTCGGAATGTTGTTGACTGGAGAAGTACTACGCCTCAATAAATTCCACTTAAACAAGAATAACTTATTTCTTCAACGGGGCATCTACGTATTTACACTTGAACATGAACGCACAATGACTGGTTTTGCAAGTTCATCAACATTCATTGGTCAGTTTCTATGGTATCTTCAAGTGACGCACTTTTATATGCGCGTTCAATTACTTACGCACTCATAACGGGAAAGCAACTAGCGCGTTTGCTTCCAGAGCGCGCAGAACCGTGCGTCAAAGTATTCCGGATAATACACAGAGACATGTATTCTGCGCGTATACAACGCGTTGTAAAACTGCACGCACGCTAGCCTCTCTTAACAATGAAATTTTCTGTGACGCGTTCTTATTTTTGTACTCAGATCGCGGAAGAGAATGGTGCGCATGTCAAATTAACACTTCCGCCCCGATATATGCGTCTCCATGTGGAGTCACTGAGCGTAACTGTGTAGGTATAGAGCTTATGCACCTACGTCACGTTTCTCTATTTTTCCATCCAAGCGTACATTGTGCAACAATTGTTACTAAGGTGCTATCGTGAGCGCGTCTCTTTAACACACCTACTACCTATGGCAGTTCCATCCAGTAAGCCAAATTGAAACGCGCTGACGTCACGTGCATAAGCTCTATAGGAGTTTGGAATCTATGCTTATAATATCTTTGGCTTCGGCCGCCTGTAGCACTCCCTAGGTCACAACGTTAGCCGGTAGTCAAGGGGGCAGGGGAAGTCCCCCGAAAAAATATTCCTCCCCCTAGAAGATGAAAAAGTAATATTGCCTTGATGCATTTTAGTATATTTTCACCCCTGAAAGCTTCCTTGCCCCCCTTCAGTACCTTGTCTGGCTACGAGCCTGGTCACAAGGTTAGTACCTATCCATAAACACGCACTACAAGCACGCACTAGCCCTCCCCCACTATTTGCCATTTTTTGGTAATGCACACTGCTCTCTTCTTTTTTCTTTTATTTGGCCTTTATCTTTACATTTGCAAGTATTAAACCGCATATCAGAGCATAAAGATGCTTCCTTAGTAGGATTCTCCGTCAGTCATGGTGGCCTGTGGGGAAAACATTTGAAAACAGCCTTCTGGTTAAAATAAAATAAAAAACTGTTGTCCTGGTGGGAATGGCTTTAGAGACTGGACTCAGTATCTCATCGCGATTGCGCGATTATTCTCCTTTAAGGGTTTCTTAACTTTGGCTCTAGCAGATTCAGTCTTTATCCTCACAAAGTAAGCCCATTTTACATGAAATCCTGAATCCAGACCTGACAAAAACATGAACATTAAGTGAACTATAACTTGTCGCCTTTTATACTACTGTAGTATGTAAAAGGAAGAGACTGAAAATGGAAACATTTTTTAACAGAAATACTTGGGAGGAGAAATGGGAAAACAGTTTTCTACCTGGTGGGGACATCTAAAAGAAAAGGTTGAAAAGCCATGACTGAGATCGTGTTGAGGCCTAGGGTATCTACCCACTTTAAAGCGCCCCTACAGGCCATTCTTGCCCCTCTGACTGATTTTCTAGCTCCGAGGGAGGAAAGAGTGCTCAAAAATCTGAATATTACCCTAAATTAGCCGGACGTTTTGCCACCCTACTTCGGAGAACCTCCCAAAGTACTGATATTCTCTCCGCCACAACGACTGAAACAGTGTAACTTTTGTTAGCATACTATGCGAGTGAAAGGTTTTCCTTACCCGTACATGACAATAACCTCTTCCTTATAGGCCCTTATGCATATGACGTCTCAGAACAAAGATATTATAAGCATACTGAGATTCCAATCTCCTATAGAGGGATTTCAGTCACGTGACTTTAACCAACTAGACGCAATTTTGAAGGGCAAGATTGCGCGTCTTTTTTGTTTTGACGGGCACGCGTCCATTGTGTCACAGTAGTATCTATCGTTATGCCGTGCGCGTGTGCTGTAAATACGCTTACTGCGTGTGTGTTTTGCCCTTCAGTGCCTGGGAATCAATTGCGCGTGACGTCACATGAAATCCCTCTATACCTACACTGTTACGCTCAGTAACTCCGCGTTCTATTCCGCGATCTGCGTACAAAAATAAGAACACGTTACAGAAAATTTTATTGTTAAAAGAGGTTAGCGTGCGTGCAGTTTTACAACGCGTTGTATACCCGCAGAATACATTTCTCTGTGTATTATCCGGAATACTTGACGTACAGTTCTGCGCGCTCTGGAAACAAACGCGCTAGTTGCTTTCCCGTTATGAGCTCGTAAGTAATTGAACACGCATAAAAAAGTGCGTCACTTGAAGATTCCATAGAAACTGACCAATGAATGTCGATGAACTTGCAAAACCAGTCATTGTGCGTTCATGTTCAAGTGTAAATACGTAGATGCCCCGTTGAAGAAATAAGTTATTCTTGTTTAAGTGGAATTTATTGAGGCGTAGTACTTCTCCAGTCAACAAAATTCCGAAATTGCAAGTATTAATACTTTTGTAAGAATTCATTTGCATGTTTGATTTCAAAACGACTGAGCAGTGATCAGCACTTCCGCCTCGATATTTTGGCCTCCATGGAGAGTCAACGCGCCATTTTAAGTTTGGAATCTACGCTTATAATATCTTTGTCTCAGAACAGAAAGTGCGCCACCGCTGGATTCAGGCGTATCATTGCAACTTACACCAACAAATGTGGATAGCTGATTTGTGTATCGGTTGGATACGCGCGTAAGTCTACTACACGCGCGTGCGAAGTCTACGTCGTGCGTGCAGTGAGTGCTTCATTGTTTGCCTCCAAAATGACGTCGCGTGACGTCAATGCAGAAGGACTCCATCATTAAGTTACAGACGTGTGACTTAACCAAAGGAAAGACTGGCAAACAGCCTGAGCGTCCAAGCACTTCGTAGTCATGGACACATTAATCAAATCACTTTTTGACATCTTCAGTTCTAAGAAGAGGCATGCTAGTATCATGGTGGAATGGAGGTCAAGTGCCCCTACACAGAAAAGCTGCGCCATGGGTATCCTAGGATACCCATGGCGCAGCTAGGCTAGAGGGTAACTAGAGGTTGGATAAGGTAGATCTTTATTACTGATACACGACTACTTTACAATTAGTAAAGATCCTTGCAGATTGATTCGCTCGAGTCTGTAATTTATAGACCCTTTTCCAAATAGCGATTACACAGGATTGTGAGATAGAATTTTGGTGTGCGTCGTTTTTTGCCATAATGAAATGCCTTTGACAGAAATTATGCGTACAAAGCCTCTAGTCCCACGATCCTGCATAACTGGTCTATGACAGATATTTGAAACCTACTATCCTGTGCAATGACCGGTACGTCGCTGGTAGGACTCATTTATCACGGAGGCCTACTGCAGCTCATGAAGTATTCAGAATATCCATGCATTCTGTTCGTTTGAATGGGCATACAAATGAGCATACCCTCATAATCTCAGACAGTTTGACATACTTGTTTCGTATTCAACATAATTTGATATGGATATGAAAAAGTTCTGATTTCATATTATTATTACGGGCAGATATCGTTATAGCGAAACCTATTACCCGTCATGGGCATTCACCCGTCAATGATAATTATGTGACGCCTTGTCGACCTTTTAAGTCCTATAAATGTAAGAAAACCAGTCTAACGAAGTCCCGTTATTGTCAGTTTGCTTACGACAGTACGGTCTCTGAAGCCTTTTACGACGCATAACCATTCTCGATCTAGGAATATCGCCCTAATTAAAAAGACATTTTAATATATCAAATTATTAGAGACACATCAATTACGTTGCGCTACATACAAAGTGGCTACACTCATATAACGCATGAATGATAATTTTCTGTTATAAGCTTACGTTCTTCCGAAAAGTTATTATTTTGCTCAGTTCTACACTAATACATCATTTAATTGATCTGCTGTTTCTTTCTACAACTGTACTGGTACTAACGATTTATGGAGCACATTATTTTCAGTTAGGAAAAAATCTAGTCATATTCTGGAAATATCATTTGTAACTCTAAGGGAGTTTATGCAACATTTTTGAAGGTCTGTTGGTTATTTTGAGACCGAGTAACTAACATGCTTCCGCAGCAGTGACGTAGAAAGCTAAATGCTGGGGGTGTCCGCGCTAGATTAGCTAACGGTACCTTTGTCCCAAATTGAACGTCAAAGGTTCTCCGAAGGGTGCGGGGTCGAAAGGCCACCTTAGGGCACTGGTGGGGTCTCGTGGTAACGCAGTTGGTAACCAGGGATATAGCCGCGGAATTTCTGAGATATTTTCAAAATTGTGTTTGAAGCATATATGACTTTCCACCGTAACATTGGATGGGCACTAAGCAAATGAGTACAATTTCAATTTGATCATTTTAACAGACTCACTCTGAATAATAGCCGGTCTAGTATGCAGGAGACTTATCTTGTGGGTGGGTGTGATGAATGATGGTAGAGACTGCAAGGGGCTGTGGAACAGTAAGTCAACCCACGCTTACATTTTGGTAGTGTTCAAGTTTCACAGTTGAGCAAATGGGCCTAATTGTGGTAAAAATAACAATTAGCATTTTTAAATACATTTTCATCTGTTTATTTATTAATTTTACTCATCTCATACATTTTGTTAAACAATGGAAGGTTTTTTCGTGTTCTTCAACAGTACTTTCATGAGGAAAAAAATTTGTTGCCATAAGATTTGGAAACAGAGTCACTACGACAAAGTGCTCGTAACTTCTAAGCTGTAGCAGGAACAACTTTTCGTATGTTCAATATTGTGGGGCAAAAATTGATTTTTTTTTTAATTCACTATTTGTCCAAATTGTTAGAACAAGATCATTCTTAAATCCTTCTATCTTTATGGCGACCTTTAAGTCGAAAAAAAAAATCCATTAAATGTTTTGCAGTCGCATGGGCGTAGGAAGCGGGATGGGGGGAGGGTGGGGGCTAAAGTCTCTCCATTTAAATGTGGTGGGTGGAAGTATGCTTCCGTCCCCTCTCAAGTCAAGGACGAAAACCCTCATTTGTTCCCTTTGTAAAAATGTCAAAATTTTGCAGTAGTTTTCCTTAAATTTTGCCTAATATATTGCAGCAAATTGCAGCTAAGGGTCTTCAAATATTCCAAATATTTCCAGAGGGGTGGGGACACTTTCTGCCCTTACTGGACTGCTCCCTAGGACGGCGGTCCGAAACAAAGTTCTGCCCCCCCCCCCCTCAGTCGGGAACAGCTCCTTACACCTACGTGCAGTCATATAATATAATATTATATTATATTTATTTATATTATATTATATATTATTATATAATATTTCATGTACCGAATGTAAGAATTACGATTAAGTCGCTTACACTCTAAAAAGAGAGGTGTTAAAAATCTCACTTTAAGAGCATTTTTCTAGCTGTAGGGACTGCACCCTAAGTGCCACCAGGGGCGAGCCTAGGGATCGATGAATGGGAACTTTCCCGACAAACATTCGTGTTACATATACGTGTTAAGAACGGTTAACTCATATCCCTCGTTATAAGGTAATCTCTTTACAAAAATACAAAATGAAAAGGTTAAGTATAACTGGTGGACAAGTATAGCAAAAAAAAACAAACAAACAAACAAAAACAAACAAAAACAAAAACAAAAAAAAAACCCACCTGAAAATGTAGTTAGCATTGGACAATGTGGCAATGTAAATTTGACCCTGGCCCAGCCGTACTTATTTATCTGCTACAACAGCAAGGCCGATTTCATGGAATTACTTGCTCCGAAGTGGTAGTTCCATCCATGGTAGGAGCATAAGATCGTCTTTGACGTGGTGCTAAATTGCCAGATTTATGGCTCATTTCAGTAATGTCCCTCTGTGAAGCTCAGCTCTGAAGCATTTACACAATTGTGGGCACTAGAATAAAGCATTTTTACTGTCTGCAAATGGCATGGATACGCACTAAACAGTCTGTCTATATCTTTAAAAATAGCGCAATTCGGACTAACCGCTGTTCGATCATTCTTCAGGATACAAATAGCAATTAACACTGAATACGCACTAAACAGATCTAGAAATTGCAGTTTGCCGTTTTGCTATATAATAGCCAGGAGTAATGGCTATTCGATTTCTTTATAATGCAGCAGGTTTGAGGGTTTCGGAGCTAGGTTGGGCAATCGCGAAGGTTGCACGAAGTTTTGCAATAATACAATACGCTCTGTCCTTCTTGAATTAATAATTGGACAATTAGCTCACATGAAGGAAGCACGTGAAGTGCCCCAGTAACGTTTTTAGGCACTGCATCCACAGGAGTGGGAAAGCGAACCTACCTTGCAAACGTGTGTGTCAACTTTTGTTCTCTACCCGACTGCCGGTCTCGATTGCGATCCAACAGTCTTGGTCGTTATCACATCGGAAATTGCATGGTACTCATAGTGGAGTCGGGGGAGGGGTGGGAGTCACGTCGTAGTTGATTAAAATGTTAGCAATGTGCAGCTTCCATCGACCCAACTACGGCCCTTTTTTGTTTCAATAAATTGGCCAACAAAGAAACGTTTGCGAAATTAGTCGACGGTTCCAGAAAGTCAATGTGCTCACCCTCATGTATGACTGACGAATAGGTGATAAACCATGTCAACCCCGACAGTGTGTTGCGTGTTTAACCTACAATCCGATTGCAACCCGACGCAACTGACCACGAATACCTACAACTCATCCCCGACGAGCAGTCAGGTTGAGTTGCATCACTTTCCTGAAAATATTTCACAGTGTCGGACATGGTGTCTATTTCATGGCAGACAATTATGTTATATGGTGCTTTTATTTTCCCGAAAGCCTGGATTTCGTCAAAGGAAAATGGCTTGCCGAAAAGCGTAGTAGGGATCACTTATACTGATACAGAACCCTCAATTTTTTGATAACTTTCCAAACAATGTATAATATTTTCCCGACAAACAGAATATATTCCCAATACAGTGACAACTGGTAGGGGTTAGGTCTCTGGTTAAATATATTCAAAGCAATATTTCCATCCGACACTAATTCACTTTGAGTAGAACGTGATCATAAAATTTTCCGACATTTCTGTAGCCCCAAATAATTTTTTTTTCTGACAAAGTAAGTTAATTGCATAAGAAAGTGGCAATTTTTCCCGACGGATCGCGACATTTTCCCGACAGATGACACTCAGAAAATTTCTGGGGGTGTAGCACCCCCACGTCCGGTAGGGACGCCCCTAAGTGCCACAAATTTGTATGGCTTGCTTTCGTTATTTGCAAGCTTTCGAGAACTAGCCTACATGTCCGGCATTTAGATTGGCCCACCTAATAGTTTTAATCAATCAGTTACAAGCATGATAGACTCATTTCTCAACATATCAGAAGGCCTTTGCTTAAGTGTCATTTGTACAGTACCATAGTGGGTGAATATTTACACTATCTACGTAACAAACTTTGTAATTTTTACAACATTTACTTGTCTAAAATTTACAACTGAGTGTAGCTTTTGTTAAGAAAGCATGTCGAGCAATACAATAATAGATTTTATGATATTAATATCCTGCTTTTGGCTACTGTTGGCTTTGTCGCGGTAACAAGTTGTTAAACTGACATTATGGAAACATTTCTCTACTTGATTACGAAGACTGACTGCTAAGCCTTATTGCAGATGTCATCCTTGTACTGGAAACTGATGTCGATCTCCACAATTTTTTGACTCTAGGGCTGAGACCAAAGAACACGAAAATGACAACGGCTTGTATCAAGTAAGAAAGGTAAAAGAAAAACCACAGAGCGTCGATCTTGGTAAAGTCGGCGAGAATTCCAAAAATCCAGGAAAACCCCATCAGCACTGAGATCTGCAAGGGACCAAAAGCGTTCATTTAATAAAGTGCTAATGATGTAATGTAAGGGATGATAGCTTTATTGATATATTTTTGCATGATTCCACGACGTTAGGTTAGGAGTAAACTAATGCAGAATTGTCAAAATATTTCAGCCAAAAAGGAATACTTTGGCGGTCATTGAAAGAAAGTTGCGTACATTACTGATTATATTTGTTACAGGTGACCATTGTGTTTTTAATGTATCTTGTTTTCTTTCTTTTGCTGTGAGCTAGACGTAGGCAATGAACTTTTTTGCGAATTTGTGCTTATCACTGTCATCGTAGGCGTGGTTGTTGTCAGTTTTTTAACACAAATTAATTTTACAAGATGAATACAAGAGTTGTAAAACCTTTTCCAACGTCCAACATTTTTGTAATAGTTGCTTTAGTTTCAGCCATCTTGACTCTTGCAATGACAAACAAGGAACACAACAAGAGTTGTAGTTTCATCTTGTATTCAAAAAAATGGGTTCTGAACCCAACAACCATGACTTACTTACCCTGTCAAACCCAGATGTGTCAACAAATAAATAGACCTCTATTGTGTAAGACCTGGTAATCTAAGGATTAGATTTGGTTGGTTAAACCTGTAGATACTGTAAATAAGTTCAAGTAGTGTTGTAAAAGCTTTATATGTCTATGTATGTACTTCTGACTGCCAGTCTAACTGAAGATGATCTAGAGGTGGATCGAAAATTTTTGAATACAAGATGAAACTACAACTCTTGTTGTGTTCCTTGTTTGTCATTGCAAGAGTCAAGATGGCTGAAACTAAAGTAACTATTACCAGGACGACTCTGTCTACAATTAATAGAATTCTGTGGAATTCTCAGATAGTATTTTTGTAATGTTTATCAGACAAATAGAAAGGTATGAAATGGGCAGTATAGAGATTCAGTGTTGTATGTACATTGCAGAAGCATGTAATAAATCTTTTATGAATAAGAGCATTTCAAAAAAAAAAACTGTTGCACGTCTTTTAAATGCAACAGAGAGGCATAACTACTGTCCATCTTTTGAACATTTGGGACACACATTATGACCTCCAAAAGACCAGCGACATCACCTTCAAGTATAGGATGATAGGCTTAAATGTACTATGATATACTGCTAAAGGAAGTTCCTGCTGGATATCCCGGACGTCAGGCGAGAAACAAGCCCTGTGCCAAGGGGAGCCAGGGGGCAAAGCTCAATCCCCAGATGAAAAATTAAAATTGTCTTGATGCATTTTAGTATATCTCGCCTCCCCACACTCCTTCAGTATCTTGTCTGGCTATTGGCCCGGCGAGAACCGAAAAATACTCCCAACAGGCAGGATATAACTCAAAAAGGTCACGGGATTTAACGAGAAGCTCTCAGCAGGGAGCTGCCATGGCAGATCCCTGCTCTCAGATAGCCATGTTTGTAAGAATTAAGGACGGCGATCAATGCCATGACCCACCATTTGATACCTAAGTCCCCGGGCCCTAAAAATTTCATCCTAGCTACGTCCCTGATTGTTTTAAATAGACGATGATTATGTAAATACTTAATATAAAGATCATGCAATATTATGACCATCTAAAAGTACACAATGAATATCTAAAACCTTATAGAATCATCACCTATTGGTGTCCTTGAGGCGTTCAATATCAGTTGGGCCTTGGTAACGAGACCAACGAACACGCAAAAGCATAAAAAACTCATGACACGTGATCATGGTACAACATAAAGATGGTGAGGTAATAATTGATGCTGGCATGAACTGACTTCACACGAAATTGTATTTGAAGTAATCGATCATGATGCTAAAGTAAACGATACATGCATACGAGCAGAGGTTACACATAGAAAAAAATGTACCAAGTACATGGTCAAACATGTAAGTTGAAGGAATTGTAATATGTCCCAATTATATTAATTTTAATTTATTGCAAGGAAAAATAGGGAGAGTGTATATTTTTTCGACTTCATCTGTCCTCGTTGTAGTAGGAATATACCCTCCACAGGCACACGGGACTACTCTCAATTAGGACGGGGGGGGGGGGGTGCACAGCTTCGCCAAAAAGTCACCTTGCCCGTAAACTAACATATTTCTCCGAAAATGGCTAATATTCTGCCAGAAAGAGAGGAAAGCTGGGGAAGCGGGGGCAACGTTCTGCCGGAGGAACACACCAACATGAAGGACTTCTGGAGACGTCGTGGTAAAGGGTAGCGCTCTCCTACAGACGTTGGGTCCAAGGGCCCGCCGTAAGGCCCTGCAGTTCAGAGATGGACAGGGGGTCGGCCATGCCACTCCGGCGGGAAGACTGCCCCCTCCCCGTAGGGAAAATTTTCTAATATCGTCGGCGAGACTTAGTGGGTGTGATAAGGTGAGTAATCCCCGACGGCGACCGGTCGTCTCGACAGGTTACATGTTTTTGCTGTCAAGGAGGAAAGTTTTTTAAATAAACACCCCAAATTTTCAAATTTCCTTCAATGAAATCCCATATTTATCAAATTTTCTTCAATAAAATTCTTAATTTTTTTTTTATATTTTCTTCAATAAAATTATTAATTTTTTCTTTCGATAATTTTCGAGGTGCGGAGAATTTGGCTGCACCGTCCTCCTTGGTGACCGTCGCCGTTGTCAGTTGGGTGCCCCCCTCCTGTCGGGAAGCTTGGCTTTCTGTCGGGTTAATCCTGGCACCACCTCTGTGATCCTGGAGTCTAGGAAGAACGCCCCGGTGAGGTTCCAGAAGGGGGCGCAGCCTGGGGGTATTTTCACAATAGTAACTATTTCCAAATGACACTGGATGTTATTTGGCAGGTTTGTGAGTGGGTGAGACGAATAATGCTAAGATTTGCATTGAGCTTTAGAAAGATAATTTAACTTTTGCTAGCTTATGCTAACTTATGCTATGGCTAGCGGGTATCCCACTGAAGGGAAATCCTCACATTAGGGCATCGAATATGCATTTACAGCGGCGGATCCGGGGCCTCGCCTGAAAATTTTTGAAAAAGCTCTTGTACGTGATTTAATGGGTTTGGGTTTTAAACTATAATTATGAATTTATTTACTGCATTTTCATCATCACTAAAGGAGAAAAGGTGTAGCTAGTATTAGACAAGACCAACCTCAGTGCCCTAGAGAAGCCCCCAGAAAATTGTGGTATTCAGTTATAAAGAATTTTTTGAAAAAGATGTTAACACTAATGAGGCAGAGCTTCATAAAGTTCACAAAAATAGATCCTTGCAAAGCGCGAATTAAAAATTCTGTTTTAGGATCATTTTGTGCAATTTTAGCCTCCTGATTGATTGATAAAGTGACACTGATTCCTCTTGTCTAAATTCATATGTAATAGGTGTGTTTGTGCATAATTTTTTAACATCCCAAATTTCGTATGGAATATATTTGTATATTTACGGAAATTTTCTTTACAGTATAGTGCAATGTATTACAATTTCTTCCCCACATTTAAGACCGTCTTTAGGGAGAAAAAACAAGCGCAACAATGTTACAACAGCTCAGATGATGACTTTTACAGCTGTTTATGTTGTTTTTCACATCAGCATGACATGGTACGGTAACATGAACGGTAAATTATGTATAAAATACTTCGAAATAACATTTAAACTAATTTAAAAACTGTTGAACTACGCATATTGGACAGATTTGTCTCATTTTCAGAGCGCCCTTATTTATCGTGGATTTACTAATACAGTATAGCTATACGGGTTTCACAGAAATTGTAAATACTGTATGTCACTCAAATTAACATAGTTTGTTCAGTCATGAAAACATTCCTCATTATGCTTTAGCCCCTAAAAAGTTAACTTGTTCATACGAAACCCACTGAAGAACTACCGTACCAGGCCACTATTATACAATATATACATATATATATATATTTTACATAAATACACTAGACAATAATAACTTTAACAAATATTTACAAGTATTTACATTAATGCATAATTACATTACGCATTTCCAATATGTTACATTTAATTGTAAGTAATACCGCAAAAAGTTACATAGTAATTTCTGTGTAATTCGGCCAAGTACTCTGTTTACCTAATTGCCATGAATAGTTTATTGAATGTATGATCACTCACGTAATTTCGTAATATAAAACAAAAACCACGACTCCTTCCCCTATCCTAACCCTATCACTAAAGATAACCCCCCGAAAAAGAGAAGCTAGGTAGGGATCCGAACCAAGAACACTGTCATGCGACACTTGCAAAACCAAGTTTTGATCACTGTACCACGTGTCGCACACGAAATTTTTTTTCTCAATTATTAATACATCTGTGAATCACTCAACTAAACCGTATCTTAATATTAAGAAATTATTGCACAGAGCAGTAAGCTAGTAGTACATGCTAAGAAATTATAGCAAAAACCAGAAGCTACTCCTAAAGAGCACGGACCAGTAATTAAACTGTACAAACTACGAGGATCGGGTGCACAGATCAACCAAACTAGATCGGAAAGTGGCACTCAGTCCATAACATGATATCATGCATTATAACAACTCACAAGAATTCTAACCATAACTTTTCCTCTCTGTTGTAGATCTGTGACTGATATGTAACAACACAGAAAACTATCGAAATTTGGGCCCTAAAACAACGATAATTTTATTCGATTTGTACAAGATTGGTCCACGACAGGCCTGACTTCGCACACCCGGCCTACCACAAAAAGTAAACAAAAACTGAGAGGAAAAAATAAGCCTTTTTACGTTTAAAAAAAAAAGGCTCGAAATGACCTGAAATGGAAATTAAATTGATCAAATACAATTGCCACAACGGGTCCTTAACTCCAAGAAATATCTCGCTAAGTTTCAGCTAAATCGACCAACGAATTAAAAAATAACAGTGAAATAAGCACGAAAGCTAAACTTGACAGAAAGTTGGCAGGAAAGCAAAGCAAAGTCGGCTAGTTAACTGGTCCACCCGAAGGCGCTTCAGTCCGGCGCGCAACCGACTTCGTCGGCTGGGCAACCGATTTTAGAGGCAAGCCTATGCCAAGTGGGAGGAAAGCCGGAGGACCCGGAGAAAAACCCACGTACATCGAGCGGGATTCGAACCCACGCACATGTGAAACACATTGGTGCACAGCAGCTGGAATAGACCACTCTGCCACTCGACGACCCAATAAGTTGGCAGGACGTGCACGACAGCTATATAGCTCAGCTGAAAGCTTTCAGCGGAGCTAAAAACGGTCAGTTATGACTCCTTCACACTTCACCGAATGTTATACAGGCTCGAGGAGATTCCCCGTAAGCATGTGTGTAGGCTACTCCATTTGTACAATAGGTAAGATCGTGAGGGACCGGCTGCACTCTGATAAAGTAGTTGCTAAAGTCATCTGTTTCAACTATTAGACGAAAGTTTTTATAGATCCACTTCATATCGAAACCACTTCCCTACTCAAGTGAGATAATTAAACAAGTGCATAGAGTGCCTGTAAAACAACACCCCTATTGGAAAATGCGCTATGCAATTTTTCTAGATTGCTGCTGTACCATATACCATCGATGAACGCTGCACAACTTTTCCTTTATTTTCTACAGTCCAGAAAAGTGTATTTTCCTAGAAGTTTGAATAACAAGTATTTTTAAACGTTTAATTATTTATATTTTACTCTTAAACAACATTTTAACAGCTTTTCTGATCCAAACCAGGAAACTAAGTGTGTCAGGTAGCTTGTGTCTCTGTCTCGCACTGATCAACGCACGAACTCTGTATAAGCAGGATACGTGGACTTGAGATCCCTCAAAGTTGCAACATCCGGTTTTGTTACGGCCATAGACTTAAATTTACCAAACAGTATTGATTTTGGCAACAATGTAAAGCCAATAGTGTCTTTTGGAATTTTTTATCCGTTTGACACAAATTTGATAGAAGACGTTACTAAGATTTTGAAAAGGAGATTCGTAGAGGCTTTACAATAGGCATTTTACTGTACTAAACGTACTGAGCCTGTACGGAGAAAAAAATAAAAACAAAGTAAAAACGACGGTTCAAAAAACAGTCAGGAAAACAAATTGAGCTTTCAGAATTGGTGTATACAAGACAATCGGTTTTGGTGGGAGTTAGGGTGAAGGGGAGATAGGGCTGCATATCAAATAGCTGTGTGGGTAAAAGGATGCTTTCACATGCGCACAATTAGGAGCGCCAACAAATTGTTATGCAGGCATAATTTTCTTTTAAGTGGTAAATTCACTCTTCAGAAACCGAACACCGACAGGGCTTTTCAGTAAAGCTTGAAAATACCATTTCATGTGTAACATAACGCTAGTCGTTAATCATTGTCTGCATGATTGTAGAAATAACTGAGTGGCATAGCTGTTTGTGCCTCCCCCGCCTACAACAGTCTTTGAGTTTGTCGCCCTCGCAGTATGGAAATAGCCTAAGCGTACTGCATGTTTTTTATTGTAGTAAACGAAAACCGGGAACACACCTACTTCACTTACGTATTAGCCTACTGTTCCTGAACTGGCAGGAAATTTTAACCGATTTTTAAAGACAATTAGCCAGTCTGGAATGACTTAGAGATACAGTGGTGAATTTATCAGCTTTATGGAACATTTTGGTATCGCGTCACAAACATTTCAATCATGTAAGTCATAAAATTTAATTATAAATAACAAGCCAAAACAGTAAGCATTGAAAACACTACATAAAAAGTTGGTTCCTACCTTCACGTAAACCAGCAGCTCAATCACTTTATCTTTGTGTTGTTTAGGGTCCTTTTCTGCATCCAGCACTTTAGATGATTTCTTGTGTTTGTACAATGATCTTGCTACCATTATGAAGAGAATTGCATTTGCTGACAGACACAGTACTAAAGGTCCTCCTACAGCAGCTATAACGATCAAGTCATCAGATAACCAACAAGTGAAATCCCTCACCGGCCCATACTTAATGGATAGACCGTGGAAGTTCCACAACCACAGCGTTATACAAATAGAAACAATAGTTAACGGCACTCCCCAGGCAAAGCAACAATATGCTCCTAAGCGTTTTCTTGAAGATGGCTTTCTGACCCTCATTTTAGTTAGGGACAGTGTTGCACGTAGGTCCCATGCAAGAACATTCATCCAAGTGAACGAAGCAAGCCAGAAGAAATGGGAAACTATTGCTACTGTTTCACATAAGAATGTGACACTGATGACGTAATCATTAACAAATTCTTGTAAACATAAAGCTAGTGCCAGAGACATTACAAAGCTCATCAAGGATACTCCGAATGTGTTGCGTAATGGTTTGAATACAGCGTACGTGCAGAAGGTAGCCAAGTGTCCCACAACTGCTACTGCAATACAGACACCACAAAATAATTTGTACCAAATACTCTGATCGATTGTGGGATACGTAAAACAAACAAGTGTGCTCTTTTCTGGGTAAGATCTTGGCTCGAAGGGGAAGCGTGTGTGGACGCTGTACCAGACCGGGAGCATGTCTTCAGAAAAGTTGACTTTTAATTCTGCCAGGTAATTTTTGTCATCCAATATTTTATCTCCCTCTACCTCCATCAATTCACCATTGCATTGTCCTTCATTTTCCCATTCTTTGTTGCTGCACACTTCAATGACTTCAATGTACTTGAGGTAACATGACCGTTCAGTTCGACTTAAATCTCTTGCATTGTTTACAAGATCTTCATCAAACTTGATTCTCCAGTCCGTTGAAGCATTTGCTGGGAGCCGAAACACAGTCACGTCATGTTTAAGTGTTTCGTCAATTAAGCGATTTGTACCAACCATCCTTTTCCAAGGTAACATGGGGTTTGTTAGCAAAGATTTCTGAAAGAAGCAACGTTCTGCTCTCTCCTCAAGATAAGCACACTTGAGACTGTCGTCAACGACCATCGCAATATATTGACGTGTATTACGAGCATCGCACAAATGGTATTGTCGCGAACATCTAATCAGGGAACAAAGGGGATCATTAAATGCTATCCCAAATGACACAGGGAGTACCATACTGATATGACAACTTTCTAGAGCTTCGCAGGACCAAGACAGCTCATTTTCTAAACCATAACACCTTGCACAGAAAATGTTCTTGAAGTAAGAGCCTCTGTAATATCCCGGTGACATAAATTTTGAACACATTTTACTGTCATAGGCATCACTCCCTGTCGGGCAGGAACGTATCATGTTTTTATCACACCAACGCAATCTTGCAGCAACAGTATCACTTTCATTAGTATTACTATCTTTTATGGAATGTTTTATTAAAACATCACAATTAGAACTACTTAGATTAGCATAGTGTTCTTGACTTAACGGAAGCTCATCAGGACATTGCCAACAAACTTGGTCAACAGTCCATAACGTGATATCCTCTGAAGGTATGCCATGGCACTTCGCGCAGTAATAATTTTTGAAGACAGTTCCGAGCCCGTCATGGACAGGTCGCAAAAAGCTAACTTTGACTAAATCGGTTGTTGAGTATTCCATTTCACATTGTTCCGTCAGTGCTTTAGAAGTCGTGGGAGGACATCGACTTACCATCCAATAAGTGTTTTCAGGACAATTTGTGCGAGAACCATAAAATTTTTTCCAGTTTCCGGGTATCGGTCTACACTTTAAGAAATCGTAGTGGGGAAACAGATTTTTCCAGTACATGGATACAAATGTATCTTGATCGCTGTCGTGATCTCCGCAGCAGTCTCGGAAGTAGGTACAAAAGCTATCACAGTGACAAGTACGCAGGTCACTAGAACAACTCTGGTAGGCGCAATTGAAACCTGTCGACAAAGAATCCAGAAACACATAATTTATACATTGCACTGGATGATGGAACATTTATTTGCAGTTAGGTGATCTGTTATCGGTGTCAACATTTTAGGAGCCGCATTTGTATGTGTAAATTCAATACCAAACAAGACTTCGTGAAAGGGAAAAGAGCAAGACTGCTCTTTTAAAGGGAAAATGCAGACCCCCCTCCCCCACTTTGAATTAGTGTACCCCGTCATCCTAATTTAGGAATGGCTCCGTTCAATCATGCAACAATTGTAACTTCTTTGTTTATTTCATGCAGAATAACTCCTTGGTTTACTTTTAGTATTCAATGTTTTAATACTGAGACATAATAAAATATAACTGTGAGCAAAATAAGAGGAGATTTGTAAGACTTAGCAGATTTTTGAAAATAAACTTGGGGAGACTGCTTTCTCCTTTACATATAAATAGTTCTGATGACGATATTCGTACGTACAATATCCTAAAGGGAAAGAGCAGTCGCCCCAAGTTTATATTTTCAGAAATCTGTTAAAACTAAGAGGTCTCCTCTAATTTTCCATCACAAGTATCTTTCATTGTGTTTCTGTATGAAAACTTTGAATATTGAAGGTAAACCAAGAAGTTATTTTACGTGAATTTAACAAATGTGTAATAAAAAGATTGTCACATGATAAGAGCCATTCCTGAATCAGGATAATGGTGTACACTAATTTAAATTGGGGGGACTGCATGTTCCCTTTAAACAATTGTCAGTTAAAACTCTGGAGCAGCCTTTTCAGAGGTATATTATATGGTGTTTAAGAAACTTTCTACATCTTTGCATTTTATTGTGAAATATGTTTGGTTTGTCAATAGTGGTGACTCTCTCCATTTTAATCCGTCCAAGGAAAGTTTTGTTACAATATTTTAGTTTGTGGTGGTATTTGACCTTTGCCCCTTGCCCCTTCCTCCACCTCTTTTGAGAACTCCTGGATCCATGACTGAAGCCCTTTTTACTAAAACCGAGGTACCCCAAAGCTTTAATTTGACCTTTTACAACGTAAAGCGTATGAAATTTTTTCTCATACCTGTACTGTTATAATAAGACTTCCATGCTTGTCCAAAGCTGGTTACGATCACCCCGAAATGAAGAACAAAGAAGCATATGAGGATGGTCTTCATAATGAAGTTGTTTCCTTCGAAAGAATGGTCTCTGGCAAAGTAAAAAGCAAATGGAACGGTAGGCATAAATATTTGCACGGATATAGAAAAAACAAGCTGTCGCAGTGCTATTCGATACAAGCGATGCCTGCATTATTCTCCGAAAAAGTAGACTTTTTAAGATTTATTAGCCTATCTAGTACCTACCCCTAGATTTCTTCTTATTTGTGGGATTAAGTGTGTCATATACTTATGTTAAATGACAAAATGTGGAAACTTAATGTGTACAACGGAAAAGAGTTTTTAATACGTCAAAGTCTCCTACCCTGAAATGCAATTAAGTTAATACGCACCTCGCTTACATAGCCTGCTATATTAATGCCGTAAGTTTTGATTGGTTTTCTACAAAGTACTAAAGCAACCAGACTTCCACGATAGTTTTTTTCCAGAGTATTAAACGGCGACTGCAAGGGGGGAATTCGAATTAGCTTCAAATATAGCGAAGGGATAAATTCATGGAACTAGGATATGTGTTTATCAACAATTTCATGCATTACTGAAGCGTGACCAAATAATGCCAAATTTTTCCACCTGTCCTAGAGAAGGTGGTACAGAAATCTCTCAACAATCAAATTGATCCCACATGTCTTTGCATTTGCTGAGTGAGTGGTTTTAAGTGTGAACGGAATTGAAGCGCTGATCCTTGTCACTTAGCGCTACATCTAATGATCAGATCAGTTTTGGGTAGGTATTTGTACAATGAGGCGTCTAATGTCCAAATCACAGGGTTTCCAAGATAGGTTTGCCTAGATTAATGTTACTGCATTTTTTGAATGTTTTGGGCATGGGCGGCTCTAAGAAATTTTGTTTGTGGGGCAAACTCAAGTCCGTATTCAGGGAGGTTCGAAAGACCCCCCCCCCCAGCAAATATTAAATGGTCAGCTCCGGATAGTACAATAGCCTCAATAGGAGTATGCATAGGAGTAGGGGCCCAAGTTGATGGGGGGGGGGGTGTAATGATCTGCCCGAAAAATAGAAACAAAAAATTCCACGCGCGTTCAAAATGTTAATGTACATATCATATAGGCATGCATCCGTTATCCCACCGCATGCCAATTACATACAATAATTTGCCACGTTACTTCCTATTCCATTTTGGTTACAATTCTGGGGGAAATCGTTACAATAATAATGATAATAATCAGTGGTGTAGCCAAGGTTTCTCTCATGGGCGTGAGGCAGGCACTATGTTGTGTGATCGCCGGCCTGGGAGAGGGGTCTAAGGGGAGGGGTGCCCCCTCCCCTTAGAAAATTTTTTGAAAAATTAGGTGTCCATGCATGCAATCTGGTGCCAAATATGCTATCTTTGAAGTAAAAGTTTGTATTTTATTTTAGGTATTAAAAAAATCGGCGTCAGTGACGGGGGCATGGCTTAATGGCTCCTCAAATACACCACTGATAATCATCATATAAGTTTAACCATTAAAAAACACACTGTTGAATTAATACCGAATATATAGGTGATGGTGCAATCCAAATCAGAACTATATTTTAATTACCAAGGAAGTTTTTTAAAGTATCGATTTCCGTTAAGCTACATTATTGCATTATTTTTCTTTTAGTAGGTGCCCGAAAAATATTGCGCGAATTTTCACAAAAATATTTTTTAATAGTCCCCCTACGCCTATGGGAGTATGGTTATTATCATGTATTACAGCGATGCCCCATGTAGTTTTCAAAAGCTCTTCAAAAACCATTTCAGGCAGTTAGTCATGGGCTCAGTAATAAATACAACTATATCAACCGATCGCTACCGTACTACTATAGGGGTGGAGTAAGAGGTAGGTGAAATGGGCAAGGCGGCTTGATCCATTTGTTTAAAATGAGCTCCACCTTTAAATATTTGATTGTTTCTTTCATTTTGTCACAATATGTTTCAGCTTTGCCAAGAAGCCATAAAATGTTTGTTTTCTGGATTAGTTTCTTAAACTAACGAAAATTTCGAGCATGAAGACACTTGAAAACGATGAAATGATAGCACTCGTATTTTGGATCTCGGTACCTTTCCGAAACGAATTTTTTTAAAGGGGGAGGAATTCCCCAACTCAGAACGACGTCTCATCCTATATACAAATAGCTAGGCCACTAGTCAAAAGTCTCATCACACTGAACTTAAATTGACTGTTTAGTGTGTTTATTTTAAATCAACTGAAACGGTATACTTTAGCACAGAGGTGGAGAGCCTTTTACCTTATAATAGGCCATTTGACAGTCATAAGACCGCTCGTGGGCCAACGGCGCTGTCAATTTGGACAAGGGAAGGGAAACCTTTCCTTCTATGGGAAACACAACACTTTTAGACTACATGCCCGATGCAACTTTTTGTAGACAGATACGGTACCTATGCTAATCTGGCCAGGTGACACCCTGGCAAAACTGCTTTTAGTCGTGGATGTTAATCAACACGGCTAATGGGTTGTGTATCTAATGACCCCGAAAGCCCTGAAGTGTCTGCAAAACTATGTGCATTTAAACTCCAGCATTACCGTTACACTCTGTAAATGACATTATGATGCCTAAGCTAATCAGATTACAAATATCACAGCGTGATCATTTGTTTTGATTACCTTAGCTCGCACTAACGGCAGGTCCATTTATAATGTCTGAAGTATATATAGTAGCAAACAAGCAACTGAGAAAACGCGCGCGAAGCGCGCCGAAAAAATGTCGTTTTGAAAGCATTTATTAATGTTTAACCTTCGCATTGCATTTGAAAGTTATTCACTTCTTTAATTTTAAGCCCACTCAAGGAAAAGGGAGGGCCTAACCCATCTCGAATTACATTTTTTTTTATTTATTATTTTTAACTGAAGACCATGCTTTGCAAACTTTTGGGGGGAGGGGGCAAGTGCCCTCCCCGTGCCCCTATGGCGAGCCGCCAATGGTTTTGGGTATGCTTTATCCATAAATGTAAGATCATATGCTTTTTCAGAATAAAAATGACGGCCGTTTTGAACGGTTCCAAAAGGCAGGCTGCCATTTTCACCATCATAGCTTCCTTATTGCAGAAGGTAAAGTGTTACGGTTAGGTTCAACACACAGAACCGAAACAGCGAAAAGGTACAGAAAAATGAGATTAAGATACCAAACTGATTATTCTTTAATTGCCTTTTCCTTTAATTTGTAAAAAAAATACACTAAAAGGCCTATATTTACTTTGCTCGGCGGAGACACTCCTACCAGGATGGTCTTGGCTTCTCTGAAGACGACGGTGATATCGGCTATTCAATAATGGTGAAGGCTGGGCTAGTGGTCTTGGTACCCCTAACACGATAACTACTATAGGCTAGGCTAGCTGGTTCGCACAGTTCAGTAGTCGGCTACAGCAACGGGCGAAACATAGACGACTGCTACAGTAAATTACACCGTTCAGGTGGCCTGTGGATCAATCGTATTTAGCTCTGTCTCAGCAATATATCTGGCTGGTATATTCTGTCTCTAGATGGTCGGCTGTCTCTAGCAGGTTATCTCTTAGCTGGTTTGTCTGTCTCTAGATGGTCGGCTGTCTCTAGTTTTTCAGCTTTGGAAGAGTTCTTATATGTTGAACACTGTGTGACGAGAACATTCCATTCGAAGAATGACGTAGAAGTTTCGAGAATACTAGAGAATACGTCTAAGTCAACACAATGTGTCATGCCGTAATGTTCCTTTAATAGCCAAGATGTTATGTCCCTTTTATGTAGTCTAGCCAGTCGTGGAAGTTACAGGAACATTCCAATCAGTGCGACTTGTTAAGCTGGATTTTAGGAGCGTCGTGACCTTCTGGTTGTCCTAGTTAGTGCCTCGTAACAAAAGGCATGGTTGTGATGGTTCACAAAATGTTTCCAATACCAAAAATTATATGCTAGTATCACCTGACCTCTTGGACAGAAGACACCACGCTTATCACCGTCTATCTTCCCCTTCAAGGAAGGTCAAGCTTTGGGCCTGTGGATAAACGTGATTACTCTGATCTCCTCTAACAGGTCTGGTGGGTGATCAACAGGAAAAAGTCGCATCCTACCTCTACTCAAGCACTGACCTGCCACGAGCGCTTTTAGATTGGGAAATATGGAGAGCTTTTCCCTTCACAAAAACAATAGCCACTTCAGGGAAACCAACTCCGGACGCATGGCCGCTGCTCTGATCTTAGCTTCCAGTCGTGGGACTACCAGCCTTTGTGGTCGACCGCCTCCTCCATTGCCGCCTGCATGCACCTGCAACGACCTTTAGCCGTACTCCTCCTGATTCCCATGTACCTCCAGTGCCCGTTGTTTTGGGCCCCACGTCTGGTTCCACCTCTGGTGGTATCTCAAGGATACATACCTCTTGGGAGCTCATTCACTACACACGTCTAGATTTCCGACGGGGCACGGTTACAAGAAATGCCCTAACAAAGATGTGGACAGCAATGTATAGCTGCACATCAACGCACAGAAGCCAGAGATAGTCGTGAGACACGTGTAGGTCGTCAGGGACCATGTGCAAGAAAAGAGCCTGACGTGTTAGAATTAGAGTTAGATGAGGTTTAACGGCCCAGTTTCTAACCAATTGGTTTAAGTCTGGCCAGGTAACGGCCTTTTTTCCAGTTGTGGCTCACTGGCTTGTTTTCCCTACTCCACTGCTTATGCTGAGCACCAAGCACAATGGCAGTAGGTTCCATTTTTTAAAGTCTTTGGTATGACCCGGCCAGGAGTCGAACCCCAGACTGTCCGGATGCAAGTCGGATGCTCTAACCATTTGACCATGCAGTCGTTTCTCAAAGGACACTGCCGTCTAGTCAAACATCAAATAGCAAGGCAGATATCAATCCGCCAGCTTTACCTGAAAGAGAGGTCCCGCCCACGTTAATGCCCCTGTAACTAAAACCGTGTTGAGAGCAACACATGAGGTATAGGGAAGAGAGACATAATGCTCTCAAACACGTTGTCCATAGCTTGAACCAGTGGAGGAGAGTGAGAACTGGCGTCCAGGTGGCCAAGAGTGGTGTTGAATAGGTCCTTCAAACCATCGTTGGGCTACAGACGTTCTATCCTGCACTGGAACGAACTTGACATATTGAAGTCGTTAAAATTGCCAGCTCCTTTTGTTCCCATCTTCATTGCAGCAAATTGCGAGGGCTTGATAGTTATGACCGTAACAATATCATACAATACAGCTAAAAGGTATAAAGACAATAAAATTGACACAAACTACTTCAAAAAAATGCATCTTACTCTCTACTTCTTTCAATTGCACACGGACTTACAACAAGAACATTTCTGTGCAACTTGCATTTTAATTTAATCGTTGACTAAAGGTGCAAGTTATTATGGAGTAGGCACTGCTATGTTTTTTTTTTTTTGTAACCTCACTAGGAAAGAATTCCCTTGTGATGATAAGAAATATCACTAGAAGATGGGGTTTTTTTTTAAATGATATACCTCAGTAGAACAAAAAAAAGTAAGGTTTGAAAAGCAGGTTTTGTAGTGGAATCAATTCAGCATGAAATAGACGAATACTCTTCACCACATCCTACCTTTTCGTACTCAACTGTTCAGGACCCGAGTGGTGTTGTTGTCCTGCTTGTGGCCTCGCAAGGCGTGGTTTCCATCATAGGCGGAAATCGTGGGGGATGGGGAGATATATCCTTCCATTTTTTTACAAGGGATGGCCTACACAAACATCCCCCCTATTTTCAAAAACATTACAAAGTAATACTCTCTGTATTATTATTTTTAGTTATCAAATTGATAACTTTTGAACAGTGTGAAATAGAGTAAACCATCACTTAGCTTAAATGACTACAAAATACTATTTCTAAGGGGCCCTTCGCGTCCATCCATCTTAGACAGGCTAGTTGCCATATTGCCAATACCCTTTAGAAATCTTTGGAAGTAGTATAATTTTTTCAATGCAACGCTTATACCATCAAGTTCCTTAACCCCAAATCCACTTGTATCAGATTCAAGGGTCATTGGTGCAAATACAATTACAAAAAAGAAAAGTCGTGTAAAATTTTGAGGCCTATTTAAAGCGAATGATACACCCCAGGGAGAGCTCACTACCTTCTCATGGCACCTTCTAAACAGTTGAGTTACCTAAACTTGCACCCTCCAGTTTGATAAAATCCTGTAGCCACATGCCTTATAAAGATAAATTCCGTGTGTCTTCTCTAAATGTCACGTATTCGAACTTGGTCGGTGTAGTGTGCACTGGGAAACATACCGTTTGATCCCAACTGGGGAGTTGCCCCTCGAACCCACTAAACATAAGAAAATAGTCGAGTTACTCTTTCTGTGGTCTGTTCGTGGCCACCCAGTTTCCATTAGAAGTAGTTTATTGTGTTTTGCAGTAATGTTCCAAATTGTGTAAATGCCCGGAGTTCGCGGTGGCTTCACCGTCAGTGAGAGAGCTTCGCGCTACGGCGGAGTCTTCAGCGCCGTTGACTTGTTTTGCACTCCACTTCCTCCGTTTCAGAATATGTGTCTTTCCATTGGTTTTCATAGCTCTACAGCCTGCTGGTAGGGATTTTTAAGGTGGTGCCGTCCCAAAAGGGGTCTGGTTCCCGCAACGAGGACTTGACGTTCGCCTCAATGGTTCAAAATATGCACTTCACTGTTTCGAGCTTTAAAGAATTTCCTCGGAGCACATGAAGTTCCTAACGACGTTGTCACCATAGCAGCCGAAACCAGAAGATTTCTCACCCTTCACGTGCGATTCTAAACTAATCAGATTTAAAGAGATATGTACAAAAAATTACAGCAAATAAGTGACTTTCCACTAATTAGGCCTACTCTTGTGGAAATTTGTGAGCGACGATGCTTACCCCTTGCTTCAGACCGCCGACCCTACCCTAGGAAGGGGAGTTAAGAGCCCCTTTTTATGCTTCATGTTTCCAGGGTCTCTCTTATTCCGCTTGTAGATACGGCATTAACGAGTTCATAAGCTGAGCTGACATCAGTTCTATGTAGTCTGATTGCTACATAAGGCCGTCCTTCTTCCCTTTCTCGTACGAGCTGATGTAAAATTCAAAGAAACCTACCAAACCCCCTTGCTAGGGGTAGAATGGGATCATCCCTAAGGTCTCCAAGTAAATCCTCAAGGTGTGATATAGACGAGTTTGTTCTGTGGAATATGATGGAGGATCGCCATCGGTTTCATACCAAAGCGTAATCATATGAAAACGTCGTGGCAGTTGTCAGGTAACCATGAGAGGGACGTGCTTTCCCTCGCCGATGGGTCTTCTCACTCACCTCTCGATGCGGACAGGTGTTATTGCTCATTTAACGCTCATATAATCTATATAATTGAGGGTAAATACTGTGAAAATAGTCAAGATGTGTACGATTCGGACGGAACTTGATGTCAACATTCACCATGCGTATACATCACGTGATGCCAATGCTCGTGGTAAAACTCTTAACAGCTCCGTGCTCTGAACATATCTATATTCCAATAGTATTTTAAATATCACTGATGCATCTTCGAGTGATATGTTCCCTGATGTCCAGGGGAAAAACAGACAACAAGTTACCCGGAATACAATCATTAAATGGTGGCTATCTTGAATTTCAGTACGTCCTCCACAACTGTGTGTTATGAAAAAATTATTATTTATGGATTAAGTGTTATTCACAACAGATAATTTGGAACTAAAAAGATGTGCATATATTCTATGACACGGTATTGAAAGCTATTTCAGACCAATTGTCATAAAAAAATGAATTCATCATGGCCGCCAATTATGCTTGGACGTGATGTTACCAATGAGTTTGTTGGTATTGAAACACGGGGTGAGCCAGGAAAAATACGCCTATAGATTCCAGAATGAGAAAGTAAGGGTCACTTTCTGTGAAAATTGGCAGGTATTTTCTCATTCAAAATGGCTACCATGATAATGTCTTGAAAAATGGAGCACTGCATTAATTCTGCATAATCAATACGATAAAATGCAGTGAAATCCGGTCAGCCAAAGCTATCTCGCAAAATTATATCATACCCTTCATTGTAATTCGTTTATCGTCTCTTAAAAGAATCCTCATACCTTATTTGTACCAGCAAGTGTGTATTGTGGTACTCGAGTTTGCACGCTATTCTTGAAACAGATGTGGTGAACAAAATTGTCAATCAAAATTAAGGTGCAAGAAGTCTCGCCCACACAGTAAAAGTTCTCTCTACTTAATTCAATTCTAGCCCCTACTCCAGTTTAAAAGAAGCACACCTGTCTAATGCACTTCAACGAATGGCCTACAATGGACTGTTCTGAGCTTAAATTGCACAAGGCCATATCCTCACAATTCTGTGAGTGAACTGTCAGCTATACTTAGTGATCTGCAGCTTTGTAAACATCACCATTGACCAATCAAAGTGATGCTGGTGTTTGAATTAACGTCAGTAGAAGTGTAGTGATGAACTTAAGGGTAGGTAGAGATGTAGGAATATTCAAAAATATGTTTAAAGTAATTGAAAAAGCCCCTTCAAGGATTCTTGTCTTGTCGTTGTTATATATATATATATATATATATATATATACTATAAGGAAATTGGAAGTAAAATTATAACATTGAAATTCACTTATTTAATTTTAATGTTCAAAGAATAAAGATAAAATGTCATATTCATGAAACCAAAGGTTAAAGTAATGGGATCAAAAGTAAAACTGATAAGATAAAAAAGTGACAAGTTTGACTTTTCAAGTACTTTTAATGACATCGTTAGTCATACTTTACTAATCAAAAGTCCCTTTTGTGACTTTTAAGGTCAAATGATGGACTTGTTGGTCAAAACAATGACTTTCAATGCCAAAACTAAATAACACAAAAAATCAAACTCGTGACTTTATATTTACATATTATAGGACATAAAGTAATCAAATGGTATTCCAAGCCATTTTTTCTCTCAAGTCAAAATAGTTGATCAAAAGGAAATTTCTGACTTCGTAAGAAGATTCAAAATCGTTCTGTGTTACCTTTTTGTAATTTTTCTTTGCCCTCAAAATGAGAAATTGTGGAACATTTGACTATCGCAATATTTACATAGCAAACTTTTTTTGTGGTAAAATCAAAGGATATTCCTTCAAAAAATTGGTTATTTTGTTTCAACTTTCGTCAACAAGACGTTTGTTTGAAGGTTTTGAATCTGTTGCTTTTGCTAAAATTTGAACTTTTCAGTTACAACTTAAACTAAATTTCTTTTCTGTTACAGGCTATTGACAAAGCAAAAACTCGAGAAAAACAATATTAAAGTGACAGCCTGACAGGAAGTTTTCTTTGTCTGCTTCGATTCCTGTTCAGGCGAAAGTTGATTCCTGCGTTCCAGAAGATACTGGTAAAGTGATATTGTGTGTATCGACAAACGAAAATATGTCTAAAGTTTTCTTTCTTAGTCAATACACTAACTATGCTATTCATGAAAGAAGATGTTTAATTAGTGACTAAAAATGATAGTGTGAATAATTAAGTATAAAGAAACGGAACAAAAACAGTGGAAAGTTACAAGCTATTTTGAAAAAAAACCCGCTCTCATTACAACTAGCGTAACCACGCCTATCAGAGCACTATATGAATATGCAATGAGTTACGCAGCTGCATGTACCGATTCTACCTAAGAACGGTACATTTAGTGGCCTAATGGTCCCTTGGTTATTCGTGCATTAACTGGGAATAGTGTGATTATGAAAGTTGTGTACTGCACAGTACACTTGAGTGTCAAAACAAAAGAAAATTAAGTTTCACCATAATACCAGTGTTAGATTTCACCCCCTAACACAATTCAAGAAGACACTGCCATACTAACGCTAGTAACGTTTCCTTGTTACACCTGTACACTTGTGCACTTCGCCCCATCCAGGTTTTAGTTTTTGAGCGGTATGTGCAGATAGAAATACAATACTCTACGCAAAATGTACAACGATACACTAATTGACCAAAAATGTGTCAAGAGTGTAGATGCCGAACACTAACCTGAATTATGACAATCCAAACTATAATAAATCCAAATCCTACTTTCTTAGTCGTGTAGCCTAGTCTGCAGGTATAGGTTTCAGGCACATTCATATGAAAATGACTCGATTCGATTTCCTCTGTGAGCAAAGTTTCTTCCCTCGGTCAATTTCGGTTGTTTCGGTTGTTGCAAATGGTATATCAATGAGTTTCCAACATGTGAAAGAATTTGTGCGTGTTGAAACACGACAGCTGTATACATTTCAGTTAGGAAAAGTTAAAGGGAAAGTATGGCCTTGCGACGGACGGTAAACATCTCAGGTGTCAGCATAGGCGTACGGGGGTCAATATTTCCGAGAGACAGGGATAATTTTGGCCCGAATTTTGAATTTTGGACTCAGTTGCCCGAATTTTCGCCCTCAAAAATGACATAATATATTTTCTTGGCTGTCTCATTTGCCCTAATGGATCCAGTATTTTTGCCCGAATTAGGAGGGCATATGTCCCCTGCCCCCCGCCTCGTACACTTTTGGGTGTCAGACTCCAAGCTGATACCTTTTGACCATCAAGGATTTGAATGACTCAAGAATTGTTCAGTACTATTCCTCAGAGGTAGTACTCCCATATTACATCGATGGATAGTCTCGTGGATCAATAGAGTTAGAAAAACTCGGATCTTCTTTGAGTCTATCTTCGGACTCACCTACTGAGTCCGGACTGACCGAGTCACTGGCATTCGAGTCCAAGACCGAGTCCGAGTCACAAGCTCCGAGTCAGAGTCCCCGCTATGGAAGAGTGTACATTAAGAATAGAATTCACAAATGATCAATTTTTTACTGCCTTTTGTGCAATGTTGTTGTGTGTTATGATACAGACCTCTGAATGGCAGCCCGTGGGCCACATTCGGCCCACAAGCTGTTCTAGTCTATCCCGCCAAGCAGACTGAGATCGAAAATAGGTTGAATAATCGAGTTTATCAGTATTGAAGGCATTTTAGAAAGAGGCAAGTTTTGGAATGAAAAGGGAAGAAAAACCTCCCTACACCTATTGTAAGTCATCTTACTATCACGTCATTTAGGACAACCGTGCAGTTCTTGTTCCAACGTCTCATGCAACCAGGAATGTCGCAAATCTGGTAAATTTTTCAGAAAGCTTTGTTACTAAATGGAAGTGTAAAAGGCTGACTTTTCGACTGCCGAACTCTGAATTTCCAACGACAGGCCTGTGACAGAAAACTCTGGTTCACTGGCAGAGAAATGACAATTCTGACTGCCAAAATCATAAAACATCACTCTTTGTTCGCGAATGTTCTCCTGTTATCTGTTTATTGGTCATGTGGTGCTACTGTTTTTATGCCAAACATGGTATTGCTTTTGTTTCCTTTCCTACTTCGTATAGGCGAAAATGCAGGAATTGTTTGTTGGGGAAATCGGTGTAGGCCTGAAAGCTGCTGCTAGAGGTAGGATGGTTGTCTTTTTAAATGATCGATCATTTTATATTTTTATTAAATCTTGTTGGAAGCTGTCAACATTTTTTGCGTCTATTGCTCTATTAAGTTTTGAATCGAAAAAGAAAATCTTATCGGGGTTTTTTGTAAATGTTCCGGGAGCCCATCGGACCCTGCACGCAAAGATATACCTTTGGTACTCTTTACATAGACCCTTTTCCGAATGGCGATTTCAAAAAAATTGTGGGATAGCCTGAGAGTTTTGGTGTGGGTCGATTTTTACCACAGTACAATGCCATGGACAAAAACGACACGTACCAAAACTCTTCTCCACAATCCTTTGAAATTGTTATTTGGAAAAAGGTCTATGAGAGCGTCTTCTTAACAAATGAGCCCCGTTTCTGTAAACCGTTCCCGTGGCAAGTACCGAATGCTTATAAAGAGGGCGCATTGAGGATACAAGTTTGCCAACTAAACAAAACAATTGTGCCAAAAACGTGACATCACATCAGTTTTGGAACCAAAGTGTGTGCGCTAATAGTGAGGTGACTGGCTACATCTTGATTAAAGTGAAATAAAATTGATGGAAAAGCCCATAGCCAAGGGGAGCGGCAGGGGGTAAATCCCCCTTGGAAAAATTTTCGCCCCTAGAAGATAACAAATTACCGTTGCCTTAATGCATTTAGTATGTTTCGCTTTTTCGCCCTTCCTGGCTACGGACCTGATTGACTGGTAGAGACTTCGACAGCTGGAATTCTCTGGATTCAAACCCTCCTTGAATTTTGATCCTACATTCACCAAGTCCTCTGCTACACCTCTTCGTGCAAATCATACTATCATTAATAGTCCCCAACCCACCCACTAACTCACATGCTCACTGCGTAGTCAAATCGAGGGGCCATTAGTCTGACATAAGTAATCCAGTGGTGGTGAGGGGGTAGCTGGGCAGGCCAGTTGAAATGAACTTGAGAAAGTTGAGGACACGATAATTCCTTTGATAGAAACATACGTAGGCCGAACATTTTTTTTTTGCTTATTTGCCTTTTATTATTTGATCTGTGGATTGCTAATGATGATATTTCAGAGTGAAGAATACGGTATCAAGCTACAACTTACACAGCCTGGTAACTTGTCACTCAAGGCAATATAGGATGCATTTTGGCCAAAACAATATGGTTACGCTATATGAGCCAACGGATAATGACGAGCCGCTCTGATAAAGTCACGACAAACTACCTTCTCCCCAGCTAAACACTTTTCAGCATAGATTTACACCACGTAATCTGATATGATCTTATTTGTTGTTACCCGCTCTGTCAGTCTGGAGTGGGGCTATAACAAAGCAACGGTCAAATTGCGATACTTGTGATCATCTATTGAGTGAGCATTCAATGTTATTTACAGATAGATAAGTGTTCAGGTTCATGTCCACTATTCTGTAAATACCCCAGTGCTTCCGGGCTACGCCCTTTTTATTCCATTCTGCTCTGCTCTGAACCCGGGGCCCCTAGACAGCACACATTTTAGGTAAAACGTTAACCAATTCAAAATGAGGCCCAAAGGCAAAATCATTGGTATGCGTCTGGTGTCGGTGGCCGGTGAGGTTTACCGATTAAGATTGTGGGTCACCAGCGAAAATAATACCAACACTTTGGACAAGGCAATGTTATGTATTTCCGTTTTGTTAAGCACACAATATCACTTTAAATCAAGGCTTATTCTGCACAACTTTTTTCACTTTAAGATCTCTCTCAGAATTCGGATTTAGCATATTAGTCGAGTTATTTGATAAATATGGTTGTGTATATTTCTAACTGTGAGACAACGTGTATAAAGCCATGTTTTCTCATTAGAATCAAGTCTAACGACACTAACGCACCACAACGTTATGCTCACGGGGGCATTGAGTCAGCTTCTTGAAATATTGCAAATGGCTCGATAGAAAACATTAAGAAATTCGTTAAAGATATGTACATGCTGGAATAATTTCTATATAATAATTATTCTTATTCTTATTCTTATTATTCTTCTTATTATTATATAATAATAATTCTTCCATAAATTTACTAAAGTGTTAGGTATAAATAAATCAAGTTTTCTGCTCTGATTCCTGATCTCTTTAAGGGTATTTAAAGTAACTATTATCACAATATATGTTGCAAAGGTTGAAGAAATGTCTAGTTAGTCGAACTACCCTTCAGAATTTTCCTGTATTAAGGTATCAAATGCTGACGTTTACTCACCAAATGGAAAATGGTCGATTGAGCAATAATTTGTGATGTCACTCTTGTGCTACTCGAGAAGTACATTTCTTTGATATTCTTCGTTTTCCTAAAGCCACTGTAACTTGTTCCAAGATGCGAATACCGTCTTATTTTTATGGAATGACTTGGTATGCAAGCCCTCTTCTCACAAAATGTTATGCCAGAAAAAGTTTGTTTTTCAAGGTCATAAAGCAAATTTATTTCAAAAGAAAACAAAATTAGGGATGTGATTTGTACCAGAAGAACATTACAACTTGTTGTCAAGTCTACTATTTCAATTAGGACTTTAAAAATGTCCTTTACAAATTTGAAAAGAATCTATTCAATAGGAGGCAAAAACCGGGATCTTGGCAAATATTTGAATGGCTTTGGTTTACAAATAAATGAGCAATCGTTTCCTTTTTTAAACCGCACCAAGTCAATTTAACCTAAGTTTAGTAATATAGTTGAAAAAATACCCGTTTGTGTCCGTATTTGACTATATAGTCCTTAGACTGCCTGTTCACCGAGTTTCCATACTTCAGACTAAGACCAAGATCTATGCAAATACCTTATCCAGTTAACTTACCGTGAGTACATACAGCTGTATTTCAGACAAACGACGGACGTGTTCTTCTTATCTTAGTTACCCGACAGCCTGAGCCGTAATAAACAAACTGTAATAAAGCTGCAGATATATGCAGGTTACTCTCATTGTACAGCGAACTGACTCGGGAAAACTGGCGAATGGACACGAAATGTTATAGCGAACAACCAATGAAGTTGGGAATGTGATGGTTGGTAGCACTAGCGCGATAATTGTATATTAATATAGCAGGCGCGGATCCAGAGGGGGGGGGGGCTTTTTGGCTCCACCCCCCCTTTTGGCACGACTAAATTTTTGTAGGGAGTTTCCAGAGCTGCACTACATTATCTATTTATGCTTTTGTAATTACCTGATGCCAGGAAATACCATTTAAGTGTCTAAATTTCAAGTTTTACCCTAAACCCCCTTAAGGAAGCTCAAAGGTTCGAACTTTACGCTCACGGAGTTCGCCGCCCCCGTTTTGTAAAATCCTTGATTCCCCCCACCTGTATTGATACACTTATGCCGTTGATTTTGGGAATATCTTCAGCCACTGAAGAGATTGGTGGAAAATGAACACACATTAGGTCAGTAGAATGCATGCCATCTACGGAATATTTGAAGACAGCGGTGTGACATTTTACTGGGGGGGTGGGGGTGTGACCAGACGGGGCAATGATTTGGTACAAGGGAAATTCACTCAACAGGAATGTAATGTTAATTTTGCCTATGACCCCGTGTTCGTTGTTGGAAGACAAGTGGTTTGATTGTTTCCTTGTCCCCTATTTTTCCGCTGTTACCTGCGTCAACTGCGTTGTAAGTGCACTTGGAAATAGCTCATATATATAAGCTACAGTGAATTGGTTCTACTAGAAGCCAGCTACAAAGATTTGAAGGGGAAATTGCATGTCTCGAGAGCTGCTTGATGGATATCATTATTGTCTGGACTGAAGTGACACTTGCGTTTTTTATTTTTTTCTGAGGGGGTAATAAACGTTTCGTTGGTCCGGAATTTCCCTTCAGGAGTTACGTACCGGCTAGGCATATAACATGTTCTAATTCAGGTGAAGGGGACAGACAACCTTTGTTCGAAGCTGAGTTGTTGACTCGAGTCGGAGTCACTGACTTGGAACTCTGACTCGATTAGCAACTTTTCTTGACTTGCGACTTGACTTGAAGGAAAATGACTTGCGACTTAACTTGAACATATTTAACTTGGTGACATTGAATGGCAATGTTTTTGGCTGAGCGTGGCATGATTTTTGCACTATAAAATTATCTAAAATATAAACCGGTAAGTTTTTCTTATATGCATTCGCATTATGCCGTGAGTAGAACAGCTTTTGAAAAGACAGGGGTGGCGAAAAGTTTTTTTTTTTTTGCAATGTCCTCTCGACTCTTAGGCGAAGAGCCAAAGGGCGAAAACAAACTTTAATGTTTAAGAGTTCTGCTCCCCAAAGGAGCTACGTCCCCAAGGGACACCGACTTAATGTGACCAACCTCTTGACCTTCGTACCGGCACCTCTACACCATGAATGTGTCATGGGTGGCCCGTTGTAGACTGGTTGAGGAGATCATATACAACATCAGGGGCGGATTTAGGATTTTGAGAAAGGGGGGCACACACATCTTCGGGAAGGCCGACGAGCAAAAATTTGAGACCTTTTTTTTTTTTTTTGCTTTTTCGCATCTGGGAAGCATATTTTCCATATCTATTTGCTCATTTTCCCATATTGCTGGTGGAAAAATCATTGGTCATGGAAAAAAAGGGGGGCGTGCGCCGGGTGCGCCCCCTTCTGGAACCGCCCCTGAACATAATGTAAGACGAGTTCACCCAGTAGAAGTGCCCATGGTTTTAGTGATCGCGAAAAAGTGTACCTATTCCAAGGTCCCCTCGACTTTCTGGCGAAGAGCCGAAGGGCGAAACCAAACGTTGCTCCCGAAGTTCTGTTCCCCAAGGAGCTACGTCCCTGAGTGGACAATAAACTTAACTGATCAACCTCTTGACCTTCAGACCTCTACACCATGGGTCTGTCATGCATGGTCCCGTTTTAAACTGGCCGAAAAGAGTAATATAATATGCACATAATCTAAGCCAAAAGGGGTCTTTTTCCAAGTATAGTTGTAGTAATGAAGCACTAATTGAAGCAACCATTTAAACGCATACCTTGCAAGACTCACCCCTCATTCCAGAACATGTCACTTTCAGTCATAGTTTACATCAGTGACTCAGTGTGTCCCAACCTTTTCCGGTTCATAACCCCTTTCACCGAATGGTGTGCAGCAAACGCCCTCCCTTAATGTCTGCAAATATCTATGAAATGTGAATGAAACCCTCTTAGCCGTAATTTTTGTGTACATTTGTGGGTGACTTTTTTCACTCACTTAGAGTATACATTTTACCACATGGAAAAAGTTTGACACGAATGCAAGGTTACCATAACTGCAATATTTTGAGTGGCTTAATGTTTGGGGAAAATCCTCCTTATTTTATTTTCATAGGAACTTCCTCTTATAATATTTAACATATTGTTAGCTACTTACAGTAATTACTTTAAGCTTATTTGGCGCAATGATTGCCCTGGAAAATTGTTAATGGTTGATTGATTTTCTTTAGTTTGGACATGATATCTTTCATACATTTCCAAAAAAAGTGTCAACATGTGATTTCTTTAAAGTTTATACTTAAGGCCTGCCCTCTAATTTCCATATTAAGACTGCATCTTGGAACTGGAATCTGGTTTATGGTCGGTGACACGTCACTTCCGCACGACAACAATATGTTGGAGTGAAAACAATGTATTGCGCAAGTGTGTTCCTATATGGTCAAGCTGTAGTCAGTTGTTGTTTTCACTCCAAAGTCGCTAGGGTAACGGAGAAAGACCCGGATGACCGACCGACCCCATACGCTTCTTAATATCTTTATTTTGAAAATTAAGCCTTGTGACTTGACTTGATCGAAAATGAATTGTGTCTCGACTTGACATGAAGGAAAGGGACATGCGACTTGACTTGAAGGTAAAGTGACGTACGACTTGACTTGACTTGAAGGTAGATGACTTGGGACTTGAGAAAAAATAACTTGGTTACAACTCTGGTTCGAACGTTCATACAATTTGGTCGAGAATATTACAAAGGCAAATGAGAGCTCTGTCTGCACCAATTGAGTGTGCACACCAATGGTTTTATCTACTCCTCAACTTTGTCTAGAATACAACTGAAGTTATTACAACGGAAGAGGCACAATTGTGCAACGCACGCAGTGAAATGGAGCCAAAATCCATGTTCTCATAACCATATTGGTAAACGTTTTTAGTCGTTGTTGGGTGTTAACAAGTACTTGCATGTAGTGAAAATATTCCCATAAAACTCCAAGGCGTCGTAAGGGGCCATGGAAAAATTTAAACTATTAGGCTATAGTTAATAATTTACATGAACATGTAACATTTATACCAAAAATCGTATACAATTAACTTGAAACTTACCACGTAGTCAAAGCAACGGCTGACAAACGACTAATAGACTTAGCAAATGTTGCTTTGAATGAATCATTTTTCATGGTATTAATTATTCAGTGGTCTATACATGTAGTCATATATTTATCGGCAAAAGGTGTTTTTCATCTCATTTATTTCAAAGTTGGTACGTAATGTAATGAATCTATCAAAGCTAAATACTGCCATGCACGTGAGAGTAGTTATAACGACAAGAAAATAAGATATCTCTCGATTATGCACAACAGTACACAATTTTGAGCATACTAATTCTCGTAACCAAACAATACATCGCAAACACTCCGGGTTTCTTTCAGTTCCTAATATGCATGGGCATCGATCATGGGGGGGGGGACTCGTCCCCCTCACTTTTTTGGAAGGGGACATCTCCAAAAAGTCCCCCCACTTTTTCAAAATGATAAAAACTAAAACTGTGATGAATTGTATTATAAAATAGATTACGAATTGACACTACATTTTAAAAGCTAAATTGTGCATAAATATGGCATCATTTACCATAAAGACACCTTCTGATTTCCTGATTTTTCAAACGAGAGGGGAACACCCCTCTCCTTAGACCCCTCCCCCAGGAAGGCGATTCGCAAATGGTGAAAAGTCCCCCCCCCCCCCCACCACCTTTGGAGATGGATCCACGCCACTGCTAATATGAAATATATCGCATTGTACGGTACGGAGGAAACAGATTTGTATCGATGCAAGTGTCTCCTTAAAAACTAACCAAAATACAGTTTTCTTATTAATATAGTCTTATTAAAATACAGTCTTGTTTCTTAAAAATTTTTAAGTAACATTTCTTGACTTTTAAAATTTCCGTAGTTTTCATCCGCCAAGGGCTCCATAAATTTTTAAGATCGCTATAGCATTCTAGTTCAAATTTTGTTCAATGGACTATCGTGTATTCGAGAAATTAGTAAGTTGAATATTAGCGTTGCCTCGTACGTAAAAGTCTATCAAGTAATGCGACAGGTGGGCTCTTCATACATCGTGGTCTAAGAGCAGCTAAATTAATCACAGAGTTAGGTACCATTAAAGTGTATCTTAAGTCTAAAATTTAAAAAATATAAAGCTTGAAAACTGAATCTAAATGGTCCACATCCCATTTTCACAGGACATTCCTGAGCTGCGATATGAAATGTTGAAGGTTATTCACTCAATTTAAAATGGTAGAGTGCGCAATAATTTGTGATGTCAGTCTTGTACTGAAGTTACCGTCTTTGTTTTTCTTTGTTTTTTTTTTCGAAGGCCACTGCACCTGGTGCCAAGTTATGATCACTGTCCTACTGTGAGGGTGACTTGACCATACAAGCCCTCTCTGTAAAACATGTTATGCAAGAAAACAGTAAATTTTTCAAGGTCATAGGTCTATAAACGTTTTAATTTCAAAAGTAAACAAAAGCAGGTAATATAATGTGAGGTGTAAAGCAGGACATCACAAATTATTGCCAAATCGACTAATTCAAAACAAGAGAATATTTTTCAGCATTTTATACCTCAGCGAAGGAATTGAGCTATGAAGATGAATGAGATTGATCAACCTTCCAAAATATAAATTCTTGCAGTTATAGACTTTAGGCGCACTTTAAGGTCACCTTCTAATTTGCAAAAATTTGAAATCTGTGAAGTTTCACATGAACACATTGAGTTATGATCAAAGAATTCAGCAGAAATTATTAACGTTGTGAACGTTTGTTATCTAGGGTTGTTTTACTGTATATGGGGAGTCCATATGCGTACACATATTATTACGTATGAGATATCTCGAGGTTACCCGTTGTAAAAGGATGCAAGCAGTTGCGAGCAGTTTTCAAGTATTTCCTATTAGATTCATCTCTGATGATCTCTGATAACATTGTACCGCCAGAATGAGAATACACAACAACAAAAAAAAGTTTTATCCATTACCGGAGCTGGATCCAGTATTTTTACACAGGACTCATGGCATTCTCATGTACACCTAAGTTGCACCACAAGTGCGTTGCACGAATTGGTTAACGTAGGGTCAAGAGCTCACGAGAGGAGTGGCGTCCGCACGGGGGGCATGGGGGCACGTGCCCCCTATCGATTTCCGAAAATTTTCCCTAAAATTTTTAAAATGAGCCAAAAGGCGTTTAAGCTATAGTTTTCTGTAGGGGGTATGGTGAGATTTTTTTTATTTGACTAAGTGATGAATCTATTTTAATCATCTTTTATCACAATTCGTTCTCAAAGTATCAAATTTCTCGCAAATCCTTCTCAAAGTACTAATAATTTAGCGCGCTTGCAGCCCTACTGCATCGCTGTGTTAATTATCAATACCGTCTCAAATATATTCGCATTATTGATCGGTGAGGGTTTTACAATTTTTACGATTGTTCGTGTGCATAGGAGTCATTATGGAGGAGCACAGCATTGCAAGAATGCAAAGCAGGGGAATTCAGGGGGAGATATATTTTAGGAAAATTGAAATTTTATACGAATTACCAGACAGAAGACTCGCCCTCTAATTGGCGGGATGCATTTTGTTAGAAAATGAAAGTGTCTCGGTGCAAAGTCTGCACGCAACTTGGAAATGATTTTTTATCCAAAATTTCGGCGCGCTTCGAAAGCATTCGTCACCGTTCACACTCCATATCTCATGAACACTATTGGGGCAATAATACATTATTCTGACCAAAAACTTTCCAAAAAAGTACATCTCCGACCTCTGCAGTGACCCCGCATTAATAGAGAATCTTAGAGCAATCTAATATCATGAGTAGCATGTACGGTAACATTCGTAGTAGCATGTGCTTGTCGTTACACATTTATTAATAACGGGTGCCATGCCACAGCCAAAATATCACTAAATTATGATAGTTTCTATAGGCATGTATTTGATTGAAAGATTTGCTAAGGATACCACCATTTTGCATCTAAGCCACCCTTCCTAAACAAAAAACTTCCAAGGGGAGAAGCTATCACCCCTCCACTTAGACGACAAACCTTTCCTTTACACTCAACCTAAAATAAAAATTCACCAAATTGTTAAAGTTTTTTCAATACATAATCAGTTCTTAAATTCGTCAAAGACAGCACCATTTTGCATCTAAGCCATCTTAAATGAACAAAATTTCTCAAAGGGGAAGGGGACACCCCTCCCCCAGGACATCACCTCCACAAAAGTTGACAAAGAAAGGGTGCAAATAACCACCGATAAGAAATATACACAATTTGCACCGACTTTCAGGCTTTATCTTGGGTGGGTTTAAGGCATCATCTTCAGTAGTGCCGCCAATCATCAACCTCTGGCGGCGCCACCGGGTAGGGTCCAGGGGTGGAGCGGTCGGAAGCTCTGGCAATATTTGATAATTAGAAGGCAGAAAGTCGATTGCAATTATTCTGTTAAAGGAGACTGAATATCATTCCATTCCAGAGAAGTGAAATTCTTTGTTGATGTCAAAATATACTGGGTCGTTTCAGGCCCGAAGCAGGGGTCAGGAGCGTTCTCCTGCACAATTTCTCCCCAGAAAATTTAAAAATTACAATTAGCTCTTTTCTTTTATAATATCTTGCATGCTGCCCCCTCCCGAAGGTACTTCGTCCCTTTCAGTACCTTGTCTGGCTAAGGAGCTAAGTAATTCTATCTAGAAATTAATAATACGATGATAAAAAGATTCAACCCAACCCTTCATTAACATAACCCATAATGAAGACGTTTAGGAAAAGGTTACAACTTTTCCCTCTTTCCTTGATTTCAAGTTTCTTTCTTGCTTCTTTTTTCTTTCCATTTCTATTGGTTTTTCGGCATGGAGGGTGTCATCCCGGACACATACTGGTAACAAAAATACTAGAGTCTTGGTCTTTCATTTTTGACAGGTTGGCAGGAGGCTTGTCAGAAGCAATGTGCAAGAAAGTGGAAGTGAAAACAGGTTCATGCAGGCGTATCTGCTCGAGAATATCGAACCAGAAAGTTGTAAGTCGAACAGTCACCTACATTCATAGGCGTAGGAGGCAGGGGCCCGGGGGGGGGGGCTGCAGGTCCCCCAACCAAATATTTGTGTAAAATTCGGGAAATGTGCTGAGAATTTTTCGGGCACCTACTGAAAGAAAAATAATGCAATGATGTAGCTGAAGGTAATCAATAGTTAAAATACTTCCTTGGTAATTAAAATTAAGTTCTGACTTGAATTACACCAGCACCTATGTATTCGGTATTTATTCAACAGTGTGGTTTTTAATGGTTAAACTTATATTATGATTATCAGTGGTGTATTTAGGGGGGCCATGCCTCCCTCAATGATGCCGATTTTTTTTCTTTGTAGTACCTAAATATATAATTTTTAGCACAAATTTTACTTCAAAGGTACCATAATGATGTGACATCAGATTGCATGTAAAGATACCTAATTTTTCAAAAATTTCAGGAGAAGGGGGTGTTCAGGAGAAGGGGACACCCCTCCCCTTAGACCCCTCTCCAAGGCCGGCGATCACACAACACAATGCATGCTCCCCACCCCATGAGAAAAATCCAAAAAATTATAATCAATATGGAAGGGTAGAAACATGGCAAATTATTGTATGTAATTGGCAAGCGGTGTGATAACCGATGCATGCCTATATGATATATACATGTTGAAAGTGCTTGGAGCACGCGGACTTTTTTGGTCATATTTTTCGGGCAAGTCTTTACAGCCCCCCGGCCCCCACAATCAACTTGGGCTCCTACGCCTATGCCTACCTTAACCTACAGTCGACTTTTTCAAATGTTAAAAGTTTACCATATGCATGGTTACAACTATATCCACGACTTTTTGGACAAAATAGTAACCTGTTTTACATAAAATATAAGCAAGTTCAGTGTTATAAAGTTATATAATATAGAAAATAAGGTCAAGCGATACTCAAGGTGGGGCGGCGATGCTAAATAAGTGAGTTTTACACGGCCGTGTACTTTAATGGCATAAGCGTAAGGGACTTCTTCATTTCTTTTTAATTTTTGGGAGCAGGCTGCAGCACGTTTGCGCGAAATATGCATGTTTGTCCACAAAAAACATATTTTGCCCGAAATAGCAAATTTTCTGCCCGAATGGATGTGGGGGATGGCTGCAGCCCTCAGCCCTCCCTTCTGCATAAAACCTACCAACATTAATGTATCAATCTATGAAACTATTTCAAAAAAAATTACATTATGATCGTGTATTGCAGACTCTCTGACTTGCCATATGTCGTTTCGTTTTCGTTTCGTTTCGTTTATTTTTTTCTACATTATCATGATGTCAGGCTGAAAGAACATTCAGGTCTAAAATCCGGAATATTTTGCCTATTCGATACATTCTGCGCATTCCGGTCGGAAATGGATATTAATGTGCACTGTTATATAACCCATATCAAAATCCGCAGTTTACGAAGGAGAAAAAATTATCTTTAAACATGCGCAATGGCATTATTTTTATTTAAAGACACATATCTATTTATGAAAAACTCTTCAACAATTGGACAATGCTTTGACTAAATACTGCTCAATTTGGCATACACGAATTCTTCATTAGCCTATGTCAATTGCTAGGCCCGAAAAATGGAACCCCGTGTTTTTTATTTTGACCCTCTTATTCAGGAAACCTTGCTACGCTTGCGTGTACTTTCATTTAAATTTAAAGTAGGGAGCCTGCATTCTTAGGATGTGTACCTTAGCATAACAAAATGGATTAACAAGAGCAAATGCTTTAATCCTGGTAACAATGCCGCTGCTTTCGTACAGTCGTATTCCTAAATATAGTAAGGCACAGGGAAGGCGGAGTTGTGACCCGCTAACTGAAACTGAAGCACAGTATGGCGTTAGCAGTAAGGATTAATCCCATATATAACATACAACGCGTCCTGCGGATTGGATATGCATATGTTTTATGGGTTAGTTTTTGAAACTTCATAGAGGAATACTTTCACCCGTCCTAAAAACTGTCCGAAGATTTGAAAACACATAGCGTATTCTGGAGCTGCAAATTTGGCTTTGAACAAGGTAACTGTTCGTTTCAGGCTTACAAAATAGTCTATGGATATTAAAACCTTTGTGGAGTTCTAAGTACGTGGATACGTCGTCTAACAGCCTTAAGAATTTACTTCTTCACTTCAATAACCCGCCTGTCATTTATGGAGAACACAATATTTGGAACACATTTCAGCAATAAGTATCGCCTGGAACATTTATTGTTACGATTGCAGATAAGGACTGTGCCATTGTACGCGTTGTAGCCATTACAGCCTCAAGTCCACAAACAACTTTCTGAACCATCGTCAAAACTTTATTCAATAGGGGTTGTTTCTTCCCAAGAGGAACCTTCATTTCTGGAAGACAGTACACTATGGAACAAAGTTTATCCATCGTGAGTTTTTTTTTTTGTCTTTAATGGAATCTGCAAAACCGTAAACAGAAGTAGCCTACTATAGTATTTCTTGGACGGAATATTATCTGTTACTTGGTGTGCCTCGAAGGAGCTTCATCCAAAAAAGTCATTTGAGGAAACACGGATAAAGAGCAAAGTTAAAGATTGGAAAATTTCCATATTATGGACATATCGGAATCAAAGAGTGAATAATGGTGACTGCAAGATAGCTGGCACCCTTTTAGTTACAGCGAATACGATCTTTAACACCACAAGGTACGACGTGTGGAACAATAATACGTAAAGAGACGACCTGGTTGAAGACGGCGACGGTAAGTACTTCAGGGCTAATACCTGCTAGGGAGGTTGCGAAGGATGCACGACCTTTGTAATATTCAATGCATGCACTTTGAAATAATTACCATTGCCCAAGATCGCCAGGTCACTGCCCCATGTTGGTCCTACCCTCCTGCCTAAAGATTTCTCCGTGCCCCTAGTTTGTCATACGCTTTTTTGTCTGTATTGCATTTAACTTAATAAGACATATACTGTATTTGTAAAACGAAAGAAGGAAATGAGCGCTCCTCCCATTGTACAGGCCCGGAGCCAGACAAGGTGCTCAAGGGGGGCGAAAAAAGCTTCTAGGGAGGCGAAAAATTTTCCAGAGGGGGCGAAACATACTAAAATGCATTACGACAATGATAATTTTTGATCTTCTAGGGGGGCGAAAAATTTACCAAGGGGGCTTCACCCCCTGCCCCCCTTGACTACGGGTCTGCCATTGTAGCCCAGAGATTCCTGGATTCGCCACTGTCAAATGTCTCTCATTGCACTTATTTCAAGTTTGTATATGTTAGTAATTAAAGGTCCTATTTCCCATCTTAACCTTCATGCTAAGCATGAGTTTCATTCAAATGAGATACCTAATGTTACATCTCGTAGATGGCTTGTCAATTTAAGAACGGCATGTTATTTGTCTGGAGAGGAGGACTTTTTTAACATTGCCTCAGAAACGCCCCTTACCCCTTAGCTACGGACTAAATAAGGGCGATCAAGAGACGCTGTCAGAAGACGTTGCTCATATTTTTCACTGGTGAATTTTTAAACCTTTAAATTAAACGCCCGAATGTTGTACAGCACAGTAGGAGTGTACGGTAGTACAGTAGAGCACAGTACAGTAATACATTATGCGTAGTTCACAACAGTGAAATTGTCACATGAGCAAGCGTTTATTTCCCTACTGTTAGTTGAGGGCGACCTTTCCCGGTCCCCATCCTTTCAGTACTTACCACACCTACTACTATGTATGTTTCAAACTGGAATGTAAGTGATTTTCAACACTTATTGCAGTACGTCACGAAGTTCCAATCAGATCAATTATTACGTAAAGTGTAGTCTTGTTCAAGACTCTAGTTCATTTCCGTCCACCACGTATCTGGCTGTGAAGCATATGTACCAGTGCGCCCTCTAAATCTACTCTTAAACTCTCAGAGTAGATTTAGAGGGCGCACTGGTACATATGTTTCACAGCCAGATACGTGGTGGACGGAAATGAACTAGAGTCTTGAACAAGACTACGTAAAGTGTGCCACTAGATATCTTGGTAGGGCCGTCGGAATTGGGGTTTCCGGGGGCTTTTTGTACCGGTATTTCATGGCGGTGCGTTGTAGTTATTTGAAAAACATCCTTAAATTATCGATTCCGATTGCCCTCGGTTGGTTGTTCAGCGTTGCAATTAGGGAGTTGATTGTATGCAATTTACCTAGCCGTTGAAACTATAAATTCTGTTGTAATTAAGAACGTAACTGTCGAAAAGCGGACCTTCGCTTTCTTGCAACATGTGGTGAATCATGCATGGATAAAACCTCAAACTATGTTTATATAGAGGTCAGTTAAAAGAAAATATTGCATTTGCGGAACAAAAACATTTTATATCTTTAAAACCATAATTTATAGATAGTGGATGGTAGGCGATTCAAAATAAAATAGCTGGGTAACTTTATTTTCAAGAAATAAAGTTTTCAGTGTAGGAAATCCACTGATTTGCAGCTCATGAATAATTTGCCCTCTCAAACTTTCAAACTTTTAAATGAAGTGGCACGTGCAATATATTTTGGAGAGAGGTTTTATGGTGTAACAATAGTAAAAGCCATTTTCTGTGCACACCACTGTGGTCGTATTGAAAACAATATTTCTCTTTAAGCTGTGATAATATTTGTGTCAGTGGCAAGGTCTTTAAAGACCTTACTGTAGCACATTACAGAAATGATGTCGCAGAAAAGCAGTCTTCCAGTCCCTGACTTGAAATACGTTAATACCAACTTAGCTTTGCATAATGGGTCTTTGGAAGGAGTGTCACCCTGGTATATTGTTTTGATTCTGTCGTTGACCTATTGGGGCAGGGATTTCGGTTATTATTTCCTGTCCCCTTCCAGGTGGTGAAGTCAATTGAGTAGCTGGAAGGGCGGGGAAGGGGGGGGGGGAGTTAGTACGGCAGAGTGAACATGGTGCCAGGTAAAAATTTTTGTGGATTTTCACTACATGGGGCTACAAGCTCAAGGACTGCCAGGGCGGCAAAAACATCAGATGGATTAATGTGCCAAGCAATGAAAAGTTTATAACCTATAACCGTTCATATTGTCTGGTATCGTCCGTCGAAGGTAGACCCTTTTAATGCCGTCTGTCTGGTAAAAATAGAAACTTTGATCAGTTGAATTCTTTTGATTATTCAAAATGAGCCCATAAAGTGAAAGATTATATACATTATATACATAAAAAAGAAGACATGACACAGAGAAATAGGAATCGTTCTTTTACTACCCTTTACGAGCCCAACCCAACTGAAAGGGCACCCTCCTTCGTGAAAGGATATGCTTCGGAGACTGGCACATGTTGAAATATCTATCTATTCCATATTGATTGTTCCATGTCGTTAGAAACCTGTCCTAGGGTGGCTTCAGGAATGGCAAGCTCCCTGATGGGGCAAGGGGGCAGGTGAAGCCTCCATAAAGGCGATAGGTTGTCGGAAGGATGGCAGACAGAAAATTTTCTGAGCGATTCTTGCCCCGAAAAGTTGTGCTTTTATTCAAGAAAATATTGAAGAAAATTCGAAATTTTACCTTAATAAAGCTGCTTCCTTGAAGGCAAAATCAATTTATCCGTCGGGGAGACTTGTTACAATCGGGGATTGCATGCATTATCGTACCGATTAAGGCTCCCAGAAGAGATCGGAAAAATTAACTCGACGTGGGTCAGCCTTACCCTAAGGGTGTGGAAATGGTTCCCTTCCTACCACAGCGACGTCGTGAAAAAAAAATCATCTTTTTGTTCCGTTATCTGTCGGACGTCCTAGTAGGGGACGCGTTTTGCGGTATCTCCAGCGGAGGAAGATAACAGAGAAATTTGTCACCGACTTATCGCGAACTACAAGAGCAGAACTAGCCTCTCTTCTTCGAACAGGGCCTACTCACGATCACGCCTTGAATCTTACCGAGCGTACGGTGTCAAAACATTCATCTCCCCCTCGACAATCTCCCCATCTTCCGAAGGGCAGAGTGATGCAACCTTCTGGGGAGATTGGGTTGTCGTTTCATGAATATTCCCACCTGAATGATCTAGGTCTATTTGGAGTTTAGCTTTCAAGAACGTTCAAATAGATGAATGAATGAATGAATATATATAAATATATATATATATATATATACATATATATATATATATATATATACATATATATATATATACATGCAGATGTAGATTTAAGGATTTAGATCAAAATGCACTAAGATTTATAGCTTCGAAATAAAGATTTGGAGAATGCAGCTGGTTGTTTAGATATAGGAACTAAAGGTTTGTGTTTAAACTTAGATTTACACTTAGATCTAGAAAAGTTAGAAATCTTGACTTAAGATTCAGATACTTCTATATGTATAGATTAATTTTACTTCTAGTTTAGTTTCAGCATAAAATTTTTCATTCGAGTTTACATCGAGTATAAATAGCACATACTATTTAGAATGAGATGAAATAAGGGGATTCTGATTTAGGCTAAGGGGTATAGATGAGATAATAATGAACTTAGGGTTGACAGGTGTCTAGCGATACAAACTTAAAAGCTTGGTGATTTTGATTTTAGTCTTTGTTCGGTACAGATACAACTTAAGTAGTTGAAAGTTGTAGACGTAGAGGATGATAGATAAAGGCTGGAATTGTTATAAATACTTCAATTTTAAGACATAAAAGTTGATGCTAAGATTTACAAATTTTCATTCAAACATTGCTAGGATTTGGGTATTAAGATAAAGATATTCCAATTTGAAATTTCAGCTTATAATGATTTTCAACCTGTAATTAGTTTAAGATCGCTAGGGCTTACCCTTGGGCTAGACTTGGAGTCGTACATGATTTTTAGCCTTAGGTTTTCAGTTTCTTACACAAAGGTACATTAAAAATAGTTAAGATTTAGGAAAAAGGCTAGGAGAAAGTTACACTTGGTCTAGAATAACAATTAGGACTAATTCGTAATATTGTAATTCTTTTGGTGCAATATTTTCTATTAATATTTTTAAAGAAACGTATACAAGGGAATACTAAGTTATAGAAAACTCCTTTTATCAACACAGAGAGCATTTCCAATTATATTTACAGCTAAAGCCCCCCTCCCCCTCCCCGTCAAAAATGTGGTGGGACGGAAGTATGCTTCCCCCACCCCCTCAATTTAAGGACGAAAATCCCTTATTTATTCCTTCTGTAAAAAATGTCAAAAATACAGTAATTTCCCTTAAAATTTGCCCAATATATTGCACCAAATTGCATCTAAGGACCCTCAAATATTAAAAACTTTCCATATACCCCTCATAGACGGCTGTCCGAAACAACTTTCATCCCCCAGTCAAGAACAGCTTCCTAGTCGAGAAACAGCTTCCTACTCCTTTAGGTTTAAGCTTGAAAGTTTGAATCTATACTTGGTAACAGGTGTACTTCGTGTATAATATTTAAAACGAGATGCAGCAATGAAGGAATACAGTATTTATGTAGACTTGTTTCACCTCTGGAGATATTGCTAAATAGATTTACTAGTGACTTTCATTTAAGCCTCACCTGCAGATGTAACTTTATGTAATTTTAGATGTAAATAAAATATTATACATAAAGGTAGATATAAGTTTGTATGGAGATATCTATCTACAATCCTGGACAAAAATGATGGGACACTTTGGCACAAATGTAGCAAAATACTTCGACAAGTTCGCGGTCTTCAAAAATCCCCCCCCCCCCCCTTGATCAATGTTGTCCCAACCCAAAGATATTCCGAATCAATCCTGGACAAAAATGATGGGACACTTTGGCACAAATGTAGCAAAATACTTCGACAAGTTCGCGGTCTTCAAAAATCCCCCCCCCCTTGATCAATGTTGTCCCAACCCAAAGATATTCCGAATTTAAAGAAATTCAACATTGAACGGGGGAGCAGGGGTGCTGTCCAATGTATTTTTGTCCAGGATTGTCTGAACTACTACACAAATGTATGGGAGCATACGAATATACGTTGCAGCAGAGAAATGTTCATAAATTGTAGGACAAATTAGAGAGCTATGATCGAAAATGAAGATAATGAGTAATTAAAGACTGCAGTCAATTAATAATTAAACTTGGATTTAAGTTGGGAAGGTGGAATTTGACAGTAATGGAGGTATAAATTTGCCTACTTAGGAAGTTGCGTTAGGACGTTTATTAAGGAGGACCATGTAAAAAAGGTATATCCATCAAATTGTTTTCATGGTATTGTTCGGGGGTGGGGGGGGGGGTGGGGGCGGGGAGTAGTGTAGGGGCCGACATTTCAGATGTTTTGTACACTTGCTTACTCAATATAGCCTAATATAACCAAATGTCTGCCTTTAGTTGAAGATTTTACACAGTATACAATATTTCATAGTCATGGACAAGTACAACTATTTCTCACCGGAACCGAAAGCTCACATGAAATTTCAAAGGGACGCTTTCGAAAATAATATCAAAGTGCAGAAGTTCTTAGCTTTTCGTCGAGTTATTAGAACTATTACGATAATACCCTGTTAAATCATTGATAACATTATTGCATAAATGCCAGAGCGATTGGATTCTATCATTCCGTCAAAAGGAGGGGGACAAAGTAATAATTCCAGGAATTTGAGACTAAGGAAGAGGGCGCCCTCGTTCAATGGCGATTTCAGAACTATGGTAAACCACATGATCTACCTTATCTTACAGCATATTTTATCTCTAAGGATGACGTCATAAACATGCAAAGATGGAGTATGTATAGATGATATCACTGTACTTTTTTATGGGTATAAAGTAATTCTTAAAATGTAGTTTACTCGTTATTTGCCACGGTCAACCGTAAAATTGCTGTAAATATTTCTTTTGCATTAAGCCCCTTCCCAAAAGAGTGCGGTCGACCGTCAGTCTCATTAAAACAGTGTGCAGGTCAACGGTAGACCGTCGTCAGGTCAATGGTAGACCGTCCGAAATGATGTCGCTATATCAAATTATTAGCCGCGGCAAGGGGTGTACAAGTGACAGTCCTTTGAAAATGAAAACGGGCTTTGTGTACGTAGTATATTCTTTTTCAGTGTTTGTAATATGATATCAGGGCCGGGTTTAACTTTGTGGGGGCCCTGGGCACAAAATATTGTGAGGGCTCCTTCGACTATAATTCTCCACAAGACTACAAGGGCGCAAGTCATGAAAGGAAGGCAAAGGTTGTGGTCCTACCCCAAAAATACAATAACATAATTTTGTGGGGACCCCTTTTTGTGAGGCCCCTGGGCACATGCCCCGCTGGCCCATACTTAAACTCGGCTCGGTATGATATTATGTTATTCTCAATTAAAGAAGTCACATTCCGTTTCCAACTATCATCTTAAATTCGGGGATGTGCACACCGCTACAAAAAAAAAATCGAATCTCACCTGTGTTCATGTACCCAAAATATAACTGACCAATACTCCTATGGACGTGTATGGTAGCTCAGACAATCCTGGACAAAAATGATGGGACACTTTGGCACAAATGTAGCAAAATACTTCGACAAGTTCGCGGTCTTCAAAAATCCCCCCCTTGATCAATGTTGTCCCAACCCAAAGATATTCCGAATTTAAAGAAATTCAACATTGAACGGGGGAGCAGGGGTGCTGTCCCATGTATTTTTGTCCAGGATTGTAGGTTACAAGATTTAATCGACTTTGATACTTCAATTTAAAGATGAACTGATACTAAGACTTACATCAGCTGTTTGGATTTAGATATTAAGATCAATTAAATAATCTCATCTGGAATTTCAACTCAGATTTTTATTGAGCATAAGTTTCATTTACACTTAGGCTAGAGAAATGCCTATGCCTATAAGGCTATGTTTCAGCCTTATGTTTTCAATTTCTTGTAAATTATAGGTAGATGAAAATATTATAAACTTAGGTGTAGGCTTACTGGAACGACACTTAGGACTTATTTGTAATATTATAAATTTAATGAGGTACATCAATTTCAGGATTATGATTTAGACCTAGTGAAATAGATATGGTAATTTATGTAGTGAATATTGGGGTAATGGTAATTTGTGAAATATTTAAGATGATGTAAAGAGCTTTTACAATTCTGATTAAGACTTAGGTTATTAGATATTTAGGGATATTCACTGAGAAATTAGTCTTTGTTACGCGAGGAAGAAACTTAAGTTTATATAATTTAAGGTGTTGTTGCAGAAACAGATATTAACGGTACGATGTATGTTTTAGTTTAGAAATGTAATTCACGGGGTTCAAATTAGTTAAAGATATTCATTTGATATAAAATAGAATTTTATCTAAACTTGCTTATATGTAGAATTAGATCAGTACATTTGTTGTTAAGATTTGGATATTTAGATCGAGTTAGTTTGATTTAAAAATTCGATAAATATTTTCACTGAAATTAGTTTAAGAAACATTGAGACTTTAAACCACTATAGGCTATACCAGGGAGTTGTTATTTGATTGATAAATAACAACTGCCTGGTTAGACTAAGCTTGAGCCTTATGTGCTCAGTTTCATGTAAATCTTGAGGTTAAAAGTAGTACAGATTTAGGAGAAGGTGTAGCTTTAGACTCATATTCAGCCTTACAAGTAGAACTACAATCAGGAGTAATTTTTACTGTTACAGTCCTTGTGTTGTAATATTATCTGTTGTCATAGTTACATATAGGTTATCAGGCGCGGATCCAGGATTTTGAGAATGGGGGCACACACCGTTGGTCGAAGGGTGACGAGCAAGGGCCGAAGGCGCGAAGCCACGGCGGGGGGTTGGGGTCCTCCCCCCCCAAGAAAATTTGAATTCTAGATGCGCTTAGATGGGATTTCCCAGCATCTGGGAAGCATATTTTCAATATATTTGCTCATTTTTTCGAAAAATCGTTGTTCATCGAAAAAGGGAAGGGGGAGCGTGCGCCGGGTGCGCCCCACCTGGATCCGCGCCTGGGTATTACATTTATGACATTTGTATTTATAAACATAATATGAGCTTGGGATATTGCAAATTTATAATTGGTACTAAGGGTAATTCCTCTATAACTTACAGAATGTGTTGCAGAAATTGACGGTTTTATTAGACGTAGTTTGGATTTAGTTTTCATTTTGCAGTACTATATATGTTAAACTTTTAAAGAACATAGATGTATAAAGTAGTTGTAATTAGAATTAGATCGTAGGCTGTAGTTTCAAGATTTAATATGAAAGCTAGGTTTAGGGATTTTGATTTAGATTAAGGTTTAAAGCTACATTATTTTTATGATCTACATTAAGGTTCCGAGTAAGATTAAGAATGAAGTTTTGATTAATGTTTGAACTTTAGAGATTCAGATTGAGGTTTACCTTAACATTGGGATGTAAGAATATAGGTTTTGAAGTTCATTCAGATGCGACTAATACGGGAAAACGTCAGATGAAACATATTTTATATTCAGAAAACAAGAGTAGACTTACACTTGTATGCTAGAGTTACACTTTAGGCTAGTTTGTAATGTTATAATTACGTATTCCAGACAGCTGGAAATTTAGCTTTCTTACCAATCTCAGGCTAATTGTTTAATTATATTTAGCCCCACCCCAGCCCCCAGCGTGCTACGCCCTGTATAATTTGATATGTAGTTATTAATTTGTCGTAAATAGTGCTGAGATTTCAGAGAAGAGACAGATTGATACTTAGATTAAGTAGACGGGTGTTATCTGCAAGTAATTTTGCAACATTTAATTCTTACATTCATCATTAGTTACAGGGACTAGGTATTGCAGTTAAGGCCTGCATTTGCAACTTATATTTATAGCTTAAGTTTACAGTATGTTGAAAGCTTGGAATATTGTAACTTACATGTATAACCATGTGTAATTCATATAAGAGGCGCCGGCATATGAGGGCATGGGGGCTAGCCCCCAATCGATTTCAGAATTTTGTTTTGGAAACTTTTAAAATAATCCCAGAAGGTGTTTAAGCTATAGATTTTTGTAGGGGGCATGGGCGTGGATCCATCTCCAAAGATGGGGGAGGGACTTTTCACTATTTGCGAATCACCGTCCTGGGGAGGGTCTAAGGGAGGGGGTGTCTCCCTCCCCTTTGAAAAAGTTGCTCACGAAAGGTGGGCTGGATGCAAAATGGTGCTACATTTGGTGCTAAATTTAAATTGAATATATCACCAAGAGGTTTTATTTTTTATGAAGTTTTTCATCTTCCTTGCTTTAGTGAATTTTTTACTTAGTTCTTGGGGTAAATCAAGACCACACTGTGTGAAGTAAGTGAACAGTAAACCATTAGCCAGGCCAGGGGCGAATATACATGAATTTGCAGGGGGTGAACTATTTTGGGACCAACTACATTTCTTGGAGACCGCGACTCCCATTGGCATAGTTGTATGATTCAAATTTCCTAGATAATACAGTTTACAGGATGGTAGTAATGATCATAGGCGTACGGGACTCTTCCAATTTGGGGATAGAAAATCTTTTACCCGAATCTCAAAAAATTGCCCGAAATTCGTTGTAGTTCAGGTGCATAAAATAGACCACTAAGCCATTATATCCGCGCGAAGCCCCCCAAAAATTTTTGCACATTTTTGGGGCATTGGATCAAAAATTCGGAAACTCAGAAAATTCGGGCAATCTTTTCAATTAAAATGTTTTTCATGTCTGGTTTACTGTTACAAAGGCATGTTTAACTGGATTCCACTAAACCGCTACATGCGCGCAAAGCGCGCTAAAATTTTTGCACATTTTGGGGTCATTCGATCAAAAAATCGAGCACTTAGTAGAAAATTGGGGGAATATTTTCACTTCAAATGTTGCTCATGTCTGGTCTATTATTACAAAAGCATATTGAACTGGATTTGAGACCGACTTTTTGGCGCGCAGAGACCGACCTTTGATTTTCACTGGGGGCCACCACCCTCCGTATTTACACCCCTGTCATTAGCATGTTTACTCATATCTAATAAAATTTGGATATGGAAGTGATCAGGACTGTGCATGTCAAAGCTTTTTCGAAAGTCTGATAGAGGTGATACTGGTAGCAATCTTTTCATTATTTCACTGTGGTACAGTGTCCTTGCATAGTAGTCGACTCTCAACGAACCTTTCCAATATTTTTTTGAAGTAGCATAAATTAGTTTTAGGAGCTTTAGTAAATAGTGCCATGGAATTTGTGGCACAGAACCGACTGCAAACTACAGGGGCACCACGGCCATTTTTGACGTCGGCGTTAGCAATTTTTAAGTAACTTTACTATTTAGTCTCTTATTTCGAGCAATGAGTAAAGACCACAAGCATGGAAATGAGGTGGGTTCACCTCCCCTGTGAAAAAATGGAAATTGGAAGGTGTCTAGATGGCAAATGGTGCAATATTAGGGCACAATTTTGCTTTTAAAATGTAGTGTCAATTTGTAATCTACTGTTATATTATCTTCTTCACAGTTTTAGTTTTCATCATTTTGAAAAAGTGAGGGGGACTTTTTGGAAATGTCCCCCCTTCCAAAAAAGTGAGGGGGACGCGTTCCCCCGTCCCCCATGATCCACGCCCATGGTAGGGGGTAGGGTGAGGTGTGTTTTCGACGAGTATGGATCTATTGTAATCATTTTCCATCACAAATGGTTCTCAAACTATCATAATTTTCGCAAATCCTTCGCTAACTATCAAAATTTTCGTGCATTCCGCACGCTTTAAACCTTACCTCAGTATTGTTCTTATATCAATATCTTCACAGTAGCAAAAGTTGAAAGCTGTTTACAAATGCTCAGGTAAAAGACTGGTTTGTGATTGGCATATAGGCTTTTGGGGGGATTGAAAGTGTCTCGATGCAGAGCATGAATGCAGGTTTTGTCATGGAAATTTTATTGAATGAAAAATTTCGAGCTTCGCGCGCATTCGTCACAGTTTGCACTCCATCTCATGACCATTATTACGGTACATGCAACTATTCTGATCACAACACTTTGCCGAAAAACAGAGGTACATCTATTTCCTCTGTAGGGGCCTCGGATCCGCATGGGACTTTCAATCTAATTTGTAGCATGATGTGGAAGGTTGGAAGTACGTATTTGCTGTTATACATGTTTCAAAATTTAACCGCGCGCTTCGCCCACAGCAATTACTGTTCTAGATGGTGATTGTTCATAGACTTACGACGAAAAAGCATTCTGAAACGCGCTTATTAGTCCTTCACTCCTTTGCTCTATACCTATCAGGGAGGTCTAATATCACCTCCCTGTACCTATACTCTCCCTCCCAATCCCCATTGCTGGAAACTCTTCGTCTGGAATTTAGTAAAATAACCGTAGTTGTAAAGTGCTCGGGGTCATAATCTTAGTGTCATTTGTATGTCGGGTAATACGCATCATGTCAATGCCCTATTTCATATAATTAATTCAGAGCTTACAGGAGGCCTTAGACAGGTGTCTGCCAGTTTTAGATACCCTTTTATAATGCACAATAAAGCAAAGAAAAATTTCGTAATAGTCCAAGAATGTTTCTGTGGACTTTACGAACGTATTTTTGCGTACAAACTTTCCCCGAATAAAGTAGCCAAAGGGGGGGGGGCTTCAGGAGGTTGTGTTGTGATCAGAATAGTTGACAACATATTCTCCTCTTTCACCTAACCAAAAATTAGAAATCACTAAATTATGGACATTTTCCAGCCATATATGATCTAGTCCCCAAAATATCCCAAAGATAGCACCATTTTGCATCTAAGCAACCTTAAATTAACAAATGTTTCTCAAAATTAACAAATTTCTCAAAGGGGAGGGGCGTTATCTTTATGTAGTGACAAAGGAAGGATCCTCCTACTGTATACAATCGCACAGACGTATAAAAAGGTACAATTTACGCAGACTTTGGGGGTTTAACTGAGGTAGCATTACGAAGTCAGCTGTGGTGCCCCCATCACCAATCCTGGTGGTGCCACTGATTCATCTACGGCAGTTAGAATGAGAAACAGATTTCAAGGTTGTGATGAATACTTCAGATGCTAGGGAATCGCATTAGACCACAGGTACACGCGACTGAACGTCCGCCAGTCGGGATACTAAAGGCAGGGTTAGGAAATAACACAAGGGATACTAGTTTACGTTTAGAAATAGAATTAGGGTTAAAGAGAGCTTGTGAGTAAGCAAAAGTCTCAATTGGTGACTGCTCTATGATTGACATCAGTCACAAAATTCAAAAGATTCAGAGTAGCTCATATTACGCAAGATGCATAGAGAGTGTTTTGATAACACATTAGGACCCTTTATGCTCACCAGGATATGGCTAAAGCCTCAAGCAATGAACTGTTTGTTTCTGCACACGGAGAAGCAAAAGACAGTTATGGGCGGAGCTAAAACTAACTTAGTTGGGATAATTAGAACAGTCTGGGATGAGAGATTTCCCGTTTAAGGTTTGGTAAAAGATTAGCACAAGGGTGAGAGTTAGGATTAGGTCTAAGGCACCTTAGGTTTAAAGTGAACCTTCGGTATGGTGGGCCTTGCTTTAGGTTTCTAGATTACTAAGGATGTGGATTTAAGGCGTTTGGGAAGACATTTCACTTTTTACGGCCGGAGTAGGGTCCGGAAAATGTTCTCGATTGGCAAACAATCATGACACAAATTTTTCTATGAAAACATTTTTCGCTCTCATTACTAAGGTTAACTTAGTTTGGATGTTGATTTATTATTTATATCAACAAGACTCTCTGAACCGGGGGGGGGGGGGCTATGGGGCGCAACCCACAATCATATTCAACATTTTTTTTGTCTTAAAAAGTTCAAAACTACCTTTGAAAATGTCAAACTGGGAGGCTGAATGGTTCATTTCCCAAACCTGGAAACCTCCTGAAGGAAAATTGGGAAGACTTAGACAATACAAAGTGATTCATAAATTTAAATTGAAAAATAGATTTTGAAGGTTAACATTTCGAAATTCTAGTCTTTAAGAGATAAAAGTGATAACGATCGACAATTGAAGGACTAAAAGTGAAAACGATCGACAATTGAGTGACTTTGAATTAAATGTAAATACAAATTAGATTCGATATGAAATATTAAGATTTGCAGAGGTTTATATTTATATTTGGAATTGAAGAAAACATTCTGCAATATTCATGGGAAAAGTTCTTGGTTTTCACATAGGTGTTGGTGTAGAGGATGTAAAATGTGAACGAAGGTTAGAGCTGCATAGAGATATTCATCATTCTTAACACTTCCAAAATGGTAGAGTATAGATATATGTTTTGAGATTTGAAGTCACAGAAGTTGTACTTTCACATAAAGCGAGATAGAAAGAATTTATACTTAAATACATTTGGATATCAATTAGGATATGCAGATTAGGACCTTAAGAATAAAAGATATTATATTCGCTTTTGAATGAAATTGGGACACTTGAATTAGGAAATTTGAGATATAAAATCCATTACTTTTGATGTGCTCAAATTAAGATAGCAAATTTATCTGCTTTGTTCAAGGTTACCGTTCGTTTTTCGTGCAGAGTCTACAATTTAAAATATCTTTCTCCCTAAAGTGAAACACATCTGCAGACTGTGCTCTCTGACTTCAAAAGATTTAGACCAGTGGCAAATCAAAATTATGATCGAATAGTCAATCTAATAAATGAGTTGTAATCGATTTTAATTTTTTCATCCAACTTTGGATTGGTCACCTACTCAAATATGTGATCTTAGATTTGAATCACTCGACACTATGACGCGCCCTCAACCTAATAGCCATATGCAATGTACAACAGTCGTAACAAAAGCCGTGACAAAATTTATGTTGATCTCAAGTAATCTTAACTATTGTAAATTGTAAATGTACTCATGTATTCTCGCGTTTTAGATACAAATGTCGTTGCTAGGTCAACAACGTAAAAATGGGGAAATATCGTAAGTTTAACACTGTTAATTTCTATACTTAAAGTTAGTGTCCAGTGCAAATTTAGAAGGAAGCAGAAACAGATACCACAAGTTATCATAGGCAAAGGCGCCTAGGAACGACCTACAGCCCACGATAAAATATTTTGGCACCCAAAATACGATGGTATCTTTTATTCCGATTGTAAACAAAAAAACATTAAAGAGGTATACTTTCATTAACCTAACCAAAATAGAGCTCTTAGTATAAAGAAATTATCCCTGTGTTAGATGGATTCGCTCTTAACAACGCAATATGGCCAAAGGAGAGACAAACCCTTTAATGGTAACAATGAAACAAAGCAGATGCAAGTAAGGCAGATTTAAAATATACGAGAAACAGTGCTAGAGTTGCTCTTAGCTGGAAACTTCATAATTATTTGAGAAAAACCATTTCATGACCGTAGTAGAGTTGGGATTATTATCGAAAGATGTTCTGCGGGCATCAACTTCATTAATGATGTAACTATTTCATTGAGGCAGTAGAGGATGGGATAAGTGGAGTAAATCCCTGTACAGGCATTTACTTGCCAAATTAACCAGTTCTAAGTATTAAAGGGGCAGAGTTTTCATTCTGAGGGACATTCGTGAAAGTCAAGGCGGGATGGGGGGGGGGTAGGTATGAAGATTTAATATGTAACAGAGATTTCAGGAGTGAGTGAGGATTAAGGCTTGCAGAATCATTCAAATAAAAAGACACATTTCCTTAAAGACTTGTTGCTATAACAGCCAAGCAACATTTTCAACCTCAGTTTTTCCTCTCACAGAATTTGAGGAATGTATTCATGAAAGATTTTGAGTCTTTGAAATTATCTGGAACATTTACGAAAGTAAACAAGGAAAAGCTCTTCGTAAAGGAGATGCATAGTCTTCACAACTGTTATGAGAACAAAGAAAGAATATAATTTTATGGAAAATACGCGTAGATATCCTCTGTTATGGATGTTTCGGTTTGAGAACGCACATCTGATTATGTGATACACTGGAACTGATATTAGCAGTCATTTTTGTCAGATTTTCTTCAAATTATCTGAAACAAGGAATAGTTTATTCTGAGTACTATTTTAATGTTGAGAGTCACATGTAAATTCATGCCAAGACAACATATAAAAACCAATAAACCTGAGCATACCTTAAAAGCACGTTTTCTAATTCGTCTATTCTCAGCAAAATATAAGGTATTCATATTCTCATCCCAAATTAACGTTATCTTGGAAACATTACTCTTTTTAATTCCAATCAAGGGATTCTATATGCAGATAAACTGTTAAAAATATTTCTGTAAATTTGCATAATATTTATGGCAATTTTTTTCCAAACAAATGTTTTTTTACAGCCAGACTGTAATCATGAAATAACATAAAGAGTACGTTTTTTTACAGTTTTTTTTTTTTATTATTTTTCACAAATATAGTAAAATCGAATAACATAATTTTCCTGTTTTAGTAACTTTAATTTTGCATAAATTTAAAGCCTACTGTCATTATACCCAAAATTTCAATTTATATTAATTTAAATTGCTGTTTTATCTTTTTTAGATTATTACGTCATTAAGCTGACAATAATCTAGATCAAATATTCGCACTTCACCTTAGTGTATATGTCTTTACGAGGTGGTTCTCGATCCAAACGCACTGAAGATGCCATTTTGTCATATTGTTTTAGACTCCTAATCTTTAGGAACTTTGTAATTGGAAAGAAAACATTTCTTGTTTCATGAAATGAAATCTTTATAAAATAAATACTACAAAGGATACAAATGTATTGACCAAAGCACGTAAATAATAAGTTTATCAACGCAAAAGGCGTTATGCAAAGCAGTAGCAATCATTTTTTTTTAAAAAAGAAGCTCAGCCCATTTAAGTATAATAGGCTTTACGTCATAAAGGTGTAAATTTACACACTTTTTCAGTAACTTTGTGAGACATTTTTAGTAGTTTCAGTCAAGTGCTGTGGTGATAATTTGACATTAGTACCTTATCAGTGCCTTGAAACTGGTACCCTATAGTTCCTTTTTCTTTTCTTTTTAAATGTGTGACAAAACATCAGTTCTGTGATATTGATAACTAAGAACAGATGTTTTCGTAATAAATGTAAGTTCACATAAATTTCAAACAGTGACATGACCTTGACGAAAATTCTGTTAAAAACTGAAACTTTGCAGAACGATGCATTTTAAAGATTGAAAATTTTCGGGTTTTTTTTTTTTTTTTTGTTTGCTTGTGTTTGTTTTTTGAAAAACCGAACCTTTATTTAGTTGAAAACAAATGAATGTTTGTTAAATGACAGTTTATTTATGTGAAATCAGAAAAATACAAAATACTGATAAAATGTCCGTAAATTTACAGCTTTATGACGTAAAGCCTATTATACTTAAATGGGCGGAGCTTCTTTTTTAACAGTGCAGTAATTTTTGGTTAAAAAACAGACAAAATGTTTCTCAAATAAACAGAAAATGCATGTTAAACAACATTTTTTTATTGTCTCAATACAAATTGTCTGTTAAAATACAGCAAGTTTCTGCTAAAAGGAAAATATAGAAAATTTAAGTTAAAAATGTCTGTAAATTAACTGACATTTTTAACAGTGTATGGTACAAAAAGCAGATGCTAGACATTAGCTTAAATTAAAAGGCCGTGAAACAATGAAAGGTCCTTGAGTAACCTGCTAATAGTGTCATCCGAGTTTATAATATCACAGTGGTTTCGGTTAGTCTGTTTTCAAATAATAAAGGATCTTTCCAAATCTTTCCTGGCCGTGGGTGTCCAGCCGTGGGTGGGGCATCGGTGAATACCTTAAGCTTAAAGATGAATTGACAACAGCAAGTACGTATGATGAGTATGGGGCGGGAGAGTCATGGCCACCTAGCCGGGAGGGGACGTGTTTACTTTTGGTTTTTGAATTTCCACGTACTCCTCGATGTCAGGGAGCATTTAGACTGGTTCTTGCTCATTGTGGAGGTGGAGCTTCGAAAATGCATATTTCATGCGTATTTAAAAAAAAAAAAACATTATTGCTTTGTAGAAGGTACGTGTAGTAAAGGCCGTAGCATATATACTTAACGAAATTTTTACAGTATTTACCCAATATGATGTAGGCTTTAAGCTTTCAGTAAAGTATAAAGCAATTTTTTATCCTCCTTTAAATGCTGGATATTTCCATAAGAACAGGATTCATTGAATATGCTTTGTTGTTTGGTTTAACAGAAGCATGTTTCCAATCAATTTTTTATTGGCGCTATAAGTGAAAACATTGCTTATATTCATAAAAGTTCAACGTTCTTATCCCTGACTGGCCCTCCGCATTTTGTTTTGTTGGGGACTGAGTTTCTTCGTATTTTGCTCCCTGACGCCTAGGGGCAAGCGAAAACCAAAGCACGTTTTTCATTGCAGGGTTACCCTGACTAGGGGTGCGTAGGGATTGGGGGCCGCCGCTGCTCTCTTCCATGCAAATATGCATTACAATAGGAGAGAGGGAAAAACAATAGGCCTACACATTTAGTTGTCTTGTACTGGGACCTGATATTGTGACAAAGCCTAGTATTCAGGCAGAGCAAGTCCAAAGGGCGAGAAATGTTTATTCGGGAATTGATGGGTGGCTTTCTCGGGCTTTCTCACTCGACTCCGGGCTTTGAACGAGCTGGCGGGTTTTACGATCTTGGTACCATCATATAGTCGGCATCACGATAAGTATACCCACACACTTATAAGGGAGGAAGCACGTTATCCGTCACTCTCTGGTGGGGGTGGGGAAGGGGGAGCTTTTCAGTGATGCTACTTTTTTGTAGAAAACATTCGGGATGGAGAAGCGAGGTTAGATAAGACAGACTATACATTTTCTGTTTTGTAGTGAAGACTTGTTATTGTGATATTGTGATTTTAGGGATTTATTCTAGTTCAGTCAATGTTTAATCTAGATTGGAGCAGTCAACAATTTGAGGGCATGTTGCAGGTGCTGTAAAACTCGAAACGACTGTTTAATGGCAATAAGTTAATGAAGCTTTCCCAATCGTAAAGAAAGGATTGCATGCAAATGATCTTAAGAGTCATGGAGATCCGGAAGTCTCCTGAAAAACAAGACATTAAAACATGTCACATTTTGATATGTTAATAAACTTCGACTTGGGAAAGTCGAAAGACGCAAACTGAAAACCGTGTAAATGAAACGTTCTCAAGGAAGAAACCATATTTACTTTTCATAGATAGCTTGCAGATGCGTCATAGTCAGAAGATTAACCCTGCTGTTTTGATAGAGGTCAAAGATTGTCAAAGGTCGGCTATTGGAGGCCAAGTGGTGAAAACGTTGTAAACTGCTTGCAAACATGATATCTCAAGGTCGGTTACATTGGTCACAATAGGTCAAATGGTGTTGTGATTGGTGATTGGTGATTTCAATTCCTTATTAATAAGGTATCTCATCGTTTGCTTTTGTTTAATTTTCTCAAGGCGAAGTACACTCTGGTAAAGCCATTGAAGTTAGTTCTTGCTCTTACTATTGCAAGGTTCTCTGATGGTTAAGTCTTGAGTCAAGTCAGAGTTGGAACTTCCTGGACAGAATCAGGTTCTCCTCCTTATGCAGGCACAAACCTATTGTATTGCCATTAAAGCCATGTTCTTATGAGTATACAAGTCTGTAATGTGTAATCCAAGCACTGAGCCGTAAAACCTCAGCTAACTCTGACTCCAAGCACTTTTTCTGCATTGTGTGGAATGTGAGCTACTCTGCATATTTCGAACTTTCAAACTTTGATATCAATCAAAGAGCAGTCACCAACTGAGAATTTTGATACCCACACACTAAAAATATACTTGGGATGATGATTGCCTGTCTTTAAGAAGCAGTTGAAGATCAAGTTATCAATTTGAAACCCTGGAAAGTGAACGTACTTGCCCTAGAAGGGGCAAGGACTCTTTAATCATTTTGGTTTTCTGGTTTCTTTCCCTGGCTACTGGAAATGAAATGGTGATGGAGAAAGTCCCACAGTCCTAATGTTGATGTAGCAGAGAACAAATTTCCTTTGTGTTACCTTACCAATCAATAGCAAGTCATGTAGAAACCATGTATCTTCTTCCAATAACACGTCAGTCGTGTTAGAACATGTATTAAATCATAAAGAGCGCCACCCAATTGGGTGGGTGAGAGCGCCTTAGTCACTTATCTCTAAGATCAGTGGCCTTAGTTTAGGGGAATATGCAATTATGCAAGTGGAGCAAGCCTCGACGTTAAGTAGAACTGTATTTGCATGTAAGCACATGAAATTGCAGTGCACGTGGACAATGTAAGCAGGTTTGGTTGGGGTACACGTTGTACAAAATTCGAAAACAAGTGGGAAAAGTGGGAGCCTTGGGGAGAGATCATTGCGTCAAATTGTTTATTACTAGACAGTGTCTTTTCCCTTGGAGCTGGTTACTCAGCTGGTATGTATTGCTAGATTTACCCCGACCTCAGGGCCCACGTTGTGTTGAAACTCCAATGGTAGAGCGTAAAGGGGGGGGGGGCACCATTAATTTCTTCCATTCAGTCCTCTTCACAACACACCAAGGAGGGGTGAAGTTTGTGCAACTGGTCATCATGATTTTTTTCTGTCAGTGAACCTTTGTAAATCTTATAATACTTACCCGATGAGAGTAGCTGATCCTTCTGTAGCTGCGTTCTTGTGAAGGGGTGGGTTGCCTCAACACACAGACTATTATGACAGAAATGTGATAGCATGACTTGAGACATCATTTATGTCATAGTTCATTTGTGAGTGAGCAACCATACATACAAGTGGTGGCAATAGGTGCAACTTCTCTTGGTTTTCCCAGGACATTTGGTTCTATCTGCAAACGTCATCTTCTTGTCAATCCTGCTGGGTTAAATAGTGTCATTTACACAGTTTCCAATGCATTATACCACCAAGTTAGAATTGTCCAGATGTTGTCAAATCAACTTTCAAACGTTCACGAACATTTCACCGCAAATGCAGATCCAGAGGGGTCCGAAGCTCCCCCTGTTTGACACCACTCTTTGAGACGGTCCCAAAGCTTCTTTGCAATATGTATGCTTATTTTGATTGCCTGATGAAATATCAGTGTTTTTCCCTAACCCCCTCGAGGCTTTGCTTGTAGGTGCAAAATTTTGCCCTCACTGAGTGAGTCTCCCCCCCCCCCCCCTTGTAGAATCCTGAATCCACCGCGGTGTTCTAGTTGTTTTATCTGGTTTTCGCAATAGTCCGCAGTCTGCTGACCTTGTAGTCGGGTTGCTTTGGGTCTTTCCATATACAGCCAGTAGTATGCCACTTTCTTTCTCAACACACCCCTGTGCAGGAACGGCCTACTTGGCAGACAATGCACGAGAACTACAATAATGATGAAGTACGTCTTGAAGACTGGGGGGGGGGACCAAACTTGTCAAACAGATGCAGAGTAGCTCACATAACACAACATACACTGCAGAGAGTGTCCTGACTACACTTTGATACACATTAAGGCCTTACAAGCAAGCAGTGGCGCCGCCAGGCTTTGGTGATTGGGGGGGGGGGCACAACAGATGATGTCGTAATGGCACTTCAGTTGACCTCCCAAGTCTGCACAAAATGCGTTTTTATTTTTTTTTTCGTGTGCTCCCTACGTTCGTATACACAGTGGGGATCCTTCCTTTGTCAGGTGTCACTGCAATAAGGTGAGGTCCTGGGGGTCCTTTCAGAAATTTTTGTTTATTTGAAGTTCTCTATGATATTTTTGGAGCTGATCACATACCTGTATGACTGGAAAATGTCCATAGTTTAAGTGAATTCTTAATTTTTCGACTGGCTGGATGTTTTTCCCAATTGAGTGGCGACGCTTAAATATTCGTTTTTTTATGCGCCCTGCGTTTTGAATACAGCAGTGAGGATATATATAGCTGGAAAATGTCCATAATCTAGTGAATTCTAATTTTTGGTTAGGTGAAAAAGGAGAGCATGTTTTCTAAGAGAAGAATACGTTGTCAACAAACCTCCTGAAGACTCGGCAACGTTTTTATCCAAAAATACGTGCGTGGAGTCCACAGAAACATTGTTGGACTACAACGAAATTTTTCCTCCCCTTCTTTGTGCATTATAAAAAGGCATCTAAGGCAGATACCTGTATAGGGCCTTCCGGAAGCTCTGGATAAAGTACATAAAATGGAGCAATGACATAATGCTTATGACGTGACATCCAAATGATAATATAGAGTAGAGCACTTTACAACTATCGTATTTTTACTAATTTTGAACGAAAATCCAGATGAACGGCTTCCAGCAATGGGGAACGGGCGGGAGGGAGACTATTTCCCTGATAGGTATAGCAAAAGGGGTGAAGGACTAACAAAGGCGTTTTTAGAATGCTTTTTTTGTCGTAAGTGTATTAAAAATCACCATCTATCAAGGGCGTAACCAGGAATTTGTCAAGGGGGGCGAAGCCCATAGACAGATCTCAGCGCTTTGCGCCACCATGGGTTGGCGCAAAGCGCAAGAAAATTTTGGCCCAAAGTGCCTCCCAGATCGCTGGAAATGGCACTTACCAAGCCTATTTTACAGCATGTGAATAGGAGAAACACTAGCAATATTGTAAAAAACATTAAAAAACCCCCAAAAATATGCTCAAGGGGCGGCTGCCCCCTTCACCCCCTTGGCTACGTGTCTGCCATCTATACCGATAATGGCTGCGAACAAAGCGCGCGGTATAATATTTTGGAAAATATATAACGGCAAATACGTAATTTCAACTTTCCAAATCATGCTACAACAACTTAGATTGAAAGATCTCATAGTGATGCTATAGGCTCCTACAGATGTTGTGATTATAGTTCCATGTATTATTATGTTAATAATGGTCATGAGATGGAGTGCAAACCGTAAAGCATGCGCGCAAAGCGCGAAAAATTTTTCATTAAATGAGATTTCTATGACAAAACCTGCATTCAGAATCTGCATCGAGACACTTTCAATTGCCCAAAAAACCTACATGCCATTCAAAAAGCCAGTCTTTTACCTGTTAATTCGTGAACATCTTTTCAACTTTTGCTGCTGTGTTTCTCCGGGAGTTGCTATCAGAAGATATTGATAATAAGAACACAGTGGCAAGGTTTGAAGCGCGCGGAGCGCGCGAAATTTTTGATAGTTTGCGAAGTTTGTGATAGATCTATCACTCAGTTGAAGCACACCTCACCCTACCCCCTACAGAAATCTATAGCTTAATCGCCTTTTGGGATCATTTTAAAATTTTCAAAAAAATTTCATGGGGGGCACGCGCCCACATGCCCCCCGTGCCGGCGCCACTGTAAGCAAGCAATAAACTAGTTTGGGGGAGGAGATGAGGAGATTTACCCTTTAAGTATTTAATGTGAGAGCCCATGAGAAGTAAGTACGTGAAGGAGTGTAAGTAAAGGGAAACTACACCAGAGCTTCCCGTGCACATGAATTTGAGCAAAATTTGAGCAAAACCAATTTTGAGACGCCAATAAATAGCTTGGTCTAGCTTTCCAAATTAAGTTTAATTTGACAATTTTTGATGTTTGATGCTTTAGGTGCTTTTGATTCCTATTGCCGAAGGCAGGTAAGGAATCTATGCGATGGTGATGCCGTGTGTATGTGACGCCTATAGCTTGTAAACACGGGCACTTTTCATCTTTGGTATACAGATTTTTCATGGTGAGAGGAAGTGCCCTATTGTTTTTGGTGGAGGTTAAACCTTGTAAACGCAATATCTCAAGACAGAAATGCGGGTATAGATTTGTCATGTTTTTGGTTCAAAGGTCATTTGAGGTCACCGGAGGTTGAACTGTGAAAATCTTGTGAACACGTTATCTCAAGACAGCAATGACTGATACTTTTCATATTTGGTATATAGATTTTTCATAGTAAGAGGAAGAATGCTTTCGTTTCTGGTGGAGGTCAAAGGTCATTTGAGGTCACCGGAGGTTAAACTGCGAAAACCTTGTAAATACGATATCTCAAGGTAGCAATAAGGGCATGTTGGAGGAAGTCAAGGTCACCGGGGTCAAACACTGAAACCTTGTTAACACGGTATCTCCTTGGTGGAGGTCAAAGGTCATATGGGGTCACCATGTCGTATGTGCATGCCTTACAGTGAGAAGAACCATATTGTTGTCTTTGGTTGTGGTCAAGTTTGGGGTCACCGGGTGTCATACTCGGAGAACATTAACACGATTCCTCAAAGTAGGATGCTTGGAAGAACCCTTTTTGTCTTGGGTGGAGGCCCAAGGTCATCTGAATCAGTAACAAGGTGAGGCAAAGTGAGAAAGGTAAGGTATGAAAGAAAGAAGCCAAGGAAGGGGGTAAACAATCTAATAGAAACTAACATAGGCGTACGGGGGTCAATATAGCCCGAATTTTAGCATTTTGCAAGTTGCCTGCAGTGTCGGTTGTCATGGCCCACAAAACGGGCATAGTTTATTTGGTCTCATTTGCCCGAATAGATCCACTACTTTTGCTCGAACACCCCCACCTCATGGGCGTCCGCAGAAAAAAATTCAGGGGGGTAAAATTTTGTAGGGGACCAAAGTTTTTCCATGGGAAATATTTTACTCCCAGAAAAGAGTTTAGATGTGGGGGTGGGGGCGAAGCCCATAGACAGACCCTCAGCGCAAGAAAATTTTGGCCCAAAATGCTTCCCAGATCGCTGGAAATGGCCTTCGAAGGCCTATTTACCGCATATAAAAAGGGGAAACTCTAGCAATATCGTAAATAAATTCCTGTTTTGGGGAGTAGGATGTTCGTTTTTCTTCGCCAGGGGGACAAGTGCCCCCCTTGCCCCCCCCTCTGGACGCCCATGCCCCATCTCGTACGCTTGTGGAAGTTAGCTAAGTAAAGGTAACCCTACATATCTTCCCAGCAAATTGCTATGCAGGACCCCAAGCTAAACAAAATGGCCGCCAATACACCAATCAATGCATAAAATATTAAATATATTTAATAATCATTAAAAATGTCTTTAACACGGTTACCCTTAGTATTTTAAACCAATATTATTTTAAGCCAAAATGACGGAAAAGGCAAAATGAGAGCCAACGCAATAGTAACATAATAACAAAATAAATATCATTATTATAATGTTTGACACACGGACTCTCAACCAAGATGGCGGCTAATGCAAAATGGCTGCCAATCGTATAGTTTTTTAAACCTGTCCTTTTCTGGACAGTTTTTGAAGGATCCAGGTCAACCAAGATGGTGAAAATAACAAAATTATAATATAAAAGCTGTTCATACCTTATGCCGAATTTGTAAAACCTGTTTTTGTTGAAATACAGGATCTTGGAGTCCTTTGGGGCTTATCGTTAGTGTAAAGCTATTATTTGCTTTTCCGGCATCTAGATCAGGAACAAAATTTCATATTTTTTTCTCATTTCAATATAATATAATCATATATGGGTGGCCATTTTATTTTTGCCATCTTGGTTGACCTGGATCCTTCAAAAACTGTCCAGAAAAATACTTTCAGAATATGGATAGACTTTCTTTTTAATATTGGCGTTCATTTTGTTGTTTCCGCCATCTTGTTTAGCTTGGGGTTCAGCATAAAATATCAAAAATCATGCTTTGAATTTAATGTATGATCTGCTATAAAAATAAGGAATTTTTACCGTATTGTTTTTACTTTTTTGGTGCTTTTCCGCCATACTGGCCGGCAATTAAATTTTACAATGTTATCTTGGTTAAACCAGATATTTACTGTTACCACTTGATTTCGTGTTCAGGGGATAAGGTTGATAAGGGGAAAATGTTGGGTCGGAGAGTTGTGGGGGTGCCCCTAGCCCATTCCATACACTGGAATAGACAACCTTTGTGTCTCCTTGAACTACAAATCCTAGCCTAATTATCTAAAGCACCAAACGTACAGAATTTCACTCTATAGTGTATCGCAGCTTGTGAGATCAAACCAGAAGGCTTAGTGATTCCTTGCCATATGGATATATTTTGACAAGCATGAGATCCCTTCTTGAGATGTATAGTGTTTACGTTTTGACCTCTGGTGACCCCAAATGATCTTTGACCTCCACCAAGAATAATAGGGATACTTAATATGAGCAATCCACATGCTAAGTATGAGTCCCTCACAGTTACCCTTCTGTGTTTAAAAGGTTTTGACCTCTGGTGACCCCAAATGACCTTTGTCCTCCACCAAAAGCAATAGGGATCTACTTAATATGGGCAACCTAACTGCCAAATATGAGATTCCTCGCAGTTACCCATCTTGAGATATCGATGTTTGACCTTCGGTGACCCCAAATGACCTTTGACCTCCACCAAAAACAATAGAGATCATCTACTCAATATGGGCAATCCACATGCTATAAGTATGACATCCGTCACAGTTACCCTTCTTGAGATACGGTGTTTACAAGGTTTTGACCCCAAATGACCTTTGACCTCCACCAAAAACAATAGAGATCATCTGCTCATATAGACAATTAACATGGTAAGTATGAGATATCACGTTTACAAGGTTACCTTTGACCTCCACCGATCATCTACTTAATATGGACAATCAACATGGTGGTATGAGATCCCTCACAGATCATATTGACAAGGTTTTGACGTTTTGACCACTAGTGACCCCAAATGACCTACTTAACACAGGCAATCCACATGCTAAGTATGAGATCCCTCACAGTTACCCTTCTTGAGATATGGTGTTACAATGTTTTGACCTTTGGATTACTGGTGACCCCAAATGACCTTTGATCTCTACCAAAAACAATAGAGATCATCTACTCAATATGGCCAATGGACATGGTAGGTATGAGATCCCTCACATTTATCCTTCTGGAGATACCGTGTTTACAAGCAATTTCCATGGTATTTACTATTTGACCTCCTGAGACCCCAAATGACCTTTGCCCTCAATAGGGAGTTACCCTTCTTGAGATATCGTGTTTACAAGCGAAAGCGTCACACACACACGACATCACCATCGCATAGATTCCTTCGGCCTTCGGCAAAAACAAGCAGAGTATATTTGAACGCGAACGCAACTTCTGCTACAACTTATATAGGCTATGCTCGCGCGCGTGCGCATACTTCGGCTTTCATAGACAGTTTCCTCAAATGACGTCACGTCGTCGATTTCTTTGCGCACATTTCTTTACGAGGGTTGAGAGCTAAGATGGGGAATCGCGAAGGTAGCACGTAGTTTTGCAATAATCCATGGCACAATGGATGGGGTTTCTAGGCCGCAGCAATCTAGAAATACACGCACCTACAAAAATTACTCCATCCCAAGCCACATTTGAAAGGTACAAGTTTACTGTCGGCATTATTTCTACCAGTACCCAAGCCAAAGCTGTCACTGTTTATAACAGCAACCAGGAGGAAGGAAGGACACCTGTTGCGAGGAACTACAAACGCAGCCAACGCCCGTTACGAAGGCAAGATGGATGCGAAGAGCTCGATGAAGACTAGGCTACCAGCGTTTGCTTACTGCTACACAGAGGGTGTTGGTGTTTGAATTTGCTCTGTGTGTAGCAGAAACGATGTTAGCCCTAGTCACATATACATCACTATCACTATCATTTGAAATTGCATATTGGAAGACTGTTGCAGAGCATTCTCATGGATATACAAATTTTTCGCTTTCTTACAAAAATTACGCACTGTACCACCCCGCCACCATTGTGCCACATCCACCGGTCGAATAATGACAAGTGGTGCCGCCGTTAGTAGAAAATTAGGGCAATGCAAAAAAGTCGTGAGCCCGGGATCCTTACCTTACTGTCCGATCTGAGGCTAACTCGTCTTACCTCTTTAAGCTACCTCTTTCCTTGCGAACTTACCTCACTGATGTACTGACTGAATTGTGGGTAACGTTGAATGCTTTTTATACTTGTAATGCGTAAGATTGTGCGTGATTGAAGGGGACAGTTATTTGCATTGTTGTTGGTTATTGGTAAATTAGGGCAATGAAAACAACACGTGAGCCCAGCCCCACACAAACATGAAAATTCGGTTTCGAGCTTGCCTATGCACGGAAAATATATGCGTGCGAGGCGAGGCTGCAGCCCCAACCAAGTAAGAAAAATAATGTAGTGATGTAGTTACACAAATTTTACGCATATGTGGCACCAGATTGCATGTAAGGACACCCAATTTTTCAAAGGGGAGCCCTTAAACCCCTCCCCAGGCCGGCCATCACACAACATAATGCATGTCCCACCCTGAGAGAAACCCTAGCTACGCCACTGATTATTATCATTATTATTGTAACGTCTTTCCCAAAAATTATAACCAATATGGGTAGTAACACGGCAAATGACTGTATGTAATTGGCATGTGGTGTGATAACCGATGCATGCCTATATGGTAGCCTATGTACATTAACATGTTGAACGCGCGTGGAGCGCCCGGAAACTTTTGGTATATTTTTCGGGCAAGTCGTTACAAATCAACGTGGACCCTACGCCCATGAGGAATTTTTCCTGTTTCCCTAGTCTATAGCGTGGGTTCTTAAATGGAGTCCCGCGGGCAACATCCAGCTAGCGAGGCGACGTCCCCGTTGTTCCACAAGAATGTTGCCCTGGAACCCATTAGGGGCCCTTCGACGGACCCCTAGACACCACACTCGTGGTGGCTAAGTTGGAGGCTTCACGTTCCCATCCCGCCCTGTTTTGGGGCTCGCCAATGAAAACGATTAAGAACCCCTGCCCTACAGTTCCTTACCCCATCTGATGCTAACTAGTCCTACATGACCTCACATACCTGACCTTTGACTCACTTGACCTTGCTCACTATCCTCAGTTATATCACTTTAGTTACTAATTGGCTTGCCCTTTCCTTGCACACTTACCTCACTGATATCAGTGGCGTAGCTAGATATTTTTGTGGGGGGGGGGGGGGCAAAAGCAAAAAATTCCGACAGGTTATTATCTTGATAGTTGTACGATTCGAAATTCTGGGGACCTTAAATTCTGCTTAAAAACATAAGAAGTGTTGTAAGTGTTTCAAATGAATTGTTTTTATTTATTTCCGACAGAGACTAGAAATTTCCGACAGAGGCCTTCGGAGGCTTTGTGGGGGGCGACCGCCCCTGCCCCCCTCTAGCTACGCCACTGACTGATATACTGACTGGTTGTGGATAAAGTTGAATGCTTTATTACACTTGTAATGCGTAAGATTATGCGTGAATAAAGGGGATGCTAATTTGCATTACTAGTATGCGGTGGTACGCTGCGAAACAAACTGAAGAGCAGAGTTTGACAAAACGGCCGTTTTAGAGCTAAATTATTGCTTCAACAGGGTAAAAAATTGCAAGTTAGGTATCTTGAAATCGCTAGAGTGCTTTGATAGTTCTGGTTAGTCTCCTATAGGTGTGATACAAGTCATGCAGCAGCGGTTCAAAAAGGAAAAACTTCCGCTATGGCAGAGAACAATGGGGTGCATTCATACTAAAACAATGCTGCCTAGGGTAAAGAGCCCAGAGATTTGCATACTTAGCGGTATTTAGTACCGAAAACGTATAAGTCAGCGGAAAATGCATTTAGATCTGCAAAATCCTGGTTCACAGATAAAAAAGGCCCCAATGTCTATTGCAAGTTTCACAGAGGCGCCCCCGAAATTGCATATCCCGACACACTGCTTCAGTATTTTATATATTCCACAAGGGAAATTAATTTTCCCTATACCCCACCAGGGAACAACTTTACCCCACTAGGGGATCTAAAAGTGCCATTACGTATGCCATCCTTGCACCCATGTAATTCACAGTGGGAATCTTGATTCTGAATCCTTGCGAATATGGAAGTACTGGAATACATAAATAACATTGATCTATAAAACAAGACAGTAAGGTACCATTTGAAAGGCACTAAAAATAGTTGAGCCTCCAGGGGTTGGTACCACAGATAACGTCGTAATGTGACCTTAGTTAAACCCCCAGGTCTGCGGAAATTATGCCTTTTTATGCGTTCCTGCGATGGTATACACCAACGAGAGGAACCTTTTTTGCCACTATATAAGGGTGCCGTCTTGAAGGAGGGGTTTAAGGGGAGGGGGATGAATTTTTAAGATTATTATTGCAAGATTATTATAAGATGCTAATTAGATGCAGAATGGTGCTATCTTTGGGAAATTTTTTGAATGATCGTATGTTTGAAAAATGTCCATAATTAAGTGAAGTCTAATTTTTGGTTAGGTGAAACAGGAGAGTATGTTTTCTGAGAGAAGGATATGTTGTCAACTACCTGACATCCAAACGACACTATAGGGATGACACCAAACACTTTGCAACGATCGTATTTTTACTAATTTTGAACCAGAAGTCAGACGAACAGCTTCCAACAATGAAGAAGGGACAGTATAGGTACAGGATATATCACCTCCCTAATAAGTCTAGCAAAGGGGTGAAGAACTAACAAGGGCATTTCAGAATGCTTTTTCGTCTTAGGTGTATATTGAAATTCACCATCTATAGTAGTTAAAAATGTTTTGAAAATGTAAAATGGCATATATATACTTTCAATCTTTCACATCATGCGGCAAACTTAGTCAACATCCCATATTAATGCGGGCTGGAGATGTACATTTTCCGAAAATTGTTGAGATCAGAATAATTCCCTTTATCAATGGTCATGAGATAGAGTGCAGACCGTGACGAGTGCGAGTAACGTGATCCAAACTTTTGCATTAAATATAATTTCCATGACTGCATTCAGGCTCTGCATCGAGATATTTTATCACTAAAAGTTTGATAAAGTTCACAGAATTAACAAATTTCGTCCTTTAAAATAAGGCGGAAGCATGCTTTACGCTAAAACAGTTTTGCCTGTTTGGCCCCAACCACTCCCGCTTAGGGGTGGCGCCAGGATTTGCCCGACGGGGAAGGGGCAGAGACCCGACTGGAAGCTCCGACAGCCCCGATGCCTTCGAGGGGTTGGACAGGGTGGATTTGAAGAAAACCTGTGTACTATACCAGGGGTCTCCAAACTTTTTTTGCTTGGTGGCCCCAACTTTCTACTCCGGAATCTTTGTGGCCCTCAGATTGACGGGTCGGTGAGAGTAGTTTGATTTGACTTGGTTATGCAGTATTAATGAAGCAGATCACTGGTTCTTAGATTAGAATCACTCCCCCTGCTTATTTTTAATGAGAAATTTGGCAATTATTTTTCTCTCCGAAATCCTTTTCGCGACCCTCCGAAATATTTTGGCGACCCTCAAAAGGGTCGCGACCCCTAGTTTGCCCTACCATGCCATTGCGGGACAAATTTGTATGTACAGGAACGTAGTTCCGCGCTGATTTAATGTTTTGCCCGGAATCTGTGAAACTGCAAAGCGAGCGAAATTTTTTGGGTAAGCCTGCACTAAAAGGAATATGTACCAACAGTTTTTAAAGCTTATATAGGTCAATTGTCAGGACAGTTGGGATATAACTTACACTGAACTTCCCTCCGCGAGTCACTAGCCCTACCGCCGACAGACACAAGAGAACATTGGCCCTATACCGGTGTCTGTCAGCCTTAGATACCCTTTTATAAGGCACAATATGAAGCAAAGGAAAATTTTCGGAATAGTCCAAGACTGTTTCTGTGGACTCCACGCACGTAATTTTACTTAAAAACTTTCCCCGAATAGAAGGCATTAGAGTAGCCAAAAAGGGACTTCGGGGGGTCTGTTGTCAAAATACCCTTCTCTTAGACAACATACTCTCCTCTTTACATAACCAAAAATTAGAATTCACTAAATTATGGATATTTTTCAGCCATATATGATCAGTTCCAAAAATATTTCAAAGATAGCACCATTCTGCATCCAAGCAACCTTAAGGAAGAATCCCACAATGCTGTATACAATTGCAGGGACGCATAAAAAAGGAACAGTTTACGCAGACTTGGGGGATTAAGTGAGGAGACATTACCTTGTCATCTGTGGTGCCCCCCAATCACCAAATCCTGGAGGCGCCACTGCGCAGAGGAGCCTTAATGGGTAAGATAAAGAATGTAATCTTCGACGACGACCATGCAGTCGCCTCAACAAATTTCATGGTTTGCTTTTATCAGATTCTTCAATAAAACCCAAACTTTTTCAACTTTCCTTAATAAAAAAAATGTGAAATCTTTTTCAATATGACCCCAAATTTTTCGGCGAGCTTCGTGCGGCTTATATTTCGAGTTCGGCAACCCATTGCATCTGTCAAGGTGCTTCGCCCCCAAGTCGGCAAATCAAAGCACTATCCCTGGCTGAGCCTGCCTGCGGGTTTGTCATTTTGGCATTGAAATAAACCCCCCAATTTCGGCGCGATTTAAGAGCAATCCTCACCCTGCATCCTCACAATCCACGTTGACTTGTATCACTTATGAACATTATAAGCACAAACGTATCAGTGAACCTTTCTAACATAAACTAGGTTCTTATTCTGAAACGCGCTTGTTATTCCTTCAACCCTTTTGCTATACCTATCAGGGAGGTCTGATGTCACTTTCCTGCACCTATACTCTCCCTCCCTCCCATTCCCCATTGCTGGAAGCTGATCGTTTGGCTTTTCGTTCAAAATTAGTAAAAATACGATAGATGAGTGCTTGGCGTCATACTCTATATTATCATTGGCTGTCAGCCTTGTCAGGTAATAAGCATTTTGTCATTACCCCCCCCCCCCATTTTATATAATTGATCCCGAGCTTCCTATACCTACCAGGGAGGCCCTATAGAGGGATTTCAGTCACGTGACTTTAACCAACTAGACGCAATTTCGAAGGGCAAGATCGCGCGTCTCTTTGGTTTTGACGGGCACGCGTGCATTGTGTCACAGTAGTATCTATGATTATGCCGTGCGCGTGAGCTGTAAGTTCGCTTACTGCAGGCGTGTTTTGCCCTTCAGTGCCTGGAAATCCATTGCGCGTGACGTCACATGAAATCCCTCTATACAGGTATCTGCCAGCCCTAGATGCCCTTTTATAATGCACAATGAAGGAAAGGAAAATTTTCGTAATAGTCCAAGAAAGTTTCTGTTGACTGCATATACGTATTTTTGCGTGAAAGCTTTGCCCGAACAGAAGGCATTAAAGTAACGAAAGGGAGGGGGCTTTAGGAGCTTTTTAACAACGTATTCTTATCTTAGACAACATACTCTCTGCTTTCGCCTAGCCAAAAATTAGAATTCACTAAATTATAGACATTTTCCAGCCATGTATGTGTGATCAGTTCCAAAAATATCCCAAAGATAGCACCATTTTGCATCTAAGTAACCTTAACTTAACAATTTTTTTCAAAGGGGACTCCCCTTAGACCCTCCTCCAGGACGGCACCTTTATGAAGTGAGAAAGGAAGGATCCCCGCTGTTGTATACAAACGCAGATATCATATTAAAAAGAAGGTGCAATTTACGCACCTCCACTCAGTTGAAAAAAAAATCCAGCCAGTCGGAAAAATAAGAATTATGGACATTTTCTAGCCATATATGATCAGCTCCAAAATATCACAAAGATAGCACCATTTTTTTATCTACAACCTTAAATTAACAAAAATTTCTCAAAGATGAGAGGGATACCCCTCCCCTTACATCTCTCCCCCAGGACGGCACCTTTATGTAGTGACAAAGGAAGAATCCTCACTGCTGTATTTTAAGGCAGGGCGCATGAAAATGGTGCAATTTACACACCACCATTCAGGTGGAAAAAACATCCATCCAGTCGGAATTTTGGACCTTCACCCCCACCCCCAAATACGACCCTAGCTACAGCCCTGATCCGTACAGTGTGATTTTAAGCGCTTTCAGTATTTTTTTTTTCAAGTAGGCCATTTTTCATTAGGGTTTGGAAATCTCAAGGGGCAATTGCCCACCCTTCCCCCGCAGGCTACGGCCCTAACTACTTCAATGAAATGAGGTATATCATTAATGAAGTGAATGCTTGTGAAATTACTTTTTGCACGCAATCTCTACCACTGCAATGGAACGATTTGTTTCACGATGTCAAGTTGCCAGTAAAATATCTTGTACTCATTTTCCTCTGTCTTGATTGTATTTGCCTTAACAGAATTCCTTTTGAATAGGGTTAAGTGTCGCATTTTTAACCTTACAGGGGTAATGGTTTTGCTCTTCTTAATCCATATTTTATTGCTGTGCAGACCTCAAGCTACTTCTAGGGATGTTTCCAAATTGTGACCTTCTGCGTCTATTTCTACCATAGAAATAAAGGCCACCGGTATACAATTTTAATCATTTTAATCTGAGTCCTCTTCTTGGCCATTTGCCTAATATGACACATATAATATCTGACCCTTTCTATCAAATTGACATGGAAGCCTTTTGGTACAGAAATTAACAATTTTCAGTCAAAAATTTTAAAGCAACGTTAATTTTCAAAATAGAAATTTCTCATCAAATTTTAATGGAATTTGATATCACTAAATAAATAAATATCTCAATCAAAAAGTCCAAACCTAATTCTGTATTTCTCCAATCTTAGCATCTAGATCTACATCATAAACCCACATTTAATTAATCCTGGTATACATTCTAAAACCTTTCCATCTAACTAAGTGTGAAAGTGTGCCTTCTCCTAATTTTATGTTAAAGGTCTGGTGACATGAAAATTGCATAGTTGGATATTTGATGTAAAAAAGCATTAAAAATCCAGATTAATTGCCGCAAATTCCCATTAAAATCCATCAAATATTGACCATTTTTGATTTTACAGGATAATTTCTATTTCACACTTGTATTATAACTAAACATGAGCTATGCAAATATGTGACATCGCAAGATGGACATACCATATATAGCTTATGTTAGCCTTTGTTTTTTCAACCTTAATTTAAAGGACACTGGTAGCATTGTTATTCCCTGAGGGGGTTATAATGAAAGTTAAAATTGTTTCCTTGAGAAATATTGATGTCACTCACCAAACTGTAAACTATCTGATCAGTAATTAAGAGATAATTTACAAAGGGAAAAGAAATCTGAACACTGTGCAACACTCCACATCATTATTTTTACATAGGCAATGAATTACTTCAGAAACCATCAAACTTTGAAGACGTGTATTTTGAGAACGGTAAAACATATCGAAATAATTCCAACGGATCTTATATTGGAGGACTTAATTCATTAACTGACAAAGTGAAACAGCTCTTTTTGGTGGCATGCCACCAGACCTTTAAAACCTATCTCCACACTGTACCTTTAAATCAAAATTGAATCTGCTTTCTGTACGTGTCTATTTTACTGCATCTTAATAAAGCTAATAATCAAATTGTGAAAATCAAAATGCAATAGTCTTCGTCATAATCTACTACTTTTCTGAAAATCTTCTACATGAATCCTGAAAGCTTTCACAAACGTTCTACATCTATGAACATGACCCACAAAATGCTCTCATGAATATTGCAAAATGTCTTTCTCAAAATCCGAATATAAATCTAAACCTAAATTTTTTAATGTGAATCTTTAAAATTTAAGCTCGATATCAAGTCAGGACCGCATCAGCTCCAAATCTAAATTTTTCATTTCAAATCTGAGATTTCCATCAGTAGGTACACCCTCAACCTCTTTATTTGAAACTTAATGTAAATCCCTCCATTGAAATGTTTTATCGAGATATGAGTTTTTACTTGAGTTTAGAGTCTGTATTTCTTAAAAAAGATTGAATATTCACATCTCTCTAGAACTTAATAATATAGTCTAAGAAACTAAATGTACACATCTAACAATACATTTGTCAGTTTTTTAAATGATTTCCAAAGTCTTGACATCTAGTTCCTGGTCCTCAAATCGAAGCCTCATTACCTACATTTGTCAATACAAACCTACAGCAATCTTTACGTCTACAACTATATCTAAGTTTCATAAGCTACAGTTATATCCACAACTGAATATTTGAACAACCTTAGTCTAATTAATCAGAATCCCAAAATCTCTGTGTCCATGAACGTCCGCAGGATGGGGCAAGGCCCCGGAAAATCAAAAGCCTGAAGAAAAAAAAACTTGAAGAAAAAAAAATAACTAAACCTTCGAGACTAATTCTGTCGAAACTCGAAAATCTCGCACCTTTTTGCATTAAGGCTCCTTGAAAAAGGCAAAAACTTTTCAAAGGGGAGGGGGACACCCTTACACCCTTCCCCCAGGCCAGCGACAATCCTACATTGATGTGACCCCTCCAAGTGGATACTCCAGCGTGGGCCTGCTGATCTGATCAATTAAAAGTTTTGCCCCCTGAAATTTTTTTTGTTCGGACGCCCATGACTGTCTCATTCTAAAATACCGTATACGTATTTTCCTATGGTACCATTTCAATTCTCTATATTTCACGCTAAAACTAACAAACATAATTTAAAATGGAATATATATTTATCTAAATAAATCTCTTTTGAAACTATTCTCTATGTACATAAATCTTAGAACATATTACAACGCAAAAAGAGGTATAATATGACACCCTATGCCTTCGGTCTAGTGGCGTAGCTACAGGGGGGAGGGCAGGGGGCAATTGCCCCCTGGCTCGGGAAAATGAAAAATTCGGAAATTTACGATAAAGTGTGCAGTCCCTGACGGCTACTAATCACCCCGACAGTTTTCCTGTTCTTTGCTATCAAGAAGACAATTTCTCTAATATGAACCCAAAATTTGCAGAGTAACATGTAGACAGAGTACACAGTTTATGTAGAGGTCGTAAATTTCATCCCATATCGCAAAGCCTAGTTGCTGTTCTCTTGTGTGTGTAATGCGTACGGTCAGTTGGTGAGAGACTCACAGAGCAAGGTTTTGCTATTTCATCGGGTAGTCCAGGTATGTGTGTTATCCCCGATAAGGTCTACAACCCCTACAGTTTTTCTTTTTCTTTTTGTTCTTTATGATTACATACGTATGGTTTTTGTGCAAGCGTACCAAAAATTTTCGCGCGCTTCAGATTCAAAAGAACACTATCAGTGCACAACTCGGCTCTTGAAGTATTAGGCCTAAGTGACATTATGCAAAATATGCCCTGGCGGCCAGGGCAAATTTTGCATAATGTCACTTATGTGTTTGGTATGTATTACATGCAATCCGTATGTTTGAAACCTACATTGCAGAATGCAGAACGTTCCCTAATACAGTAATGCTCACACTTACAAATAAAATCGGAAAATTTAGGTGCTTCCCCCCCCCCCCAATCCCCTGGGAAAGTCTAGCTACGCCACTGCTTCCGTCTAATTCTAGCCTAACTGCAAATCTAAGTCTGAGTCCTTGCTATTTTATTATCGACTCCTAACAACCAAACTACACTAAAACCTACCCTTCGAATTTTTAATGGAATTTCGCATTCTAATTGATCGTAATATGCTAAGTGAAATTCATAGTTGAAATGCTAGCTCAACTTTCTAAAACTGAATTTCAAAACTAAAAATGTGTAAATCTAGAGTAAATTCCTTTGGACTTCTAATACCTGGGTCCCTGTTTAAATCGTTATAGCTAGTCATCTACAGTAATTACCTAAGTAAGAATCAGGATCTTTAAATAGCTGTACCTCATTCTAAATATTATTGCGGATTACCCCCAATGCCAAACATAATATTACAAACTTTGATTAAGTGATACATAAAACTGAACAGTGAACATTAGTTGATAAATGTGAAACTAAATTTCTAGTAGTCTCCTCTATATAATTATTAAATTAGATATAGCCTAACCCTTAGCCTAACTGTAAATCTAAGTCTACCTCTTCTCCTGAATCTAAACTAAATTTGTCTGTTTACAGAAAACAGAAAATTCAAGATTAGCCTAAGGTTTAGTCTTTTCTAGATCATACTAATTCTCCGGGGAATTTTAAGTTTATATCCGAGATGGAAATCTCAAAATCTCCCTTATGAATTAAAACAAAGTCTGAAAATAAAACAAAATGGACTTTTTAAAAATCTTAAAATCCAAACCTAACACAAAAATACAAGAAAATATAACCCCTAAGATCAAATTTTCGTTCTTCTAGTAGCAACATCTAACTCCTATTTCAACCTCGTAATCTAAATTTCTCAATACAATCCCACACCCCGCGGAGCGGACTCTGTTTGGTCAGCTCCTAGGCTTCCCAAACCACCAGGGATATGACTAAACAAGGAATATGCCGCTCAGCCTGCTACGTAAGCAAACATCTTGTGTACCTTTGCAACTTAATTTAATGCAGTTACATCTGTAAATAAAAAAAATCTTTGCAGAAATTTCTAAATCTAGCATAGGGGTAGGAAGGGAGGGGGGGGGGGGCTTTAGCTTCCCAGTGAAAAATGTGGTGGGTGGAAGGATGCTTTCGCCCCTCCCACAATTCAAGGTCGAAGACCTCTCATCGCCACTCCTTTGTGTTTTGACCTCGTTGGTGGCTTATTGGTAGTTTTATTATTCAAGTGTTCCCTCGTGGGGTGTGTTCCTTATAGCAGTCATCGCATATTGTTGTTTTGCCTGAAGTTGTTCAATAAACTGTTTCCACTTGGATAATCGTGTGTGATATTTGTTGGATATTGTCTACTCCTCAACTGGCGCATGTGTTCCTTGTGTAAAAAAAAAATGTCAAAAATATGCAAAATTTTTCAGTCATTTTTCTTAAAATTTACCCAATATGTCACACCAAATTGCATCTAAGGACCCTCAAATAATTACAAATTTCCTAAAGAGGAGGAGGACATCCCTGCCCTTAAACCCTTCCCCCAGGGTCCGAAAGAACTTTCAGCCCCCCTGCTGAGAAGAGCTTCCTATGCCTTTGAAATCTAGAAGACGTAGATACCTTATATATACGGTCCTAACCAGAATCCCCAAGTCTGTATCTCCATGTAAATATTGTCCAAGAATTATAAATGACATGAAAACAAATTACAACATTTCAAAAAGTCACCAAGGGACATATAATTCAACCGTAAATAATAATTTAAAATAGAATATTAGAACATATTAAACATTATATCAAATTATCAAACGCATAGGAAGCGGGGGGAGGGGGATGCGGATTAACCCCAGTCAAAAATGTGTTGGGGCAGAAGTATGCTCCCACTCTTCCATTCAAGGACGAAACCCCTGATTTGTTTCCTCTGTGAAATGTGAAAAATTTGCAGTCATTTTCCTTACAATATGCCCAATATATATTTTACTGCTTCCAAAAATTTCCCCTCGCCTTAGACTTCTCCCAGGACGGTGGTCCGAAACAACGTTCACCCCCCCCCCCCCCCCCAGCGAGATCAGCTTGCTATGCCTATGCAAATTATAACATTACAAATAAGTCGTAAGGGTAAGTACTCTAAATCTTAAGTTTAAAGCTAAACCTAAGTGCACATCTAAAGCTGATAAAACAACCAAGTCATGTTCGTCAAATTTGAACGTTTGTAGATAAATCTTTTGATATCAATTTATCTTGATCTATTTCTACATTTACATGTATGTACATCAACATTTACATATCTGAAATGATGAACTTCCAAATATATTGACCTCTAAACCTTAATATTTCAGCCTAAGTATCGCAAATGACTTTCCCAACTTTGATTGCCTTAATCTATGTATCATATTGTAAAACATCAAAAAAAGCCTAACTCTGCACTTCAGCTACAATCTATCTGTCAATAAAGGTCTAAATATGACCTAATAAATCTACGAATATGGGCGTCTATGTTCCTAGTGATAGATATAGGGACAAATGTGACAGCCCCATGTTGATGGGTGGTAACCTTCAATAAACTTAGACCAAGATTATTCATGTGGAAAAATTTAATGGGAATAGACGAGAACCGAATCTCACCTGAATGTTAGATAGGCCTAACCCTTCTCTCGGGAGATATCACACTTGCTGAACTCGAAGAATATCTTGTGTTCAAAGCTCAGACCGTACATTTGATCGTGTAAACGTGATTCGGAGGAGAGAGAGACGACACCTCTGTTGCTGTAACTCGCGACAAGTGCGTGCCAACTCTTTTTATGGGGGAAAGACCGAAGAACGAGTGCGCTAATTCGACGTTTGCGAGACAGCGAAGCACGGAAATGAAAGTGGTTCCCACGATGTCGCCATCAAAATTATCGTAGCTCTCGTTTATTCGAGCAACCAAATTTGAATTTTAAATGTAAGTCTGACAGACTCAGCCGACGGGACTACTTTTCATTGGGAAGGAGGTTAGCAGTTTTTGCTCGAAAGCCACCCTGAAAGTAGTCTTGGTCAAAACATTGGCAAAAGTTTATTTCTCACACGCTTTTTTACAAAATAATGGCGCTTGTCAACTAGACTGTACGTATTTGAAGACAAGTAGAGGGCGTCTCCACAGTAGTTCCCAATGAATGTGGTACTGTGTACAACTAATACAACTAATACTTGAAGAATACTACCCTGAAAGCAATTCCACATGCAAGTGCATGGGCGTTTTCTGTAGGGTATTGTGATACCATGCTTGTGACCTAAAATTGTAACGAACAGAATCACTCTAAAAATAGTTGGGTAAACTTTTACCCAAGGTTAGGTCCGTATGCCACCTCCTAGAAAGTTGGGTAAAAAACTGTCCAAAGTTGGTCAAAAGGACTCTCATGGTGGGTGAATTTTCCCCAAGTAAAGGATAATTTTTGACCAACTTGGGTAGTTATTTACCCAACAGTTTAGGAGGTGGCATTCGGACCCAGTTTACCCAACTGTTTTTAGAATATAGGTGTACAAAATAAGACTAGAAACGGCAATATGCACAACCATGTTAAGGATAGTAATGCTTTATTGTGTAACAATAAGGTTTCAATATTTCAATCAGGGTAATATCTGATTATATGGGGTTCAAATAATTGATAACAACTTTTCTTTTTATGCCCTATGTAAAGATGGAAATTTTTCCCACAGCCTGTGCAACAGATGGTATACACCCGAAATACTGGAGATCGGAAATCGCTAACAATAATGAGACGGCACAATACTCAAGGTGGATGTTTCTCCAACTTAGATTCAGTGACGTGACTGGAGAGGTAAATGGCGGGAAAGTGAACTGATGAAGTGAAGGTAGATATTATTCGTGAAGTTTTGTATGATCACGAACGTTTCAACCATCACTACTTCACGTTTGCCAGGGCTTGCCAGCGATTCTATCATCGAATATTTATTTCCCCGCAGAGAAAAATTATAACACGGTTATTTCGAATTTAGTCCTATGAATCTCAAGTTTGGTTTCACAGGGCAGCAGGGTAGCAGGGACAGGGACACTTTGAAATTTCTTTGTATAAGGTCCCATCTATCGATCTGTTAGGGTATGGATTTATTTTGAAGTATTAAAAGGATAGAACTTGTCAAGGGCTCTAAGTTAAAACACAAGCGTTGATACGAAAAGATCACCTACGACGAATGTTTTTCAGTTTCTTTAAATTCTCCATGTGTTTTTAAACCAAACATTGGGGAAGACTGTAATTTAAAGGGGCTGTTGTATCAGGAACTTCGGTTATGTGACTTCACTTAAAGAAATAAAACAATATCTTCATTCCGATTTGTCAACGATGATTATGCAGATCAGTGAACTCTGATGTGGTACAGTCCATTTCATTGACAGGTCAGAATACAGTAGCATTACAAATACACACAGGGTGTACTCAACAGAATATGGCCTTGAACAACAAACTACTGTAGCTTTGTCTTCCAGTGAAGTAGACAGATTTTTCTTACATTGGAGGAGGGCAAGTAAGGAAGCCGAGTAGTATGGAAATGGGCGTCCGGAGGGGGGCAAGGGGGCACTTTCTCCCCCCCCCCCGAAAATCAAAAACTTGAAAAAACGAAGAAAAAAATAAAGAAAAAACGAAGAAAATATAACATCAACATTTCTTAACAGTTCACTCAGTGTAAATTTCTACTCTCAAAACAGGAATTGAACAAAAATATCAAAACTCAGGCCCCAGCAGCCCTCCTCGAGCATACTTTTGGAATTTTTTTAAGTTTATATTTACGATATTACTAGTGTTTCCCCTTTTTATTTGCGGTAAATAGGCCTTGAAAGTGCCATTTTCAGCGATCTGGGAAGCATTTTGGGTCAAAATTTTCTTGCGCTCCGCGCCAACCCATGGTGGCGCGGAGCGCTGAGAGTGTCTATGCCCCCCCCCTTGACAAATTCCTGGCTACGCCTTTGTCAACACTGTGTGAAGTAGCATCTAAACTCTTTCTGGGAGTAAAATATTTCCCATGAAAAAGGTTAGGCCCCCTAAAAAATTTATTTTGCCCCCCTGAATTTTTTTCTGCGGACGCCCATGAGTATGGATGTGGAAAGATACAGTGAAAAACATTCGTGGTGGGTCGACACGTGCTTAAGTAATTACTGCAACTCGCACACATCGGAAAATCGTCAATAGCATGCCTAACGTGGATAGATTGAAAGATCCTGGTCAAACTGTGTCGGAAATCACTTTATTTAGTAGTGTCCATACGTACACTGTAAGTGTAGTAACCAATGGGCAATGTGTGTGTGTGGGGGGGGGGTAGCAGAACTAATTGTTGTATCGAGGGCTCCCTCAACACCAACAGTAGAGTCCCTTTATTCTATAGAGGAACCCTACAACATAGGGAAACCTTAAGTGTGAACATTCCACTGTGTTGTGTTCGATAGACTACATCACTGTACGTGCGGTGCCGCTATAATACTGTACTGTACATAGGGTGCAAAATTCACCAATCATTCAATTCGTCTTTAATTTTCTTACTCGCCTTGTGTCCGTATTTAAGCTACAAGGGGGGTCTGGTACAATTTCTCAAGACAATCAACTGTGCCCCTCTAAAATAGAGCAGCTAGCTCCCCCGAATGTAACATTAAGCTCATGCTATTATAGTATGGGGCTTACCACAGGCATAGGTGGCGGGAGGGGGCTGCAGCCCCCAACCAAATATTTTTGTGAAAATTCGGGCAATATGCTGAGAATTTTTTCAGGCACCTACTGAAAGAAAAATAATGTAGTGATGTACGTAGCTAAAGGTAACCAATAGTTTAACACTTCCTTGGTAATTAAAATAAAGTTCTGATTTGAATTGCACCTATGGGTATTAATTCACCAGTGTGTTTTTTTTAAATGGTTAAACCTATATTATGATTATCAGTGGTTCATTGAGGGGGCCATTGGGCCATGTCCCCCCTCACTGATGCCGATTTTTTAGTACCTTATACGTAAATTTTTAACACAAATTTTACTTCAAAGGTAGCATAAGTGGCACCAGATTACATGTAAAGACACCTACTTTTTTCAAAAATTTTCAAAGGGGGACACCCTCCCCTTAGACCTCCCCTATAGGGCGGTGATCTCACAACATAATGCATGTCCCCACCCTCATGAGAGAAATCCTGGCTACCCCACTGATTATTATCATTATTACTGTAACGACTACCCCCTCCCTCAATATGGAAGGGTAGTAACACGACAAATGATTAATGTAATTGGCATGCGGTGTGATAACCGATGCATGCCTATATGATATGTGCATTAACATGTTGAATGCGAGTGGATCGCGCAGAAATTTTTGGTTATATTTTCGGGCAAGTCGTTGCAGCCCCCCCCCCCCCCATCAACTTGGGCTCCTACGCCCATGCAGACAAGATAGTAAAGGGAAGCGAGACAGCTTCCAGGGGATCTTAAGGGGGGGGGGTGAGATATACTAAATGCATCAAGACAATCAATCGTTTTTAACTTTCTAGGGGGACGAAAACTTCTTCTACAGGGGTCGCCTCGCCCTTGTCTACGGGCTTGAGCATATGGCAGATTTGGGGCCCTGACAGCGCATAGTATTGGCCAATGTCCGGCATGTTAGAAGGAGGGTATATGTCCAACAACTTTGAAAATGAGGCAGACAGGATCTTGGACAATGGGCCATGTCTGAAAAGGCATTGCATTGAATATGAGTAAGGTCGTGCATCATCCGCACCCCATCCGGGCAAGGGCCGTAAATTACTTACCCCAGTCTTCTACCAAGTCGTCTCCTTACGTAATTGCAGAACTTTCCTGTAAATCGTATCCCTGGAGTGAAGCTCCTGTGCTCATACCTTAGCAGGATGAGGCAGCGTTTTTCATGGTATCGTTGCAACCAAAACTTTAAGGCCACCAGACATATCCACTGCAAACTCCACCAAGATTTCCAAATATTCGTAAAATATATTGCAAGTTTGAATTGCACAAGTTTCTTGATCAAAGGTTCTAGGCCTACATGTTTCCAAATACGAAAGTTGAAGAAACTCCCAGAATACGTTATGTTCTCAATCTGCAAGACGGATGAAAATCTATCAAGTCAAAAAAGCTTAAACGGGTACCATAAAAACTTCTCCATACTGAAATCCGCAGTATATCGTAAGGTATGTTGCTTCTCAGTTACTCACAGTATATAACGTGAATAACAACTCTTACTTCGCTATGCCTTACTGTTCACAAGTAGGAAAGCAGCGGCATTGTCACTGGGATTTACTTGTTAATTCAGTTTGTTATGCTAAGCCTAAGAATGCGAGCTCCCTTATTTAAATTTCAATGAAAGTATGCACTTGTCGATCCTAGGTTCTAAGTATTAGCTCCATTGAAGTAAATGTAGTGGGAGGAGCCCAAATGAAGATACAGGGACCTGTGTGTCTCGTGGGTCTAAGGTGAGGGGCATAAAAAATTTTTGCATAATATAAGAGTACATACATACAAAAACTGCATTACTCAAAACATTTTCCATTTTGTCGGAGGATTTTTTCAATAAATCTTATGCATTGACGTCACGTGACGTCATTTTGGATGCAAAACAATGAGGCACACTCCACACACACCACACACACACAACGTAGACTTTGCGCGCACATGTAGCATATTTACCGACATGGCCGGCTATCCCTGGGACAGGGGCATATTTGAGAAATCGCCCATCGACTTGATTTTTCACACAGTAAATTATTTGAAAATGGGGTCATGTCTCCCCCTCCCCTCCCTAATATTGAAAACAAATCGCTGCCCGAATGGATCGTTTGTGCTCATATCCAATTTGGTTCACAAATCTAGCTGTCTACATTTGTTGGTGTTAACTAGCAATGATACGCGCTTGCCTCCAAACAAGGGAACACTTTCTGCTTTGTGACGTCATATGCATAAGGTCTATAGATAGGTGTCTATAAACGAAGAGTGATATGTTTAAAGTTTAATGTTTTCTTCAAAGAAGTTCACCTGATGTTCGCTTGTGTCATGTGACTTGACATGGGGCAATAACAGTGTCGACCGGACATACAACCAGTGCAGAATGTCCTATCTGAAAATTACTAAATATTATCATCACATTGAAATATTTCGTAGATCGTTTTTATTGATATCGAGACAGATTTGAAGAAACATAAAGACCACGTAAATTTCCTTCGTCACCTTTCTCACCTGAAAATGAACCGACCTCATATTTTATGGTTTATAAAATTGAATCAGTTCAAAGTTTATGTAAAGAGGGTACTACTTTGTCCATATTTATGTTTTATAAATCTGAATCTGTTCATATTTTATGGACTTTGTCCGTATTATCACACTTTCTGTAGACATTTCAACCTATAAAAATCGATTTGGAACAATGTTTTCGACTGGAGTTGAATACTTACCGGCACCTCTAGGGCATTTTTATAGACAAATAAGGGTAGCCTACATGTACTCGTTTCACTTTTACTTTTATGCATATTAGTTCGGTAAGGAAAAAGCCCCCTACCGACCTGACAAAAATGAAATGACCCGGACACTAAACAAGTAATATTTTACATGTCCTAATTACGAAGTTGCAGGCTAGCGCCTGGATAGTGGGTGCGGTAGCGTCAAAATGAGTTGTTCAAACTTCAGTAATTACGACTTCTCTATATAGAGATCATGGTGAGAATAAAAAATCCTTCATTCGCTTGTACGCATACAAACGCACAAAGATTGACAAGCTTGAAAATAAGCCTAGATCATGTGGAATGTTTCCCTCTAAAGCAGCTTTACTCTTATAAAGAGACTATTTTTCAAAAGTACTAAACTTTTCTAAGGTCTATCGTATCTAAGAATTCAACCATCTCCCTGTATTCTCAAGCCAGTGATCAAATTACCCAAGCTTGGCAATTTAATTCTTCTGTCTTTATGTGAAGTGGAATGGGGAAAGCGGGGACCAAAGATTTTATAGGAGAGAACCCCAGCCCCTCACCGAAGATACAGTAATGCATGGTAAAACGGTTCTAACGATAGCTAGAAGGATCTTTTGATGTAAAATTGACTAAAGGGCGGGTCACACTACAGCGATTTTCAATCCGAAATCCCATCTGAATTTTTCTAAATCGGACCAAAAGTTTTTTATTCAGACTTTTTTCTAATAATGGACACGCTATATCGATAACTGATCCTAGTTTCTCTCACGAAAAACTGTTCTGGTACCATTATATAACTTACACCGCAAAACAGCGGAATTTGTTCGAAAATCAATCCGATTTTTGCACGCATGTCCGATAAACGCTGTCTGCCGATGTGACGTCATGAAATAATTAGTTTACATTTCATTTTGGTACAAATCATATATTTCCACAGGTTGGCAAATTTTTGGCTCTTTCCGACCGGGATGGAGAAGGTTTTAACTAAAACTCACAAAAATAGGACCGTAATCCTATCTGAAATCACTCTAGTGATTCATACGTCATCCCTCTTCATAATACTCAAATTGGCCAGTCGTTGTTCCGTTTTATTTTTTCAACCACTCTTCTGACAAGTAGAGGTGATCTATCCCCCCATGCCCGAAGAGAGAAGAAGAAATAAAACAAAAAAAGAGGAAAAGAAAGAAGGGGAATAGGAAAAAAAACCTTTAATTATGTTTAATTTTCGGTTGGGCTTGGGTAGAGTCTTTTCTCCATTACTTAAATGTCTAAATTAAACCACCTTCACTAACATTTTTGTACAATGAAAAGGTATGTAACCATACTAAAGGCTGCCATGTCTGAGTATGCGAAGAGTCGCTGAATGGCTTAGCAATGATACATAGCTTAGCAATACTTACCTGGCGCAGGAGTGTCCGTGATCACGACGGCGGAGCTCCCAGGGGGACCTGTTCTATTCAGCCAGTCTAGAACGGGACCACTGTCGGGTAGTGTCAGTTAAGTCAAAGTTTGTCTCTTGGAGACGTTGTTACTCCTTCAGGGAGCAGAACTCCTTCGGGAGTATTGTTTGGTTTTCGCCCCTGGCTCTTCGCCAGAGAGTCAGGGGACTTTTGGAAAAAAAAATAGCTTAACAATGATAGTAACTTAAGGAATTAATGACAGATTTACGGAGTAACTCAGAACTGTAATGGACAGATTTGTGTCTTTAGATTAGTCCCAGTCTAGAGCGCTTGGTACGCTAATTTCCAGACATATCCCCAGTGACCCCCTCACTTGGTGAACGGTGGTTAGAAGGTACTAACAAACTTGCGCACAAACTTTTGTTTAGATTGCGATTTTCTCCAGTTAAAGAGGTTAACTGGTTAATATTATATCGAATCAATTATAACCGCTATGTGCTAATAGCTAGCTACAGGACCGAAGTCTACAATTGCAGCAAATATAATGCTAATAACGTAAGCAGTCTTAGAAAATTGTTCAATTTCATATATTGAAAGTCAAAAACATAAAAAACATTTCCTAATAAATATAGTCAGAAAATCTCCTTTCATTTACATTTTTAGAGTTATTATATCATTCGAATGAAGTGAAACTTAACTAACGTGCCATCTTTCTTTCTTGAAGGCATGCAAATACAACTCTTGAAAACACTTCTCAGTCAAGTAATTTGGAACTGATCAATAAAAGTTATTCAAGACTCCTTATTTTTTCAATTATTACCCATATTTTGGTAGTCAATTTTATATGAATTACGTCCATATTCCACAGAGTACGTATGATTTCCGGTGCTACTCCAAATTTTGTAGGCACTGTAATTCAAAATATGAACGTGAATGTTTTTGTATTAGGTTAATCTGTTGGAGGTACTGACAAATGTAACATTAGGTTCACCAAATGCCAAAATATCAAGCCTACAGTGCAATCACTTTTATAAATATAAGAACGTTTTTTATAACTGAATAGTTTTGGATTTGAATGCACCGAAGAATGTTGCTTACACACGGTAGATTGTAATTTTGTGTTATTTGTTGAAAATTATCATTTTAGGGTAATTCCAGGCACAAACCACCGCTTCGTACTACTTGCATTCCCGAAAATCAGGCTAAGCCAACCACGAATGAAAGTTTCACTTTGGAAAAAGTGTGAGGTCAATTTCCCTTTTACTAACGAAAACTGTTTTCGAGTAATACTTTGTGTGAGCTTAGGTTATTTTCCAACATGTCAACAATTGCATGTTGGTTAATTTCAATAAATTATTCCAATAAATGTTGGATAACTTATCTGGCGTTTGATTGATCTTTGGACCGAGTCTCCTCGGGAGCCTTTCAAACGAATTGACCGCCAGGGACGGCACAGCAGTTACGCAGCTCCCCAATACATCTTGTGTTTGAGTTCATACAAGATTATGTGTGTTCATACAAGAGTATGCAGCTGACATTTGACGACAAAAACATCTCATTATTTACCGATTTTAGCGTCACATATTTGAAGTCCCCTATGTTGGGGCAATGGCGTAAAGGGCCAAGTGCATTACTTTGCTGGTGGCCCTTAATTATTCTAAAGACGAGACCGGTCGTACGAACAGGCAAACTTATTCACGAGTAGGGTAGTTTTAACAATGACCACGAGAACAGAAAATAGAAAGACATGAAAATGGACCTATCTGCGTAGCCCCTTTAATGCTGTAAAATTATTTTTTTATACACACAAATAAAATTATTTTCATGAAAATACTCTATGATGAGCGGAAACTTTTAGCAAGTTGCTCAAATATACGTTAAAACATTCAAGTATATTTACATTGTCAAACAAATGCACAATTTAAAGCACATTATCAAGAACACAAATACTATTACTATTTTATAATCCGAAATCACATTTCATGTCATTTCGTTACTTTGTAACGGGAATAATCTTAATAATTAAACGAGGGCGGTCAACCAGTCAGTCAACTACTCTCTAAATTACTATACTGAAATACTACGTGCACACGAACAGAAAGACAAACATAACATTATATTGAGCAAAAGAAGTATAAAACTAAACTTTGCTGTCGGATTTTGACTAATTTCAGCATTCCCTCGCATGACTTAAAAGGCACACCCATATTGAGCAAGTTATAGGAAACTAGACAAGGATGTTGTAAATAGCGTCCAAACGCGTCCAAACCCTCAAATTAATTTACATCTTAAGCGACTGGCAATGTTAAGGCAAGAGGCATATCTCCTGATCTGCTCTTCGAGATGTAGCAGACGACGTACTTCACTTGTACTTTGTTCCTAACAGTTCCTAAGCCTATTGAATCATCAAGAACAACACACAAAAGAGGTTATTGTCGGCAACTAGTAGGGTTCAAAAGAGTTTTCGATGGATCTCCAGCTAATAACACCTCCCTGATTATATACTAGGCTATGTGAAATTCATTTTCCGATATTTAAAGAAATCCTCAAATCCCCCCCCCCCCCATGTCTCGCGCCCTAGGGAACTCTCACTGAAAAAAGGGTGAAAATAAACCGATTCCGTAGCTGAAGGTCCCTTCTTTCCAACGAAACGGTGGAGCCCCCGGGCCAAAAAAAAAAATGGAATTTGCTATGCTTTGGCAATTTTAGGATTTATTGAAAATTGTTAATGTTACATTTTCTAGTCGGCGCCCCCGAGCTACGACGGTCCTGACATTGTCCAAACTTGTAAAACTACAAGTAAGTGGAAGCGAGAATCTAACAGAGGAGGTTTAAACCTCCCTGCAACCAACGATTTCAATGCTCAGGCTCCTTCCTGAGACATCCTTATCCGTCCTGAACAAATGTTTATCTATGAACAGGCACGTAGCCAAGAGAGGGGGAGAAGGGGGAAGCCACCCCCTTGAGCATATTTTTTTGTATTTTTTAATGATTATTTTTATGATATTGTTAGTAACTTAGAATAAAAAAATATTTAGATGCAACTTACAAAACCTGGGAAGTGCCATTTCCAGCAATCTGGGAGGTATTTTCGGCCAAATTTTCTTGTACGACAACCTATGGTGGCGCTGCGCTTAGATAGTTTTCCTACAGGCTTCGCCCCCCCCCCCTCCCCCCACTTCGCAAATTTCTGGCTACGCGCCTGACTATGAAAGTCAGTGGTCTAAATCCCATCTCCATAGCTTGGACATAGGGTATTGTAATTATACTCACTGACTTGATTTATAATACTGTAGTAGATTAAACAAGAAGTTCTTGTGCTATTCACAATGGACCTTCCTTTTTCGTATGAAATTAAATTGCTGAGATGCACTTGGAAAATAACCCATTTCTGAGGCTAATTTGTGAGAAGTCGGCTTTTTATAGACATGTTACTCAAAAGTGGGGGGACATGACCTTGACGAAAATAATTCAACCGCAAATCGCAAAGCAACGATGGATCCGGGACCCGCTAAAGGGCCCCGAAAAGATTGGATTTTAGAAGATCTGAGGTGTAATCTGATGCATTTTCCCACCATTTTAATCCATTAAATGGCTGTTTCCACCATTTTTAAGCTTGATATTATTAAATAAGCTATTGTAAGCTATACTATGTTATGTACCTGCTATTTTTGTTACGGACATGCAAAAGTGGGGTGGGGGCAAACGATATGATATACCCACTTTCAAAAGTGTGTGTGTGTGTGGGGGGGAGGGACATGTCTTCTGTCGACGCCCATGTATGGTTGATCTACACCAATATTATTTTGGAGCACGGTGCATTGATCATTGACGTAGCTGGAGACGCGGAATTGAGGGCGCAAGCTTGACAAATATCTCACTCTACCCCCCCCCCCCCCATGGGAAACGTTTCCGTATTTGAAATCATCATGAATTGAAGAATCTCCCCCCCTCGCTGTTTCTAATGGAGTAGTGACACACATCGAATAAACTTCAATCTCGATACAGGATTGTCCTGTGAAGATGGGCCATGGACGAATGCATTTTTTCTGCCTACGTAACATGTATTGTTGTATGGAAGACCCAGGTCACCTCGTATTGCATAGCAGACTACTGTGTGGCTCACGGTCTTTCGTAGTAATGGAATGAACGAAAAAGTTCGTCTGCTTCGCGGAGTGGGAAGATAAACTTATCAGAGATAGTTTTTCAACAAAACTTCGGTAGGACGAATGAGGAAGACAAAACCTTATATTTATGCGTCAAGTATACGGCACCATGCTCTCATTCTTAACTGAAATTATGCAAGCATTTGGAAGCAAACTGGACGTGGAATTACGTGGAGTATTTCATATTTGAGTGGTAGAGATGGCGACCGTTTCAAGACATAAAACTGCGAAGTGCATACAGCTATTTAGTCAGATTCATTGTAAATACGTTTTGGTCCACCTTTTTATGCATTCTTGTACCCGTACTCGTATTAACAGATGCTTAAGTATTTAGGATTATTGCTTTGTTGCAATGTTGCACTCATATTTATGTAAAGACAGTGTACACGTTTCCGTGCTGAATCTGTGACCCAACACTTTACTATAGTATGATATACTCATGACATTGTAACCACACTGAAAGTCTAGTACCCATACTCAAGACAGATCAATTTAAGTATGTAGGATTATTACTTTTTTGCAATGTTGCACTCATACTTATGTAAAAAAGCAGTATACACGTTCACGCCCAATGTGTGACCCAACATTTGTACTATGGTACTCATGATATTGTAATGACACTACAAGTCTGGTGCCCATACTCATTACACTGTACTCACACTTCAAGTCTGGTAGTACTTCGTATTGAAAGTTGGCCAGAAAGTTGGATGTCCTTCTGGTTTCAAAGTATCTTTCCATAATGACGATGAAAATGTGCCTCGTTGTTCAAAATGTATGACTCTTGAAAGCTCACTATGTCAGTCTTTGTCATTTTTGTAAAATAAATAAATTCATATTTTTTTCATTGCGTTACGAAACGCAGTCCTTAAAGTGTTCTTATGCCCTCCATTAACTTTTTCCACGTCATAAGACATGGAAGTGTGGAAACGTGGGTTCTGAAAATAATGTAAAAGGGCGAGGCAACACACTTCGTCGCCTCTCACTTCCAGCGCCATAATTTGAGGACCGAGGAAGGTATCGAATGTTTAGGCAAACTGTGTACATGGTACCGTACCTATCATTGTAGACGAGGCTTCGCTGATAAGGCTACAAGATCGCAGTTACAAACGTTTCTCCTATGAGGGCCGAGAAATGGTGGACAGGATAGTAGGGCTGGGGTCAAGAGAGCAGAAAACTTGGGAACCTTTTCGGAATGATCGTTTCATAGATGATTGTCTTTACTTGTAATGAAGCACACAGTGCAATATAAAATAGGTGCAAGTTAAGTATGTCCTGTGAAGTCAGAGATGAAACCTTAGGTAATGTGTTAGTATGCCCAAAACTTTTAATTCTCAGTTCACAAAATATGGGCGTCTTTTGGAGGACGTAAGATGATACGTGTCGCTCTATCCACTCCCATAATTCCACAGTTTGAGGATATATGTTCAAGTTCACCAAACTCCACGAATCTTTGCCCAAGAAGGAACATTTTCACATTTTAATAGTAATGGGGCAGATAAACAGATAAACCTAGATAACAATCTTCCAGTCTGCCAGTGTGGCTGACATTAATCGGAATGGTTCCCTGTTGTTACCTTTTAAACGTGCAGACTTTAGCTGCATTTAACACACCTCTCTCATCATCCCAAAGCGTATATCCTTCAGACCTATTGGGAAAATAGTTACACTTTCCTTTATGCCTCCAGCAAAGAAACGCTGCTCTATACACCCTGGTGTACGGTCTGTCAACCTGCAAGGTGCGGTGTTAGCTGTCGTCACTGCAGCGCCTTCAATACGGTTGTAGTATGGACGTGGACAAGTTTCCTTATGTTCGGGTAATGCCAGATTTAAAATCATTGTCATTTCTGAGTACTGGTCATATTTCACGTTTAGACAAAGTTTTAACGATGGTAGTGTAGGAAGGACATATCACTAGGGTCGGAAGGTGTTTGACTGACAGTTTTCCTGATTATAAAAAAACATGAAATGAAGTGCCAGCCTGTACTATGAAGTCGTCATTCTGCCCTGAAATTGACATCCTTTCACCTGATAACGAGATCTCCATTTTGCTTGGGCCCCTGGGCCACCTCTCTAGCCCCACCTAAGACGCTATGGATGGTGTGGATTACCGCGTGCTTTAAAGTTTTCTGCTGTCTAAAAAGTATCTTAAAAATAGGTACATGGAAGAACATATCACCTTGTAAAGTTCACACTTTACCAATAAATGCTTAGCTTCACACCGGTAAATTCCTGTTGTTGTGAATCTAAATGTTTTGAATATTAGCGTACCTTTTTAACTAAAAGTATTCCAAACCCTTGATAATTTTATCGTTTGATCGATGATAAATTTCTTCACCGAACTGCAGTAACATGGGCAGAAAGAAGATCATTCATCAAAAGCTTTGCTCAGTAAGTTCACTAGTCAGTGTTATGTCACCGTTCAGTATAACATATGAATACGGCAAATTATTAGCACTTATGATTCTTTTCATCTTCTCTGTTGCATAATGTCTTGATCGATTTTTCAAGAGTTAGAAATTTTCCTTTCGAAAACTGAATCCATACTGGTGACACTTTTGTTGAACTACTTTACCGAGTTGAGGAGATCCGCAGAAGAAAACCGTCACCTTTCCGCGGTTCGCTGCTGCTATTTTTGTAAAAACCTGTGAATATGAACAAAAGGGTTTACGTCACAATTCCATGAACGCTTAAACATATGTACGTGGATTATATTTATCTTTGATTCACAATCCTATTTTTTATGAAAAAAAATGTCTGCAAGTTATTTTCCAAGGAATACACAAACCTGAAAAATGAGAGTCCACGGGGACATGACCTCCGAGGTACAAGAAACCTGTCGCTGAACCTAACAGCCCCCAAACAGTAACATTGAAGTTTGTTATGCTTGGCTGCATCCATAGTGCAGCTGAAAAGCATCGATAACGTTAAATGTGTTTGCTTGAGTTACTATTGGTTACAGTATTAGTACAATGAACTCTGCCAAGGGCGAAACATTTTTACCAATGAAAAAGCCCATATTCATTACCTTAGTAAATATCAAGCATGGCATCCCGCCTCCCCTTTCACCATGCATGTTACAAAAATATAGATAGCTAGTATATACCTATAAGTTATCACATCGTTATCCCTACTCGTAAACATCCACGGCCTTCGTCAATGGGTTAGAAATGGGTGGAATGGGGCAGAACCATTTTAGAATACAAATACTATGAACGATTGCTAACTCACAAGACTCCATGATAACTACTTTCTTTAATTTTAAAAATTTAAATTTTCGATTGCACCATCTATAGCCTGGTTATCACCGCTAAAACCGTACACAGACTTCAGCACATTTCGGAAGTACTTTTCTTCGATCGTTTTCACGGTTAAGTATCCACTTGGTAGTCATCATTGCCACCTCACACAATATCCTTTCCCTCCCCCACGAATGACATCTCTCCCACATCAGTCTCCAAATCATGACATACCTTGTCCCAATCTGGGCGTCCTGCCTGCGTTCTCGTCATTAAGCCAGTGATCATGTCCCGCCTTTGTTTCTGATGAATGAGATCCAATGCGACGTAGAGGCCAATAGCTTTGACGTCATTCCTCGATAAGGCTGACGTCATGTATAAATGCATAGTGATGAACCTTTGTGAAGGATCGATCTCCTCTTGTTCGATTTCGATTAAATTCAGGAGACTTATGAACCACTCGAATGACTTTTGATCGCGATTGATCCAAATAAAATCAACCTATGAAAAATAAGACAAAATTTGCCATCACTTGACGTTAACGATATTGTTGGGGATGTTGATAATTACAAGGCATATACAGTCGTACAAACCACAACAACTTTTAACGGATATGGGGAGGGGGAGGGGATCCCATGGCCTTCGGACCAGGTTGATGGGGATGATGCTCCCATAGAAATTAAGGAAAAGAAAGTTTACTGTTTGCATTCCAAAAATTATTGAATTTGTCTTATAGGGGCCAAAAATTACTTTAGAAGATACAAAAATCCAGGAGCTAAATGGTTTTGCCCCCTCACCTTCCCTAAATTTCAGAAACCTTCAGGTGGCGGCCCTGGATCCTTGAGTAATATATACACGTGGTAAGTAACATGAACCTTTATTCTTCCAAGTTCCTGCAGTCCAGGGAACCTTTGTTCCGGTAGAAATTTTGCTCTACACAAGATTTGGAACGAAGTTCCCTCGGCAAGCGCTCTGATTAGCTGAACTTGGGATCGGTAGAAAGTGGTTAAAACATGTTGACTACATTTTACCTTTCTTAGATGAAAAGCTTTGTCGTCAGAGTCCGGTATGTGACTCGAAGACCAGCACATGGGATCGAACAATTTGTATTCTTTATAGCGGTGGTGTATGCTCTGTAGAATCGATGCAAAAGGCGTAACCCCGATCCCTCCACCAATCAGAACCGCGTGTTCAGCTTCATAAATGTGTTGGGCTGGTGCTCCATATGGGCCGTCTATAATTGCCTGTGAGAAGACGAGAAATTCAAATCTCAGACTTTAATAAAATGCGAAGGTCGGCACCGCTGTTGCTAAGTTTGTAAGACAACCCATATTTTCGTTCTTAAAGTCCAACCAAGGGCGGAGACTGCGAAGGGGGAGGGTTGGGGCATATGGTCCCCCAGTAATGTGGTTGGGGACGGACCATCTTTCTTCCCCCCAATATTTGGTCAACGATCATAATATTCGCTAATACAGTGAGTGTGCCACATATATAGTCACCTCCAATAATCTGGTTGAGGGGGAGGGATATTTATGATATATATTTTGATAAAAATCGCAATAAATGCTCATATTTTTGCGAATATTAAACTTTCCGATGACTTAAAAGTCGCGAAAGAACGATTTTATTTTTCCGGCGCGATTCGCGCGCTCACTTATCGTGGTGAATGTTCGGTCATCAAAAGGACAGTCCTAGACATAATATATATCCCCTCTATTGATCGGAACTTAAAAACCTTGTTAAATCCTCCCGTAGAGTTGGTAAGTTGCAGTGATATTTGCTAAAATTGGTGTATGTGAGACATAGTCCCCTCCAATAATTTGGTTTGGGAGGACGGAGTACCTTCAAAGTTATGGTAATAACCTGCACTATTTGCATCTAAGCTTAGGCCATAAAGCATGATCTAAAGTGTTTTGGTCGAGGGAGACGAAATCCTACTAAGTCCCACTAAGTTTTTGTCAACGACGGTAACATTTAGCTATTGACCATGAAAGCCCATTTTTGCGGCGCAAGTCGCACGCATTTTTTGTCACATGAATGTCTGGTAATTACTGAGACTGTTAGACACATACAGGCAAATATTATATTCAACTCCATATTCAGGGCCCTCAAATTAACGTACTTAATTGGATTTTTCCCATGCAACCATGTGAGCTGCCCAGCGCTCTAAAAATAATCTAATCCATATGGGTACAAACCGGAATCTTGTCAAAAAATTAACTAAATGTCATTCATTACTTAATAGATTTGGCTTAAATGAAGCAACTAGGTTCAGTTTTAGCTACATCTAGTGAAATATTTGACAAGATTTCATCTATTGCGTGGATATTGTGGTATTAATTTTTTCCCTTTTTATCACTCTTATTCTTTAATACAGTAAGCTGAATGACAGCAAATCCACAGAAATATTCTCAAGGGAGACCTAACTTTTGTCGTCCATCTCCATATTCCCCAACCCATATAGATTATGTATCTTCAGCGCACTCCTACTGCCACTTGCAATATTGGGGAAACGTAAGGAATTAGTGTTCGAAAATAAACTTTAAGGTCAATGGAACCCTCTTTAAAGGTCCATGCATCATTAATTTTCATTAACTCTCTCCATTTAAAACACTTTGTTCTCCACAGTAGCAGTAGTGATCAGCTTTTAGTCTGATATCTTTTCAAAGCATGTGAAACTATTTTTGTTTATGTACTTTACACCAGCTGAAATACATCCTAATGTCGACACTTTTTTTGATACGGGCCTCTAGGGTCTTCACCATAACCGGACGGGATCACACCATAAGCGTATACTACTTCGGATCCCATAACCTCGCACACTGTTTTACTTACATATATAAATTTTCTTCAACATGCCAATTTTTTGCGCGCTTCGCGCGCAAGTGTAACTTTCTCATGGCATTGTAAGAAACCTTCTGTTTATATCCTCTCTCTCAATCACTCAGTCAGGGAACAGTAAGAGACAGCTTCCTGCTCAAAACCGTAAACGGCTGTTGGATATTAAACTGCACGGTAAGAATTTGGCTGTTAGTGACTGCTGAATGCACCCCCAGTGCTACTTGTGACTAGGAAAGGGGAAGATTTGTGCTTTTTCAGAGCCACTAAAGAGCACACTTCGTTACCAGCATTACATAATCATATATGTTTAAATTTCCATAGACGTTACCTATACACAAAGGTTTATATATACGTTTTCGTATACATATACGGTACGTACACTTATATATGTAGGTACATACATATATATTAACATATTTGTACACATATACATATAGATCATTTTGAGGTTTCCGACCTGCGTCCCCACTCCCAACCCCGTTGTTAAACACAGATCGCCGCCCTTGAGTCCAACAGACCTGAATTAAAGTCTGAACCACATTTGAAAGCTGTGATGGATCACCAGGACCCAAAGAACTTCCCTTTTCCGAATTATGAAAACTGTGTGCAGCTTCACAAGTTGGCCATGGGATATTGTCACTAGCAACTTAGCCATCCACCATTGAAGGCTTTTTCGGCACACATGCTTTAATATTCTATGTTAACATCCCCGCTGTTTTAGTGTTACTGAACCATATTGCAGATACTATTCGGATATAAATTCCTTATATAAACTCCTTTGTTAGGTAACAAGACGCTTTAAGATCATCGTTAGTGGAACCCACAGAAAATTGGAAAAGTTTTTTGGAGCACACCAATTGTAATGACATTTCAAACTACTTATGATGGGGGAAATACCCGGCCCCTTAAAACCTTGGACAAACACGCACGACACTCTTAACAAGTCGAAGGACATTTGCCCAAGTGAAGTCATGATATTGACTCAGGAGTGAGAGTAAGGATTCTTGACAAAGAAACTCTAATTCTAGAGTGGTACAAAGGAGGTAACATGTAACAGTACACGTAAGGAGGACCAGCAGTGACTTAACCAGTTGCAGAGGGCGCCCTTGTCTACACACATGCGCTCTTTTCGTCACATGACTCTAACCCTTCCGAGCTAGGTCACATGACTTTTCCAACCTCAAAATAACCATCAGTTGGCATCTAATTCTGTTGTCTGCCGTAGAGTTTGATTAAAGTTTTTACATTATTAAAAAATATGTTTCGTCTCTTTTTATTACCCTTTCCTTTGTTTAACTTCTATTTATGGAGCCTATCATTCACAAACATGGCCTATTCTCGCTTGCCAATTTTCACAACCTCTCTAGGTGTTTATAATATGTTTACCCTCTACCGAGAAAATCGTCTTTCAACTTCAAAACGTTCCAAGCGACGGGATAAAAAGGAGGGGGTATTTCTGGGCAATGTTCCTCATATTTCGACAATGCCCCGTTTTTGCGGCTATTACAGAAACCACGATAGATCTAACAAGTGTATATGCAAGTATAAGCCCTTCCCCATCCCCCACACCTGAGTCCCTGGCTACAGGGTCGAATTTATGGTAAAATCGAACAATTTCTTTTGAAATTACCTCAATTCCAGTATGACTATTTTCATCCAACCCAACTGTGTTGGCAAGATCTAAAGAATGTTGGGTTTTTCGTTGGTTCAAAGATTTTCGTTTCGGCCGGAGCAATTTTCCATTCCTCATTGTAACAGAGACGGCATTAGCGAGTCTTTTATTGTAAAGCGGTTGTGGAACCTGTCCTTGTCTGGAGGGCGATCTTTTCTCATCTTTCTGTTCGGCAGGGGCCGAGACGGAGTTGTTATTGTTCGCCATACTTTCCGAGATAGTTTGTACCTTTTCATTGACACGTGAAAATGTCGGTGACTCATCTGGGTCAAAAGGTTGTATCTTATTTTCCTTTCTTTTGGGAGACTTTTTCTTTAAAGCATCATGCCTGACAGCAACTGGGGGCGTCCCTCGAATCTCGGGAAGTGTTCCGCGACTCTTAGCGGATACGCCGCCATTATTACTGTTGGAAGATGAGGACAAAGTACTTGCTCTAGAAAGCAAAGCCTTCCTATCATCAGTTACGTATTCATTTTTCATCCACAACTGCGCACTTTCATAACCGTCAACTCGTTTGTCGTTTTTGTTGTCACGGAACGATTGCTGCATGGAAAAGGGATCTGGTCCAATGGCAGACCTAACCGGTGTACTGTCGTCGAACACCGCGATATTTCGTAAAGTAGTCGGAGTTCCGAGATTGGGATTATCAATGTTTGATTTCAGCAATGAGGCTGCACTTCTCGCTTCTAAATCAGATGCATCTATTGTTGTGTTAGAACCTTCTTCTGCCAAGGCGTTTAATTTGCCGTCTTGGTTCTCCAAGTGACTAGCGTCTTCGCTGTTGATATTCTTCACGTAATTGTACAGTCGCTTTGTCCAATTACCTTGGGCTCTGACATGAAGTGTAATGAAACCTGCGATGAAATAATGGTCATAAGTAAAGCATCAATACAAAAATATTTTAATCGAAAAAAGAATAGAACCGTCTTTGTAATCAACTTTTCCATCTCAAAAGTAGTTAGCTAAATCGGAATAAGAAGTCCCTCCCTCCCCTCTGGTGCCACCGTTAAATCTTACAAAGCTCTGATTTCCCCTACAGTTATTCTCATAATAATTTAAAATATAAGTGTGCATGTTAAAGGTTAAACAAGGGAGTGACACCATACCAAGCCAAAGAGTGATTTTCCATTAATCAATTCAGTAACAAAAAAAAATGTGTCACATGATTAAAAAGAACTATACGTGAATTAGGACAGAGGAGTAGCCTATTCTCGAAATATAAAATTTGGGTGATACAGAGGCGCAGCCAAGATTTACCCTGCGAGGACAAGGGGAGGGAAGCTACCTGAAGCCCCCAACGGTTTGCCAGAAGGACGGCTAAGTCAAAACTTTTGACACGTTCCGCGCTCAGAAAATTTTGGGGTTTAATTTAAATTGGAAAATTTTGCGTTCCCGTTGAAGAAAATTTGAAAATATAGGGATTTTACTGATAAACCTGCCCTCTTTGACAGCACAAATGAGTTAACTGTCGGTTTGACTGGTGGATTATTACATCCTTAAACATACTCAGTTAAGTTACCCGACCAAATTAAAATTTTTCGCCAAAGTGGACTGAGCCAGCCTTTGCCGAGGGAAGAACATGGTCCCCCTGCCCCGCTTAAAACCACCTGTGGGGTAATATGACCGCAGTGGCCCAATTAGCTTAACTTTTTGATGAAAGAAAGCGTAAATTTCATGTTTAGACACTTTTTAATTCCTGGACGGGAAAGCCGACGTGTGTTCAACACAACTGTGCAAAATAGCTAATCTGACCAAAGATATGCATCTGACAAATATGCAACCTTAACTATAATTTGAAACCCCCTAGTAGAGTTGAACGCACTAACAGCTCAGCTGAAAAATTGCTCGCATGTCATCAGCTGTTGGAGCGAATATTCTAATCGTGGCTCACTCTCTGCTCAGATAATAAACTTTCTGCCGACAGTCTGTCGTATACTTACCTTTCTGCTCCGGAGCACTGCTGATGGTGAAGGGATGCCACTCATGTCGAGCGATTGATGGTATACAAATAAAGACATAGTCCCCGGCTTGAAATTCAAACTTCGGTGGTCTGGTAATAATTAGGTGAGTTACCTTCAATGGCAAACAAAAAATTGTACGATTTTATTCAAATCAACACAAGCCAGACAAAATCAAATCAAATGAAATCTGATGTATCAACTCTTCGTATGACTAATTGTTATCAATGTTTAAATTTATTGTTATAAAATAAATATTATAAATGTTTTCCGAAATGTTGCTGTTGTTGTTGTTTTCGGAAAAAGCGTCGTATGATATACGGTCATTCAAAAGTGTAGCAAATTGCATGAGGTCTCTTATATCAGTGTCAATCTCAAGTGAAAACTGAGAAGGAGATGGGGGCTAAAATAAAGGCTGAACATTGACAAAACTTTAAGAGAGTACTTGGACTTTCCCCCGATCCTTTAAAAAATGGAGGGTATGTCCCCCTCTCCCCATGATAGACGCCCAGGGCTTCTTGACTGATTTGGTAGTATTGTAAAATATTTATCGAGTCATATTTGCTTAATTTAGCTCGCATTTTCTGGACTTTCTCCTTGTTTCTGTATATGCATCTAGTATGTACGAAAGAAGATTCTGATATTCTGAACTGCTGTTCGAAACTCCTTAGCAACGTAGGAATTTTTAGCGGTGCAGAATATTCAAGCTTCTACAGTTCAGGTTAAAAGCGCCCTCACTTTCAAATCTTGCGATGAGAATAAAATTTTCCAACGTTATCGCAAAACACTGCAGTTCTCTATTTTTCAGTTTCGAAACCTTCAAATTTCGAAGTTTTGAAGTTCTCAAAATAAAAAAGAAACTGGAAAACGTTCGCCTTTCCACCCTTAGTTAAGGCGGCCGAATGTGGAATAGAACTAAGTACGCTAAGAAAGACATTTTTCAGTGATTCCAATGAGTGCAGTTATTGTCATAGCTGTGATTTGAAAAGTTTCTTCAACAGTAAATTTTAGCTCTTATGTTGGTTTTAGTGGGAGTGGACGTTAGTCTCTTCACTGAGTGCCTCCCTCCTCCTCCCCCATTTCGTAGATAACGATGTAGGGGCTGGCTGACTCGTAACAAACCTCGTAACAAAACTACAAAGAGCAAAATTCTAGAGGTGAATGACCTCATGAAGGTGAAGATTCCTCGATTTCATTTACAGTTTTGTCACCGCCAGGCTAGGATTAACTGATATTAAGGCCCTAGCAACCAGGGCAGCAAACCTTTGACAGTTAAAGTTTCTCGTCATTAATCTGTTGTTCTTTCGTAGGCCCAATTTTCTTCTAAGGCACTTGGCATGTGGCTACTATGCGTATTGAATAATCCGGGCCTGGCGACTGCTCGATGTTGAGTGTGCTCACAAGAGTCCCTGAGAAACCGTACACTTAGGAAGTTACTACCGCTCAGAAAAACTCATTCGGGAATGACTACGAAACTTTCTCAGGATTTGGTCCTGAAGGGGGAGGGGAGGGGGAAGATTAGACCACATAACTCAATGACGCCAGAGGCACCACCCGTCTTGTACCTCAAGCTGAAAGGGAGGGCTCTCTTTAAGCGTGCAGGACTTCGTCTCAGAGCGTTTCACCGTAATGAGAATTGCAGGTTAGGGGAGGCAGGGAGTCATTTCCTATTTTTTTTTCGCATAAGGCTTATGGGGGATTGATCCCCATTTTTTTGGTTACGCGTCTGAGATTCCCATTTCTGGAGAGTCAAAAAGAAAGAATTCTCTGCAAGTAAGTCATCTAAGGAAGCAACTCTCCGACCCTACATATTCTGTACTTACATTAGCTGGAAGATTGACTGCTGCCTTGATGAAGGTCCTTCCATTACGAACACGACGAATGAACCTTAAGCGCAGGATTCTCTCCAGAGCGTAGACTGAGCCAGGCAGGAGGAACAAAGTCCAGAAGTACTGCGCATGGAGGATGAGGAGGACCCAGAAGAGAATGGAGAGTTGATGCGTCAGGTAGAATACCTGTGTAAAGGAGATAAAATATGATTCGGATGAAAGGACACACCCCGCCTCCAAAAAACTTATTGGAAACATTGGGAGGGTAACCAAAACCGAATATTCTCGGGGCAATCTGACGTACAACAAAACAGATAGAAATAACAGTTTGAGGTCGAAGGTCAATTTATCAACATATAGGAAAACGTTGTGGATATTTATATTTATTCAGATGAAAAATGGTATGCTTTGCTCTGTATGCAATGAATTTAACGATCAACCTAACCTATAGCGAGGGCGCTGTAGCATGAGACCCATTATAGGGTCTCTATTCTGAACTAAAATACGTTAGTGACTTGGGAAAATACTTTGTAACAGCGGCGTAGGAAGATGTTTGACATTGGGGGGCCAGACCAGATGCGATTTCTCAACCTTGATACTCCGGAAGGGTTTGAGAAAGAGATTATCCTAAATAATGCTTTCATATTAATTGATGATAAGATTGTTTTCCACCAAGGCCTCTGTGATCAAAATATTGTGTACGTTAAAAATTTCTATAGATCTGATGGTTCCTATCTATCTTACATTGATTTTCAGAACAAATTTAATGTGCCCCACTTCCCATTTACACTTTATTTTGGTATTTTAAAAGCTATTCCGTATGAGTGGCGGCGTTATGCGTGCTCTGATCCCTCTACTGTTGGTCGAAGTGAGAATATATTTATTTCTTCTTTAATCAACCCCAAAATATCTCGATATTATCGTACTTTGGTAGAAAAAATTTCCACTCCCCCGACAGCCATTGCGAAATGGAATCAATGTAATTTTTGTAATAACGTTAATTGGCATTCCATTTTTTCTTTACCTTTTAAGGCCGTTCGCAACATGAAAGTTATTTATTTGCAAGTACGATTTTTACATAGAATTCTAGGAGTTAACTATTTGCTTAACAAAATGAAATTGTCTGAACCTTTCTGTTCCTTCTGCTCCACAGAAGAAGAAACCCTTTTTCATTTATTTTATGATTGGAATCATGTCAAAAAATTTTGGGATGAAGTATCCACTAATTTTATCAGGAATGGTTACAATTTCTGTGCAGCAGATATTTGCTTTGGTCTTTTTACGAATATTAATCACCCTATTAATTTCCTTATTCTCTATGCTAAGCACTATATTTTCTCTTGTAAATTTGAAAATACAGTCCCTGATGCATTTAAGTTTTATTATAAGTTTCATTTTAATCTGGATGTTGAACTGCATATTTTAAAAAAGAACAATGTTTTGGATAGAATGAAGCTATTACAGAATTATTTCATTTAGACCTTAGGAAATTTTGTTGACATCGAATTGAATGTTTTGTATCTATTATTTTGTAATGTACAATGATTTACAGTGTATATTGTGAATTGTGAAAACTATTAAATACAGTTGGATAAAAAAAAAAAAACCTTGATACTCCTTCCCACACCAAAACATCATATTTGCCCATTATACTTTTTTTCGATTTTAATATAAGCAAAATAAAAATATTCAAAGAAAAAGGAAACAACTACAACATCAACATCCATGCAGCAGTGGTGTAGCAAAGATATTTTTTGTTTGGGAGGCTCTGGAGGACTGGAGTCATTTTTGGGGGGGGGGGAGGGGGACTCCCGTTTACTATCTAAGCGGAGCGCCACCATAGGTTGGCGCGGAGCGTACCAAGAAAATTTGAGATTGAATACATCCCAGATCGCCGGAAATTGCACTTGCCAGGCTTGATAGTAGCCATCAAAATGTGCAATTTTTGTGAAAAAATGTAAAGCTTGATTTGATTTTATTCTAAAACACATTTCTGTGAGGACGGATTAGCTGCGCTGGCCGGACTTGGGGTCTGAGGATTGCAAGTTTGAATCCCACTTATTATCTAAGCGGAGCGCCACTATAGGTTTGCATGGAGCAAACCGAGAAAATCTGAGATTTTAATACATCCCAAATCGCCGGAAATGGCACTTGCCAGGCTTGATAGCAGCCATCAAGATGTGCAGTTGTTGTGAAAATTTTTTAAAGGTTGATTTGAATTTGTTATAAAACACATTAAGTATGTCACAATGTATCCGACTTTATTCAAAATTATTCAGAGTGGAGTTAGCCCCATGGATTTTGGTGGATTGATTGGAATGGAGATTTCCACAGCCAGAGTCTTCTATTATTAAGTTGGTGGCACCAAGATTTGCCCGACGGGGGCCACCGACCCGAATCCCCGACAGCCCCAATGCCGTTGGGTATAAGTGGGATTTGAAGAAAACCTGTGTACTAGACCACTTCATTGGGGCATATATTGCATAAAATTTGTTTATACTAGAGAAGCATAGTTCCGCGGTGATTAAATGTTTTCCCCGGAATATAAGCTGTAAAAATTGCAAAGCGCGCGAAGCGCGAAAATTTTTGGTAGATTTTCACAAAAAAAAACATGTGTAAACATTAAGAACAAAAAAAAAAAAGAAAAAAAAATCTGTAGGGGTTCTAGACCGTGTAGGAGATAATATGCAATGTATCGAAGCTACCTTACCTATGCGATGAAATAGTCAAATGTTGCTCCGTGAGTCCCTCACCAACTGACAGTACCGCTTGACACACACAAGAAAACAGTTACTAGGCTTTGCGATATGGGATGAAATTTGCGACTTGGTAAGGTGGAAGGACTTGCGCTATCTAGCGATGTAGAATGGAACTATTGAAGAAAGTAGAGCTCTTCTGAGCGCGTAGCGCGCCGACAATTTTGCGTTCTTATTAGAGAAATTGCCCTCTTGCGAGCAAAAACGGGTAAAATGAAACTGGGGGCGCGGAGTATAGGTTGGGGGCCCACGAATTATATTGGGGGACCATGGCCCCCTTGAACCCCCGGTTCCTACGCCACTGTATAGTGTACCTAATGTCTATAATTATAAGAATATATATTTTTGCGGTTGGAAAATGAATCTCATTCATCCAACTCCCATCTTCATAGCATATTCCTTTGCTTAGATATAACGTGTTGAAAGATATTCACTTAATTTGAAATAGTCGATTGAACAATAATTTGTGATGTCCTTCTTGTACGACTCACATTCCCTGCTTTTGTTTCGTTTTGAAATTAAACTGTTTTATAGGACCTTGGAAATTTACTGTTTTCTTGCATAGCATGTTGGACGGAGAGGGCTTACATAGCCGAGTCACCCTACAACAGTAAGAAAGTGATCACATTTTGGCACAAGGTGCAGTGGCTTTCAAAAAAAAAAAAGCAAAAGCAAAGAAAAACAAGATGGTAATTTGAGTAGTACAAGAATGGCATGACAAATTATTGCACAATCTACCATTTTAAATTGATTGAATAAGTTTCACCTATTTATATCTCAGCTCATGAATGACCTGTGAAGATGGGAGTTGGACCATTTTGGATTAATTTGGGTGGGGGCTTACAGTTCCTCACCTAATAATGTTCAGTTTGAAGATTTCCTGCGTGAGAACGTCCAAAATCACACGAAAAATGTCTAACAGCCGCTCAATCTCAGAAACCTTCTGACGGCACAGAATCCAAGTTAGCGTGGCTGCGTGGGTTATGAGAAAATGTCCTACATTTTGTGTGGTATGTTTTTGTCTGAAAGTGGTGGTGTTAAAATATTGTTTCAACGAAGGCAGCAACAACGTGAGTACCCTTCGACAAGGATAAACTATTGACCCTCTGATGATTCCGAATGAAGCAATTTCAGCAGTTCAAGTATACAACTCTCTGGCCTAAGCGACTTCAGCCGGTGAGTCACTGGCATATACCTTTCGCCGAAAGAAAGATCTGTCCCAGTTTAATGATAAAACTGTCATCAATATTTCAATAACGGCTTCCCAATGAAGCGTATCATTCTTCTAAATAACCTCAATTGAAGTCATCCTAGTTTCTTAGTTTTTCCTTTCCTCGTAGCAACTTGTTTGGCATATACAATTTATGGCGTATTTCCTTGTTTATTTAGATTTCGTGACAAAGTTTGAGAATGTGACTCCCCTTAAGACTATCTTCTGATGGGTAATACATACAAACGCACATAACTGTACATGGTGGGATTTTGGAAGTGTTAAGTTGAACTTGGACACTTGTTTCCAGTGTGATAGAAACGAAGTAAACACGAAGGAACACATTTTGGTATCTTCTATTATGCCAATCAAAACACGACAAGAAGAAAACGTATGCATAAATCTCACTACAGGCAGGTAAACACAAATAAAGCGATGCGAGCAAAAAACAGACAAATGTGATTTTTGACAGGTCAGACAGAAGTTATATTGCCATGTACATTTAAATAAAACTTATACCACAGTTCGCAAATCAGCCAGTCCCTTCTAATCTAATAGTAGCCGTGTTAACTACTATCGAAGCTAAAAGGGCTACTCTTTTTGACAAGGAAGATCCCCAAAGGAGATGGAAAGATTGGGGCCTCAGATGAAGGTACAGCTCACCAAAAGGAACGTGAGGAAAAATCTATAACTCGTACAGAAAAACCCGCGTCTTTAAATCATGTACTGCTACTGAGATAGCGCATTCTTGTTATTCACAATAATAAAATTTTCTTCTTGTAACAAGCTTATGATGATGTCATAGGCTCACTTCTTTTACACCAGATGTTATTATTATTCTTTAAAATTAATTTCTATTTATTTTCGGGGTCCATTCATCATTCGCAAAATAATCGCAGAAATGCATTTACTGATTTCTACTATTTTTGTTAATTTGATACCAACAAACACAGTCCAACCTTGCACTGGGAGAAAAGTAAAACAAAATGTAAAGAAAAAGAAAAAGATCTCAGGCAAAAGTGAGTTTTTGGAAAATTAAAACAGACTCGTTACGAATCTAGCCTTGAGAAATGGCAACTTTCTCGCAAAAATTACAACTGCGATGTCTCCACGACCACACACGATATGAAGATGAGGGTTTTTGTATTGGTTTTGAAATTTTACTTCCTCTTCATCTGTGTTTCTGAAATGTGACTCTTTTGATCTCCTTTAAGGTAACTGACGATCAGGAAATAAAAACCAAAGTTGCATAAATGAAAGTGTGCCTACAACTCAGTATTTACCCAATGCCTCTAATCCATGTCTCTTTTCTAAGTCCAAGAGCATGATCAAGAAGTCGGTATGGTCGAGGACAGTCTCTCAAACGATATCCTATCGCGGTATTTATCTCCTGTATACCGAAATAAACCGTCCGTGCAGTTACATTGTAGGCGGCCGAGCTTTCACCTTAGGTACATTATGCTTGAAAGCTGATTATTTGTTGAAGTAGAAAGAGGGAGATCTTCTGACAGGATATACACTGTAGATGAGACTATCATTATGGGTATTTAAAACGTCAAATAGTGCAGTCTCATAGTGGGTAACTTTCCAAACAATTTCCTACTTTTATAAGCTTATCTGTCTTTATAACTTTGGGGGATGGCTACAGTTTTGATATGATTAAGATTACTCAATATTCAAGTGATAAATATTTCAAAAGGAAAAGTTCTAACATTGCCTAAGGTTTGAAGGCAATTGCCAAAGCTGTTAAATTTTTCAAATAAACGCAATGCAATTATTTTCCCAATAACAGCATTACACTGACATATGGGTTCACGCATCTCCTATACGTAAGTTTAAATCGATACCACACATGGGCGTCCGGAGAGGGGGCAAGGGGGCACTTGCCTCCCCCTGGAAAATCAAAAACTTGAAAAAAATTGAAGAAAAAATAACATTAACATTTTTTATGATACCGCTAGAAAATTTCCGGAACATGAGCTTTCAAAATACAAAATGATTACATACAACTCACAAGGCATGGGAAGTGCCATTTTCAGCCATCTGGAAGGCATTTTGGTCAAAATTTTCTTGGCGCTTTGCTTAGATAGTTTGCCTAAAGGTTTCGCCCCTGACAACTTCCTGGCTACATCCCTGTAAAAGGTGCCAACATTTAGCAATTAAGCTCTTTTCTGGGAGTAAAAATTTCCCCTGATTTGATCAATTAAAAGTTTTGCCCCCTACATTTTTTTTTCTGCGGACGCCCATGATACCATAGAAGGCTTTTTAACTCTACAAAAACTCTTAATAGACAATCCGGTGATTGACCTGTGTGCGAAGAAAGTCAAGGTAGTTTAATACCCTTCGATTTATTTCTCGATCTTTTACGTAGCTACATTATTTTGCACACCAGGTAGACGGACTTTCGATCGACCCTTCCTATTGACAAACCAGTTAAGAAGTTGCCTTCTCATAAAGTTGCCTAATCCTCACGTGTATTATTTCTGCACTTACAATGGCTGCACTCGTAAGATAGTTACAATGAGGAACTTCTTCACCTGCTGCGAAGGTCAATTGTAAAGCCGTTTTGCCTCCTGAAAGCATGGAAGCACTCCTACTATATCTCCGTAACACTTCCATGCTGAAAGTCACTAATTTACCACCGAACATTGAAACAGAGATGAAATCGATTTTGGTACATTTGGTCCTGTCATCTCTTGTTTCCCAATCGAATAAATATGTTTTTATATCTTGTTACATGTACGTTACATTCAAACGAAGAGCATCCTGAGTGTATAGTGTTCTCACTTATGATAGGTTTCCTACTGTCCTAGATGTTACGTAGGTCACGCAGTGGCGTAGGAACCGGGGGGACAAGGGGGCCATGGCCACCCAATATGATTTGTGGGGGGCCAAACATCATTTTGCCCCCCCCCCATATCGCGACAGTTTACAGTTTCATTTTTACCCGTTTTTGCTCGCAAGAGGACAATTTCTCTGATAAGAATGCAAAATTTTCGGCGCGCTAAGCGCGCAGAAGAGCTACTGTCATGCAGTACAGTGGTTTTAGTACTAATTGAGAGGGACGCCATTTTGTCGTTTATCAGAAAGATTGCAGATTATGGTGCAATACCTCATTTCCATAATTTTGAGACAATGCACACGACACCTAGTCTGTCTGGTTTCCCCCTCCCCTGTGATTGGTCCTTGTAGATGGAATGGTACTTTCAACCATCAGAGGCCTATCCCATAGTAACAGACTTCCTGCCTTAAGTCGGAAGCCTGTATCACACGCCACTCGTGTTCTAGACTTCTCAGACGAAACACTTGTCACTTGTACATAATTGATCATCAATATGGCCGGCCATTTATTTCCTTTTAATTTTTCCTGATTGTTTTTGCAACTTTATTTGAGGAGAGAGAAGAATCAATAAACAAGACGAATGGACTGTAATCGAATCAACTGTGTTTTGGTACAATTTGTGAATCAGCCTCGTGTGTCTCTTATGGAGCTAACCCCCAAGCCTGTGCTCTATCTTACATGGATGGAGTCGCGGGCTCTCGACTATCTTACACGGTGGAGTCGCAAGGCTTTGAATATCTTACAATACTCTGCTTCTTTCTTCAATAGTTCCATTCTGCATCGCTAGAGAGCGCAAGTCCTTTCCACCTTACCAAGTAACTTCCCATATCGCAAAGCCTAGTAACTGTTCTCTTGTGTGTGTCCAAGGGTGGCGGCAGCGGGGAGGGGGGTGGGGGCATGGCCCTCCGACGATCTGCTTGATTTTGCTCATAGGAAAGGCAGATTCTTCTTCGGGGCTTCGGGCTGCTGGCCCCCCTGTCGGGCAAATCCTGGCGCCACCCCTGTGTGTGTCAAGCGGTACGGCCAGTTCTTGAGGGACTCGTGGAGGAATATTTGGCTATTTCATCGCATAGGTACGGTAGTTTCGATACAATGCATATTAGCTCCTATACGGTCTAGAACCCCTACAGACTTTTTTTTTGTTCTTAATGTTAATATATGTTTCTTGTGAAAGCCTACCAAAAATTTCCGCGCTTCGCGCGCTCTACAATTTTTACAGCTTAGATCAGTTCCGGGGAAAACATTTTATCAACGCGGAACTATGCTTCAGTCTCTAGTATATACAAATTTTATACAGTGTATCCCCCGAATGAAATGGTCTAGTACACAGGTTTTCTTCAAATCCCACTTATACACGACGGCATTGGGGCTGTCGGGGCTTCAGGTCGGTGGCCCCGTCGGGCAAATCTTGGCGCCACCAACTTAATAATAGTAGACTCTGGCTGTGGAAATCTCCATTCCAATCAATCCACCAAAATCCATGGGGCTAACTCCACTCTGAATAATTTTGAATAAAGTCGGATAGATTGTGACAAACTTAATGTGTTTTAGAACAAATTCAAATCGACCTTTAAAAAATTTTCACAACAATTCCACATCTTGATGGTTGCTATCAAGCCTGGCAAGTGCCATTTCCAGCGATTTGGGATGTATTAAAATCTCAAATTTTCTCGGTTTGCTCCATGCAAAGCTGGGAAGGAAACTTAATTTAAAGGGCATTAGCAGTTGCCGCAAACTTTTTTGAAACAACAGCTAAGTCTTACTAATGTTCTTTACTTCAGTATCTTTCTTAATATGTTAACACATAAATATTGTATATCCAAGGTTCAATCAAGGAGTTACTCTATACGTGAATTTCACGACTCAGTGACAAACATTTTGTATCATGATCCTCAAAAGCCATTCATGAAATAGGATAGGCCTACCCGGGTACACTTATTCAAATTGGGGTGACTGCATTTTCCCTTTAAATCAAATCTAACTTTTCTTCTTAAATCTAAATTTCTTTCTTAAGCATGAAATCTAAAAGTAAAGAATGTTTGTATGTAATTTTAAGGTTTAAAATGTGTCACTTGCCCCATCTGGGAGACATTTCGACCGCACATTTTCTTGCAGGCCTACGCTTTGGCTACGGGCCAACCCATGGTGGTTCCCCCGTGGCGCACTAAGAGCGCTTGGGCGAAGACCGCAGCAGGTACCAGCCTTGTCGGCATGCCATGCCACAGCCGAAAATTTCAGATCATATTATCAGTCCAAAGCTTCACCAAATATTTTAGATCTAGAAAAACTTAGAACAAGAAAAAAATTTCTCAAAGACTAGAGGTGTCATTCCTCCCCTGAGGCAATATCCTCTTTAATAACACGCAACCACAAGAGAAAAAAATCACTAAATACAGAGATTCCTAATCATCCAACACTTATGAATCTTTACCAAAGGTAGCACCATGTTGCATTCAAGCCACTTCACAAAGACAAGTATTTCTCAAAGAGTGCAGTGTCATCTCATTCTCTTAGACAGCACTTCTTGACTTACGCCAAACCACAAATAGGACGAATATCACTGAATAATGACAATTTGTAAAAATAATCAGTTCAAGCTAGCTTTGCAAACGATAGCACAATTTTGCACCTAAGCCAGGCCTTACATGTACCCATCCCTTCAGCACCCTCCCCCAGGATAACACTCGCGCACAGGTGAAAAGGAATGGTACTCCCGGGTGTCAACTGTCTGTAGGCACGACACTTGGTACTCCGCTTCGTTAGTGTCATGAACTGACCCCTTAGGAATTTCGTAGTCAATTTTTTACCTTGTTTTAAAGAGCAAACAGAGTCACTCAAATTTGATTTAATATATTCCCCCTTCTTTTTAATTTCGTATCGTCATTTCAAATCTCGTTAACGAAAATATTGTTGTTACTAAATATTTAAATTCATTTAATTAAGGAAATGGTTGATTGGTTTACTTTCCATTTGCAGTATTTTTATTCAGAATTATGTTGAGAATAAGTGTAAGCAGCCCCGTTGCAAGATGGGACAAGTGCTACCAGTGACAAATCCTGATTAATACTCTTTCCAAGAGCTTGTATTTCCCATGTCAGAATTGCTGGCTACGTGACTGCATTGAAGTGAAACGAAAGAGTACTTGAAAGTTGCTGCGTCAAACTAAGGCTGGTGCATAGAAACTGAAGGGAGAACGCTGGTACAGAGTGTCGCTGTGTGTTTAACCTGTGAACCCACGAAAAAGTGAGGGCGCTTCGGCTGTACGGCAAAAAGCAAGATGATTTGTGTGACAGTGTACATTTAACTTTGGAATTTAACGAAGTGTCGTTTTTTTCGTATTTCGAAAGACTAAGAGTAACATTCACAACAAAGATATGTCATTGTGCCATAAGGTTTGGTTTATTACTCATGACTTTGAAAACCTGTATTTCTTCTGCCAATAACTAGCCCTGGGCAAAAGCAACGATCGCAGGACATCGTTCTACCCTGCCTCAATTTCTATGGACTGGGGTGACTGCATGTAAAATTTAAAATGACTTTTGCTTTTATAATCTTTTTTCTTACGTTTACTAACAAGCGGAATCAATTATTTTGCTGAACCTGCCGTATTTTACTGAAATTTCCCCCCAGCAGTCACAATTGTCGGGTCGGATACACGTCACTTCCGCATTAATAATAATGCATTGAAGGGAAAACAATATTTAGGGGGGTATCACGCAAGTATAAGTTCATTGCAGTGATTGTTACCACTCCAGCGGCATAGTACGCAATGTGTTGGTGACGTAAGGCCCGATCTCTGACCCTGAAAATACAGTCGAGAAATTCAAAAAGTGAAATCAAACCTGAAAGTATCCCCGTCTTCTTACGACTGATAATGAAAATATGCAAATGATGACAAGGATAACAAGAATTCCCCAACCGGTGGGGAAAGCTAGATGCCCCACCCATCCAATCCCTGAGGCTGTCGTGAAGAGGAACTGCCAAGCCGTGATGTCGGTGGTATTCTGGCTAACTGTTTCCACTAGATAAAGAAAAAAAATTACAAATAATAACCTAACAACTTTCTCTCACATGTCCTTTTATGCATTAAATATGATTTATGGGATCCGTATACAGTTTACATGGCTTTAAGTTTCACGTACATATCACCGTAATACCATCTTCATTCCCGAATGTTGCGTTTATAGCTAATCATGAATGACTCCTTAATAATTTGTCTCTTGAATAAATATGGGGGGGGGGGATCCACCATAATCTATCGAATTACTAAGGGAAGATGGCTTCATCTCACATGAACACCCCACCCCTCTTAATGACAATGGGGCTTGGAATCTTATTTTTTTCATGAACGAACGAACGAAGAAGTGTAAAGCGTATGAGCATAGCTTCATTGTGTCTTATCAAAGTTGAAGGGAGAAAGCAGTGGTCCCAATTTTATTTTCAAAATCTGCTAAATCTTACAAATCTCCTCTTATTTCGCTCACAAGTATCTTTCATTATGTTTCTGTTTAAAACATATTGAAGGTAAACTAAGGAGTTATTCTGCATCATGAGTTTAACAAATAAGTGACAAATGTATTGTCACATGATTGATAGCTGCCATTCCTTAATTAGGATGACTGGATACTCTAACTCATATCGGGGGATTGCATTTTCCATTTAATAAGCATCTTAATTTGTTCTTTAGTCTAGAATGGCTTCAGAACAGAGAGAAATACATATTTTCCTGATCGAGTTATGGCTATGTCTTTTTCGTCTCCTGGGTTTCGCCGGGCGGCATATGAATTAAAGCTGTTTGATTCTCTGAAAATCATGTTTACTACAATGTGCACATTGAAGGTAAAATGCCGAGATAGTACTCTTGTGCTCATAACTCATTTTAAGCGTATTGCACCCTTGACGATGAATTCACAGTTCGAAATTAGATACTGCTAATGTAATGATGCATTACTGTGGATATCACATTTTGGCAAAGTTGCGTGTTATGTCAGACTGAATCAAAGGATACCGATCACGTGACGGAATGTGCCTACTCCTCTGGGTATTACTTATCGAATTACTAGGACTACTGACAACATTCATGAAACATTCTAACAAACTAAAAAGTTATCTTAATTATCTAAGTTAAATTGTCCAAGCAGTCTAGGCGATGACAATGTTGGATCAAATTAAGTCGAACACAATGATGTGTCTATTTGGATAAAACTTTGGGGGAAAGTCCTTACCGCAGTTTCCAAGATGGCCAACAACATGAAGAAACGTTTCAACTAAGATGACAATTCCAACAAATTTGTGCAGAGACACATGTTGATCTATCGGAAGAATTGATCCAAGTCTAGTACTTCGAAGCCAAGTGAGAGTTTTACGGAGCATTAACACCAAAATAAAAACACAATTGAAGTTTAAAGCTCTCCCTGAAAGACAAAAGAACATTATAGTTTGCCAGAAATTCAAATAATCAAAATGATAATCAAAATGTAAATTAGTGAACATAATTGAGTCCAGGATGTGAAAGTTCTCGAGAAACTGAGCTCAACTTACTACTTCAGATCCGGGGTGTAGGTAGGGGGTAAGGTGGGCAACCTGACCTTGTTGGGATTTGTTTAGTGAGGGAGGGGTGGTTGTAGGCACACTACACATTTCTGTAGGCACAACATCCTCAGTTTGTTTTTGTTGGTAATATTTTTCTTACTGTGCGGGGATTTTTTCAATCTTGCCCACCATCTTCTTTGAATGGACGGGTTGTTTACGTCCCTGCTTTCAAACTGTAACATACCAGGTATTACTAGCTGATATCAAGTAAATTATGTTTCTCCTGTGAAATGTTCAAGATGGAATTATTGAGGTCACCTACAGTTCCTGGCCTGTAATAAAATGTAACCTATCTTTATGCACTGCATCGAAGAAATGTTTTCAAAAGACGAGTCTGCTTATCAAATTTATTGAAGGACACTCCAGGTTTAAGTGCTGTCCATGTGTTGCAGTGTCGCCTTCTTTGAAACAAGATGGCGCCAGGTGGGAAAGGGGAGGATATAACCCCCGTCGGGAAAGGCTGCCACTCCCATCGGGGAATTTACGAATTTCGTCGGGGAGCCTTAATGGGTATGTGAAAGCATGCATTCCCCAGCGGTGACCAGTCGCCCAGACTGATTATTTTTCGCTCTAAAGGATGGCAGATTCTTCAATAAAACCCCAACCCATCTCGTCTTGAAACGCTTTTGGGCTTGCGCACAAAGAATCATTAGTGATCTATTCGTAATACACTGTCAGTGTAAATCTCAAGTTTGTTTTTACACTTACAACTTAATTTAACTCTAGTACACATCAATTAACTCAGTATTAGCTTCAAAACTGACTTGCAAAATAGTATTAATATTTCCAGATCTTGTTCAATAAAAAAAAAACCTTATTCACTGGCTAGAGTGTATGTATGAGTCATGCGACGTCACTGTCTTCCTTAGCTACTGGTAGTTCTACTTGATGTATAGCAGTGACTATCAAGGATTTTTCCGTAGGGAGGAAGTAAGAAGGCCGGGGAGGCAAATACGGCCAGCTGCCGAATATCAGTTTGTTTCCAACATTTTTAGTTACAGTCTGTGTTGCAAAAAATTCCGGAAGGGGCAGTCCCCCTCCCCCAAACAATCCGCCAGTGCAGAGACTTGTCACCTACTGGGCACTAGCTTCCACGGGATATCATATACACAAATCAAACGATTTCTGCAAGTGAAAACAAAAAAGGCTATGAAAACGAGTAGAGTACCTTTATAGGGACTCTAAAAACGAGCTGAGCATACCGCCCTCTATATTTCGCTTACCGTTGATTCGCGCTAACATGAGCCACCTTTTAGTTGGTGTGCTTCTGTAGACGTTGAAGAATCCCCAGATGAAACAACCGATGTTAATGAAGACAAAAGTTACTAAGAGAAAGACTGTTGCGAGATTATTGCTAAGTTGTTGAAGAGGACTTAATTTCTTCTTAAATATCTTGGCACAGTAACTACTGAGTTTGGATGACGATGTCGGCCTTCTTGGTGGTTTCAGCCATTCTGCAGCACTGAAACAAAGGAACAAAACAGATAGTAAATTAAATAAACTCCTTCTTTTTTCTCCATTTAATATAAACATAGAATTTCTTGCATGGATAAGTGATAAAACAAGACATGCTAAGCGGGCAATGAGTCGTAGCCTACACGACAAAGTCAGCGGCGGATATATTCATAGCTAAACCAAGATTTAAAAAAAAAACCGAGGACGCTAATTCAGCGGGTGCTTACCTTATTGTGAGATTAGAGGCGATATCCGGATACCTATCTAACTGGCTTCTCAACTCCTCAAACGTTATTTTGCCATTGCCGTCTGTGTCGGCATCCTCAAACAGTACTTCTGTAAGTTCGATCAATGTTTCCTCGCTGAGACTGAGGGCACTTTCTGCCATGCAAAAGCGAAGAACAGTACGGAGTTCCTCAAAGTCAATGGAGCCGTTACCTGAAAAGACATTTAGTAAACAGAATTTTACATACCGAACACAAATGCTGAAATAAGCTTATAGTGCTTGTGATTCTTTCTTTCTTTCTATTTTGATTTTTCGACATGAAACCTAACATCTTCGACTAGTTACTTTTTCTAATGTTGCTGATTTCAGATTCAGTGCTTAGCCCAGTATGAAACTGTATGTATCAAGTAAACTGCCCACCTTCTCTTTCCATGTAAGAGGTCGGCAGGTTATCCACATACACATTCTCCCTGTACTATTGGTACAAAATGTTAGAATGTGTTAGAATGTGTGGTACCGCTACATATTCACACAAGCTGCGAAGGTTAACACGTTAAAGCCAACTTGAATGCATTGGCTACTTATCGTTTACCTTCGACAAAAGAATTGGGGGAGGGGTGGGGAGAACATTGTAAGCCTCCCACCAAATATGTCCCATCACCGCCAGTCGGTAAGTGCAGTTGCTTAGTCATCAATCATACTAATGAATTTACAGCTTATCGTGACGTTTCTGTTTCTTTTTCTATTTTTCTGTTTCAACGAAGCCGATAAAGCAAGTTTTGAGAAATCATTTCAAGAGTGACATCCCAGACCAGAAGTTTCGTTTCATAGTCTCACAGAAAAAAGTTCGACGCCCGTGATAAAATAAATCTGGGACAGATAGTCGCCATGCTCTTATAAAAAGTCACTACTTGCTTTAAATTGAATATGAAACCGATCAAACATTAACGGCTAATGTTCCCATAATCATAAAAACATCAGTAAATCAAGGGAAATCTTCTATCCACAAACTGTCAAACTTCAATCTGTCTGCGGTTTGGCCTAGTATTAAAATTATAGTAAGGGATTATTTTCATGTAACACAATAAGTTTGCAAAGTCACTTAAAGGGCAAACATGAAAACTTTCTCATAATAACTTTTTGTTGCAAAATAGGCCCGACAGTATATAGAAGTTGTCCTTTCTTTTTGTGTTTTGGACGTAGCTTGCTATCCTTTTTTAAAGTTCAGAATAAAGGGAAATGTTTCCTTCATTCAATGCAGTATAATATTAATGCGCAAGAACCTTTGTGTAGCAATTCTGTATTGCATGTGCCAAAATTTTAGACTCCAAAATCTAGACGTATCTTGCTAACCCATTCCACACAGTCTACTTTATACCTCATGTAATTTGAGAATTAGAATGCACTGTCTCTATAGACGAATCCGGAGAGCAAGTGATGGTCTGATTTCAGTCGGCCATACCTGGGGTCTATCACCTTTAATCTTTCAATTTCCTTGCTTACCTGTATGATGGATGGTTGGACATTAAATTGTATCTTGATTCGTTCAATTTCACTGAATATGTGGGTTTGAAATTCATGTAGAAAATAAATGAAGACGATTTAAGGCTGGTGGACCCCATTAATGGCTGCCTACAGTTACTAAACACAAGCGCTGATCGGATTCGTCTATATCCAACCCCTCATGGGTAGTCTACATCTCATTAGTAAGGGCGGTCGTAAGGCTTCTAAGACTGGTGGTGGGGGCTGGGCTGGGTGGGGCTAAGACCTTATATAGATTTTGGTATTTTCTAAGGTATTTTTTGGTCTTTGTCAGTCATAGCTTATGAATTTTTTTGGAGAAAACTTTAAACTGAGAATTATGGGGGCTGTAGCCCCCTGCGCCCCCGGCCGGTCCCAAAGGCCCTGCCTATCTACATGCATTGATCAATCACAGTGGCTTAAATATGATTTACGGTAGCCTATATTTTTGAATTAACAGTATTTACATGCTCAACAAAATAAAGACAAAAAACACAAATGTCAGGTGACTATGTTACTGTAAATGTAACATTGCCAGTATGTTTCGCTTTTTTACTGGTCTGTCAGTAAAATACACGGCGACTTTGAGAATTTGAAAATTAAGGTTCTACTAAATTAAATTTTGGAGACTATCACCGACCTGCTTACTCCAAGCGGCCCCTATTATCTATGAAGATATTTTTGGCTTATCAAAAGGGCTCTAACGACATGTCAGTTTTTCTCTTCATTTCGCAGTTCACCGATATCCTTCTTTGGTGTTACGCAACATTTTCGATAGGATCTGCAATTTAAAATGTGCCTGATCCATGATTTCTTTACAAATCGGGGGAGTGGGAGGGGTGAGGAGAACCAAAGGCAAATATGACTACATCCTAAAATAAAGGAACATGGCTAAAAATATGGTGGGCATTAAAAAGATCCATGGGGCGGGCTCCCACTCCGTGGATCAGCCCCTGGTAGCAGAAGCGCGCATTTATTTATATTTAAAAAATCTTTTAACAATAGGCCAAAATGTTGTAAGATGTTAGCACGGCGACCTTAAGATTTCTCTGTCAGATTTTAAAAATGTTAGTTCTTTAGACGGTTGACCCGTTTTCTTTACACCTGATATGGCAGGCCGTTGACCTATCCTTTCTACTGCTCGACAGTTAAGATTTATCAGGTGGTTTACCAATAGGGTCAAAGTTTGACACCTATTGTTTTATCTAGAGGAAAATCAGCAGACTAAACATTAGGCTTGTTCTTACTCCTCCAAGTATTTTCCTCAGGAGAGTCGCGAGACTCAGTGCGGCATATCCTTCTGTCAATTAATTCTTTGAAAATGCTCGTAAAAATATTAAATTACACCCAAGATATGGGTGATGATAATATAAGCAACACCGCAAATCATTTTCATATTTCCTATGACAGTCATGTACTATTATCCATTTCACTATTTAAGATATGGAAGATTTCTTTGAATTCATCTCGTTGACTCATTGATTAAGCAACACGATATTAGACAAAGGGGTGAAAGGTCATCCTTTTGCATAAATACAGACTTGACAAATATATAACTTATTTGTTAAGTTCACCTGTGTTAAACTGTCATGCATAAATGCCATTAAACCATCATACATTTCCTCTTTATACCGATGGGAGTAAGTCGATTCTTTCTGCATACACCCTTCTTTTCTCAAGTTCATCTTACACGATTCTTTGAAGATCTCATTATATGTGTCCTTACTTACGGTACAATATAGCTTGTACTAGAATGATCTTCTAAAGAAAAGTAGAAAAGCAATCTGGATTGTTGTTTTTATTTACAGAATCCCCTTGTACCTCGGTTGTTTCGTAATCATGTCAGCCACCATATTCCCCTTCCATGAAACGCCTTATGTCAGATTAAATTTAAATAAAATTCTTTATCTCTTCCTACATTCTCGTGATTTGCTTTTCCAGCCTTTGAGTGTCCCGCCCAACCCTGTAAGTTCACTTTCAGTATACAAAAAAGAAAAACTTAAATGAAAATAAAATAAAATTTCAAACATTCATAACAAAGAAGGAAAAGAAACAAGCTAAGATAAAGAAACACACATAAGCATTAGACAAGTTCGAGTAGCCAACTACGAAAGTATGAAATGTACGACTGTCATATAATAGTGTTGCATGTTGCGTGCAAATTGCTGTATATCATACGTGCAATCTGATTGGTTGGGTACATGGTCAGTTGCAAATAGACATTCGTAACAATAGATTCATCATCCATCACTGTACATTCATATAAGTATAAACGGAAAGCCACATGATCAATGAGTAGGTCACAAAGAAGCGTTTATCAACTGTATATTGGCTTATCGACATTTTATCCGCACGAGACAATGGATGATAAGTGGTTCATTTGCTTTTGGAGTGTTGCACATTCACACTTAGTTTCAATGAGTTGTAACTCAATGCTTCTTCGACTTAGGTCTCAAACTGTAAGGGGCTGAGAGCTTGGGGGAAGCTTTCGGCAGAGAGCTGTGAAGCAGCTACTTTCTCTTTGGGAACAGTGTACAGTTTCATTTGCAAAGGAATGTACCCAACAGGAAATTTCATGGAAAGTAAAACGGTAGAGAAAAGACTGATTTCAACCAATAAAGTATTTGACCATTAGAAATATATTAGCCTATCACACAAGTTATTTTCTTTCCCCAGTTATAGTACGGGTAAAAAGAAAAGAAAAAAGAAAACTTCAGATCAAGGAGCTGCCACACGTGGTATTATAAAGGGTATTAACAAAGTAATATAAGAACGGTAGAACATGTATAAAATGAATAAACTGTAACTAAATGAACACAGCAGTATAAGTCTACACAAAGTTACACATACATACTCTATATGCTTGACTCACTCCCGTTAGTATTTTACTTGAATTATTAAGGAATGACAAGCTTAACATATATATATATATATATATATATATATATATATATATATATATATATATATATATATACACACATACATACATACATACATACATACATACATACATACATACATACATACATACATACATACATACATACATACATACATACATACATACATACATACATACATACATACATACATAACTTCAAATAGAAACAGTAATACATCTTAAGGCTTTAAGGCAGCCAGAATGTAGCAGGAATGTAGCCAGAATATAAACTAAGATGCAGTGGCAGACAGAATGGTGTAATGGAGCGGAAGGTTTCTTAGATTAGGGGTGGGGATAAATCTTTTAGCTCCTGGATTTGGCATTTTCTAATTTAATGTTTGGGCATTCGCAGGCACAGCTTATAACAAGTTTGGTGAAAACTTCAAACTGAAAATTCTGGGAGGTATGGCTCCCCTCCCCCCTCGTTTCTGACGTCCCTGAAAAGGAGGATGAACTACGAGACAATGAACAAGAGGTCTTTTGTTTGGCGAGCTTTTTACCTTTTTATTACAAGGGGTTAATTTAGTGAATGTCTCTAATTCCGATTTACTCACCGTCAACGTCATAAACTTTAAAGAGTAGGTGAAGTTTATCCGTGGGTCCTCCGTTTACTAAGAGCCTAAGGGCCGTCAGCAGTTCTTTGAAACAAATGCTTCCGGATTTGTCTTCGTCGATAAATTCGAAGAAACGCTCAGCAAAAAACGACTGGAGGAAAAGTATGGACAAATGGATAGAATAATATTTAATGGAATTATTTAGACTTAGAAACGTAACAATTAACATATCATGCAACTGGTCGAACTTGAAGTACTCGAGTATACACTAAAGTTAATCGCATTCGAGTACATTCTTCTGCACTCTCACTCGTGGCTCCGTGCTCGCGCTCTCACTCAGAGAATTAGAACACCACTGGTTCTCGTGCTCATCGTATTTTAAAATCAAGTACTCGTACTCGTGACTTTGTACTCGTTCTCAGAGTCTTGCAATGGTACTCGGGAGTTTGCACTTACAACAGAAGTCAATTACTATAAAGGGGTGCACGTGGCCCTAGGATTTACTCAAGAGGGGGCCTAGTAACCAGAAGCCCGAAAAGGGCGAAGGGGTTCCCGTAAGCAAAATTTTCGGCGTGCTTTGCTGGCCGAAAATTTGGGGTTCTTATTGAAGAAATTTGAAAACGTTTAGCTCTAAATTCGAAAAATTTGGGTATTTAGTGAGGAAAATTGGAAAATTTGGGGATTTTATGGAAGGATTTGCCCTAATCTGGAGCAAAATCTAGTCAATCGTTGGGGCGACTGGCTGTCGTTGGAGACCCCTTATTTTTTTATCGTACGCAGCTCCCGACGAAATTAGAAAATTTTCACGCCGGGGCCGTGGCCCCTGCCCCACCTGGCGTCAACACTTAAACTATAGCGAGGGCAGATAGCCTTTAATTTTTTCGTCGCAAAAATCATATATCAGTTGAAACCTGGAAGAATAAACGGTGTGATTTTGCCAACGATTTGTTTAGGTAAGACAAGATATTCCACGATATGATTTTTCGTCTTACTACGGTATGTGTAAACATCTACAACTTGTCCAATTAGTTTCGATGTTGTCTTAGCGTAGGTAAGTCGTCGACACTTGGACGATAAAAATCGTGCCGTATATGGTTGGTTTTAAATCTCATTAGAATAGATACCCATGCATACCTCAAGAGATACAATTTTCTGCAATTAATCCTTTGAAAACGTACAAAAAGTGTAAGCAAGAACAATTGGCTTCCAATTCAAATATATCACAAGCATTGTGAATCCTTCTGAAGTAAACCGGCACGTTTAACTGATTGGTTAATCAAAAGTGGGAATGTAAGGTGGGTACTGCACAATTATTACCATGCTTTATTGTATCATTATTCTGCCATGCTCCGACAACTTAGCGGTATCAGAAAAAGAATCAGAGGCATAGTAGAGGATGAAGATAGAGAGGGTATTCCTGAGAGATGTAAGATGTAAGAAAGGGGATGGGATAAGCCCGATATGTCAGAGCCTGGTAGAAATGAGCATGCGGCAAAGGCTGTATATCTGGTATAGTAATACAATTTTGTCAAGTTAGTTTTCCGTGAGGAAGAGAGGAAGCGAAAAATCTTGAAATATAATAAGTAGAGACTGAATAAGTAGAAGCTGTTCAGTGTGTTTCTTCCAACTAGTCGTTACACAGCTGCCTTGGTTATCATATTAGTGACTATATCATTCGCATGCTTGTTATGAGTACATATTTGTGCTCGTAGTTTGGCACATGTTCATGCACTTGTACTCGTGAGAATATATTTTGTACTCGTACTCATAGATTCTGAAAATAAACATCGAAACTAATGGAAAAGTGTGAACTCGTACCGGTACTAAAAACAATTTGTGTAGGCCTAACTTTATACTGGTACTCAAAACTTAAGAAGTGTACTCTCATCAATAATAAAATAAGACGTGTAGCCCTTTACTCTTACTGGTACACTCTAAATTAGACTTGTGAACTCGTATACCAATAAACTAAGACGTGTAGTCATATATGCTCGTGACGGTACCCAAGACTACTAAGTTGTGTACTCGCATCAATATAATGTGTTGAACCATACTCGCACTGGTACTCAAAACTAGAGTTGTGTACTCGCATTTATAAAATAAGATGTTTGGGCCTGTTATCATATTGGATCTCAAAACCAGGGGCACTACACTTGTACTCATATTGTACTCACTCTACAAGTCTGCTTACTAGCTAAAAACTTACTTCTTTAACTTCTAAGACTTTGATGAACTCATCCAGCTGAATAAGATTATCTTCGCCGGAGAAATGGTGGAATCGCTTCTCGAATCGAGACAACCATTTGGCATCCTCGTCCATTCTAAAAGGGAAACAAAAAAGACACCTTGTAGGAAATGCTTCACTCTCCATTTCAAAAAAGTTAGAACTTGCTTTCACTATCTCAAGACTGCAGTATGAGCGCTTCTCGTCAAGTTATGCGTCCCTTTGGGTCACAACTCCATGTGGGAGTAGTTTCAGGCTCTCGCCTATTGTGGGCGATAACCCGCAGAGTGTTTCCTAAATATCAAGTGGTCCCTCGACTTTTCGAAAATTTCCCCGAACAGATGACAAATTTGACAAATGTCACCTTTCAACGTGACAGTTTGCACGTGCTACAAGATCCTTTGTATGAAATGTTTCAAGTTAAAAAGGCAAACGCCGGCATCCCAATACGAATTCGTACACTCGGGTAGGCCTATGCTACATTTTGTATGGTTCTTGTAATCATGTGACAATTCTTTCTTGATGAATGGTGGTAAATTTATGCAAGATGAATGATCGACTTACACACGAAATGCTATTTATGTGGTTTTAAACATCATGAAAGAAGCAAAATGAGGTTTAATGGATATGTTTAATTAATGTTTCAATGAAAAGTTGGGAACCCATACATATAGTATGTTCTTTAAGGGTATATGGATTAGCTGACCAGTTTGAAAACCTTCTTTCGCCATGACATTTCAAGGCGACAACTTAACTGGCTAACTGCTGACCTGTCAGTATCTCCCATGATAATTACGTCTCGGAATATTACAGAAAAGACAGGGATCCAATACATATATAGACAAACGTATATATTTTAACGAAATAAGAAAACTGTTCTTGGCTTTCTGAGTTAGACTTGGGACAATGGGAGTGTGACAGGAGGACAGAACACTACTATGTAACCAAGTGCTAACGAGCCCTTTAGAGCAATTTGAGTTACATTGTTGAGTAAGAAGCCATCCTACGTGAAGTCGAGTCTTTTCGGCAAAAGGTTGTTCCCTCAGGGAAAAAACCCATTGTTTGTTACCTCCTCGGTGTTATACTCCCCCTAGAACTCTCCACTACGGACAGGTCAAAGGAGGGCTAATACACAACAGTGCCGTCGGAACGTCGGAAGACTGGGGCCTGTACCATACGACAAGAGTTTTGGTATTTTCTTGGGTAAATATGGACGTTTTAAGGCAAAAAACATAAATTCGGAATTATTGGGGCTGTAGCCCCAGCCCCTCCCCGGCTGCGACTGCCCTGCATGATACAATCCCAATGCCAAAATTGTTGCCGTTCTGTCTAGTAGATATAATTATTGACCTATAAATTGGGCGCTGTAATCCAGTCACAAAATATATATATATATAATTTTGAACATGAAATCAGATTACTGTGGAAACAATGGGGGAGTGGACTTACATACTGAAGGTACCTGTGGCATATTAACGGGGTTTAGAAGCATGAAGAAACAAATACTTAATGAATCCGATTGTTTGATTGAGTCTTGTTATTCTGTGTTACAATAAATTAAGAAATTGCCTTTTTCATAAAAACATCATATCAGCAGCCTGGTGCAGTGACTCGTAACAGCCCACGTTCACCTACCCATGGTGGTGTATTCAGGATTTTGTGGCAAATAATTATTTTGAAAACAATGGCTTACTTTACATAACCACCAAATGACCTTTGATCCACAATAAACTTATGAAGTTCTAGTATAACGTTCATGTTTCACCCCTAACGATCACTGTTTGAAAAAATTACCAAATTCTATTGACCTTATTAAATAGAACAGGTGTTTTGTCAATAGACGAACAGATGGGCTGGTGGATTGACCAGGGACTTACAATTCCCTGGACTGACCGACAAAAAGTCAGATCATTTTAAGAGGTACTTGTAAAAATCATTGACTCAGGATACTACCTTCAAGTTAACAGAACAATCTACACTTAAGTCGAGTATTCGTGTTACAGATAGAGTTGTCAGGTTATGAAACCAGTATATGGAAAAACTGAATAAGAGTGTCCTGAACCACGTGTAGTATGACATAATATCAAGCCCTAATCGAAAGGCGAAACAATTGTTTTAATTACTTTGTTACTTTGTGATTACAGCATACAGCATTTGTCCATCATTTATATTAAGTAAGACGGTGTCATTTACATTGCTTGTCTGCATGTGACTACCGAGAAACATGTGTAGGCCAGTATAACCTGCAGTAAGGAAAGGAAAGGGACGAGTCCCTAACAAAAAAAAAACTTTCGCCCCTACATATGTTTGAAAACGAAAGTTGCTATTCACTGAACATTTATCCCCATGAAATTATCTTGCCCCCCTGAAATATCTCGTCCCTTCCCCTGTTCTCAGTATAAGGTCTTTTCTTTTGAGACGCATTTACAGTAAGACCATTTTGAGCGTATTGGCTAAAACAGGGTTTCAGGGAGGAGGAGGAGGAGGAGGAGGAGGAGGAGGAAGGAGACTTAAAATTTACCGGCAAACGATAATCAGGAAAAAAACTAGATAGTCCCTCTGTGATTCCTTGCCGAAAACTTGTTCTTTTCAAGCTTTTTCATTCTGCATATTGCGACCGTGCGGGGTCATGCCGGGTGGTGTTGCAAGGACAGTGCCGGGCTGTGCCAGAAAGCGCTGGGAGTCCATCATTGCTATCTTGGAATATTGTTTTTACATGTTTTTCCGTTTTTGACCTTCGTTCGTGAAAGATGTATCTGTTCTGTAAGTTTACGTTTGCAGTGGTGCAAAAATTCAGGATTCAGCCCTCCCTTTACGGTGGTCACAAAACGACACAATTTAGAGCAACCGCCCACTGCTTATCAGTTTACGAGGTTTACGTAGTTTCACCTCTGGTGATCTCAGATAACCTTTGACCTCCACCAAAACCTATAGGGTTCTCTATCTGAATATGACAAATCTATGTACGGTACCAAGTGTTAAAAGTGTCCATCACTCGTCATGAAATATCGTGTATTTTCAAGGTTTTCGGGTTTTTACCCATGGTGGATCTCTAATGACTTCTGATTTGCGCCAAAAACAGAAGTGTTAGAGTTGCATGAGGTTTTACTCAGTTCTAACCAAAACCAATAGGGTTCTTCCTGTCAATATGATAAAGTTGTATACCCAAGTATGAAAAGTATCCAACATTCTTATCTTGAATCTTGATACATCGTGTTTACAAGCAATTTCTAGGATTTCGCATTTTCACCTCCGGTGACCTCAGATAATCTTTGACCTTGACCCACAGGCCGAGCACACTACACTGACTTAAACAAATAGGGATCTTCTTTTTTATGTGATAAATCTACATACCAAGTATACCAAGTATGATAAGTAAAATTATGCTATCTTGAGATACTGTGTTTACAAGCTAAGCGTCGCAAACAGGTACACACATACCCATACATACGCACATACATACACTGGCGCGTGTTTGCATAGATTCCTTCAATTTTGCCTTTGGCAAGGAACACGAAACATCCCAGCCCTAACCAAATATAGTTTTTCCTGTCATTTAGGGAATAGTAACACTCTCCCCTTTTTCCAAAACTTTGGTTTAGACACTGTTTAAGAATACTGCAAAGCATCGTACATTTTTCAACCGGTCAATGCATTCTGTAAACATCAGAAAAATAATCTAGCCATATATTAATAGGAACTGGTGCAGTGTTCCCTAAGAACAAGTCAAAACGGAACAAACAGTTAGAGTGACACCGTCTTCTATTGAAACTGTCGAGCGTGACTTCATACTGTACTTGTAGAAAATCCCGAGTTTGGAATGAAAACAATCAATATTATCTGCAAGACTGCAATGCGAGCGATTCACACCCTGATACGCAATGAGCGAGTAGGATAGATTGAGCATTCGGAAGCAACGCAGATGACATAACGTTTTCCTTCATTCCAAATTAAAATTGTGTACATGGAAGACGTCAAATACGAACAGTTTCAATAGAAAACAATCTTGCAATTTGGTTACAATCAAGAAGCCCGGGGTTTACTAATCTCCAAACATTAGCTCACATAAGCAACAACTTGACTATGAAGCCTCATGGGGAGCGGAAAACTTAGTCGCCAGGTTCGTCGCTGATACAAATATTACGACGGCAGTTGTCAGTGGTTGCACCTGCGTTAAAGACAGACACTCATCACACCAAACTACATTTTTACTTGGGGGAAAGCAAAATTCTCAACTAACATCAAATCCAAAAGATGCAGAGTAGCTCACATTACACAGCATGCAAAAAGAGTGTTCTGATTACGCATGGCCTTGTATGCTCACCAGGATATGCTCTCGAGCAATAAACTAGGTTAGTGTCTACACAACGGGGGAGATAAAGATAGTTATGGGAGGGGCTAGAAGTGATTTAGTTGGGAATCTATCTGGGATGAGAAGGCTTGCCCTTTAAAAGTGATAAGCAAATCAGCCGACGGAAACAGTTGACAATATCTACCCGTAGGCCGAGCACAAGCTGTTCATGTACTGGACCGTATATCCTAAAACAAGAAATTTACTGCACAAGGTAAAAAGATGACAGTTACCCTTGAAAGGTGGTTTCCCATGATGGCTTTTCCTCGGAATGTTCAGGATTATTTTCTAAATCCACAATTTCCATTTTAATATTGAAGCAAGAGCCGTTAGCTAAAGAAGTTCCATTGTTATAACCCGAACAACTTTCTAGTTTTCTGGTGCAATACAAGTTTTCACACAGAACGAGGATAGCATTTACCGCTGACCGAAATTTTGATGTTTAATGTGACTATAAAGTTGTGAGTATTTGTAAAGGAGACAAACAAGTGCTAAATATCAAATCTTTACGTATCGCGGTACTTGATTAGCCTATATCCATGACGTCGGGGCCTAAGGCAACTGTTTCTTTGACGTGTCACTTTCATTGTTCGTTAACTAGTTGAAACGACGTAAAGGCTGTTATCACATGCGGCATTAATGTTGACGAAGAACCTCCAGTTAGCAAAGAGCATAGAGTTATAAAGTGCCATCAAATAGTAAAGGACAGAGACTCATCGTCAGTAACCAGCAGTTCTTTCTTCATGTTCATAGACGACCCTAAAACCAGAGATTGTTGGAAGTATTGTATTCCGGCCGTCGTTTCCGAAATTATATCCAGGCAATAACTACTTTTAACCGTATTAGATGGAATTATATAACTACCTTAGGTGTCCTTCATGAGAGTTTCTCACTTTTATGTAACTGGCAATACGGATTCCTTATACAACATGGTGAGGTGTACTTTCCGTTAGCTACTGCATGGCAACTCTGTCAAATCGTTCATTGTTGCGAGGCAAATTGACGCGACTGCACGTCATTTCCAAAAGAAAAAAAAACTTGGGAAATTTTGACACTCTGTACATGAAGTGTTCTGATCACGCTCACTCTCATACTTAGGTCTTGTTTCACTGTATAAAATCTTAGCATCACTGACTCCTGTAATTAAGCTAGAATATCAATACACATTGTCACTGTCTGGATAAACCGAAGGTGGTCTCATTGACGGTAGAAGTTGAAGAAAGCTATAGTTTTATGGACTCTCTCTGTCAGATTGAAACATTTCCCACGACTAAAATATTCTCAGGCTTGGTCTCTCTTCAGATATGCAAACGACCTCGAAGCAGGGAGCTGTGTCCTCTCACTACGTGAGAAGCCCACTATTTACAAGATTAAACACCATCGTAACAGGCCGGATGCTTTGTTAGCTTATCGGTTCTCTTCACAATGCACGTGAGGCGTCTGACGTGAACACAGATCCTAGGGAATTTCAAACGAATAACAACTGATGGCATGCACGCCTTTTATAAAGTATCTCATCAATTTCGTCTATAGATTGTTGTCATTGACTCTAATAAGCGATGCACTGGTGTGTTTATCAGCAACCAAAGAAGTCAAAATCGATTTTAGCTTACCGCTCCGATGACCACTCTCTTTACGAAATGCTATTACAGTACTATCACATTCACAAATCCTATGAAACAGCCTGAGACGATCTATAGCGGGGTTCAAAGTCATTGAAAGGAGTTCATACTTCATTTTACTTGTGTGTATAGTATGTATATTCCAGAGATTTTGTATATTCTCCATTTATAACAAGGAAACGGGAAAGGGCGGGAAAGACTCGTATTTAACGCTTAGGCCTACCCATTTACCGTCGACAAGTGAATTTATCCTGCGGTAAGTCCCAATTTAAATGCAGGTAAGTCCGTGGGTAATATACATAAAATATACATAAAATATGACACATGGTACAGTAGTGCAACTAAAATCGTGTGTAAATTATAGACCGATCAAAAAGAATAAAATATAAAATGAGTTGATTTTGTTTCATATTTATTTTGCTACATTCGTCTAATATAGATCGAACGAGTGATAGTTCTAGTCTGGCTGGACTCTCAGGGGAAAAACTTCTTTCCTGAAATACGAGGTTCGGACCAAATCTATTATAAGCATAGATACCAAACTCCTATACCTACACTGTTAAGGCCATTGACTCCTCATGGAGACGCAAATATCGGAGCGGAAATGTGGATTTGTCATACGCGATTTTCTGTTCGGTGATGTGTGTATAATAATAGGCACGCAAAAAAATTACGGAAAATTTCAGTGTTAGAAGAGCGTGGCTTGCGTGAGCATTGTATACGCGCAGAATACAGTTCTCTGTGCTTTTATCCGGAATAACTTGACGCACACTTAAGCGAACACACTAGTTGCTTTCCCGTTGTGAGTGTTTGAGAAATTAAACGCGCATAAAAAGTGCATAATTTGAAGACACCATAGAAACTGACTATAGACCTTATGCATATGATGTCACAAAGGAGAAAGTGCTCCCTCGTTTGGAGGAAAATGGAGGAAAAGTGCGTATCATTGCAAGTTACACCAATAAATGCAGACAGCCAGGCGCGGATCCAAGAGGGGGGCTTTCCCGGCCTCAGCCCCCCTTTTCGCCACATCAACAATAGCAAATACGAGAAAATTAGCATAATGATAATCTAGGAGAATACTCAAGGAGGCTTGCAGCCCCCACCCTTTCGAAATGTTTGGATCCGCGCCTATCAGCTGATTCGTCAACCAATCGTATACGAGCGGAAGTCTACTACACGTGCGGCGAGCCTCATTTTTTTCCACATGGTTATGGGCAAATTTGATTTTCAAAATTTTTCAAATCTGTTTCAAAATCATGGGTAGAGTTAATGTTAGAGTTAAGGTAAAAAGGACTGGGTTATTTGGCCTGTTCTTTCATAATCCGGTGTCAGAATTACAATAAAAGGGTCGAAAAGCTGTCATTTTGGGATTAAGGGTGTGGCCTATTTCCAAGAAGCTGATTGGTCCATTGGCATGATTTGCCCATAACCTCGTGGAAAAAAAATTAGCCGTGCGGCGAAATCCACGCCGTTCGTGCACGTGTGTTTCATTGTTGTCACGCAAAGTAACGTCAGTGTGATGTCAATGCATAAGGTCTATATGACTAAGTCTATGAACTTCCGGTCATTGTGCGTTCATATTCAAGTGTACTTACTGTATCTGTAATGCATGGGCGGATTTAGGGGGGGGGCGGGGGGACCGCCCCCCCCCTTCCAAAAAATTTTGAAAGTTTTTTCAACTTCATAAAACAAAGAACAAGGCCCTATTCCAATGAATTAGGCCTATGAGATGTGTCAGAGTGAAACTCAAACTTGTTCATTATTTCCTACCTCAGAAAATAAGTGTTATGTTAATAACTCTGCTACTGACTTTCAACTGATAACATTTTGGCTTATATTGGCCTCAATAACTTTCTCTGGGCATTGCAAGGAGTTACTCATGAGCGCTGTATTAATGGATTGCTAACTTCAGTCTATTACCGGCCAGGCCCACAGCATTGGGAGCGCTGCTTCTACTTTCAAGGGAATTTCAGAATTCTTTAATATTTAGAGGAATATTTTCGACAACATCAGGCTTTTAACTATAACTTGCTGCAATATTACCCTGTAGTGTCTTATTTAAGCCTTGTAATTTATTTTAATGAAATGCACTGTGAATTAAGGGTAAAATTTAAAGTTCACTAAATTATGAACATTTTCCAGCGATATATGATCAGTTCAAAAATATACTGAAGGCATCACCATTTTGCATCTAAGCAATCTTAAATTAACAAAATTTTCTCAAAGGGGAGGGGACACCCCTCCCCTTAGACCTCTCCCCAGAAAAGCATCTTTCACCCAACCAAAAATTAAAATCACTGAATTATGGACGCTTTCCAGCGATATATGATCAGTTCAAAAAATACACCACAGACATCACCATTTTGCATCTGAGCAACCTTAAATTAACAAAAATTTCTCAAAGGGGAGGGGGACACCCCTTCCCATCCCCTTAGACCCCTCCCAAAAAAGCATCTTTCACCCAACCAAAAATTAAAATTCACTGAATTATGAACGCTTTCCAGCCATATAAAATCAGTTCAAAAAATGCACCACAGACATCACCATTTTGCATCTGAGCAACCTTAAATTAACAAAAATTTTTCAAAGGGGAGGGGACACCCTTCCCCTTAGACCCCTCCCCCAGGACGGCGATTACTCATCACATGCTTTGTCCCCTATCAAAATACCCTGGCACTACCCCCGGGGACACCCACTCTCCTTAGACCCCTCCCCCAGATCGGACTTTTATACAAACCACTATGACCTGGGTCCCCCTTTTGCCAAATCCTGGATCCGCCACTGTAATGCCACGAGGAAGAGGTAAACTTCTTATAAATGGAATTTACTGAGTAGTGGTACTTTTAAGGTTTACAATGTTCTGAAACAGCAAGTGTTAATACTTCAGTAAGACATTCATTTACCTGTTTGTTTTCAAATCGACTGAACATTGATCAGCACTCCGCCCTGATATTTTCGCTCCATGAGGAGTCAACGCGCCATTTAATGATTGGAATATATGCTTGTAATATCTTTGGTTCGGACAAAAGCTACTGCCCTCTATAGATACTTTGCATTGTGGAAGAACACACACCAAGTTGGTTCTTCCAAAGTATCGAAAATCAGTGGCTCCTGTAAGGGGGTATGGGGGCGCAATTTCCGAAAATTCTGGGATTTTTTTTTTTTAATGAACCGAAAAGGCGATTCTAAATATTTCTGTAGGAGGTGGGGTGAGGTGTGCTTTCGACTGAGTGATGGAGCTGTTTTAATCATTCTCAAACTATCAAAACTTTCGCGCGCTTCAAGCCTAACCTTATCGCTGTGTTTATTACCAATACTGCCTCAAACGCATTTTTGTTATTCATCGGTGAAGATTTGCATTTTACGCCGATTGTTCCTGTGCATAGGAGTGATTACGGAGGAGCATAACGATGGAAGAATGCGAAGCAAGGAATGAGGGGAAGACATGTTTTATGCAAAGTGAAACCTTTTACGAATTTCCGGGCGGAGAATTCGCCCTCTTATAGGCAGATACATTTTGTAAGGGAATTGCAAAGTCTTGGTGCGAAGTCTGCATGCAACGATATGTCATGGAAATGATTTTTAATGCAAAAAAATCGTTTTTAATGCACTATTTCGACGCGTTTCGCGCGCAGCCGTCACGGTTCGTACTCCATATCTCATGACCATTATTAGGGCAATAATACATTTTTCTGACCAAAACACTTCTGCGAAAAACAGAGGTATCTGTACATCTCTGCAACCTTTGTAGGGATCCCTCATCAAGAGAGGATCTTAGTGCAATCTAATCATTATGAGTAGTTAATACTATACCGGTAACATTTGTAGCATGATTTCAAAGATTGGGAATTACTTACTTGCCGTTATACATTTTTGTGTAACGGATGCCATTCCACAGTCAAAATGCAACTAAGAATTTGTAAGCATCTAATAAGTTCAAAGATTCATGAGAATTTTCCAAGTTCCAACATACGATGAGTTCGAAAATTTGCCGAAGATAGGCCACTTTAAATGCACAAAAATTTCTCAAAGGGGACGAAGACACCCTTTTCTTATACCGATACCCCAAGGCGGCACCTGCACGACGTGACAAAGCATAGGTGGGATTACGTAGGGGGGCAGGGGGCACTTGCCCTCTCAACTTTTCCAGAGGGTAAAAATAATAAAATAAGAAAAATGAGCGAAAGGAAGCTAAGCCAGAGAAATTATAAGAGAACTTTCAATAGCCTACTTTGATTTAATTTTGAAATATTAGATGAAGGAAAACATTTATATCAAATACCAAAAAGTGCTAGGAAGATTTTCCTCTGCGCGCTTCGCTCGCATCCACAGAGAAAACTGACTAATACAATTGAAAACTTTGTCCGGCACCGTAAAATTTCTTTCAAAGCATGACGTCTCCAACGCGTCACACTATTCTGACTTGTAACTCTAAAATAAAGTTTAATGTAGGTGAAATTTTAATATAGGTCATGAAATGCACCGTGGTCCTTGCAAACAAAATCCCTCAAAATCCCACACCCTACCCACGTAAAGGGAATCACAATTCTCGATAAATTTTTCGGCGTGCTTCCCATGAGCAATATAAACAGATGTCCCATTAGTACCGCAGTACTGCTGTGCGTAGGAAAACTTTGATGGATTTGCCTCGTTATTACTTCCTGTAAGACAGCATGAGTAAATTGCCATTTCCAAAACCCTCGATACACCTCTTGATGTTCACTTTCCCCACCAAGTACCGCCATCCTCAGCAAATTGACTGACGCTTACAGTCTTAAATTTGCGAATATCATAAGAAAAGTATTTCATTAGCATTTCAAATTATACATGGGGAAAACAGGTTTTTCTCAACAATGGTCCAGAATTACCGCAAAAGTCGTCAAATTTAAGAAAACTTGCTAGGGGAGGACCCTCAGTCCCCAGCCTCCAGCTTAGCGCCTTAATTCGGTGCTCACTGTTAAAGGCTTCGCCGGCCACAACTTCCAAAGAATAAAGATGCAGCCTCCAATGAAAGTTACTCCCCTGGCACTTTAACTGCCGATGCCCTAGGCCTAGGCCATGTCCATGTAAAAACTACCCATAAACATTTCATTGATGTTTTTAAAGTATCGTATAAGCCTATACCTTCATAATCGACACTACCTTATTTTTCACACTCATGTCCCAGACAATCGACAAAAATGAAACATGAAAGAAAGAACCATAGAGCAAGAAATAGGCTCCTATATCCTGCTTTATGGAAAGAACAGGCACATATGGGGAAACAAGGATATTTTAGTGAAATGAACAATACTGCATTTAAAACTAAAGAAAACCAAAGCCTATAACTAAATGTCTCTAACACTCTCTCAACGCTATTTGGCGCTCTTCGCGCGCACCCGTCTTAAATATTATTTCAGAGTTACCTCTTGTAGAACATCTCGCTTGTCATAGCTTCGTACAAACTCTTCCATTATCAGTGAAACCACCAATACCTCATGGCCGTGCGCAGCGGAGGGGGAAGTTTCCCTCCTCAGAAATTTTCACAGAAAAATTTTCATCACCATCGATATGTAAATTTATTGACTATTTAAAGATTGTTTAGATGCAAGTTGAAAAGCACGGAAAGTACCACTCCGCTACCGTACCGTAATATGGGACAGTCAGTGGCTTAGCGAAGGGGGAGGGGAAAGAGCCCTCTCTTGAGGATACTTTTCTGAGCTTTTCTATTGCTTTTATCGCTAAAAAGTCTAAAATGTGCTATTTTTTGAGCGCGCACCCACTCTGACTTCTAGATCTCTCATGTTTAAAATTATTGTTCCTGGGAAATCCACAAAATAATCCACTATCTCCTCCATGTTAGTATGGTAGTTCCCGGAATGCATTGTATCAGTCTTTGTCGAACTCTCTTGTTCTCTAAAGCTCAAAAAGGAATTTCATGAGAATGATGTCAGCATAAGTTAGGGGTGACCTAATTGTGAACCCCGTTGAACGGCTCAATGGAAGGTGATGACGTAAAACCCGCTGCAGCAATTGCACTGTTTACTTACCACACGGTTCAAAATATTCTTTGGCTATATAATTCCAGTTCAAGTGACTAGATTTCTTTTGTCTGAAACGAGCATGTCACTTAAATCAACTTATCTAAACACCTATTTTTTTAACCGAAAGAAAATCACTGAAAAAGAACAAAATGTTTTGCAGTACTTACTTTGCATATAGGGGATGTGCGACGCCGTTCCGTTAAAATAACGATGATGCTGACGCTAAACACAGCAGAAAGTTGTACTTTGTAGAGAATATCTTTGCAGAGTATAAAGAAATGTTCTTCTTTTCTGGGAGGATGTATTCACCCACCGTTTCACCGTTTCCTAAAATTAGATCAACCAGTTTAACTGTATGTTGCTTCGAACTTGAAAACATTGCAAACGTATAGGTTTAGGCCCTAACGCAAACAAAGCTTAAATGACCTCTGAGAAGGAAAAGACTTCCTTACGTTAATTACTCCTCTGTTACAACATGAATCATTCCCTTTCTTTGCCAATCAATCCAACGAGGAAACAGAGCATTACTAATTGCCTACCAGTAGATAAAGTGTCTGAGAAACTATCGGTACATAGAAACATCTTGTTACTACGCGTTTCACTGGACGGGTAGATATGATCGCTGAACTGAGAAAAGGTTTCATCTTTCCTTTCTACTGCTCAGGTCAACTGTAAAATGAGAAACGTTTTTAGAATCCAAATGGAAAGATAATTCTCTTTATCCGACAAAACTGATTGGTTACAAAGATAAACAAAGACCCGTAATTGTTGAGAAATGGCAGCAACGTGGTAACGTCAGTCGACAAAATTTTTACAAAGGAAAGATTAAGGCGATAATGAAGGTTTTTTCAACCTGAAAGAGGTATATTTACTTATCTAACAGGAGGATAAGTTAGCTACTAGGCTCGAGGTAACGAGCAACAATAGCTTTAAATCATGATTTGTCAAAATAAACACATCAAAATCAACCTGTCAACAGAGTGTCCTAGCCAGTAGCATTTGGGGAAGTTACTGGTTTCAAGTTCATAGTCGCGATCCCCGTTTGAGAAAAAGGCTGCACGAATCCACTTTGCTCTAAGCTGCGCCATGCCCTATACAAAGTACAATGTCTAGGTGTCCTTCCAGTTTCTTTTAGCAGAAAGGTTTGTCAATCCGCCGTCACAAGTTGTGAAAGAAACCACTTCTAAACAATTGGGAAAACCGAGGATGACAGATCCTGAGTAATAAATTAAGGAGACAGCGTAAAGTTTTGTGTGCAGGTATTCTTTGTGTTTACATAATGCTAAACCGCCGTGGCGTATAGTGGATTGCTCACTCATTCTTACCTAATAGGTATCCTACTACTTATAGGAGAGACGTTACGGTCACCTTTGCATGCTCAGTTTCCTCATACTCAGGGACAAAATTAAAAGAACCCTACGCGCAATAAATTGCTCATTAACTGGGTCTTTTGAAGCTGTCACGAAAAATATTGAGACATTCGACAGGGTCAATCTGATTACCTCTGACTTACATTTCCTCAGAAAAATTCACATTCAAAGTATATTTGCTGGCGAGCGAGTGATCGCTTCACTGTTCAAATTACTGAAATGGATAATTTTTAACACATTTTTTACACAGAGTAAATAAGCCTGTGCTGTGGTAAAAAATATATTTTAAGTTACCAGAGGAATAGTGATAAATTGATGTCCTGCATTAGGAATTACCATAAGAGAAATAAACTCTTTTATCTGATATGTAATAGGCTAAATTAGGACACCAACCCGCACGAACTGTTCTTGCATGCAGAACCTTCGGAGCTACTTTCATATCTTGTTCATTCGGAATGATGAAGGGAAAGGCATCGAAATGGTGAGGGGGCAGCACCTCGACGAGTTGATATGAAACCCCAGAATGCCAAATTACATTCGGGTTTCGTTGGTTGGATTTGTCATGATTCTATCTTTCGTCTGAATGTCGCGTCAGGCAAATTTTTTAACAAACTACACTTTAGTTTTAGAGCACAGTGCTCTTTAGCTGGCCATCTTCCCATGCATTTTCTGTCCTCGGCACATTGATTATTTTTTCCTTGTCAAACAAAATTGCGATAAGGGACTATTTTGACGTAAGTCAAAAAATTACCTCGATAGTGTAGATACCGTAGCCTACTTATAAGCGTTGGATGCTGCACTGTTTTTCTTTGAAAACGTGCAGGTGAGTGGTTTGCCTTCTCACTACGGCTCAGTTTGCAGAGCTGAACTCACTAACTTCAAAATTTCGTTTCGACTAAGTCTAAGTCAGGCTACGAAAAACGAAGGAACAAATTATAACATGCCCCAGTCTGCTATAACACTACATTCACAGAATCAAACGAACATTTTATTAGACAAACTTAATTTCGTACACGTTCTTCAAGAAATTACTTGCCTTTCAGTTTGAATTTAAGTGCAATACCGGCAGATTATTTGCTAACTAGTATTTTTTGAATGCAGTATGCTATTGAGGCATGACATCCCGTGCACTGTAACACATTATCGTCAAAGCTTTAGTTGAGCAGACTCATTCCATATTTTAATATAACCTTGAAACTACTTTACGGCGTAAACAACAAAGTCTGGGTATTTTCAAAAACAGCTTGTTATAAAAATGCGACTTAGCCTACTTGCTATTTAAAAGCAGAAGGCACTTTGGCATGCTCGTCCCTATGGTTAGGCGGTATATCGCTATCAAGAGAGGATCCCTTGTGTACTGTCATCCGATATAGTTACGCCCTACCGATACACTGACATTTTGATAGCCATCTTTTTTCTTTGTCCAGGTGTATCATTCCTACCTGCGCAAGTGATGATTTGAGTGTCTACATATGGGTACATACAGGCTGTTGAGCTCAGTTTAATGGATAGCTTGTGATCATGTCACTGAACCTTATCAAACCATGGGCGTACTACCTAGGAATAACTTCCATGGTCAAGCCATGAACGTTCCGAGCTAGTAACTCCATGAGGCTCAATTTGCTCAAACCTATGCATACGACATGACCAGAGGGTTGAGAAGCTATTTCAGTCAGGCAAGAAGCATGGGCATTTTGCACACAGCTCTTAATCTGGAATATACCGATAGCCTATAGTCAGATTTATCTGTATTCAGTTACCGGACTATCAGTATCTGCTTTTTTTCTCCAAATCGCAAAATCCTTCCTGTCACTTGAAGACTGAACACTTCTTCCAACACCTACATAAAATGGAGTAAAAAGTTACAAAACACAAATGAATAAAAACTGGATCAATCTTAAACCGCGAGGCCCCAGCCTGCATAACCAATCTTAGTCTCTTCTTTAATTAGTGGGTTTGTATGGAAATTAAAGATAAACTAACCTCTGCTCTGCAGGATACCGTACAATGCGCCCTCTTGTGGGGCGCATGTTCCTCCGTGAGATGAGCAAGTATAGCCTCCGATGTTCAGACTGTATGTGTCACGCAGTTCGAATACCATCAACTTTTACTACTGACTCGGTCATGCGTGTATAAGCTTTGGAATAAGAATATAGTTATGACTAGACATGCATTGATGTTCACACACGCTTCCGTTTCATGTGCAGGGACATGCCATAAATTTACAGATGCGATTTGACAGTCAAGTCTACGTGAACGTTTAGCTCTTGAAATATGACGTCATCAAAACGCCTTTATGTTCCCACTACCAATAACTTTTCTCTTTATATTATGTGCAGAAGTCAATATCATGTTTATTATTCTTATAAGAGAATGAAACTAGTAACAGAGAGGTCGTCTTCAACCTTATGTAACATTTGACATTACCGATATCTGTCTCTACAGTGTAAAGTTGTCAACTACGCTAAAGTATTAATATTATTATTACATGTGAAATCCATGACAACGGTCGGGATTACAAAACCTTAAAAGGCCATTAACGTCCTCCACTAAGTAATTATGATTGATGTTTAATGCAAGGTCGTCGGGGAGACTCAAAATTGAAAGAAGTATGACAGAATTTGTGGGCGTATGTGTCAAACCACTAGCGGGGTTAACAGCGTCCAGTGCGCTGCCAGAGCGCAAAGGGCTCCCTTCGAGGGCAAGGTGTGGGTGCGAAACGCACCAAAATAGCATTTTTTAAGACATGTCATTAAATTGTCAGTAACGTTTGCTTCATTTAACATTGCAAAAGCTATCTATGATATTGTGATTTTCAGTGTAATCTTGTGATAAATTTTGTTTTGGTTTATTGTATTATTTTAGTTCCTTCAATTTATTTTAGGGGCTGAAACGTCGTAGCAGACGTTCCGACGCTGCACTGATTAAAGATGATTCGTCGATTATCGAAATACAACAAGATAATTGTGCCGGATTTTGCGTAACGTCACTTCTTTTATTTTCTGGTGTTGGATTAACAACCAATCTATCTGTATGCATGCGTTTACAGTGTACACAATACAACAGAAATGAGAACTCATGGTCTTTATTCGTAGTTTTTAAAAAATGGGCGGCTCGCAATAGAATTCCACAAAGGGGAACGCTCTGACGTCACACACACTTCTGCAAGTAGAATTGCTGATTTCTGCTGAGACGACTTACGGTACCATGTTAAAATTATTTCTCTCTGGAAGGGAAGGGAGAGATGTAGGGGATAGCTCATTTTGAACATTACAGTAATACATACGGCGCCTTCTCTAATGAGCTTAATTTAAGCTAAAAATGAAAACCAAAACCAACCACTAACCCGCTAAAAAAGAGATAAAAATTAATACATAATAATTACAAGGAACAAACGCACACACAAAAGATGATCACGTAGGCTTCATGTTGGTGAAACTAAAATACATACAGGTAACAGATAACTTACTACCACTTGAAGTTCTTGAAGTTCACAAGATAATAGAGCCCCCAATCCTCTAGGGGCGTTTCCCTTGGACCCAACCTCGGGCCTCTGAATAGGGTTGTATCCAAGTTCAGCAAACCCAATTCTGAGCCAATTGTGATTCTAGTGTTCCCTGCAAGTCCAGGCCAATTCCAAGGTCCAGCTATTCGACAATGATGCAAATGCTTTTTATCAGTTTATACTCTTTTCCTACTACAAAGTCAATTTTAGGAGTAAAAACAACACTGTAATTTAGTTGCCTGTGCGTAAACATTCATATATATGAAATGTGCACCAATGGCAACGGAGCCTTCAGTAGCACCATTACAACTGTTATTTTTGTGGAGTCTAGTACGAAAACTTCTGTCACGCCTGTTTCAAATTCGCTCCGACAGCCTTGTGTTATCCTAAAGCATTCTCATTCTACGAAAGTGCGAATACGGAAATAAGTCCTCGATTTGTCAAATGTTGGAGTGACCACGTACCATTTTACTCAGGAGTATACTGTACAAAGGCTGTATGAGAAGGGGGCAGGGGGAACTGTGCTCCCCAAGTTTTGGACAACCTCAAACTTCGGGCAACTTTATAGACATAAGGGCAAAATTTGTAAAATTTTGGCATAATTTGTAGAAATCTGGGCAAAATTTGGCTAAAAGAAGCACAGATTCAGGCAAAAAAACTTGTGCCCCCAAATTCAAATGGTCCCATACGCTTATGGTACTGTGGCGAAAAATTACAGCCTAGTCGTAGAAGCTAGCCTTCTCTTCTGTCAGGCAATTCCTAGCCCCACCCCCTTCCCCCTCTGACAGATATCAATCATGCAAAATGAAATGCACTCCACTTCTCCGACACAACTTTGATTCTCTGTTTACTGTTCCTTTCTTCCAGATTTCTTACGTTTGCAATCTCGAGTTACATGCAATCCATTTGTCATTATTCTCTTGTCAACATATATATTGGCATTCTTTCCTAACACAATAGTATAATTTTAAGTGCGTTTAAGTATATTATTGTGAAACACGACCCAACATAAGAATATAAAAACAAGTTTTTATATTTTACAGCCATGGAATGGTATCTTAGCGGTATTTGTTTGGCGTTGTGGTCTTTGACAAGAAAGAATGGAAAGCGTTGAATTGACAGACTTAAATATGATTTAGGATATGGCTTAATAATCTCAACCAAAGTGAAGGTTTAATTAGACCATTGATGTAGACAAACAGGTCGTATAACCGCCAGTGAATCTATAAGTGACTTTTATATCACTTTGATCGTAACTTTCGAGAGAGGATGTGAGCAAAACAGATGTAGCGACCCGGAAGAGGCTTAGATACACAAGGGCGTAAAGAAAGAAAAGTTATGGGAGTGAAGTCTTAGAGAGATCAATATAGAAAGCAATGTAAAGTAAATCTGATAACGTATAAAAAATTTGAGTCCATACTAGTGAGCGAAAATGAATTCTCAAGTAAACAAGCGTATGAAAAAAAGTATAGTCAATGAGTTTAGATGAAATGGAGAAAGTATGGAGGGAAGATGAGGATACTTCTGTTGCTGAATGGTATTGATGAGGATGTTGTGAAGTTTACATTGTGTCGAGCACCTTTAGAAACTTGAATAATATGATAAGCAGATGAGCATGTTAACACAAAAGAGTACCACCCATTGCATAGTTTTAATATTAAGTGGGACGTAGTTAACACTTCCCAGTAATGTCTTCAGTCTCTATATAAGCCCAAACAAATCAACAAGGTGAAAGATGAAAAATTTTGGGATATATCAGGGTAAGAACATCGTCATCTAGTTGTCGTAAAAAGTTCGTCACATTCGTGTGTCTTTTCGTTGGAGAGTTAGTGTTACATCAATGATTGTCATCAGGCTTAGCGGTGCGGTTGTAAGGTACTGACTACATCGCCGACGACGGTATTAAGGATATTTGCAAGTACTGTAACTAAATATGTAATGTCGTTGGGTCGCCCAACGTTTTCATCGTACATAGTATCATGGTGACGACGTTATCAGATATACATTCGTCATGTTGTGCCTTATTGTATCAAATCTGTGGTTGTCGTATTCGGCTTGTCGGCCTTATCGATCGTCTTTGTTTTTATAACGTTAGGTGGAGGAAAAAGATTTGTCATCGAGATCATGCTTGTCAGGTGACTACATTGCTGACGACAGTCTTCACGGACTAATTCAACAATGAACTTATACACACCGTGCGAAGGGACCAAAACAGTGTGAAATTGTGTTGCCACCTTGAGATATGTGGCACGTTGATCAGTTGATGATCAAGTTATTCGACACGATTGTGATGACGACAACGTGGTTAACATCAAGGTGGTGATGACACTTATAGCAGTGACGTTGGTGTTAATGACAATAATGATAAATGAGGCTAACGAATTTTGTGGTTATATGACTCAGTAGCACGGGCGGCGATCCGTGGGACATGTTGGAGAAATCGCCCATTGACTTTGATTTTGCACACATTAATTTAGTTGAAAATTGGGTTATGCCCCCCAATACTGAGAACAAATCGCCGCCTATGCTCAGTAGTGGTGATCCGTAAACATGGTGGTGACAGTCGTGCCGATGGTAATGATCAGTGACATCAACCCCGTAGGAAGAGGGGAAGAGAAGATGGATAAGCAAAACAAATAAAGATGGGTGATGCTTTACCCTAACTCGAATTTGAATTAAGATATGTCCCGACCATTCTTAAGCTTAAGATTCATATGTACACATGGGTGGACATGAAACCTTAGTACCGTCAGGTCTGAAAAGGGACCGGAATGGAGAACACTTGCGTGGATCATAGCGACGGTTTGGAGGCAAACTCAAGTCCGTATTCAGGGAGGTTCGGAAGACCCCCCCCCCCCCGCAATATTAATGGTCAGCTCCGGATAGTACAATAGGACTATGGTTATCATTATGTATTACAGCGATGCCCCATGTAGTTTCAAAAGCTCTTCAAAAACCATTCCAGGCAGCCAATCATGAGCTGACTACTTGAAACATAAATACAACCATATCAACCGATCGCTATTCCATAGGGGTGGAGTAAGAGGCAGGTGAAATGGACAAAGCGGCTTGACACATTTGTATAAAATGAGCCCCACCTTTAAATATTTTGTTGTTTCTTTCATTGTGTCACAATATGTTTCAGCTTTGCCAAGAAGCCATAAAATGTTGGTTTTCTGGATTGTTTTCTTAAACTAACGAAATGTTCGAGCATGAAGACATTTGAAAACAATGAAATGATAGCACTATTTTGGATTTCAGTACCGGTCCGAAACGAAATATTTTAAAGAGGGCAGGGAATTCCCCTTACTCAGAACGACGTCTTATCCTATATACAAATAGCTACGCCACTAGTCAAAAGTCTCATTACACTGAGCTTAGATTGACTGTTTGGTGTATTTATTTTAAATCAATTGAAACGGTATACTACTATACTTTCGCACAGAGGTGGAGAACCTTTGCTTATAACAGGCCATTTGACAGTCATAAGACCGCTCGTGGGCCAGCAGCGCTGTCAGTTTGGACTAGGGAAGGGAAACCTCTAATTCTATGGGAAACACAATACGTTTTGGCTATATGTCCGTTACTTTTTGTAACAGATACCTATGCTAATCTGGCCAGGTGACACCCGGGCAAAATTGCTTTTAGTCGTGGATAATAATCAACACGGCTAATGGGTTGTGTATCTAATGACCCCGAAAGCTCTGAAGTGTCTGCAAAACTATGGGCATTTAACTCCAGCATAACCGTTACACTCTGTAAATGACATTATGATGTCAAAGCTAATCAAATTAAAAAAATCACAGTGTGATCATTTGTTTTGATTACCTTAGCTCGGCAGGTCCATTTGTGATGTCTGAAGTACATATAGTAGCAAACTACCAACTAAGAAAACGCGCGCGAAGCGCGCCGAAAAAATGTCGCTTTGAAAGCACTTTATTGATGTTTAACCTTCGCATTGCATTGGAAAGTTATTCACTTCTTTAATTTTAAACCCACTCAAGGAAAAGGGAGGGCCTAACCCATCTCGAATTACATGTTTTATTTATTGTTATTGTTGTTGTTGTTGTTGTTGTTGTTGTTGTTGTTGTTGTTGTTGTTGTTGTTGTTGTTGTTGTTGTTGTTGTTGTTGTTGTTGTTATTATTATTATTATTATTATTATTATTATTTTGGAAAATTGACGACCATGCTTTGCAAACGTTTGAGGGGCAAGTGCCCCCAGTGCTTGAAACTGAAAGTACAGCTGTATAAAAATGGGGAGGGGGAAAAGCCGAAATTTTGGGGCATCACATGGCTACCGGTCACATGTACCCCTTGTAATTTTCTATGTAACCATCAGTGCTCATAATAGCCTTTCTTTCATTACCACTAAAGTACCATAGAAACCTGTCACCTAAGGTTTAGCATTGATGCAGTTGATGGTGAAAGTAATAATATGTAATGTGTACACTGTGATATTGATGGTTACAGATCATAGGAATGATGATGACGATGATTGATATATCACCGTTTACTAAAGGTCAGCAGAGGTCACACCATATCTCAGTTTTTTTCTAGTCCTGTCTTTCGAGGGATGATAGTTTGTGATTTTTCCTCAAAATTCCTTTTTTGTGTCCTTCCATTCTTTGACATGAGTAAGATGCATCTTCTCTAAAGAAACAGGTAGCCTAACATCAATAAGGTGATAAACATCAATATACAGACAACTGTTGACCTTGAAAATGGCTTTAAAATCTTCATCTCGATGCGCATGCGCAGAATTAGTAACAGTTTTGACCTTAGTCGACTTAAAATGTTAAAACAATAAATGATCAATGTTTTCGTTGCCATGAGAACCAAAGAAACATCGTTAAGATGTAATTTATCTTCACGGCTTGTGTCATACACTTACTGGAACGGGAAGGCATTTCTCTCGAGTTTTAGATTGAAGCACGTACATGAGTAGGTCATCGTTTCCTTATTTGTCATTTTGTTCGAAAGCTAAATCTATGATCTAACTGTCAAGGTATTTTCCCAGGGTTACAGTAAAAAGAACCGTCTAGCGATGTACGGTTTTGAACGAACATTGTTTGCAAACCAATAAATGGAGCGTCCGTGCCGTACCGTATTTAATACAACCGATTTGAAGTGCCACTTTTGTAGTTCAGGTTTTTTCTACCAACGCCTCATTCCAGTCCTACATTCGTATCATAATGTGATTAATTACAACACAAGCAATTCATGACACTGATATTATGATTTCGCCCCACATAATTCTTCGACTAGGGTGAAGCAAGGGTTGTGTCATCCGCGGCCCTCTTTAAATTTCTTCTCACGTCATAGGGAAAAGCCTGCTCCTTTCATTGTGGTAAACCAAGAGTATCTCCCACTCCCCAAAGGTATCCCAACAAAGCCCCTCCTTGAGCGACTCACCTCCGCCCTTAGCTACGCTAGTGACCATCCAGATAAAGCCCGATTTCGGCTAAGTATGTAGTATTCTCGTCTGAGCTAATCGTGTTCCGAATAAAAAACCAGAAGGCTATTTTCCCATTACCAAAGATATTAAATATACGGCTCTTGGTATTACAGTACATAGCGCCCCCATTTTGACGCAGGCTCTTTTACACCAAGTGCGTCAAGTAAATAGAATTCGGGAGCTTTAAGGAAAACGAAATCTTTCAAACTAGAATCAATGAGTTACTGCGACCAAAACAGACAGCAGTGAATGGCGCAGAAAGATTTTCAAGCACCGATATTTCCAAAGTATCTTTACAAGGTCGCTGGCAGACATTTCAATATAACCCTTACACCTTAAATGTGATAACAGATTTACAACTAAGTTTCTGGTTACAATTTAACTTATGTTTGTATTCTCATTGTTGATTAAAAAATAAAATGTTATAAAGACAAAAGGACATGAACTCATCGGTATTTCTGTAGGAACATTGCCAACACAATGCAACTTAAATAATGTTTGACATGTATCTGGAAATAGTTTGGTGAGTTAACTTTAATCTGTGGGATACCGGTATCCTGTATTCCTAGACCAATCCAAAAGGCGGCCCTTACTCCAAAGTATACCGAGATATCTTATACACGATCTTTAGTGTGCCAAACCCATGACTTTCATATTCACTGAGTAAGTAATCAAAATGTTGTTTACCACTTATTAAATCAGTGACAGATTTACCACGTGGCTTTATTTACGCGCCAACCTTCTTTGGGTATTTAGGCACGTATGTCACGTACTACCCAAATTGTTGGTTGAAAATAACCTATTTCAAGAAACAGAACCATGAGCGTCCTGGAAAATCAAAAACTTGAAAAAACGAAGAAAAAAAAGAAAAAAAAACCAAGAAAATGTAACATCAACATTTCTTAACAGTTCACTCAGTGTGAATTTCTACTCTCAAAATAGGAATTAAATAAAAATAACAACCCCTGCCATTTCCAGCGACCTGGGAAGCATTTTGGTGTGAATTTCTACTCTCAAAATAGGAATTAAATAAAAATAACAACCCCTGCCATTTCCAGCGACCTGGGAAGCATTTTGGGCCAAAATTTTCTTGCGCTCCGCGCCAATCCATGGTGCGCGGAGCGCTGAGAGTCTGTCTATGGGCTTTGCTCCCCCCCCCCTTGACAAATTCCTGGCTACGCTTTTGTCAACACTGTGTAAAGTAGCATCTAAACTCTTTCCTAGGAGTAAAATATTTCCCACGAAAAAGTTGGGCCCCCTAAAATGTTTTCCCCCCCTCCCTGAATTTTTCTGCGGACGCCCATGAACAGAACTATCCATTTGGGATAAAACTTTTACCCACTTGTGTATTTTCTGACCTAATTGATGAGAAGGCATACGCACCGATACCACACATGGAGAACTTTATCCAAGACATTCCCGTATAGCCGGACAAGGTGTTGAAGGGGCGGGATGTTTTTTTTGGGGGGGGGGAGGGGTAGAGAGATACGGTACATTTAAGCAATAGCAGTTTCCTCTTAAACTTTCCAGTGGGGATTTTTCTAAGAGAGGCGCCCACCTGGTTGCGGGATTGAAGAAAGAGCCTATGAGATTGATAGGATAATTTCTTGACATTTCAAAATGTCGGACTGCCCAGTGACGATGCATCACAAACATATTCCAGCGATAAGTGCAACATATGGGGAAATTCTTAGCGTAAGCTACGCAGCCTTTACGGTTACTGTAGCAAGAGAGAGGAAGGACAAGGGGGGAAGGGAGGGGTTTGGTAGTAGATACGGATGTGATTCTACCACATGGCCTTCGCAGGCCCGTGAGAAAACTATTCATTAAATTTTAGGGTGATTCCTGTTCAAATATCGCAGAACCTCAATCAGTCAATCGAAAGGAAAAACAACCTATGATATCTGCAAGAGCCATGGTATCAGGTCTTGTTGTCCTTTCTGCAACGTATAGCTTCTTTGGGGGGAGCAGAACTCCTTCGGGAGTAACGTTTGCTTTCGCCCTTCAGTTCACGTTCGCTACAGAATTGAGGGGACTTTGGAAAAAGGTATACAAAAATTTGCCATAGGTGAAACCGAATGGTTTACTATTCATATCATCCTAAGAACGTTAAAGCATCCAAAATATTTCTCTTGACATTGATTGTATTATAATATAAACTTCGTTGTCCCTATGGATGCAAGAGAAACATTTATGTTTATGTTTTCCATGGACAGTCGTGGAGAACATTTTGAAACTCCACGTACGGTCCCAGTGTTCAAAAGGGAGTGTGTTTCCCTGTCAGTTCGTCTGTGCCTTTATAAACAACTGTCGTAATCTACCATACCTTTCTTATTTTACTATTGAACCATAAATGGCAAAGATGTATCAAGAAGATCATTTCACGACCATTAACTGAAGAGGCAGAAAGAGACATGCAGTCAAAAGTTCACCTCGCATCATCATCAAAGAAAGGAAAACATCAAAGAAAGAAAAGCAGCAAGACAGACAAGCAACAGTTGAGTAAACAGCAGTGAAGTATGAACGTTATTCAAAAGCATCTCTGGGCCTAGGCCCTAGATTCCAATAAAAGAAATAATTTACCAGGAATAGACCATTAAGTATTCCAAAGCGAAACAACAAATTGGATCGTAAATTCCTGAACTTTTAACACGAGGTGTGTTTATACTGTGGTAAAACAATGGAAATGACCCGATAAAACTTTTCAGTGTTGTCATTAGCATTGTTCTACATGTTGTTCTGCTTTATTTTCAAACCTATATTGCCTGTCTAACGTCTTGTGGTGCTTCCAGTTGTGCCTTTTATGTCACTTTTAGACCATGGAAACACTACTTACATGTTTAGAGAATGTTAAGGTTTCACCATTGAAGTAATACCTCCGAGGTAGTGCCAAACGTAAATAACCCCTTTGTCGGTGTATATGGAAAACTGAAGAATCTTGCCATCGACGTTAAAGATGCATGCGGACCCGAAGCGACTGGGATGGGGGCATTCCAAGGCAGTGGCCGCCAAATTTGAGATTATGCTTCAGTGCACTTTGTATCTCTTCACAACGGTTATTTCCTTAAACAGTCTTCCATGATGGAATCAATGCAAGTTCTCCCCCAAGATGGAAACTGCCACCGTCCAAACCTGAACATTTGGCTATACCGGTTCGTAAACTGGATCTTTCTAAACAGTGGCAGTTAGACAGAATACGCACCATTACGCTTTTTTCTACAAAACTGAAAAATAAAAAAATCAATCAATCAATCAATCAATCAAAAATAAACGTTTTACTCGCCCTATTTTCTCATACAATGAATGACGTATATTAACTGCTTTAAAGCGCCGTTTTCAAAAACCTCCCTAAGAAGCTTCTTATGTCGGCAAGCCTAAGCTAAACGTTACTCGTTTTGGCCAGTACGAAAGGGCACTTTGGGTCTTGTCTGTTGTGTGATTTGTCCCACCCAGGATATAGGGCAGCTTTTGGCGGAGGGAAATTATTTTTGAAAGAACTCTGGATGGAGAAGGTTTACGAGGGGAACAGCCTTAAGAGCAAGAAAATTTCTCCGAGAACAGAATGACAGAGTCTCAAACAAGCCCGCATGTCAATTACAAAGCCACCAGTTACAGGGGGCGAAGGAATCCTAAGCGAGTTAGCATATTTCTCTAAGCCGGAGAGGGGTCACGTCACCTCCCAGTTTCAACGAATGAACCGATAAGAAAGGGCAAATCGGTACCAAGACGATGCATATACGCATTTCGTACGGTATGTAATGTGGCGTACACATCTTAAAACTTGGCGCACTGGCCTCGTATATTCTTTTCATCAGCTCTGATTGCTTTGCATCCTTCGACCCAGGATAGTTTTGTTCTCTTCGACCCAAATACCCGTTTGGCAGAGCCGTCTTGTATTGTAGTACATACCACGACTAGAAACCGGTATAACATGCTAAAGTAGTGACGTAGATAATTCTGGTAGCTGGTCTCGGCAGCCTATGGTGTAAACAGTCTGCGCCAAGGAAGACTATGCTATCCATCAGACTATGCTATCCATCATCTTCCTAAGAAAAACAATCCAACGAGAACTCTACGACTTACCATATAAAGATATAAAGCTCTGTCTACAAGACTCTGTGCCGCGACGTGGCCCATAGTTACCTGGTTGCCTAGCGACTTACAAGAATTTATGCTTAAAATCTAGCATTGAATGTGTAACATTGAATCAGATCTTATCAGGGGTGGAGCCAGGATTTTCACGAAAGCGTCGGGAGGGGGAGCCAAAGAAAACAGAAACCTGTTTTCTTTGTGACAAAGAAAACAGGTTGCCCGAAGGATCATGGCGAAAGCAAATTTTTGTTTTCATATTGAAAAGAACTTAAAATATCGGGGGGTGGGGGGGGTGTTATTGCAAAAATTGAAAATCTGAGGTTACTACTGAAAATAAATTGAACATCTGGGATTTTTATTGAAGCATCTACCTTCCTTGAGAGCAAAATCAAGTAAACCGTCAGAAAGACTGGTCGCTGTTGGGGATCACAATGCTTTATCGAACCCATTGAGCTCCCGACGAAATGACAAAATTTCCCTGACGAGGGGGGTGGGGAAGCATGACCCCGTTCCCCTTCCCCACCACATGGCGCCACCCCTAAATCTTATTGATTGTACGCTTGAATTCACAGCTATTTCATTTGCATATTTCTCTTAAAAAATCCTTTAATACTTTTAGTACTGTTGTTATTTCCCAGTATGCTTACTTTGGAATTGTGAAATGATTTAAAGGCCTCGTTAGCAACTTTCTTGCGATGATTGATTTGTGACCTATTCAGAAAATCTTCGGTTTACATTAAAAAAAGTTGGGTAAAAAATTCACCAACACTGGGTACGTATATGTGAAAATATTGAAGTTGGTTAGAGTTTATCCAACAAGTGTTGACAAATGGGTTTACCAAAGTTAAGTTTCCTTACCTATGCGGGAAAGGTACTTGTCAAACAAAATTTTTACACCAGCTTTTTGAGAAGCTGTACCCAATTCAAGACTTTTGACATATTTTCCCAGTGCTGGTGAAACTATGACCCAACTCTTATTTAGAGTGTTCGGTGAGATCATACCTGCCAAACTATTGGAAAAGAAAGAACGACCTCAGATTCTCGTTTGGTCTCTTACTTGAATGTTTAGGCAAGCTATATACAACTCCCTGATGTGGTATGATACGAACTATAAAAAGTTACAGTAACAGACATTTTCTTTACCTTTCTAAAATATCTTGAGTAAACTTTGAAACCCAAGGATAAGCTGTGACGAAGCTAGGCCATAGTCTCTGAAGGTTACCCCACCCACTCACACACATACATACATACACACACACACACACACAAATCATAATAATGCTTTCTGCCGTACCAGATATCATGTGGAATCTATTATCCCATACAATATTCGGAGGGATCTACTTTCTTCGAGTAGGCTGACTCATCTTTGAATTCGTAGTCTTTTAACAACTTATAACAAAAATGTCACGTGACAAAACGTCTCCTTGAGTTACCGTAACGGGACAGGGCCTGTTTTATACGTGACGAAGACTGCGTAATTTCCCAGTCCCTTGCCAGGGACAATTTCCCTGTCCTGCCCCTCCGCACAAATCATAATAATTAAAAAATGCTTTCTTCCGTTAAAGTTATAACACCAACAGTGAAAATAAACATTCAGGGTTTATTATTCCACAAAATTTACGAGTTCTTTTTACTTTCTAATATATGTTTTGATACGACTTACAATTAAGGCCTGTGAAGTGCCGTTTTTTGGCAATCCGTGAGACATGTTTATAAAAATGTTCGTTGGTACGAATGTAAGAATATTTAACGTAACATTTCTCGGAACTAGTGAGGGCTATTTAAATAATTTACATTTAAGTTTAAATAATAATTCAAGTTAGTTGGATTAAAACATGCAAAAGGACGGTGTTAAAGGGAAGCGCATTTTGTGGTTAAATAGTGAGTCCAAGAACTTCGGGGTAAATATAATCAAACATTAGTACTGAACGCTGGCATGGTCAAATATATGAAACGAAAAAGCAAAGGGCGATTTGATTGAAGCAAGTAACTTGGGTACGTAACTAGATACATCTACTTTCATGTCCAGGTATAGAGGCTATATCACCTAACCTACCCAGTGACCCATTCCTACCAGGATACGGCCGCGCAATACCTTTCAACGGTCGTATCTTCATTAGAAAGTAATAAGAAGTCATAAAGGCCTATCTTTCGCCGTGTAAATAACTGAGATTCACACAACTCATAGTCACCCAATTTGGAAAGCAGCAATAACATTTAGATGCAACTAACGTTCCTTTTGAGTAATTATTTATCACGTGTGCGTGTACTTTATACAATATGAACTTGAAGAGTCCTCCTTAACCACCTTCGTTGTCAAATCCATAACAACTGCAGTAAAATTCACAACCATCGTAAGGCAACGTACATTCCTGCAATAATTTCAATACGTATTCCTCCATACATTTAGGACAGAGACTAATCGATCACAGTCGTAATTTACGCCCAGGTATAAACTGAGACTTATACAATTACGTCGTAGAAAGTTAATTGGCAGCGGCGCACCAAAGTGGAAGATTCATACCGCTGGAGCCCCCTCAGTCAAAATTTCCACTGGGTCGGTGCGCACAGCATTTCTTTTTTCTACACAACTAATAGTTAAAAATTATATCTACTTATCTGCGCTGCATGAAAAATACGCTCGTGCTCGTGCTCACCGTGATCACCAAGCCAATGGAACTCGACCTTATGCATAGACCTTGTGGATTTCGCCGCACGTGTAGTAGACTTTTACGCGCGTGTACGATTGCTTGACGAATCAGCTGTCTGCATTTATTGGTGTAACTTGCAATGATACGCGCTTTTCCTCCATTTTCCTCCAAACGAGGGAGCACTTTCTTCTTTGTGACATCATATGCATACGGTCTATTGTCACACTGACGTCATTTTTGGAGGAAAACAATGAAGCCCACGTGCACTCACGGCGTCCCCCGTGGACTAATCAGCTGTCTCCATTGTCGGTGTAACTTGCAATGATACGCCATTTTCCTCCAAGCGTGGAAGCACTTTCTGCTCTGTGATGTCATATGCATAATGTCTATAGACCTTATGCATATGAACAGAACGGCGCGCATTTACACTTCCGCCCCGATATTTGTGTCTCCATGAGGAGTCACTGCCACGTAACAGTGTAGGTATGAGAGTTTGGTATCTATGTTAATATCTTTGGGTGTAACTTGCATTGATACACACTTGCCTCCAAACGAGCACTTTCTGCTCTGTGACGTTATATGCAAAAGGTCTATAGATCTAGTGCTATGGAGTCGGTCGGTGAGACGTCACTTCCCCATGACAACAACGTGTTAGAGTGAAAACAATATTGCGCTCATTGATGTGCAGTGCAGTCTAAGCAGGGGGCTGTTATTTGGATGGAGATAGATCGCTAAGTTTAATTTATGCTAATACTTTAAAACCCACTAAATCGAGGGGAGATTACCAACGATAAGCCGTTTATTTGGAGCAAAGGCATTTTTCCCTTAGTTTGGTGGCTCCAATTTGATGGTACTCACCTTGCGATATCATTCAAGTCACGTAATTCTTTAACAAGTGGCCTGCGCAGAACAATACTTTGATGTGTAGGTTTGCGCCGCCAACATGTTTAGAGCAGGTGTTAATAAACTCGAAACGGCTGTTCAGTTGAATTTAAAAGAATACAGTTAGCCCCTTCTCATACAAGATACCGTATGCAAATGAGTTGACGAGGTAAAAGTCTAGCTTTTGTTACAACAATATGAAAAGTTTCCGGAAGTTTCCAGAAATAACCAGATATAGATTCTTGTTCATATTTCAACATAAAACCTAACTGATATACTGTCATGCGCGTCGCCGAGCGTCGAAAGATGCAATATTTTTTATTTTCCTTGACGACTGGCAATGATGTGGCAGTGGAGGAAAACCCTCAGTCTTACTGTAGATTTAGCAGACGACAAATCCCTTTTGTGTTAACTTCCTAATCCAGTGTAAGTCTTATAGAAATGTCAAGAAAGATACAAGGGATGGATTACTGAGTGACCTTGGCGGTACAAACCTCACTTCAAAGTGATCTATCTCCATCCAAATAACAGCTCCCTGGTCTAAGTGACTGTTTTTACTCCAGCAGTAAAGCATGAAATGTGTTAAAATGGCAATTGGTAAAGATTACCCTACCAATTCGATATAAAAATACAGCAATTCAGTTAATGCTTTCACTCCAATGTCGCTAGGGTATAAACGGAAAGGCTGACCGACAGACCGACAGACTGAACTACGTGCAACACTTGTTTTCATCGGCTTATTCGATATTACCCTGTTGTGACGTCACGGTCGCCCATAGGTCAGTGACCATGATATCGTCAAAAACGCAGTTGAATTACGCTTAGTAGGTTTTTTTAACAACAAAGCAAATTAGCGAGTTCGTTTTTTAAGCGTGAGGTATTGAAGGTCACGTATTCTGGATAAATACCCTTCATAAGAAAAAAAATTCTGTGCGTATACAACGCGCGGCAAACTCGCGCGTACCTCAAGCTCTTTGACAATGGTGTTTTCTGTAATGCGTTTTTATTTCTTTATGCAGATCTCCGCAAAGAAAAAAGCGCACGCCAAATTTACACTTCCGCCTTGATATTTTCTTCCTACTGCACTGTGGCCTGGAAGTCACTTTTCATAATATTGTATGGGTTTGGTATCTATCCTTGTAATATCTATCATAACTGTAATTCGGGGTCCCTCCCTATTAAAAATCGTGGGTGCACCACCGTGACTGATATAAGGCTGTATACCAATTTAATGACACCATCTTCTCTCACGGAACAGTTTTATTTTCGATTTTACGAAATGTTACCACTAACTTAAGTCTAGGAGACGACACTTTTTACTACGATTTTACGCGTCATTCAGTCAGTGTTCATTACGAACGCTTTTTTCAAGTTTACCACTCACCTTCTACAGATCGACTGCAGCACACAAAGGAATATTTGTTCAGTAGTTGCTCGTAGTCTGAACATCAGATCCTTTAAGTCGAGGTTCTTCTGTCTAAGGAGAGGATTAAAATATCCGCAAAGTCACCGGGTTGGTCCTGTAGGCATCATCAATTACATCCATGCGTCGAGACACGTTCCAATTCTTGCAGGCGCAAACTCCAAGCCGCCACCACCATGCCAATCTGCAGTCTCACGTGGGCGCTGTTTTTACGTGAATCTTGAAACGCTGAAACTTTCAAGGATTTTTAATAATCGGTTGTTTTCGGTCTTTACAAGTAAGGAGAAGTTTTCCGATCGAGTTTTCCGATCGAGTTTTGTCGTGTGCAAAGTGATGATAACAGACTTGACATAATAGACCCAATGGTGGCCTGATGCACCCGCTTGGAGACCTAGAACTAATAAATCATGCGGAAAGCGAATCTTCCAGGGACAATTGCTTCGGAAGAACGCTGTAAATCACCCACTCCTTAAATACGGCTACTACTGATATCACTTTCTGCTTTCAAATCATACAAACATTGTAAAACCTTCTCTTTCATTCCTATCCTATTTTAAAAATCGTTAATTTTGGTCGCTATTGTTGATTTACTTGAATGAAATTAGAGAACCCCCTCCATGTGTCTGTTGACATAACATTTGAGGTGCAACCAAAAGTTTTCTTCTCGCTCTGTCATGACGAAATCTATCTTTCATACATGATTGATGAAACGTATATACTCCGCCAAGATAACATTGTAATTCTATCATGATTTAGTGTATCCAGAGAGAAGTGTGTATGTGACCGACACACGATACAATTGTCCTCCTTGAAAATCCAGTTAATTACTTTGACGTTAATATTTCATTTTCTGGAGGAAATAAGTCTCATTCTGTTCGGATGAAAAATATAGCGAATGAGGCGGGGGCCTAAGGCTGTAGCCTCCACCCCCCCCCCCCCCACCCGGCTTAAATTGTCTACTTCAGGGCCAAAAATTGTCGTTTTTAAGGCAAAATTCATTTCATGGTTGTTTGCGAATTACAAAAACTTCCGGGGCTATCACCCCACCCCCTGTGAAATGTCGTACCATACGTACCGCGTCTACGCCTTGTTATTAAGAAACGAAATCTCTAACTTTGAACAAGGTGACGTCTGTCCACGTCCGCATTGTTATAAAGCCACCTCGACAGGGGGTATAACTTTTTTGCATTGTATTTTCTCAAATAATTATGAGGGAACAACTAGGCGATGGAGGATGCACTTTCCAACTTAAACAACAACAACAACAACAAAAATAAATAAACAAATAAATAAAAATAAAAATAAAGTAAAAATAGGTAAATAAATAAAAAATTCTATGGAAGACTAACTACTTATGCTCGGGTTACTGGGTAAGATGGAAGGTCATTTACTGTTTACTACATAAAAACAAATTGTAAAAGAAAAGCAAAGAAACTCGGTCACAGCGCGCCAAACATTTTGTGTTCGTACTGAAGAATTTTCGCTCCTTGAGAGCAACAAAATGTAAACCGTTAGGGCGACTGATCGCAGTCGGGAAATCACACAGGGGCGGACTGAGCAGTCGGGCAACCAGGCACTGCCCGAGGGCCCACACAGACAGGGGTCCCATACTGTCATTCGGAAATTTTAATGAAAGTCGGAAAATTCGGAAATCCAGGGAAATAATTTTTTGTTGAGATAAATATAATAGAACAAGTGGTTAAATATTTGCTAATAAAAGTTTAAAAGTTGTTACTTGTTAGCGTCTTTAATGTATATACTGTTAGCAACATGCATTTATAATAGGCCTAAATGTGTATTATGTTTTATTTAAATCATACTATTATAATAATTGTATTTAAACATAACATGATCTGTTTACTTTAATTAAACATAGACTTTTTGAAAAGTGAGCTTTGCTAATGTGAAGACTGGTACTGAGTTGGTAAACTATTTGGGATAGATTGTGGCCATTATAAGTAGTGTCGGTGAGGGTAGGTTGATTCAGGTTGTGCCACTACTGGTTGAATAGTGACAAAGGAATAGTTGTAATGTCATTCAGTGAAATTGCAATACTAAAGTGTCTCGCAGGCCAGATCAATTGTCTCTTCAAACGCAGGCTACATACCGCCTGCGGGCCGTGTGTTCTCCCTACACCCTAAAAATATTAGTACTTGTTATTTTCAGTTACGTGCGAAAAAGATACTGAAGTGTCAAGAAAACAACCAACAGAAATTACAGCATAAGCATATGTCGGCAAACTGATTTGTCTAAAAAGCATGTGCAACCATACTCTTTCATCAAAGTTTTCATCAGACAGGTGAAAGTTACACTTATCCTTCTTTCTTATGTAAATGGAAAACGAAGGTAAGTGTATTGCGCGAAGCAAGCGAAAAAAAAAAACAATTCAACTTTTTGATGAAAATGGTCTTTATGTGTAATACACAGGAAAATATTGTGAATACCTTGAAAAGCATTATGTTCGCGTGTTGCTGGCAATATGAATTATGATACCCATACGTGAAAGTGAGGGAGGGGCGAAAAGGAGTGTCCCCCCCCCCTTTCCTACACCTATTATTTCAACCATTTGAACAATCAAAAATACCAATCTGGCCGCTGTTGTGTGAAAGAAAATCTAGCAGTCTAGATGAAGACAGCGTAACATCGAGGCTACGATGAAGATAACGGTTAAGATAGCAGTCTACCGATCTTATCACGATGACGTGACAAGATTACAGAGCATATGCTTGTTGCAATCAGAAATCTGTGGTGTGAGACGCACCGGGACCAAACTTACTTATAAATATGATATGCTCTTACCTGCTGTAAGAACCTAAGCAAATTTAAGGGCTGGTTGTGTCAGAATGGCCTCCTTTGGAACATCGGTTTTGTTTAATGTAATGTGATACAAACCTGAAAAATGGTTGTCAAACCATTTAAGCTTTTGTTGATACCTCTGTGGCGGATCCAGAGGGGGTGCCGTGGGTGCACGTGCACCTCAAAATTTCCAAGACTAAAATTTTCACGTATTAAGGTGGACCATGCCTTTACTATTCTATCGCAGTCATCTGACTGTTGCTCTCCTCGTCACAGTTTCGTTATACAAACTCGTACACCATATTGAAAGCACCATGTTTTGTACCTAACTCCTTCAGATGGACGACACTCTCCCCCAATGGGTGAATCTAGTGCACCCCCAAACAAAAAACCTGGATCCGTCCTAGTACCTCTCCTAAAGGCGTTTGGTTAAAGAAATCTATGATCTATCACTGGTCTATCACAAGTATATTAGCTATCCTAGACATTTCGTTAGGTCTGTATTAGTACCACAAAGTCCATACTGAAAGTTAAAATTTACCACATAAAAAGAATGAAGTGGTTAGAAAAAAAAACAACTTATTTTTGATTACTTTTCCATGAAATAATATGCGGCTTTCGTGGTGTTAACCTCTTAAGTTTCAAAAACATTAGTACTACGCTTTAAAAAATGACACTATTGATTCTTTCTCCCTGAAACAAACATATCTGCTTGCAATGCTTTCCTTATTTCGTGAAACTTGCACAATATGATCGCACCACAGCTTTCTGATTTTGCCAGAGCCAGACTCCCATGTAAGCTATTGCAAGTAGAGATTTAATAAAATAATATATACGCACTGGCCGACTGCTTTGTCAAAAGGTGAAGAGCGCCACTGCTTTGGAAAGTTCTACAAAATATCAAAAGCTGTCGTTAATAGTTCACGGGTTCGTCTGTGATAGTTCTTACGGTATGATGTATGTACTCTTGTGTTTTCATGAGATCTTGGTCCCCATTAAATTCAGGGGTGAGGTGTATGTGTTGTGTGTTTGTGCCATTTCAGGCAGTCTAAGAGGTATTTCAGGTAAAACTTTCTTTGTATGCTTCGTGGAGTGAATTGAGAAAGTCGCCCCGGGACAAAATTCTGAGTGCAGCAAATTTCTAACACGGTAATGCTTCACTAAACTCAAATGAATACATTTAAACTATTCAAAGTCTTACAAACAACTTGCATCTGCGCCAAACTGGAATCATGAAAAGACATTCCGAAACACCCACACGCCATATCAAGAATGCCTAGGCTTTCTCTCCATCATTGCCATCAAAAACCAGAATGCAAAAATGCATTGTGGTTTCGATGATTCATACACACCTACAGTATCATGGAATTACAGTAGTATGAAGTGACTGCAAACTTTTTAAGGCCAGACCCCTGATGACCCCAAATGACCTTTGACCTCCACCAAAAGTGATAGGGTTCTTCCTCTCACCAGTAGGCATCTACATACTAAGTATGAAATTCATCCAACTTCCTATGTCAAGATATCATGTTACCAGGGTTTTCAGGGTTTAACCCCCGGTGACTCCAGATGACCTTTGACCTCCACCAAAAACAATAGCATTCTTTGTCTTTCCATAACTCATCTATATACTATGCACAAAATTTATCCATGCTTCCTGCATCAAGATAGTATGTTAACAAGGTCTTCAGTTTGACCCCAGTAACCCCAAATGACCTTTGACCTCCACCAAAAACAACAGGGTTCTTCCTCTTCCCATAATGCATCTACATACTAAGTATGAAATTCATCCAAGCTTTCTACCTTGAGATATTGTGCTAACAAGGTTTTCAGTGTTCAACCCCCAGTGACCTCAGATGACCTTTGACCTCCACCAAAAACAATAGGGTTCTTCCTCTTCCCATAATGCATCTACATACTTAGTATGACATTCATCCAAGCTTTCTACCTTGAGATATTGTGTTAACAAGTTTTTCAGAGTTTGACCCCCGATGACCCCAAATGACCTTTGACCTCCACTAAAATCGATAAAGTACTTCCCCTTTATATAACACATCTACATACTAAGTATGAATTTTATCCAAGCTTCCTACATCGAGATATAGTGTTAACAAGGTTTTCAGCATTTGACCCCTGGTGACCCCAGATGACTTTTGACCTCCACCAGAAGAAATAGAATTCTCTGCCTTACCATAAGGCATCTACATACTATGTATGAAATTTATCCAAGCTTCCTACATCGAGATATCGTGTTAACAAGGTTTTCAGTGTTTGACCCCCGATGACCCCAAATGACCTTTGACCTGAACTAAAATCGATAGGGTTCTTCCTCTTTCTATAATACATCTACATACTAAGTATGAAATTTATCCAAGCTTCCTACATGGAGATATCGTGTTAACAAGGTTTTCAGAGTTTGACCCCTGGTGACCCCAAATAACCTTTGACCTCCACCAAAATCAATAGGCTCCTTCCTCTTCCCATAACGCATCTACCTACTAAGTATGAAGTTCATCCAAGTTTTCTACCTTGAGATATTGTGTTAACAAGGTTTTCAGAGTTTGACCCCTGGTGACCCCAGATGACCTTCGACCCCCACCAAAAACAATAGGGTTCTTCCTCTCAATATGGGGCACCTATGTACCAAGTTTGAGAAGTGTCACAGTTTCCCTTCTTGAGATATCGTGTTAACGAGCAAGTGTCACAAACACACATACACACATACACACACACATACACACACACACCCATACATACATACACACGCCAGCACAGTTGCATAGGTTTCTCTTATCATCGAAACCAACAAGTATTGAAAATAATACAAGGTCATCTTTTCTGTTGCAGATCCCCTTGCCTATTTGTTAAACAGAGTTAACATTTTATCCCTTAAAGGGCAACAAATCTCACCCAAAACAGCAAAAATTCTCTGAAGTGTACTCCTAACATTTCAAAAAGAACACCTGTTCAATGCTCCTCTCAGGCAAAGCAACAATAGGCTGTACTGAGTTTCAATTGTTCAAGGCCATACCCACACAGGCTGTGTGTGAGCTGTTGGGTACACTATCTGTTCAAGTCATCAGTAACAGACCAATCAGAATGATGCTCTTGTTTGAATTTATGTCAATCAAAGTACAGTCACCAATGGGTAGGAATGTACTGGAATATTTTTCTTACAAACATTACCCACACGGCCAAAAATGGCATGCTGGGGCTATGAAAAGTATGCTGTGAGCGTCTGTTGTTAACAGATCTCACTAAGGAGGAATCATGTGTTGTCATAAACCACATGATCTCGACGCCTTCCAAATTCAAACGACCAATTTAAAGAAAATGACCATAGAAACTCGTAACAAACTGACTGTCCAGATGTCCGAATTGTGTAATTCTTTTGCATCAGTATTGTATCAAAACATATTAAATAAAACAAGGGAATACATTCATCTTAAACTTTAAATCGTAACAAATTCTTGTCTTCATCCCACCCGTTTTCATTGCAAAACTTTCCCCCTGAAGTTTTCGCACCAACGAAAATCGCAAACTGGCCCAAAGTTTTGTTGTAAACATAGGGAGGAAGAACCCCTTCGGGCAGTTAAGGGTGATGTAAAAGGTTTCCCCCTCTGGCATCCAGCCGAAGGGACTTCTATGAAATAACAGCATCTCCCTGAACTATTTTATCTTCGGCTGATAACAATCTAACATCCCTCATAAAAACATGATCAGTGTAAACGAAGAATAAAAACGATGCCCTAAAATTAACAATGGGCCTTTTCTTCATTTACACACATAAGGTAAAAGATTGCTTCCTGCGACATGAACATTTTTCCGTCGCACAGTCTTGGCTTAGTCAAACTCCGTGATGTGTCGGCGAGACATTTGTCAAGCCTTAAAGTGTTCCTTCCCAACGAGATAAATTAAACTTACCATAAATACCTCAACCATGATAACCAAAACTAATATCAGGCACATTTAAATCCTCTATCCACATGTAGCAAAGGATGGGCAAAGAACAAAACTTCTTTGTAAAAGGGGTAAAAGTAATTGTAACGTTTTTCTTCTTTCTAAGTATGAAGAGAAAAGATTTGGATGATGCCAGTTGGACTTAAACATCAGAAGGAAAGGAAAAAATGTTGATTGGAGACAGCAAAATGGTAAATGACAAAACGACGTAATGCACTGAAAGGAGTTTGGCTAGATTCTTTTATTGTATATCCCACAGCTACTTTATAACAATCCATAATAAAATAAAGTTTAGTTGGCTCATTAAAACACCAAATGCTATTTATAATATTATGTCTTTAAGTACTTCTTATAAAAATCTATTACTAATCTCATTAAGAGCTCACTATGGAATGACATGAAAAGTAAACCTCATTGACTGCATATATCGAAAAAGGGGAACTGGAAGCTTGGACCGATAAATTGATCAAACCTGTTCCCCATCTTTTCTTAAATTGCATAGAATCAAAACGGAATGTCATTAACGGAGTAAAAAATGGCAAGAAAGCACCATAGACAAGGGCAAGGATGAGCCCTGGAGTAGGATGGTTAAAGTTTATGTACATATCCTGATCTAAGCATCTTGAAAAAATGCTCAATTGTTTCCTGGAATGTAACACTCAAAGTAATTTGAGCAGCTGGTGGCTATTTTAATACAGAGATTAGGATCTCAGTTGCTTTTTAGCGTAACCCTCCCTCCCGACCCCATGCCACCCCCCTCCACAAAGAAAAAAATTGAACTGCTCAGCTGTCACTGCACAATTGAAAGATACTGATGGTTTTTGTGTTGTATCAACAAAGCAATGAAGGAATGTAATAAGTGGCATTTAAAATGGCAAGAAAGCATTAAGAAAGCATAAACAAAGCCCCCTCCACCACAATTTTCAATATTCTGCTACCACTTGCAACAGACTGAAAGTTTTTTATGTGTTATCGACAGTGGCAAGAAAGAATGTAATGGCATCCAAAATGGCAAGAAAGCAAAATGGAGTACAAGTAACTTTTTCTCTCACACATATTTGATGGTACTATTTTCTTAAAGAAGCCTGCATGCTTCCATTCTGCTATTCAATAGCAAATATGGTCAGTTTGAGTATACAAACCCAACTATGCTTGTTCATGCACTATTCTTTCCAATCAAGTGAAATATTTTCTTCATGGTTGTTTTTAGTTTATACACGATGCCTCCTTGGTTTAAACACAACTGACATGGAAGACACTTGAGGGGGTAATTTAATTCAACTAATATTTCAAATTATAGTTGGGGTGACTGCTAATTCCTTGTATCAAGTGAAATCATAGATGTGCATGATCACAATTTTTTACTGCTAAGTCTAATGTCAGATGGAGCATTTAGTAATTATAAATTTACAAACTGAAATAGGACCCTGTTGTGAGACAGTACTGTATGATAGTAACAATGTACAAATTAGAATGTTTGCAGAAAGGTGGGAGGAAAGGAAAAGGTTTTTCCCCTTTCCACATAGTGACGGCATGTTACAGGTACTTCATCAATTGACAGGAAATAATTAAACAGTTCAATAAATGATGACATAGTAGGGGGTAGTTGGAGGAACCTAAAACCTCAATTCACTTTCTACTTACAATGATGTGAAGTTTTATGTACTCATGATATTTATTCTATACAGGAATCAAAAGACCTCAAAACTGCAAAAATACTAAGAAATAAAAAAAATATAGTACTGAAGTACTCACAAAGCTATGACAGTTTTTAATTGCATATTATTCATAAATCTGTACTGCTAATTCCCATAAACATAAATGTGTAGCTCCACCTTTTTTATAAAAAAAAATTGCATAAAATATTGTACTTTTCTAGTAGAAAAAAAACAGTTCTATAAAATTTGTAAAATTTCATTGAGAGTTCATTGTCTGAACATAAATCCACCTAAACCAAAATTCAATTCAAAAATAAAAATATGTTCATGATACATTCACAAAAATATACTTCAGAGAGAAAAATAGGTTTAATCTGGATATTGGAGTATTTCAGCCATTCCTTGCACTTTATACTTATCAAAGATACACAAATAGTGACAACTCTGTCTTAAGCTATCTTAAATTTCTTACATTTTCAAGCAAATACAAATGAAAAGTTTTCAGTTAAAAGTCAAAATTTCAGTCACAGAATTGCACAAAGTGTAACAAATCTGGCCTAAGTTCACTTAAATCAGTTCATAAATGGGTAGAATCTATAGAAAAATTTGATAACAATCTAGATTCCGGCTGTTCCTGCTGTTCATACAAATAACATTAGAATGGCAAGACATCTGGCTTTAAAGTCGGGTTTCTTAGCACTTTGTCATCCCTCTGGTGCTTTATCCAGCTGGATGTTTTATTTGGGTGGGGTCTGACTAAAAATCATACATAAATTCCCTACACACCATTAACATATTTGAATAACGTACAGTTTTCCATGACCAGATGTAAAAAGTATTCTCAAGCACTGTGCCGCAAAATGTAACTTGCCACTCTTTGCTAAGTAATGAGTGTATGGAACAATTTTCTCCTCACTCATAAGCGATGCATTCTTTGCTGGGTAGTCCTCATCACTAGCTATCCCTGGGTAATCCCCATCACTATCTATCCCTGGGTAATCCCCCATCACTAGCCACCCCTGGGTAATCTCCCATCACTAGCCACCCCTGGGTAATCTCCCATCACTAGCCACCCCTGGGTAATCTCCCATCACTAGCCACCCCTGGGTAATCTCCCATCACTAGCCACCCCTGAGTAATCCCATCACAAGCTCAAACAGCACAAATCACCCACAATTATATTATACTACAAATTACAGGACAACCTTGTAGCAAGGCAGGCAAGATAGGTGTGGCCTGATGAGCAATTTTGTATCGCCAAGGTATTTTGCAGTCCCTGTTTCTGTACCCTACTTGGTTCTGACTGCAAAGACAGTTTCTTAAATCACCTCTGCAGTAAGTTTTACAAACAGTACATTTTACTCACATACACAGGACCCCATAATGTCAGAACCAGTCTAACAAATCACAATAATGACAAATAACACAACTAAGTTCTGCTGCCCAATAGCTCATTCCCTTTAACTGCTTGGTTCTGTCCAACATTTCTGTGCTCACAACCTTCTCTTCAGGTTGTTTCTATTTGAGGATAGCCTTATCATAACTTTTCCATTGATGGTAATCTTAGTGTTTTATAACAAATTTGTCTCTTCAATAGAAGGGGAGGGAGGGGAGGAAAGAGAGAGAGGGGAAATTCAAAGTAGTATGGCTTATTGTGGAAGGTAATTCTTATTTAATACAAGTTAGTTAGATGGGGGTTTATTTAATACAAAGTTCACATCATGTTGCTGTAACTTCAATATTATGGGACTGAAACTATTCCCCTCAAGCTAGCTACCCGTTTGCACGGCAAGTTGAGAACCTTTCCTTGAAGCTGCAGATATTTGATTCTTCTGTCTTGCTATATATTTTGATATTCACAAGTCTCAGTCACATGGGCCTTGATAAGCTCATAGCAAAGAAGATAATCCTCCTGTAAGCAAAGAAACAGTAATAATTTCATTACACAATATTTAACACTGAAAATATCAAAAGTTTAATTTCTGGCAACTTAAGTAATTACACAAAGACACTGTCCAATATTTCTGTGTGCCAAAAGTTCTCATTTTAAAGGCAAGTAACCCTGAGCAAGGCAGAGCAAAGGTGGCTTATTGTCCACCTGAAGGTGCTTTTATCTGGCTTGCAGCCAGCTTTCTTGAATGGGCAAACCATTTTGATAGCATACCATGTGAAGTGGGGGAAATCCAGAGTGCCAGAAAAAAGCCCATTCACCTCAGGTGTGATTCAAACACTTGCACTTGTAGAGTAATGGTGCATGGTAATGCAAACCAATCTGTCTACTCCAGGTTACAAACCCATTAGTGAAGAACCCTATAAACATTTTGCCATCAGACTGACGTCAGGTTTTGGCCCAATTGGTTGCACTGAGGTCGAGTAATATTTAAAGGTGTGTCCAAGTTCGGACTGATGTCTCTCCAAGGAACAACCCATTTGTGACTTGAATACTAAGTCAGATGGAAGTCTGAAAATGTTGTAGTTCTTTTGCTAAAGTCAGAATTAAGTCAGATGGACACTGAACAGTCTGGGTTTAGTCCAAACAACATCATCTGATGGCCATCTTTGCCAATGGTGATCCAATGTCGAATGGATTTGTAAACCGTGATGCAGTGGGCATTGGTCTGAAGAAACACACTGACCCTAACCTACCTTAATACCATAGCAAAATGTTTACAGGGAAGGTGCCAAATCTAATGATAATTTTATACAAAGAATTTATGCAACTCAACTTCCCAGCAGGCATCAAACCTTATCTTGCTTCAAATCGATTGCATCACTTAAATCACCCATGTATGCCAAGCTGAGTAGGGGTGGTAGGCTTTGTAAAGGCTAGGAGGAGGATATTGCTTCACTCACATATTAACACAGCATAGATGCAATTTCACTGTAACTGTGTAAACAACTATATCAGGTGGGAATCATATTGCTCTGTCACTGGAGTGAGACTGTAAAGTACGCAGGCTGTAGTCATCACCTTGATGTGAAACAAATGTAACCTACTGGTTTTGCTGATCACATGCTAGTCTCCCCTCCTTTTCCCCAAAAATGATACTAATTTGGCAAGAATGTTGAGGCACCATCTGAAAAGATTCAATGTACTGTTAAGGGTACATGAACCTCTTGTCAAATACCCCAGTTCTTTGTGTGAGATTCATGGCATGCAACATGCAATATCATGTCACTTGTGAGCATACTAATTCTAACTCCCCAAGGTCTGCCTGGTAGATCAAGAGGACATCAGAGATTCACTGCTTGATGTCTACCTTCTTCCATATGCATATGTAATTTATTTCATTCAGAGAGAAGAATTTCTAGACTAAAACTTACTTCATTGCTTAAGAAGTCAGGATGTCTTTGCCTCAGTTGCCTGACAGAGCTAAACACATCAACACTTTGGTTTCTTGCAATACGCTGAAGCTCTGACATAACAGTAACAAATGTACCACTGCGACCAACCCCATCACTGCAAGAGAATTGAACAGAGCATATATACCATAACGCATTGGGTAGCCAGTTGGGAAGGGTGGGGGGGCAACAACAGAGACATAATACTGCAAAAAGAAACTATCTGGGTCAACAAAGGGAGAGTGAGAAAGTATTAAGTAACCTTAAATACTCTGGACTGAAGCTCAGGAACAAAAAGTTTACTTTGCCCCTATGCTAAAAGGGCTGACTATTTGGCCTGTTATAGTGATAAACTGTCCCCACTCGTCTGATATATATCCTTACCTCACCTTACATTACCTTAATGCTCTTTAGGCCGAGGAGGACACAAGGCTGTGTTGTCTTCCCTCCAGTTAACTCTTTCTTACTTTGTTTAGGCTTTGTTCCAACTTCTTCCACTCACTCTTGGTAAACGTATATGTCAACCCGACCAAACTGTTTAGCATTTGTTCACATACCGATGACCATGGCTTTACAAGGTGTTCTAATGTGCACACGCACTCACACACGCACACACACACACACACATATGTTCACATACATTGCAAGTGACTGGGAGGCATTGAGTAATATGCTGCATAAAACCAAACTGGTGGCAAGTTTTAGTTTAAGGTAGACCCTGCAATGCAAGTTTTAGTCGTAATGACTTTAGAGGGTTTATCAATGCTTCTTCACCGAAAACAAAAACCAGAATGCAAAAATGCATTGAGGTTTCGATGATATATGTTCTATTCCAAATAATGCCATGATGTCCCATATCTTTCAGTCAATGGTCAAATGCTATCTTAACATGTTGGAAAAATAGAGTTTTGTGTTCCTATTTAATTTTGGGAATTCTTGGGAAATTTGCAGTTTGACCTCTGGTGACCCCAGATGACGATCTTGGGAAATCTTGGAAAATTTTGCTCTTTGACCTCTGCTGAACCCATATAAAACTCTTGGGAATTCTTGGGAAATTTTGCTTTTTTACCTCTGGTGACCCCTGATGACCTTTGACCTTCACCAAAAACAACAGGGTCCATCTTTTCACCATAACACATCCACATAGTACTGTAAGTATGAAATCTATCCAAGCTTCCTACCTGGAGATACGTGTTAACAAGCTTTTCAGTGTTTGGCCCACATTGACCCAAGATGACCTTTGACCTCCACCAAAAATGATTGAGTTCATATTCTCACCACGGGCATCCACATACTACGTATAAAATCTATCCAAGCTTTCTCCTGTGAGATATTGTGTTAACAAGGTTTTCAGTGTTTGACCCTCGGCCACCCTAGATGACCTTTGAACTCCACCAAAAACAGTGGGGTACATCTTCCGACTATAACACATCAATTTACCATGTAAGAAATCTATCCAAGCTTCGTACGTGGAGATATCGTGTTAACAAGATTTTCAGAGCTTAACCCCCAGTGACCCCAAATGGCCTTTGACCTCCACTAAAAATGATGAGATTCTTGCTCTTACTGTAAGGCATCTACATACAAAGTATCAAATTTATCCAAGCTTCCTACATCGAGATATTGTGTTAACAAGGTTTTGAGGGTTTGACCCCCAGTGACCCCAGATGACCTTTGAACCCCACCAAAAATGATAGGATTCTTCCTCTTACTATAAGGCATCTACATACAAAGTATGAAATTTATCCAAGCTTTCTACATCGAGACATCGTGTTAACAAGGTTTTCAGGGTTTGACCCCCAGTGACCCCAGGTGACCTTTGACCCCCACCAAAAATGATAGGGTTCTTTCTCTTACCATAACGCATCTACATACAAAGTATAAAATTCATCCAAGCTTCCTACCTCAAGATATTGTGTTAATAAGGTTTTCAGAGTTTGACCCCCGGTGACCCCAGGTGACCTTTGACCCCCACCAAAAACAATAGGGTTCTTCCCCTTAATACAGGGCATCTATGTACCAAGTTTGAGAACCATCAGAGCTTCCCTTCTTGAGATATCGTGTTAACGAAGTTTTCAGGGTTTGACCCCAGATGACCTTTCACCTCCACCAAAAATGATAGGGTTCTTTCTCTTACCATAACGCATCTACATACAAAGTATGAAATCCATCCAAGCTTCCTACCTCGAGATATTGTGTTAATAAGGTTTTCAGAGTTTGACCCCCAGTGACCCCAGGTGACCTTTGACCCCTACCAAAAACAATAGGGTTCTTCCTCTTAATATTGGGCATCCATGTACCAAGTTTGAGAACCATCAGAGCTTCCCTTCTTAAGATATCATGTTAACGAAGTTTTCAGGGTTTGACCCCCGGTGACCCCAGATGACCTTTCACCTCCACCAAAAACGATAGGGTTCTTCCTCTTACCATAACGCATCTACATACAATGTATGAAATTCATCCAAGCTTCCTACCTCGAGATATTGTGTTAAGGTCCTCGGTCTGATAGGAAGACAAGTTCACCCACACACGCACATACACACATACATACACATGCCATCATGACTGCATAGGTTTCTCTTATCATCGAAACCAAAAACCAAATAACTTACATGCAGTGTACTACAATGGGAGACACTATGCTGAGGTGATGCTCCAGTTTTTCCACCTCCTGGATCAATCCTAGTACAGCTGAGAGGTTACTCTCTGGTGGCCATGAATGCAGCTGAAGGTGATGGACAGTTTTTATATCCTGGGTAAAAGAAAAAAAACATGATGACTGGTTTCTTGTTGTTGGAAAATACCTATTCATTGAGACACACTAGTCAGCAATGCATTTGGGGGAGGGGGGAGGTAGTAAATAGTTCCTTTATTCATGTGCCATGTCTCATTACCTAACAAAGCAGTAATGCAAGGAAGGAGGGAAGGAGGGGGTCAACTGGGTGTGGAGAAGGGGTAGGATGAAAATGCTCTGCAAAATATGCAGATGGTCGAGGAAGTACCCATTGAAGGAGAATGATGCAGAAATGATATGGTTCTGAAACAAAAGCCATGTAAAGAAGCTAACAAACGGTTGCTTAGATTTTAGAGCAGCAGTGTTGATACCTGTATAGTAGCCTAAATCCATCATGACTGCTGACAATTAATATCATAGCTGTGACTAAATATTTGGAGTATTGTCCTGGAATGCCGTCTACGGCAATATTGTCCCACATAAGATTGCTGTAATGAACATCCATATATCCCCTACCACTTCAATTAGCTTGCCACTGTCTTAGTATCTTTGGTAAATTACTTCAAAATTCAGATGACATAGCGTATAAATATAGGGCAGTATATGCACCTAAGAGCATATTCAGAGTATATGCAGAGTATATGCACCTAAGAGCAGTTCATATAACACAGTGGTTCTAAAATAAATGCAAGTAATCTTGTGCACTTCAAATGTAGCAACATCCAACAGCACTAACAGGACCAAAACTAGGTGGGAGCTTGACCTTGCACTGTACAAGGGCCCCCATTTTTGCAGAATCGAAAAAATTTATGGAGTCATTCTTCATGCATCCTGTTCTGGAATGTTATTTCAGCATTTATTTTGTTTGCTGATGAAAATGTTGAGAACTTAACCTCACATAACATTTATTAGGTCAAATTTTACAGCTAAGGCCACCCCACCCCCACCCCACACGACACACACCTCTGTTGCTCTTATGTGAGCATTTGGCCAATGGATCTGCCTTGTCTATTGTGTGAACTTAATGAACCTCAGCACCAACTTGAATCCCTAACTTGTGTGATTCTTTTTTAAATCATATTTATATGCACATCCTAATATTTTGAAATTTGATGATCCATACTAAACACAACCTGCTCTACTTAAGCTTTACAATCACACAGGAACTTTAAAAGTCATTAAATGAGGGCACTTCCACAGAAACTTGAAAGATCACTACTCACTGAGATACTGAAACATACGCCATGAGGATGGTGTATGTTGATACACTGCAGTTAGATCTTGACATAAAGAGATGGATCTAGTACTTCCTGTGTGGAAGGAAACAGCCCTGCTTAGTCCTACTGAGCATCCTGTACATGTGGTAATTCATGGAAAGTAAACAGTGAAAAATCTACAGTACCTCAGAATGGACATGAGATATTTCAAACACTCGACGGGTAAAGATGGTCTCGTCTTCCTCCACCACGCAGTTAACTGTCATACTGCCAAACTGGACAGAATCCTCCGAACAGTATTGCATGCAAGTCTGCAGTGACAAGGGGAGAGGGGAGGTTAGTGCAAATTTGGAAACCCACTCAACATAAGACCTTCACAAAATGCAAGTGTTTTGGCTGAAAGCCATCTTTTGGCAGACCATTTGGAAATCTGCAGACCACAGGTTGTATAAAACACTGATAACTACCATTCACTGGAGACTTCATAACCCTTTTAATTAACATACTTTTTTAATGCACTGAGAAATTTCATGATAAAAATCAAAACAGAGTACAAATTTTATGGTAAAAATCAAAACAGTTATAAGGATGATGCTATATTCTCAGTCAAATGAAGGTTGCAGAGGGGGAGGGAGGGAGCAGGTAAACAGACAAGATTTCTAAGTGATAAAACTTACAGAAGCAAAAAGTTCAGTAATACAAGCATTGTTATAATAATACATTGCAGTGCTTCCCATGCCTTTGTTTTTTCATAAGCTACCCATGTTTTGATTCCTCACAATTGTCACAACCCAGGCAATTAATAAGTGACACTCTTAGCTGTGTAGCTTCAAGGTGGAGCATGGCATACCAAGAAATTTTTGCAAAAATGTTTCCCAAACTGCCAGAATTGGCACTTCAAGCTCTGCAAGGTTGTGTCTAGAAACGGTCCTTTATTCTGAGATTGCATATTTTTCAAGAATACACTTCAATGAATAAAAAAAGGGGGAGGTATCTTTACAAAATTTTATTCCATTTTTATTTCATCTTTTCTCAGATGCAGCCTGTGTCCACACATTTCCTGCAACCAATAGTTTGGTGAGGGCTAAATTAATGTACAAGTTTACATTGAATGTTGTAAAAATCTTTACAAGATTTGACTTTTTTTCTCACCTGATCATCAGGATCCAACTGATTTAGCATGACAATCAGAGTACAATTCCAGTCAAACACCAGCTTCCAGAAGTCGTCAATGGTATTTGGTAGAGGAGACTGGGTGGATATGAATGCATCCTGTTTTGTAAAGCTCTATGGAGATAGACAAGTACAGGAATTCAGACAATTGTGTTACAGAGCGATTACAACTTATAAAGCTAAAGGAATTGGTAGAGCACAAATTCATCACAGATAGTAAAATTGACCAGTAAGCAAGCCTTACCTTAAGGGGGCTTGGAACATACCCCAATCCAAATCACTTTTTGATACCTGGGCCCTAGCTATTTCATAAAGGTTCATATAGATCTAACATTTTATTTTATTAGGTCTGTTGCACCCCAACTGTTGTAACTCTTTGTGAAACGGGTCATTGTTTCGCAGATTTTGACACAACCAGGTTCCACTTTTCAATGACCAGTAACTTTTTTTAAAATCATTGAAAATGCAAATCTGACAATTGGCATAATAGCTATGCACTCTGAAGACTCCAGGGATGACCTGGTATAACAAATTACGACATGTACACACAAACCTGAAATGAACTTGCGGAATCATGTGAGTAGACCACAAACAAGAAAATTTTATGTGCACAAATCAAGACACATGCTGACTCACTAACTTTAAATATTTACTTCAAAATTGGATTTAATAAAATGGATAATATAACCAGGCATTTTGCAAGAAAATTACAAGTCCACTGATCATATATTTTTGAAGCAAACAAAGTGCCAAATCTTGGGATCACTGGGTCATAAGCAGCTGAAGCCTGCTTAATAAAAAGCTTGGTTATAATATGGACAACATCTTTTTGGGTCAATTTTGGTAAGGTGAAAATTACAAATAATGGCTTCAAATGGTGGCACAGTTTCTATAAAAAACTTGTGTAATGTGTAGATAAATGTTAAGCAATGCCACTTGTCACAAAAGCAGCAGGATGACCAACCATTGTGTCTGTTACGAAAGGTAGACTGGACATGGCAGCAGAGCTACCAATTTTCAACAGTCCAACAATAGAACTCCAAATTTTATCCAATAAATTTCTTATCTCTACATAGACAGTAAAATATCTATTATTCATAATGAAAGCTTTGCCTCTCTCCACCCTGCCCCTAAAGCACGTCCTGAGTTTTTGTAAGACAGTGTAAGCCACCATGGCATTCACAGCCTTCAGATCTAATTCAAATAACTTAATGAGCTGGATTCACAATGGCCCACAGCTAAGTTGACTTGTCCCAATCAGCTACTAAAGAAGTGCACTTGATATCATCACCTTCAAAAATGTGATATTTTCTGCTTTTAAGGTTTACTCTAATTTAATTTTATGACAAATGATAGTACCCCATGCACTCAGTACTCCCTCCCTTTGAGACCCTGCTATAAGATACCCACCTTTAGTATTGTGGCATTAATGTAGCCCTCTATGTTGCCTCCACTGCCTGAACTCACTAAGAAAGGTCTACTGCCATCATCTGATTAAAATAAGTGAAAGTTAAGAACTTGTAAGGAAATACATGGCACATGATCTGTTTTTAATTATGGTTGTGGTAATATAAAACTGGACTGGAGAGGGGAATCAAAACCCATAGATAGAAGAAAAATATTATAGGAAAGAAAAGGGAAAAGAGAGATCGTAATTTAATATCAGAAAACGATACATATACATTATAGGCTATGCAGTGCACAATCCCTAAAATCACAAACATTGCACAAATTCATTTTTTAGCATCCTGACTTTGTGGATCCTGAGTTTAATTGCACTATAGATAGTTCTCACATGACGTCATAGGAGCTCTTCACGTGTAGTATGTCAGCCATCTCATAGGGCAACCCCGGCATGTACGTACAAGCTTGCCCTCTGACATGGCGGTTGCCAGCCCCCAGTTGTGACGTCACTGAGAACTATCTATAAGGCCTACCGGTAGCTACTGGGGACCTGACATGGAATTATTGCCCTGTAAAACACACTTTAGAACACCGGAATGAGATATTCAAATCACAGAAACAAGTCATCCAGTTCCACATCACATTTTGCCAGACTTGTAGTGTGAGTACAATGTCATGAGTACGAGTACAAGGGCAGTGTTTGTGTTGTGAGTACGGGTACGAGTACATGTCCTTTTTCATGAGTAGGAGTACAAATTCATTCTCATGAGTACAAGTATAGAGCTTATGCACGTGATGTCAGCGCGTTTCAATTTGGCTCACTGGATGGAACTGCCATACGTAGTAGGTGTGCTAAAGATACGCACTCACGACAGCACCTTAGTAACAATTGTTGCACAATGTACGCCTGGATGGAAAAATGGAGAAACGTGACGTAGGTGCATAAGCTCTATAGGCAATTTTGGAACTGTGCCAGTATGTACTCAATGCAAGTGTGCACTTTGCTACACAAGTGTAAACATACATAGCATGTTTGTTAATAATATGTGACCATACTGGCCCCTGCCATTGATAGAAAAAAAAAATAGATGCAAGGGACCCTTGACATCTGTATACTCCACAAGACTACTTAGCTAATATGATATTCCACTTTACTACACCAGCTAGTCATATTGGTACACAAATGCAGACATGTAAAGCAGGTTTTTACGTGTGTGAATCTGTATCACATCTCATGTAGATACACTAGCTGGTCATATTGCAACATAAATGCAAACATGTGCAGCAGGTTTTTCTACATGTAAAACACTGTGCCTTTTACCTTCCAAAACAAGAGATAAAAAAAGTCTTACATCCTTCTTTGTCTGGTGTGAAACCACATTTTGCAACACAAGGTTGTCAAATTGCTAAGTTATGCCACAACTGTGTAGAATATTTTATGGTACGCAGCACAACCCTTGGAAATTCAACAATTTTATGCCGAAGAACCCAATAAAACCTCACATCTGTGCCGTGCAAAATATGAAAGCTAAATTTTACCCTTAAATCACACATCATTTAAATTATTACTCTTTGCATTTTCCAGCAAGAGTTTTCCCTCCTCATCTGAAGAGCAGAATACAGGAAAGTGCAATGTTAATCTTACAGTGTCTTCTTGAAATATTCGAAACAATTAGCAAGTTAATTACTTCCTTGTATTGTTGTAACTATTACTTACATGGTACTTTATCAGGAAACCTGTTTCTTGGTCGGTTTCCTTCTTTCAAGCCATCCTGATTTCTTTTCATCTTTAGAATGACATCACCAATCTCAATCAGGAGCTGTAAAGGCAAATAACATTATGCAATAAAAGATATTTCCATGAGTACGCTGTGGAAGCATTAGAAGGTTGTCAAGCTTTTGTCAGAAGTGGCTCAGACTTCTTAAAGACTGAAGAAGAAAACAAATGCAACTTGTTTCCTTGTTTTAGCGAAGAGATTATTAAGCATTACAAAAATACTGGATGACAAACACAGCCAAAGTATCATTCAACAAAAAATTTCGTTCAAAGCAAGATCCAATCTCAAGGTTTCAAACATGGAACTGACAATGGGTCTTAACATGTTAGTACTGATAATAGTGAAGTCACTGTATGTTAATACTTTAGGGGTAAGGTTGAAGATAACTTCACAAATCATTTTTCAAAATTTATCATTGGCTTCAAGTAGTGCCTAACATGTTAGTACCAATGAATCAACATATCAACAAAGGACAATTCACTATACATCAGTTACAGTGATATTAGGTCCAATAAAACTTTCCTTACAGACAAGACTTACAGCATGTATATACATCATTCACCACTAGTACAAAATTAAGCACCAGCAAAAAGAAGAGCCTAACATTTCCAAATCCAGTGACTTTTATTATGAGTACAAATTCATTCTCAAGGTGCAAGTACAGGCAATTGCGTCAAAGCATGAGTACTGGTACACACTCACTAAAACTTCAATATGTCTGGTATGAATCAAATTCTATCTATACAGGCAGAAGTTGATCTAACAAAACCACTGTTACTCATTGTAATAGAGGCAAGGTATTAACAGGGGCAAACCTCACCATAAAACAGGGTAGGAGTAACTTAAAGTAGGGGGTGAACCAAAGTATTATGTAAACATTGACACTTCTGCTCCTACTCCTTACAACAACTCTGCTGAATTCATATAGAGCTATAGAGATATGAATTTTGCAGAATAAAATATGCCACCACTGATTGCATGTATGATCAGTTTCATCCAGGACCAACCTTATGTTCTTGTAAGAGTAGCCCTCTCTTGGACTTTAAATCAAATCTTTCTAGGAGTCCAACTGGTATTTCAGTGTGTCTGGTCTGGTGAAACTCTAGAAGGCATTTGTAAAGGAACAAGTATTGTTTCTGGAGGGAGAGATAAGAAATACAATCAGAATGATGGAACAGGTATGTTTATTAACTACTATACAACAGTTGTTACCTTTCTAGAAGAGAAGGGGTGAAGCTGACAGTTTAAAGGGGTGAGAGGAAAGGGTAACAAACACAGTATTGTAAAATCCATTCTGCAATGCCCAACAGTGAAAAACTGCATGCGGGATAAAATTGTTTTTAGTTAGAAACTAACTCCCAGTTCCATAACCCCCTCACCCTGTAGACAACTTTAATATCATGCAGAGACAAAACCTAATAAAACTGCGTTTTCTACAAGTTCAAAGTCTACTTTCATTTCGGGGAACTCAATGGAGGTGACTGTCAGCAGTCAACAGTCAACAGTATTAGCTGGCTCTTATTACTCACAGAATTAATTTTGGTGACAAGTCACATGTGCTGAATTATGCTTTCTTAAATGCCATTTCTGCTACAGAACACGGTAATGGGATATATCCACAAAATCAGGGCTTCAATTCAATAACACAAGCATTCAAGTGTGCTCATTCCTCACATTACCAAACCCAAGTTCAGTGTCAGTCTTGGTGAGGAATTTCCACAAAATATGAAGGTGTTAAGGTACATTACTGGTTCCATTTACAAAAAAAGTTTAATATTAAAGTGACCATAGTTCAAGGCTTCCAAAACAAAACCACTTCTTCCTATGCTTGAAACAATGCATATCAAAGCATATAGTTTGCTATTTGAAGGTGGGGTTGGGAGAGGACGGGAAGGTAGGGGTCAAGGTGGGGTTGGGAGAGAATGGGGAAGGTGGGGTTGGGATGGGTGGGTAGGGGTCAAGGTGGGGTGGAGAGAGGGTGGGTAGGTAGGGGTGAAGGTGGGGAGCAGTTTCTTTCATTGCATCTGAAATATTTCCCCTGCCTTTGGTACATTTTCCCTCAAATTTCTAATTCAATTAAGGATTCTGTTACTAAAAAATGAGTTAAACTCTTGTGTTTCTTATTTCTGGGTCTCTCACTTTTTCTCTTGACTTTCTTAAAGGGTGTGAAACTATTGACCAAATGATACGAATCACGATATATAACATATATCACCAGTTGATGACAAAAGGAAAGCCAGAGATTTGTCCAATTGTAATGTAATATATTTAACTGAAAAACAAACTCATCAAATTCATTTTTTTCATGTAATCTGGAAATCCCCACATAAACTTTCTCTTTCACTTCCACAATAGTATTTGTGGGGAGCAAATGATTTACCTTCACTTTCAAATGATGTAAACATTTGGCTGTACATTATACTCACCGAAGTCTGTACCATGTTGATTCGGTTTTCTCTCATGTTTTCAACAAAATCAAAGACACTGATAACCTTCTCCTTCATCAGAACATCCATCAAACAGGAGAGGGCAATAAATGTACCTGTTCTGCCAATACCAGCACTTTTTACGAAAATAAGGATAAAAAAAAGTGATAATTACGATGAATTTAGCAAAGAGGGACCAGATATGGAAAGAGAGAAGTAGGTTTTCAACAAAGACTCCAATGGGGATGCCTGGTGTTTCAATTTTGTTAACAGATGAGAAATTTAGGCTTTCAAATACAATTCCGATGGGGGCTGCCTGGCATTTCAGTCTCATCAAAGAAGGGTGCCAGCATATGCGTAATATACAATGTACTATGTAGTACAACAGAGTTATCAGCAGATGAAGTACATCAACAAACAACTGAGAAGATGACATCGGCTGCAGTATTGGATGTGATATAGTGTCTGTCTAGTTGTCTAGAATATTTTGGAGAAAAATCATGGGAAAACAAATATGAAGGGGCTGACTGGATATAACAATCAGCCTCAGAAACTGACATGATTGGGCCCCCTAGACTAGGCCTAGCCTGTTCTATATCCTTAAACTAGTACACTAGGTGTATGCCAAGCTGCATTGTCGTGATTGTTGAAAAATTCTTAATTTCCAGATTAGATGTTCTCCAGACAAAAAGAGAGACAGGACAAAAGCCCTCCATTAGGTCCAAACCTAGGTTAAGTTTAAGAACCACAAAATTTAAAGAGGGTGTTTCAGCTACCAAAGTGGGTGTAAAGGGGGTAGGATGGTGTTGTCTTTTTCAGTTCAGGTGATTTCTTATTCAGGGTTTCTTTCCTTATAACTTTTGATCTTAGGAACCTTCACTACAGTTCTTGGATTATTCTGCTTTTTTCTTTTAAGAAAAGCCAAGAAGTCAGCTTTCACCTAGTATTAAGGCACTTATTATTCAGCATATATCATGAACTACGTAAATAAGACCACCATGTATCAATGCAGATGAAAAGATGTTTTATTGCAATTAATATACAGCAAATCTTTTTGTGTCAACTCTCAGAAAGTATCAAGTTTTTTTAGAACCAATGCCAGAGCTAGGACTTTACCACTGCACTGAAGGTTTTACACATACCTTGGTTCAGTATGGCAAACAAACCACACCAGCATAATACTGGCGTGTTTTATGTAACACCTTATTAATTCCTCTAAATTTGATTGGAAGATTGGTGGTCACATGTCAAATGTGATTCTGCACTATCATCACAGTTGTGGTGCTTGGCCGTGGGTGTGTATATGCTAACCAAGGGCAATGACATCAGTGATCATGGTACGCGGTACTTACAAACTATGCCGAGACGCGATAAATCACTGCAGCATTGGGGATTGTACATTGCATTTCATGCGTTTGTTCAATACTGTTGGATTTATGGTCTAATGTTGGATTTATTGGATTTACTGTTGATTTATACTACTAAGTGAGAGCAGGACTCGCAGGAGAATTCCAGAGAATATTTGATTGTAAGTATAGCCTGGTCCTATTTTTTCATATAGGCTAGGACTGTATTCTAACGTAAGGCCAAAGTCAGGCCCTATCCTCTCCTTGAATCAAATTTGACCAGGAAGTTAGGTGTTAGATAAAACAAATAATGAATGTTTTCCATTCATGCAACAGTATGAATAGTTTCATTTGTTGAAAGATTTAACGATCTATTCAACTCCGCTTCGCCTCGTCGAATAGAACGTTCAGTTTTTCAGTTCATGAAATTATTCATACTATTGCACTCATAAACATTCATTATTTGTATAAAAGTGAAGGGTGGTCTAGAATTACACCATCATATATGGAATAGGTCTGTCACTCTAGATACTATGTAGTACTGCTACTTCCTTCACTCCAACAAAACTCCTTCAACTGTTGAAGGCTTGAGCAGAGTTTTGATCAAATGTAAATCACAGTGTTGGTAGCTATTCCAATAATCTGCACTTGCTTGAAATTGACTTTAGACAAATGGTTGTAATACATCACAAGATAAAATGCAAAGACAACTGCCAACACATAAAAAGAAGAACAAGCTCATCTCAGGATACTGTTCAATACAAAATTTGGACCTGAAATTTCAGGAAAGGCAAGTCTGCCAATCATGTAGACACTGCAATCATTGTGTGAAAGTGGTCCAGAACAGGGCTAGGATCCCTGTCACAGGGAGATGAACAGAGCTAGGGTCCCTGTCATAGGGAAAGGGATAACTCACTCTAGGACTGAAGTATACTTATACTGTCATCTCTCTCATTTAGTAATTTCTCTCTCACACTTATCACCATAAAAAGAAAGAGCTAATGAAATACCCAGATGGGCCAACAATTAAAGAACCTTCTCCCCGGCCTTTCCAGTATTAATGATATAAGAATGGAAGTGTATTACATTTACCTGCAGTGGACCAGAGTTGGAGTCTTTTTCTCTTTACTGGCTTGTTTTACTTGTTTAACAAACTCCAACACTGGGGTAACCTCTTTTGGTACTAACATATCAGGCCATGTCAGAAAGTGAAACTGATGAACTTGATGAATTTCTTTCTCCTTTTCTTTCAGCTTTATAAGAAAACAAACAAGGATATAACATTGCATGAGATGTGATACTTTTCCTCTCTGTACTAAAAAGAAAGTTTGCCTTCACCAAGATGTATCAATGTTTTAACGATAAACGAAAGACACAGCTGAAGACACAAAGATATTTACAAATACACCAACCTACTCAAGCTGCAGTTGCCTCAGCTAAGCTGCAGCTGCCTATGCAATGCTGCAAGGGCTGCAGCCATGCTTTGCTGCTACACATATTATAGTAACAAATTAGTCTGGTATAACAGAAAAATGACGATTAAAAGTATTCCTCCCAAAGCATTTCTTTGGGAGAAAAATTTTAATATTTAAATTGAATACTTACATGGTGTAATGAGAGCTTTCTGACTACAAAATCAGAGAAAGGTAATGTGTTAGACCACTTTATCTCTAGATCTCTAAATAACTTTGAGCTCCCTTCTGCTTCAGGCCAATACTGTGAACAACGTTCCTAGACAAGGTTAAAACAGAAGTAGAAAAAATATTGAAAAAATAGCAGACAAATATACTTATTGACCATAGATTGTACTGACTTCTTGCTGCAGAAATATGGATGTTTGTAAACTTGGGTTTGTACTATTAAAAGGTTATTATGCAACTTATAATCCTGACCTATTTTTTTTTCAAGTAGCTCTGCATTGTGACTAACAACACCTGTAACCCTGCAGTGATATGTTTTGTGCAATGATGTTATGGCTTAAAGAGAGCCTGACATCATCAAATACTTTTAACCAAAGTCTGTTCTACTACCAAGACCACTACCATAATAACCAAACCATCAGGTACCTTGCAAAGTAACACAGCAAGAATATGAGAGCCAAATTTTTAAGACAGATGGTTCAAGGAAATTGAAACTGTTACCCTCATACTTTAGACAATAGATTTTTGGTGATGCCAGTCTCTTCTTAGGTTGGGAGTGGAAGATATGATAGGAAGACATTCTTAGGTGGGGGTTGTATAGTTGACTGTTGCCTTGGGGTAGGGGTCTGAGGGAAGAGGCAAGGGGGGTTGAAAAAAATGAAATATTTGAGCACCCTTAGAATGAATTTAATACTATACTTTGTGTAGATTTTGAATTGCATTGATTGAAAGAATTGATATCATTATTGAAACAATTTGATATATTTCACAGATGGAAAAAATAAAGATACTTTCGTCCTTGAAAAGTGTAGGTCTGAAGCATGCTTGAACCCCCCACCATGAGCCCTGTCCCATTTCTCAATGGGGACCAAAGCTCCCCTGCCCCCCTGTAACCAACACCTATGTAGAAATTAATTTACCAAGTATAAAACACCACTTTAGGAAGAGCTCTTCTGGTAAGGAAGACATGCAAGGATCCCATTTCTTTGGAACCATCACCCCTTTCCCAAGATTTGCAAAAAAGGCAGAGTTGATGCCAGCCAACAATTGCATTTGCATTCAAAAAAAAAAACAAAAGAAATCAACTTCTCTTATGCTGTGTGGCAATGACTCAGACATAATCTCAGAGCTGCCATGAAGAACAAACAAATGCCCAGTGTGGTGTTTGACAGAAGATTTGTTAGAAGCCATTGTGACAACAACTTGTGGGCTTACAGTATCTGCTGCATCAAAACTGACCTCGCATTGTCAAATGGTTCCCTTCAAAGATAAAGATGTGAATCTTCTTTTTCACTTACTTTGCCTCCTTCATACAAGTTGGTAATCATCACAATAGTGGATACCTTTTGTTCCCAAACCATTCTCCAAAAATCATCCAATGATGCAGTATTTGGACCTGAAGGAAAAAGAAAACTACTAACAATTGGTGTCATCGTGATACTATTACAAATTTCCTAAAAATCAACATTTCACAGCAGTCCCCATACGTCACTGTACATACAATCCAACATGTTTTTACTTCTACTTTCCTTCATCTGCATTACAACAATTGCATTAGGCTGAACATTTATGACCCTAGTAATGACACAAAATACATCTAAAGTGGATGGTGATGACTGGCACAAACTACTTCAACAAACAACATCTTGCAACTGCACACAGATGTACAACAGGGAGTTTTCCTTAGAAATTTAAATGTAACCATTAACTTGGATGCAAGTGTTTTAGTACTTAAGCACTAGATATCAATGGAGTAAACAGTTTTGTGTTTTTTTTTTTGTGACAATAACATACAAAAATTCTTGTGTGTGAGGATACGTAGTCTTGACCATAGGGTTCGTATCATAATAATACCCCTGTAGAACAAAAACAAAAAAAAAAAAAAGGAAAAAGAGAGGTTTAAAATTTTTATTAGCAGAATCAATACACCATGTCAAGGCTCCTAAAGACAACAATTTATCAAATGGAAGAAGTTGCTTTTGCTCACAAGACCAATTTCTCATGCACATGTCATATGTTCTACTTTGTTTGGCAACACATACCTTGAGATGCAATGAATGCCTTTTCCCCATTCTGGTTCTGTAATGAGAAAAGTTTTTTCAGCAGGTATTTCAGAACGAAAAATTATGTCAACATTAGTTGTTAAGCTATGTAACAAATATGAGGGTTTCACCCAAGCCAGGAGTGATAAACTAATACTGGAAATCAATGTAATTAGTGAATAAAGTTACTTGAAATGGATAGATATTTCTTTGTAAAGCAAGACAAACACAATTTCAATACCAACCTGGATATATGATGCATTGTAGTAGTCAGAGTAAGGGTCTCCGGGGATTTTACTCAGTAACACACGGCTATGGTCATCTTCAGGAAAAAGTAAAAGTCAGAACAAAAAAAATATGAAAATTTTATTTGCAATATAATAAACATGGAAAACTTTCCCTCTTGAAGAATGACTCAGAAAAACATCATACAATTAAAATTCATCCAACAGAACATAATTCTCTCTCAGGGGAATACCCCCACCCACCCCCACTCCCAGACACCCATGCTCCAATGAAACTTCAAATCATTCATTTGATAATTTTCTTGTGGCAGATATAAAAGTCTTCTTGTGTTAACTTTATGTCCTTCTTGCATTTTCATAAATGATTAGTGACAAAATTACTTCCAATTGCTCCCCCTATTCAGTACAGGAAAATCCAGTAAATTACACTTTTATGTAACATGCAAATATAACGTTTCTAAAACATTTGTTTTGTTCCAAATACAACCTTTAAAATGGGGAAATGTCAGCCTTTTCATTTGACATGGGTTTCAACTCTTGATTCAGTCCAATCTGGCATATTGTTTTATACTGCACAGCTTACATGTTAGCATGTTTTTGAATCTGTTCTTCTTCTTGTGGATTTCATTCTCAGCTATGGCCCATGAATGTCTCTTTCCTTTCTTCAAAATCTGAAGAAAAAGGTTAAGATCAAATCAAAGACAAACTTACAATGATTCTGGAAAATCAGTAATATTTAAAAGACTAAGGGAGAAATTTCATCCATATCAGGCAGACAGCAATCTTCAATTAATTTCTTCATTTTTCAGAGGCTGTGGACCAAGTTCATCATTATCTGCTGCCAACTGTGATGGTAACAGATCTATAGTCCAACAGCACATTGGTCCCACAGATGACTAAGTTTTACATCACCCTTTGCTACCATTCTCCAAGTTGTGAAAAGATCATAATTACATCACTGTGCATAGCCTGTGGTTCCCTGTTACACAAAGTCTCTAGTAATACATTTAGGTCAAAACATGTTGTCTACAGATGTAAGGGATATGAGCCCGAGGTGTCAAAGAAAAAAAAGTACTGAACCTTGTGGGGGAGGGGGGGGGGTGCATACCGTAATGATGATGGAGGCATCAGTGTGAGCATGAAATGCACAACCTTATGGGTAGGGTCCAGTGCTTTACCTTTGGGCCCCCTAGTGGGTCCACCGGCAATGCCTTGGCAGGTTTTCAAAAGGCAGTGCCCCCTGGAAGCTCCTGGATTTTTTTGATTTCATAAGGCCCAAATAAGCCAATTTTTGATGTTTTTAAGGAAAGTGGCTGCATTTTATCTCTGAAAAACATACAACCTAGCCTAGGGCTGGGCCCAGCCCTAAGTTAAGTACAAAACCACCTTAGGCTTAACAAAATAACTCATCCCATTAGTCTCATACTAACCTCCAAAACCTACTTCATCCCAACTGGTTCTTGATTTCACTGAAGAGGTTTCCAACATTAATATATTGTTATATACCATGTACGTACTGTTGCACTAATGGGGTGTAGGACCAAGGGAATGTAGTCAATGGAATGTCTTATTGTAAGACCAATGGGTTATAGGACTAACAGGTTGTGATTTCACCTTTAAATGTAAGACCAATGGGCTGTGGGATTATAAGCAGTACTCAACTTGGACAACTTTGAAAATTTCTTCACTTCCTTTCATATGCAACTTCAAAAATGACAGAAACCGTCATTTTGTGTCATTTACACAAACCTTTTGTCAAAGACTTTTCAACTGCCATCTGAAAACCGTGCTCCATATCACAAAATATTTAACCAAATATGTTGACAACACCACTTACTACTTGGTACAGCCCCAGATTTGGTACCCATATTATCCTACTTTTGACAAAAAATTTACAAATGTTACAATATCATCAACCTTATGTGTCACGGCTTTCATACTAGACTAACAATGAAAAGAGTTTTCTTTCATTTTTTCCTCCATCGTTCACTCCAACACAAAACTGAGGTGTTTCAGAATCAATGTGAAACTGAGTGTTGCCATTGTTACTTAGTTGTAGTTTTCATTGTGTGCTATTGTCATTATCATTCCAAATCAAGAAAAAAGCATAAAAACCTTCTAGGATCACATTTAATATCCAACCATAAAATTCTCTTATGTTGCCCTCACCTCGAATTCTTGTTCCAGATTGTTGGCATTACAAATCACATAGTCTTCAAACATTGCTACTTTGATAGGGTCAGGTGCTTGTAGGTTACTGTAGATATGTTCACAATTTTCATCCTCTGAATTCTCTTCTGTTTCCTGGAATTCTTCCAGAGTAGTGCTCCTCTTTAAACTTGCAGTCTGCTGCTTGATATCAACCACCACTACTGTCCCTCTCTGATCAGGCTGACTCTTGATTCCTTCATATTCTCCAGATTTATTGCTGACAGGAGCTGTAAGTTACCATGGAAATAATTTCATTTCAATGTGCAAAAGTGTACAATTCTTTTTGATCTTAAACCATCAAGTAATGGTTGAATAATAGATAAAAACTGTGAATCAATTTCAATTCAAAAGTATAAAAAATACTGCAAAATTTCATCATAAAAATTAACTTCAGTTCAAATTTAGAGTCCAACACACATGGTTTCTACGTTTAATCAGTTGATTCTTTGCACAGAAATTCATCCATACATAGACATGCAGCACATGCATGGGGTGAGGCTGTATCTATCATAGTCCCACATGCTTATGTATCAAGAAATATGTAAAAATATCTTTTCATTGATGAGACCTCAATAACCGCTTAATCCAATTCTTAAAGAATTATATGAGATTATTATGCACATGCGGGCCCATGTTACCATGATGGCTATTGAAAATGTAAACTTACACATCTGACCTGTTTTAATTTATCTCCTAGAAAAACCTGCTTAATATGAACTTTGTTACTGTACCTAAAAATTGTCATTTCAGATGAAACAAACACTTGTAATGAAAACACTCAAAAACTGGTACACTACTCAGGATATGAGTCAGTTTGGCTGCATGAGAATATTGCACTATAGCCATGTCATATACAGCGAAATGTTGGAAAGAGGAATTCAAATTTAAATGTCATAAACATGTAAGAGAAACTGTAATAATACAACATGCCCACATTAACAGACATAGAAACAGGATGTATTTGGAGTAATACAAACCTTAATAATCATAGTAAAAATAACAGAAAAAGTCTTTCCAAAGCTTCCAAGAAACAGTAAACATACTGTATATACGTGACAGCACTCACTGATGAGTGCTGATTTACTATTACTTTGCACAATACTGCCTTTTGGGCTACAAAATTTTACGAGTTGCAGTAAAGTGTCTGATGATCATAAATTGTACACTCAGTGTTAACACCTCCATTTCATTTAACATGATATTCTAACAATATTGAAGAAATTAACATATGTGAATTTCAGTTAAAACAAATTTGGCACACTGGTTTGTCTCCATCCGATTCAGCAGCAATGACAAAACTGTATCACTAAGTACAAGAAAAGAGATAGCATTTATTAATTGAAACACCTAGATTTTAAAGTAACAGTTTAGGAACTGGAGTAATTTCTACAGGCACCCAAGGTTGTCTGAATCACCACTGTTGTCACCATAGATATGTTACAGAGACCCACAGGGCACATGTGTAATGGAAAATCAGAGGGTGTTAGAAACATGCTAGACAAAACAAGAATTTGCCTAAGTCTGCCAGCTAGCTTCCATTTCAGTCAGCCTATTCTAATCAATTATGGTAGAGGGGGAAAAGGAAATACTTAGACTTGGGAGTTTGTCAATTAATGCTTCAGGGTTTTACAATTTGGCTATTGGTCTTAAATTAGTATTACTTGTAGGGGTGGCTTGTTGACTGGTTGAGTCAACTTAACTATTCCCCTCTCGTCAGCATCTTTCCTAGTAGGGTTCATTATGGACTAGCCTGCAGAGCAGACTCTGCAGCAGCCTTTTAAAAATGACGCTCTCTCAGAAATCACTATACACCCCCTGTATATATTCTGTACAGAGTCTGCAACCTTCATCCAGTTTTTATTTACATGAATCCCCAAAATGGGGGATAGATTATTATCCATAAGAAGGTCACATGGTGTTCATGGCTACTGACTATTCATATTTATCAATGGCCTGTGATGCACATATTAAACGAACACTTCTGGAGATACCGTGACATCTTAAAAAGATACGTAACTATCATGTATGGGCTAAAAATCGAGCTAATCCTTGCAGTGAAACATCAAGCCTAATGTTAGGCGTAGGATCTTGTCCCAGATCTTGCCGGTTTGTACCACAGGTGTTCGAAACATTACGTACATATATACTACACACTATATACATATATAATAAGACAAGGTAAGCTGTTTCTTCGGAGAAAAAGTAGGCCCAGTGGCTGGCACTGCCACCCAGTGCTTCCACACTCTAAATTCATTTTTCCTGAAATGGAATCTTAAATTACCTGAAATCGGCCATTTCAGGAAAAATGATTTTAGAGTGTGGAAGCACTGGCTGTGCCACTTGGGCCTACTCTTTCTCAGTTTTTATTATTTCAATTTTATTTTCTCACCTTTTTTTACTGTTTAGAATTTATCTTATGCACAAAGCTGCATCCAAAAATGTGTTGGATATTCTGCTGGAACAGACGACGTGATCCACCAAGTCTTTTGAGGTTCGCAGTAAGAGTAAGAGTGTACATGTAAAAATAGGCCAACATTCATGCTTCTTGAGAAATGTCATACCTTGTCTTAATATATATATATATATATAGTGTAGCATATATGTACCTAATGTTTCCAACGCCTGTGATTTTTACAAACTGGCCTGTATATAGGCCCTCGCATGGACAAGACGACAACGATCCTTGCTAGCTGTATACATGTACAAGGTAGCAGCTAAGCCAGTAACTATACAGTAATAGCCGTACTGCACTGCATAACGTGTATACAACTGAAAAGAGTTGCCTGCTGTAGCGAAGCACCCGGTCGCTCATGTTGACTCCACCCCTTACCAACGCTGATGATGTGTGCATTAATTATCATGAAGTTTTTTTGTCTCGGAAATGAGATTGGCTAGAAAGTTGGCAGGCTATTGGATTGTAATAAACTTCTCCTGCATACTGTACATTAGGTGTAAGCAAATATTAAGAATTGTATGTACTTGTGGCTGATAAAACTCAACAATAGCCTGCTTACAGCCGGCTAATTATGGACAAGAAACATACTCTGCCCCTTCCAGATGCACAAGGAAATCGTACAAGAAACTGTTTGTCCACGTGATTAGTGTGACCACTCTATGAAGTGTTTCTTATAAGACTTCCTTGAAGGCCGGTTCATACTTCCAAATTTCTCGCGCGATAAAGCGATCAATAACCATATATGGTCAAAATATCTTTGCCGCCAGTTCGATTCACGGCCATCCCATGGAGGTGAACATTGTTCAACTTTTCTCACAAGCTCTTGAGATATTGCAAAGGAAACGGCTTCTAATTGGCTGCTTGGTAGGTGAACGACCTTTTGAACGAGCTCACGAATCTACTCGACAACAATGGCAGACCTTTTCAGATACCGGCTCATCACACGTATTCGGGTTCCGTGCGACTATCGGCGGCCTGATTGTGACAGTGAGAGTTGTCGGAATGGAGGGAAACTGTTACTACTTTCCACGAATTAACACAAAGGTTAGTAAGGCAGGATTTTCTTGTATTCTCTAAAATAATCACGGTAATCAAAAGTGTACTTTGTCTTAGAGCCGATCAAACTGCATACACATATGTACTGTACTTGGCCTTTGCATAGGTAGGTACTAGGAAACTGTGCATTGCATGGCAGTACTGCGAAAGTTGAGCTATGCGAGAAAACTGAAGCATGAATTAATTTTACATCGGCATATTGAGACCCAGCTAACATCCTTAAACACAGCTTTATAGTGCTGTAATGAAGTATGAACCGGCCTTAAGTGTTTGGAAACAGTGAAGTCTGTTACTTCATAATAATCAAGGTTCCCACTTCACTATAGATGTAAAATTCCAGGCTCTTCCAAGGCATTTTCAAGGTACTTCACTATTTTTCCAAGGTCTCAGTATGTTAAGATGTGGAATTTTTTAAACAAAATTGCACAGCATAATCATACCTTACAGGCTCTTAGCCGAGGTGAAGGGGGGATGCCTACCACACCCTACAAATTCCCCCCTCAAAAATTTGACAAAAATCATTATGGGCTTACATATATCTTGGTATATTTTTATATAGATAATAAAGAATTTTTATATAGTGCAAAACCAGCACAGCTGCTCAGAATGCAATAAACACATTTAAAATAGTGAGGAAATTGATTAAACATCATAAACTTGAAATCTAAATGCATCAAAAGGTTATAAAAATACGAGAACAAGAGGAAGAGTACAATTTAAGCGTAAAACTGTTCATTAAGTAAAGTAACAATTGTGAAAGAAACACTTAACAAAAGCCTTAAAAATCATTAACAGAACAATTAAAGCAGTAAAAGTCAACTCAAATGTTAAAAGCAAGTTTAGAATAATAGGTCCTCAAAGTAGTTTTAAAACTAGAAAGTGATTGGAGACACATACATAGATTGGTATTAAAAGCACTCAACATTATAGAGCACCTACATATAGTGCACCTACATTGTTACTAATAAAACAACTACACCATTTACTTAAATAGATGTGTACATATACACTAAAAACATATTTCAATTACCATCATTCTTATCACAGCTTGCATTTTCATAAACATTTTTGTTTGATTCCTTTCTTTGTTTTTTCTTCATTCTGAGGGAAAAATGAAGTAAAACAGAAACTTGATCAAATCTGGTACATTGTCAATTTTTATGCTGATAACATGGTGTACTTTTCTTAAATATACATATTTAGTTATTTATACCATACTATGACAAACCCAGAAACATTCTGGCATTTTTAGCCAGTTACAAGGATGTGTTTTTCATTACTCAGTACACAATATTACATGACAACACTGCACCTACATATGCTGACACTATAATGACACTTTAATGTATTGCACTAGATTGATTTTGGTATCTACAGTGTACAAGTGTATACCCAACCAAGAAAGCCATTGGAGCTAGTTAGATAAGATTTAACGACACATCAACACGAATGTTTTATATAGTGTCAACTGTTAAAAAGATAAAATTTAGACACTGTTTTAAATACAGTCCAAGCATGGTGCAAGTCCTTCCCTTTAGTTGCCTCTTATGACTGGTAGGAAATACCGTGGGCAAATTCTACAACCCCCAGCCCACAGTAAGCCATTGGAAACACCAATTTCACTGACAATGTTAAAACTGTTCAAGGCTAGTGTTGATATTGAAGTTGATTTTATGTTTAACATAAAGTGGAATGGATACCTTCCACATAGTACAGTTTGCTGAGTGCACAGGAATAAATCTTTAATATCAGCAACTCTTTTATGAGATACCAGAATGGGGTGCAAAACTGCAAACCTACAAAGACCAGTTGAAAATTAACTAAAATTATTCAAATGTGCTTGAGGACCAATCAAATGCAGTCTCTCTTCAGTTTTATCCAACAAACATCCTTCATTCAAACGTTGTAAACTGGAAGTTTAATGACAAGTTCCAGTGCAGGTGTAAAATCAGGCCTACTACCAACAGCAAAAACCCTGAAAGGGTGCAAAGCCTATGAACAATCACTCATCTCTTAGACTTTTACTTAATTTAAGGGTTCAAATTTGTAATGTTAACGTCAAGACCTTCCTGTCAAATGTCCCAGGGCCAAGGGCTTAATACCAAGCAACTATCCTCATCCTGGAGTTATGAATCTCGTGGATCCTAGATTGAATGGAGACCATCGGTTCAGAAGAATACACCCCATCATCCATCTATTAAGTGACATTTTTATGACTCATAAAACTAGGAATTATTTTTGAACTGTTTGGAAATCTTCAATAATTGTGAGCAACGATACATTAAGATAAACCTGAAAAAATATACTCATTCCAATTCATTGACTAACCTCAACAGGATAAATACACCAACAATAATGCACAACAACAGCAGAGCTGCCACTGGTACAATAAATAAAATGATAGGAGGATTGCTGCTGACCCTGTCACTCATCGCATCTGTAAAACAAGTTAACATTGAAAACATAGGAAGGTTTTAAATTCATTGAAAAAAAAGTTAAAAAATAAATAAAAGTTAAAAAAAAATAAAAGTTGAAAAAAAAAGCCAGCCTGCTGTACCAATGAGGAAAATGACAATTACAGAGGTGCTTCACCAATGTCAATTCATTGCATGTCTCTCTGATTGTTTGAATGTTCTTTGTGTTGAAATGGTTCTACGGTGAACCTTGTGCACTTAAAGCAATACTCTAACCTGGCTTGTCATATGTCCAGCTGAAAGGCAATCACAAATGTGCTGATGTCATGATGAAACAACATTGTAGATAGATACATGAGGCTTTGATAGTCTTGTATACTAGAGCAGTAATGCTGCTGTGGCTCACACAGATGTGTCATGTGATTAGAATGGCAATTATTTATACATCGGCAACTCACATTTTTCCCCTTACTGTAGTCTGAGTTATCCACTAATACACCTTGAATTGCCATCAAAATGAAAGAAAACTCAAAATGAATTTAGGAAAAGGAATGTGCATGTGGAAACAGATTTTCAGGTCTCTGAGTAAATCTTACAGTATTACACCACAGATTCCTGAAACACTAAACATAATGAAACACAAAGTGCTACACTGCACAATGCAATTATTTAATTTTGGACACACTGGCAACAGCTATTTTGTTCAAGCAACCACTTCATTTGTTCTGCTATATGATGGAGAGTGATGTTTTGCACTTTTGGTCTCTGTAAAAATTTACACAGTATTCTTTTATTAGAACTGAGCTCATGGTGGTAGAACAATTTCAGACTGAAAATTGTCTGAAATACTGAGTATTTTGAGTAAAATTTTATCAAAATCTTACTATCAGCAGAGTATCTATGTGGCTTTTGTTCTTGTGGAATGGTTAGACAACATCTGCCATGACAGTGCATTACTGCATTCAAGTCTATATTGCCAAAAAAAAAATTACATTTATCAGGTCCTCAGCTAAGAATACCAAAGGTATGCAGCTTTGAATTCTTGTAAAAGTGAGTTTCAAAAGACATTTTGCTTATATGTTATTTTCTTCAGAAGCATTGGTGTAAAGCAATATGTTTGTCCTAAGAAACCCAGATTTTAACACCTCTAGCTAGAAGCATCACTGGTAAACATGGGAAAGAATGGGCAAGGGCATTTCCTTGAAAGGGTATACTGCACTATTCTGTTAGGTTAACACATGCAGGACCTTAAAAAAGATAGTTGATATAAATTCTGACAATGAGGATAGTTTTCTGCTTTTGTTTGCTGCTCTTCCACTGGAAATGGTAATCGGTTAAGGTTTGCTGGTCTGAATTATAATTAGAATCAGTTGCAATCAAGAAGATATTTACATTGAAATGGTTTAAGTATTTTACCTCTCCAACCTTTTTATGGACCACTTCAAACTGGCTCTGGATACACAAATCCCTGTTTGCTGTATTTGTGCATACAACTTTCATGAGACCATAGTGAGCTCCACCACCACTAGGCCAGTACTGAATGGCAGTCTATATGGTAAAAGAACAACTCAGATGAAATCTCTTCTGTTAAAGTTTACCACACCTGTATAAAATCTATGAAATATATTTATGCGAAGTAATAACAAAAAGAAACCCCTTACACAACAAGAGCCCAAGGGCACTATGGTTCCTTGTCTTTAAGATTATTTTGCACAAAGGGACTAGTAAGGGAAGGCATGTGCTCCTTCAACCCCAATGACTTTTGACCTCCACCAAAAACATTAGGGAACATATTTGAAAATCATACACATACTCGCAAATTTAAGAAGAACTGACCACTTGGTTATATATTGATTTACTATCACATACCTCCCATTTCAATGCATCACACACACACTCACGACCTTTACTAAAATGTTGATTACTTGAGTTAGGAGCATCGTACAAGGGTAGTTTAGTTGCCTTTTTGGTTCGTCTCAACAAGATTTATCCAGGCATCACAAGAAAGGCACAAAGGTCAAAACGTCAAATAAGGTCAAATGAGGTCAAAGAAAGTCATCACGTGCACTTCATTTAGACAAACACAACTTTTCATTATGCCATCCCCCTACGTCACTTGGTTATTGCCTAGCATTGCAATGCATATAACACACACACTACTAACCTTTCACTTAAATGTCAATAACTCAAGTTAGGAACATTGTACGAGGGTAGTATAATGCCTTTTTGTTTGTCTCAACAAGACGAATCCAGGCAGCACAAAAAGTCACAAAGGTCAAAAGGTCAAATGAGGTCAAAGTAGGTCATCATGTGCAATTCACTGAGATGAACAAAACTTTCCATTATACCATCATCCAATGTCACTTGGTTATGGAGTTATTGCACCGCATACCTCGCATTCCAATGCATATATTACACACACACTACTAACCTTCACTTAATTGTCAATAACTCGAGTTAGGAACATCGTATGAGGGTAGTATAATTGCCTTTTTTGTTCATCTCAACAAGGCGAATCCAGGTGTCACAAAAAAGTCACAAAGGTCAAAGGGTCAAATGAGGTCAAGTGAGGTCAAAGTAGGTCATCATGTGCACTTCACTGAGACGAACACAACTTTCCATTACACCATCCCCGTAAAATGTTTCGTTGGCGAGATATCAATAAAACATTACTTTTTGACCTTTTGACCCTTTGAGATTATTTTGGTAAATGTTACAGTATTTGCACCTCTTACCAATCTATCTTATCCTAAAATTATGTCACAGTTTGAATAACAGTCACCGAGTTATAGCTACTAAAAGAAATTCATTTTATTGCCTCTAGTGACCCCTAGTGACCTTTGACCTCCAACAAAAACAATAGGGCACATCTACTCAATATGATACACGTACACACCAAGTTTGAGAAAAATTGATCACTTGATTATTGAGTTATCGCACCACATACCTCAAATTCCAATGGCATCACATACACACGTAAACATGCGCACACACACACACATACACACGCCAACTTGACAACACAGGTTCCTTTGTTACACAAGGAACCAAAAAGGAAACAAAACTTCATAAAACTATTTACTCTTTACATAGATATGTCACAAGAAATATTGTAATATAGAAATCTGTATAAAGTCAAATTCTATACACACCACAATACATAAATTATAAATAATGAAAAAAATGCAGTCTATTCTAAAAATTTTTAAACTTTTTAGGCTTCACAAAAGGTAGATAGTTTATTTGTTTATACCTTCCAATATGAATATTTGCAATACATTTAACTTTCAGCTGAACCAGAAACTATGCATCTGTTTGTATTAATGATGTAACCTCACTAACCTCATCTGAACCATCAATATTATTCAGCATAACAATAGTTGCACATTCATAGTCATACACCAGCCTCCAGAAATCTTCTACTGTTGATGATAGTGGTGTTTGTGTAATGATGAACTCTCTTCCAGAGAAATCCTGATAAATGAATACATAACAAATGTGACAAATGCATTCTTTATCAATAAGCTATGTAACTACCATACACAAATTAAACTCTCTGTGAGAACAAACAGTTATGTGGCTAGGACTTTATTATGATGGAGCATGTACAAGATGATGACATGACCATCTGACAAGGGTGGTACCACAAAGTTATGTTGATTGCTCTTATTTAGTGGTGGAGGGGACATGTACTATGATGAATTTGTAATAATTCATTGTTTACTACACCCCTTTCTTTTTTCCTATAAAGTTTTCTTTCTATTTCACTTCTTATTTTCCTATGTATAGATTGACAGAAATATGTCCCTTTCATACAGCCAGTAAAACTGTAAAGTTAAAATAATCTGAATCGGAGTAATCTATGGCTTGGCAGACAGCTTCCAACATCTTCAAGTAATAGATTTAGACTTACTGCCAAATGTATGGCATTGATGTAACTGTTAGTACCAAAGGTGTTTCCTTCAGATTTAAGTACTGGTCTGAACTTGTCCACTACAAAACAAAGAAAATGAAGCATGCACTTTAATATTGTATACGAATTAATATATTAAAGTCTTCATTTGCAATTTTCAATGCCCTTTTCACACAACTGTGACAAATTGCCAAACTTGCTAAACTCACTTCAGATTTGTTTCTATAATTGCATCAAATGCATTTTGCTTCAATTTAAATTACAATAAAATTATTTTAAAACTAGACAGGAAAAATGTTTGGTTACTGTGTAATTAAGAAGGAATAGAATGCATAGTAAATGGAAGTAACTTTTAATTTCTCAATAAAATCAAGCACATTTTCTTTCTTCTTACACATGTTTCTGTAGATCTAGGGACATAATTTCACTGAAATACTTTTCAAAATGAAAGGAGCTTCATAAATTTCAAGCTATGTTTACCATATTGAAAGCAAATGAGTAAAAAAGAGAAGGCAACATACAGTATGAAACTTATGTTTTTTACTTAACTTTGCTAAATTCTACCCAGTGGGGTCTTCTCATTGAAGGGTATTCATGGCCAAACTCCTGCTATCAGATCAAGGGAACAACAACACTCCTAGTTACAAACTGAGCAGCATCTTCTGAATCTGACTACCACAATTTTCCCATGCATAACATGCTCCAGATATATGTTTAATAAATTCCTCTACTAAGCCACCACTTCAATGAAAATTTTCACAAACATGTACTTCTTTGACACTAAGGACTAAAACTAAAACACACCTGGAATTAGATTCATGAATCTGTTCTTGTGCTGGTTTTCAGGAGAGTTCCCAGTGTAATCTTCACAATGCTGTTCTTCTATGACAGATTCTTGAAGAGCCTATTAAAAGTCAGTTCACACTATACTATTTAGGTTTTACACATCAACAGATTATTGCTACATGCCACATTTTTTAGTCACAACTTACAAGTTAAGACTTGATATCAAAATACCAAATGATTGGATTTACTTATGAAAACAATCCCGACAAAACATTTTGCTGTCAGATCAACAATCCCCTCTAAACAATTTGCTGTCAGATAAACATCCATTAAGGGTCAGTATCTACCTTGATGCCAAAACCTTGAGCATTTCCATTTGCACAACACTTTGACATCAAATCAATGTTGGCAAAGATGTGCATCAAAAGCTGCTTGGACTAAAATCTAACTGTTCTGTTCCCATCTGACATCATAACAACTTCAGTAAGAGGATTACAATATTCATATTAAAGTCACATGTTCCATGAAAGCTGTCTGCCGGACCTTGGACGGATCTTTTATGGACCAACTAGATAAAAACTGATGTGAATCTGATGTCAACATGTTCACCAGTTCTACACATCTTGGCATTTATGAGGCATACTAGGAGAGGTTGCTTCCGTTCTCCATGTAATTTCTCTCTGTTGCAAGAGTATTTGTCCTTTAATGTCCTAACCTTACCTTGTATTCTTTCTTAGACTTCAGGCTGGTTGCAGCATGACCAAGTTTTTTGAGTTGATCACATGATATCTGTGAGTCTGTGGACTGTATGACAGCTAACAGGCACTCAAAGATAAACAAGTATTGAATCTGGGGATAAATGTAAAACATTGTTATCAGTATTTTATTAAACAAAAATGTACACTCTGGCCTTGCTTATTAAATGTACATAATTAAAACCTTAATGTTTATTTTATCTGTCTGTTAAAATTTGAAGTTTGACAAAGTTCTTAAATTGCACTTTTTATCTTTTCTTGCAATCAGCATTCTAATTCTTATTTTATGAACTATCATTCAACTTACTCTTGTTTGAACCATGTCAACTCTGTCTTCCCTCATGTTTTTCACAAAGTCAAATACGTTGACATCTTTGTTCTTCTTAATTGTATCCATCAGAACATACACAGCGATAAAGGTACCAGTGGCTCCTACTCCATTGCTAAAGATGAAACAGATTTTGTGATTATCCTAAAAGGATCATATCCTATCCTAAGGAAGGGGTATCTAACCCTGTATGATGTAACTGAAATGATGTATAATGTAACTGAAAATCAATTTTTATTATTACATTACTCTTAAATGGACAAACAATTACAAATAACTTTCTCATGCCTGCTATCCTGTACCGTAATAAACATAAACTGTAAGAGAAAATAATGCAATTGTAATTTTTGAATAATGTAGTTAAGAACAAGCCCTCTCACACAGATAGGACAAATGCAGAAGAGTTTACTCATGTACATACCTACAGTGAACTAACAGATGTGATGAATTTCCATCTGTTTGCAAAGATTTCACCTTCTTGATGATAGATATCAATGATGCTGGTTCTTTAGGAACACTTCCGTATGGCCAGGAATGAACCTGAACTTGAGTGACTGTGTGTATAGTCTTGTGATCACCCTAGTGGGAAATGACATGAAAAGTAAATAAATTCATTTAAATTCATCTGTACAAGTGACTATAGCAAAAATACATGGAAGGTCAACACAAGGTCTATACGTAACATATCATTGCATATCAGGTATTATGCCAGCCTGTATGCAAATGAGTTGCAGTTAATTGAATAGTGTCTCTTGCATTCCCTAGGCTATTTTACATTTGAAATATGTAGGAAATCATAGCAATAATTTCAGTTTTAAAGATGATACTGGATGTATTCTTTCATTAGCACTGAAATCTGAAAATGGCCCATGGTTAGTATAACACCCCATCTGCCATGGTGTTTCATGTGCATTTGCAGTTGTGAATGGAAAGTTTTGTGGTATCTTTCTCACAGCAACCATCTGCACAAAGAAGGCATCTATACAATGGTATTTTCTCCATAATGTAGACAAAACACTACCACGCTCAATTTAACAGCGACCTGTAGAAAATATCCTAAAAGCTCATTTTATTTTGAATACCATAATATATGTCAAGTTATATGAAAGAATCATCAATTGAAGTAAAGACAGAGTCTGGCCACATTTCCAGCCACACCTACTTTGAGAAGATTCAGTTTCCTGATTGTATGTGTTGTGTAGCTGGTAGACTCCATCAGAAGGACAGTGATGTCATCGAACACTTCGCTCATGTGAACTTTCTTTGGCCAGTAGGTGCAACAAAGGAGCTGCAGTGATAAATCCATAATTACAGTATGATAAATAAAACCTTCAAAAGAAGCACATGCTTGGAAGCAAGCTGCAATGAGTATTAATGATGATTTGTATTTCTGAAAAGCCAAGCTGAGCTGCATATTTAACTGTGCATTGGACATAAACAAACATTAACAATTGCCTATTATATTTTCCTTTCTTAATACCTTTCCTATTATAAGATGTCCATGTATACTTTGCAAAACATTTCTTCATCAATGAATTTAAATCACAAGCTCAATTGGTACCTGCATAATGCGTTCAACCCTGTAAGCCCTTTTTCAGTTTTCACCCAGGCATTTGCAGATTTGCCAGGTGTCATGTGACCACACTGTTACAGTCTCTCTGATCACACTCCAGTTTCCTCAGGCTAGCACTGTAGAAACCACAAATCTGACACACTTGGCTGAACATGCTGATTATGTAATCACTTTTGTAAACAACTTATTAAGAGTTTGTTAGACAAGCTCTGTGGATGACTCTGCTGTCCAGACAATTGTGGTCAGTGTGTTTACACTTGAGAGATAAAATCCCTGTGTAGCAGAGTGTGCAAATTTACAAATTATTTGCCTGACCAGCCAAAAAATCCTCAAAACAGCCTACCCAAACCAAATGCATAATGTGTGATTTAACTGCAATCTTGTTCCAACTTGTCCCTCTTGAAGTGCCATGCTCAAGAGAAACACATATTTCATATCCATGCTTACACAACGACAACTCCATCATATACATAGCAGCATAATGATAATGTATGCAGTCCACGTATACTGAACATCTCAGGAATTTAATGACATCTTTCTGATATATCCTGATCAAAATATTATCCAAAATTCTAATAACTCCTGTACATGCCAGCAGTTTATCAAAGCTTTGAGAAACCTTCAGTCATTTACCTTATTTGTCTCAATGTTATCAGTCACCATCACTATTGTTTCCACATTCTCCTGCCAAACCATCTTCCAGAAATCATCAACAGTGCTCTCTTGTGGACCTTTGAGATTAAGATAATAATAAATCTACTTTTCACAGAACAATTGCAGTGTTTAAATAATTGCCAAGAATTGTTTCCATACTCCATTAGTGCCTATTAGGGCTGTCACGATTCATTGGTAATTGTGATAATCACAATAGTAGTTTCCCCACGATACAATAAAGTATCATATCAAACCAAAATGCAAAAATGCATTGAGGTTTCGCTGATATGTTTAAGTCCAAATAATGCCATGATGTCCCATTCCTTTTATTAAGTAACTGGTCAAATGCTACCTTAACTTGTTTGAAAAATACAGCTTTGTGTATAATTCGATCATGGGAATTCTTGGCAAATTTTGTGTTTTGACCTCTGGTGACCCCCGATGATGATCAAGGGAATTTGGGGGAAATTAATTTGCTTTTTATTCTGATGACAACAGATTACAATATAAGGAATTCTTGGAAAGTTTTGCCTTTTGACATCTGGTGACACCAGACAATGATCTTGGGAAATTTTGCTTTTTGACTTTGGTAACCCCAAATGACCTTCAACCTCCAGTATAAAGCAACAGGTTTCTTTCCATTACCATAAGGCCACAACATACCAAGTATGAAATCTATCCAAGCTTCCTACCTTGAGATATCATGTTCACAAAGTTCTCAGAGTTTGACCCTTGGTGACCCCAATTGACCTTTGACCTCCACCAAAAACAATAGTGTTCTTCCTCAAACCATAAGGCATCTACAAACTATGTATGAAATTTATCCAATCTTCCTACCCCCAGATACCATGTGAACAAGGTTTCAGAGATTGATCCCCTGTGACAACAAATGACCTTTGACCTCCATCAAAAATGATAGTGTATTCCTCTTACCATAAAGCATCTACATGCTAAGTATGAAATATGTTCAAGCTTCCTACCACCAGATATCATGTTAACACGGTTTTCACAGTATGTCCCCTGGTGACCCCAAACGACCTTTTGATCTCCACCAAAAACAATCAGGTTCTTCCTCATACTGCAAGGCATCTACATACTGAGTATGAAATTTATCCAAGCTCCCTACTTTGAGATACTATGTTAACAAGATTTTCAGAGTTTGACCCCTGGTGACCCCAGATGACCTCAAACCACACCAAAAACATTAGGGTTCTTCCTCTCAATATGAGGCATCCATATACCAAGTATGACAACTGTCGGAATTTTCCTTCTTGAGATACCATGTTAACAAGGAAGTGTCACAAACACACACTTATTCACACATGCACACACATACATACATACACACACACCATCATGACTGCAGAGGTTTCTCTTTCATCGAAACCAGAAACGAGAAGTAGAAGCAAACGAATGCATTGTTTTTTAACGATATTCATAAACATTTATTGCAGTTTTTTAAGTTTTCAAATACATGTCATGTTGCTAAAATAAATGGAATAGTTACAAAAACAATCAAGAAATTTAGAGTTTGAAATGTATCAAGTGTCTAAATTTAATTCATTCACAGGTTCAATTTTCATTGGGTAATATCGCAATGCTACCATTTATCGCGGCACTGTCGGCAGCAATAATCGTGATGCCATTCTGCTGTATCGTGACAGGCCTAATACCTCTGTAGGTGCTTCAACTAGTTTACGCTATATTAGTGGAAGTTCATACCATGTTCACTGTCTAGTAGTATAGGCCAGAAGTAGTGATTTCAGTTCATTGTTATTACATTCAGTGTAAGTAGCAAATATTCATTACAAGCCAAGGATCCATGATCAAATTAATCAATTACTTGCAGGTCTTTCAAACTGGTTAAGCTTCTGCAAATAAGATGTTCCCTGTTTCTTACATACATTTCTGGTATAAGCTAGCAGAGTGCCTACACAGATAGTTGACAAACGGGGACATCCTTCTTTTCTCACCTGTGCATGAGTGTCATCCTGGGGAAGAGTGCTAAGAGGAGGGTACATGTAAAGACTGGCTAAGGTGCAAACTTGTGCTATTTTTGGCAAAAATTTAACCGATTATATCTTTACAAATTGTCATTATCTGATTATTTAGTGACATTCTTATTTTTTGGCTGGGCATAAGTCAAGAGGTGCTGTTTAAGAAAAAGGGATGACACTCTAAACTTGAAATTTTTGTCTTTGTGGGGTGCCCTAGATGCAAAATGGTGCTATCACTGGTAAAGCATAAAGCACTGGATTGATTATGGATGTAAGAATCCTCATTATTTTGTAATTTTTTTCCTATTTTGGTAGGGTATAATTGAAGGAGATGTTGCCTTAGGGGAGGGATGACACCTCTGCTCTTTGCAAAGTTTCTCTTGTACTAAGTTCTCCTAGATCCAAAAATGGTATTATCTTTGGTAAAGTTTTGGGCTGATAACATGATTTGCAATTTTAATTATTTACTGAATTTTTTGGCTGTGGCATGGCACCCTTACAAGGCTGGTACCCGATGCAGACTTCTCCCTACCAGTCTTAGAACTCCACTTGGAGAGCCACCATTGGTTGGCATGCAACCATAGCATAGGCCATGCAAGAAAATGCTAGGTCAAACTGTCTCCCAGATGAGCGGAAATGACACATTTTAGACCTTAAAGTTGCATCTAAACATTCTTAACTTTAGATTTCATGCTTGAGAAACATATTCAAGTTTCAAGAAGAAAACTTAGATTTAATTTCAAGGGAAAATGCAGTCACCCCAACCAGTGTACCAGGATATCCTCTGTCATGAATAGTATTTAAGAATCATGTCACAGTATATTTCTCACTGAGCTGTGAAATTCACATACAGAGTAACTCCTTGGTCTACCTTGAATATGCAATATTTCTGCTCTAACATATCATGAAAGAAATTTGAAGGGAAATAAGAACAGTTTGTAAGATTTAGCTGTTGCTTTAAAATGAGTTGGCAGCAACTGCTTATGCCCTTTAAATTAAAAGTTCCTTTACCAGCTCACTGAGTTTAACAAATTATTAAAGGTAATCACAGGCTATTTATCTTTAGCCAGCATATATGCTGGTGCATTCAAGTAGTGTATCTTGTAGGAGAAAGATGGTTCATTTGTCAGGAAGAGAAACTCACACAAGAATGCATCTGGGGGGTCCAGGGACTTCCCAAGGAAATTTGGGGAAAAGGGACCTTACATGCAATTTCCCAGGTTTTGGAGGACTTGGAAGCACAATCTGGACAGTGACATTTTCAGTATTTCAGTATTTTTTCTGTCAAGTAGGCCAACTTTCATATATGATTTGGAAATCTCAGGGGTAGGCTGCCCCCGGCTCCCTGCAGGCTATGACCCTGCTGAATGGTCTAAAGTTTAATAAAAAAGTATCAGGGACCAGGGGCTTTGTTCAGGAAACCAATAAGACTAGCTGGTTGCTAAATAAAGGGGGTTGCATACTAAATGTAGCTGACATTTATCATATATTCATGAAACATTGCTAATGTTACTTGCATGCTAGGGTGCTAGCTAAGTTAGCAGTTACCCTGTGTATAATCTCCACATCACTAGCATGGAGACTAAGAACACTTGTTTCACTGACTACTGACATGCTAACATGGCTAGAAAAATCATGGGCTTCGTCATGTAATATGGAGATTTGTTTATCAACTAGTATTGGACATGGGTTAGACTATTACACCTAAACACACATTGGATCTAAGTTTACTAACACCTAACTAGCTGCTTAGTTGGCCGAATGTTTTCTTAAATATGTGGCTCAGATTCCTACCAAAACTTGGTAGATCAATCTCTTCAAAACCAACACTGTAATGCTTACTCAATTCATGATGTCTTATTCTGTGTGACAAACATACAAACAAACATAAGACAATTACATGCAATGTGTTCAAGAAAAATAAAGACTCACTCACCTTGAGCAGCAATAAAGGATGTCTTTCCTTGCTGGTTCAAATAGAGAGAGAGAAAAAAATAATCCATTCCAAAACCATTTCTTGAAACCTTTCTCAATTAAGACTTATCAGCTCTGCAATGTTAAATACACACTGTGAGAATGTGATATACTTGCTCTTGAGGGGGAATAGCAAAAGTCCTTTTTTTTTGTCTTCAATTTGGTACAGTAACTCTAGATTTCTGGATACACTGATATTTAATTTTTATCCTGGCAACTTATGCCTTTTATTCTGTACACAGGCACTTGAAAGGCCATGTAAATTATTTGCAACCAATCAGGGAATATATTCTCTCAGTTATGAAGAGACTAAGCCTACAGTATATAGCCATTTCAGTTTTATGTCAGCACTGCTGAAAAAAATGAATGGACTTTCTCTCCTGCTTTGAAACATTTGCCTCAAGTACATCACAATAAAACATTGCCTCATATATTTCTGTCATATTCTACAGTCCATAAAGAAAAAGGGTATCATGACTGAGTGTATATATAACTTTTTAGATAAAATTTGTATGAAAATGAGCTTGTACCCAAAGTATCCCTGCACTGCCACCAAAGCATAGTATCATCACTACAACAGAAAATTGAAAGATTTGTTTTGTGATAAAAGAAGCAGAAAAACCACTCTCTCCTACACAGACACAATTTCTGTCACACAATCATGACCAAGGCATTCGTAAGTAGATATGGTGGTACTTTTTCTAAATCAAAAACTTCACAACATACCTGCAGAGGAGTTCAGCCATAAATGTATACAGTCCTAGTATGCCAACATAGTTGTTGCATACTAGGATAAAAATGACCTTTGACCTCCATCAAAACTGAGGATCACCTTTATATAACCAAGTGCATGGTCTGGTTGTAAAATAATGGGTGTAAAAAAATTACCAAGACCTTCTATATGATACCATTTTAACTGGGTCTTTGATATACTGGAGTGTGGAAACATGACATGGTAGCAGGAACCTATGACAGTATGTTGTGCTTATTAGATTTACTGCACACACATATCATGCATGAAATCCACCTCTTCCTCATGAGATGAAAAACTTTTAAGTGTCTTCACAATCTCAACTCTGTTGACAAGTCACAATTTCCACCATAACTGGTTGGTTAAATTGTTTTAAATCATGCAGAAGAACACATGTCCTGATGCAAAATTTGCCAATGTTACTATTCTTGAAATCTGCCAAAGAAAGCCCACCTGACATAATGTGTCCATAAAGTTTACCATGTGACATCTTTGACCTCAGTGACCTTAATTCAACCTTGAAAGGAGTAGGGATCTTTTCCTTAAAATGTCATCCACACATCACCCTTCAAGGTACCATACAGACTAACATTCAGTCCTTCATCACATTTGTTACTCTTATTCACAGAAGGACATTCAATTACAGTCATATTGCCTCACTGCCATTTCATCATGAAACCACCTAACATTACCTGACCCAGATTTTCACTGCTACTGAATGATGAGTCAATTGGCAAGGGTTATAAATATAGAAAGATGATACATGATAAATATGAAAACCAGCAGCTTGTAGGAGTAGAATAAAATTTTAACAGGAAACCTGTACCAAATTCTTTAAAGCTCCAGTGAAGTCAATAGAAAGAGTGTAATTTATTATAAACATTTTGTAACATAAAAATACTGCCAGTCTGCAACTTATCCTAAACTTCAAATATGTATGTCTATCATACAGCTACAACTAATGAGCTCAAACGTGCAAAGAGAAGCAATTTCAGTATTAAAGGAAAAGTATTTAAGCCAAGTGATTCCATATTAACAATCATTACAAAAGGACACGTACATTAATACTTTGTACAAGGCAACATTTCATCTTTCTAGCACCTCTACTGGTAAAAACAGGGGTGGTTTAAAAAAGGTAAATGTTAGCAGAATGTTGTATTAGTGCAACTGTACACCTAATTTGCATTTTAATCAGTTTTATTAGTAGAGTAAAACCTGGAATTGACTCATCAAAGTATGAAAGTAACATCCAATCACAAAAAGAATTTCACATTAAATCAAACTCATGCAAGTCGAGCCCACTGATGAAAGTCTGACCTAGAATCACTACAATTTATATCCAACTAAACCCTGGAACTAAGGAAGAAATCACATTTGGCAGACTATTACTGGTTAATAAACTGTTGAGACTCCAAATTTGGCAATATAATGGACGAGGTGAACTTTTAATATGTGAATGACATCACTTTATAGAACAATATTTTCTTGTTCCAACACAGAAGTGAGAACTTTCATTCAATGAACTACAGATTACTAAAATATCTCACCAATTGCACCAACTTCAATTTCTATGGAAGTCTATTGTTAATGCACTACATATGACCTGACTTAAATCACCTCATCTTTCATGAATTTTGCCTTAATTATCAGCCATAGCACTGGCTGTGTGATATATATTTGGGATGACTTCCTCCCTTTTCTATGAGTGCGGTTTTCCACTATCTTCGTATAGTAGGAAATAAAGCAACATTTTCAAGAAATAACTTACATTAGCTGATCATTAGGTGAACTTTGGCAGCTTTATAAATTAATTTGCATACCAGCTAGCTGTATTAATTTGAACAGCAACCCTAAAAATTCATTCCAAATGGAATTATGAAACCCATCACAGAATTATGGCATCTCTATCTTCCAAAAACTAAGCATATGCCAACTATTAAAATACCAAGACCAAAACTTGTACCAGAGATGATATTAAAGGTTGCTTTCAGTAGTATCAAAGTTATCAAGCATTTAATCCAACAGCAGAAGTGATAGTTCATAGCAGTGTCAAGAAAGCAGAGGGTTGTAGATATTACCTTGATATAACTGGCATTGATGTAGTCAGACCTGGCATCACTACCATTTGTATCCAACTTAACTCTGGAATGGTCATCTTAATACAGGAGTGATGTCAGTAAATATTTTCATATTAACAAGTATTACATACAACTTCGAAAATATCTTCACTGGTAAATTGTGTTGTAAATTTTTCATGTAGCCTGTGATTAAGTTCTATCACAACCATTTGTTAGGCACTATGGCATATTAACTTAAGTTAGCCACAGGCCATTCTGAGCTTTACAAAACAAAAATGAATCCAAAGAACACAGGATTTTAACTTGCTGTAATATGCAAATGCAGACATAATACATAGCCAGGCAAGGTGCATCACATATAACAATGAATTATACATAGCCTGAATATAATATTCTTCAGTAACTTGTTAAAACCATGCCTTCTGAAGCTTGGGTCATCAGTTTAAACAGCTCTAGATTTGACTCTTTTGAGGTGCATCATCTCCAGTCTGAATGCAGAGGTGTATGTCACCAAATACTGTCAAGTACATTGGTTCAGAATGAACTGTTACAAACTAACTTTTTCAAGGATTACAGCTGTTTCATGTCTCACTGGGAATGGAGCAATTCACAACACACTCTTATCTACTAAGATGTCATATTGATATACATGGATATTCAAATGTTTCATCAGCTTTGTTGGCCAAAGGGATACTTTTAAAAATACATCTAAAGAATTATGCAAAATATTGAAGAAAAGGTTGGTAATGACCACATACTTCAAAGGCTTGTGATGGAACTAAAATTCACTGGTTATTAAATCTTACTATGACACAATACTATACTGCACTCATACCATCCAATTAAAACATGTCATCCTTATGAGCTCAATGTCTGCACATACAATGCTATTACAGCATACAGGTTTCCAATTTTTTTGAAATAAACATGAAGATATTTAGTTAGTGATGTGGTACAAGTTTATAGAGGCACTGAATTGGTTCATGAAATACACTAAATTTTTCGAAACCTGTCATGTTTTCATCACATACGAATGACAATTGGTCAAACTAAGATGACCCCCATATCCTACGTACAAACAAACCTTTCACGAGTGATTCAAATCGGTTTTTAAAAATTCATGACCAGACACTTTTTCACATTAGTACTGATCATAACTGCACATGATCATTGCAAGCAAGGGTCCCAAAATTCCATAATTTTAGTTTTTGCATAAGTGTTGGATGCAAAACTTGAACAATTATGCTAATTTTAAGCATTGTCATGGTAGTACTCTTGAAAATCCTTACAAAATAATCAATATCAACTCAATGTGCTGCTTTAAGTTACAGTACTGAAAACTTACAGGCTAAGATGGTTTTGAAGAAATTTCTTGGTTTGTTCTGGAACTTCAAAGCAACACTCCATGGATACTGCCCTCCTGATGGTAATGCCTGCAGGGGAAAGTTTACATCAAGAAAAGAAGAAAATATCACAATACATGGGCTCAATGGACTTGTTAAACTCTTGAACTAGTAATATCAAGATACTTCCAGCTTTGGTTGATTGCATTACAGACTTGGAGACTTGGAGACTTGAAAAACATGATATACAAATACTACGAAACCTTTGGCTGTATAATAATGACCCAAAATGCAAAATAAATGAGGTACTCCAAATGTAAGATTTTACTAGTGAAAAACCATTCAAAAATTTTTGTGTAAAGTAGTTTTGCCATAAGTTTACATGGTGCAGCAAAAACATGTCCATGGTATACGTTGCACTACAGTACCTGAAAGGTGAATAGTGGTGAAGTAAAGGATGTTTCCTTCATACATGCCATCGGAGGTCTCTCCACTAACAATTTATCATGTCACATGTACAAAAGTGTCTTTAGTAACTATACATTCCATTCATTCTATTACCTTTTATTACTCCATCCTTGCAACTGATTAATTGCCCACAGTTACAAAACCAACAGTAAAGATAAAAAGACCTGCTATTGACTGTAAGGTTTCAATTCCTCTCTTCCTGACCCTCCAATAAAATGCCAAAACAATCTAGGAAATTCTCCAATTAATTATTTCTACTTAGAGCTCTTATTTGCCCCTCACTTGAAAATTTCTCTAGATAGGTAATTACTACAGAATATCCAAGTAAAGATATTTTGTCAAATTAGCTAACATTAATATTTAACTGGTCTTCCCCATGCAGGGGCTTCAGTCCAGCAAGCAACCAAGTTAGTCTGCTGGGCAACCAATTTTTATGGTAAGTCCGTGCCAAAGTGGTCGGAAAGCTGTAGTAAAACCGACGTACATGTACCTTAAGCAGGATTAAACCCACACACCCTGCGCAGCATTGAGCCCACGCACTTGTGAAACACACTGGAGCACAGCAGCTGGCATAAACCATTCTACCACTCCAGAACCTATTAGTATAGCAATTTTATGACACAGCATATAGCCTCCAGTCAGTTAATATAAAGAGATACAAAAATTTATCTTTCTTGACTACATCATTTTACAATGTTTTGACAATTTGACCTCTGCTGACCTCACATGACCTTTCAACCCCACCAAATATAACAACAAAGAAAAATGGAAGTGTCTTGAAAAAGATTTGACCTCCAATGGATCTTGCATCTTGAAATTCTTGGGAAATTTTGCTTTTTGACCTCTGGTGACCCCAGATGACCATCTTGGGAATTCTTGGGATATCTTCCCTTTTGACCTTTAGTGACCCCAGATGACAATCTTGGGAATTCTTGGGAAATTTTGCTTTTTGACCTCTGGTGACCCCAGATGACCTTTGACCTCCACCAAAAACAAAAGGGTTCTTCCTTGGACCATAAGGCATCCACATAACAAGTATGAAACCTATCCAGGCTTCTTACCATGAGAAATTGTGTTAAGAAGGTTCTCCGAGTTTGACACCTGGTAGCCCCAGATAACCTTTGACCTCAAGCAAAGACAATTATATGGTTCTTCTCACCATAAGGCATGCACATACCATATGTGAAATCTATCCAAGCTTCCTACCTTGAGATATCGTGTTAACAAGGTTTTCAGTGTTTGACCTCTGGTGACCCCAGATGACCTTTGACCTCCACCAAAAGCAAAAAGTTTCTTGGACCATAAGGCATCCACGTACCAGGTATGAACTCTATCGAAGCTTCCTACCTGGAGATATTGTGTTAACAATGTTTTCAGTGTTTAACCCCCGGTGACCCCAAATGACCTTTGAATACCACCAAAATAATAGGTTTCTTCTCTCAACATGACAAAGCTATATACCAACTATGAAATGTGTGTCATTGCTATCTTGAGATAGCGTGTTTACAAGCCATTGGCAAGGTTTTCACGCTTTAACCTTCGGTGACCCTAGATGACCTTTGACCACCACCAAAGACAATTGGGTTCTTCCATACATCATGACAAATGTATATACCAAATATGAAAAGTGTCAGTCATTGCTATGTTGATATATTATGTTCACAAGCTTTTTGGTCTTTTACCTCTGATGATCTCAAATGACCTTTAACCTCCACCAAAACAGTAGGGTTCTTCCTCTTAACATGACAAATCTATACACCAAATATGAAATGCGTCCATTGTTGCCATCTTGAGATATCACGTTTACAAGCCATTTACAACGTATTTGCAGTTTAACCTCTGGTGACCTCAAATGACCTTTGACCTCCACCAAAGACAATAGGGTTCTTCCTCTCAACATGACAAATCTATATGTCAAATATGAAAAGTGTCCTTCATTGCTGTCTTGAGAAATTGTGTTTACAATGTTTTCAGTTTTTGCCTCTGGTGACCTCAAATGACCTTTGACCTCCACCAAAAACAATAGGGTTCTTACTCTCAACATGAAAAATCTGTATACCAAATATGAAGTGTCCGTCATTGCTATCTCGAGATATGGTGTTTACAAGCTAAGTGTCACATACATATGCACACAAACACACACACCCACCCACCCACACACACATGACATCACCATGGCATAGATTCCTTACCTGCCTTCGGCATGGAATCAAAAAGCTTCAAATTTTCATTTCAATTTTTGACACATACCATAAACTGTTGTACAATATCATTGACAACATCTTCTTTGTTTCTGCTCATGAAATTCTGAAACTCTGCCGCCTTAATTGGTCCTGGCTGTACTGGTTTAGCTTTGATGTTGATGTATACTCCAGTATACTCCTCCAGTCTGTCAGGAACTTCATAATTATTGTCTTCATCTTCATCACCTGATAGGTGTGACTGGGGTACATCTGGTAACTGTCTTCTTTTCTCTGAACCTGCTCCTACATCTTCATAAGCACCACTGTTTACTCCTTTCACATTTCTGGTATGATACCTAGGTGTTGCCTCTGGTTTCTGTGGTTGAGGAACAATCGCTACTTCATACTGTGGTGGTATGGATGCTCCATCCTGTGGTTTATGGTTTAAATCTTCATACTTAGATGATGAAACTGCCCTGGACTGTTCTTCCAGGGGAATGTAATCTTCAGGATCATCTGCCATCCCTACAATTGATGAAAAATAAAATATTACTTAACATAGGCAGAAGTAAGCATAACAGTCAACTTAAACAACATGAAACACAGAGTTAGTATGGTCTTGTTTGATAAGTGGAGAAGTTTCATGTTATTACCCTGACACATATTTGGGACTGACTGGAAAAAGAACAAGCTATTGCTAATACTTTACTGTACTAGATGGTTACTTTATATTCATTCACATAACATGTTCTGGCAGAGAACATCTTTTGTTTCTTGCATAAGTTGTCTGAAATTACTGACATCTTTCTGGTATATCAAAGAATAATCTAAAAACTGTTTGTTGACAGGCAACCTGCAATGACTGCAGACCATATTTTACAACTGTTTATTCATATACAGAAATGCCTCTTAACTACTGTACCTGCATTAACATAATCAGTGTCTCCACCATCATCTGCCTTTGTTGCTTTCTTGTCCTTGGAGAAATGTTTCCTTTTGTATCTGACAAAAGAGAAAATATCGTCAAGGTAATGATCACAGGTCATCAAGTTACAACCGAACAAACTGAGTGTCTTCTTTAACAGAAACCAAATCCTACTTCGTTTCTTCAAAATGGCAAGATGCAATGATGTCTACAAATAGTGGGACATATGTGTAAAGTAGTAGCAGATAGTATTTATGTTTAAGAAAGTACTATAGAAAACCTTTGCATGCTTGTAGGGCAGAATACTCCATGTTAACTTGATCAAATTTACTTTAACACTCATATAATTCTGCTCAAAGTGAACTTAATATTTCTAAAATTCACAGTTAGGGTGAAAGATTTTTGTTACTTAGTTTTACCTCCAAGTCCCGATGCTAAAAATACATCAACCATGTAGACAGAAGTAACAGTTATAACCACAATTTACTAAAAAGAAGCAACTTCTACTATGAAGCTGTAAATTGTTTACAAATCCATATCTTATCTCCAAAAGTTTTAAGCTGGCAATGTTAGAATTCTGAAGCTATTAAAGTAGCATGGAATCCTTTGTATGATGAAGATGAGAAAATTAAGAACTAAACCTTGATTAACCTCTATTTTAATTTACACAAAAGCAGAAAATAAATCTTTCAAAGCAGCGATACAGTGATTTTAGAATTAACAGAACTTAGTTCAATACACAGCAGTGCTTACCTTATTATAATGAAAACTATGGCAGTAATTACCAAGAAAGGTATAATAATCAGAGAGATAAGATAGGCAGGTGCAGATGTGTCTGAGAAGAAACAGCAATCATGGAGAACAAAATGAAAGTTTGCTTGGGTCTGGGCAATGAGATAAATTGTCTAAATAATGTTGTTATAATGAAAGATGTTACAAATAACGACATCAGAGAGCCTGAAATGTTACAAGTTTTAATAACCTGGACTGTAGATGCGAATAAAACAAACAAAACTTGATAAGGACAGATGACATCTCACCTTTGTGCTCAACAAGTAAAATACTGTGTCATAACTTAATGTTTCATCTAAAACCTCTGATTGTTATATCTAAACCTCAGGCAGAGGCATTGTACCCACTGGGGCTCAGGGGCCCAGCCCCCCTCCCCCCCCCCCCAATTTTGTCAAGGGTGTCATATGGTTTTGTATGAAAATGGCCTTTGAAGACCCGTAACATATCGTACCTAAGGCACTTTGCCTTAGGTTACAATATTTTTCACTACCTCCTTGTAAAATATTTTTTGCACAATGCCTTTTATACCTTCACCCACTCACTACTTCTCATGGGTCCCCCAAAAAATTTATTTTTGCGCAACACCCCAGAATTCAGGTCTTTGAAGGACAAAGAAAGTATTTGCAGTCATTTAAAATCCTTCTTCTTAAGTTCTTAATTTTCAGCTTCCCTTATTTTTGAAATACCTATGATTTTGCCAGATTCTAACCTGGCAAAATGATTGTAGTATGTGAATTTTACTATCAACTTTGATTTGATCAGTGCACTTTTCCCCAGCCTGTACAATACTTGGGGCCAACCAATGACACTTTTTGACACATTTTTCTACTAGTCTGTGTAGTGGCTCTAAGCATGCAGCTACTGGCATTCAGGGCTACTTCCAATAATTCTTCCACAAGGTCAGCAAAATGCTTAATTTTCTCTGCAGTGAGAGGTCATTTCTCCCTGTGCATTAGCTCCATATTCTCTGTTGTTTTGCTTTTGAATTACCATTACAGAAAGCTCTACTACTGGTTTTGCCAAAGGTACATGTCACTTTTCAATAGCCCTTTAGTATTAACATGCAGAAGCCAAGAAGTATGGTGATTCAAAGAGAAACATTCTCATGACCATAATGTGGACAGTTTAAGGAAGAAATGCCATGGAAATCCTTATTTCACCAACCTTTCAGGATTTATCTCACAATTAAGTTTTGATTTACATGAGTTTTCATTTACAAAGGACTACTGATATCATGTGTTCACCAGTCAAAGTAAAAATTAACTCAGAAAACAACAGTTTGCTAGTTCTCTAATGATGCTAGTTCTTTAGTGATACTCTTCTGTCTCTTTCTCAAGTCCTTACACAAGTTGTGTTCTGTCTTACACCAATTTCACAATCAGCTTTTCTCAGAATAACAGTCTTACAACTGTGACCCTTCTCTGTATAAACCTATTTCAAACTCTGTACAATACTAGATAATTAATGAAGCAATACCGAATTCTAAGTTATGCATACGATGGTACTTGAAATGTTTGCCTACTCCATAACTTAATTCGCACATGCAAAATTTTTAGACTGCTTTTCTCCAGAATAACATGTAAAAGGGCTATTTGATCTGTCACGCAAAGTAAAAAAGCATCACCTTCTAAAGCAAGATAGTCACCTTCTAGAGTCTGAATGGGTTTACTCTCCCTGAAATCACTCTCTTGATCAGTAGTGACAGTTACAAAGAAGATGTACAAAGATCCAGGTTGAAGTAATCCATCATCAACAATGAACCATCTGATGTCAACATCCTCCACAGTACCAGCCAACTGAGAAGTGTCATCAATGCTGCCCTCTATCCTGTAGTAGACTTTATAAGTAGTCACTCCAGTGCTACACATCACTTCACCAGGATGTAGCTAGAATGAAAGTAGACATTGAAAATAATTCTCTTGAGTATAGTTTTAGGACTTACGTTCACTTCCACCTAAATTTACATTTCCTGTGAAAACACTGCTTACAATACTGGTGTCAGGAGACTAAGGGAATGCATAGTAAACAGTACTTTTACAACTGACAGTTTTAATCAAGCTACAAGAGGAACTTTTCCATACTGAACAACACTGCAAGTGATCCAATTTTATTATTTTAAGAGCTGGTCAATTTTCTTTATGCACACAGTGAAAAATGGAGAAATTTGTGGTTATTTCCATTTATCAGAGGAAAGTTTGCATAAATATGCACAGATGTGTTAGCTAAGATAAACCTTCTGCCTAACCAAGATGGGTGGGGGTTGGAGACAGACAAACAGTCAAGCAGCCCACTGTAAGGAAAAATACAGTCACCCTAATACAGAAAAGGCTTCTTTCAATTACGAGATGATATTTTTGTTACTTATTTGGTAAGTTCAAGCAGAATAACTCCTTGCTTTACTTTATTAGTCTACATTTTTGTTTAGAAACATGATGAAAGATACTTGTAAAGGGAATAAAAGAGGATTGTAAGATTTTGCTGATGTTTGAAAACAAACTATGGGTGACTGCTTATAAACTTTAACAAGTTGCTAGATCGCCATTTTCATCTCCAAATTTTAAAGAAAATGAACAAAGGTACACAATGGCTTTCTTCAAAGCAATAGGCCAGTGCACACATTCTTTCCTATTGCGCTTGTGCTTCACACTACCAACCACATGCAAATTTGGTTACATGATGCATGAGAGCAGTGCTTTTATCCAGGAAGCATATTGCAATAAAGCAATGTGAAGGGATGAACTCATAAATGCACTATGACTCTCATGCACTTTCCAAATATACACCCCTCAGTGAAACAAATTCTATACTGCAAATCTCAAATTATCATATACCATGTGAACAATCAAAAGCTGAATTCATATCAGATTTTATAACAATTGGCATGTCAAATAGACTTTTCTTAATACTTTGCTCTGTTTAAACCCCATCTAAATTGTACCTGCAAAATAGCTGGATCAGCACTACTATTTTTTACTGCAGTACTTAATCCTAAAAATGAAACTCATAAATTAATATCAGGTTTCAGTCAAACTGACAGAAATATGTGTATTTTACAGTCGTACATACCTGCCATGATACATTAACTTTGTTGGATGATGTCAATTGGACATTAACTGAGGCTACCATGTTTGGAACTACACAAAAGGGAAAAATAGAATATCAAATGTCTTCATGTTTGTCAAGAAGATTTCACAGTGAAGTCTTATGGTCGGTGATATTACTGAGATATTAAACCAATCATCAAATGGTCTCCATCGCAAAACTACAATTGAAGAAAACACAAAGCACCATTTACTTTAGTGATATATAACACAATCTACTAGCAGAAAATGCTCAACACTCTGGCTAAGCTTTGAAAGCTAAGTTCTTCATTGCATAATTAAGTACTTATAATAGGCTGATAAAGATGAATGGCTACAGATGACTGATAGCCATAACACTGAAGGGTGGAAATAGTTTTAGTAAGGTAAAGGAAAAAATGCACTCGCTGATTTTTTCAGATTAAGCCTTTCCAAAATGATGTGAAAACTTTCTTTAGTTAAGGGCTGAGTCAAGTATTTTGTGAGGATTTTAATCAAAGTGCCATTTGCAGTTGGTTACATAAACCATTTGAGAAATCTTTACAGTGAATTTCATCAATATATTAAACAAAACATTACTTCTGATCAAAAATTGGTTTATACAACCAGGAATTTTGGTAGAAAGTTTTCATTCTTCTCTGCAACAAAATGGTAACTGTATATCTGTCAGACTTGTCATGACTAATTTCCTGGGAAAACAGTTTTTGCTTTGACCTTAGCAATTTGACAATTGACTGTTGACTTATCTCTGTAATTCTTGCATGAGTATATTGACACTCCCCACCTTGATATGCTTCTATAAATGGTTTAATTTATTTCACACAAGTCAAAAGTTATCAATTTGATAACCAAAAATAACCAGAAAGCCAGAAGGCTTAGTGATCCCTTGCCAATGAAATGTTAGTCTATTACTGTGTTTTCAAACTGACAGTGTTTCATAAATAACTGTCTTTACAATTTTGGGCACAGAATGCCTAGGATCCATGGGCATAGACCAAACACACTAACACTATATTAATAACCCTTGAGCTCCCATGACCTCAAATGACTTTGACCTTCACTTAATATGGGCCATACACATGTCAAGAATGTGATTCATCAACATTTCTCTGCTCAAGATATAGTGTTTGCAGTTTTTCAACCTTCTGACCTCTGGTGATCCCAAATTACCTCAGACCTCCATCAAAAACAAGAGGGATCATTTAATCAATACAGGCCATTCACATATATCAAGTATGATATTCATTAAAAGTTACCCTGCTTGAGATATCATGTTTACAAGGTTTTAACTTTTTGATCTCTGGTGACCTCTAATAACCTTTGACCACCACAAATGATAAGTGGGATCATCTACTCACTGTGGGCCACCTACATGTCAAGTATGAGATCCCTTGAAGTTTCCCTGCATGAGATCTGGTGTTTACAAGGTTTTAACTTTTTGACCTCCAATGACCCCAAATAACCTGACCTTCAACCAAAAATGATGATGATCATTTACTCAATATGGGCCATCCACATGCTAAGTATGAGATTCATCAAAGTTCCCCTGCTTGAGATATAATATTTACATGGTTTTAACCTTTTGACCTCTGGTGACCCCAAATGAACCTTGACCCTTTACTAAAAATAGGGATCATCTTTCTTATATGGACCATGCAGATGCCAAGTGTGACATTCCTTGAAGCTATACATCTTGAGGTTGAGTGTTTACAATTTCCAAGGTATTTACCATTTGATCTCTGGTGACCCCAAATGACCTTCACCTTCACCAAAAACAATAGGGATCATCTACTCAACAAGGGTTATCTACATGCCAAGTATGAAATCCCTTGAGGTCATACCCTTCTTCAGATATCGTGTTCACAAACTGTGTCACAAACACACACCTATACGCACACACACCATGTCAAATACAAATACACATGCACACACAGCATCACCATTGCATAGATTCCTCATACAACATCAAGGAATCAATAATGCAGATCATATTATCTTGTAATATTTTAAAAATCTGGGGTTGGGGAAATGTTTGTGTAGGCCATCATCCCCATTTGTCAAAAAGTGGGGGATTTATCCTCTCCCCCTTCCTCCATATTCATGCCTATGATGTGGATGTAATATAAACCTCCTTTGAAGTATCATAACAAAATTTTTATTTTACCTGAATTATATTATCACAGGATCTGTAACCTGTAATTCCTTCAAATGCTCTTCAATTTCTCTCTAATATGATACCAACTTTATCAAAGTGGCTAGGATAAAAGTTCCTACAGTGTGAAGGGGTATCACAGCATAGTTCCTCCAAACTTCCTCCTTATTTAATCTCAGACAATCTGAATTTTGATTTGTAATTTCTTTCCTTACAAGATTTGTCTCCCTATGTTAAGTGCTGATTATTGCCAATTATTCCAAATTTAAAGCAGGTCCAAAAGGGTACAAACATTATTCAGGACTGACCTAACTATAGGGCAATGACATGTTATTTAATCTCTACACTGACCACAATCTATAAACACTCATAACTGTGCACCCTGCAGTCAAGAAGCCTATCTATGCTACTAGCTCATAGTGATGTTAAATGCAGCCAGATGGTGTCCCTCATTACGTATCCCAAACTAACTTCTTTTAAACAAAATATAACCATGACTGAGCATTGAAAGCTTTTGCCAGACAAACTGACACAGAGACAAAATGTAAAAGACAGAAGCTTCACTGTCTATGCAAATTCAGGCTAAAAAACCTAGAGGCCTTAATTACCATTGCAGAGGGTCTTAACTGTCACAGATGGACTTCTGGGTCCTTCTCCATTTTCTCCCTCTCTGACAGCAGCCACACTGAAGTCATATTCGATATCAACCTCCAAATTGTCTGTTCGAAACTCAAAGGGCCTTCCTACTGAAACTTTACCACCTTGTTGCCACTCCATTGACGAACTCCTCAGGTAGTATGGGATGTAGGCCACCACAGGGGGATCCCCATCATCTACTGCTGGATCCCAGGCTCTCCATATGATAGTAACTGAAGTGTTAGACACATTTCCAGGTATGGGAGCAGCACTCAGGGTGGGAAGCTCTGAGAAGGAAGATTTTTTCAGGCAGGTCTCTCAAGTACACGTTGAATGTATGACAAGGTTTACGGCATTTTGTGCTGTATTAAATTTTACATCACAATCAGCTTTATGGGCTTCTAACAAATTCCAAGAAATGGATGTATCTAATTCAATTCAACCTAGCAGCAAAGATATTTGTGCAATATGTTTGTCTGCTTAAAGGGGCTATTGCACCACCTCAAACATATTTTATGGGAATATGATTACATCCCCAAATACAATTTGTGACTTCACTTTGACTGACATTTATTTCAAACAGTAGAAAAAAAAAATGGGTGGCAATTAAGTTCAAAATCCTCAGCTTTTCATGTGTCTGCCATGGGTAATGACAGGTATTTTCAGTGAAAACCCATGTTTTCCTCTGACACTGACACAGTTAGGTTGGCCAGTTGCCACACTTTGCCACAGGTTTGCCAAATGTTTTCAAGGGTTTTAAATGCCAAAAAGTGTGGCAATTAAAACCACTGACAACAAAGAGTTCCTAGAAAAAACCTGTGGCTTGAAATTAAAGGCAGGAAAAAATGTATCAACCTGTTTCCAAAGGGTTCAAAATTGGCAGGTTTGCCACTCAAGAACAGGTGTGATTTCTTTTGTTTTCATGCATGATCCTGTGTGACTACAGATGGAGGTTGACACATTTTTTTTTTTTTTGCAAGGGTGCATATGCATGCAATTGACTGTGGTTGGTCAACAATGACCTGTGCAGTCAGTTGTGTTCCCAATTAGGCTCATACATAGTATTCTGTGGATATCATTGGCCTTGAGCAGGATTAACTCAGTGCAGGCTACTGTAGCTTTGACAGGGAAGTGCACAAAAATGTGTTTTGGATGGAATTAAGATGGGGCTAGAAGTAAACTGCACGGGAAAATTTTGACTGTCTGGGGCAAGGTGATGCCCTTAAATAATTCAAGTACATATAAAAGCATCTTAAAATAAGACTGAGTAAGGTTGATTAAAGAACCGAAAGCTTCCTACTTGGTGCTGTTTTTTTCCATCTTTTTTTTTTGCTGATATAGTTGACTCCCACCATATTCTTTCCATTATAGTAATATTTTTGGTGTGGTTTGTGAATCCTTTATTGGATCCTACAGGCATATTTCCAGAATATCGTTGGTTTTCGGCTTCATCATTCAAGATATATTTCAATAATATTGGGATTTATGAGAAATGTATGAAAATGCGTGACCTTTGGGAGAACTGACCATTGGGCGAGAGAGATTTGCCCTAGCCTTTTTTACACTCTGTTTTATATGGGAATACCTAAACATATGATAACGTCCGTTTAACCACACAATCTTTATGCAATTACTTCAATGTAGACCAACTTACGTACATGTATCAGTTAACATGCATGGCTGATGGACCATTGAGATAATGCATAGTACATCTCAAAACCATCAGGGGAAATATATCCTTACGTATTTTTATTGTTTTCATTTCACCTAACCATGTGCCCGTACACGAATTTTGCCGGATTTTGTAGGATCTAGCGTTTTATAATACATAAGAATATATTTCCCCTTATGGTTTTGAGATATACTTCAATGGTCCTGCAGCCATGCCTGTTATGGATATGGATACATGTAAGTTGGTTTACACTGTAGTAATTGCATGAAGATTGTGTGGCTAAACGAACACTACCATGTTTACATATTCCCATATAAAACAGTGTGTAAAAATGCTTGGGCAAAACAATATTTTCGCCCAACAGTCGATTTTGCTCAACAGTCACGATTTTTCATATATTTTGCCTAAATCTTAAAATTACAGCTATATTCGTAAATCGTAATGTTAGGGGAAATGGGTACACCACGGTTTCATTAAGGTGAAAAAAAAAACAATAAAATACATAAGCATATATTTCCCCATTGCCTTTTGAGACTTAAATATGTATTTTTTGAATGGCTTGTCAACAGTGCATGTTATTGGACACATGTACTTAATTTGGTATACAATGAAGTAGTAGCATATATATTGTGTCGGTAATAGGAAGTAACCTTATATATGTGTGGGTGTGTGTGTGTAGAGAGAGAGAAACATAGCGACTTTATATGAATGAGTCAAATCAACACTATATTAAATAGTCGCATACAGACCATAGGCCATTATACCTTTAACAAAGCACTTGTCTTACAGCTAAAAGAGGATATTAATACATAAATGGAAAACTTAGCCTCAAGCAGGATTTGAACCAGCGACCTCACGCCCACAAGGCGGATTCTCTGACCACTGAACCATTGAGGACTACTATGTGTGTGAACATGGTCAACTGAGCTTAAACACTGCCAAATCAAGTTTTCCATTAATATGTCACAGGGCTTGTCCCAAGTATTATTGAGTAGGAAGAGAGATGTACCGACTTCATATGAAAGAGTCTAATCAATGCTATAGGCCATCATACCTCTAACAAAGCACTTGTCTTACACTGAAAGAGGATTTTAATATATGAATGGAAAACTTAGCTTTAAGCAGGATTTGAACCAATGACCTCTGGCACACAAGGCAGATGCTCTGACCACTGAGCCATTGAAGACTGTGGGAGAACACAGTCAACTGCATGAGCTTGAATACTGTTGAGTCAAGTTTTAATAATGGAAAACTTGACTGTATTTAAGCTCAGTTGACCATGTTCTCCCACACAGGCCTCAATGGTCAGAGCATCTACCTTCCAGCTCACAGAAAACATAATCTTTAAGGGAAACATTTTGTTGAACAAACACTCAACACTGTGTCATAAACATAAACTTTTGGAAAAGATCCATTTCAGTGTTATCATAAAATGACCCAATTAGGTGACGAAAATACCCCTAAACACCCTGTGAAATACTTAAACTGTTACAATATACGTATATCAAACATTAATAAGTGTGCCATAAAAACTTTTGAAAAAGCATGGTGGATTTTTCCTTCACTGAAATCAGTTACTCATAGCTACCACATCTTTCCCCTTAAAACTGAAGTTCCCAATTCAAGTACTGACCGCTGGTTAATCATTCCAATTAGCTACTGTATGCATATAACTTCAAGTTGATGGCCACTCTGGTGTGACATTAGCTCAACATCAATGGGAATTAGATTATGGTGAACAATGAATTCTGCCCTAAAATAAGTGCTGTCATAAAAGTGTAAAAATACTCATGGTCATTATGGTTAATCACTCTCCAGTTTAACCTGCAATAAACCACCATCAAATGTCAATTTTGACACATTTAGGGCAATTGACACATGTATGCATGAATGAGCACCTAATTGGTATTGGAAAGAACTTTTGACTAGTTTTAATAGCAAGGTGCTGCAAAATGGAACTATTTTCATTTTTGTAAAATGACTGTAAAAAACTACTAAAATGTAAAAAATGTCTACACATTGACCCCAAATCCATAGACAAGTAAAATGCAGCACATGCATCCAAAGGATTCCTTATCAGATCTTAAATACAGTTTCATATTGAATCTGTTGGAACTTTAGGGAGCACATCTTTATGTATGCATAAAATGACCCCCAAATGACTCCTAGATGACCCTGACACCAAATCTCTGACCACTCTTAATGACTCAGTCACCATCATGAAAACAGAGAAAACAGGACAATGAGTAACCTCCTTTTTATTAAAGCTTACACCACCTTCATGAAATATGCCTGGCTTGGCCCCTGAATAACTTTATTTTTTCAATGCCATTGTTCACATAACAATGATTACAGAGTGTAGATAGTGTGCCCTTATTAATGTGATAACAATTTATACAAAGTAAAATTCCATCTGATCTGTACAATCAGCAACTCACCATACACAAAATCTGTAACACTGACTCTTCCAATCCAGTCGTTTGCTTTGAAAAGGACACAATAGAGATTTGTTTCTTTAGTTACGTTGTGTGCCCTGAAAGTACCTTGAACTGAATATAAACCAGAGTTCATTCTATTCCCTGTCAGTCTGGTGATTCCTGTTACATTTAGACCTTCTGGTTCTCTGGAAAGCCGCAGCTGAAGTCCCTGTAATACAGCTGTTGATCCTATCAGGGTACAGCTGATGTTCACTGATGAGGAAGGGTTCACCTTAGATAAAGTTACACTTTCAATAGCTGCAAAAGTAGAAACAGCTCATCTTTCTTATTTCCTGTTGGTATATCACTTACTTGGGTGAATCATTCAAATTTAAGACTAACAATAATTAAAGGCTGGCTTGGTGATTTGAAAATTACATTTTTTGGCTATAAACCAGAATGCAAAAATGAATTGAGGTTTCGATGATGTAAGTTCTATTCCAAATAATGCCATGATGTCCCATATCTTTCAGTCACTGGTCAAATGCTATCTTAACATGTTGGAAAAATAGTTTTAGTTCCTATTTAATCTTTGGAACTCTTGGAAAATTTGTGTTTTGACCTCTGGTGACCCCAGATGACCTTTGACCTCCACCAAAAACAATAGGGTCCATCTTTTCACCATAATGCATCCCCAAACTAAGTATGAAATCTATCCAAGCTTCCTACCTGGAGATATGTGTTAACAAGGTTTTCAGTGTTTGACCCTGTTGACCCAGATGACCTCTGACCTCCACCAAAAATGATTGGGTACATCTCCTCACTACAATGCATCCACATACTACGTATAAAATCTATCCAAGCTTTCTCCCTTGAGATATTGTGTTAACAAGGTTTTCAGCGTTTGACCCCTGGTGACCCTAGATGACCTTTGAACTCCACCAAAGACAGTGGGGTACATTTTCTCACTATAACACATCAATTTACCACGTATGAAATCTATCCAAGCTTCCTACATGGAGATATTGTGTTTTCAGTGTTTGATCCCCAGTGACCCTAGATGACCTTTGACCTCCACCAAAAATGATAAGGTCCTTCCTCCTACCACAATGCATCTACATACAAAGTATGAAATTCATCCAAACTTCCTTCCTCAAGATATTGTGTTAACAAGGTTTTCAGGGTTTGACCCCTGGTGACCCCAGATGACCTTTGAACCCCACCAAAAATGATAGGGTTCTTCCTCTTACTATAAGGCATCTACATACACAGAATGAAATTTATCCAAGCTTCCTACATTCAGATACTGTGTTAACAAAGTTTTCAGGGTTTCACCCCCAGTGACCCTAGATGACCTTTGACCTCCACCAAAATTATAGGGTCCTTCCTCTTACCATAACGCACCTACATACAAAGTATGGAATTCATCCAAACTTCCTACCTCAAGATATTGTGTCAACAAGGTTTTCAGTGTTTGACCCTGTGACCCCAGATGACCTTTGAACCCCACCCAAAACGATAGGGTTCTTCCTCTTACTATAAGGCATCTACATACACAGAATGAAATTTATCCAAACTTTCTACATCGAGATATCGTGTTAGTGAAGTTTTCAGGATTTGACCCCAGTTACCCCCAGATGACCTTTGCTTTCACCAAAAATTATAGGTTCCTTCCTCTTACCATAATGCATCTACATACAAAGTATAAAATTCATCCAAGCTTCCTACCTTGAAATATTGTGTTAACAAGGTTTTCAGAGTTTGACCCCAGGTGACCTTTGCCCCCACCAAAAACAATAGGGTTCTTCCTCTCAATATGGGGCATCTATATACCAAGTTTGAGAACTGTCAGAGTTTCCCTTCTTGAGATATTGTGTTAACAAGCAAAGTGTCACAAACACACCCTCATACACCCACACACACGGACACACGCGCACACACGTACATGCACACACAAGCCATCATGAATGCATAGGTTTCTCTTATCATCAAAACCAAAAAGTAGTATCAAACACACAGCACCAATGTCCACCAATGTCTATCAGATATCAACCACTGCATGTGGTTACATCTCTACTTTAGAAGTACATCAGGACTAAAACATTACCTAAACCAGAATGCAAAAATGCATTGAGGTTTCAATGATATATTTTCTATTCCAAATAATGCCATGATGTCCCACACCTTTCAGTCTCTGGTCAAGTGCTATCTTAACATGTTGGAAAACAATTTTAGGTTCATATTTGATCTTTGGAATTCCTGGGAAGTTTTGCATTTTGACCATTAATGACTCGAGATGATGATATTGGGAATTGTTCGGGTAATTTGTTTTTTGGCTCCTGGTGAACCCATGAGACAATCTTGGGAATTCTTGGGAAATTTTGCTTTTTGATCCCTGTGACCTCAGATAACCTTTAACCTCCACCAAAAACGAAAGCATTCATCTTTTCACCATAACGCATCCACATACGAAGTATGAAATCTATCCAAGCTTCCTACCTGGAGATGTCGTGTTAACAAGGTTTTTCAGTGTTTGACCCCAATGACCTCAGATGACCTTTGACCTCCACCAAAAATGATAGGGTTCACCTTACCATGATGCATCCACATACCAAGTGTAAAATCTATCCAAGCTTCCTACCTGGAGATATCGTGTTAACAAGGTTTTCAGTGTTTGACCCCCTGTGACCCCAGATGACGTTTAACCTCCACCAAAAATGAAAGCATTCATCTTCGCACCATAACGCATCCACATACTACGTATGAAATCTATTCAAGCTTTCTACCTGGAGATATCGTGTTAATAAGGTTTTCAGTGTTTGACCCCCAGTGACCTCTGATGACCTTTGACTTCCACCAAAAATGAAAGCGTTCACCTTCACACCATAATGCATCCACATGCTAAGTATGAAATCTATTCAAGCTTCCTACCTGGAGATATTGTGTTAAAAAGGTTCTCAGTGTTAGACCCTCAGTGACCCCAAATGACCTTTGACCTCCACCCAAAAATGAAAGCGTTCACCTTTGCACCATAATGCATCCACATACTACGTATGAAATCTATTCAAGCTTCCTACCTGGAGATATCGTGTTAATAAGGTTTTCAGACTCCTGATGACCCCAAATGACCTTTGACCTCCACCAAAAATGATAGGGTTCATTGTCTTACCATTAAGCATCTACATACTAAGTATGAAATCAATCCAAGCTTTCTAGCTTGAGATATCATGTTACAAGGTTTTCAAGATTTGACCCCTGGTGACCCCAAATGACCTTTGACCCCCACCAAAAACAATAGGGTTCTTCCTCTCACCATAATACATCTACATACTAAGTATAAAATTTATCCAACCTTCCTATCTTGAGATACTGTGCACACAAGGTTTTCAAGATTTGACCCCTGGTGACCCCAGATGACCTTTGACCCCCACCAAAAACAATAGGGTTCTTTCTCGCACCATAATACATCTACATACTGAGTATAAAATTATCCAACCTTCCTATCTTGAGATATCGTGCACACAAGGTTTTCAGGTCTTAACCCCCGGTGACCCCAGATAACCTTTGACCCCCACCAAAAATGATAGGGTACTTCCTCTTAATATGGGGTATCTATGTACCAAGTTTGAAAACTGTCTGAGTTTCTCTTCTTGAGATATCGTGCACACAAGCTAAGCATCACAAACACACACACACACCAACACCCACACCCACACACATACATACGCACATACGCCATCATGACCACATAGGTTTCTCTTTCATCAAAACCAGTAAGCAAATTTGTCAGGGATGGCAGGAGGATTTGAATGACAAGGGGGCCAAGCTCCCTGACAGGTGGCAGGGGCCAGCAGCCGGAAGCATTGACAAAGATGACAGAAAACTGAAAGAATATGCCAAATGCAATACTTTTGCCTTTTGCTTCTTTTGACCAAAATTAGAAAATTTAGGTTTACTGAAGGAAATTTGAAAGTTTTAGATTTTCATTGAAAAAACTTTTAAAAATTTGGCAGTCTTATTGCAGTGACCCTAGATGACCTTTGACCTCCACCAAAAATGATAAGGTCCTTCCTCCTACCACAATGCATCTACATACAAAGTATGAAATTCATCCAAACTTCCTTCCTCAAGATATTGTGTTAACAAGGTTTTCAGGGTTTGACCCCTGGTGACCCCAGATGACCTTTGAACCCCACCAAAAATGATAGGGTTCTTCCTCTTACTATAAGGCATCTACATACACAGAATGAAATTTATCCAAGCTTCCTACATTCAGATACTGTGTTAACAAAGTTTTCAGGGTTTCACCCCCAGTGACCCTAGATGACCTTTGACCTCCACCAAAATTATAGGGTCCTTCCTCTTACCATAACGCACCTACATACAAAGTATGGAATTCATCCAAACTTCCTACCTCAAGATATTGTGTCAACAAGGTTTTCAGTGTTTGACCCTGTGACCCCAGATGACCTTTGAACCCCACCCAAAACGATAGGGTTCTTCCTCTTACTATAAGGCATCTACATACACAGAATGAAATTTATCCAAACTTTCTACATCGAGATATCGTGTTAGTGAAGTTTTCAGGATTTGACCCCAGTTACCCCAGATGACCTTTGCTTTCACCAAAAATTATAGGTTCCTTCCTCTTACCATAATGCATCTACATACAAAGTATAAAATTCATCCAAGCTTCCTACCTTGAAATATTGTGTTAACAAGGTTTTCAGAGTTTGACCCCAGGTGACCTTTGCCCCCACCAAAAACAATAGGGTTCTTCCTCTCAATATGGGGCATCTATATACCAAGTTTGAGAACTGTCAGAGTTTCCCTTCTTGAGATATTGTGTTAACAAGCAAAGTGTCACAAACACACCCTCATACACCCACACACACGGACACACGCGCACACACGTACATGCACACACAAGCCATCATGAATGCATAGGTTTCTCTTATCATCAAAACCAAAAAGTAGTATCAAACACACAGCACCAATGTCCACCAATGTCTATCAGATATCAACCACTGCATGTGGTTACATCTCTACTTTAGAAGTACATCAGGACTAAAACATTACCTAAACCAGAATGCAAAAATGCATTGAGGTTTCAATGATATATTTTCTATTCCAAATAATGCCATGATGTCCCACACCTTTCAGTCTCTGGTCAAGTGCTATCTTAACATGTTGGAAAACAATTTTAGGTTCATATTTGATCTTTGGAATTCCTGGGAAGTTTTGCATTTTGACCATTAATGACTCGAGATGATGATATTGGGAATTGTTCGGGTAATTTGTTTTTTGGCTCCTGGTGAACCCATGAGACAATCTTGGGAATTCTTGGGAAATTTTGCTTTTTGATCCCTGTGACCTCAGATAACCTTTAACCTCCACCAAAAACGAAAGCATTCATCTTTTCACCATAACGCATCCACATACGAAGTATGAAATCTATCCAAGCTTCCTACCTGGAGATGTCGTGTTAACAAGGTTTTTCAGTGTTTGACCCCAATGACCTCAGATGACCTTTGACCTCCACCAAAAATGATAGGGTTCACCTTACCATAATGCATCCACATACCAAGTGTAAAATCTATCCAAGCTTCCTACCTGGAGATATCGTGTTAACAAGGTTTTCAGTGTTTGACCCCCTGTGACCCCAGATGACGTTTAACCTCCACCAAAAATGAAAGCATTCATCTTCGCACCATAACGCATCCACATACTACGTATGAAATCTATTCAAGCTTTCTACCTGGAGATATCGTGTTAATAAGGTTTTCAGTGTTTGACCCCCAGTGACCTCTGATGACCTTTGACTTCCACCAAAAATGAAAGCGTTCACCTTCACACCATAATGCATCCACATGCTAAGTATGAAATCTATTCAAGCTTCCTACCTGGAGATATTGTGTTAAAAAGGTTCTCAGTGTTAGACCCTCAGTGACCCCAAATGACCTTTGACCTCCACCCAAAAATGAAAGCGTTCACCTTTGCACCATAATGCATCCACATACTACGTATGAAATCTATTCAAGCTTCCTACCTGGAGATATCGTGTTAATAAGGTTTTCAGACTCCTGATGACCCCAAATGACCTTTGACCTCCACCAAAAATGATAGGGTTCATTGTCTTACCATTAAGCATCTACATACTAAGTATGAAATCAATCCAAGCTTTCTAGCTTGAGATATCATGTTACAAGGTTTTCAAGATTTGACCCCTGGTGACCCCAAATGACCTTTGACCCCCACCAAAAACAATAGGGTTCTTCCTCTCACCATAATACATCTACATACTAAGTATAAAATTTATCCAACCTTCCTATCTTGAGATACTGTGCACACAAGGTTTTCAGCTTTTGACCCCCGGTGACCCCAGATGACCTTTGACCCCCACCAAAAACAATAGGGTTCTTTCTCGCACCATAATACATCTACATACTGAGTATAAAATTATCCAACCTTCCTATCTTGAGATATCGTGCACACAAGGTTTTCAGGTCTTAACCCCCGGTGACCCCAGATAACCTTTGACCCCCACCAAAAATGATAGGGTACTTCCTCTTAATATGGGGTATCTATGTACCAAGTTTGAAAACTGTCTGAGTTTCTCTTCTTGAGATATCGTGCACACAAGCTAAGCATCACAAACACACACACACACCAACACCCACACCCACACACATACATACGCACATACGCCATCATGACCACATAGGTTTCTCTTTCATCAAAACCAATAAGCAAATTTGTCAGGGATGGCAGGAGGATTTGAATGACAAGGGGGCCAAGCTCCCTGACAGGTGGCAGGGGCCAGCAGCCGGAAGCATTGACAAAGATGACAGAAAACTGAAAGAATATGCCAAATGCAATACTTTTGCCTTTTGCTTCTTTTGACCAAAATTAGAAAATTTAGGTTTACTGAAGGAAATTTGAAAGTTTTAGATTTTCATTGAAAAAACTTTTAAAAATTTGGCAGTCTTATTGAAGGAAATTTGAAAAATTTGGATGTTCATCAAATAAAATTGGAAAGTTTGGGTCTTTCTTTTGAAGAATCTGCCCTTGCTAAGAGCAAAAATCAAGCAGATCGTGGGAGGGGGGGGGGGGAGGAACTGGACTTCATTAGGATGACACTTTTTATCATAAGGATTGAGGCTCCCTGACAATGCTGGAAAATTCCCCAAGGTTATTTCTGCCATCATTCTTGACCTGGATCCAGGAAAAGATTCCAGAAAATATGTTTTGATATATGTACTACAGAATAAACGATAGATTCTAGGTTTAAATGTGTAAAATATTTTGAAGGATTAGTTTCCTTATTATTATAATATACTGTAATTTTTAAAATTGGCAGCCATTTTGCTTTTTCTGCCATCTTGGTTGACTGAACTTCAACAAATATGTTCTGAAAATAACTTTTGATTATTTGGCACAAAATAACATATTTTTCATGAACATTTTTCTCATTATTTTAATATATTATTGATTATTACATGGGCTTCCATTTTATTTCTGCAACCTTGGTACCTGGATCTGGGTAAAAGATGTTCAGAAAACTACACACTGAATATTTTCAACAGAAGTTGGACAGATCTTAGGTTTAAATTGTCAAAAGTATTTTTAATGATTATTTTCCTTATTATTATGACACAATTATTAAGGCCGTTTTGCCATTTCTGCCATCTTGGATGGCCTGAATTCTAACAGAAACATTTGAAAAAATAAGTGTTGATGATTTATCAATGGCCAGATATTAAGGGCAACTGTGTAAAAGGTTTTTAATGACTACTTTTGTTATTTTTATATATAATAATTTTATTAGTGACCATTTTGTTGTTTTCGCCATCTTGGCTAGCCTGGGTTCCTGCATAAAATATCAAAAATCATGTGTTAATATTTAAATACAATTTTCTACAAGGTTATTAAGGGCTTTTAACTGAAATATATTTTAAATGATTATTTTCTTTTTTTTTCTTAATTTTCGTGGAAATTTTTATGGTACTGCTTCACTTCTTTGGTGTTTTTCTGCCACAATGGTTGACGTTTACTCTTGTACAAAGGTTTTTAAAACCCAGCTTTGATTAAAAAACATTAAATTACCTCATTATGAGATTATGATATTATGGGATTATGGCATTTTGGAGTATTTTATGATCAATATTCAAACCTTAATTTTTGTAACTTTTTTGCTGAGATCCAGGTCAACCAAGATGACAGAAAAACAAAATAGCAACCAAATAAATATTTTACATTACTAAAAATTTTGGAAAAGTTCAAAATGATGTAATTTAATGTTTATAATCAAAGCTGGATTTCACATACAGTACCTTCCTACAAGAGCTCATGTCAGCCAACATGGTGGAAAAGCACAAATTAAGATGTCAAAGCAACACAGTAAAAATTCCCCACAAAAATAAGAAAACAATTAAAACTTAAATAAAATGCCACAGAAAATAATCTTTTAAAATACAATTTCAATAAAATCCCCAAAACTTACCTGGTTTGGGAATCTACGAGCCCTACTTACCTCACCTATTACTACAATTAGACAGCCCATTTACCGCGGAATAACTCTTGGCAATGAATAAAACCCCCAATAGAGGGCGCCCTACTGACCTCCTAAATTCCTATCCTGCTTGCTACAAGTCGCCCTTGCTTCATTGATCCCCCACTAGGTGGCAACCAGGAGAGCACGGAGAGGCTACACACAACAGTGGCACTGGTTAGAGATTAGTACGACATAAGACAGCTCACAAGGAACACGAGACACCAACAGCGAAAACCCCCGTAGGGGAATAGTGCTACCAGAGCAACTCACCTGAGCGAGAGGTCCAGTAAGACTGGGGGGTGCCCCAAATAGCTCCATGTCTGCCGGATCAGAGAACTGGTTTGACGATAACGAGTGATTAGCAGGTGGTGTGGACAACTTCACATGCTCTCTCGTGATGCCCTCCTTTGTTCCGACGTGGGGCGGGCGGCGGGAGATAGGTGAGGTAAGAAGGGCTCGTAGATTCCCAAACCAGGTAAGTTTTGGGGAATGTACTTCGCTCCTACTTACCTCCCCTATTACTACAATTGGACACACTGGCACCGTACCGATGGTGGGCCGACAGGAACCAAGGATGGCCTTTCGCACTAGGCATGTGTCCCTGAACGTCGCAAGTCAGGCAGGTGTAGGCTGGAACTGGCAGGACGTTGCTGGAAGGCTGTGGATGGACCCGGTCTTCTGGTGAGAACTGATTTAGCAAAGGAACCTTATGCCGAAACTGTGTCTGTCAAGTAGTGGGCGACAAAGGACGATGGGGTCTTCCAAGCTGCTGCCCGAATCACCTCCTCCAATGGCACCCCGGCGAACCAGGCTTTGGAGGTAGCATGAGCCCAGAGGTCATGAGCCCTTACTGACTATGAGGCTTGTATGTGAGGCTGGATTAACGACTTGATCCACCTTGACAGGGTATCATTAGAAGCCGGAGAGTGAGGAACTCCAGGTAGGATGAACAGGAGATCCCCGGTTCTGAAAGGTTTCGTTCTCTTGATGTACTTCTTTAAAGCCCTCAGCGGACAAAGGAGCTGGTCCTCAGGAATGGAAGAAATCTGGTCCATCGCGGGCAGGAAAATCTCATCAGGAGAGAAACTGATCGATTGGTTCTTTGCGAGGAACGTAGGGTCCTTTAGCAGTCGTACTCCCCTTGATTCCAAACGCAGGAACCCCTCTTTCACCGTGAGAGTGTGGAGACAGCTTCTTCTCCTTGCCGCCGCCGCCGCCACCAAGAACAGCGTTTTCTTCGTGACAGCCTCCAGCGATGAATCAGACAAAGGTTCGTAAGGGTGGCGGGACAAGGCCTCTAAGACAGCGTTGATTGACCATGTCGGAGGTAGGCGTCTCGGGATGGGTCGAGTGTGGAACATCCCTTGTAAGAGTTGGCCGATCGTGGAGTTAGTGCCAATTGAGGAACCATCAGGGAAGCCTCGATGAATAGACGCAACAGCCGAGCTGTAGTTCCGTGTGGTGCGTACCTGCTTCCCTTCTCTGAAGAGGGACATCAGAAATTCGGCTACCTGGTCTAGTGGAGCTTCCACGGGATCGATGTTGCGGTCCACTGCCCAGTCCCGGAACTTGCGTACTCTGGAGTCGTAAACACGTAAAGGGGAATTTTGCCGTGCTCGGGAGGCGATCTCGACAGCTTCTCTCGAAAGGCCTTTTGCTTGTAGGTTTCTCCTGAGAGTGGCCAGGCAGAAAGTTGAAGATGTTTGACCTCCGGGTGAAGAACCCCGTAGTTGCGAGAGGTTGGTCCTGGGAGGGAATCTGAAGGGGTTGTCGACCAGAAGCTGTATTAGCATGGGATACCACGGCTGCCTCGGCCAAAAGGGAGCGATCAGTATGAGCGAAGCCTTGGAGTTCCTGAGTTTCACCAGCACGCGATGAATGAGGTTCAATGGGGGGAACGCATAGCCCTGGGTTCCTGTCCAATCTAACGAGAGAGCGTCCACGGCCCAGGCCTTGGGGTGAAAGTGCCGTGTGCAGAACGTCGGCAACCTGGCGTTTTCTGGTGATGCGAAGAGGTCCACTTGCTGGCAGCCGTAGAGGTCGAAGATGAAGTCTGCCCATACCTGAGACAGGGACCACTCCTTGTGATCTATCTTCCAACCCCTCGAAAGTGCGTCTGCAACGATGCTGTCTTTCCCTGCTAGGTGTGAGGCCCTGATCTTAAGGTTCAGATTGTCTGCTATGGTGAGGAGGTCGTGGGTGCGCATACACAGTTGGAAAGACTTCGTTCTGCCCTGGTGGTTCAGGTACGCGACCACTGTCGAGTTGTCTGAGAGAACTGTGAGGATCTTGTTCTGGAGACGGGACTTCCAGTGAAGCACGGCCCTCTTCACTGCTTCCAATTCTAGTAGGTTGATGTGCAGGGTCGCCTTGTGAGTGGTCCACCGACCCGAAATTGTGTCCGACTCCCACGATGCTCCCCATCCTGCGAGGGACGCATCCGTGGAAATCACTACGGACTCCCTTGGGTCCTGAAAGGGTCTGCCTCCCGTCAAGTTGGGTCGAGACATCCACCAGCCGATATGAGGTTTGACATCTGACGTCAATGTAATGGGTTTGGTCTGGGAGTCCACGGATGGGTGAAACTGGCGCAGCAAGAGGAGTTGAATTGGTCTCATCCAGAGACGGCACAGTGGTACCACATCTACCAAACTCGCCATGAGCCCCAACAGGCGGAGCCAGTCCCGAGCTAAGTTCAAATGGCCTAGAAGTAAGGCCTCTGCTAGGTCCGTGCTGGCGGTGAGTCTCTCCTCCGCTGGGAAAGCCCTGCCTTTGCACAGGTCCAGATGAGCCCCTAAGAAGGTAAGGTGCTGGGAAGGAGTGAAGGAGGACTTTTCTTCGTTGACCACCCATCCCAAGAAGTGAAGGAGAGCCACAGTGAACTGTGTGTCCCTGAGTGTCTCGCGATACGAATTCGCCACGATCAACCAGTCGTCGAGGTATGCAAACACTGAGATGCCTCTTCGTCTGAGAAACGAGGTCACAGCCCTCGTAACCCTGGTGAATACCTGAGGGGCCGTCGACAGGCCGAAAGGGAGGGCCTGGAAAAGGTAGTCTATCCCGTCGTAGTTGAAGGAAAGGAACGGGCGTTGGTCCGGATCGATCGGGATGTGCAAGTACGCGTCTTTTAGGTCGAGAGAGGTTGCCCAGAGGCCCTTCAAGAGGGAAGGGATGATGGCGGCCAAGGTTTCCATCCTGAATCTGGGGGGTCTTATGTACTGCTTGTTCAGGGGCTTGAGGTTTAGTATAGGCCTCCAAGTGTTTGGTTTCTTCGGAGTGAGGAAGAACGAGGACCTGAAGAGGGTCGGAGACTCTTGTGGGGTTGCCTGCCGGATAGCCCGTTTGAGTAGCAAATCCTCTATTTCTTTTTCTAGCGCCTCTTTCTGTGTTGGGTCCTGCGGGACCGGAGTCGTCTTGAAGAGGCCCCCCGAAGGGGGAGTTGATGTGAATTCCAACCTAAACCCTGAGTGACTGTTCGAAGGACCCAGGCATCCGGGTCCAGGAACTCCCAATTTCCAGCAAATTGGTATAGCCTCCCCCTCACCGCCGAGAGCTGTTGAGTGGGGTGGGCATCCCTAGGGTCTCGAGAACTTCTGCAGAGGAGCCGCTGTAGAGGGGCCCCTGGCCAGTTGGCCCCACGATGAACGCTGTGGCGGAGGTCTCTGAGGTTGTCTTGGCTTGCCCCGTCTGAAGGACCGACTCGGCTGGGGAAAGGCTTGAGACGATCTCGGCTGGCGGCGAGAGTCACGTCGGCTGAAGGAGGACGAATTAGATGGGCCCGATCTGAACCGTCCTGAAAGGTGTTGTCGAGAAGAGGACCTTCATCTGGGACGGAAGTCCACGTCCCTCATATCTCTGTGAAGTTTCACTTCCGACTGCAATGTCGTCTCAAACTGGCCATCGAAAAGGTCAGCACCGGAGAGGGGGATCTCTAGGAACTTCTTGACCACTTCAGAGGGCCAAGTCAAGGAGTCTAACACTAATGACCTTCTTTGGGTTGTCGCCCGAACGGAAATCCTAGCTAACTGGTCGAAGATGAGGCGAGAGGTAGGTCCTAGGAGATTCAACAGAGTGCCAGTGTCCTTTCTGGAGATGGATCTGCCATCGTTTTGCTGGAAGGCCATCATGATCACCTCGGCCAGGAGTAAAAGAGCAGATGAAAATTTTAGGCCCATCCGGGCAGCAAAGTCAATTTTAGCCAATTCAGCCTCGAAAACCTTCTTGTCTTTGGCAGAAAATCTCCCCTTGGAGTCCATGGCTCCCACAGCTGCCAACTTGTCCCTAGCAGCCGCCGGAATCGATGGTGAATGGAACAGCTCCTTCCACTCTGATTCGTCCACTCTAAAGGTGGAGGAGGACTTAGCCGGATAGGCGGACCACCTCTTTAACTCCGCAATAGCCGTGTATCTCTCCGAACACTCTACGTCCACAGGCATTGTTAGTACAGGGGGCTTAGCCGGTTTATTAAGGGTCAGTCTCGACCTCTTCGCCGGAGGAGCTGGGTCCGTGGGGGGGCCTCGAAACCTAACACCCGTCTAACCACCTCCACGGCACTCTGAAACGCCTCAGCCGTGATGTTCGTTCCGAGAAGCGGTTTGTCATCATCAGAATCGCTCGATGAGGGTCTAGGCCTGGACTGGGACTGAGAGGAAATCTGGGAGTCCCGAGCCGGGCCGGAAAGTGGAGTTTCTACGTCGGCCACATCATCTTCGGAGAGACTATCGCCCAGGGAGGACTCATCTTGCTCCCCTTGCTGTGGTGGGTCTGGAGCCATTGGAGCCGTCGACGTTTGACGTGCAGCCAGCTGAAGCGGGGCCACCACCTGAGATAAACACTCAAGCAGAGTGTTTAGTAGTTGTTGCGACGATCGGAGAGAGTCCGTGGAGCATTTCCTGTCTAGGGGACCCGTCGGAAGAACCCGAGGCGGGTGAAGGAGATCGTCTACTAGAACCCGGGGAGCGGGTAGGTGCCCGGGCCGTGGGGCGAACATCTTTCGGATCCTGAACCTCCAAGAGCTCCTCTGGAGTAAAACCTTCAAAATTACGAACCTCACTAGAAGTGGAATCTTCCTCAAAAGGATTTGAACGCCGTGAGCCTGACGGAGAGACAGCCTGAGACTGGGACACAGGCATGGACGGAGCTGTAACTGCCGGCCCTGGGGGCCGAGAAGGCTTGGGAGCCCGGACCGGATGCCAACTTTGGTTCCCAGATGTGGTTGAGGGATCTGAGACAGCCGGACCTTCTGGAGCCAGACGACCATCGGACGATTTGGCCTTGGAGCTGCCTCTCAGAGGCTTCTTTCCCTTGCTCTTCTTCTTGGAACCAGAAGGCTTGGAGACCGGGCGAGAGGCCAACGAAGCAGAAGGAGTGGCCACGGAAGGATCTGTAGGCTTCGTGGACGTGTCAGTAGGTTCCACACCACGGTTTGGGGTCGTCACGGCCGAGAGGCTAATCTCGCACTCTCCAGGGCCGGATGCAGATGGGGCCGAGAGGCTAATCTCACACTCTCTAGGGCCCGGGCCCTCCGAGCCTACCGAAGTAGGGTCAGGGCAAACTCTAGCCTGATCCAAGAGCTTCTTCCTCTTAGTCGCCAAGAACTTGTTCACTAGGTCCCACGCAGACGGCTCCCACCGTGAGCAGATTGAGCAGGTATTCTCTCGGGAACAAGAGCGGCATAACGGGCACGACGGATGTAAGTCCCAGGACCGGTGCGGCTTGAATTGCCTGCAAGTCTTGCAAACGGAATCCATATCTGAAAGATATAAAGGAGAACAAAACAGTAAACACCTAGCCCCGCCACACGGGCGGGGAAGGAACTCGGGGGCCCCGACGACGGGGGGCCCAAGGGCAAGACCTGCAAAGGAAACATACACAACATGCACAACAGAAGGAACCCACAACCCAGAGATGACCCGGAACCGAGAACACGGGAACCCGCCGGGAACCAGCACGGAACCGGCGACATGGGAACCAACGGGGTACGCGGGACCACATGTACCACCCCGGGAGACGACACCGGGAACCAAACCCGGAACCAACAATCCGGGAGCCAGACCTGGGAACCAACATCCCAAGAACCAGAACTGGGAGCCAACATCCCGGGAACCAGACCTGGGAACCAGACTAGGAAACCAACATCCCGGGAACCAGAGACTAAGCCATCCTGGAACAGCCCAAGTCTAGGACACAGGACATGGGGAACAGGAACCGAACCTTCCCGAAAGCCCGATCAGATGGAAGCATAGTACAATACAAAAGCATACAAGGAATGCAACTCCATAACAAATAAGCTTAACAAAAGGTAGGCTAGACGAGACAAAGTGACCCTAACAAAGGGAAGCTAACGAGAACAAAGCAAACGCACGAACAAGAGCCCAAGCCCAAGTCTGCAGCCTACAACATAGGTAACTAAAGCAGCTGAAAAGCCGACCAAACGCGGCTAAACGGCGGCCCAACAGGCCAAAATAACGGGAGGACAAGGGAAGTGATTCCCCAAGAATCACCGAAGACAAACGCCTAACAGCGCAAGGACCCGGGGAACTAACACAAACCAGCCAGATGAAAGTCCCGGGAAAACACACAAACACTATCGTTAGGCAAGAAGCCTAACCACGCTAGTCCTCGACAAAAAGACTAGCCGCACCCTGCTAAAAACTAACTAAGCAGGAACCCCCTTAAAAAAGAAAATATACTCATCAAACTTCCATAAACAGAGGTAGAAGAGGTCTTCTCCTGGAAAAATGGATGGACGAACCAAACGGTGCCGGGAAGGAAGGTGCAAAAACACGAAATTATCAGAGCGCAAAAAAGAACGTTGTAAGTCATTCGGCTGGCAATGAAGCAAGGGCAACTTGTAGCAAGCAGGATAGGAGGTTAGGAGGTCAGTAGGGAGCCCTCTATTGGGGGTTTTATTCATTGCCAAGAGTTATTCCACGGTAAATGGGCTGTCCAATTGTAGTAATAGGGGAGGTAAGTAGGAGCGAAGTAGATCCCTTGATTTCTTTGTTGAAAAAAATTGAAACGTCAGTTTTGATTTTCTATGCAGGAACCCAGGCTATAAACCAAGATGGGGGCCTATAATGTGTCCAGCACGAGAGAGATGCCAGTGTGGCAATTGAGTTCCTTTCTTCTCACTTTGTTTATCATACTGATTTAATTGTAAAGGGAACAAACATACTGTACCTGCTGGACAATTGCAGATGGTGCAATTACTTCTGAGACAGGCACCTGAGTTGTAATTACACACTTCATCCCTTAAACAATGGCATGAAACTTCACTGCATGCTTGATTAGAAAATGTACAACCTGTGGAAGAAAAATGTTATGATTACAACACCCCTAAAAATGAGAATGAAAAAATGCATAGAGCATGACACATGACTAGGCTTTTCATACTTTGACCTCTGCTGACCCCAGATGTAATTTAACTTTGATCAAAAGCAATGGTATTCATTCTTTCAATATGATACAGCCAGAATTCAAGTATAAGCAGGATTAATTCTACACCTTGAAATATATTTGTAAGGTTTCAGCAAGTGACTTTTGGCGGCCCCAAATGATCCTTGAACTCCACCTAAGTGGCAACAGGGTCATCTACTCAACAAAACACAACCACACAGTATGAACATGTACACAACATATATTGGGTTTCTTAGGTGCTTGACCTCCAGTGACCTCAGACGTTCATAAAAACAGTAGGATTCTTCCTATTATCATATGGGACTTTCACCAAGATGGGGATCAACTTCAGTTTTCCCTCTTGATATAGCACTTGAACAAAATATTGCATCACAAATACATATATATACCAACCCAACACTATCACAAATGCACTGGTTGGTTTCTCCTTTCTGCATCAGAACAAGGAAACCAGAAAGCCAAAAGGCTTAGTGATTCCTTGCCATATTGATATAATTTTAGTACTGTGGTTGGAAGTTGACACAGTTTATTTGTGAATTTCCCAAAACTCCCTGGTTTGAGAATCTACCAGCCCCGATACTAGCCTCCCATTTACACTTTGTAATCCCCACTTCCTCGCAGTAAGTCCCTGGCAAGCTTTTAATAGCACAGTGGCTCCAGGTGACCTCTGGGAGAGGTCACCTGGAGAGGTCCTCCTTACCCTTTTATGTCCAAAAAACGCCCCTCAAAAATTGCGAACTAACACTTAGCCCTTGAATGCCTAAATAGGCCACCCAGGCTAGTGGGTGAGGAAACCTGGAGCAACAAGTCTGAATTTTTCGGTTGATGTGGGTGGCGAAGAGGTCTATGTTGGGATGGCCAAACATTTGGAAGACTAAGTGTGCCCAGTCTTGGTTCAGGGTCCACTCTTTGTGGTTGAATTGGCCCCTGGAGAGAGCATCGGCCAAGATGTTGAGTTTGCCTGCAAGATGAGAAGTCCTGATCGTGATGTTCCTGTACTGGCAAAGACGAAGCAGGTCCCAGGTTTCTTGACAAAGATGGGCTGACCTGGTTCCTCCCTGGTGACTGAGATAGGCGACGGTTGTCGTATTGTCTGACAGAATCGAGATGATGGTCCCTGAGAGGTGATTGATCCAGAACTCTATAGCTCGCTGTACTGCCAAAAGCTCTAAAACATTGATGTGATATGACTTCTCCGCATTGGATCAAATGCCTGCAGTTGATCTGGGTCCCCATGTAGCTGCCCCAGCCTGCATTGGATGCAACCGTGGTTAGAGTCACTATCGGCCTGTTGTCTTGGAAGTGTATCTCTCTGGAGAGGTTGGAGACTTGGGTCCACCAGAGGATGAAAGGCCTCACCTCTTCTGAGACTGGAAGATGTCGGTTAAGGGAGTGTAAGTGTCGCAGCAGAAAAAACTGAATCAGCAGCAAGTAGAGACGACAGAACGGCAGGATCTCCACCAGGCTGGCTGCCTGGCCGAGGAGATGGAGCCAAAGGCAGACTCTCGGACTGGAAGAGGTGAGAAGTAGGTTGGCCGTCTGCAACAGGGGGTTTATCCTCTCTGTAGTTGGAGAAGCCAGACCGTTGGCCAGGTCGAGCTGTGCACCCAGATACTTGACATTCTGAGAAGGGTTGAGCATGGACCTCTCGATTCAGGATCCAGCCTAGGTTCTCGAGAGTGTTGATGACAAGGAGGGTCACTTCGTTGCTTTGATGTTCCGACCTTGAGAGATCCAGCCAATCGTCTAAGTATGCAAATAAAGTCACTCCACGACTTCGGAGATGGGTTACTACTGCTCTTGAGACTCTCGTAAAAACTCTGGAACTTGTTGACAGGCCAAACTTGAGGAGAGGGCATTGAATTGATAGTCTACTTGCTTGTAGCGGAAGGCCAATTAACGTTGATGAGCATGGTGGATAGTAGCCTCTGTCGAGTCTTTCCTGCGACAGTTTTCCTCCTCCCTCTGGAAACATTAGCAGGAAACATTAGCAGGAAACATTGGCTGTTACCTTCTGAGTGTTGTACTCCCCCTGGAAATCGCTACGCAGGAAAGCCTCTGGACAAAGTTAATTTCATGCACAAACTGCTTAACTATAACCTTTAAAATCTGCTACCAAATCGGTAGTAATTAGTGGGAACCAATCAGAGAGTCTTCGGTTTCAAGGATTCATGAATATGTACGACTGTTCCTTGCCTGTTCGTTCCATGGCGAACAACAACTGGGATCAATGGGATGATTCAAGCGCACAACATTCAGCAGCTCTACTTAGTCTAGACGCGAATTCATTAATAAATCGGCTGCTTGAAGCTCTGTTTCAAACGGGAAGGACACATTTGTGAACCTGCCGTGTGGATTTGGTAAGAGTTTGATTTACCAGTGTCCGCCGTTCTTCGAGCGATAACGTTGGGTCGACGTAATAACGCAAGGTCAACAACAGGGACTGGTTCTGCGAGTGTTCAAGCAACAATAATACAGGATCGAGTAATTTCATTGGTCAATTTCCTTTCGACGACATAGCAGCATAATAACAATTAATAGTAAGTAGTAGCAACGTGAATATCATAGATGCATATATTAACACTTTGTCCAAAGGCTTTGATGCCGGCGCGAGATCGTTTGCAATGGTTGGAGCGTGTAGGCTACTTTTAAGTCGAAGTAGGCCTAAATAAAGTGAGGGATAACAAACGGCAGAAAAGCCTTGACAAAGGCTAGGTGGATAGGAATGTGGAGGTAGGCATCTTTGAGGTCTAGAGTAGTTGCCCACATACCGTTCTGAAGAGATGGGATTATGAAAGCCAACGTTTCCATCCAGAACTTGACTGGTCTGACATATTTCTTGTTGAGAGGCTTGACGTTTAGGATCAGAGCTAGGTGCTGGGCTTCTTGGGAGTCAGAAAGAAACTGGATCTGTACAGGCATTTGGAGTGTCTCAGGTGGACAGCATGAATGGCTCTCCTTTCCAGGAGGCTGTGAACCTCCTTTTCTAAGGCGTTTCGCTTGTCAAGATCTTGAGGAATTGGAGTTTCCCTCATAAGGCCTTTTCGAGGAGGAAGCTATGACGTGCCGAACCCAGGAGTCTGGATGGATGTCCTCCCACTCTGATAGGAAGCTCCCTATTCTCCCCCCAAAGCTGGAGGTGCGATGGGGTGGGCACCCTTAGGGCTTGGAAAAGCCCCTGCCACAGCTGGAACTGGCACCCCAGGAAGAGCCTCTAGTATGGGGGCAGGACTGGAAACTCGATGAAGGCTGTCTGGAACGACTTGTCTGGGCGGCTGAGCAAGAAGGAGCCTGGAAAGATGGCTGGTGTCTGCCACGGTTGTCATTGCCAGAATGGAATGGATGACGGGTATAAAGAGAACGTCTCAACATAAAGCGAGGAGTAAACAGGTTAGCTTTGCGGAGGTCCTTCCTTTTCTTGGCCTCTGTTTGAAGCATGGACTCAAATTGGCTGGCAAAAATGTCCTCTCCCAAAATAGGAAGCTCTTGGATGCCTTCTTGAGAGAGGCGCATAGACTCGACAATGATCTCTCTTCTATCCGAAACAGTCTTAGCAGAGACTCTAGCAAACTGGTCGAAGACTCTTCTGAATAACGGGCTCAGGAGAGAAATCAGTGTTGAGGTATTCTTTCTGGAGATATCATTAGATGGCTGTCTCAGAGATCTGGAGAGTACTTCGGCTATAAGGAGGAGGGATGTTGGAAGGACCAGAGGGAACATCTCGATGAGGAAGACTTTGAGTTTCCCGTTGGAAGATGTAGTGCCAATGGAACGGAGGTAGTCCTCAGCCCCCTGCGGGACCCCGGGAGCCTTGAACAGGTCCTGCCACTGTCTGTCTTCGACTCTAAAGGAAAGATTCTGAGCTCTTGAATAAGCAGACCACTTCCGGTTATGATCCGCAGCTATGGCCTTAAAACAGTCGACACATTCTACGTCAACTGGTAGGGCTAACTTAGAGGCGGTAGGTTTGTTGAGGGTCAACTTAGAGCCTGATGAGGAAGCTGGTGCCTCTTCCTCCAGAGAAAAACCCAAATGATGATGGAGGATCTACACAGCTTTATCAAAAACTTCCTTCAGAATGTCTGTGCCGAACAGGGGTTGGTTGTCTCCCTCAGAATCCAGGCCATCATCAGAAAAATGTGGGTCATCTAGGTGGGTGACCTCATCCGGTTGGGAAGGAAGCCATTCTGAGTCAGAAAGGGAAACCTCGGAGTGTGCGTCAGAAGGTGCTGGACCAGGATCAGCAAACTGAGCAGACAGAACTAGAAGACGGGAGATTCTGGTTCTGGTTGGCCATCAACTGTGGGAGGCTGGACAGTAAATTCACTATCTGAGACAGAATTTGGGTATTGGCCTCGAGCTCCTGGCAGCTTCTCTTGCCTCGATGAGAAGGAGACAACGATGAGGAAGAACTTCGTGAAGACGATCTACGGTGATGACATCGACGATGACCTTTGTGACTTCTCTTGGATCTGGAACGACTACGGCTACAATGTTCAACAATCAAACTCTGGGTCTGAATTGGTTGGAAACCCTCGAAGTCTCGGTTCCCTAACGAAGGAGAGTAGGATGATAGGAAAATCTCTCTCAAAGTCGATGATGGGTCATTCTGGGAGGACAGACCAGATATCATGGAAACATCACACGGCTGGGAGTGTGTTACGGTAGCAGGCAGGCTAGACACAAGGTTGACCGATACGCTGGGTCTTGACGTCACCAAAACACTGTGAGGTATCCAAAACAAAGGTCATAGTTGTTAAAAACCCGGAGGATTAGGAGTAGACATAGCCTCGGTCGGTAAAGCCTCCGGGATATTAACGTCTGTAGTAACCGTTCCTGGTAAAGACGCCGGGGTATTAGAGGCCAGTAACAAAGATGTCAGCAAAGACCCCGGAGTATTAACCAAAGTTCCCAGAGTGTTAACGAAAGCTCCCAGAGTATTAACTAAAGTTCCCACAAGATTATGTCCAATAAAAGAAGTGTCCGGTAAGGCTCCCGGGGTATTGACTAAAGCCCCTGGAAGATTATGTCCAATCAATGAAGTGCCTGGTAAGGCTCATGGAGGATAAACAATCACTAATGGAACACTTGAATGAGTCTCTGGAGGAATAGTAGAAGTCTCTTTAGACGAACTCAGCAAAGTTCCCGGGGTATTAACTCCAACAGTAGCAGGTGTCTGTTGAGACCCCAGAGGATTTGTAGACTCCTAAGAACCGGTTGACAAAAGGAGCCAGAGGATTAGTGGTAGCAACAGCGGTGGTCGGCTGAGAAACAGTAGCAGATGAAGAGGCCGGAGGATTAGTGGTTTTAGGTTTAGAAGTAGTGGCCCGGTTCGACCTTCTTGACGTCTTGGAGGAACTTCCACTGGATTTCTTCCCGGAACTATGAGCCAGGGAATTATGGCTTGCTCAAGAAAGTTCATCGGAGGCTTTACTGCCCGAAAGATCGCCCGTTGGTTCAGAGCTGTTATTATCGGGTCTTTTACGTCCAGATTTCCTCTTAGGGGCTAGTCAGGCCCATTCCACAGACCACTGTCGGCAAATAGAACATCTGGCCCTGTTAGAACATGAACGGCACTTCGCACACATGTCATGGTCATCCCAATCTGGCAGGAACTGCTTACAAGTATGGCACCTATTGGAGGAAGCACCTGTACAAAAACAGTCAAGGAAAAACAACCATCCAGAGGGCAAAGCCCGCTAGATTTTCACAGAATGGCATAAAAATACAAGCATGTAACATGAAAACACATGAACAAACAGAACTAAAAGCCGCCCGGAACATGGGACACTGCTAGGGAATGTACGCAAATAAGCCGAAAAAACCCACCCAGGACACAGGACGGGAGACCACCGCAGAGCGGAAATGGCGCTAAAAGGAAGAAATACAAAACAGGCTAATGACAAAAACCTAATAAAGCGGACAGCACGCATAAACAACATAACACCTAAGGCCTAACATCGAAAATACGATCGTTAAGGCCAGCGTAGCGAAACCAATACCCACACTAAAGCCTATGGGTAAACACGAGGACCAAAATGGGACAAGCACCCCAATTTGCCTAAGGCGAAAAATCGCTTAAAAATGGAAAAGGATACTCATCCTGGCCACTGTGATGGTAGAAAATGATGACAGGAATTCAGATGGCTGCAAAACAGCTTGGATTCAGATGGATAGAAACTCCTTTCTATGAGATTCGCAAAGCCAGGTACTGTACAAACTGCGTCAGTCTTTTTGGACAGGCAAGCAGGAAGGAGAACCTCTCCAGGTGACCTCTCCCAGAGGTCACCTGGAGCCACTGTGCTATTAAAAGCTTGCCAGGGACTTACTGTGAGTAAGTGGGGATTACAAAGTGTAAATAGGAGGTAAGGAGGGGCGAAGTAGATTCACTCTGCTTAAGTTATAATTCCATCCAGGTAGAGATGGGACAGATTGATACATGTTAAGATGGTCATAAATCAGTTTCTTGATTTATATTTCCGGCATTACATGCCAGATATAAGATCTGTGCTTGTTTCATACTTGACAAATCATGTTTAGGCGGTTTTCACCAAATATTAGGTCCCTCACTATTACTCATCTTGAGATACCATGGTAACAAGCAATTTTCATGGTGTATTGCATTTGACCTAGGGTAGCCTCAAATGACCATTCACCTCCTTCAAAATAAATAGGCTTCTTCATCTTACTATGGCAGCACTAACATACCAAGTATGAGGTTCATAACAGTCTCCCTTCTTGACATATCACATTGACAAGTTTCACAGTTTGACCCCTGACTAACCCAAACGACCTTTGGCATCCACCAAAATAAGAAAAACCATTATTTACAAAATATGGACCATTTTGAACTTTAAGATCCCTTACACTTACCTTTCTTTAGATATCATATGTTTACAAGGTTCTGACATGATCTCTCATGACCCAAAATGACCTTGACCTCCACAAAAAACATTAGGCATCATCTATTCAATAGGAAGTATCCACACCTCAAGTATGAAATCCTCAGTACTTACCTACCTTGAGATACTGCAAATGTTTATTGAGCAGTTTTCCAGATTTTTACTGTCTGACCTTTTTACCACCCTTGACCCTTGACCCCCACCAAAATTATAAGAAGCATCTACTTTATGTGAACCATCAACATGGCAAGTATGATACCCCTCACACTTACCCTTCTTGCGACATCATGTTTATGAGGTTTTGACCTTTTGACCTCCCCTGATCCCAAATAACCTTTGACCTCCACTACAATAAGAAGCACCTCCGATATATGAACCATCCACATGACAAGTATGAGATTCCTCACATTTCCTGTTCTTGAGATACCATGTCTACAAGGTTTTGGCCTTTTAACCTCCCCTATGACCTCCACCAAAATTATTGAAATCATATAGTAAATATATGGGACATCCACATGCCAAGTGTGAGATTCCACAGTTACTCTTCTTGAGATATCCTGTGAACAAGGTTTGAACTTTTGACCTCTTGTGACCCCAAATAACCTTTGACCTAGCTACACCAAAAATTTCAAGAAGCATCTAATATATGACCCATCTATGTGACAAGTATGAGATCCCTCCCCAGTTACCTTTCTTCAGAAATTGTTTTACAAAGTTTTGGTCTTTTGACCTTTTGTGACTCCAAATGACCTTTGACCTCCACTGAAAATGATTGGGATCATCTACTCCATATGAACCATCTACATACTAAATATGAGATCCCTAACAGTTACCACTCTTGAGATACCACACTGGGGCCTAACGAATCCTTCTTTGATCGACAATGCCAGTAACTCACTTCATCACTTCAAAGCTGCTGCAATGGCTAAATTTGCCAGACTTTTCAGAGTGGAGGGGGGGCACAACATTTTGCCAGGGGGCATGCTGGTGACATCAAGGACTGAACTGCACTCAAGATGCAGTAACTTGTGCAAAGCACTCCTCTTTAGGTCTGGTGTCCAGGGGTCTGCCCCTGGTGGGGTGAACAGGCAATGCCCCTGTGGGGTTCAAAGGGCAGGGCCCAGCCCAGAGGCTCTGGGGTATTTACAAAATTGTGACTAATAAAATGAAGCATTGAACTATCTGCAAACTGCAATAGATGATCAACCACCAAGCAGACTAGAAAAATCACCATTTGACCATTTTACCAATAAGCCTCAGACTAATGTTTTAATGATTTGGGGAGTGGGAGTTGTGGGTGGGGACAACTGATCATATTACGGGTCGCATTGGGCTTTAGAAACATATTTCCACTCCCAATGCTCAAAAGTAATTAATGATGAAACAAATACCCACCAGCCCACCAGCCAGTATACCATTAAAAGGAAAGCCCTCACATAGCATCCAGCTATGGTGGTGGATCTGGGGTCTTACTGGTAAAAATTGGAAAATGAGCCCCTGTACTTGATTTGGTGGGTTCTGGGAACCTTCAAATAATAATTAGTACAGAGGGGTTTCTGGCATTTTTATCAGCAATAAACGAAAACCAGAAAGCCAAAAGGCTTAGTGATTCCTTGCCTCTGGAATGCAGTATAAAAATAGCAGTCATTTCAAATTGACACAGTTTCATTATGGGGGTAAAAAATTACCTCGTTGACATTTACAAGCAGATCCAAGAACAGAGATCAAACAGGCTGATATTATGATAGCACATCTCTGATTCAACAGGATTACCAAGTTCTCTAGTAAGATATCTTTACAAGCATTGATATTTTGACCTCTGGTGACTCAAATAACATTTTACCTCCAACATAAACATTAGGGATCATCTATGCAGGCGGTGGTTACAACGAAGACGATAATAAATAATAATAATACTCATAAAATAATCAAAATAATAATAATCATAACCATGATCAAAAAAGAACAACAATAATAATAATTATAATATCTAGTCTTGTATAGGGCAAACTCCAACAAGAGTTGTTCAATGTGCTTTACGAGTGCTCATAGATGCAAAAATTAAGAGATTTGGGAGAAAAGAGAAGTTTTAAGACCACGCTTGAATTGAACGATGAAATTTAAAGACCTAAGGTCAGAGGGAGGGAGTTCCATAAATGGGGCACAGCATTCAGAAAGTTACGTCAACTGAAAGATTTTGAAACATCAGTTTTGATTTTCTATGCAGGAACTCAGGCAAACCAAGATGGGTGGAATCATACTGGTCTAACATTAGCTTGCTAATGTACTGTAATTGAGCATTGAGATAGGTTGGGGTACCTGTTCTTATGGCCCAAAAAGCTACAATGAGGATTTTGTAGTCCATACGAAGTCTGATTGGTAGCCAGTGCAGTCCTTCCAGTACAGGAGTGATACGAGTAAACCCTACGGACTGTACGAGCAGCCATGTTTTGAATCCTTTGCAGTCTTGCTATTAAACTGTGAGGTAGCCACACCAAACAGAAGAGAATTACCATAGTCAAGCCAACTCGAAATTACAGCCTAAGTTTTTCAGTTGCAGGCCTATCGAGATATTTCCTTAGTTGCCCCACCCGTCTAATATAGAACACTGTCAATTTACATGTGATTAATTTGCTGATTCATGGGTGTCCATATACTGGTACACACCAAGGGTGCGAACGTGGGGAACAGAGTTTATGAGCTTATCAGTTATTACCAATTTTTAAAGAAATTTGATTATACCCCAGTAAATCATTACATCTTCGGAAAACAATAACCTCAGGTTTATCATCATTTAACTTAAGGTAGTTTATACTGGACATCCATAGCCTGACTTCCTGAATGCATGACTCCATCTTAGATATGGCTGATTTGAGGTCTTTTGGATCAAAGGAAACATAAAGTTGGGAACCATCAGCATAGACAACATGTGGGTGATATCATATGAGCTAATGATCTTTCCTAATGAAGAGGTATAAAGAGAAAAGAGAACAGGACCATGAATTGACCTTTGAGGTACACCGTGTTGCAGATCATGAGTAGTAGACATATTGTGCGAAACTTGGATAAATTGTGATCGATTTTCCAGGTAGGATCTAAACCAGCGCAAAGTGTTTCTGGTGAAACCAAAATCAAGTTCCAGTTTATGGAGAATTCCATGGTCTACTGTGTTGAAAGCCACAGATAAATCTAGGTAAACCATTTCCTATTGTCAATAGCCCACACAACAGGAAATGGAATGGTTCATCCACACACTGATCCTTCACTGTTGGCACTCTTGAGATATTGTGTTTAGTGTTTTCAAGCTTTTCTCATTTCAACTTCTGTTGACCCCAAATGACCTTTGACCACCACAAAAAACAACCAGAAAGCCAAAAGGCTTAGTGATTCCTTGCCATATTGATATATTGTAACAAACATGAATCACCCACATGACAAGCATGAGATCCCTCACAGTTATCCTACTTGAGATATCATGTTAATACGGTAAAACGCTTTTGAAATTTTGCGACCCAAAATGACCTACATGCTAAATATTAACAATGGACAGGCCAAGTATGTGATCCCTCATAGTTACCCTCCTTGAAATATGCTTACTAGCTCTTGACCTTTTGTGACCTTAAATAACCTTCGACCTGCATGAACCAGAATGCAAAAATGCATTGAGGTTTCGATGATATATGTTCTATTCCAAATAATGCCATGATGTCCCATGTCTTTCAGTCACTGGTCAAGTGCTATCTTAACATGTTGGAAAAATAATTTTAGGTTCATATTTGATCTTGGGAATTCCTGGGAAATTTTGCATTTTGACATCTGATGACTCAAGATGATGATCTTGGGAATTCTTGGGAAAATTTGCTTTTTGCCTTCTGGTGAACTCATGAGACGATCTTGGGAATTCTTAAAATTTTGCTTTTTGACCCCAGATGACCTTTGACCTCCATCAAAAACGATAGGGTTCTTCCTCTTACCATAATGCATGTACATACTAAGTATGAAATTTATTCAAGCTTCCTATCTTGAGATATCATGTTAAAAACATTTTCAGTATTTGACCCCCAGTGACCCTACATGACCTTTGACCTCCACCAAACATGATAGCATTCATCTTCCCACCATAACACATCCACATACTACCTATGAAATCTATCCAAGCTTCCTATCTTGAGATATCGTGTCAACATGGTTTTCAGAGTTTGACCTCCGGTGACCCCAGATAACCTTTGACTGCCACCAAAAATGATTGGGTTCTTCCTCTTACCATAACACATCTACATACTACGTATGAAATTTATCCAAGCTTCCTAACTTGAGATATCGTGTTAACAAGGTTTTCAGCATTCAACCCCTGGTGACCCCAGATGACCTTTGACCTCCATCAAACATGATAGCATTGATCTTCCCACCATAACACATCCACATACTACCTATGAAATCTATCCAAGCTTCCTATCTTGAGATATCGTGTCAACATGGTTTTCAGTGTTTGACCCCCAGTGACCCTACATGACCTTTGACCTCCACCAAACATGATAGCATTCATCTTCCCACCATAACACATCCACATACTACCTATGAAATCTATCCAAGCTTCCTATCTTGAGACATCGTGTTAACAAGATTTTCAGAGTTTGACCTCCGGTGACCCCAGATGACCTTTGACCTTCACCAAAAACAATAGAGTTCTTCCTCTTACCATAACACATCTACATACTAAGTATGAAATTTATCCAAGCTTCCTAACTTGAGATAACGTGTTAACAAGGTTTTCAGCATTTGACCCCCGGTGACCCCAGATGACCTTTGACCTCCATCAAAAACGATAGGGTTCTTCCTCTTACCATAATGCATCTACATACTACGTATGAAATTTATCCAAGCTTCCTATCTCGAGATATCGTGTTAACAAGGTTTTCGGAGTTTGACCCCCGGTGACCCCAGATGACCTTTGACCCCCACCAAAAACAATAGGGTTCTTCCTCTCAATATGGGGCATCTATGTACCAAGTTTGAGAACTGTCAGAGTTTCCCTTCTTGAGATATCGTGTTAACGAGCAAAGTGTCACAAACACACATACACACATACACACACACGCACATACACACATACATACATACATACGCCATCACGAATGCATTGGTTTCTCTTATCATCGAAACCAAAAATGGTAGGGATCATCCACATGTCAAGTGTGAGATCCCTCACAGTTATCCTTCTTGAGATATCATGTTTACAAGGTTCTGACCTTTTGGCCTCTGGTGACCCGAAATGACCTTTGACCTCCACCAAAAATTATAGAGATGATCAAGTCAATATGGGCAATACACAAGCTAAGTATGAGATCCCTAACAGTTACCCTTCTTGAGATATCATGTTAACAATGTTTTGACCTTTTGACCTGTGGTGACCCGTACATGACCTTTGACCTCCACCAAAAATGATAGGGATCATCTACTCAATATGGGCAATCCACGTGCTAACTCTGAGATCTCTCACAGTTACCCTTCTGGTGATATCGTGTTTACAATGTTTTGACCTTTTGACCTCTGATGACCCCACATGACCGCTGCCCTTCACCAAAAATAATAGGGATCATCTACTCAATATGGACAATCCACATGGTAAGTATGAGATCCCTCACACTTATCCTTCTGGAGATATCATGTTTACAAGGTTTTGATGTTTTAACCTCTGATGACCCCAAATGACCTTTGACCTCCATCCAAAAGCAATAGAGATTATCTATTCAATATGGGCAATCCACATGCTAAATATGAGATCCATCAGTTACCCTCCTCGAGATATCATGTTTACAAGGTTTTGATCTTTTGACCACTAGGGATCCCAAATGACCTTTGACCTCCACCAAAAACAATAGGGATCATCTACTCAATACAGACAGTCCACATGGTAAGTATGAGATCCCTCACACTTATCCTTCTGGAGATATCGTGTTTACAAGATGTTTTGACCTCTGATGACCCCAAATGACCTTTGACGCCACCAAAAATTATAGGAATTATCTTCTAAATATGGGCAATCCAAATACTAAGTATGAGATCCCTCACAGTTATCCTCCTTGAGAAATAGTGTTTACAATGTTTTGACCTTTTGACCACTGGTGACAACAAATGACCTTTGACCTCCACCAAAAACAATAGGGATCATCTACTCAATATGGACAATCCACATGCTAAGTATGAGATCCCTCACAGTTACCAATCTTGAGATATCATGTTTACAAGGCTTCAATGTTTTGACCTCCGATGACCCCAAATGACCTTTGACCTCCACCAAAAACAATAGGGATCATCTACTCAATATGGGCAATCCACATGCTAAGTATGAGATCCCTCACAGTTACCCTTCTTGAGATATCATGTTTACAAGGTTTTGACCTTTTGACCTCTGATGACCCCAAATGACCTTTGACCTCCACCAAAAATAAGAGAAATCATTTACTTAATATGGGCAATCCACATGCTAAGTATGAGATCCCTCAAAGTTACCCTTCTTGAGATATAGTGTTTAAAAGGTTTTGACCTTTTGACCACTGGTGACCCCAAATGACCTTTGACCTCCACCAAAAACAATAGGGATCATCTACTCAATTTTGGGCAATGAACATGGTAAGTATGAGATCCCTCACATTTATCCTTCTGGAGATACCGTGTTTACAAGCAATTCCCAGGGTATTTACTATTTGACCTCTGGTGACCCCAAATGACCTTTGACCTCCACCAAAAAGAATAGGGATCATCTACTTAATATGGGCAACCTACCTGCCAAGTATGAGATCCCTCAGAGTTACCCATCTTGAGATATCGCGTTTACAAGGTTTTGACCTTTTGACCTCCTGTGACCCCAAATGACCTTTGACCTCCATCAAAAACAATAGGGATCATCTACTCAGTATGACCAACCCACACACCAAGTATGAGCTGAGTTATAGTTACCCTTCTTGAGATATCGTGTTTACAAGCAAAGCGTCACACACACACACACCCACACACACACACATACACACACATGACATCACCATCGCATAGATTCCTTCTGCCTTTGGCAAGGAATCAAAAACCAGAATGCAAAAATGCATTGTGGTTTCGATGAATATAGCATTTAATGTGTTATCCCAGATAATGCCATGATGTCCTGTTTTTTTCAGTCATTGGTTGAATGTGATCTTAAAGTGCTTGAAAATTACAGTTTCATGTTCATATTTGACCTTGGGAATTCTTGGGAATTTTTGCTTAATGGCCTTTGGTGATTTCAGCTGGCCTCTGATTTCTGACAAAACTCGTAAGTTTCTGATGGATTAAATGCAACACCATGGGAAGTATCCAACCTTCCTAACTTGAGCTATCTTGTAAACAAGGTTTTCAGAGTTTGACCCCAGATGACCTTTGACCTGCACCATAGAAAACAGATACTTCCTCTCACCATAAGTCATCCAAATACTATGTATGAAATCTATCCAAGCTTCCTACCTTGCGATAGCAAGTTAACAAGCTTTTCAGAGGTTGACTCCAGTGAACCCATTTGGCCTTTAACCCCCACCAAAAACGATACGATTCCACCTCTGACCAGAAGGCATCCACATACTACCTATGGAATCTATCCAAACTTCCTACCTCAGATATCCAGTTAACAAGGTTTTCAGACTTTGACCCCTGTTAACCTCAAATGACCTTTGACCTCCACCAAAAATCAATATGCTTGTACCTCTGAAGATTATGCATCCACATGCCACATATAAAATCTATCCAAGCTTCCTACTGTGAGATATCATGTAAACAAGGTTTGCAGAGTTTGACCCCTGGTCACCCCAGATGACCTTTGACCTCCACCAAAAACAATAGCATTCTTCCTCTTACCATAATGCCTGTACATACTAAGTATGAAATCTATCTAAGCTTCCTAACTTGAGAGCGTGTAAACAAGGTTTTCAGAGTTCGACCCCTGGTAACCCCAAATGACCTTTGACCTCCACCAAAAAACAATAGCGTTCTTCCTCTTACAACCAGAAAGCCCAAAGGCTTAGTGATTCCTTGCTGAATGGGGATGATTTGTTGCACGAGCCTTATCCCTCAAATTTATCTTTCTTGACTACATCATTTTATGATGTTTTAACAATTTGACCTCTGCTGACCTCACAAGACCTCTGAACACCACCAAATATAACAATCAAAACTTAATTATGAGAAGTTTCCCGAAATTAGTTTAAGTTGGTGTTGACAACTTGACATTTTATAGAGGTCAACCCTTTAGTACTGAAAATGTTGTTTTACTAACGTTACGGTACCTTTCAATAGGCTGTACTGGTATTTACGTAACTACCCATGAAAAGGCTAAAGGGATACACAGTCAGGTGTTGGCAGAAACAGTTGATACTTTATATGTTAAATATTTCTTATTTGAGAACAACTCATTGTCAATGGGAAGAGGCTACGAGGATATGCAGTCGTATTCAAGATATAATCATAAGAGGGTACGAGGATATGTACTCACAATCATGCAGGATATAATGTAAGAAGCTACAGGCCGGCAGTTGGAATTTCAGGACAAGGCGCTACAATGATACATAGGCCTAGTCAAACCATCCTTTTAGAAGGCTACGACGATATGCTGAGGGAATCTCGCATTTTTTTGAATAATGGATAACAAAGGAAAACTATCCTTTAAAAGGCTACGAGGATACGCTGTCAGAATTTCTTTAAAAAAGGATGGCTATCCTTTTGAAAGGCTACTAGGCTATTCTTTTAAAAGGCTATGAGGATACGCAGTCAGAATTTCTCTAAGAAAGGATAAAGTTCTACCTTTTAAAAGGCTATGAGGATAAGCAGTCAGAATTTCGAGATATAATTTTAAGAGGCTTCGAGGATACGTGACTGCGTAGCCTGTTAAAAAGCAGAGCTTCAATCTCGTGGGGTATTCTGCAATTGTGCCTTATACCACAGCCAATCAGGTTACTACAGTCACAAAAACAAAGGCCTGACACGATGTTCCTAGTCCTAAGCTAGCCACGAACCAGTTGCCAATAAAGTTTATACGGTTACAATTACAGTTACAATATACTGACGATAATATAGGCCTAGCCTAGGCAGGAGTGGCAGCTCCCTGTATACTTAGGTAAGGCTACAAATAACGAGTACACAAGTGGCTACAAATACAATGCCCTCTTTAACGGTTACAGTGTTAGTCTCAATCTGTCAATGTTGACAATACCCTCTTTTTAACGGTTACACTACAGCACTAGCGTTAGTCTCAATCTGCCAATGTTGTGAAAACTTTCGTAGGCTACAGTAGCCGAAGTAAGTTGGCCTCACGTTCTAACGGCCTAACGTTAACTGAACAGTGAAGTCCTCTACAGTTCTAAAACTTCTAGCTAACTGCTGTTCTTACGAGCGATCGAATTACGTTTTTCACGTTAGACCTAGGCCTGTGTTCATTCAATTATAAATCTTTATTAATTGTTGGTGAAGGATAATTGACGTAAACTTGTCGTCGAAAGCTGACTACCGAAAATTTACCATCTCTGCTTTTCTTCACGACGAACGTCGTACGGTATAGCTACCTATAGCGGTCGAGTTTATAGTCAAGGCATTTCATTCCATCCTCGAATCTTAACGCGCCTACAAATCAAATAAGCCCCGCCTTCTTTCTGTTTTTCGAACGTCATCTTTCAGATAATTCAACGTTGTACCGCCTACTTAGGAATGAGACACCTTGAATCTAACACATGCTGCTAACTAGCAGTGCAGCTCGATCCCCAAGGCTGGGAATATTTTCCGGATGTGTGACCCTATTAATATGTACATATCTAACACGTAAACATGTAGGTGTCATATGCAGACTGGTCCCAAAATATAATTGCACAGTTTAGTTGCACTGCTCAGCAATTCGTAATCAGATTAATTAGAAGACATTAAATATTTATTTGATGCATTTATACCAACCAAAATGTTTACTTCTCAAAGTAAACACATTACTTGAGACATACCACATCCAAAGAACCTCTCCACTCATAATGGTACGGGCAGAAAGTAAAGAAAGACGTTGGCTTCATACACGAAGCCAAATGTTCAAAGGTTAGAAAAAGAAAGTTTCAGTTTAAAATAAGGCTGGCACTATAGTTGGAAACGACACCACAATGCACGAACCTACACTTGTTTTGCAAAGGTTACGTCTGCACGACTACATAGGTATTCCCTTTCGGGAAACCAAAAAAGGAACCAGAAAGCCCAAAGGCTTAGTGATTCCTTGCCGAATGGGGATGCTTTGTTGCACTGAGGTTTATCCCTCAAATTTATCTTTCTTGACTACATCATTTTATGTTTTAACAATTTGACCTCTGCTGACCTCACATGACCTTTGAACCCCACCAAATATAACAAAAAAGAAAATCTGAAGTGTCTTGAAAGGGATTCAACTCCAATGGATCTTGGATCTTGAAAATTCTTGGAAAATTTTGCTTTTTGACCTCTGGTGACCCTAGATGACGATCTTTGGAATACTTGGGATATTTTGCTGTTTGACCTCTGGTGACTCCTGATGACTATCTTGGGAATTCTTGGGAAATTTCACTTTTTGACCTCTGGTGACCCCATAATCATGATCTTGGGAATTCTTGGGATATTTTGCTTTTTGACCTCTGGTGACCCCATACATGTATAACAATCTTGGGAATTCTTGGGAAATGTTGATTTTTGACCCCAGTGATGCCAGATTACAATCTTGGGAATTCTTGAGATATTTTGCTTTATGACCTCTGGTGACCCCATATAACAATCTTGGGAATTTTTGGGAAATTTTGCTTTTTGACCTCTGTTGACCCCATATAACAATCTTGGAAATACTTAAGAAATGTTGCTTTTTGACCTCAGTGATGCCAGATTACAATCTTGGGAATTCTTGAGATATTTTGCTTTATGACCTCTGGTGACCCCATATAACAATCTTGGGAATTTTTGGGAAATTTTGCTTTTTGACCTCTGTTGACCCCATATAACAATCTTGGAAATACTTAAGAAATGTCGCTTCTTGACCTCAGTGATGCCAGATTACAATCTTGGGAATTCTTGGGAAATTTTGCTTTTTGACCTTTGGTAACCCAAGATGACATTTGACCTCCACCAAAAACAATAGGGTTCTTCCTTACATCATGACAAATCTATATACCAAATATGAAGTTGGTCATTCCTATCTTGAGATATCGTGATTATGAGCTTTTCAGCTTTTTACCTCCAGTGACCTCAAATGACCTTTGACCTTCAACAAAAACAAATGGCTTCTTCCTGTCAACATGACAAATCTATGTACCAAATAAGAAAAGTGTCGGTCATTGCTATCTGGAGATATCGTGTTTACAAGACGTTTACGAGGTTTGCGCAGTTTAACCTCTGGTGACCTCAGATGACCTTTGACCTCTACCGAAAACGATAGGATTCTTCCTCTCAACATGACAAATCTATATAGGCCATTCCCATCTTGACATCTGGCGATTTCAAGGTTTTCGGTCTTTGACCTCTAGTGACCTCAAATGACCTTTGACCTCCACCAAAAACGATAGGATTCTTTCTCTCAACATGACAAGTCTATATACCAAATATGAAAAGTGTCTGTCATTCCTATCTTGAGATATCATGATTAACGAGCTTTTCGGCTTTTTAGCTCCGGTGACCCCGAGTGACCTTTGACCTTCACCAAAAACAATAGGCCTCTTCCTCTCAACATGGCAAATCTACATACCAAATATGAAAAGTGTTGGTCATCCCTATCTCGAGATATCGCGATTACAAGGTTTTTTGGTTTTTGACCTCTGGTGACCTCATATGACCTTTGACCTCTACCAAAAACAATACGGTTCTTCCTCTCAACACGACAAGTCCATACAGGCCACTCCTATCTTGAGATATCATGATTGCAAGGTTTTCGGTCTTTGACCTCTGGTGACCTCAAACGACCTTTCACCTCCACCAAAAACAATAGCATTCTTTCTCTCAAGATGACAAACCTATATATCAAATATGAAAAGTGTAAGTCATTCCTATCTTGAGATATCGCGATAACGAGCTTTTCGGCTTTTTACCTCCGGTGACCTCAAATGACCTTTGACCTTCACCAAAAACAATAGGGTTCTTCCTCTCAACATGACAAATCTATATACCAAATATGAAAAGTGTCTGTCATTGCTTTCTCGAGATAACGCGATTACAAGTCATTTACGAGGTTTTTGCATTTTAACCTATGGTGACCTCAGATAACCTTTGACCTCTACCAAAAACAATAGGATTCTTCCTCTCAACATGACAAATCTATATACCAAATATGAAAAGTGTCGGTCATCCCTATCTCCAGATAACGCGATTAAAAGGTTTTCGGTTTTTGACCTCTAGTGACCTCCGATGACCTTCGACCTCCTCCAAAAACAATAGGATTCTTCCTCTCAACATGACAAATCTATATACCAAATATGAAAAGCGTCGGTCAATCCTATCTTGAGATATCGCGATTACAAGCAGCGTCACAAACACACATACACACACACACACACACACACACATACACACGACATCACCATCGCATAGATTCCTTGCCTGCCTACGGCAAGGAATCAAAAAGGAAGGAAGTGTCTTGAAAGGGATTCAACTTCAATGGATCTTGGATCTTGTAAATTCTTGGCAAATTTTGCTTTTTGACCTCTGGTTACCCCAGATGACGATCTTGGGAATACTTGGGAAATTTTTTTTTGACCTCTGGTAACCCCAGATGTTGATCTTGGGAATTCTTTGGAAGTTTTGCTCTTTGACCTCTGGTTACCTCATATAACAATCTTGGGAATTGTTGGAAAATTTTGCTTTTTGACCTCTGGCAACCCCAGATTACCTTTGAACTCCACCAAAAACAAGAGGGTTCTTTCTCTCAACATGGCAAATCTATATACCAAATATGAAAAGTGTCTGTCATTGCTATCTTGAGATATAGTGATTACAAGCCATTTACATTATTTTCGCAGTTTAATCTCTGGTGACCTCAGATGACCTTCGACCTCTACAAAAAACAATAGCATTCTTCCTCTCGATATGACAAATCCATATCAGCCATTCCTACCTTGACATATCGCGATTTCAAGGTTTTCGGTCTTTGACATCCAGTGACCTCAAATGACCTTTGACCTCCACCAAAAACAATAGGGTACTTTCTCTCAACATGACGAATCCATATACCAAATATGAAAAGTGTCTGTCATTCCTATCTTGTGACAGGGTGTTTCTGAGCTTTTCAGCTTTTTACCTCCGGTGACCTCAAATGACCTTTGGCCTTCACCATAAGCAATAGGGTTCTTCCTCTCAACATGACGAATCTATATACCAAATATGAAAAGTGTCGGTCACTGCTACCTTGAGATATCGTGTTTACAAGCTGTTTAGGAGGTTTTCGCAGTTTAACCTCCAGTGACCTCGGATAACCTTTGACCTCTATCAAAAACAATAGGGTTCTTCCTCTTGACATGACAAATCTATATACCAAATATGAAAAGTGTCGGTCATTCCTATCTTGAGATATCATGATTACGAGCTTTTCAGCTTTTTACCTCCAGTGACCTCAAATGACCTTTGACCTTCACCTAAACCAAAGGGTTCTTCCCCTCAACATGAAGAGTCTATATACCAAACATAAAAAGTGTCAGTCATTGCTATCATGAGATATCGTCTTTACAAGCTGTTTAGGAGGTTTTCGCAGTTTTACCTCCAGTGACCTCGGATGACCTTTCCCCTCTACCAAAAACAATAAGGTTCTTCCTCTTGACATGACAAATCTATATACCAAATATGAAAAGTGTCGGTCTTTGCTAACTTGAGATATCGTGTTTACAAAGTTTTTGGTTTTTGACCTCTAGTGACCTTAAATGACCTTTGACCTCCACCAAAAACAATAGGATTTTTCCTCTCAACATGACAAATCTATATAACAAATATGAAAAGCGTCGGTCAATCCTATCTTGAGATATCGCGATTACAAGCAGCGTCACAAACACACATACACACACACACACACACACACACATACACACACACACACGACATCACCATCGCATAGATTCCTTGCCTGCCTACGGCAAGGAATCAAAAAGGAAGGAAGTGTCTTGAAAGGGATTCAACTTCAATGGATCTTGGATCTTGTAAATTCTTGGCAAATTTTGCTTTTTGACCTCTGGTTACCCCAGATGACGATCTTGGGAATACTTGGGAAATTTTTTTTTGACCTCTGGTAACCCCAGATGTTGATCTTGGGAATTCTTTGGAAGTTTTGCTCTTTGACCTCTGGTTACCTCATATAACAATCTTGGGAATTGTTGGAAAATTTTGCTTTTTGACCTCTGGCAACCCCAGATTACCTTTGAACTCCACCAAAAACAAGAGGGTTCTTTCTCTCAACATGGCAAATCTATATACCAAATATGAAAAGTGTCTGTCATTGCTATCTTGAGATATAGTGATTACAAGCCATTTACATTATTTTCGCAGTTTAATCTCTGGTGACCTCAGATGACCTTCGACCTCTACAAAAAACAATAGCATTCTTCCTCTCGATATGACAAATCCATATCAGCCATTCCTACCTTGACATATCGCGATTTCAAGGTTTTCGGTCTTTGACATCCAGTGACCTCAAATGACCTTTGACCTCCACCAAAAACAATAGGGTACTTTCTCTCAACATGACGAATCCATATACCAAATATGAAAAGTGTCTGTCATTCCTATCTTGTGACAGGGTGTTTCTGAGCTTTTCAGCTTTTTACCTCCGGTGACCTCAAATGACCTTTGACCTTCACCATAAGCAATAGGGTTCTTCCTCTCAACATGACGAATCTATATACCAAATATGAAAAGTGTCGGTCACTGCTACCTTGAGATATCGTGTTTACAAGCTGTTTAGGAGGTTTTCGCAGTTTAACCTCCAGTGACCTCGGATAACCTTTGACCTCTATCAAAAACAATAGGGTTCTTCCTCTTGACATGACAAATCTATATACCAAATATGAAAAGTGTCGGTCATTCCTATCTTGAGATATCATGATTACGACCTTTTCAGCTTTTTACCTCCAGTGACCTCAAATGACCTTTGACCTTCACCTAAACCAAAGGGTTCTTCCCCTCAACATGAAGAGTCTATATACCAAACATAAAAAGTGTCAGTCATTGCTATCTTGAGATATCGTCTTTACAAGCTGTTTAGGAGGTTTTCGCAGTTTTACCTCCAGTGACCTCGGATGACCTTTCCCCTCTACCAAAAACAATAAGGTTCTTCCTCTTGACATGACAAATCTATATACCAAATATGAAAAGTGTCGGTCTTTGCTAACTTGAGATATCGTGTTTACAAAGTTTTTGGTTTTTGACCTCTAGTGACCTTAAATGACCTTTGACCTCCACCAAAAACAAAAGGGTTCTTCCTCTCAACATGACGAATCTATATACCAAATATGAAATGTGTCAGTCATTGCTATCTTGAGATATAGTGTTTACAAGCTAGGCGTCACATACACACATACACCCACACACGCACATTCACACACACAAGACATCACCATTGCATAGATTCCTTGCCTGCCTTCGGCAAGGAATCAATAATGCATACACATACCAAGTATGAAATCTATCCAAGCTTCCTAACTTGAGATATCGTGTAAACAAGACTTTCAGAGTTTGACCCCTGGTGACCCCAAATGACCTTTGACCTCCACCAAAAACAAAAGAGTTCTTACTATCACCATAGTGAATCCACATATTAAGTATGAAATCTATCCAAGCTTCCTAACTTCAGATATCGTGTAAACAAGGTTTCAGAGTTCGATCCCTGGTGACCCCAAATGACCTTTGACCTCCAATAAAAACAATAGGGTCCTTCCTTTCACCATAATGCATCCACACACCACGTATGTAATCTATCCAAGCTTTCTAACTTGAGATATTGTGTAAACAAGGTTTTCAGAGTTTGACCCCTGGTGACCCCAAACGACCTTTGACCTCCACCAAAAACAATAGGGTTCTTCCTCTCAATATGGGGCATCTACCTACCAACCTTGAGAACTGTCAGAGTTTTCCTTCTTGAGACATCGTGTAAACAAGAAAGTGTCACAAACAAACACACACACAAGTTGATTTTACATACAATCCGAGGACCTCATTGTTATTTCCTTTGTTTTTACTTCCTTGACACTAACCTTGACAATAGACTGTCTATTGTTCAAACTTTCCAGGACTTGACAAATCTATTGAATTTCCTTCAGAGGACTTCAAATCCATTGTTCAGGTCCTCAGTATGGTAGGAAAACAAGTTCACCCTTATACACACACAGACACACCCACACACACAGTTGTGCCTCAATCTGAATGGAAAGTAAGTGCGCACATACACACATACATAAACACACACGCCATCGTGACTGCATAGGTTTATTGAAACCAATAAGACAAACTGACTCTTCCAGGTATGGGACCTACCAGGCTGTCTAGTGTGGCTGTATCATATGTCTAGACACTTTGGCAGTGCCTGTCTGCCAAGGAGATTGAACCAACACTTCTATCAAGACTAATGCAGATGAATAAGTAAAGCCTGTATGAACAGCTGTGTCAATCTGATACACTTTCCAGAGAACAATTTCAGTTTCTGGTGTTAGAATTAGTGTTGGACTGATAATCGGTATTCAATCGGTATTGGCTGATATTCATCATTTTCGCCAACTATCGGTATCGGCAAAATCTGACTAAAATGTCAATAGTCACTTTAAATGATATTTACTTTGTTTATTTCCGCCATCATTTTTCTCTTAATATTTTACCTCTTATTGCTTTCCTGAATCTTGAAATTTTATCTGAAGCAATGGCCAAGTTTGTAAACAACTAACTGCACAGCTTCATACCATTGACACTGACAATTAACCATCCCTTCGCTGCATTATGCTTGATGCGAGACCATCTCCCCAGCACTCAAACTGTGAGCAACGTTTTACTGATGAGGCACGTAGTATAGAGGCACGCAGGGGAACATATCATGCCTGATAATAAGTCTCAAACTTCTACCCTATAACCTTTCCTCTTGTCCCTAACCCTAACCTAATCTTGTGACATGACATCAGGCATAATAGCCTATACATGCCTCGAGACACGATGTGACACTTCGCAAAACAAAAGTGAGGATTTGGTGTAGTAACAATGTAAACGTTAAATATTCATAACATGCACAGTACTGTCCAGCATATAGTGCACTACCAATATATTACACGAATCGAAAAAAAGCCAAACACAATTAACGGTAGGCACAAGTGTACAGTGTTCATATCACATGCTATATTTGGGGTCCTAATGTTTGTACCGCTGGTAAGACATGAATATATTTAATCAAAATTTACTATGTTATGGCTGTAGTGATAAGAACTAAGAAGGACATGTGCCTTGATTAGTGGAACTAGCCATGATGTGTTTTCATTTTTTTCAAGTCATATTAAACAACAAATGTTAACCATTTGTCTGAGATATGCTTGGGGAGTGTGCATAAAGAGAAACACAGGGTATACCATATAGCCTAACCCATGGTTTTGCACACAGTTAGGCTCATCTCAAAAATATCGGTATCGGCCGATGGTGTGAGTGGAAATATCAGTTTCGGTAATATCGGTGATTGGTGATATCAGTACAACACTAGTTAGAATCTTACAGATACGTAAAATTCAATTGTTCTGGCACCTGACACTGAACTGCTTATCATTCTATGTCTATGAATTATTGTGTTAAAGGTGTGAATATTGTCTGCAAGCTGATCTCAAGCAATATTTCAGACATCTTAATACTCTGGAAGCAGTGTTGTGAGGATTCTCCTCCTCCTAACTTTTTCCCAGTTGTATAAACCCAGTGACTAAAGTTTTCCTTGCCTTGTCATATGCGATTTTTCAGGGGAGAGCGCTGAGCTGTTTCTGCCAAAAGAAACAATTATATTACCTGAGAAAGTTACCCTCTTCCCCTCCTCTTCACCCAAAATACAAAATATGCCTGATTAGGTTCTCCAGAACTTTGGGGTAGGGGCTGCAACCCCCAGCTCCAATGCCTGTGTTTTTGTGAGGTCTACAACCAAAAGTAACTCGGGGCTAGTTCTCGTATGACCCCTTTTGTAAGATATGGATTACAACCAGGTCCAGACCTAGCATGTGCAAATACAAGAGGCTGATCTACACGGTACCTATAAAAATGAAGTTAAAATGCACACTGCTTACCATTTTCACTAACACTGACAAAGTCCACAAGTCCATAAAGAAACAAAGGCTTTTAATCCAGCATAAAAATCCAGTATTGCAGTGCACTGAAGATTGCATATTAAATAAATTAGTGAGGTATAAATGTCCCAGTCACTTGATGGCCACAAATTGATTTCCATGCACACCTCCCCTCCCCCACTCTTCTTCAATCCCCTGTACCCTCTCCTTCACCCAGCCTCTCACACCTAAAAATGCCTACTGGACTCAACAAGCTTTCTGCCAATTTTGGAACCTGCACGTACAGTACATTTCACTAAATTTGAAATTATATAAACCAAGTCAGCTCTGATACGAAATTTGACAGAAGTCTGTGAATGTCATTTAGCCCGGAAGTTTAAACCACACGTGAATGCTACAATAAGCTGTACACAGAACTTTAAAGGCACCACTAGAGAACTCTGGTGCAATGTTGTTGGAATGTGTTAAGAATACATACCTAGGTGCCAAGGCAGTCCCCTGGAATTTTCCTATAAACTTGAGATATGTTAATTAGGTCAAAAGCTTTTGAAATCTTGTGACCCAAAATGACCTACATGCCAAATATGAACAATCCACAGGCCAAGTATGAGATCCCTCATAGTTATCCTCCTTAAAATATCATGTTTACTAGGTTTTGACCTTTTGTGACACCAAATGACCTTTGACCTGCACGAAAAATAATAGGTATCATCTACTAAATACGAACAATCCACATGTCACATGCAAATCCCTCACAGTTACCCTTCTCAATATATATTGTATTTACAAGGTTTTGACCTTTTGGCCTCTGGTGACCCCAAATGACCTTTGACCTCTACCAAAAATAATAGGATCATCTACCCAATATGGGCAATCAACATGCTACATATGAGATCCCTCAGTTACCCTTCTAGAAATATTGTGTTTACTAGGTTTTGACCTTCTGTCCTCTAGTGACCCCAAATGACCTTTGACCTCCACCAAAAACAACAGGGATCATTTACTCTGTATAGGATATACACAAGCTAAGTATGAGACCCCTTACAGTTACCCTTCTTGAGATATCATGTCAACACGGTTTTGACCTTTTGACCTCTGGTGAACCCACATGACCTTTGACCTCTACCAAAAATAATAGGGATCATCTACTCAGTATGGGCAATCAACATGCTAAGTATGAGATCCCTCACAGTTAACCTTCTGGAAATATAGTGTTTTACACGGTTTTGACCTTTTGACCTCTGGTGACCCCAAATGGCCCTTGAGCTCCACCAAAAATACCTGGGATCATCTACTCTATATGGGCAATCCACATGCTACGTATGAGATCCTTTACAGTTACCCTTCTGGAGATATCGTGTTTACAAGGTTTTGACCTTTTGACCTCTGGTGACCCAAATGAATTTTGACCTCCACGACGAACAATAAGGACCATCTACTCAATATGGGCAATACATAAGGTAGGTATGAGATCTCTCATAGTTCTCCTTCTTGAGATAGTGTTTACAAGGTTTTGACCTTTTGACCTTTGGTGACCCCAAATAACCTTTCACCTCCACCAAAAAATGATATGGATCATCTACTCAATATGGGCAATCCACATGCTAAGTATGAGATCCCTCACAGTTACCATCCTTGAGATATAGTGTTTACAAAGTTTTGACCTTTTGACCACTGGTGACCCCAAATGATCCCAAATGACCTTTGACCTCCACCAAAACAATAGGGATCATCTACTCAATATGTGCAATCCACATGGTAAGTATGACATCTCTCACATTTATCCTTCTGGAGACAGCGTGTTTACAAGCAATTTCCAGGGTATTTACAATTTGACCTTTGGTGACCCCAAATAACCTTTGACCTCCACCAAAAATAATATGGATCATCTACTCAATATTGGCAATCCACATGCTAAGTATGAGATCCCTCACAGTTACCATCCTTGAGATATAGTGCTTACAAAGTTTTGACTTTTTGACCACTGGTGACCCCAAATGACCCCAAATGACCTTTGACTTCCATCAAAAACAATAGGGATCATCTACTCAATATGGGCAAACTACATGCCAAGTATGAGATCCCTCGGAGTTACCCTTCTTGAGATATTGTGTTTACAAGCAAAGCATCACATACACACCCGCGCACACGCACACACACACGATATCACCATCGCATAGATTCCTTCGGCCTTTGGCAAGGAATCAAAAATGCAGTCTTAAAATCTCTCAGGTAAGATCACGTTTGGAGAACTCAAAAAATTTTCTGAAAGTTTCAGAGGTTACTTGTTCGACGTCCGTGATGAGGCAATTGAGCCAGACAATGACATATGAATATTATGAATATCCCAAACCTACAAAACTTGAAAGGTTGCTACTGATGAAGCTCCACTGAAATGCATGACAGCATTGATCATGCTGTCTATGATCTAGCTTTGATCACTGATAAGAATGAAACATTTTTTCATAACCCTCCTACCCACACAAGGGAAAATAGTGTCAATAAGCTCACCATCCTTAAAGAGCTACAGGCTGTATAGTGGAATTAAACTGTCTTACAAAATTCACTAAGCCCATGTTGCTTTCAAAAGAGTCGAATGTAAGACTCGGGTATTTCCTAAACAAACATGCGGCTCGACGGCTGTCATCTGTTTTTGTATGGATTGCTTTGTTCTTCTTGCAATCTAGGGAGGAGCTAGTTGTATTTATGACTTCTTGGGGCTTCTATAGTTTTGTTTAACAAAGTCAAAGCTGCGCTATCTACAGGTGACAGACTGCCGCTGGCTGTTCTGGCAACATCTCTCACTCACATGCGTTTACAGTTACAGATCCTAGCAAAGAAGCTAGTAGTAATCCAAAGTATTTTCATGGTTTTATCACCCTCATCATAATATTTGTTCATGACCATCTTTAAGAAGGTGGACTGGGTATATCAGTGTTGGTTTGCGACCTACCATCTATACATTGTTTTGGACTTATCAAATTTGCCTACCCAACATGAAGTGGATCAGCATATTTCACTCTATATTGTGTGTAGCCAATATTTGTAGCTTACGCCTGAACTGTGAGTAGCAACCAGTATCTAGAGCTTGTGATCGATCTGCTGCATGATAGTATACCAACCCTATAATGTCTTAGCAAATGTTGCCACTGCAAATAACCACCAGGCAAGGTCATTACATGTTACAAGTACTAACTGGCGAATAACCACCACAATGTTATATAAATCTGATCGCGAATAATCCCTACAAATTTCAAAGCTTGAAAGCCCTAGCTAGACGTTCGACTACAAGTGAGCACAATAAGACTTGGGGTGAGTTGAACTTTTGTTTTTCTTATCCTAGTGGAGCACCTGCATGTACTTATATTCTACTAAAGACTTTAATCATTGCTAAATGCATGCAAGGGATCATGGGAACTGGGAGTATAAAGAATGGACTGCCATTGTTCTGTTTCATATTCACCAGTTTTTTCCCCACTAATCAGCCAAACTATCCCAACAAAGTTGCCAAGTACAAATCTTACCACACATACATCTCTTTCCTCTATATTGATGGTACTTGCTCTCAAAATAGGGTCATAATTAGCTGCAAAATGATGATGCTATAAAGAATTTTGGCTACTAGTATAATGACTGGCTAGTGTGACAACATCGTTCTCCATACATGTACCTGTAATGTACTGAGATAATAAACTGGAAGAAAACATTACATTGGAGCATAAAGGTGCCTCTCTAATTGCTCCCTGATTAGACTCCACCCCACCCTTGACAAGACATAATAACAGATTTGAGGACTTTTCAAGTAATTTTTAAATTTCAGTACTTTTCAACCACTTTCAAGGACTGCAATTTTTTCAAGGATTTCAAGGAGTTCCAAGCATCTGTGGGAAACCTGCTCCTGGTGGTCCAAATAACCTTTGACTTCCACCAAAACTAATAGGAATCATCTACTCACTATACAGTATGGACATGCCAACTATAAAATTGACTGAAGTTTTCATTTTTGAGATATCATGTTGAAAAGCATTTTCATGGCTTTTATAGTTTGACCTGTGGTAACCCCAGAAGGCCTATGACTTCCACCAAAAATAATGAGGATCATCTACTCAATATGGGGGTATCCACATGTCAAGTATGAGAACCCTCACTGTTACCCTAGTTGATATACCATGTTTACAATCAGTGTCACATGCACATACATACACATGCAAATATCCACTCCCCCCCCCCCCCCCCACATACAGTAAAGTGAGGGTTACAACTCATGCCGCTGAAATTCAATAGGCCCGTTCAGCCAAAGTTCCCCAGGAAAAAGCCATTTTCCTGGGTGAAAAAATACAGATGTCTTATGTCGCTTGATGGATAAATCCTACTACTGAATTCTAGCCTCATGTGTAGAGAGGAGGTAAGAGAGAGGTGATGTAGATTGGAGGTACAGTATGTATTTCAAATGATGTCCTTCTCCTCACATGATCTGTAACACATGCAGAGGTTGGCAACTTTGATTGATTTTTTCTGATAATTTAAAGTGGTAGACCTATCCTACATTCTATTATATGCCAGGTGGACACTTACATGAATTTGCAGGGGTTACACAAATCTTACACAACTGCCATGCATCTTTTATTGGGCACCCTGGCAAAGTGGGAGGTGTGACAATTAAATCTGAAAAACCAATTGTCTTCATCGATCAATTTACATGTAAAGACAGCTTCAGATTACCTGAACTTTATACTCATTGAAAGTTTAATTATTCTATTTAAACATATGGCACCAAAATTATAAAAATACAGGGAAGCTAACTTATTTGAAAAACTAATTTGCTAATGAAGTGCAAAGTGGGAGGATCAGGGGAGACAATTCACACTGAATTTTATGAGAAAACTGTAATCATGTTTATACTGTACCAGGTAAAAGCCACATACACAAGCCACAAAGAAAATTTTTTGTTAAAAATGCCTCTCAGATTGCACAAAATGGCACTTCCCAGCCTTTCTTGTCTTGTCAGTTTCAGCCAAGTATTCTCTATTTCTGAAAACACATGTTTGGAAATTTACACTTCCACAATGAAAGGTGTAGAAGTGGCAGTAAGAGAATTTCATAGGTGTATAATTCATTGATGGATATGACCATGTAATCACAATTTATGCTGCATGCCAAAGTGGCACTTGCTATGGGGTCTTTGAAGGTTGGTTGTATTAAAAGGTTCACCACTATGTCACTGCGTCACGTCTCTCTGTTTATTGCACAATTTGACGGCCAGGCTTTGACAGTATTGTATATGTGGTCCTACTGAGTCTTAATTTAAGCTGTTAACCTGCCTCCTGAGCATGATCTATGATGGTCAGTATTAACAAATATGCTGACGTCCCATGAAGAACCTCCATACTAGGGATTGGGGTGTGGCCCCATACTTTTTATGTTTAATGGTGGTGAGCATGGGAGTCCGGAAGGGGGCAAGGAGGGGCACTTTTCCCCCGCCCTGAAAATCAAAAACTTGACAAAACAAAGAAAAAATAAAGAAAAAAAACAAAGAAAATATAACATTAACATTTCTTAACAGTTCAATCAGTGTGAATTTCTACTCTCAAAACAGGAATTAAACCAGAATGCAAAAATGCATTGTGGTTTCGATGAATATAGCACTTAATGTGTAATCCCAAATAATGCCAAGATGTCCTGTTTCTTTCAGTCATTGGATGAATGTGATCCTTAAAGTGCTGGAAAATTACAGTTTCATGTTCATATTTGACCTTGGGAATTCTTGGGAATTTTTGCTTAATGGCCTTTGGTGATTTCAGCTGGCCTCTGATTTCTGACAAAACTCATAGAGGTTTTCTGATGGATTAAATGCAACACCATGGGAAGTATCCAGCCTTCCCAACTTGAGTTATCTTGTAAACAAGGTTTCCAGAGTTTGATCCCTGGTGACCCCAATGACCTTTGACCTCCACCAAAAACAATAGTTTTTCCTCTCACTATAATGCATCCACACAACAAGTATGAAATCTGTCCAACATTCCTACCTTGAGATATCGTGTAAACAAGGTTTTCAGAGTTTGACCCCAGGTGACCCCAAATGACCTTTGACCTCCACCAAAAACAATTGATTCTTCCACTCACCATAATGCATCCACACACCAAGTATGAAATCTAACCAAGCTTCCTACCTTGAGATATCGTGTAAACAAGGTTTTCACGTTTTGACCCCTGGTGACCCAAATGACCTTTGACCTCTACCAAAAACAATAGGGTTCTTCCTCTCACCATAATGCATCCACACACCAAGTACGAAATCTATCCAAGCTTCCTACCTTGAGATATCATGTAAACAAGATTTTCACGTTTTGACCCCTGGTGACCCCAAATGACCTTTGACCTCTACCAAAAACAAAACGAATCTTCCTCTTAATATGGGGCATCTACCTACCAACTTTGAGAACTGTCAGAGTTTCCCTTCTTGAGATATCGTGTAAACAAGGTTTTCAGAGTTTGACCCCTGTGACCCCAAATGACCTTTGACCTCCACCAAAAAACAATAGGGTTCTTCCTTTCACCATAATGCATCCACACACCACGTATGAAATCTATCCAAGCTTCCTACCTTAAGATATTGTGTAAACAAGGTTTTCAGATTTTGACCCCTGGTGACCCCAAATGACCTTTGACCTCTACCAAAAACAATAGGGATCTTCCTCTTAATATGGGGCATCTACCTACCAACTTTGAGAACTGTCAGTTTCCCTTCTTGAGATATCGTGTAAACAAGAAAAGTGTCACAAACACACACACACACACGCACACACGCACATACACACACGCCATCATGACTGCATAGGTTTCTCTTTTCATCGGAACCAATAAAAATATCAACACTCGGGCTCCAGCAGCCCCCGAGCATATTTTGGTATTTTTTAAAGTTTATATTAACGATATTGCTTTTGTTTCCCCTTTTTATATGTGGTAAAAAGACCTTGGAAGTGCCATTTCCAGCGATCTGGGAAGCATTTTGGGCCAAAATTTTCTTGCGCCCTGCACCAACCTATGGTGGCGCGGAGCGCTGAGAGTCTGTCTATGCACTTTCCCTCCCCCCCCCCGACAAATTCCTGGCTACGCCTTCGTCAACACTGTGTGAAAAGTAGCATCTAAACTCTTTTCTGGGAGTAAAATATTTCCCATGGAAAAAGTTGGATCCCTAAAAAAATTTTGCCCCCCCCCCCTTGAATTTTTTTCTGCGGACGCTCATGGTGGTGAGAAGTAAGTTTTGCATGCAACCTGCAGCTTAGTCATTTAAGATACTTTTGCAATGTGCCCCATATCCAAACACTGGTAACAGAACTGTCATGAATCTTTCTAAAACCAAATAAAAATTTATTTAAGAGTTTGATCTGCTGGATTGTTGGAACTTGAAGGGTTACTCCAACAATATCTTCAACTGGTTATATTAAAGGAAGTCATTACACACTTTCAGCCGACAATGACACATATTGTGTAGGCCTATACCCGGAACTGATGATACAAAGTTGCACTTGGCAAGTGGGTCTAGTTTCTGCACAGACAGAACTATAATGGGCCTTTCTGGTGCCCAAACACCTTCTCAGGTTCATGAGTGTATTTGGTGGCAATTATTTAGGGATGTATTTTTCACAAAAGGAAAAGGAAAGTTGCAAGACGAAAATGAGCATTGATTTCAGTGTGCGTCAGGCCTATTTCTCTGCCGATTACACCGAAATGTTTCTGTGGTGCATGTGCGCTTTAGTGGTTAAGGGCATACATGCAGCCTTGTGGTTTGGGCGGGTACCATATACAGTACCTGACCTGGCCGTACTTGGTGTCAATGAAGAGTATCATTGATTGCAAGTTACATAACTCTCTTTCCGCGTGATTTGTTACTTTATACAGTAGGGTCATGAACAAATAGCCTAATTTTACAATTTCCACTTTATCTCACACCTTTGTACAAATGTGAATTTCTTCCGTATCATTCAGAATGGGGTGTTTTGTTTTACGTTATTGGAACCAAAGTAGGTGGGTCATACAGACTTTTCACTGTCAAACAGAAGTTGCATTCACAGTCACATGTGATTTCAGTTGTCGGGTTAACAGACCTCTCTGACTACTGTAGCTTTGAAAGACAATTATCAAAAGTTTACAGAGTGACATATTTTGGTTTAGGGTGTCATTTACTCTAAACATAGGCCATTTGTAAAGAGAAAGGCATCTTAAGGAATCATTACCTGAAACAAATGAAAATTGGCTCGTGCCATCATAACCATGTATCATTTTACGTGAATACGTATGGCCTATGTCTACATTACACGATGTGCAGTACATGGCTAGACCTCACGTATGCATGGTCATTGTACTTTTTCAAAAAAACAGTTTTAGCTGCCGCCGAAACTGGTTTCTAGTTTTGGACTAACCGTCACAGCCTTATAGTAGGAACTAACTTTCAAGAAAATATGTTCATACTGATCATTGACAATCATCTCTATGCAATTCTGTGTACCATTCTGGGGTAATTTATGAGCACTGCAACATCTGATGTGTCCCCATAGTCACATTTCTTTCCCTCATGAATATTTCCCAAATCATCTGTGTATCAATGGAAAACAAATGATCATGATATTGTGTTAAAAAAATATGTGATGGTTCTTGGAGCAAAATTTAAAGAGGTAGATTTTTAAACCTATATTACCTAGCTGTATCATACAGGCATACCTGTAAAGTTGCATCATTTCAAAGATCTTGCTTTGAATATTTCAAAACTGGCTTACAATTTCCTCTAGAATGAACTCAATTTTTGAGGTAAATATTTTGATTAGTACTTTTTTGTAACAAACTTATCAGTATTTCTGCTCATAACTTTTTCACATGTCAGGGATGGACAGAAAATACCAGTGAGGGAAATATCCCCTGGAATTTATGGGTATTTCCTATGTGGGTAATATCATCCACAAGTAGAAAAAGTGGGAAATACTAACCAAATGATAAGTCTCATTTTTTAACTTGTTAATTCATGCAAAAAGTGTTCTTGAAGTCAAAGCAACCAGAAAAGTGACAAACCAGGAAGTCACAAGGTATATCTGATTCCTTGCTTCTTGGATATAATTTTATTACAATGACTTCCCATTGACACAATATCATGGTGAAGGTACATGTTATACAGAAAGTTGAAAATCCATGTGCATAGGTGAAACAGGTTCAGATTTTCCTGGTTTCTACAGCTTGATCTCTAGTGAGCCCAAATAATCTTTGACCTCCACCGAATACTGTAGACACTATGCTCAATACAGAGTGCCCAGCTGGACAACTGAGATTCATAGAGTTTTCTTCTTGAGATACCACAACAACAAAATTTTCAACAATTTGACCTCTAGTGATCCCAGATGAGCTTTGACTTTCACCAAAAACAATAGGGATCATCTACTCAAAATGGAATATCTATGTATCCATCTAGCAATTATGAGATCCCTTAGGCTTACCCATCTTGAGATTTAATGTTTACAAGCAATGTTTAAGATTTTTACAGGTTGCCTCTGGTGACCTTTGACCCATAACAGGCACAAAAGGGGTCATTTTCTCAATATTTAAAGTATGCGGTCTATCAAGCTTGCCCACCTTAGGATACCCTGTTTATGGGTAGTTTTCCAGGTTTTCACTATTTAACCTCTGGTGACCTCAAATGACGTACCTTTGACCTCCAAAATTGACAGGGATCATCTACTCAATATGTGGTATCCAACTGCCAACTATGAAAATTATTGAAATTTCTCTTCTGGAGACATCATGTTTAAAAGCATTTTCATGGCTTTTATCTTTGACCTATGGTGAACCCAATTGAACTTTGACCTCCACCAAACACAATAGAGATAATGTACTCAATATGGAGTATCCACATGTCAAATATAAGATTCCTGAAGGTTACGCATCTTGAGACTAATTGTTTATAAGCAATTTTTCAAGGTTTTTACAGTGACCTCTGTGACCCCAGATGGCCTTTGACCTACACCAAAACAACAGGCATCATCCTCCCAACAGGGAGTATCTACAGGCAAAGTGCAAAGGTCCCTCAATTTTTTCCACCTTGAGATATAGTCTATACAGGCAGTTTTCCATATTTTCACTATATGATGTTTGGTGACCCATTCGAACTCTGTCCTTGACCAAAATCAATAGGGATCATCTATTGAATAAATACTATCTACATACAAATTATGAAATTCACTGAAGTTTTCCTGCAGGGAGATATTGTGTTTACAAGCATTTTTCAGGGCTTTTACGGTTTGACCTCTGGTGACCCCAGGTGACCTTTGAACTCCACCAAAACAACTGTGATCATCTACTTAATATGATGCTACACATCAAGTATGACATCTCTCAGTTTCCCTACTTGAGATACTGTGTTTACAAGCAACGCGTCACATTCAGGCATATATGCCACCACCCCCCCCCCCCCCCCACACACACACACACAACACATACATGGCATCACAATCAAACAGATTTCTCTTCCGATGGCAAGGAATCAAAAGGAGGTGGTTAAGTGCTGTATCTTCTTGAAAAGTTTGCATAATGAAATCTTGAGACAATGCTGTACACTTGAGGCTCATACAGTCTAACACAGGCCTATGTTTCAACTTAAGATAATTTTTCGATGACAACTTTCAGAGAAATAATTCAATGAGTCCTATCACCAAGTTGATAAGTGAGATACAGTATATGTACTGAATAACAGACAGTATTTCAATCAAATCAAGGCAAGTAGTGCTCATAGTACTATAATTGTTCTTCACATGATCTTATCTTTCAAGTTACCAATATTTCCCACTATTTCCAAATATTTCTGGGAGTTCCTCAGGTATTTCCCAATATTTCTCATCCAGATGGGAAATATTAATATTCCCCAGGAAATATGCAAACCTGTCACATTTACCCCCATCATAAAAATCACATGTACCCCAATCATAAAAAGAATGCCATTTTGAATTCCTTGAGGCAAATGTTCTCCACAGATGTATAACTTTTGCTATGTTTGAATGTGCCCTTTTTGAAATATGGCCATGTTAACTCAAGAAGGTGAAAACTTGTGTGTCACACAACAGGGTCCCAACTTATAAACCCATGGTCCAGTGCATGTGCAGCAACTTTTGAACTTGACCATTTTAGTTTAATATGTATAAGCAGGTTTACTGTAGTTACTAAGTTTATCACACAGTTGTAAGTTCAGTGGTCTCTCTCTGGTGGTCATGCATTCAGAACCATAATGCAACATACTTAAACACTTACCTGTTGCACAATTAGATCCACTCCAACCTGACTGGCAGTTACACATGTAGCTATTAACATTATCTATGCAAATACCACCCCTGAGACATGGTGTACTTGTACACTCATCAACATCCATGAGGCAAAAAGGACCAGTCCATCCTGGAGCACATGCACAATGGAAGCTATTGTCCAATGGAATGCAAGATCCTCCATTCATACAGGGGTTTGATATACAGTGACGCTGTGTACATCGCTTGCCAGTCCATCCTGGACCACACTTGCAAGTAAAATTGGTACTGCCTTCAAGAGTACATGATCCTCCATTAGTGCAAAGGTTTGGTATACAGGTAGGCTGTGAGCAGTAAGTACCAGTCCATCCTGATAGACAACTGCACATGAAATTGTTACTAACTTGAAGGTTGCACAATCCTCCATTCCTACAAGGATTTGGAGAACAAGTAGGCTGTGTACAATAAAGACCCATCCATCCTGCAGTACAATTACAAATTAAACCATTATTGCGTTGAAGTAGGCAGGTTCCTCCATTAGAACAAACATTTCCTGAACATGTAGGCTGGGTACAGGTAGCACCAGTCCATCCACTTAAACAATTACAAAAAAAAGCAGTGCCTTCCTGACTTAATGAGCAGGCTCCTCTAGTTCCACACGGATTTGGTGAACAGTTCGGCTGTGAACAGTATGTACCAGTCCATCCTGGGGGACAGTTACAAATTAAACCATTATTGCGTTGAAGTAAGCAGGATCCTCCATTCCTACAAGGATTTGGTGAACAGTTCGGCTGTGAACAGTATGTACCAGTCCATCCTTGGGGACAGTTACAAATTAAACCATTATTGCCTTGAAGTAAGCAGGATCCTCCATTCCTACAAGGATTTGGTGAACAGTTCGGCTGTGAACAGTATGTACCAGTCCATCCTGGGGGACAGTTACAAATTAAACCATTACTGCGTTGAAGTAAGCAGGATCCTCCATTCCTACACGGATTTGGTGAACAGTTCGGCTGTGAACAGTATGTACCAGTCCATCCTGGGGGACAGTTACAAATTAAACCATTATTGCGTTGAAGTAAGCAGGATCCTCCATTCCTACAAGGATTTGGTGAACAGGTAGGCCGTGTACAGTGAGTATCAGTCCATCCAGGGAGGCATGAACACTTGAAACCACCATGGGGTAGAGACATGCAAGATCCACCATTTTGGCAAGTTCCTGAAACACAGGCACTCAAAACTGTGAAAGATTTTGTACAATTAAGAAATTAGAAAACCAAAATAAGTAGGTGATATACTGCACAGAAAGTTGCTGAAATCTTACAAATAAAACATTGTTTATCTCTGCACTTTGCTCAGTGTAAAATGCAAAACTGCATTCAGAAATTCAATGATTTACAATACAATTGATGAATTAATTGAGACATATGACTGGTTCTAATACCAGATGGGATGTACTATTTTGCAGACTGCAGACTGGGATTTCACAGAATAAATGTCACAAACTGCAGAACATAGTAATAGATAAAATAACTGAAATTCCGTCAAGGGACCCTTCTGAATTAGATTTAGAAATAAAAAGTGATCAGAATCTTAAAAAGAATCTTAAACTTAATTGGCAAGCATCTTTTATTGTCCAGACTTAAGCAATTTCCGAGTTGAACCTGATTTTTCTCTACGGTGGCTAACTCACAGTGAAATGCGTTACGCATTTTTGAATAAGCAAAAACATTCGATTAGTAGAACATAAATTGCGACAGGTTATGTACTCCCAAGAGTCCCGTGGTAACTCTCTGCCCCCACTAGAGCCAAATATAGTAGCCTAGTACAATGTGTCAGCCACCATATGAACAATATTGTAGCAACGAAGAACATGTTGATCCTTCATTTCTGTAGAGAGGAGTGAATACCCTAATCTGACCAGGGGCAAAGATGACAGTAGGCCTACTTACACATACTGCCATGTTATTTTAACAATGGACGTCAATTCATTCATTTTACATTGACAGTGGAAGGAAGGCCCCCAATTTTCCCTCCAAAACTCAATGTCCTAATTTTTGGCGAATTAAAGTGGACCTGAAGTCTAAAAATTCAAAAATATATATTTTAGAGGTTACAAAATTAATCTTACTGGTCCAACTCCCATTGTCATAGCTCATTCCATTGCTGAGATATTAAATGTTAAAATTTATTCACTTAAATCCAAACAGTTCATTGCGCAATAATTTTTGACATTCTTGTTGTACAACTCACATTAAATGCTTTGTTTTCTTTTAAAATTAAAAATGTTTATATGACCTTGACCGCTTCCTGTTTTCTTGCATGACATGCTGTACAGAGAGGGCTTATAGAGTCAAGTCACCCCAAAGCAGTAAGAACGCGATTACATATTGGCACATGGTGCGGTGGCTTTCAGAAAAACAAAGAAATACAAAGATTGTAATTTGAGTAGTACAACAATGACATCACAAATTATTGCGCAACCTACCTTTTTAAATCGAGTGAATAAACTTCAACATTTTATATCTCAGCTTAAGAAAGTCCTGTGAAGATGGGAATTGGACCATTGGAATTCAGTTTTCATGCTCTGTAATATATATTTTTGAATTTTCAGACTTTAGGTACACTTTAATACACTCAGCATGCCGATTTATTCTCTCACAAAATCAAGCGCTATAGCCTAGTATGCTTCAAGTTTCCAGACGAAAATCACCCTCGTAAAAATACCTTGCTGCTAAATAAAACAAGCTTTCTGCCAGCTCCCTGGCTGGCTCCTCCTACCTGTGGCCTGCTGGAATTGGCGCTACACAACTCGCCTTCTGCAACTCCAGTGATACTGATTGCTGGTCACACCTTTTTCGAAGTGCCGAAAAAATTTTTGCATGCATTTGGATTTGAAAGAGAATTGCTTCTTCATGATTGGTCATAATTTAAAATTCCCACTCTCGATTGGGTCAATTTAAAAATATTCAGACTGCCCCGCATGCGCTGGGCTGCAAATCGAATATCTTTTTCATGCATTAGACAGTCTCTATGCACTGTTTTGATATTGTAATTTATTCTCATTAAAGATTCCCACATGTACGTTTCAAGAAGTCATTGATCATCAAAATCCTTCAATTTATGTTGAGGGGTGACAATGAGAATAAAAAACTAGAGCACCAATGGTGCTGAAGCTCATACCTTCAACCAATTAAGGGTCCCTGGCTTCTAGTCTTTGTTAGTGCAAGCATCATATGACTTTAAATGACATCAAATGGCTTATGACCCCAAATTTCACATACCCTGATGGCACCTTCCCGAATGTCACAAAAAATTTGTCATGCTATCTTTGCTTTGTAAGTTGTTTCATGAATACAATTTAAGAAAGCAAAAGCCCAAGGGCCCATCTTCGGCCTTGGACCCCAAATTTCAAGTATCGTTATGACAAACCATCAACATTGTACAAGAGAATCTGCAGGAGTAAGCAATTTGCAAAATGTCATAAAAAGGGCCATAGGGCCTATATGGGACCTTAGACCCAAAATTCCAGAACACCATAAACAGATCACTAACCAAGCATCATTATGACAGGCCTTCAACTCTGTTTAACATTAACTGGAGGAGGAATTGACCATTTTGCAATATTTCACAAAATGGACCCTAGGGTACACTGGGTCTTGGACCCAAAATTTCTGTACACCCTAAAAGAACCATTAACAGAGGATCATTATGACAAACACACCCACATGCTCTAACAGTGTACACACAATGGAAATACCCAATGGAAATCCCATTAAGCAGCTCCCTTTAAACTAACCTAAACAACTGCACAGAATTGACCTCTTCTACACAGACAGTTTTAAAGAGGGTGCAGTAAAGAGAAAAATAGGTAGTAAAGTGATTTTGTGAAACTGGTAAAATAGAGGGGTGGCAAAAAATTGGTTAGAAAGGTATCAAAAGTATTCTTCATCCCAAATTGGAGAAGTAATTTGTAAGGACCATTAACACAGCTTCATTATGACAAATCATCAACACTGTACAACACAATTTGTAGGAGAAAAAGTATTTTGTAAAATTTCATAAAATGAGCCATTGGGGCCCACATGGGACCTTAGACCAAAATTCAAGAACACCATAATGAGATTACTAACCAAGCATTATAACGAGAGGCTGTCACCTCTCTTTAAACATTAAATAGAGAAGAAGTTAATTACTTTGCAATATTTCACAAAATGGACCCAATGGTCCATCTTGGGCCTTGAACCCAAAATTCCTGAACACCCCGAAGGGACCAATAACAGAGTAACATTATGACAAACCATCAACATTGCACAAGAGAATCTGTAGGAGGAGAAGCATTTTGCAGAATTTCATAAAATGGGCCCTAGGGTCCACATTGGACCTTGGACCACAAATTCCTGAACACCCCAAATGGCCCACCACCCAAGGAACATTATGCCCAAGTTTCAAACAAATCCATGAAAGCATGTGGGAGGAGAAGCATTTTGAACAAGTGTGGACAGATAGATAGACAGACAGACAGACAGACAGACAGACAGACAGACAGAGTGATGCTGCGTGATCACAATAGCTCACACCAGCATGCTGGTATGAGCTGAAAACCTTGAGATTCGAAAATGAAGGATTATGGCCAATCAAAATTCATCTAAGAACAATCAATCTGTCTCGATCTTATGTCTCGATCTTATGTCTAGATGCATGCGTTGTGTACATTGGGCACACATACCTGAAGTTCAAGACTTTCAACAACCAAAGACTTTAAAAATGGAACCTACTGCCGTTGTGCGAGATGCTCCGCATAAGCAATGGAGTAAGGGATAACAAGCCAGTGAGCCACAACTGGAAAAAAGGCTGTGGCCGGCTTGACTTGAACTAATTGGTTGGAAACTGGGCCGTTAAACATCATCTAACTAACTAACAAGTAACAACCCAGACTTTCCAGTCTCAAGATTTCAATGAAGCTCCGAGAATTGATTGCAATGTTTTGTCTAGTACACTCTGGTATTGCTTTTAATTATCAATCATAGAAGACCCTTGCTTTAATCCAACACAAGTACATGTTTCCGATATTTTAATATTTGCAGGCTTCAAAGTGGTCCTCCACAGAAATATAGGTTTTATAGGAAGGATACTGATAAATATATAGGGTTTTATAGGATTTTTCCAGGAAAATATAGAGTAAATATAGGAATGTCACACACTAGCTTTTCTAATGATCTTCCAAATTCCTCAAAGTTGTGGATGTGGAAAACACAGTACCTTTAATGGGAAACTAATGAACTATACTGTTTAGATGATACAAATGTGATGAACAGTATCACAAGTGTGGGACATGTGGTAGAACAGTGTGGTTCTACCATCAACATGGAATTAAGAAAACCACCTAAATATTTTGGTGGAAGGGAAAGAGTAAATCCCCTGAGGATGGTGTATTTGCATATTTTGACCCTGAAATAAAGTATCCATAAATCTTATTTTTTATGCAGACCAAAAAGGCACCAAAATTGGCAATATCAGAAGTTGAGGACACAGAATGTGACCATGGTGGTGTTTGAATGGATGGGTAGTTTAATGTGGACAATGAACCAGAGATGTATTCAAGTCACTTTTTTTTCAGCAAGTCAAGTCAACTGGAGCTATTTTAGGGACTCGACTCAAGTCATTGACTCGAGTCTCTGTGTTATTTTAATAGGGAAAATTGCCCAGAATTTTTCAAGTCAGGTAGCATTGGCCCGATGTGACTCAAGTCACGACTTGAATACAAGTCTGCATTGAACTGGTGCTAATGTCCTAAAGTGCACAGACAGAATTCACCTCAGCTCCAATAATAATGGCGATGAGGTGAGGAAATTTTTGAAATTTTTGCTGCTTAAATAACAGGAAATGGTCTCTTAATACAACGTTTTGCTATAAACTATACGCTGTATTGCTAGTCAATCTTGATAAGTGTGACAGATGGGTGATGACAGTAAGACTAAGACACAGGCCTATGACGACTGTACAGTATGATTGATTGCTATGAATATCTTCAAATTCACTTTTTCCAGTGGCTTAGCCAGAACCGTCCATGAGGGAGCATGAAGTTTATTCTGTGATTGCCAGCATGGGGGAGGGGGTGTTATATTACAGACCAGCTATCTGTGCATGCAAAACAGGTAATGGTTTTAAAATGTGGAGGATTGCTGACTACAAGGGATGATGGGCAAAGGGCTCTAATCCACCCCCTTGACAATGCCACCACAATTCCCTCAAAGACATGAAATCATAGAGTACTTAAAATCACAGGTGTGAGAGTGGAACATTTATGGATGATGAATTAAGTGTTCATAAGTGCCCTATGCAGTTTCATATGAGAATACTTCTGATACCTTTAATTGGCCATTGTGTACTTGCATATTATTAAGATACTTGGCATCTATGCACTGCTACCTGTCTAAGCCATTCTGAGTCTACGAAACTATCTTGGAAAAAGAATCCATCTGAAAATTCCACCCCAGAAAATCATATAAAAGAAAAAAATTTCTTTTTTTTTTTTGAAGATCAGAAAAATATAAGAGAATATGGGAAAACAAGCCTAAAATCATACAAGTATAGGAAATATAGGATTTTTTGAGATTTATAGGAAATTTTCCGAGATAGTACCTGGTGTCTGGCATCTGGTTAACTTTATGCTTCATTCTGGGAAGCACTTGTTTGGCTAGGGAATGAAGCACTGCATGTCAATGAAGTGCGATGGGAGTGTGCAGTGACAAATACAAGAGCAATGTGCACAACGTGGCACAAGTTGCTGAATTTGGATTTAAATACATCGTTCGCAGTGCATGTGGTGGCAAAGACACACTTAGGCTTACTGTATATGGTTAATTAGTGCCTGGAGCAGTGAGGGTTTTACATAGACTGATCGAAGGCTTTGCTCATTCATAAATGCAAAATGCATTTCATGAGGAATGCACCTTCGAGGAAAATCCGGTCTAATTCCAAAATAACTTAAGTCTGGACACGAAAAGACACTTGCCGATTAACTTTGTGTTTAGTTTAAGATTGTGATCAATTTTTATTTAAGTATTTTACTCATAAGGGTTACTTGATGGAATTTTCATTATTTTATCTAGTTCTGCATTCTGCATTTTGTAACATCCATTCTGCAAAATCCATATCTGCAGTCTGCAAAATATACAACCGATACTAGATATTACTTTAATCATACATTGTGGCACCTTGGGATTCATAGTGGAAAGTATACAATTCAAAAGTCCCACTCTAGAAAAGAAGGTGACCAGAGGGAAAATAGAATCTTTTGTTTCAAGCTCTATATTGTCACTACCTTCCAATCACTCTAAAATTTTCACTGGCTGTTAATATCTCAGGCTGGACTTATGATTGGTACAAATTAACTTGTTTTTATGCCTAGTTTCCTGGCACACTGGCTTTATAGGGAAGGTTCACAGACCATATTCATTGCAATATACAGTTACCTAGTATGCTTGACAAAGCATTATAGCCACTATGGGAGGGAATCACTTGTATATTTTATTATTTTCATGAATTAATAAATTTCACAATGAGGGGCATCCCTTGTACATTAGGCGCCATTTTCAATGAACCCAGAAAGTGCACTGTCTTCTGTGTTAATGTCTAGGTCTGATTCGAAGAACAATCTTTGTATTTGATGCAAGGTAATTGCTACATGGGATATTTTTTTGTGCAGTGTGCGAGATGACAGTTGCAAGGTGGGTGGAATTTACTCATGTCCAACAAGCAAGTTTATGGGAACCATTTTGTGTGGTTAGTGTAATGTCCAGGGAATGGACACTGATTCTAGAATAGTCAGCTGTGAGTTTGACAATGGGACAGAATTATCAAATTAATATTCTCAACAGAATCTTTTAGAAAAAGTTCAGTTCTTGTAATTGGATCACAGTTAAACTTGAAAATAATGGGCTTGTCTTCGTTCCCTTGGCAGTGGTACCTTAACTTTGGATATAGTGGTGGTTTTATAGAGTTGTCCTGAAAATGGTAGGAGAGGAAGTGGAAGGACTATGAATTTCTTGAGAAGATCAAACTTTTAAATTTCCTCTCTTGCACAACAAGTCCTGTTTTTTAATGTAAATGGTCTCTTAAATTACCAGTCTTGAGAATTTTGGATTGAAAGTTGAAACCAATCTGTTTCAGATCTACCAAAAGGGCTGCCACTGGGACCATTTTTAGAGTCAATAAAGCTATTCCAACCTAGCTTTTGGAGGGCTGCTGCTAAGTCTCTTTGCAATATTTATAAAATAGCATCCCATTTGAGATATTTTTAGAGTCTGGGATAGTAGGAGGTGGGTTTTGTCATTGTAAAATTGATAGCCCATGAACATTCTCACTGCCTTTCACAGCCAGCTTAATGATAATACCAGATGCCATCACCATATCATAGATTTGTAATGGCTTGTCTCTCACTTTTTATGACAAACTGTAATATGAGGCAGATGTGTGAATTTTTACTTACATTCAATGGCTGTGGCAAATGATTCATTGAGTGATGGACACCAACCATTTTGTGTATTCCAGGAGCTATTTGATTTGAAATTTGGAAGCTACATTAAGAATTAATCTATCAGCAATTTCATCTGAGTTTGCTAAATATCAAGTCAGGGTATCAAACTCATACCCTACTTCTGCCTTAAGTATTTCACTGTCCATTCTCCTTGTGAGTTTCATTCCTGAGTCTGTGTCAACACTCTCACTACTCAGTACTCACTCAAGCTGTGCTGCACACACAGTATAGAGGAACTGAGTGCAAAGACTTTTATATGTCTAGTTTTTCGTTTAGATTTGTTTGCCAACAACAAATATGTGAAAGTTACTGCCAAACTGGACTGGTTTTCAAGAGATTTTAACTTGGGAAAATATTTTAAAAGTGTAAATTCTGCTACAAGCTTTTCTGGTCCACACCACATGCATGGCAAATACTGCAGGCTACATGCAGACTCTCTCAAACAATATGCATTCATAAACACCTTTATTGATTTCCTTCATTCTGACTGGCTGAAAACCATTCAAGACCAGTCTCGAATCGCATTCCAGACTGGCCTTTGACGGTTAGAATTCCTTTTTAAAGGTGAATTGAATATCACTGTTACCATTGCACTGTGCACTACTACCCTTACAGAAATGTCTGCAAGCTTTCCAACCAGCATGCCAACCAGCTTGCCAACTAACTTGCCAACCAGCTTGCTTGCTTGCAAGCTTGTTTTTAGATGATTTTTAGATAATGTTTAGCTTGTATTATGCTCGCAGAAACACAATAAAAAGCTTGCAGCAAGCTTGCCATTAGCTTGTTTGCAAGCTTGCTAGAAGCTGATTTGCAAGCTTGCTACTAGCTTGTTTGCAAGCTTGCCTGCAAGATTACTGCAAGCTCGTTTGCAAATCTGGTAGCAAGAGCGAATATATTTCTGCTCTGAGGCTCCTGTTTTTGTTGTTTTCAGTGATTACAGTTCAAATAGACCCTTTTTCAAAAAGCAGTTAGAGGATTAAAGGAAGGAGCTTGGGTATACTGTATATGTCTGTGGAATTTTGCTCAAAATGAATGTTACCAAAGTATAATGCTTTGTCCATGATGTGTTACCATAGCAACATAAACCATAATATCTAAGAAAGAAAACCCGTTACTGTAAACTAGTATTACACTGTTAAGCCTAGCACCCCTGTAGCTATAACCATTCAAAAGCATAATGCTCTTTTTATCCCATGAATGAATGCTAGCAAAACTATATTCATCTTCTTCTTGGATACTGGCAAGGGTACTGCTCTTAAAAAGAGCGTATAACCATACGCCATGGGTAAAGTTTGTTCACGGTCTGCCTGTTACAGATATACCACTCCTAATTTCCCTAAGTTGGAGTGGTTTTAAAAGAAAAGTGAATATGGTCTCTGTGTTGCTAATGCCAGCATGGGGCCTGTGGTATGTATTAACTATGACATGCAAAGCAACAATAAACACAGGTTTTACTTAGTGTCAGGTTTAATGTTTGAACCAATTCTGCTAACAGGCATAGCAGGCTTGCACAGTCTTTATTTCTACGAGCTAGGCTACTTATGAACTAACGTTGTAAATAGTTTAAGCTAGGCCTAATGTTAGGCCTGCGTAGTCTATATTAAAAGCTCGAACACCTTTTCAAAATTACCAACACTATAATCCTCTTTCAAAGAGGCTAAAGACAGTCTGAATCACTGTCTTTGTCATGGATCTTGAATGCAAGTGCATTAGCTTGCTATCAAATGTCTGTATGTAGTTGAATGCTGCACTGCGCACAGTATTGCAGTGCACTGTAACTGCACAGCACTGTGTATTTACCGTACTGTGAACCTTTCGTGTAGTGTAGAACGAGAACTTCACTGTAAACAATAGCCAGCTAGAAGTTAGTTTCTTTGTTTTAATGCTCAGCCTCATCTCTACAATGATGTATGATAATTCAGAGATAAAGGATTTTACGTTACATTTATCCATTAAATAATGCTGTAGAGCATCAAGGTCTGTCTACAGGGAGCTACCAATGAACCTAGTTGTACCTCACCTTCATAGTTACAGTCGAGGCCACAAGCTGGAGGCAGAGGGCTGAGGCCTCACCATCTGAGGCCAAGGCCAGCCTACTGTATATTACAATGCAAAAGCCATAGCCTAACCTTCTCAGCATATTACATACAAACCCGTTAGGGAATTGTGTACACCCTTCGGCAAGTTCCCCGGAGTTTGATACGAAATTGTGGGTAACCCAACTTATTTCCTTTCATGCTTGTTAATTGATTTGCTTGGCAGGCCAGGGAGGCTCAAGTTTCTTGCATAACACCATGCATTAACACTTTGCAATGCCAATTTCACAATGAATGCAATCAGAGCTGTGGCCTGTACGTGGTCCCTGTGTCCTTTTACATGCATTGAGGAAGTCAATGCACACAATCTGCTTCAATAATCAGCCATTACCAAGTTTGTTTATCAAAGAGGTTTACTTCAGTGATTGACAGGGAGAGTATGGTCTACAGGCTCTAACCCTGTCATTCACCTTTTAGCATAATGATAACCACAGGGTCCATGATGTCATGATATGCTCAACATGAGTGTAGTAACTACCTTGACTGGGAGGGGGGTGAAACCTTTAACCACCCAGAACATGGTAAGTGCATGGTCACCACAATATTTGATCAATCCATACCCAGTATCTACATGATGTAATCTACTTGCATTCGCTCTTACCTCAAAATTTCTAACTAAGCATCCTGAGAAGACCATCTTTTCTGAAATATGCAAAACATGCGTGATTTTTTAGCACAGTCATGTTTTCAAATGCATTGTCAAGAGAATGATAACAATAACAATGACAATGCAAAAATGCATTGAGATTTCGATGAATTCATTAGTCATTGCACCAGATTTCAGTTTTCCCATTAGAAATAGCTCATAAATAGTAGTTTTGCATATTTCCCTTCTATGACCTCAAAAGTACCTTTGAACACCACTTAATATATCTTTATGCCAAGTATCAAAAGTATCACTGATTCCTTACTATCAATACTGCATATTAAAACAAGATTTTACAAATACTTGGCCCGTGGTAACCTCAGATGACCTCTGACCTCCAGCAAAACATATGGCTCAATTATCTACTTCATATAACACATTGACATGCAACCTACCCAAATTAGTATCCATGATTCCAATATTGTGTAAACAAGATGTTACACATGACCTCTGGTGACCTCAAAAAGACCTCTGACCTCCACCAAATACAATAGGGCTTATCTATAAGTTGATGCAACACATCTATACAATACCTACCCAAAGTATCCATGATTCCTACCTACCTTGTAAACAATGTTTTATGTATTTGACTTGTGATGACCTTAGATGACCTTGACCTCCATAAATATGGAAGACTCCAGCTACTCAGTACAACACATCCACATGCTAAGTATGAAAAGTATCTATGGTTCCAAACTTGAGAGACTGTGTAAACAGGAATTTTGATATTTGACTACTGCTGACTTCAGGTGACGTTCGACCCCCAACAAAACTATAGACTTTATCCACTTAATATAAAACATCAGCATTATATGTATGAAAGCTAGATCTTCACAATTCCTATCTTGCGATATCCTGTAAACAAATTTCAGTGTTTTTACTCAAAGAAGCCTGTGTCCCAGGGACGAAACCTTGCAAACATACTTGTGTCCCAACCTTCAGTACTTGTGTCCGCTGTGATTGAATGCATTTTCCTTTATTTGACCTTATTTAACTTTACACTGACAGCTGTGCATGTATACTTGCCCTATGCAAACTCACTCTACAATTATGTATGAGCTACTACAGTTGCAATTTCGAAGGTTTGCTGTTTCACCTCTGGAGACCTCGTGTAACCTTTGATCTCTATCAAACAGAATAGCGTTCACATCTGACTATAACACATCCACAAGCCAAATATGAAAGTATCCATGCTTCGATTGACCAACCTTGAGATATCCTGTTTACAAGATTTTTGGCTTTTGACCTCTGGTGACCTGACATGACCTCTGACCCTCATAAAAATAATAACCCTCTTCCTCTTAATATGACAAATCCATATACCACGTATGCAAAGTACTGATCATTGCGATCTTGAGATGTATCATGTTTACAAGCAATTCCCAAGGTTTTTGAAGTTAATACCTTCAGTGACCTCAGATAAGTCCTCTATCAAAAGCAGTATGGTTCATCTTCTGACTGTAACACATCCACATGCCAAGTATGGAGAGTATCTATGCTTCTACCTTGAGATGTTATGTTTACAAGGTTTTGACCTCTAGTGATCTGATATGACCTCTGACTGCCACCAAAAACAATAGGGTTCTTCCTCTCTATATTATATATACATATCTGAAGTATGAAAAGTATCCATCATTCCTATCTTAAGATATCGTGTTTACAAGCCAAGTGTCACAAACACACACACACACCATCATGAACACATAGGTTTCTCTTTTCATCGAAACCAAAAATGAATGACTAATGTAAAAAGTGTTGTGGTAGTCAAAATCCAGCAGTTTTATGTACCTTCACAGTAGGCTCCTTGGAACTGAGAATAACAGTGGCAGATTCCATGATGTGTGCAAGTTCCTCCGTTCTCACAGACAGTGTCCCTGCAATCTGCAATCAATCACATGAAAATAAAATGGACATGAATAAAAAGTACTTGTTCCATAGCCATGCTGATATAATATCTAAATGGTTTGGTAACATGAAAATGGCATATTTAGGTACCTGATGTAAAAAAGTATTTCAAACCTGGAAAATTGCCACAGTTCACATCAAATTCCACTAAATATTGACCATTCAAATTGGCAATTTCTAGTATTTTACAATCAAGAAAAAGTGGAGGAGGGTGCCCTCCGGCAGAGGGCAGCCTCCTAAGTCTTGTTCTGCTTACTAGAAAGACCCCAACACACCAGGCAGTCTGTGGTTTCAACCACCAGAGTGCCCAAACCATACCAAAGTCCCCAACAGAGAACCTGACAGCTAGAAGACAGACAATATAAAGTGAATCATGTAAAGAAATCATGCAAGTAGAGAGGCCAGAAGCCAATGACACCTTGAAACTCATTGCCTCGAATCAAAGAGTGGCAAAACGATGAGTAGGAGGCCAACCTGTTGACCATAGGTAGATGCTGACAGCTGACCTTTAACTGTCTCACAGGCAGTTGTCTCACTGGCTTTAATTCATAGTTGGCATTAAAGACTTGTTTTGACAACAGGTAGAACTACTCCAGTAGAGCCTTAGATGCATTTTGGAGATACCAATGTCCACATCAATGATCCAAACATACAGGTAAAGCAAAGATTATATAAATGGTCTGGTCTGCCTGACTTTCTGGGGACGGGAGGCGGGTACCCAAATAGGAGGTAAGTATCAGGGCTCAGAGATTCCAAAACCACAGAGTTTTGGCAAATTTACACGACCTATCATCAAGGTCTTAGCCAGCGATGCATCTCGCCGTCCTCAAGATGGCTAAATTTGAATAAGAGATGGCCAAATTTGAGCAGGATGGCTTTTGAGATGAGTCTGATTTGACATCACTCAGCTCAGACATAATTTAACCTCACTGACATTTTAAACCAAATTAGTCCCCACCAAAATTCATAGCATACCTTTTTAGCTACGGACAAATTAATTCCCATAATTTACATAAGAACACTTCATTTTAAAATGTCTTGAACGTAAAACAAACTATAAAGGCAGTTAGCCTAACTTAAAACAAATCACAGCTTCAGTGTTTATTTAGCCTACATGTAAAGCTTGCCCCAACCAGCTTTGCTGCTGCAATACTTACCACGCTTGACACGACCTACACGCTTGACTTTTTTGCTTTGGATTACCAGAGGGTAATGCCCAATCATAGTAGGTAGCTCTAGTCATGTGACTGCTATTATAATGCATACAAGTCATAAAATCCACTGCCACAACTGAGTGGGAGACACAGACATTAGCTTACTTTCCAGGATCATAACTGGTAAATTTGACACTTTTGTAAATGATAGGATTTGCCATGGCGTCGGATCAGGCACTGTTTTAAATTTCACTACTTATTAAATTCTCATTTTGCATCACAGCCGATTAGAAGGAACACTTTTTCAACTGCTTGTTGAAATAACCTGAATCTACCATGTTTTCTCGCATGGAACAGATAATTATAAATCAATACCAGCACTTATTTTTATAGAATTTTTTGCACCTGGTTTTAATCATTTTTTGATGTTTGGATGCCTAAAAAGGTCAAGGAGGCTAACGTGTTTTTACAGCTTTGTGAGCATGTTTACCCTAATTATGTGAAAGCCATTGCTTCCAGGGTGCCACCAGGAGCCCTAAGGTGGGCCCTGGATCCCACCCGTAGGGGGCTTCGCACTCATGCTGGCTCCTACGGCAGCTAATGCTGACCTGTAGTGCCTGGTGAATCAGTAACAAGTAAAACATCCTACTTTAATATCCTGGCTTAAACCCTGCCTCTGACAGAATCCCTCGGAAGAGCATGTTTGGATATCAGTTTCACTATCCATCCAGAAATTTATCTTTCGATGCTGGAGTATAAGGAGCCATCTGTAGTATGAAGAGAGCATCTGAAGATCTAAAGTGCTTTGATTTGTCTAGATACCAATTAAGTGCCCTACAGGACACACAAGTCAGTCCTCTCTGATCAAATTAGAAGCAGAAGACATGTCTGGCAGGAAAGTGGCATTTGGGATAAACGTATATAGGACATGGACTGGTTCTTTGGTAAGAAGGGTGGATCAGGTAGGAGGTGAACTTCTGCTTGTATGAACCTGGCAAAACCCACCTTTACTGATAAAGCTTGAGTCTCACTTCTGCCAGCTGATGCCACCATGACCAGGAAAACTGTCTTTGACGTAAAGAGCATATAGTGGAGTACATTGTAGTGGTTTGTAGGAAAGCTAGGCAAGGGTCTCCAAAACATCATTAATCAACCAAGAAGGAGCCAGTCTCCTGGATAGCAGTCTTTTGTTAAACATGCCTCTCAATAATTTGGAACCTACTAGATTGGAGCCTACAGTTGAGCCATCTGAAAGACCCTTGTGGACGGCAGCTAATGCTGACCTGTAGTTCTTTATTGTGAAACTTGTCTACCCTCATCGAAAAGATGAATGAGAATAAGGAGCAGATGTCATCTAGAGAGAAATGCTGCCCAGTCTGCAAATTTTGCCGATCTGAAATTGTAAGTAGTAGAAGTAGATGACCTTCTAGCGAGTCCTGTACCTCTCTGTGAAATGCCTTCTGCTTGGATATGTCTGTTGACAGTTTCCACACTGTCAAGTGGAGGCTGTCCAGATCCTGATGCCAAAGTTGGCCCCTCTTTTGAGAGGTGTGTGTCTGTTGGGAAACTGAACAGTCCATCTTCTAGTAACATGATGATGAGAGGGAATAAGGGCTGATGTGGCTAGCACACAGCTATTAGGATCATGTCTCCTTTGGACCGATAGAACTCTAGGAGCGTCGTGAGAACAAGCCACCATGGAGGAAAGGCATAGGTCGAGAGGTTGTCCCATTGAATAGCCAGGGCATTTGTCGCCCATGCCTGAGGGTGGAAGAACCTGGTGCAGAAGGCTGGAAGTTTCTTGTTGACCAGGGTCGCAAACAGAGGTGTCTCAACAAGTGGAAGACATGATCCACCCATATCTAAGGCAGTGACCATTCCCTGACATCGTTCATCCCTCTCGATAGAGTATCAGCGGAAGCATTCAAATTTCCAGCCACATGGTTGGCTCTCAAGGATATGTCAAGGCTTTACCAGTATAACAGAAAGTCCCAAGTTTAGGCTAGAAAGGTCGAGGGATATGGTCCTCCTTGACTATTTATGTAAGCCACTGTCATTGAACTCTGACAATACTGTCACTCGAAACCCCTAAGATGTGTCTCCCAAGTTTGAATTACTTTCACCAAGGCTGTCAATTCTAACCAATTAATATGATAGTATTTTCTCCAGATGGACCAATGGCCTGCAGCTGAGTAGGCTACCCATACAGCCATACAGCCTTGGAGAGTTAAGGCTTGCCTTCTGCATATCTTTCTTTCATTTCCCTTCTGACTGAAGCCGACTGTCAAATTGTCCCCCTCAATATCCTCCCTGGAAATCCGAAGTTGGCAGAAGTGCCACTTCAAATCTCGTGCCAGTAGGCACATGGTTTCCAACACTATCTCCCTTCGACCCATGACTGATTTAACTGAGACTCTGGCAAATGGATCATAAATCCTACAGGCTAGGGGTCCAACAAGGCTAACTAATGTTGCCATATTCCTGTCTGGACCTTTGATGCCCCCGACTGGCAGGACTCCATCAGTACTTCAGCAATAAGTAATATGGCTTATGAAAGACTCCATCAGTACTTCAGCAATAATTAATATGGCTTATGAAAACTTTAGACCCACATGAGCCACCATATCTACCTGATAGAAGGACTGAAGTGATAGAAGAATAAAATGTTTCGAAGGTAGGCCTACTATCACCAGTTCAATTATGTTAGTGTAACGAGTAAAAGGTATTTAAATATGGCTTAATCAGCAAACACTTCATTATTAACCTCACCATTACTATGATGTCAATCATAACTTTAAGTGAACTTTTTTGTGTACCATTCATTTATTTCTGAACGTGTAACTTTATGTTTTTTATTCAACAAGTAATTGTCCATTCTTTCTCTTTTTGTCATTGGTTTTCTTGATGTGGAGCAAGTGAGATAAGTACAAGCTTCCTTTCCAAACCTTACAAGAAAATATTTCATTCTGGGTTGTATTTACATGAAGTTGTTGGCTGCAGTACAAATGTAGCCTTTCATGAGATATCGTCATAGATTCTACTGAATTTAGTGATGATGTAGAGGACGGTCAGTATTCTACTGATTATTATACTGAGGATTTTGTTAAAAATTTTATAGAGGAAAAATGTAGGAGTGATTCAATTTACATATCAATTCCCGTAGCCTTTCTAAAAACTCTGGTTCTATTACTGACTTGTTATTTTCTGTAAAATACGATTTCTCATTTATTGCTTTTACCAAAACATGGATTAATGAAACGACCAATTGCAGTATGTTAAACATTGATGGTTATAGTTTTTGCACAATGACTGGACTGGACAGAGGGGTGGTGGCGTCAGTTTCTACATGTTAAAAATAACATCAACGTTAAGATGAGAAATGATTTAAGTTCTTTGTTCAAAGATAAAACAGGGACTATTTTTATTGAGGTTTTGCGTGAGAATCGTGGCAACACTATCATCAGTGTCCAGTACAAAACTCCTGATGGTGATTTCCATTCTTTCAATCTGAATATAAGCAACTGTCTAGAAGTGATATCAGTTGAAAACAAAATTTGTTTTATACCTGGTGATTTCAATATTGACCTTTTAACATCACCCTCCTCCCCATCTGCTGAAGCTTTCCTAAATACTTTACATTCATATGCTTCTTATCCAACAATCGACAGAGCACTAGAACCAGTGAGGCCTCTTCAACATTAACAGACAATATTTTTACAAACTGTTACCGTGTCTATGTGTGGAGTGGTATTATATCGGAAATTTCCGATCACTATCCTATCTTTGCTTTTTGTAATAATCAGTTTATAAAACGTAATCATCCTAAGAGTGTAACCTATATTAACAACACGTTACAAGAACATGGCTAGACTTCATTATAAGTTGTCATTAATTGGATGGACAATTGTTACCAATGATTGTGATGCAGATTCTGTTTACTCCAAGTTCTCTGAAATCATACAGAATACATATCAGTGTTGTTGTCAGTTAATTAAACTCAACCATAAGATAACTACCTCTTAAGTCACCTTGGCTTACAACTGGTATTTTTAAGTCTATTCTTCTATTTGTAAAAAAATCTCTTATTTGCTAAGTTCAAAAGAAGTTTCTCAACCGACCATAAGGCAGCTTACACCAATTATAGGAATGTTCTTACAACGGTTACTTAGAATGCCAAGAGAACGTATTATGTTAACCTTATATCTCTCAATAGAAACGACAGTGATAAAATTTGGGAAAATTTTAAACAATGTTATTGGTAGGAATAAGACAGATGATAGAAACGCTGCTTTCATTTGTAATGGCGAAGTAATCAATGATAATTACACTGTATGCAACGGATTTAACAACAATTTTGCATCAGTTGCTCAGAAACTCTCTGATAATCTTCCACCCAGTCACCTTGATCCTCTTAAAGGTCTTGACTTCAATAGTAAATGATTTGTCATTTTTCCAATGGACTCTGATGAGGTTCTCATCTGAAAGGTAAAAAGTTCTGGTTTTGGTGCTATTTCAAATAAGGTTCTGAGACATGTTGGTGACGTTGTTGCTTCTCCCATTTTGCATATCATGAATCTTTCTTTTTTCAATGGTGTGTCTCCCCCTCTGAACTTAAAATTCCAAAGATAATTCCCATTTTCAAATCTAGGGACAAACAGCAGTTCTCTAACTATAGGCCAGTTCTCTTTTACCCTGTTTCAAAACATTTCGAATGTTTAATGTACAATAGGATTTCCAGTTTTGTTCATAAGCATAATATCCTTACAACTTTTCAGTATGGCTTTGGCAAAGGTTATTCAACCGACATGGCTGCTGTTAACCTAATAGAAAAAGTTTCTATGTACAGCATCAGGCAAAAGACTTTCTGCAATAAGAGTTGCCATTGATCTTTCAAAGGCATTTCATACTATTGACAGCACTATTCTATTAAACAAACTGTTCCCTTATGGTTTTCAAGGAGTTACATATACTTGGATCAAAAGTTACTTGAAAAGAGTTCAGTATGTTCGTTATAATGGTATGTCCTCGTATAAATTAAATTGTAATGTAGATGTCCCCCAAAGATCCATCCTTGGTACATTGCTTTTTCTTTTATATATAAACAACATTCATTCTGCATCCGAAGTGTCAGATTTTACTCTTTTCACTGATGACACAATTCTTATTTGCAACCTTCTCAGTGCCTTCAATTCTCTTTCCTTGTACTATTTCAAGGTTTGGTGACTTGACTTTATGTATTTGTATTATTCAATTGAACATTCTGTTGAAGATACCAAATTCCTTTGGAATTGCCCTTATTTTTGGTTACTGCATTATGAAAAAAATTCTGTTTTGCATTCCTTAAAAGTTTTAAAACTTTAAGTTTGGCCTGTCAATAAATACTGGGCTCAGAAAATTTTGCCTTGTTTCTCTGTCTATTGCCTCAGCAATTTCACTATTAAACCAGTCAGGCTGAGAACTTTTCCTGACTTGTTTTTCCTTCTTTGGAGCATGCTTACTCAAAGCACCCATAAATATACATTCCAATGCTTGTAAGACTTCATTTGGGTCATTTCCTTTGAGTGAGTCTGGCGACATATTCAACTGCCAGTCTAAAACTTCGTTAAAATTACAAATATCTATTTTATCAATATTTCTGTATTCAATTGGTTTTAATATGTGCATTAGTCTCGATTTTCATGCTAGCATGCTTCCAAGTAAAGAAAATTGGAGAGTGGTTGCTAATAGTTATGTCAGAGACTGTTAAATTAACAATATGTCTCCTGTTAGTAGTATAAATGCGGTCTATTATCATAGAAGTCCATATGGTGTTACGGGTCGGAAATTTGACTACTCATCGTCATGTTACCATTTCTTGTTTTCATCATTAAGCAAAATGAGGTTGCAATCCCCAGTAACTATAATATCTAAATTTGAGTTGCATGGGTTAGTCATCATTTCAAGGAACATATTTGACTACTCAGTTTTAGAGTCAGGCGACCAATACAGTACGCACAAAAGGACAACTAATGTTCACGAGGCTTTCAGAATTTTACCTCCAGTGACCTGCAATGACTTTCAACCACAGCAAAAGATAGCATTCTTTCTCCTGATATAATTCATGTAAGTGCAAATACTCCTATCTTACGATAAAAATATAGACTTCAATGTTTTCAAATTGTCACTGCTGGTGACCTCAGATAACCTTTTTATCTCTACCAAAAACAATAGAGGTCTTTCACTTCTATGCAGCTACATGCAAAATATGAAGAGGGTAGATTCTTCTTACATTGCAATTTGTTGTTACTAGCATTTGATGTAGAGTGACCCCAAATTACTTTGACCCAGCAAAACCATGATGGTTCTTTCCCTTCATATCATGCATCCACATGCTATTGTATGAAGAGTATCCATGCTTAACACAATTTCACATTTTAACTTCTTGTGAACCCAAATGACCTTTGACTACCACCAAAAGCAAGGGGCTCTAACTCTTTCTATAATGCATCTACATGCTAAAGTAGAAACAAAGTCCATGCTTCCAATTTTGAGATTTAATTTGTTATGGCGTTCACACTTTAACTTCAGATGACCTTTGACCTCCACCAAAAACTATACATTTCTTCTTCTCAACAAATCATTAGACCAGTGTAAGAGTTGTTTGAGGTGTTACCATGGATTCCACTCCTTCTGAGGAGCCTACTACAGTACTAGGGCTGAAGAAGCACCATTGTGCCCTGTAAATTAGTACAAACTGGGGGAGAAAATTGCCACCAGGGGGCAGTAAGACTTTGGCAAGCTCTGCACACAGATGCATGTCTTGCAACATGTGAACTCCGGGGGAAAGTGTTGGTTTGACAAATCATCCTCCATGTGCTCCACCTAAATATCATGCAGCCCCATGGTCAGCACCATCCAGCCTGTCAAATCAACCAGTCTATAGTCTCAGTTGGTAACTAGTAATGAAAATATGTGTAGTCATATTGATGCTCATGTCATCTGAAGATACAGTTAATGCTTCACTCTGGTGTCCTTAAGTAAAATATCCAACTGAGAATCTGAGGGCATGGCCTCCAAGTCCTGCAGTAGGGATTTCCCCCTGGAGCCTACTAGAATGGTCCATAGAGCCCACACCCATTCCAACTGTAAGTCTCTTACATCTCCCCCCCTCTTTCTGCATCACCATTCCTTCATTTAGATTGATGTCCCTGGACAAATGTATCAGTATCAAAAAAATCCAAGAAAAGCTGACCTGCAATCATCGCTGATGACCTCAAAATGACTACTAATATTTTTAACACTTCATGCTACCTAGGCCTGTAGACACTGCAAAGTTCCATGGAAACCAAGCCTTACTATATGCAGTCACCAGGCAATTTTACCTCATGATACACTAGATTTAGCACCTGGTTTGATCAAAAAATATATATGTCTAGGCAACTTTTAATTTGCCTACAAAGCACTTAGCCATACCCATTCCCCTCCCCCCAAAACCATTGAATTCAAAGCTGCAGTTTTATTAGTGGGTGAGCATTTTCCATGAACTGTACACAAAACAGTTAAGTTCAAAAGTTCATTTCACATGTTTGTATGTACATGTTGTAAAGTCCTTGCAATACCTGGGTAGTCCAAGAGTCTTGCCTGTGCACTGTCATCATGCCAAACATGCACCATGTGCATGATCAATGATTACAGAACAAGTTCCTGGTCATGAAATAATGGTGCCTGGTTTGGTCAAAGTCTACAAGACCTGCAGGAGTCAAAATGTGGAATGAAGAAGTGCCTGGTCCTGGTTTGCTTAATGTAAGAACTGATTAAAACCTAACCACATTTGGAAGGTTGACCTCAAGTGACCCCTGCATGCTGACCTTACCTTCAAATTCCATGTTGTAATATGGGTATTATGGTTAGTTTATTGTCCTTAAAATGGAAATTCGTTTCACACTGGATGTTAAACAAAAATACAATGCAGTTCAAGCAAAAATTACAAAGTAACAAGAACAAACAATTCAAATATATGGTAATTGGACAACTGGTATGTACCAGAAAGCCAACAGGCTTAGTGATTCCCTGCTATGTGGATATAATTTCAATACTGTGGTTTGATGGTTTGAATTTGACACACAGCTTAATTCTGAATTGACTGTGCTTAAGGTTAAATTCTATGGGTAAAGATAACACTGATTTATGTTAATATGGTCACAAATCACTTTCTTGATTGCATGTTTCAGACTTGACAAATCTTGTTTACGAGGTTTTTACCACATATGAGGTCCCTCAATATAACTTACCTTGTTACAAGCAGTTTGCAAGGTATATAGCATTTAAACTAGAGTAGCCCCAAATAATCTTTTGACCTCTCATGACCCTAAATGAACTTTGACCTCCATCTAAAATTGTAGGGATCATCTACTAAATATTGGCTATCCACATGCTACATATAAGATCCCTCACAGTTACCGTTCCTGAGATATCGTCTTCGCAAGGTTTTGACCTTCTGTTCTTTTGTGACCCCTGTTGATCTTACCTGCAAATTCCAGGTTGTATGGTACATAAATCTACCATGGATATAATATAACTGACTGTTTGCAACATATTATCGTTATTCAAAATCATTAATTTTTGACTTAATGTTCCCTGAAGACCTCAAAATGACCATGTTTTGACACTGATTGTGATGAAATATACCAACTGTGGATACTAAAATAGTAGTTATGAATAAATGTGAATTTTTGTTACATTTTGCATCCCTTGGTTATCACTATCCTTCTGGAAAAATAGGTCTGGGAGGTTCAAGCATACAAATAGTCATTTAAGTACAGTACGGTTTCCTATTTCTATGCATAAGTGGCCATAAACATGCTTCACCAACACACCAGCCAGAATTCTGCCTGAGTTTAAAAATCCCCGACTCAGACTGACTAGAAACCTAGGTTGAAACTTGACTCATTGTGAAAAAAATATCTTGAGACAAGTAAATGGGGAAGGGCATAGGAGAATTTGCACTTCCAAAATTTTTTCAAACATTGGAAAAATTAGACTTATCCAAGAGTAAGGATGAATTAGAAAAACAAGTAATATGCTACAGTAACTGCAAAAAAATTGTTTGTTGTTTTGAAAATTTGGTTCTGTCTGACATCCTTTTCCCATCACAAGTGCAAAGAGAGGTTTGAAAGCTGTCTTTTAGTAATGAGAGGGTTGCCAAGGATGTGGTAGACAGGACATAGGGCAGCCAATAGCAGAAATAAGTGGTCATCAGATACAGAAACCAGAAAGCCAAAAGGCTTAATAATGATTCCTTGACAATTGGGGGTGCCATTTTACACTGATGTTCGTCTCTCAAATTTTTACTTCTTGACTATATCATTTTTTACAATGTTGTAACAATTCGACCTCTACTGTCCTCACATGACCTTTGAACCCCACCAAAAACTGACAAACAAAAAATTAAACAAATGTCTGTACTTCCTCCCTTGTAATGTCATGTTTACAAAGTTTCAGTTTGACCTCTGGTGACCTCAAATGACTTGTGACCTCCACCAAGAACAATAGGGTTCCTCCTCACACCATGAAAAATCTATACACAAAGTATGAAAAGCATCTGTCATTCCCATCTTTACGTATCGTGTTAACAAGGTTTTCAGTTTTTAACCTCTGGTGACCTCAAATGACCTTGATCTCCACCAAAAACAACAGAGTTCTTTCTCTCAACATAACAATTCTATGTACTGAATATACAAAGTGTCTGTTATTGCTATCTTGAGATATCACATCAATAAGGTTTTCCATTCTGATCTCTGGTGACCTAAAATGGCCTTTGACCACCCCCGAAAACACCAGCGTTCTTCCTCTTGACATGAAAAATCTATGAACTACATATCAAAAGTGTCCGTCACTGCTATCTTGAGAGTTTTGCAGTTTAATTTCTGGTGACCTCAAATGACCTTTGACCTCCACCAAAAACAATAGGGTTCTTTCTCTCACCATGACAAATGTATATACCAAATATGAAAAGTGTCCATCATTGTTATCTGGAGATATCGTGTTTACAAGCAAAGAATCACATACACACACGCACACACCCACCCATACTCACCCTCGCTTCCTTAGCGGTACGCAGGAAATGTACCGGTAAGGAATTCGCGGGATTTCCCCATTAGCCTGGCTGACCTCCAACTAACCCAGCAGACGTACGTGTCTGGAGGGCGGGCTGCTTGCCAAGGCAGGCACGTGCAGCCGCGCGAGACTTCTCATTGCAGCGACGGAATTTTCGGGCAGCTACGCCAGTTTCGAGCTCCGCGTGAGCTAGGAAAGACGTGCGAGAGCGGAGCTCTCGCTGGCTGTACCGTGTCCTGTTAAGGACATGTTGCTGAGTGCACCCACCCACACACACACGACATCACCATCACACTGATTCCTTCGGCCTTCGCCAAGGAATCAAAAATGATGCGGCACTCAATATGGATGCAGTACTCAACATCCACATGTTAGGTATGTGATCTCTCTAAGGTACCCTCCCTGAGATATCATGCTTACTAGTATTTTCATGATTTTCTCCATTTGAACTCCACTGACCTCAAACGAACTTGGACCTACACAAAATCAGTAAACTCTTTTAAATCAATATGGGCCATTCATATGGTACAGTAAGTATGAGAACCATCACATTTTTCCTGCTAGAGATTTCATGTTTACAAGGAATTAACCTTTGAACTCCACCAAAACAGTCAGGGTTGTCAAATCAATATCTGTAATTCCCATGTATGAGATCTCTCAAAGGTCTCTTCCTATTAAAGATACCATTTTACGAGCAGTTTCCAACGATTTTACAATTTGGGCTCCACTGACCTCGAGTGACCTTTGACCTCTACAACAAATAAAGTTGTCACTCAATATGGGGAACCCATATGCCTGGTATGACATATATCAAAGCTTTCATTCATGCATTCATACAAATAAATACCCATACCAATATGCACATGCACACACACCCATGACATCAACAAGCCATACTGTAGATTCCTTCTTCCTTCAGCAAAAAATAAAATATCTGCATAGTTAGAGTAAACATATGAAACCTGTTTGTGACTAGTTCATCTGCAAAGTATTAGAGAGGCTTCAAAGATTTTTCTTGAAACATTTGGGAGTGAAGAAAGGACAGTTTGACAATACACTATTTGTTAGTCTCAAAAACATGGGATGCACAATTTACAACACACCTGTAGTGCAGAAGGGTAGCAGGAATGATGACAGACAGGAACACTGATTGCCCACAGATGAAATTGAACCTGGGCATGTACCTCCATTCATGCAAGGAGAGCTGCTGCTACACGGAACTGAAAGACAAATGTATTTCAGATACAAGTAAAGAAATAGAATAGGTTATAGCAATGTAAAGATTCCTGCAAAACTATTTATGCTTCACATACAGTCAATGCATACTACCGTAGGTATCATGATACTGATTTTTCTACCTGAATCTTGATTTCAAGTTGTAAATATCTGACTATGACAGGGTTTTCATTAGGCTTCCAATCTCCAGAGTCCCGAAACTCTCAGCTTTCCATTTCAAGTGTCCCTAAAGAACTTCAAGGGTTTCCAAGATTTCCATACTTGTACTGTAACCTATACAGATATGTGCATGTGTACACAAGATATAGAGCTATACTCTAACCCTTTAGACAGACATATGTATCGAGCTTCCTTGTAAACGGAGCATATCCCATGATTGGCATGCATGACGGACCTGCAACATTTTATTGCTTCCAGTAGTATGTCGGCATAAACTGAAAAATTCACTGGAAAATATGCAGGCTTGAAGCTTCAAAGGAACTTTGACTGTAATTGTGCGGTACAGTATATATTGTAGCACATTTTGGGTATTTTTTGCCAAGAAATTTTGAAACATATAGAGCTACAATTTTTGTGTGTTTAAGGCTGAACATCATGCGTTCACAGGAAGCACAGGATTTTCTTCCAAGCATCTAGGTGGCTTATCAAGCGCCTGAAGTGATTCCTTGACAAAGTACTACAAAGACATATTTCTTAAGTGTCATATGGGACATCCTAGTCTGGTTCCCATTGGGATCTTTCATAACTTGTTGTAGACAACACACAAGCATTAATGACAACACCTTTTTTTTTTTTATTTTTCAGCATTATCACATTCTGATTTGTTACCTTCATTTTTTTTCTTTCTATTTTTACTGTGTAGAGACAGAAAAGAAACTAAACCTTTTGATAAGGTCTAAGTTTAGTTATTAATACACTTCAAGAGCATGACTATTTTAATAAACAAGACACACTTCTTAGATTTCTGTAGTTCCTGCTTTTTTTTTTTTTTAGGTCCAAATTCTTTGCACCATGGGAAATCCAGCCTTGGTTTGTACAGCAGGATCCTGTTTCCATGCAGTCCAGCTTCATTCATGCCTGCAATGGTTTACTGGATCCGGACCTACAGTAAAGGTATGCCCTGAATGGCTCCATTTTGGCACAATAATTGGTTGACTGACTTCACAGTTGAATCAACCATGGGGCTTTCTCCTGTGAGACCCCTTGTAGAAGGTCCCAGAAAACTATGTCTCATCAATGTCCTCATCATGAATTTGGGAAAATCTTTCAAGTGCTGCCTCTGGCAAAGTTTTGCAGGTGTCATCTTGGGTGACATATAATATACTTATATCGGAATATATATATGAAGATCATGTTTTCACGATATCACAATGCGTGCGACTATCTGTAAACTCATAATCTCAAAAAGTGCACACTAAATAATGCAGGATTTACACTGGCTTTATTGTATACAACAAACTTTCCATAATGGAATTATGTTGCATAGATCTAGGCACAGAGGTTATTAGTCACATTTTTGTAAGTATCACTTCAATGAGTAGTTGTGGATACATACATAAGTATGCAGAGGAGGGCATGATATGGTCACAGTTTATAGGCTCAAGAATTTTTCCTATGTAAAACAAACCTTAGGATAGCTGAACAGTTTGTGCAAAAACTCTACAGTAAATAATATCTTTATACAGGAAAGTTACCCAAGCAAATTAAGCTTGCAAAAATATTGTGAGTGGCTTAGTTCTTATTAAACACACGTCCCATAAATATTTTAAAAGTGGTTGCAGACAGGACTTTTTGGAGGAGACTTTATTTCATGATCATTCCTTGCACCCTTGTGGCTCCCACTAATGGCCCAACATAAATCCTACCATCACTTGGCTACTTGGATTAACTAGTCAACAGCGGTGATTCTCAAACTTTCTGAGGGTGGGGGCTTAATGCATAGGTTCAACTGAGGTTGAGGATTGCAGGGGATGATCTCAGGCTTAAAGAGAGGACACTCACTTGAGAGAGTGAAACCCATACTTAAAGAGGTCTCAAAGCTGTATTTGTGGCAAAACAGTGGCACAGCCAACTTTTCACAGGAAGCTACTCCTTAAGAGGGCAACCTGCAACTTAACAGCATCTTACGTGACCAACCAGACTTCAGCCAGGTATTATATAGCCCATTTGGCCTACTGGGAGGAGCGAGTAATATCTGCATGTCCTATGGCATGATACCACAAAGGATAAACATCAAATCCGAAATGTTTTGCTTGCACTCATAGCAAGAGATCATGTGAAAAGTCAGAACAAATCTGAGTTTCTGTGCTGTTTACTTTTTGAGTTCTTCTTAACCCCTGAAGCTGGGCAGCAAGACCCTTTGTTGGCTACAAGTTCTTCAGCATGTCAGGAGACACCATATGTTCAAGCGCCCATAACTTTTCAACTTTGCATGATAAATCCTGAAACAAAGTACCAATTCATCATTTGGACTCCAGAACACAAAGTAAAGTTAGATGGATAGTTTGGATACCAAGATTGTTTAGTTTTGAGAGGATAACCAAAATCTAACACACCAAAAAACACCCACTCTTTATACACAGCAAAGATCTCTGTTGGCAACAGTATAAAAGCCCATCTAGACAAATTGAGAATTCACTTGATGTACATTTAGTACAGGTTTACCTCTCACAGCTGTACGTATGCTATAATGCAGTATGTAAATATTCTGTGATAGTTCCATCACTAGAGATACCAATCTGGTTATACTGGTTATACCTATGCCATATGTATATGGTTGTTACTTGGATGGTATTCTAAATTTCCTTACCAGTACCAGTATACACAGTGATATCTGCAGTTGTCCCATGGTCTAGAAAGTATAGAGCCTGTAGAATGTAAGTACTGAAGATTAAAACTGTGGATCATGACATGTTGCTAATAAAGCCCATATACCACACATTTCTAAGGAGACAACAATAATATGTTGTTTTTTCAACCACTAGTAGCCGGTACTAATAACTGATGTTTGTATTTTTATCACATGTGAAGCACACCCTTCAACATTGTTAGCTTGGTTCTGTGCAATAACAGACAAAACTATTACTCTCTAATTAAACCACACTGCCCAAGAAGCAATGGTACTACATCCTATGGTCCATTGATGACATGCCACTTCCCCATGACAACAATGTGTGTTGGATTGAAAACAATGTATTGTGCCTATTTTGGCACGTAGTGTTGTCCAGGGATTGTTTACACTCCAGCAGGGTTATAGTGTTCCTATGTGCCATATACTGCAGTCAGTTGTTGTTTTCACTCCAAAGTTGCTAGGGTAATGGAAAGACCTGGATGACCGACTGACCAACCCCACACATTCAAATGCAGCATTGTAATTCAAACTTACCATAACTATCACACAATGGTTGAAGTGTTCCAGAAGGACAGTGACACATAAAGGAGTTGATTAACATTGAATCCACTTCTGCAAGGAAAGATTGACAGGTTCCACCATTCTTGCAAGGAGACTGGCTGCATGTTACTGTGAAAAGGAAACAGTGCAGACACAGTTTGAAAAGCACATGTACATGAAACTGAATTCACGATCTAGTCCAGATCTGGTAAAACAAACAGCTTTTTAAAAAAACATGAAAACAGAGACCAATTTGCACCCTTATAATAGTTTCTTAAAGTCATCTGGATGGCATTTTCACATTACAGAAAAGCACAACTCCTGTCAGCACAAGTATGCAGGGGTACTGTAGGTGTACAAGTTTCTTTAATAATACAGGTCCATAATTTTACCGAAGAAACAATACACACAAACTTTACAGTGAGACTGTGTATGGTCCCTTTAAAATACAGCAAAACTGTCTGAGGAACTGCAACTACTGTAAAACATGTCCAAAACACGGTCATACTGGTAAAGGCAACTGCAACAACTGACATCAAATTAAACTGAAATTTTTCATCCATTACCTGTAGTGTTGTAAACTCCATTCAGTGAGCAGTTGATGAGATCACATGAAGCTTAACTTTTGGGCTACATTGAATTCAATTAAAGAGAAAAATCACTTTTGGCTTAGCCAATGATTGGACGATTGTGTCACCTTCTGTGGGGCCCACACTGACCTCAAAGATGTGCCATTTTGTGCAAAACAGAAAATTTACAGGCCAGAAAATAAAGAACAGAACATCACCATCCCACAGATCTTTCTGCCTTCCACAAGAAATCAATCAACAGAAGTTCAAGAATATTCACCAAATCACAGTAAATCAAAAGCAAAATGGAATATTTGGAATTTTCAGCTATAAAATGCCAACGAAAATATTCTTACAGATATTTTTTTCATTAAATTCAAATCAACATATTATACTTAATTTTCAGCCTTCAATTTATATTTAATGCTTTGTTACCTGATGTAATTTTATGCAGACCTGTTTCTGCAGTCCTTTCCTTTACCTAATATTTATCCTCCTAACATTGTACAGTATAAATTCAAGTCCATCTGTTCATGTACATTGTGCACAAGCAATTTCACTAAAAATGTGGCCACATAATTTAAGACCCTAATTAACATTCAACATTTAGTAATTGACCAATGTATGGAGTCCATGAATAATTGAGCATATTGACCATGCCAATGACAAAAGGTATGAAAGATGGAAATAGATGAGATCACATGTACTGCAGCCTTCAGAGATTGTTCTAAGTATAAGATCAGGCACACAGCCCAATCTCTTGACTCTCTCAATCCCACTCACTCTCTTGCTTCCTCTCATTCCAACTCTTTCTTTACACCAGCTAAGCCTAAATTCTCATACTATACTTAAGCAAAGTTAGCAAATTTCTCTACTTTACCAAGAGTCTTTTGCCAAGTACAAGTTTATAGTTTTGAAAGTTATAAATTTCAAGTTTCCTGATTCTGTAGTTTAAATTGAAGCATGGTTTCATGTCCAGAGTATATATCCATTGTATTTGAATATTAAAAATTATTCGTTTCTGCAAACTGAGCCCATTAAAAAGACAGATACTATTAGCTGTATATTTGTAATGAAAGAAAAGTTCTCCATCTGAACAACTTTTTAAAATGCCAAGGTATGACTTCAGAAATGTAACTAATTTCTGAATCTGACAAGTTTGTATCTGTCTCAAAGCTGCAGTCCTAAACTGTGTCTTGTTTTATAAAGCCAAATACAGTCCTTGCAATCAACTGCCCCACATTTTGTGAGGGATCCACAAGATGAGACATCACTCGCTTCATCTATAAGTTTTGAATTTAAATTGTAAATGCTGTTCTACTATTTCTCCCTTCCACCTGATAATTAGATGTCTGTAAGACACCCTATCAAGATCAGCTAACTTTAGGAGTATCCTTGCTGCTAACTTTACACACTTTTCTTGTCATTTTAATTATGTACAGTAATTACAACACCCGATATCTAAGATACACAGCTGTTCCACAATTCAGTTGTTCGTTACAACCGTCTTAAGTTCAATCATCATACAACAGCTGTGCAGTTTTGGTTAATTCACTCTCCCTTTAACTGTTACCATTATCAGAACAGGTAACCATTAACCGACATGTAATAAAGTCAAGGTATATCAACAAAATCAACACTTCAAGAGAGCACCATCACTCAAAATATGGAAGTTCATACTCTCAAAAGGTGGTCGCAAATGATGTTCGCCAACACCAGGGATCAAAATAATCTTACAATGACGAGGGCTCTTTTTAAAACAAAATCGCCTGGCCATTTTTTTATGAGGGCTACTTTAGAGATGACGAGGGCCTTTTTGAGATTTCTGAGAACTGGAGTGTATCTAAGTTGTATATTAAACACCTAATGAGTGCACACTATGCTACAAACGTCTGTCATGTTAGGTGAACTACAGTACTCCAAATCGCACGGGTTGTACGTGCAACAATCTCACAGATGGCAGCTAAAAGTTACACTACAGGTGGGCTGGGGACACTTTAGCACCCGCACTTTTTCTGCCGTGGGTATTTTGGGCCGACTTAAACTGGGATGGCAGGTTTTATTTTCTTGAACATATTGGGCCACTTCAATGATTAGTACCCCCCCCCCCACTTCAAAATTGGCTGCGCCATCCCTGCACTAACCACTGTAATGTCCGCAAGGTAGTACTGTATGTCATAAGCATACGAGGCAGAGGGGCAGGGGGGCATACGTCCTCCCAATTTGGGCAAAAATAGTGCATCCATTCAGGAAAATGAGACAGCCAAGAAAATAAATTATGCCCTTTTTGCGGGCCAAAATTCTGGCAACTTGGTCCAAAATTCTAAATTCAGGCAAAAATTATCCCTATGCCCCAGAAATATTGACCCCCATAAGCCTATGCCGTATGTGCGTCCACAGCAGTAGTGCAGTGGCCTTACGTATTTAAAAGTGCCATGGCATACTTTTAACTACAACTGATCTGTCAATGCAGCAGCACCGTGCAGCCCGTGTTTGTGCGGCTGTGGCAGTTGTGTGCTATACTGTACAACCCTGCAGTATTAATGTTGCTACTGGTACCAACATTATAACTGGTGTGGAACATGAAATCATCACTTTTGATTGCCAGAAAAACTTTTCAAAATGAATGGGATCCATGGAATTTCAATGAACATATTTTGCTAAAAGAAACCATCAACAGATTCTGACAGATCACAATTTTAGTAATATTTTTTCGCCCTCCAGAATTTTTTCAAGGGGCGATTTTGTAACATTGTTGGGCAAATTGGTTTAGGAGTTATTTGAATGAGAGAAAGCAGTACATTGTAATTCGCAATGTAAACTCAGATTTCTTACCTATTGAGTGTGGTGTCCCACAGGGCTCCATTCTCGGACCACTACTGTTCATTATATGTATAAATGACCTTTCTAAGGCTAGCGATAACCTTCATTTTATTTTATATGTTGACGATACAAATATTTTTCATTCTCATGAAGATCCTGTGACCTTAATGGAAATTGTTCTTAATGAACTGCACAAGGTTCGTGAATGGTTTTGTGTCAATAAGTTATTACTCAATTTAAGCAAAACAGCATCTATTCTCTTCTGTACTCTAAATAGATTGCCCGACCCATCCATTCCTAGTATTGATTTCTACGGTACTGATGTTCCACTTTGTAACACTGTCAAGTTCCTTGGTGTTTTTACTGACAGCCATCTTACTTGGAATGATCACCTTCAGTCCATCTCTAATACAATTTCTAAGAATATTGGAATCATTTCCCGTCTGCGACATTATCTTCCCAGAAAGACCCTGGTTACTCTGTATAATACTCTAATTAATCCGTACTTATCTTATTGTGCTCTTCTTTGGGGTGGTTCCTATTGCTCTTAGATTTACCCCCTCTTAATACTCCAGATGAGAGCTATTCATCTAATACTTAATTATCAGCAGTTACATTCATCTCGTGACTGTTTCGCAAAGCTTAATATTCTGCCTGTTTTCGATATTTATCGTTATCAAGTGGATACAGAATACCCTTCCCAATATCTTTTGACCCACTTTTCAATTCCGTCATGAAACTCATTCTCACCTCACATGCACCAGGAACTCCCTTTCGACCCCTACTTTTAGACTCACCTCTTCCCAACAATTAATTCGCTTCACCGATCCTTGCCTATGGAACTCCCTTCCCCAAAAAATTCAGTCCTGTAACTCTATGCACTCATTTAAGAAATATCTAAAACTTCATTTAATGAACAAATATAGGTGACTTTGTTCTTTTTCTTTTATGTATTTTTTCTTTTTGTATTCACTATGATTGTAATTGTATTTTTGCACTAGGAGGACTCATACTACAAGCTCTATGGAGCTTTCTCTGAGTTCCTCCTGAGTCATTTCTTCATCTCTGTCTGATTTCTGTACATATATATATTTTTTTGCATAAAATCCTGAAAAGTGACTCGAATAAATGTTGACGAAACGAAACGAACGAATTGCCCACTGCCCCTGTGTATTTTGAGCACTGCATGCCAAAATATTTGAGTTACTCACAAAGTTTCAATGATCAATCTGCAAGCAAAAGCAAACTGGGCTTTTATTCAAACCTAACACAAATATGCATACTTTTTATTTTTCCACCCACTTCCTTTTTCCAAGATTTTGCTAACATAGCATCATAAGATGAGATGCCTATGCATATCACCAGGCATTACTGCATGCAGTACTAGACAAATTTGTCTGGCCGCACTGATACAGTATTACACAGATGTAGAGCACATGTATGAAGCATTGAGTTATACACATGTACCATAAGCAGTACTTCATACTCTTGACTCCACTGTGCCTTGTGATGTTGCCTGCAGTAGGCCCACAAACATAACATATGTAAAGTGGGAACTTCCAGAACTCCAACTGATTGGAAAATTCTTACCCATCTTCATTGCTGCAGCCTGTATTTTAATCTGCCTTAGCTGCTTGCCTCTGTCCACTGAAAATTCCCAAGTTTCCTTGTGATTATGAGAGGACAAATTTGTCAATATCGAGAACCATCGTACTTGAAAATTTTACGAATGCAACTAGCCTTTTATACTTATGTATATACTTTATATGTATAGGAGCATGTACTCGTACGACATCGCATGCCGTACAATGCACATGAACGATCTTTCCTGCAAAGCGCATGGCTGCACTGGTTTGTTCAGTAAGCTCAGCCAGCTGGGCTAATTTATGTTCAAAGCATCATGATTATGCATGAAGTTTAACATTAGAATGCTCCATTTTTCACACCACCTGATCTTAATGTCCATCTGGGCGCACTGACTTTGGTAGTATAGTAGGTACATGAATGTACATGCAGTAACATATCAGTACATATTTGTGTGTATTGCCTTCAAATCACTTTTTGAAGACAATTGCCATGTTAGAGTATTATCTATAGTACACTTGTGCAAAAGAGCTAATGGACACAGTTTGGTTAGAAAATCTTGTAATTTGAGAGTGTGAGAGGTCCCCGAACATTATGTTTGAGGAGTGTGAAAAATTTGTACACTCTGCAGAAGGGCTGTGATGGCTGTTTAAGGACTAACTGGTTCTTACTCAGATATCAAGCACTTGCAAGGAAGATAACATTCGCTTTTTACTTTACTGACAGCCAATGCTTTAGTCTTGCCGTCTTTGAGATGGCTAAATTTGAATGAGAGAAGGGCAAATTTGAGCAGGATGGCTTTTGAAACTCCAATAATGGCTCAGTCTAGCCTTCAAAATGAGTAAGATTTGACATTGCTTACAGTAGCTCTGACATAATTTGAACTCTGCACAAGTTACAGCTCATAATTATACTCTAACCTTCAAAATCGGCACTACCTTATTTTTCAAACAAATAAAAAAAGTGGAGAGGATTGTCCCAGTCTGTCGACAAAAATGAAACATGAAAGAAAGAATCACTGAGCAGGACATAAGTTCCTATATCCTGCTCTATGGCATTTTTTATGTAAAGCACAATACTTAAAACTAAAGAAAAACAATAGGCTACAATTAAACGTCTCAATGCTGTTCTCATCAGTGCGCTTCAAGCCAGACCATTTTAAATATTGCTTCGGGATTCCGGGTTACTTCCTGTAGAACACTGCCCTTGCCAAACACATGGACGGTGATTTTGGGGGGGACAAGGGGACATGTCCCCCAATATTGGAGAAATTGCCCATTGACTTTGATTTTCACACAGTATAAATTATTTGAAAATCGGGTCATGTCCCCACCCCAATACTATAAACAAATAGCAGCCGTTGGTCAAAGCTTCGTACAAACTTCGATTATTATTGAAACCACCAACTTCCCATGGCCTTATGCAGCAGAGGGGAAGTTCCGCTGCCCCCAGAAATTTTCAAAGCAAACTTTTTATCACCATCAATCTGAGTCAATTTACTGACTTTTTGAAGATTGTTCTATGCAAGTGGTAAGGCATGAGAAAGTGAGAAAGTGCCATTTTCGGTACTGTAATATGGGACAGGCACTTAGCAAAGGAGGAGGGGATGCAAGAGCCCTCTCCTTGTGGATACTTTTCTCAGCTTTTTTATTACTCATATCACTAAACAGTCTAAAAAATGTGATTATTTTTTCAGCATGGTTCGTGCGCACATACTCTGAGTTCTAGATCTCACATTTATAAAATTCTTGTTCCAAAGCCCCCTGCCTTTGGCGCTGCTTGGCATTCTACACGGGTTTGCCCCCACTGTCAGAGATCAAATCCCACCCCTAGTCCCTGTGGTCATTTTTATTCATTATTGACGGAGAGAGTTTATGTCCAAGAGATGCACAATGAGCTACTGCTAGGTCCTTGACTCATTCGATTAAACTATATGTTACACCGTGGCTTCGCCATCTGTGGATCCTTGGGTCAACATTAGGCCTACATCGCAAAGTGAAAGTGGGATTGTGCCAGCAGATATATTATGATTGTTTGCTTGAGTAGTTTTAGCATTCGTGTGTTGGGCGCAAACTACATGAGGTACCATGGTATGTGCAAGGTCCTCCTGGCAAATTGCATGTTAATTTATGTGAAAACAATGTACCTGTGGCATACCATTTAAAAAAGATTGCAGTCAGTGACAGGTACACTTCAGACGAGGCAGAAGGGAACCAGTTGTCTTCAGGTCTCACCAAAGAAGAAATCCCAGTTTTAAATTTGCTATGATTATCTGATAGGCTAGTGTTAACTTGATAGGCTGTTTTTAGTTGTAGACAGCAGCAACTGCTCGAGTTGACTCGACCAAAATGTCTGACTTGACTTGACTTGACTTGGCTTTTGTGTTGACTTGACTTGAAAATGTGCTTGACTTGACTTGACCAATGTGACGTATGACTTGACTTGTGACTCGACCACCATTGGCTTCACTTGACTGGTGACTCGACCTAAGGGTGACTCGTTACAATACTGCTTACTTCTAGCTCCTCCCCCTACTGGAAAGTTCAACACATTTCACATTGATCTCTGACATAAAATCTGCGACATACTTTTTGGTGTGTGGAGTAACACCAACATTGAATGGACTGGCTTCCCAAATTGAAACCAAAAAAATGTACTTGGAATGATGAGTGTCTGTCTTTTAACCTCTCTTCAATACACACAATCTGTTCGGCTTCACTAGATCAAGGGTTCGCTAGATTGAAGGTTCACTAGGCCTAGACAGAAGATCCTAACTTAATCCTTATTCTAGCCATACAGGTATTAATCCTTATCCAAACCCTTATTCTACCCGAGGATAATCCTAAGCCTGATCCTAAAACCTTAAACTATATCTAACTCAAATCCTAACCCAAGTTCTAACCTGAGGTAGATTTTCATTCAAGAAAACCTTCGGTCTAGTGAACCTTCTATCTAGTGAACCTTCCATCTAGTGGGCAGTCCCCGATCTGTTCCCATAACGTTTTCCAACCAGCTGCGTAGTGTAATGAATCATTTGGAATAGATTGTCTTCAAATTATACACATTTCTCACTGAAAATAGCCCAAGGTACAAGAGTGTGATCAGTCATCCCTCGACCACTGGACGTCGAACGGCTTTTCAAATGGAAATGCAGTGGAAGTCAGTCCAACAGAAACGCCGTTCCAAATCTGGCCTCAATCTAACTGCAAAATGTTTACTGGGTCGATAGTGATGTCACTGTCACATTACTTATCTATAGGGAATTTCCTTAATGCAAGGAATCCATTTCTCCCACTGGATAGTTTAGCCTCATGCATACCAAACTATCCAATGTGAGAATCGGATTCCATACAGGGGAATTCCCTTTTGACCTACATAATGCGTTACCCGGCCGGCGGACGTGTATTACTCCTGCACCTATATTGGCTGCACTCGTAATACCAACGTCCATGAACTTTCGCAACATTTCTCCGTCAAACTGAGTACGCTATTAACTATTCATATATACGATCACAACAAACAAAATTATAATATTCAACGAAAAAACGACTAAAGCAAGTCTTGATTATCATACTGATTCGAACAACAAATGTCAATGGGGTTTGAGCGTGTGATTTCGCCCACTCCAAGCTCACACAATAAAGTCTCATTGACTTACTGTGTAAAAGTGAACGTTGAAACTGAAGCCTTTTCGTTCAATATGAATATTCATATATTGAAACCAATGAACAGTAGAGAGAGTAAAATCATATTGGGCTCATGAATATAATGAAATTGGATGATCTCTGTCATTGTTCGCAGGTGTTAGAGTATGTACGACAAAGAGAAGTACATATTCCACACCTGCTATGAAGGTTACATAATGTGGGGCTAGCAGATCACGCTCATGTGGGCTATACCTTTAGCTTCTCTCTCTGCAGACTTGCTAACTCTCACAGTTTCTGGTATCGTCTCACTGTAAAAATACCTGTTCACACAGTGAAATCACTTTGAGGAAATGCCACACCAGTTCCTTTTTTAGGCCAAGCTCAGTGCTTTCCAACGCTGGTTAAGTTATTATTGAATCGCAGATGTACCATTGTCAGAAAGGTGACTGATTTTTTACAAACAGTTGGTTAAAACTGTATCTAGGCCCTATGGCATCGTAACTTTATTAAGAGGGTGAACAACCATACTGGGAAAGTTTGTATGCTGTACGTCACAGAATTATGCCAAATTATGTCATTGCAGCAAGGGACTACACGACACCAACTTACAAATATTGACTCCCCAGTCTCAGAAAGAATAAGCCTTACAGTATGTCACTGTGCGTATAGGTACTTACTGCCCATGGTACTTACCGCCATTACCAACCGCCACTTAAAGTCGGTGCGAACCACCCTAAGTATCAGGGGCAGTTCAAACCATGTGTTAAGTGGTTGTTTCATGTAAATTATAGGTATTACAGTGTACTTATTACTTCTGTTTCTTTCATTTCATAAGTGGAAGGATGATTTAACTGAGATCGTGACTTACATCATGAAATAAACTGGAACTGTTGATTTGAAGTACAGGTATTTGAAGAAGGTATGGGATGGCTTTATGTTTTTGAATAGGTTCAGCTGTTACAGCTGTGGGCCAATGCGCATCTTTTCTTTCTCTTTCTTGAACAAGCGAATGGCATACAATTGGAGATGAGAGGGAGAGTGTACAATGGACTTCATGTTTTTATTTTTGTTGGTTTAAGTAACTTAAGTTATACAGAGGTGTAGCCTGCTTAATTCTATAGGTCATTTGCTCATGGAATTTGGAGGAGTAAATAAACTAGCCAGTTGGTAAAAGCAAACCAATACATGTAGGCATCTGTATTCTTTAATAGGTGTGTGTTTCCATAGTGGCAGGAAAAATCTTCCTAGTTGCGGGCTGAATGTTTCTGTTCGCCGTTATGCTTTAAAGGTGAAGGGAGTCATGGGGTATCAGGAGTTGGGCCATGCCCTACTCCACTGAGGTCTGAAAAAATAATACATTCAGTGGCCCATCCTTCAAAACCAATATCAATCAAAGTGATCAATACTACTTCCCACACGACATCTAACAATAACACAATAATACTTGCTTCCCACACAAGGTCTAACGTCATACACTCCTGTATACCTAAACAAAATCATATAATTGGTTTACAAAAACAGCAAGTGAATACGTAGTTTCTCTTTTACTTATATACTTATCTGATGGCTTATCTTCAATCCATTTCAAAGGCAACGAAGCCTACCTAATAAGGTTCAAACTGCCCCAAGATACAGGGGCAGTTCGAACCCAATTTTAGTGGTGGTTCACACTGTTCTTTATAGGGGCGGTAAGTCACGGTACTGTGTTACTGTTATGCCTAGGCTTAAGTTGTTACTGCCAGCTACTGGGCCTATGTTTTTTTTTTTTGGCTTAGAGTGTATAGGCTAACGCTAGTGTTATACCTTAGGATACCTTAGGAACCTGAAGGCTCAACATAGGAAGTTCAGCTTTTCTCATAGAGTTGTTAACGAGTGGAATAGTCTGCCTGAGTGGGTAGTTACTAACTCCACATCTGTGCACTGCTTCAAGGTTAACATTGACAAGTTCTTCCATAAGTGTGGTAGAATCTAATTGTGCTGGGCTCGTTTGGTGCTGGTTGGTTCTTTGTTTTCAGTTAAGGTTGTATGGACTTCAGGGCATCTTATGGGGCTTAGCCCTCCTTTGCCCTTTGACCTCTTATGTTATGTTACTTATGTTACTTATGGAAGAACTTGTCAATGTTAACCTTAAAGCAGTGCACACAATGGCAGATGTGGAGTTAACTACCCACTCAGGCAGACTATTCCACTTGTTAACAACTCTATGAGAAAAGCTGAACTTCCTAATGTCGAGCCTTGCAAAACACTTAACTAGCTTCTTACAATGGCCTCGAACCCGAGAATTACATTGAACCTTTAAATAATTGCAAGAAGACAAAGAATTCCTTTCAGAGAGAAATTTGTACACCTGAAGCATGTCCCCCCTAATCCTCCTCAACTCTAGGGTGGTAAGCCCAAGATTCTTAAGTCTAACATGATAAGGTAGGTGTCTCACCTCGGGTATAAGGCGAGTGGCTCTCCTCTGAACTTGCTCTAAAAGAAGCTTGTCCTTTTCATATATAAGGCTTTAATATCTTTAGAAAAGATAGATTGTCAACCAAAGGTGGTGGTTGCATTTTGTATGTAAAAGAGGATATTAAGGTCGCTGTTGTTGAGGATTTGACTAATTTTCCTGCTGCTGAATCTATTTGGTGTAAGTTTGTTGATGCAAAGTCTAGTCTCTGCATTGGAGTATGTTACAATAGTACTTCTGCTACTACAGATAGTGAAATTGCATTACATACTGTTATCCAACAAGCTTGTAGTAGATTTGAGAATCTCCTAGTCTGTGGTGATTTTAATCATAGAACAATTGATTGGGTGCGGCTGCACTCTGGTAGTGAAGGGCAAGCTTTTCTTGACTTAACTTTAGATTGTTTTCTTCATCAACATGTTCATGAGCCTACCAGGGGTGAAAATATTTTGGATTTAGTGTTGTCCTCTAATGATTGTATGGTTGAGGATTTGATTGTTCACGAGCAGTTTGCTAGCAGTGACCATAACTTCATTACTTTTAAATTGATTACGGATACTGTAGTGACTTCTTGGAGAGATTATTATTATGATTATAGAAGAGGGGATTTTAAAGTCATGAGGAGTAAACTCAAATCAGTTAACTGGTTTGCTGCTTTTGAAAATATATCTGTTGAGGACCAATGGTCCTTTTTTAGATGTAAACTTGAGGAAGTGGTCTTAAAGCACACTCCACTCAAGAAGAGTAAAAAGGTTAATAAGCCTCTTTGGTGGTCAAAAGCTGTTGATAGAGCTAGGAAAAGGAAATTAAGGTGTTGGAAGACGTACAGACAGTCTCATAGTCAGTATGACTTTTTAAGGTATAAAAGTGCTCTTGATGATTCTACTTAAACTCTCCGTGCAGCAAAACGTGCATTTGAAAGGAGGTTAGCTTTGGGAATTAAGGATGATCCTAAGTCCTTCTATAAATATGCTCGTAGTAAAATGAGGACCAAAGAAACTGTTGGCCCTCTAGTTGATTGTAATGGTCAGGTTGTCCTTGATGATGAGATTAATGCTAAGATGTTGAATGAGTACTTTGTTTCAGTATTTACAGAAGAAAATGTACATGAGATTCCCGTTTGTGACAGTCTTATTAATGACGATATAGATGTCTTAGGTAATGTTGATTTGTCAGAGGAAGTTGTCTTGAAAACATTACTTGGTCTTCATCATGATAAAGCTCCAGGGCCTGACGATGTTTATCCTGTTGTATTGAGAAATCTTGCTGATGTGATTGCTCAACCTTTGAGCTTGATTTTTAGTCAAAGTCTTGTTTATAATGTTGTGCCATCTGACTGGAAATTAGCAAATGTTACACCATTGTTCAAAAAGGGTTCAAAGAACCAAGCTAGTAGCTACAGGCCTGTAAGCCTGACTTCACAAGTTTGTAAAGTTATGGAGTCCATTTTGAAGGATAGTATTATAAATCACTTGGACAAATACAATCTTGTTAATGATTCTCAGCATGGTTTCAGGTCTGGAAGGTCCTGTCTTACTAATTTGTTACATTTTATGGAAATTGTTACAAGGAAGATTGATGAAGGACTCCCTGTTGATGTTGTTTATCTAGATTTTAGTAAGGCTTTTGACAAAGTTCCTCATAAACGTCTAATTAACAAGGTGAAAGCACATGGTATAGGATCATCTGTGGTAAATTGGATTGAGAACTGGCTCAGTAACAGGTCTCAAAGAGTCGTTTTGCATGGTCATAAATCTGACTGGCTTCCTGTTACTAGTGGTGTGCCGCAAGGATCTGTCCTTGGTCCTACTTTATTTATCATATATATTAATGATCTTGACTTGAACCTCAATAGCTTTGTATTAAAATTTGCAGATGACACAAAAGTTCTTTCTGATGTTTCATCCATGGAGCAAGTGTCTATGTTGCAAGCAGATTTAGATTGTTTGTTTGAGGACTGGCAAATGTCATTTAATGCTGGGAAGTGTAAGTGCCTTCATATTGGTTATGACAATAGAAAGGATAGCTATTTTATTGGTGGTGAGGAAATTGAAAGTACTTCATCTGAAAGAGATTTAGGCGTAATTGTTGATGATTCCCTGAGTTCGAGTAAGCAATGTGCTAAGGCTGTGGCATCAGCAAATGAGGTTCTTGGTATCATTAATAGAACATATTCTTGTAAAAGTAAAGACAATATATTGAGATTGTACAAGTCCTTAGTTAGGCCTCATTTGGAATACTGCTGTCAAGTTTGGCGTCCCTATCACCAGAAAGATGTTAATAATATTGAGAAGGTGCAGAGGCGAGTTACAAGGATGATACCTGAAATTTCTCATTTAAGTTATGAGGACAGGCTTTTTGAAACTAATCTTTTGTCCTTGGAAATGCGTAGACTTCGTGCAGATCTCATTGAGGTTTTTAAGATTGTCAATGGACTAGAGAAAATTGATGCTTGTATTTTTTTTGAACAACACTCTGATTGTCATACTCGTGGGCATCCTTTCAGGTTTTATAAACCCAACTGTAGGTTGGACATTAGGAAGTACTCATTCAGTCAACGTGTCATTTCTGAGTGGAATAACCTGCCTCTTGAAGCTGTCACTGCTGAAAGTGTTAATAGTTTTAAAAACAAAATTGATTCAATTTTGAAGAAAAGACAGGGGCTTTATATAAGCCATAAGTGGCTGCCTGCCCCAGTGTTCAAGATCCCATCAGCCTCATTTGCCGATCGGAATCGGTGAGTTAATCGGTGAGTTAATATAAGGGACTCCAAGCCTGGGCTGCATAGTCGAGGTGGGGTCTTACCAACTGCTTATACAGATTTAGTACAATTTCTTTACTAAAACTACTGAAATTCCTCTTGATCAATCCAAGCACCCTATTAGCCCCAGCAGCAGCAGCTGCACACTGTCTAGATGGCTTTAAATCACCTGTAATAACTACACCCAGATCCTTCCCAAATGTCACATCACTCAGAACACTACCATTCATGTTATAATCATAGCTGAAATTTTTAGGACCAAGTGAAGGACTTGCACTTATCTGCATTAAAAGACATTTGCCAAGTCTGAGACCATGAAAATAACCTATCCAAGTCTTTTTGCAGTAATGAGGCATCCTTATTACTAACCTTCCTATAGAGCTTAGTATCATCAGCGAACTTACTAATACTAGATGTGAGAGAGCTATCAATATCATTGATGAAAATTAAGAAAAGAAGCGGGACAAGAGCAGAACCCTGTGGAACTCCACCTGTAACTTCTTTCCAAGAAGAGAAATTAACAACCACTCTCTGAGATCTACCATTTAGCCATGAATTTATCCAGTCAGCACAACTGCCCTTGATGCCTAACCTACACAGTTTAACCATAAGTCTACCTAATGGAACTTTATCAAAGGCTTTTGAAAAATCAAGGTACAGTAAATGACATCAACACTGTGACCACAGTCAAGAGATAAGGAAACATCCTCAAGAAAGCTTAGTAAATTAGTAACACAAGATCTACTCGGTAAAAAACCATGCTGTGACAGATTGAGTAACCCATTATCTAAAAGATATTTAAGCAAACAATCCTTGATTACAGATTCCATAACTCTGCACGCAACACTGGTTAAACTGACCGGCCTATAATTGCAAGGCAAGCTCTGATCCCCCTTTTTGAAAATTGGAGTAACATTAGCAATGAGCCAGTCAGCAGGTACAAAGTTTGAATCCAGAAACTTCTGAAAAATAATGCAAAGAGGAACTGACAAAATCTCAGAGCATTCATGGAGAATGGCAGGATGGATTCCATCAGGCCCAGGGGCCTTACTAGCTTTTAAACTCTTCAACTTATTACAAACCAACTCTTCAGAGAAGACAACATCACTAACTAAAGAATTATCAGAATCCCAAGTCCCCAAAACAGATGATTCCTTGGTAAAAACAGGTAGGCCTACGAAATAATCATTTTAACAAATTAGCCATATCCTGATGATCACTAACTAGGTCTGTCTCTGAGAAATAAATTAAAATCTTCCTAGCCTATGCCTATAGTTTAGAAAACATTTTTCATAATAATGTATGAGACTACCAATTGTTTCAACTCTCCAGGTTTGAGATGTGACTTCCAGGTTTTTTTTTTTTTGCAAGAACCTCAGGGTTTGCCATTTTTGAGGATGGCATGTCTGTCTCTGAGAAATATTTTTTTTTTTTTGGGGGGGGGGGGGGGTCAATGCTAACTGTGTATGCGCCTCGGCCTATAAGAATAGCTTACTGGCCTACGTATGGCAGAATCCAATGTCCTGTTCAATTGGCTATTAGGCCTAGCTACTTAATGAGCTGTCTGTTATTTAGGCTAGGCCTAATACAAAACACTGTACCTGTCCCCACTTGTGCCACACATGATCTATGATAAGAGCACAACACCAACGCTAACAGTGAGAAAACTTCCGTCTGTTGTTTCTTTAATATCAGCATGGTGTTTGGACCTAGCGTTAACTGTCACCAGGTAGACCTAGCCTAGGCTTTGCCTGGCCTTAGGATACGCTACAAAGTACAAACAACCACAGGATCTTCGACTTTGCAAACGGTGCTTCGGCTGTATGTATAAGTGCTTGGTTGGGCTGGTATAATTGATAAAGGCTGTTTTACATTTAGTAGGCTCTGTATGACCTCGAGCTTTTGGTCTAAAATTTCCTTTCATAGCTTCCTGCTCACTTAAATTGAATTCTCCGTAGACTATTCAATTTTTCTACTTCCTTGTACTTTCGTCCGTGGACTCTAGGCCTAACGTTATAAATGCATTATCAAGACTGCAAGAAGGAAATGCCACCCTTTTGTGACCCAGTTTTCACTCGGGCAATCGCAAAAGTTTAGTCACGTGGTAAAACAAGCTTATTCGGTGGATCCAAAATGCAAAACGTAGTTCAGCCTGATCATATCTATCCCAGGGAGCTGTCATTTGACCTTTTATTATTATTATTATTAAAACTTTATTTCACGAAGGTGACTCGTTTAGCCGAACGTGGCTAATCTTCCACGAGGCCTTCAAAAAACAACGTAACAAGCAGAGAATAAAAGGATTACAAAAGACCATAAAAACATAAGAGTATAAGATAATAAGAGAACTTAACGAAATTTAAAAGGAAATACTGTAAAAAATGCTATGAAACTTAAAGAACTTAAAAGGAGATGGTAAAAAAGGCACATGAATATTAAGTAAGTAATCAAATGGGGATAAGACTTAAAACACATAAAAAAGTAGAAAATATAAAACAAAGGCTATTAAATAAAATTTAAAACTTGTCTTTTAAAACTACTTAAGCTGTTTGCATTTTTTGTCTCATTTGGTAAAGCATTCCATTGTTTGGCTGCAATATAAGAAAATCTTTTTCTGTGGAATTCAGTTTCTCCACCAGTCATAAAGAGTCCTGATGACGTGGTTGACCTTAACCCATAGTTATGTATTCCATACGTATAATCAAACATTTCTTTCATATAAGGTGGGGCAAGTCCATGGAGGGATTTATAAACCATAGCAAGTCTTTTCATATTGATACGTTGACAGAAAGTATGCCAACCAAGTCGAGCAAAAAGGTCACTTGACCTTTCGTCATAGCTCACACCTAGAATAATTCGGGCCACACACTTCTGAAGCTTCTCAATACGGTCAATGCTTCCCTGACTACATGAACCCCATACAAGATTACAATACTCCATGACTGGCAAAATATGTCCTTTATAATATAAAACACTAGTAGGGATGTCAATATATCTTTTAATCCTTCGTAGCAGAGATATTCTATTACTTATGGTGTTACAAACATAATCAATGTGGACATTCCAAGTAAGATTCGCATCGATTCTGACACCTAAAAGCTTTTCAGACGTAGTATTACCTAACAGCTGGTTATTTATCGTGACATTTAAGTTTCTACGGTCTAGGGTAGTTTGCCTTTGCTTAGAACATTAACATGCATTTTGTTTTCTCAGTATTAATGACCATTTTGTTTTGCTGGCACCATTTGTATATATGCCTAGCATCATCATTTAATTTCAAAGAAAGCTCGTCAAAACTCTTATCACATACATAAAATGTTGTATCGTCTGCATACATATTTGCAGAACAGTGTTTAAGACATAAATCCAAGTCATTGATATAAAGTAAAAATAAAAGGGGCCCAAGAATTGAACCTTGTGGGACACCACTTTTAACATACATGGGGGTTGAGAGTACTCCGTTTAAAAATACACTTTGAGTCCTGTCATATAGATAAGAGTGAAACCATTTCATTGATGAATCAGAACATTGGTAAATATTCATTTTTTCCAACAGAATACCATGATCTACAAGGTCAAATGCCTTTCTAAGGTCTAACATAATTGAACCTACTAAATTTCCATTATCGAGATTTTCCATCCAGCAATCAGTCAAATTAAGCAAGGCCGTCTCACATGAATGATTAGCTCTAAATCCTGACTGTGTTGCTCTTAATAAGCTAAAACTATTAACAAATTCATACAGATTTTGGTGAACATGTTTCTCTAAGATTTTTGACACTACTGGTAGCACTGCAATCGGTCGGTAATTTGCTGGGTCAACGGGTGACCCACTTTTATAAATCGGACCGAATAACTTTGGCTGACTTCCAAGTCGAGGGGAAGACGTTTTCCTTAATACTAAGATTTAATATATGAGTAAGGCTTGACCTTAATCACAACCTGAACACATTTTTTTTTCATTTTTCATGATGTCTAAAGAAACTTCCCAAAATTCCTTATCCGGGGACCAATATAACGTGGAGAGCCTCTATGTGGCATGTACATGTAGGCTTCGTCGTTTAGTCACTCAGTAATTGGTTATCATGTCCGCCAGTGTAACCAAAGTAAAACTAGATTCGTTTACAGAACCTGTCAAAGCTTCTGCAGTAACGACGTGCGCTGGGAGCGAGTTCTAAACGTGAATATTTCACTGAGTAAAGAATCTCTGTCTTATATCTTCATTACAAAGTGGTCTAAGCAGGAGCGTCAATCCGTTTTGAAGTGTGTGTGGGACACACATGACCAGCCGCGTAGTCAGAATTTTGTCCGGGGGGGGGGGGAAGCGGTAGATTTTGCGAGGGAGCGAAGCGACCAAGCCCGAGCGTGCTTGCGCGCGAGGGGGGGGGATGTGGGAGGGGGTGTCCCCCTCCAACGGTGAGAAGCTTTTGTGTTTTTTAATGTGAAAATATGTGACTTGGTGCATACTTTATATCAGGGGTGTGCAACCTGCGGCCCGCGACTTCCTCCTGTGCGGCCCGCGAACCAATTTCAATTTGCTCAGTTTTTGGCCCTTGTACGTCTTGTTATTTTGACCACCACTTTAACTTGACGTAAGTACTAGATATCATGAAAACAAAGAAAGATCACTTCCTTTGATGTAAGGTGGATATTCTCGACCATTTCATTAATTGATAAACTAAAAAATTCACTTGTAATACTCATTCTAAATCATATTTGTCGACAAAAGAGAGATGCAATACACGGGACAAGTTTCGCCGACAATTAGTTGGCCCATACTACAATATTATTCGAGTGCATGTGGGTCTGCCTAGATGGGCACATTGGTCACTAACGGGGAAGGGGTGGGAGAACTGGTGGGGAAAGGGGTGGGGAAGGGGTGAGGATGAGGCGCCACCCTCGTATACACATCTCTGTTCAACTGCTGCCCCCAGATGGTCACAGCAACATGATTTGGCCCGGTGTTCGAAAAGGTTGCACACAGCTGCTTTATATGGTAGCCTATTTCGTATGCATAAGGAGACATATTATGTTTTTTATGAAATATTTTGTAGGAATAACCATATAGAAATCAAATACACACATTGCTGGCAAATAATTTATCATTCTACAATTATGCAGAATCACATAACAACTTCAAACAAGTGTAAGGTGTTGCTTTTGTGCATAGGCCTTCCACTAGATACCATGTGTTCCCGATGTGGTAGGCCTACAATTTGTCCCCTTACGGTATCGATAGAGTTGGCAAGTATGCTGCCAGTGCTCCGCGCCAACCCATGGGTTGGCCCGGAGCGCGAGAAAATTTTGGTCCAAAATGCCTCCCAGATCGCTGGAAATGGCACTTCCCAAGCCTATTTACTGCATATAAATAGGGAAGCACTAGTAATATTGTAAAAAAAGACAAAAAATACCAAAATTTTGCCCAAGGGGGGGGAGGCTGCCCCCTTTGTCCCCCTCCCTTGGCAACTCGCCTGCATATGACTTAGCACAACTATTAAGCCCTTTTTTGAAAAGGACGTGTCTTTCTATAGGCCTTTCCTTGTGTCCCCTCTTTGTGATGACTGGCGTTGTCCTATTCTAATAAAACTTAGGATTCCAAACACTGACGTAGCCAGGATTCTTGTTTGGAGGGCCTCGGCTTTGAGGAATTTTTGAATATTTAATTAAGTACCCTCAGATGCAATCTGGTGCAACATTTAACATCAATTGAAGCCAATTTTGTGTTCCATTAACAATTTTTTTCAGAGTTCGATGGGGGCATGATCCCCTGCCTCCCCTCTGGCTACGCCAATGATTCCAAAGTTAACATGAACATAGGTGATCTGCTAGTTGAAATACACTGAGTCCGGGAATTACTTCAAAATGTTACTTAAATCATGTCCAAAAATAGCTTAAACCACGCTCCGCACCGTTGATCATTGTCAGAGATCATGGGCCCCAGCCACGCCCGTAGCTAGGGTCATATGCTTTTGGGTGTGAAAGCCCCAAATTCGGACTGGCTGGATGTTTTTCCAACAGAGTGGCGGCGTGTAAATTGCACTTTGTTATGCGCTCCGCGTTTTGTATACAGCTGTGGTGATTCTTCCTTTGTCACTACATAAAGGTGTCGCCCTGGGGGAGAGGTCTAAGGGGAGGGGATGTCCCCCTCCCCTTTGAGAAATTTTGTTAATTTAAGGTTGCTTAGGTGCAAAATGGTGCTATCTTTGTTTTTTTGTTTTTTTGTTGTTTTTTTTTGAGCTGATCCAATACGTTTTCAACAACCTTCCTGAAGCCCCCCTTTGGCTACTTTTTTGGCAGTTTTTCCGCAAAAATACCCGCGTTGAGTCAACAGTAATTTTCTTGGACTATTATGAAAATTTTCCTTTCCTCCATTGTGCATTATAAAAGGGCATCTATAAGGCTTTCAAATGCCTGTATAGGACCTCCTGGAAGCTCTGGATCAATTATATAAATGGGGCACGGCGTAATGCTTATTACGTGACATCCAAATGGTAATATAGATTATGATGCTGAGCACTTTACATCTATCGTACTTTTACTAATTTTGAAAGAAAATCCAGACGAACAGCTTCCAGCAATGGAGAATCGGCAGGAGGGAGAAAATAGGCGCAGTAAGGTGATGTTAGACCTCTCTGATAGGTGTAGCAAAAGGTGTGAAGGACTAACAAGCGCGTTTCAGCTTTTTCTTCGTAAGTGTATTAGCAATCACCATCCATACCGATAATGGCTTCGCGCGAAGCGCTCGGTAAAAGGTTTTAATAAAATGCATAACGGCAACAAAGTGCTTTAAAGTTTCAACCTTCCACATCATGCTTACAAATTAGGTTGAAGGATCCCATATTGATGAGGGGCTCCTATACAGATGTTTGGAGATGTATCTCTGTTTTCGGAAAGTGTTGTGATCAGAATAGTTCCTTGTGTAATCACCTTTTTACTGGTCATGAGATGGAGTCCAAACTGTGACGTATGCGGGCGGAACGCGCCGAAATTTTTCATCAAATGAGATTTCCCTGACAAAATCTGCAATCAGAATCTGCATCGAGACACTTTCAACAAACCTACATGCCACTCAAAAAGCCAGTCAAATAGAGCCACGACACTACTCTTTACGAAGTGGGGGGGGGCCTTTGATATTGTGTCCCCCACCCATCGGAATGTGGGGGGACATGTCCCCCTGTCCCCCAGGATTGACGTCCATGGGTCTATTACTCTAAGGATCTTTAAAGGGTGCCCTCGAGTACTGGAATCCACCGCCCTCTGAAAAGGTGTAGCATTTTGCTGCCATATCACAAGTCAAATACTTTTATATATAAACCATATCACCACGCAAGCATCTATTCAGTGTGTCACCTATCAGGATAAGGAACTTCCCTAAGGCCAAGAACCGATTTAGTTGCACGCCTTTATACAAATTCAATTTCATCAATATCATGAAAAAAAAGGGTGGAATATCATACTCTATAATAGGGCTCACAATGGACTTACACAACAAAAGTAAAGAAGAACCATCCAGAAAAAAGAAAGTTCTTCTAATTGTATCCAAGATACCATTCACTTCGGCAATAATACCAGAAATATGATCTCGAAAAGCTAGCTCATTATCAACAAGAACACCATGGTGATCTAATCTCAAGACTGTCTATCACCAGCATAACCACCATGGAATAAGTCAAAGTAGGAGCGGTTCTACCTAACCTTAAAATCTGTCACTTATCGGGGTGAAATTTAAGCGAATCTGCCAAGTTACTGACCAGTCAAAAACATCATCAATAGCTAATTCCGGTAAGTCACAATCCTCCTCAGCACTTTTTGTAAAGCTTAGTATCATCCCCAAAACTCTTAATCCGGCACCCTGGAATAACATCCGGCAAGTCATTAATATATACGGCAAGAACAATGTGGGGCCTAAAACACTTCTTTCGGGTATACCACTCTTAATATCAGTTCAATCCGAAAAACATCCCTCAACATGCACACGTTGTTGGACAGAAAAGATCTAATCCACTCAAGACATTTCCCATCAATACCATAGCTTTGTAACTTAACCAATAACATCTGATGGGGCACTTTATCGAAGGCCTTCATAAAATCTGTGTAAATCACATCAACAATAAGACCCGTTTTACATCTATAAATAGCGTTCTTGTACAAGTCTTGAACCTTTTGAGTGTTGTTTTAATTTATTGTTTCTGTTTAACATAACATAACAGGTTAAAGGGCAAAGGAGGGCTAAGGCCCCATAAGATGCCCTGAAGTCCATACAACCTTAACTGAAAACAAACAACCAACCAACACCAAACGAGCCCAGCCCAATTAGATTCTACCACAGTTATGGAAGAACTTGTCAATGTTAACCTTAAAGCACAGATGTGGAGTTAACTACCCACTCAGGCAGACTATTCCACTCGTTAACAACTCTATGAGAAAAGCTGAACTTCCTAATGTCGAGCCTTGTAAAACACTTAACTAGCTTCTTACAATGGCCTCGAACCTGAGAATTACATTGAACCTTTAAATAATTGCAAGAAGATAAAGGATTCCTTTCAGAGAGAAATTTGTACACCTGAAGCATGTCCCCCCTAATCCTCCTCAACTCCAGGGTAGTAAGCCCAAGATGCTTAAGTCTAACATGATAAGGTAGGTGTTTCACCTCGGGTATACTGATGAGTGGCTCTCCTCTGAACCTGCTCTAAAACAAAAATTGTCCTTTTCATAGAAGGGACTCCAAGCCTGGGCTGCATAGTCGAGGTGGGGTCTTACCAACTGCTTATACAGATTTAGTACAATTTCTTTACTAAAACTACTGAAATTCCTCTTGATCAATCCAAGCACCCTATTAGCCCTAGCAGCAGCAGCTGCACACTGTCTAGATGGCTTTAAATCGCCGGTAATAACTACACCCAGATCCTTCTCAAAAGTCACATCACTCAGAATACTACCATTCATGTTATAATCATAGCTGAAATTTTTAGGACCACAGTGAAGGACTTTGCACTTATCTGCATTAGGAGACATTTGCCAAGTCTGAGACCAAGAATATAACCTATCCAAGTTTTTGCAGTAAGGAGGCATCATCCTTATCACTAACCTTCCTATAGAGCCTCGTATCATCAGCGAACTTACTAATACTTGATGTGAGAGAGATATCAATATCATTGATGAAAATCAAGAAAAGAAGCGGGCCAAGAACAGAACCCTGTGGAACTCCACTTGTAACTTCTTTCCAAGAAGAGAAATTACCGTTAACAACATCTCTCTGAGATCTACCATTTAGCCATGAATTTATCCAGTCAGCACAACTGCTCTTGATGCCTAACCTATGCAGTTTAACCATACGTCTACCTAATGGAACTTTATCAAAACATTTTTGAAAATCAATTTAATTTTGTTAATGTTGTGGTATCTTTTATGTGGTATAATTCTTCTTACTGCTTATGTTCCCGAACCTTTTCGCGGTAATGTTTCATTCCGTCTTCTGTAGTTTGTTATTACATGATCAAGACTTATTTCATTTACTTTGTACCTAGGACCAGAGGAAAAACAGTCCCTTGGGATTGAACTGGTTACCAGGGGCATAGCGAAGGTGTTATCTTTGGGGGGGTGTGGAGATTATGTTTTGCCGACGGATCTGGTAATGCGTAGTGCGAAAACGAGCTTTAGCGGGTGGGTCCAGGGACCAGCCTAAGGACCCCTGGTGGGGTCCAGGGGGCGCAGCCCCCGGAAGCTCTGAGGTTTAAGTATATCTCTGGGTAAAAAATTAAGTCTCAGGATGGATATTTTTTCGTTAATAATGCATCATCAAATACAAACTAGCCCCACTAATTTTAATGTATTAGGCTATTCGTCTCGTCAGGCCGCTATAGTTTTAGGCGGTTGGGATCCAGAGGTCCGCCGGTGCTTTAGCTAGGACGTTTTCTCAATGCGACATTTAATGATCTGTGGCCTGGGGGAGAGGTTTAAGGGGAGGGGTGTCCCCCTCCCCTTTGGAAATTTTTGGGATTTGTAAGGTGCCTCGATCGCAAATGGTGCAATATTTGATTGGATTTCTGCCCTAATGAGGAACCTCAAAATTTCCACCCGGGTAGAATTTGCGTGTCAGATTTTTTTGTGTGCGACATTTGTCGCCGTTTATCCGACATTGTCCCACAAAAAGGGGCTGGCTAAAACACTGGGCCGGCCTTAGGGCCGCTGGTGGGGGTCCGGGGGTTCGCCCCAGGAAGCTCTGAGGTTTTAGCATAATCTCTCGGTAAAAAAATAAGTCTCATGCAGGTTTGGTATATTTTGGTTCATAATGCATTATCCAGTGCAAAGATTCCGGTTAATTCTAATGTGTAAGGCTATTCCTCCCGTCATGCCACTATACTTCAGGAGCTGAACCTGTCGTTCAGAATTAGAACACTATGTGTTCAGCATTTGAACACTAGACGCGTCAGGCGTTCAAATACGATAAGTGGATAGGCGTCCGGCGTTTTAAAAGGGAGAAAAAGTGTTCAGAATCTTAACACAAGTGTTCAAAATATGCTTTGAACGCCAGGATCTGAAGATGGGTTCTTTATCTGTTTCATTTTGGTGTTCAAAAGTAAAAAGCCTGAGACTGCAGTGAAGGGAAGACACGCGCGACACGCATTATTTTTTCCCAGAATGTCTGTGGGTAAACCGGATCCTCAGAAGTTTGCAAAATGTGTTTGAAGTCAAGGTTAGGGTTTAGAAGACGGGCTAAGGCTACCCTCTCCATGGGTAATTGGGTGCTGCTCCCCATTGTGATGATAAAAGTGAGGAATAATGTGCAGAAAGTGGTTTTTCAAGAATGTCATATGGCCCGAAATAGTGTACCTATACGGAAGCCGTTAATTCCATTTCTTTTCCCGAGTTCCCAATGGACTCAGTCACTCGTCCAATTACACCGACGGCCGGTGATACGGCCGTATAAGGCCGTCACATGCATAATCAATTTGCCGACGGGCCTTCAACTTGAATGGGCCAATTAGATGAAGAGCCGAAAATCGAAATAGTCGATATAAGACTGGCCCGTTCTCTCTTTCTTTTTTTTTTCTTTTCATTCTCCGTCTTCCCTTTCCCTCCCTTCCTTTCCCTTCTTTTCGCTTCTTCTTTCTTCTTTTCTTCCTCTCCTCTTTTCCTCTTTTTTTCCTTTCCCTCTCCTCTTTTTGCCGACAGACCGAAAGTTTGCCGACGAAAATACGACCAAATATTGGGGGTTGTGACACCCCCACCCCCCGCTCGCTACGGCCCTGCTGGTCACCCTGGTTAAAGTAAATGAAGAAACAGACAAACAAATAAATAAATTAAAAAAAAACTTGTGTAAAAAATGGGAAAACCTACTTCTGTTGTATATGGGTTCCAGAGAAATCCTAAGCTTAGACTTTTCTGATAAGCTCTTCACTGACGTCACAGAGACATGTGAACTCAGCCATCAATGGACGTCAAGGAGGGGCGTAGGAATTGGGGCACTGAGGGACGTGCCCAACCCCATTTATTTCGGAAAATGGTAAAATGTGCCCCCTTGAAAATGAAAAATGCCCTCAGGCGCTGCTCTTTTTGAAATATGAATTTACCAATACCAATAAGCTTCAGGAATCCCCAGATTGCCCTCTAAACTTAAACAGATGTGTACTTTTTACAAAAAGTTTTCTTATGCTTTTTGCAACTAAAAGGATATACCGTACCTCAAGGGGATAGACATATGAGAATTAAGGGAAAGGGGGCACTGTGCCCCTTTGCCTAATTTTGGAAAACGCGAAATTCGGGCAGATCTGTAGAAATTCTGGCAAAATTTTCTAAAAAGTCTCAGAGGTTAAGGCAAAATTCTCGTGGACCCCCTCCCCACGCAAATCGAAATGGTCCCATACACTTATGCTCAAAGAATTGTGCTATGTTGCTTTTGCTGGAGGAAGAGGCTGCAAAGAGTAACTTTATGGGGCACTGTCATTGTAAGAAGTGTCTGGGAGTTAACATTTTTAGTTTTCCATTAAAAAGGGTATGTGCCCTCAGCCTGACAAGTTGGCCAGTTTCCCCAGCGCCATGCAACACTGCATTTTCTATATTTTGTTGAAGTACTGAAGATGGGTGGGAACAAAACATGTTTGAAAGTGGCTTTACCTTTCAAAAGAGGCAAAAAGGTAGCATACAGGTATTTTAGTTTTCAAAAAAGTGTAAGGCATTTCCCTGTGTCAAGTGAGATGCAGCGCCATGATGTTGTAGTCATGTACCGATGTGCTCCGAAGCAATGGCGGGCTCTTGTTGTAGGTACTTCACAATGATTATCAATCACTCAGATGGAAGTAAGGTCCATTGTGACTTTTTCAATGTCAGAAGGGGTACTGAGTTAGCATAAGACTATCACTCCCCCCCCCCCCCAGCTCAATGGCCTTTACTCCATTAGATCAGTATAGGGGGCATAGCCATGCAAACTCTCCAAGAGAGTATTTCAGCCTCCAAACAGGAAAATTATTTTGCTAATGGGAGGGTAGGCGACATATGATGCAGGACACTAGCAGCCTTAGCCAGGTCATAAGAGCGCTTTTCCCTTGCCCTTACTTACCCTCGGTAACTTGCTCTAGTGCTTGTACAAATGTATAGGGCTGCACTGATCTTTTGTATTAGAAACAGCCTCCAATGGAATGGAGGGCAAGGATTAATTAATGTGTCAAAAACATCTTGGCACCATCAAATAGAACCGGCCTGTTAGTATGAGCCACCTGACGGCTATAAGGTCCCCTATGCAAAAATGGAAGAAAGTTGAAAAGGTGTGGGGTACAGGGGCCCGACTTAGGGCCCTTGATGAGGGTCTAGGGAAACGCCCGGGTGGGGTTCTAGGGGCAACGCCCCGGAAGCCCTGAGGTATTAAATTAAAACCAACAGAATGAAGCATTTGTCTATCTTTAAACTTATCGGATGTCCACTAAAGAGATCACGAAAATCACATTTTGACCCATTTTAATAATAGCTTTACTCAGAATAATAGGACATTTCTATGATGGAGATTTGGCTTTTGGGCGATTATAATGCTTATGGAAGAGTTTGTACTAGCTATGAAACGCATAGGAAGTTCTACCTCAAGTAACCACGGAAACAGTTATGCGCGTGATGTTAAGAATTTTATTGTAGCCTGTTGTTTTTCGTTATTTTTCAAATGCAATATTATCCATTACATAAATGATTCGTCAACTTTCCCCGGCCACCTATTTGTTTTTCTTTTATGTTTCATATTTGTTGATGGCCTGGAAAAGGGACCCCTCAAGTTCTTTATTACTGTGAAAAATAAGATAGTTTCGAAAATCCAGCTTAAGTATAGTTTTTTAAGAACGGTCAAAGTTTGAAGGTTATAGGTATAATATTATAATACTTTACAAAATCAATGAAATGTTATGGGTCATAGTCCTTACAGAGATATAGCCATGGGCGTTGGTAGTAAAAAATGTCAGGGAGCAATTTTTATTGGAGGCTGCATCTTCGTAAGGTGTGGCCTGCGAATCCTCTAACCGAGAGTGCCGGAGGTAATTGAGACCGACTCTGCCCTCCCTGAAAATTTTTCTTAAATTTGATGGCTTTGTGGGTCATTTTGGACCATTTTTAGAGAAAATTCTGCGTATACCAATTATAATTTGAACTGTTTTCTTCTGATGGGTGCAAATTTAAGATTGTAACCATCCGTCAATATGATGAGGATGGTGGTAGTTTGTGGGGAGAGTGATCAGCGGGAAGTATTGCTTGTGATTTGGTAATAGTTTTTTACTCAATCTACCCTACAGGATGTAATGACGAGGCAATGCAACAAAAGTTTTCCTGCGGACAACAGTCCTAACGTGACTCCTATTTATATTGAGTTCACGCAAACACGTCGGACAATTTATTGAGAATCGCGATTCCCTGGGCCATTGTGAGTGTAATGACGTACATTTCGTACTGTCAGTAACCCTTATTTCAGGGCTTGAAGTCACAAAATGTGGCGGGAACGCCCATGCTTTGAAAGAAATTTTAATTGAGGTAACAAACAAATATTTTCAACGACAATTGCCCCCTGCCTCCCCACCTTTAAGCTCCGCCGCTGTTTTAGCTAGTTTTCGTTGAGACTGAGGGCGCAACGCTCCGAGAAAAAGTTTCTGCCATTTTTGTGGTACTTGATTCAGTTTGTTCCTTTATTTGACATTGCAAAATTTACTGTAATATTAAAATTTCCTCATAATTTCTCTGATCTCGCTTCCTTTCGTTATTTTTTTATTATGTTATTGTTGTATTTATTCTTTGCAGACTGGAAAAAGTGGAGGGGATAAGTGCCCCCCTTACAACCCGTCACCCTTACCCATCCCCCCTCCCCCGTTGTTCCGCTTATGACTAGAGATATTACGATAAAGTATTATATTTGTGATCGTTACAAAGCATTTAAACCCAACACATGGAGCCCACACACATGCCTACATGTACACCTACCAGTACAATCGACCACAGCACAGCCAAGGGTACCTGGTTCTCACTTATACTTTGTTCCCTGAACTAGGCCTAGGCTATGGGGTATCCAGTTTTGACCGCATGTTACTGTGAGACATGCATCACCATGTGCGTTGCCACAGTGAGTGTTGCTACGTACGCGTATGCGCGTGTACGAACCTATCCATATCAGAGAAATCCTAAGCTTTAGCTGGAAGGCGCGTCCCACAGTAACAAAATGCATCACGTTGAAGGGTCACGTGCCGCGGGAATGTAATTGTATGGTTGAAGTATTAGTCTTATACACGCACAGAGCTGATTGCGTAACCGACTATCCTGAATGAGTAACGCGTAGTTTTCAAGTGAGGGCTCAAGGAAAATGACCCACGCTCAGCAGGCTAGACCGCGTACTTACCAAACGACGACCACAAAGTCAACTTACAACTAAACGGCGAATTGTCTCGCAATGCCTGTATGATGATACTTCGAGAGTTGCTTCTTAGCCATTCCAAGTCATAATGCAGTATTTAGTAGTCAGTAATATCTTCCAACAAAAATGGTGATCTGGAACAACAACTTTATTTTCAAAACTTATGGCCGAATGTTTACAAGAAATTGATTTGCCCTTTACCAGACCTCTTAGATACAGTGGCGCGGCGGAACCGGGGGGGGGGGGGTCGGCTTAGCCTCCAGTGAAAAAAGTGGAGCTGCTAAAGGTATGTTCAGCCCCCCCCCCTCTGGCCCTCAATATTGCCAAGTACTCCAAGAAGTGGGGACAGCAGAGGGTATTTCGAGTGGGTACTGAACATATTCTTAGCATCTGTCAATGGAATTGTATCTCTGGAAAGTAGTAGTGTAACCATCTTCAGTGGGAGCTTTGGATAGGTAACTAACTTTCATCTTTTTGCAAGGTGCTGAACATGCCCTCAAACCTTAACACAATAATTCTATCATGTTCCTGTCCCATAGACCGTATGGGAAGACATTTCACAAGGCGTGGGAGGTGTTTGCCCAGAAATTTTCCGTAAGTTGCAAACTGGATTTTTACGTTAAGGTTGCCCAAACAACAATTTTGTGAACCGGAAGGGACTCTGCCTTATGCGCATGTGTGTACCCCCTTAGAAGGCCCTTAGCCTAGGGCACCCAGGCCCAGTTCCCACGTACACTTTGTTCCCTGAACTAGTATTGGAAACCGCAAAGCGACACAAACACTATAGGTGAGCAGACTGCGGCCGACTAGTAAGACCTAGTGCCTTATAAACAGCCCCTAATGGCCAATCATCCCCACCTTTCCATGCACAGTAACAAACAAAAATTTGTTTGTATTGTCGTAACAGTTTTGTGTACACAACTGTTTGGGCTGCAATCTTCATATGCTTTGTGTACGTAATGTTTGCAGTTAGCAGAGAGAACGCCTTTACAAAAACACAAACTACGTGACTATAGAGCTCATGCATATGACATCACGCTTGCCTCCAATGGAGGCAAGCGTGTATCATTGCAACTTACCCCTGCAAATGCAGACAGCTGATTCGTGCATCGGTCGGATACGCGTGCGAAGTCTAGGTCGTGCGCGCGTGCACTGTGCTTCACTGTTTTGGCGCCAAACTGACTTCGCATGACGTCAGTGCATAAGCTCTATAGGTACATGGTCTCTTCAGTTAGTTCTGCGCACGAACTTCAATACATGGACAGAGGATTACGCAATCAATACGGTCGCCACCGTTCGAACAAAATTAGGCTTACCAAGATGGCCGCCGGGCTACTATCATTTGTCCAATTTGACGATGAATCTGCAACATTTCAGACAAAATATCAGTATGAATGGAAGAACAATATCACAGTCCTCCATTCTATTTGTTGAATTTGACCTGAGCTTGCATTCTTTCGAAAATATTACAAGTTTTTCACACAATCTGTCGATACTGAACGAACCACTTGAGCAAGTCCAAACTTTTACACACAAGGCTATACCAGGCAGCCATATTGGTAAGCCTACTCGTGTACGTACGGTGGCGACAACTCACGCATAGGACGTTAGTGCAATATGCTCTGTCCATGTATATAAGAAGTCCGTGGTTCTGCCATCAGGCTTGCCGTGACCAGCGTTCATTTGCAACAGCATGCATAATGTTCCCTATAGAGGGATTTCAGTCACGTGACTTTAAACAACTAGACGCAATTTTGAAGGGCAAGATCGCGCGTCTTTTTTGTTTTGACAGGCACGCGTCCATTGTGTCACAGTAGTATCTATGGTTATGCCGTGCGCGTGTGCTGTAAATACGCTTACTGCGTATGTGTTTTGCCCTCCAGTGCCTGGGAATCCAACGCGCGTGACGTCACATGAAATCCCTCTATACGCTGAAGAAAAGCAACGCTCCATACGCGTACGCACAATCCGGGTGCATAAAAATATTACAGAGTCCATACAACTACATTCCCGCGGCACGTGACCCTTCAGCAGCGCACAGTTTGTTGCGCGTCTTTGCATTGACACGCTCCTTCCAGATAGATTTCTCTGATCTATATCACTTGACTGTCACAACGGAACTGAACTACACTGCATACATTGGTGTGAACGTCCTAGCAACAAGATTTAGCAGCTTTGTTAAATGTTGACAAAACAGAACAGGATCCCTTGTATAAATCATATTTTTGGACATCCTTTGGGCACTAAATGCAAGTATTCTATATCTTCAACATATAAAGGATTGCGTAGTTCAGTAACTTAGGATTATTATCTGAATCTGAGACAAGCCTGTAGCCAAGGGAGGTATGGAGGCAAGAGGAAGAAGTCCCCCTTGAATCCCCTGGAAAATTCTAGCCCAGAACAAAAATTACCATTGTCTTATGCATTTTAGTGTGTCTCTCCCCTTGAAAATATTTCGCCTCATTCTTGGGGAATTTTGCTTTTTGACCTTAAGTGACCCCAGATGATGATGTTGGGAATTCTTGGGAAATTTTGCTTTTTTAGCTCTGGTGACCCCAGATGACGATCTTGGGAATTGTTGGGATTTTGCATTTTACTTCTGGTGACCCTATATAACGGTTTTCGGAATTCTTGGGGAATTTTACTTTTTGACCGCTGGTGACCCCAGATGACGATCTTGGGAATTCTTCCGAAAGTTTGCAGACGACCTTTGACCTACACCAAAAACAAAAGGATTCTTCCTCGGATTCGACTTGCAACTGGAAGGTCTGGGTTTCGACCCCTGGCCGGGTCATACCGAATACTTTAAAAATAGAACCTTCTGCCATTGTGCTTGGTGCTCAGCATAAGTAATGGAGCAGGGGAAACAAGCCAGTGAGCCACAACTGGAAAAAAGGCCGGCCCAACTTAAACCAATTGGTTAGAAACTGAGCCGTAAAACCTCATCTAACTCTAACTCCTCGGACCATACGGCATTTACGTAGAAAGAATGAAATCTATCCCGCTTCCTACCTTGAGATATCGTGTTAGCAAGGTTTACAGTGTTTGACCCCGGTGACCCCAGATGACCTTCGACCTCCACCAAACACAATAGGGTTCTTTTTCTCACCATAACACATCCACATACTAAGCATAAAATTTATCCAAGCTTCCTATCTTGAGATACCGTGTTGACAACGTTTTCAGTGTTTGACCCCGGTGACCCCAGATAACCTTGGAACTCCACCAAAAACAAAGATTCTTCCTTTCATCATAATACTTCTTTATACCAAATTTGAAAAGTGTCCGTCATTGCTGTCTTGAGATATCGTGTTTACAAGGTTTTCGGTTTTTTACATCTGGTGACCCAAATGACCTATCTATATAGCAAATATCAAAAGTGTCTGCCATTGCTATATTGAGATATCGTGTTTTGAACATGTTGATAATGAAGACTGTTTGAAAATTGCATCCAGCGCTCTTGAAAAAGTGGTCATCCTAAACTCCAGCATTGAAAGGGTCCATCGTGATGGAAAACCGGTTAGAGGCAGATCCAGACATATTTGGTCAAAGTGTCGTTTTATCAGTATAAAGTGAGAACATTGAAAAATGCCAGAGAGGCTTTGAATGGTGAAAACTATTATATAGTGGATGATCTAACCAAAGTAAACCTTTTCGAAAAGAGAAAGTGGTCAAAACGGGTATCCGAGCTACATTCCAGTGGAATCAGACTTCGTTTCTGCGGGTAGCTGACGTCAATCTGATGGAAAACTCTTCGACTTTTCTCAAGGCTAATCTTGACATTTTGTTATCGGACAGCAGTTACGCACCCCTTTCTGCATTATATTGGATATATTTCTAGGAGAAGCGATAATTTAATTAAATATTTATGTAGACCCAAAAGGCTGTTGTCTGCATTACTCATGTAGACTTTTTTCTATCCGGGTGATGGACGTGAGGAGTTTTTAGATTGTTTATCCTCATCTGAGTGGATTGACTTTTTTTTTGTTGTCCAGTCCTCCATATACAAATCAAATTTCAGTCTGTATGATGTACGGACTGTTACTCTTCTGGATGTTCTAATATCTATTTTGCACCTACTGTTTCCTTCCAAGGCTGATGAATCTCGTAATCAGTGCCTGTTTCTGTTCGCTTACAGGGGCAGATCTAGGGGGGCGACCTGGTCCCGCCCCCCCCCCTTTTTGAAAATGCAAAAAAAAAAAAAAAAAATTAAAGGGAAAGGGAAAAAAGGGAGGAAAAAAAACGGAAAAGAGAAGAGATAGAGAGAAGGACAGAGAGTGGAGTGATAGAGAATGAAGCTGCAATTAGCAACCTCGAAGCATGGGAGTCATAGCGCACAGCAGATCAGTTTGAACGTCGATTGGGACGTTCACACGCATGCTATCTTACTACACATGATTGGATACAATCAATACGATACAATACCATCAGCCAATCGAAAAATACCTTACGAGACAGTGCGCATCAGTTGGGATGGGCTGCTATCAAGCCTGGCAAGTGCCATTTCCGGCCATCTGGGATGTATTAAAACCTCAGATTTTCTTGAAACGCTCCGCGCCAACCTATGGTGGCGCTCCGCTTAGATAGTAAACGCAGTGGAGTACACTGGGGGGAGGCCATTGGGCCATGCCCCACCCCCTCACTGATGCCGATTTTTTTTTTTTAGTTCCTAAAAATACGTAACTTCTTCAACACAAATTTTACTTCAAAAGGTAGCATATGTGGCACCAGATTGCATGTAAGGACACCTACTTTTTCAAAAATTTTCAAAGGGGAGGAGGAAACCCCCTCCCCCAGGCCGGCGATCACACAGCATACTGCATGTCCCTCGTGAGAGAAATCCTGGATACGCCACTGAGTAAAACGGGATTCAAACTTGCAACCCTTGGACCAAAAGTCCCACCAGCTGAGCTAATCCGTCCTCACAGAAATGTGTAATAAAATAAAATCAAACTTTACATTTTGTTCACAAAAATTGCACTTCTTGATGGCTGCTATCAAGCCTGGAAGTGCCATTTCCGGCGATCTGGGATGTATTAAAATCTCAAATTTTCTTGGTACGCTCCGCGTCAATCATGGTGGCGCTCCGCTTAGATAGTAAACGGGAGCCCCGCCCCCCAAACAAAAAATCCTAGCTACGTCACTGCAAGAGAATTAAAATGGAAAATCATGCGAATTACAAGGCCTTAGAAGTGTCTTTTCCGGCTATCTGGGATGTGCTTTTACCCAAATTTTCTCGTATGCTACGCATAGGAGGGACGTCCCTACATAAATAAATTCATAAGGAGAAAAATGAGGAATTATAAATTAAGTAAAAATCAGCAATCAAAAAGTATAACCCTAATCAATGACACACTAAATGGCCAAATGCTATTCTGTCAGTTAATTAATCCCTTGATTTTTCTCTGAAAGACGTTAAGATTGGCCTAAAGTGCACGTCACCAACAAAACTTTATTTAGAAATATAGTGGTCGGAATCATTACAATTCGGTCATTCAGTTTTGATACTATGTAAGGCCTACAATAATACCATGATTACACTGCCTGGACGTACCCCCAAAACAATGACAGCGCTACCAAGTCTCGTGCATTTTGGGTCATTTTCACTTTCTCACTGAGTCCACGCAAAACAAGAAATTAGGCAGAGAGGAACATGCACGTGATAAAACGTACATTTACGCCCACATGTCAATGCAAGGTACCTGAGTCCTGGCATCAAGTCGAACTAAGATATGGGGTCACATATTTCTCAAGGACGTCCCTCAATATTCGCCAAGTTAGAACATGACTACTAAAGATCTGATTAGACGCCTTGAACAGGATGCATTGTAGTAAGGCACTGTGCCTATGATAACTGTCTTCTGTTAATAACTTGTGGAAAAATTAATGTTTTGAGAGTTGAGACATGAAATTATATGAAGCAGAAAATGCAAAAATAAGACATGGGAAGTGCTATTTCCGGCGATCTGAGAGGTCTATCTTGTCAAAAATTTTCTTGTACGCTCCGCGCCAACCGATGATGGCGCGCCGCTTAGATGGTATCGTGCCGTCAATCACAGGTCGAACAACTTCGCCCCCCCCCCCTTTTCAGAAATCCTGGATCCGCCCCTGGCTTTTCTATACATTCGCCAAGATTCGACTCGTTGTACCCTCTTAGTGTACTTCGTGTAAGGTTTGGAAACTGGTGTTAGCCAGTTATAAGTTATAACTTTTGAATATTGCACATGAAATACTTCATAAACGACTCCAAAAGGAAATCAAAATGTAAATTCGGTGATGTATTGATTTGCAAGAATATACTATTTCGTTGAGGCATTGTCTCCCGGTCATTTTGGGTACTTAGCGAATTGTTACGGTGTACCTTTCTGTATATAAACACACACAAATAAGGAATAGACCCTATATTGCCTGAAACGCCCAGATGTTGTTTCAATACCCTTGAAATGTACATTTTTCCTGTAAATGTTTATAGTATGAATGACCTGTAAATGTTTCGTAGTTTGCCCTATAAATGAAATCAATGGGGTGGGGTTAGGGGCGAGGGCAGTAGGGGAAGCAAATGAAGCCGTGGTCTCCCGGTTGAAGGATTTTCCAATTTCTTCGGAAAACATGTAGTCAGGATGCTAGATACGATAAAATGTGAAACGCTCGGGTAGTAACACAAACAATCGCGCGACAGGGGTCCAAGCTTCCCCTATATACATGGAACTGCAGCTTGAAGACCCGACAAGGGCGACGGGTTGCCGAAAGGTTGTCAACAGCAAACATGGGCGTAAATCCCGGGGGATGGGGGGATATATCCCCCCAACATTTGACTAGGGGGATGGCCCATATAATCATCCCCCTTCCCCCAATGTTTCAGTCTACAGATACGTGTATGATGGAAAGTATATTTTATTCTTCATTTTCGTAAGAAATTTTTTCAATCTCGCTTTACTTTCTATCACAAATGTTTCTCAAACAGAATTTGAGCAAATCGCTGGTAATCTATCAAAATTTTCGCGCGCTCCGCGCTCTTCCATCCTTACGTCAGTGTCACTCATATTATCAATATCTTCCGATAGCAACTTTCGGAGAAGCACAGCAGCAAAAAGTTGAAAGTTTACGAATTAATAGGTAAACACTGGCTTATGGCAGTGGCATGTAGGTGTGTTGGGCAATTGAAAGTGTCTCGATGTAGAGTTTGAATGCAGGTTTTGTAATGGAAATATTATTCGTCACTGTTTACACTCCATGCCATGACCATTATAAAGGTAATAATACACGAAACTGCTCTGATCACAACGCTTTCTGAAGAACAGAAAGACCTTAAATTCCAAAAAAGTTCTTGGGGACCTCGCATCAGGATCTTTCAATCTAAATATGTAGCATGAAGAAGGTTGAAAGTACGTATCTGCCGATATACATTTCTCAAAAAAAGATTGAAACTGCTGCATGCAAAAATAGAAACGCATGAAAAATAAAGGTGTAATTTACGCAGACTTAGGGGAACTGAGGTATTATTACGACATCATCTATGGTGCCCCCAGTGACAAAAACCTGGCCACGCCACCGATCTTAAGCCAACTCGCAGGTCTTGTAATGGTCTCCGAATTCAAAATCCAGTTGTCTGGGATAACCCTATATGTTGATCCCTGCCCTTTTTAAGCTCAACAGGAAAATGTTGCTCTTGTACAATTTCAATCTAGTGCAGCTTATCAACGAGTTTTGTGCTCAAAATAGCATTTCCTAAATGTATGAATATACTAATAGCCAACCAAAGAACATTACCACTGAAATTAACTCATTAAAACAGTCTTCCTGGCACTTCTGAGACATTAAAACCCAGGAGCTTCCTGGGGCTTCGCCCCTGGACCCACGAGCGGCCCTAAGGTGGGCCCCTGGACCCCACCCGTCATGGGCTCGCGCTTCGCGCTCGCCGTGAACGTTTCGCGTGCACATTTTCAACACTTGCGATAGCTCACCCCATCCCCCCAAAGTTGAAAAGAAATCTACGCCCCTGACAGCAAAATTCAAGTTTCGGGCGCATTTTCGGTTTTAGTGGTGAATTGGAAAATATGAGGTACCTATTAAAGGACCTGCCCTCATTTAAATCAAAATATCAAATAAATCACAGGGGCGAATGGCTGTTGAAGGCTGCTTCATATTTTGTCGTTTCCGACGCTACTTTGGAAAAATTACCCGACCGTGGTGGATCCTTCCTCGACGAGGGACATGGTCCCTAACCCCTCTGTCTGGTGTCACCACCGTCCCGACGACGATCAGTTTCTCTGACTTTCTGATTGCTTCCTTGGTCTTAAGAGCACAAATCCTCCAACTCGAATAGCAAATTTACGGCGAGCTTCGGGCGCTGTGGGGTATCCTGCTTTACTTATTCGTGACTTCAACATCCAAAGGCCTTCAAGCGGACCAAAATCAGGTATAAGTGAATCGATGGAAGGTTGATTTCTGGTACGTATACGCGCTGTCTGAAAAGTTAAAATAAATGCTGAAACTTCTTTCCAATTTCTTAACCGTCTTGATATGGTCATTTAAATATCTACTGCATGACGGCAAGCTCGTCGGCTGTTCTGTGATTGGTAGCTTTAACGAGACGAAACTTTCTGCATTCAAGCGCGAATTGAGGGAGATTGGAGGCGCCCCGGTATGAATATTACTACACTCTTCCATAGGCCACTATACTCGGCATTTGTCACATTTGAAGTCACCCCCTCTCCCTCAATTAAAAGATCCTGCATACGCGGATGTACAGGTAGCATACCACTAATTATTGCTGCATTGACTTACACACTAAATCAGGCTACTTCCCGCCCCTAGATCCTTGTAAAAGTTTTCAACCTGGACATGCCACCCCTTTGGTTCAAGCTCACAATGTGGGCTCTTATGGCACTTTCAAATTTTTATACCAAGACCATTGAATTGAGCTGGAATTGTCTGAATGATAGGTACATGTTTCCAGCCCTGATCTCTACTCAAAGACGGCACTTCACAGAGTGGAGTAATACAATCAAAAATGGCACTATACTTGGACAAATTGCATTGAATTTTGTAGCCTACAAAAGCCATATGAAAAATTGATCACATTTTATAAAGAACACTGTCAGAAACAAGCTCCCATAAATTTTTAAGGGACTAAATTTGTCAGCCAATATTTTTCGGCGTAAGAACATTTGGTCTGCTACGTACAAGGCTGCATTTGACGAACCCGAAACCATTCCTTTATTAACTTAAAAAATGAAAATTTGGTCCGTTTCGTGGACTCTGGACCCTGTAGAAGTTTTCAACGGGCACAAGCTACCCCTCGTTTGAAAGCTCACGAGTAGGCCTGTCACAATGATTTCAGATTTGTGTACCATGACCGTTGAGATTTTGAGCTAGGAGAGCTTGAATCATAGAATGGTTTTTTCCTGTGTTTAATGTACTTCATTCAAAAGCCATTTTGCATCGCGGAAGGATATATTGCAAAAAGGTGTATGGGCGTCAATCCTGGGGGGGGGGGGCAGGGGGACAAGTCCCCCCACATTTTGATGGGTGGGGGACACAATATCAAATGTCCCCCCACATTTGCGTAAAAGAGTAGTGCCGTGGCTCTATTTGACTGGCTTTCTGAGTGGCATGTAGGTTTGTTGGGCAATTGTTAAGTGTCTCGATGCAGATTCTGAATGCAGATTTCGTCAGGGAAATCTTATTTAATGACAAAATTTCGGCGCATTTCGCGCGCATGCGTCACGGTTTGCACTCCTCCTCATGACCATTATAAGGTAATTATACATAGAACTGTTCTTATCACAACACTCTCCGAAAACAGACATAGGCCTACAGGCCTCGCATCAATATGGGATCATTCAATCAGTGGGGTACGCATGAGGGAAGGGCCTCACTGATTCCGATTTTTTTAAGTTCCTAAAACTACGTAAATTTTTAACACAAATTTACTTCAAAAGGTAGCATATTTGGCACCAGATTGCATGTAAGGACCCCTAATTTTTAAAAATTTTCAGAGAGGGGAGGGTGAACCCCATTGGGCCATGGCGCCCCTCATAGATGCCTATTTTTTAGTTCCTAAAAACACGTAAATTTTTTAACACAAACTTAACTTCAATCGGTAACATATGTGGCACCAGATTGCATGTAAGGACACCTAATTTTTCAAAAAATTTCAAAGGGGAGGAGGACGCCCCCTCCCCTTAGACCCCTCCCCCAGGATGACACCTTTATATAGTGAAAAAGGAAGGATCCCCACTGCTGTATACAAACGCAGGGTGCATAATAAAAAAGGTGCAATTTACGTGCCGCCACTGCAGTTAGTAAAAACATCCAGCCAGTCGGAAAAATTAGAATTCACTAAATTATGGACATTTTCCAGCCATATACGATCAGCTCAAAAAATATCCCAAAGATAGCACCGTTTTGCACCTAAGCAACCTTAAATTAACAAAAATTTCTCAAAGGGGAGGGTGACGCCCCCTCCCCTTAGACCCCTCCTCAGGACGACACATTTATGTAGTGACAAAGGAAAGATCCCCACTGCTGTATACAAACGCAGGGTGCATAAAAAAGGTGCAATTTACGCGCCGCCACTGCAGTTAGTAAAAACATCCAGCCAGTCGGAAAAATTAGAATTCACTAAATTATGGACATTTTCCAGCCATAAACGATCAGCTCCAAAAATATCCCAAAGATAGCACCGTTTTGCACCTAAGCAACCTTAAATTAACAAAAATTTCTCAAAGGGGAGGGTGACGCCCCCTCCCCTTAGACCATTTCCCAGGACGACACATTTATGTAGTGACACTGCTGTATACAAAACGCAGAGAGCATAAACAAAGTGTAAATTGACACGCCTCCACTCAGTTGGAAAAAACATCCAGCCAGTCGGAATTTGGGACCTTCACACCCCCAAACATATCACCCTAGCAACGGGCCTGGTCGGGTCCATGATCTCCGACAATGATCTACGCTGCGAAGCGTGGTTTCAGCTATTTTGGGACATGGTGAAAATAACATCTTGAAGCAATTCCGTGGACTCCGTGTATTTCACCTGGCAGATCATCTATGATGGGCATGTTAACTATGAAATGATAATTCTTATTAGAATAGGGCGTCAGTCATCATAAGTGGGGGGGGGGGGGGGGGGGGGGGGGGAACGGGCCGAAAGGAAGACACCCCCTCTTCAAAATCAAAGGGATTGGTTTGTGCTAAGTCATGTATGTCTCCGCCCCCCCCCTCACATTTGAATACGGATTGACCCCCTGAAAAGGTGCCAGAAAATTATGAGAATCAGTAGTCGCTCACTTTTCCAAACGAAAGGCAATAAGCTATATGCAAGCGGCCAGCCTATATTTTATTCCCAGGTCAGATAAGGGCAATCTCGTTTTCCAGGAATTCACGATATCGTTTGAAAATGGGGGGAGGGGGAGAAGGCAATTAGGTTTAGAGACGTTAGGGTTCAAATACTAAAACACACTCAGAAGTCAGAGCGTGGTTTCAAAAACGTGTGACATCATAGGATTCTAATGACCTAATTCCATTGTTAAATGCCCTTTCCACCTGAGAAAAAAGTTACCGAGCGGCAACTACAAAGGTGACGTATTTTGCAGCGATTGTCGGCAGGGCCGTCGCGACCGGGGGTGTGGGGCGTGCCTCACACCCAAAGTTCGTCAGAGCGACGATAGTCGGAAAATCTGAAATGCCTGTTGGAATTTCTGATATCTCAGTCTAGCATATTTTTCCGACTGAGCCTATGTCATAGATCAAGTGAGAATAATACCAAACGTTATTTTCCTCATGAAAAATCGAATCAAAACTGTCCTTTGTCACGGAATATTTTTGTATGCATGTAGGCCTATGTATGTGATGGATCTATTGTAATCCTTTTCTATCACAAATGGCTCTCAAACTATCAGAATTTTTTCAAGTTGTTCGCAAACTATCAAATTTTCGTGCGCTCCGGGCGCTTTAAACATTAACTCAGTGGAGTTCTTATTATCAATATCTTAATATCTTCCTACAGCAACTTTCGGAGAAGCACAACAGCAAAAGTTGAAAGCTGTTTTCGAATTACTAGGTAAAAGACTGGCATTTTGAGTGGCATGTAGGTTTGTTGGGCAATTGAAAGTGTCTCAAATCTCTCGATGCAGATTTTGTCATGGAAATCTTCGTTAATGAAAAATTTCGGCGAGCTCCGCGTGCATGCGTCACGATTTGCACCTCATCTCATGACCATTATTAAGGTAATTATACCAGGCGCGGTTCTACGGGGAGGGGGAGTTAATGTGCTTTGGGGGGAGGGTAAGGGCTTTACACCCCAATTTTTCCTAGCTCCCCAAGATTGCGCAAAATTTTATATAGACTAGTAGTGGTGAAGACATAGATATGCTCAGAAAATATTCCAAATGGCTATTCATCAGGCCCGTAGCCAGTAAGTTCTGTAACGATTCTTTCTGTAACTTCAAAAAATTTCGCGCACTGCACAACGCATGCTTTCATCTTCAGTTCTATCTAGTGGTAACGCCTGCCGTTTCAAACATATTGGAATTATTCAACGTTTCTACAGATATCGTTCTTCCGTGTAGGCGTGATTCTAGAGAAACACGAAAATGCACCGTTGCGAAGTTCTATCCTCTTTTCCCTAACTTTTGGAAGATATTTTCTTCAGCCTCGCCATCGTGGCAAACATAATTTGTAAGAAAATTTTTTTTCAGTTTCGTAGGAGAGCCTGAATGGGTAAGATAAAGAATGTAATCCCTGACGACGGCCATGCAGTCGCCCCACAAATTTTTTTGGTTTTGCTCTTAAGTAGGGCATATTCTTCAATAAAAACCCAAACTTTTTCAACCTTCCTTAATGAAAACAAAAATATGAAATCTTTTTCAGTATAACCCCAACTTTTTCGGCGCGGTTCGTGCGCCGTATATTTCTAGTTCAGCAACCCATTGCATCTGCCGGAGCTTAGAGCGCTTGGCCCCCATGTCGGCAAATCAAAGCACCTACCCTGGCTGAGCCTGCATGCATGTTTTTCCTTTTGACATTGAAGTATACCCCCAAATTTCGGCGCGCTTTGCCCGCAGTCCTCACAATCCACGTTGTATCACTAATGAACATTATAAGCACAAAAGTACCAGTGAATTTTTCTAGCATGAACTAGGTGTAATCTTATGCTGACTCATCCCTGGGGCCTTATGGTAGCTCATGGCAGCATGGTCCCCTCACCGTCCGAAAAGCACTCAACTCTTCATCTACGCTTGCTGACCTGAAGAAGCACCATCATGGGCATGGCCTTGTTCGGTTCACTTGTGAGACTTTCCACAAATTGCCGCCAGGGAAGGGGAACTTTTCGCGCACTTAGCACGCACGTTCACATGCAGGCCCGATTTCTTTATGCTATGATCCGTGTAGGCCTTGAAATATGATCCCCTGTGGTTCGTGCAAACTGCCCTCATCTGTTGGCAGCACCAGGGGCGTCAATCCGTATTCAAATGTGGGAGGGGGGGGGGGACGGGGGACATACATGTCTTAGCCCAAACCAATCCCTTTTGGTTTTGAAGAGGGGGCGTCTTCCTATAGGCCCTTTCCTCCTTCCTCCACCCACCCACCCCCCACTTATGATGACTGACGCCCTATTCTAATAAGAATTATCATTTCAAAGTTAACATGACTATCATAGATGATCAGCAAGGTGAAATACACGGAGTCCACGGAATTACTTCAAGATGTTATTTTCACCATGTCCCAAAATAGCTGAAACCACGCTTTACAGCGTGGATCATTGTCGGAGATCATGGACCGGACCAGGCCCGTTGCTAGGGTGACATGTTTGGGGGTGTGAAGGTCCCAAATTCCGACTGGCTGGATGTTTTTCCCAAGTAAGAGGAGGCGTGTCAATTGCACTTTGTTTATGCGCTCTGCGTTTTCTATACAGCAGTGGGGATCCTTCCTTTGTCACTATATAAATGTGTCGTTTTGGGGGAGGGCTCAAAGGGGAGGGAGCGTCCCCCTCCCCTTTGAGAAATTTTTGTTAATTTAATGTTGCTTAGGTGCAAAACGGTGATATCTTTGGGATATTTTTGGAGCTGATCGTATATGGCTGGAAAATGTCCATAATTTAGTGAATTCTAATTTTTCCGATTGGCTGGATGTTTTTACTAACTGCAGTGGCGGCGCGTAAATTGCACCTTTTTTACACACCCTGCGTTTGTATACAGCAGTGGAGCTCCTCCCTTTGTCACTATATAAAGGTGTCACCCTGGGGGAGGGGTGTAATGGGAGGGGCGTCACCCTCCCCTTTGAGAAATTTTTGTTAATTTAAGGTTGCTTAGGTGCAAAACGGTGCTATCTTTGGGATATTTTTTGAGCTGATCGTATATGGCTGGAAAATGTCCATAATTTAGTGAATTCTAATTTTTCCGACTGGCTGGATGTTTTTACTAACTGCAGTGGCGGCACGTAAATTGCACCTTTTTTATTATGCACCCTGCGTTTGTATACAGCAGTGGGGATCCTTCCTTTGTCACTATATAAAGGTGTCATCCTGGGGGAGGGGTCTAATGGGAGGGGGCGTCCCCCTCCCCTTTGAAATTTTTTTGAAAAATTAGGTGTCCTTACATGCAATCTGGTGCCACATATGTTACCTTTTGAAGTTAAGTTTGTGTTAAAAAATTTACGTATTTTTAGGAACTAAAAAATAGGCATCTATGAGGGGCGGCTCATGGTCCAATGGGGTGCCCCCTCCCCCCTTTGAAAATTTTTGAAAAATTAGGGGTCCTTACATGCAATCTGGTGCCAAATATGCTACCTTTTGAAGTAAATTTGTGTTAAAAATTTACGTTGTTTTAGGAACTTAAAAAAATCGGAATCAGTGAGGCCCTTCCCTCTGCGTACGCCACTGATTGAATGATCACATATTGATGCGAGGCCCCTTCAGATGTTTGGAGATGTATGTCTGTTTTCGGAAAGTGTGATCAGAATAGTTCCCAATAGTAATAATAAACCTTTTTAAGATGGTCATGAGAAGAAGTTGCCAAACCAGGTGACGCTCGTGCGTATGCGCGCGAAGCTGCCCCCCCGAAATTTAGTCATTTAAATAAGATTTCCCTGACGAAATCTGCAATTCAGAATCTAGCCAATCGAGACAACTTAAAAAACAATATGCCCCAACAAACCTACATTCCACTCAAAAAGCAGTCCAAAAGTAGCCAGCCCAACGGCACTACTCTTTTTACGCAAATTGTTACTCGCACCGAGGGGGGACATTTGATAGAGACCTTGTCCCCCCCGATACCTCCCCCCCCCATCCCCCCACCAGGATTGAACCCCGCCCATGAGAGCCAGCCACGTAACCTTTCATCATGTGATCTATACTACCCCACGTCCGTTCCTCATTCTTCGCTGCCCATCTTTGCTGCATCGAAGCCCCCTCTATGTCCAGAGAATTCCGAGCCTGGGCCCTTCAACCTCTTTACTGTTTAGCACCAGCGCGTCAATGGCAACATAGTCTCCTTCCGTCTCCACCCCCCCCCCCCAATTATGTCCTACAACCGCGCCTGAATCATACATGAAACTATTCTGATCACAGCACTTTCCGAAAACAGAGATACATTTCCAAACATCTGTAAGGGCCTCCCATCCATATGGGATCTTTCAATTTAATTTGTAGCATGATGTGGAAGGTTGAAAGTACGCGGTTGTTGCCGTTATATATCTTTCAAAATTTTCAAGGACCTCTTCGCTCGCAGCCATTAACGGTACAGATGGTGATTGTTAATACACTTATGACGACAAAGCATTCTGAAACGCGCTTGTTAAGGTCTAAGATCACCTTCCTGCACCTATACTCTCCCTCCCGCCCATTCCCCATTGCTGGAGGCTGTTCGTCTGGATTTTCGTTCAAAATTAGTAAAATTACGGTAGATGTAAAACGCTTGGCGTCATACTCTATATTATCATTTTGATGTTAGGTAATAAGCATTATGTCTTCGTACCATTTTATACTATTGATCCAGAGCTTCCAGGAGGGCCTATACAGGTATCTGCCAGAATTTGATGCCCTTTTATAATGCATAATGAAGGAAAGAAAAATTTTCGTAATTGTCCAAGTTTCTGTTGACTCACTCTGTGAACGTATTTTTGCGTAAAAACCTTTGCCCCGAATAGAAGGCAGCAAAGTAGCCGAAGGGGGGGAGGCTCCGACAGCGACGCAGAGGGAGGGGTTCAGGAGCCTTGTTGACAACGTACTATTCCTTCTCTTAGACAAACATACTCCCTCTGCCTTTCAACCGTAAACCTTAAAATATAGAAACTTCACTGGCATTAATCAGGACAATTTTTACCAGCCATATAATGAATCAGCCTTCCCAAAGAACATCCCAAAGATAACACCATTTTGGGCATACTAGAGCAACCTTAAATAAACACAAAGATTTCCCCCAAAGAAAAGGGGTGGCTAGGTCCCCTCCCCTAGGATGGCACCTAGGGGAGATATCTTTTTAAGACCTTAAGCATCACAAACAAATACACACACACATAGTGACACACAAATGCATAGGATTGTTTTTTAATTGACATCAAAATGTACCATGTTACTTTCAGAAGGTGCAATATCATTCTTAAAAGTTAAGCTTCAATGCAGGTTTATCTTTCAACTTGCAAGGCAAATTTTACAAGTTACAAAAGAATTCTGCAAGGAAATTTTTGAGTATAAAATTTAAATTTCTTATATCAAACATAATGGTGTAACAGAAATCTATTCAATTAAGGGAAAATCTCACAAATGGAAGAGACTAATACTGTGTTAAAATCCTCACAGTAAATGCCTTCAAAAAGCATACTACAATAGAACAAAATTATTCTGTGTGTCATGAATAAGCCTTGAAGTCATAAGGTATTCATAGAAAAGGCTCATAGTTGTGCTGGCTATTCTTTCCAGGGGTGGGTCATTTTTGCATGAAACAAAACTCAGGTCATCAGGTGTCGAGAGAAAATCACTCAAGTTCCTCTCATGGGGGAGGGGGGCTTGCAGTATGTTGTCTGATCGCCGGGCTGGAGAAGGGTTGTGCCCCCTCCCCTTTAAAAATTTTTGAAAACTAGGTGTCCTTACATGTAATCTGGCACCACATATGCTACCTTTTGAAGTAAAATTTGTGTTAAAAAATCAACATATTTTTAGGAACTAAAAAAAAATTAGCATCAGTGAGGGGGGCATGACCCAATGGCCTTCCCCCTGTGTATGCCACTGCGTTTACTATCTAAGCAGAGTGCCACCATAGGTTGGCGCGAAGCATTCCAAGAAAATTTAAGGTTTTAATACATCCCAGATAGCCGGAAATGGCACTTGCAAGGCTTGATAGCAGCCATCAAGATGTGAAATTTTGGTGGAAAACGTAAACTTTGATTTTATTTTATTCTCAAACACACTGAGTTTTGTCACAATCAATCCGAATCCATTCAAACTTATTCAGAGTGGGTGAATTTTTTTCCCCCAGATCACCAGTGGGAGGGGCTCCTGGGGGGCGGCGAATCTGTGGGGGGCTCGCACCCCAAGCCCCCTCCCCATAGCTACGCCACTTGGTTACCGTCAGCTAATTTGTTGAGGATGGTAGTAGTTGGTTGAGGATGGTAGTAGTTGGTCGAGAAAGTGGACAGCGAGAGTTGTAGCTAGGTTTTGGAAATAGTAATTTACTCAATCTGTTCTACAGGAAATAATAACGAGACAATTCCACAAATTTTCCAACGCACAGCCAAACAGCAGTGCTAATGAGACATCAATTTATTTCAGGCTCATGCAGGGGAAGCACGCCGAAAAATATATCGAGAGATGTGATTCCCTACACATGATTAGAGTTTGGGATTTTTTTTTTGCAAGGACCAGGGTGCACTGAATGACGTACAGTACTTTCAGTGACTCTTATGTCAGAGCTTCAAGTCACAATATATAGTGTGGTGCATAGGAGAGGCCCATGCTTTGAAAGAAATCTTACCATGCAAGACAAAATTTTAAATTGTATTAGTCGGTTTTCTCTGGGGGTGCGCACGAAGCGCGCAGTGAAAAATCTTTTTAGCATGATGGTATTTGATATCAATGTTTTCCTTCATTTAACACTGCAAAATTTAATCATAATAAGCTATTGAAAATTTCGGTTCTCTCGTCCGGCATCGCTTTGGTTTTTTTTATTGTTTTTATTATTTTTTCAAGTTTTCAAAAACAACTGCACTATTAGTTAAAAATTTAAAAAGGGAAAGTTATGCCAGTAAGTAAAGAATTTAGGTCCTAGCTTTGCTATAAGAAAAAAATCAAGCTCGACCACCACTGTGCTGGTCGAAGACCCCGGATTTTCAATGGTCATGGTAAGGACAACGCACAGGGAGCTACTGGCGACCGGCTATACATGTACCTTCACTGAGAACTATACAGTCCCATCAGAGTTGCATAAGCAATATTAGTGAGTACTGTTTTACGCAGAGGCAACAAAATTATTATAGAGAGGAAAAAATGAACAGACTCATATTAAAAATCTTGTAAAAAAAGTCCCTGAACCACACTAGGAATCATCCAGATGGCAACCCTGTCTGTGCAACATGTTGCTTTTCCATCGAAACCACTGAGATTGGTGATCGTAATGGTCCATGCCTGGCATGATGTGTTCATATTCTGATATGAAATGCTTCCACAGCAGTTAGTGTGGATTCGTCAAACTGCCCGGCTCGGCCCGTTTGTCAACTGACAACTATATTATGGAGGCAGTGCTGGTATTGCCCACACACGGGCACTGCCTGTTGCTGCTGCGTCTACCTCACGACATATGCACATGTATAGTCCACAATTGGGTACATTTGCAAACATCAGTCACGTAAAAGGACTCAAGTCGCAGCAGGAGACTCGAGTCATTTGTCCTGACTCGAGTCTTCAATTGGACTCGAGTCATGCTATGCTCGAGTCCGAGTCAAGTCAAGTCATTTTAGGTGGTGACTCGAGTCAAGTCAAGTCATTTTGGCTAATGACCAAGTCAAGTCAAATATGCGACTCGAGTCGACTAGAGTCCGAGTCAGTGACTTGACTTGTTACAACTCTGGTGTTTTCCACAAGTTTTTTAAACAATGACCTTTGATCTCAAATTCCTACATATCCCACACACTGAAGCCCCTGAAATTTTGCCCCACAAAATTGCCACATCAATCATCAAAATTCACTATGTGCAGACATTTAAAAAGCAGACTTTCTATTTTACACTTCCACCTGTAGCATGAAGAAGGGACACACAAGATATTCAAATGTCATCCATTGTTTTTCAACCCTCATTTCACTGATGGTTGTAGCATTGATATGTCCAGCAGGAACTATTTTGGAAGGTGAAAAGTTGTCAACTTAAAAGAATATCAACAAACTGTACACTATCTAGTGAGTACTTAACAGATAATTTACAAAGGGTTTACAAAAGAAACACTAACATTAGGCAGCCCTATGCGGTTTAGGTATGAGTGTAAATCCTGTATGTGCACTTTATATTAAAACAGTTGAAACTAACTGCTACAAAACATGACTCAGTATACAGTGGTTGATATTTTATCCTTTTAACATAAAATAATCAGTTTACAACATACCAACAGTACAGAAGGGTTCCACTAATTGTGGTGATCTGCAAGAACACTGAGAGCCTTCTGAAATTGTACTTGAACATACACCACCATTCATACAAGGTGAGTTGGGGTTACATGAAACTGTAAGAAAAAGGAGTTTCAAAATAAATATTATGACAGTAGTATTGTAAACTACAGTACCTAAAATGCAAGACATTCACACCAACAAATTATGCGAGTGAAGTATTTTTTAGCAGAATAAGTTTTGAGTGGTACCACACCAAACTGAAATTAAGACAACAGTCTTTGAAGACAGACACAGTAGAGCATAATAACACTGAGAAATGTGCAAGACTATAGATGTATGTTAAGATATTTCATACAAAGGTGGGCAAACGGTTTATTTCATACGAAGCAGGGTTGGCAGTTTTTGCCAGAGGCAGTTTTTACCGGTGGTGTTTACCGGTAAAAACCATCCTGATAAAAACAGGTTTTTGCCGAAAAATGGAAAAAATGGAAAAAAACCTATTCTGCGAAATGGAATAAAATGTTGCTAACAAGTACTTTTTAAGCTTTTTTTTTTCAAAGTCTAAGGATGAAAGCAATTTTGTAACATCAAGATAATCATTTCAGGCAACAATATATATATACCACGTGAGAGCCTGAATGTGATTTGTTTAGTGATTTTGGCCACTTTTTGCCAAATTTACACTGTTTTCGTGTTAAGTGTACATACACTAGGTATGCAAAATGCAGAAAAATAGGAATGAAAAAACTCAAGGAATAATTAAAGGATTTTTTCAGTTTGATGGGAAGCTTTCCTGTGAAAACTGGGAAGCTGCTAACCCACTCTTGGGTGTACCTTTCAGGTGAACCTGCTGGTGTGTAGGTCTTGCAGTACAATATCTCAATGTCTTACATTGACCTCCAGTAGTGTTCTGTCTTGTTCATAATTCAACCATCCACCTTCCTTCAACATTACCACTTTCTTATGGGAATTAAGTCAATGGGGCCCATATCACATTCCAACAGGCTATGATGTCTCACATATGGGCGTAGAGACCTGTGACATCATAGCCTGTTTGAACCTGATGTAGAGACATGGGCACCATGACTTTATTCCCATTCATATATACTTTATTTTGGAGAAACTTAAAAGTAAAAAGGCTTTCTTTTTTAACAATTTCCATTGATCATGAATTATTCTCCCAAGTTGCCTAAAGTTTCGCAGGTATCATCCAGCATTTTTACTTTCAATGTGAATAGTGACAAATTGCAGTTTTTACTGTAGGTCTGGTTTATTTTGAATGTTCACCTTTAAATAGACCAGCATTTTACTACATCACGGGCATGTTTTTAGTCCTGACATGATCACACAGTTGCTCTCCATGCACCCTTTGTCTCTGTACTGGATAAGAACATGGGTAACTGACCAATCAGAGGCCAACATTCTCAAAATATATTTATGAATGTAAAACAAAGTGCTGGCTATCCACTTAAGTTTCCTCCATTCATACATTATTATTTGTGGGTTATCAAGTTCAAAAGGAAGATAACTTTAGCCAACAAATAGTCCCTTTGTATTTGACTGGCCGTCTATACCTTCTTTACTTAATTTCTGAGTATACAGGATTTGAAATATTCAGAGGAACTCCCTTGATGAAACTCATTACTTCAAGCTGCTGCTTAGTCAGCATTTATCATTATGGCACAGCACTGTAATTTGCTTCTCTGATGTGTCAAACTGAAGTTTCTGACATGATAAAGGAAGTTGCTTGTCCACTCCATTCTCCTGCCTTTCCTATATGTATAACAGATATATACCCTACCAACTTGGTAAATGAACTTTCATAAAAACACAATTTCATAATCCTCATTTTGTAAAACTTTGCTTGATATTCTGCTCAATTTGCAAACCAAGTTTAGTTTTAAAGTTTCAGTATTCCTATGGCTTGTAGTTGCTTTGTTTGTGGTTACACTTAACATGTTAGGGCTTACAGTACTATTGTAACAACAATATATTTCACTTTTTTTTCTGTTTTGGCAAATTTCAGTTCTCACTTTTAAGGTAAAATAGAAAGTTTAATGAATCTAAATAATTTTATCTCAACTGATTCCTTCATCATGTGCAATGGGGTACAACAACTGCTCTCTCTTAAATGCCAGAAGAGGCTTTTTGCCATTTTCTACCAGATTTTACCAGTATAAAACAAGTAATTACCAGATTCTACCACTGTCCCGGTAAAAACAGGTTTTTGCAGCAAAAACCCAACCCTGATTACGAAGAAAGGTAGGACAAACGGTTCCTCCCCTAAAATGTGTCCCTGATTGGCAAACAATCATGACTTGAATGTAGGGCTGAAAAGAATGTTTTTTACTCGAAAGGGGAATCCAATTTTCTACACGTTTTCCTACTTTCCTGTACAAAGACGTGTAATTTTTCTTTAATTACCAAAATTTCACTCTAAATGATCCAAATTTTTCAGGAAGGTGTCCTCACCTTCCCAACTTTTTCCACCAATGTTTGAATGTGTTCTGAAAATTAACTCTCAGAGGCATGCATGAAATCAACCATCTTTGCCCTAAAACTGACATTTTATGGGTTCACTGTTGAAGTGATTTGTCTGATCATATGAACCAACAACCATATTAATGTTGTTTTAAGACTCACACAATTACAAAACTTGTATCCCTTATGTGAATATAAGAGAAAATTTCAGAGAAAACCTTTTCCTATTTTTTCTATCATAACAGTGATTGTGGACCAGTCAAAGTATTCAACAAGACAAGTCACAACTGTCTAGACTACGAGTAGTTGCAATGTCACAAAGAGACTTTACTATTTCGTTTTCCTTTTGTTATGCTTTGTGCATTATAACCATGAATAACATCAGATGATCTTGTATTCATTTGTGGTTACATATACAAAGGATTGTCATAACTGTAAAACTAGGAAAGGAAGAAACTGTACTGTACAATGCCTCTGGGTCTTGAACTCAATATCAGTAGCTTGGCAAGCAGATCTAGCCAATGAGCCAAGGGAAAAAGGTCATTCTGTGGCAAATCAACAAATGCTCCCAAGGTGACCATCTCTGATTTTGATTATTTTCCCTTAGAATATTGCTGCATCTAGATAAAACAGACTGAAATTTTGGGGCCAATAGCTCAAGCAGTTTGAAAATTAGGTACTTCTAAAAGGTATTGCACAATACCATATTTTCATGAGCTATATGTTACTAATTGTGCTTCTTCGTAACTTTTGGATGCTGATAACTTTTCACAGCAAAAATGTGTAAGGCCCACAGTTGATTTGAGTGGTGTCTTAAGACTACTGTACTTTGTCATAATCCCGTATCAGATCAGGAGTAGCCGACTTAACTTTGGAGATGTGGGCCCCCCAAAATACAATTTTTCACTTATGGAAGCAATTTTTGGGGCCACCTGGTCCCACTAACCATGGTCTAGAGGTCCTTACTATTATACCTCAGTATTTTGTGGTCACTTAGCTAGAAGCAGGAGTAAGCATTACCAGATTGATACAGTAGACAAATAAAGATTTGGCAGAGGTCTGAACTTGGTCCCAGGGAAAATTTTCAAGTAAGGGGCCTGCCTTCAGAGAGGTCGTTTACCCCGTGGGTAATTACCCACAGATTTGAAATTTTCATTAAAGAAGGAGAAAAGTCTGATGTTGATGTTCACAAAATTTCATGTGCCTTACCTCCTTCATGGTCAGGTTAAAGGAAGAAAATGGACCATTTGGCCTAGTGGGAGGAGACCTACTGCAGGTCCTGTGGCATTATATCATAAGAGATAAACATCAAATCAGAAATGTTTTTGCTTGCACTCATAGTAAGAGATCATGTGAAAAGTCAGAACAAATTTGAGTTTTCTGTGCTGTTTACTTTTTGAGTTCTTAGCCCCTGAAGCTGGGTAGCAAGACCCTTTGTTGGCTACAAGTCTTTCAGCATGTCAGGAGACACCATATGTTCAAGGGCCCATAACTTTTCAACTTTAAATGATGACTCCTGAAACCAAGTACCAATTCATCATTTGGACTCCAGAATGCAAAGTAAAGTTAGATGGATAGTTTGGATACCAAGGTTGTTTAGTTTTGAGAAGATAACCAAATTGCAACACACCAACAAACATCCGCTCTTTATACACAGCAAAGATCTCTATGTTGGCAACAGTATAAAAGCCAATAAACAAATTGAGAACTCACCTGATGTACATTTAGTACAGGTTTATCTCTCACAGCTAATCTATAATGCAGTATGTATTTATTCTGTGTTAGTTCCATGACTAGAGGTACCAATCTGGTTATATTGGTTATACCTATGCCATCTGTGTATGGTTGTTACTTGGACAGTATTCTAAATTTCCTTACCAGTACCAGTATAAACAGTGATATCTGCTGTTGTCCCATGGTCTAGAAAGTATAGAGCCTGTAGAATGTAAGTACTGAAGAGTACCACTGTGGATCATGACATGTTGCTAATAAAGCCCATATTTCTAAGGAGACAACAATAATATGTTTTGTTTTTTCAACCACTAGTAGCCAGTACTAATAACTGATGTTTGTATTTCTATCACATGTGAAGCACACCCTTCAACCTTGTTAGCATGGTTCTGTGCAATAACAGACAAAACTATTACTCTACAATTAAACCACACTGCCCAAGAAGCAATGGTACTACATCCCATGGTCCGTTGGTGACACGTCACTTCCCCATGACAACAATGTGTTGGATTGAAAACAATGTATAGCGCATATTTTGGCATGCAGTGTGGTCCAGGGCCTGTTCACACTCCAGCAATGTAATAAGTAAAGTGTTCCAATATGGTCATACTGCTGTCAGTTGTTTTCACTCTAAAGTTGCTAGGGTAACGGAAAGACCCCGATGACCGACCGACCCCATACTCCCAAATTCAGCACTGTACTTCAAACTTACCAAAACTATCACACAATGGTTGTAGTGTTCCAACAGGACACTGACACATAAAGGAGTTGATGAACACTGAATCCACTTCTGCAGGAAAAGGAGCACAGGTTCCACCATTCTTGCAGGGAGACTGGCTACATGTAACTGTGAAATGGAAATAGTACAGACACGGTTTGCAAATGTACATGAAACTGAATTCATGATCTAGTTCAGATATGGTAAAAAATAGCTTCTTAAAAAACATGAAAACATGGACCAATTTGCACTCTAACCAGAATGCAAAAATGCACTGAGGTTTCGATGATACATGTTCTATTCCAAGTAATGCCATAATGTCCCATACCTTTCAGTCACTGGTCAAATGCTGTCTTAACATGTTGAAAAATACAGTTTTGCATTCCTATCTTGGGAATTCTTGGGAAATTTTGCTCTTTGACCTCTGATGATAAACCCATGTAATATTCCTGGTAATTCTTGGGAAATTTTGCTTCTTGACCTCTGGTGACCCCAGATGACCTTTGACCTCCACCAAAAACAATAGGGTTCATCTTCTCACCGTAACGCAACTACATACTAAGTATGAAATCTATCAAAGCTTTCTGCCTTGAGATATCCTGTTAACAAGGCTTTCAATGTTTGACCCCCAGTGACCCCAAAAGACCTTTGACCTCCACCAAAAATAATAGGACTCATCTTCTTACCATAATGCATCCACATACTGAGTATGAAATCTATCGAAGCTTCCTACCTGGAAATATTGTGTTAACAAGATTTTCAGTTTGACCCCCAGTGACCCCAAATGACCTTTGACCTCCACCAAAAATAACAGCATTCTTCCTCTTAATATAAGGCATCTACATCCTACGTATGAAATTTATCCAAGCTTCCTAACTTGATATATCGTGTTAACAAGATTTTCAGGGTTTGACCCCCAGTGACACCAAATGACCTTTGAACCTCACCAAAAATGATAGGGTTCTTCCTCACACTATAAGGCATCTACATACAAAGTATGAAATTTATCCAAGCTTCCTACCTCGAGATATCATGTTAACAAGGTTTTCAGAGTTTGACCCCCAGTGACCCCAGATGACCTTTGAACCTCACCAAAAATGATAGGGTTCTTCCTCACACTATAAGGCATCTACATACAAAGTATGAAATTTATCCAAGCTTCCTACCTCGAGATATCATGTTAACAAGGTTTTCAGAGTTTGACCCCTGGTGACCCCAGATGACCTTTGACCTCTTCCTAAAATGATGATAGGGTTCTTCCTCTTACCATAACACATCTACATACTTAGCATAAAATTTATCCAAGCTTCCTACTTCAAGATATTGTTAACAAGTTTTTCAGAGTTTGACCCCCAGTGACCCCAAATAACCTTTGACCTCCACCAAAAATGATAGGATTCTTCCTCTTAATATAAGGCATCTACATACTACATATGAAATTTATCCAAGCTTCTAATTGAGATATGGTATTAACAGGGTTTTCAGGGTTTGACCCCCTGTGACCCCAGATGACCTTTGAACCCCACCAAAAACAATAGGGTTCTTCCTCTTACTATAAGAGATATTGTGTTAACATGGTTTTCAGAGTTTGACCCCCGGTGACCCCAGGTGACCTTTGACCTCCACCAAAAACAATAGGGTTCTTCCTCTCAATATGGGGCATCTATGCACCAAGTTTGAGAACTGTTGCAGTTTTCGTTCTTGAGATATTGTGTTAATGAGCAAAAGTGTCACAAACACATACATACACACACATGCTCACCCAATCACACGCACACACTTACACACACACACACACCATCATGAATGCATAGGTTTCTCTTACCATCGAAACCAATAACAGTTTGTTAAAGTCATCTGGATGGCATTTTCACATTACAGAACAGCACAACTCCTGTTAGCACAAGCATGCAGGTACTGTAGGTGTACAAGGTTCTTAATACAGGTCCATAATTTCACCCAAGCAACAATACACACAAACTTTACTACAGGGAGATTGTGTATGGTCCCTTTAAAATACAGCAAAACTATTTGAGGAACTGCAATTACTGCAAAACATGTCCAAAACATGGTCATACTGGTAAAGGCAACTGCAACAACTGACATCAAATTAAACTGAAATTTTTCATCCATAACCTGTAGTGTTGTAAACTCCTTTCAGTGAGCAGTTGATGAGATCACATGAAGCTTAACCTTTGGGCTACATTGAATTTAATTAAAGAGAAAAATCACTTTTGGCTTAGCCAATGATTGGACGATTGTGTCACCTTCTGTGGGGCCCACACTGACCTCAAAGATGTGCCATTTTGTGCAAAACAGAAAATTTACAGGCCAGAAAATAAAGAACAGAACATCACCATCCCACAGGTTCTGCCTTTCACAAGAAATCAATCAACAGAAGTTTAAGAATATTCACCAAATCACAGCAAATCAAAAGCAAAGTGGAATATTTGGAATTTTTCAGCTATAAAATGCCAATGAAAATATTCTTACAGATTTTTTTCATTAAATTCAAATCAACATAATATACTCAATTTTCAGCCTTCAATTTATATTTAATGCTTTGTTACCTGATGTAATTTTATGCAGATCTGTTTCTGCTGTCCTTTCCTTTACCTAATATTTATCCTCCTAACATTGTGCAGTATACATTCAAGTCCATCCTTTCATATACATTGTGCACAAGCAATTCCACTACAAAAGTGGCCACATGATTAAAGACCCTAATTAATATTCAACATTTAGTAATTGACCAATGTATGGGGCCATGAATAATTGAGCATATTGACCATACCAATGACAAAAGTGTATGAAAGATGGAATAGATGAGATCACATGTACTGCAGCCTGCAGGGATTGTTCCAAGTATAAGATCAGGCACACAGCCCAATCTCTTGACTCTCTCAATCCCACTCACTCTCTTGCTTTCTCTCATTCCACCTCTTTACACCAGCTAGACCTAAATTCTCATACTATACTTAAGCAAAGTTAGCAAATGTCTCTACTTTACCAAGAGTCTTTTGCAAAATCCAAGTTTATAGTTTTGAAAGTTATAAATTTCAAGTTTCCTGATTCTGTAGTTTAAATTGAAGCCTGGTTTCATGTCCAGAGTATAAATCCATTGTATATGAATATTAAAAATTATTTGTTTCTGCAAACTGAGCCCATTAAAAAGACAGATACTATTAGCTGTATATTTGAAATGAAAGAAAAGTTCTCCATCTGAACAACTTTTTAAAATGCCAAGGTATGACTTCAGAAATGTAACTGATTCCTGAATCTGACAAGCTTGTATCTGTCTCAAAGCTAAATGGTATCTTGTTTTATAAAGCCAAATACAGTCCTTGCCCCAGTCCTTGCCCCTGCCCCACATTTTGTGAGGGATCCACAAGACGAGACATCACTCACTTCATCTATTAGTTTTGAATTTAAATTGTAAATGCTGTTCTACTATTTCTCCCTGCCACCTGATAATTAGATGTCTGTAAGACACCCTATCAAGATCAGCCAACTTCAGGAGTATCCTTGTTGGTAACTTTACACTTTTCTTGTCATTTTAATTACGTACAGTAATTACAACACCCGATATCTAAGATACACAGCTGTTCCACAATTCAGTTGTTCCTTACAACTGTCTTAAGTTCAATTATCATACAACAGCTGAGCAGTTTTGGTTAATTCGCCCTCCCTTTAACCGTTACCATTACCAGAACAGGTAACCATTAACCCACATGTAATAAAGTCAAGGTATATCAACAAAATCAACATTTCAAGAGAGCACCATCACTCAAAATATGGACGTTCATAGTCTCAAAGGGTGGTCGCAAATGATGTTTGCCAACACCAGGGCTCAAAATAATTTTACAATGACGAGGGCTCTTTTCAAAAACAAAATCACCTGGCCATTTTTTTTATGAGGGCCTTTTTGAGATTTCCGAGAACTGGAGTGTATCTAAGTTGTATATTAAACACCTAATGAGTGCACACTATGCTACAAACGTGTGTCATGTTATGTGAACTACAGTACTCCAAATCGCATGAATCGTACATGCAACACTCTCACACACAGCAGCTAAAAGTTATACTACAGGTACCGTGGAGACAGGAAGGGGGGGTTGTGGACACTTTAGCACCCGCACTTTTTCTGCCTTGGGCATTTTGGGCCGGCGCAAACTGGGATGATAGGTTTTATTTTCTTGAACATATTGGGCCACTTCAATGATTATACCCCCCCCCCCACCCACTTCAAAACTGGCTGCGCCATCCCTGCACTAAGCACTGAAACGTCCCCAAGGTAGTACTGTATGTCATAAGCATACGAGGCAGGAGGGCAGGAGGGCATATGCCCTCCCAATTTGGGCAAAAATACATAGTGCATCCATTCGGGCTAATGAGACAGCCAAGAAAATAAATTATGCCCTTTTTGCGGGCCAAAATTCTGGCAACTTGGTCCAAAATTCTAAATTCAGGCAAAAATTATCCCTACCCCCCAGCAATATTGACCCCCACAAGCCTATGCCGTATGTACGTCCACATCAGTAGTGCAGTGGCCTTATTTAAAAGTGCCACAGCATATTTTTAACTATGACTGATCTGTTAACGCAGCAGCACTGTGCAGCCCGTGTTTGTGCGGCCGTGGCGGTCGTGTGCTATACAACCAGGGATTCGGCCAGAAACTTAAAAAAGGGGGGGGGGGGATTTATTACTGCTAAACCCTGAGTCCAACTTGATGATGAACTAGGCCAAAGTTACAAGTGGGTTCAGGGGGAGAAAAGCTTGCTTCAAGGCCCCTATTTGGTGTAATTTAAAGGCCATTTATTTATGTAAGTTCAAACATTGTTGAAAAAGTGTCTTTTTCTTAAGTAAGAAACCAAGATATTGACAATTTTTTATGCTTTTTATGGAAATGAAAGGGGGGGATTTTACCTATCTTCTTCTGGGAAGGTGGGGACAAATTCAACCTTCCCCCCCCCCCCCTTGATGGAAACCCTGACAACCCTGTAGTATTAATGTTGTTACTGGTACCAACATTATAGCTGGTGTGGAACATGAAATCATCACTTTCGATCGCTAAAAAAACTTTTCAAAATGAATGGGATCCATGGAATTTCAATGAACATATTTTGGTAAAAGAAACCATCAACAGATTTTGACAGATCACGACTTTAGTAATATTTTTTGCCCTTCAGAAATTTTTCAAGGGGCGATTTTGTAACATTGTCAGGCAAATTGCCCACTGCCCCTGTGTATTTTGAGCACTGCATGCCAAAATATTTGAGTTACTCACAAAGTTTCAATGATCAATCTGCAAGCAAAAGCAAACTGGGCATTAATTCAAACTTAACGCAAATATGCATACTTTTTATTTTTCCACCCACTTCCTTTTTTCAAGATTTTGCTAACATAGCATCCTAAGATGAGATGCCTATACTTATCACCGGGTATTACTGCATGCAGTACTAGACAAATTTGTCTGGCCGCACTGATACAGTATTACACAGATCTAGAGCACATGTATAAAGCACTGAGTTATACACATGTACCATAAGCAGTACTTCATACTCTTAACTCCAAGTTGTGCCTTGTGATGTTGCCTGCAGTAGGCCCACAAACATAATACATGTAAAGTGGGAACTTCCAGAACTCCAAATGATTGGTAAATTCTTACCCATGTTCATTCCTGCAGCCTGTATTTTAATCTGCCTTAGCTGCTTGCCTCTGTCTACTGAAAATTCCCAAGTTTCCTTGTGATTATGAGAGGACAAATTTGTCAATATCGAGAACAATCGTCTTGAAAATTTTACAAATGCAACTAGTCTTTAATACTTATGTATATACTTATGTATAGGAGCATGTACTCGTACGATATCACATGCCGTACAATGCACATGAATGATCTTTCCTGCAAAGCGCATGGCTGCACTGGTTTGTCAGCAAGCTCAGCCAGCTGGGCTAATTTATGTTCAAAGCATCATGATTATGCATGAAGTTTAACATTAGAATACTGCATTTTTCACACCACCTGATCTTAATGTCCATCTAGGCCCACTGATTTTGGTAGTACAGTACGTACAGGGCTCGAAATAACGGGGGCCCATGGGCCCGATGCTCCTAGAAATTCGCTCGGGCCCGTAACTTCTATGGGAAAGGGGCCCGGCTGGCTCCTAAATATTTCAAGTCTAATACTGTACAGTCTGCACGTGAACCTCTCCATCCACAACTCTCGCACAGCCTGTGTATTCCTATGCTAACAGTCACTAAAAACCTGCGAAACACACATTATTTCTGAAATCAGTTCACATCCCTCATAAAGAGTCTGCTTTGTCACAACACGGAAGATCACTCATGCAGACATACACCGATATGTCAGTCACGAGTAATGTAGGCGAAACCTCACAAGATCAACTGACGAAGACGGTCGGCGGGAATTGAACAGTGCCCTTCATTTTACCGGGTAATAACTTCCGGAGTTACGAGAAAATTCTGAAAATGTATACTGACCCGGGAGATCGCCCGTACGTGTCCGCCTAAACGCCCACCTTGGAAGCAAAAACACTTGCAAGGTGTGCAACAAAATGCCCTCCTTAAACTGCGTGCTGGACAACAAACAGCCCACCTTGAGAAAATATGATCGCCTGTGTGAAAATACAATGCTAAAACCATCAGAATACATGCAGATTAGTACACTTAAAAGACCCAAGAAAGACTTTCCACGCCAAAATATTCGGCAACTTCCGTAGCGAAAACAGCCAGCCGTATAATCTGACACAGCTTGATTTTACATGGTTCGATTGCACAAGTAAGCTACAGCTTGCTGCATGTATCTTGTACTGCTGAGAGTACTATTTCAAAATACATCGTTTTTGGGTGTCAATTCACTGTCAAACATTACCAAATTTGTCAAAAATGACAAAACCATTGTCCTGACATGTTCAAAAGACTCAGTCTCAAACAAGTATCTACATAATACTGACAATTTTTGATTGGAGGGTTCTTCACCACGATGCACATTTCTACAGATGGGCTTTGCAATTTTGCCGTTGCCTAACGTGTAAAATACATGGATAGGCCTACTAAGATGCTGCAATATGCAATTGTCTGCTTAATCGTAGAGCTACAGGGTCTAAAATTTACCAATCATTTTTGTTTGAAAGTGTTATCAGATGTTGTCTGAGATATTGGTATGAGAGTTCAGGCATATTTATGGCCAGAATAGGTCTTTGCTTGTCAAACCAACTTGAATATTTTCTAAGCCTTTTGCCATACATATTACTGTTACAAGAAGCAAATAGTTTTAGTCTCTTGAAGTCCTAAAAGTGACATGAACATAACACCACTCTCAATCCTCATTCTGTTGCTATGTAGGGGTGGAGGATTCATCAGTTACCACCAGACAAAAACATTGTGGCCCATGGCCCCAACCTAGCTCCCCCACTCCTGTCGGAAGATAATGATCAAAGTATATACCCATATATTAAAGGAGAATAAGTATGATTTTTGTGCATACTTCACTTAATTACTCACAAGGAGGACACAAAGCTTTGAGATTAGATCTAACTTAATTGTCACTGCCATTTTCCGGACTGTAGGCCTGGGCCCGACTACAGCAGGTGCGGATCCAAGGGGGGGGGGCTTTGCCGGCCTCAGTCCCCCTTTCTCGCCACATCAACAATAACAAATACGCAAAAATTAGCATAATGTTAATCTAGGAGAATACTGAAAGCAACCATACACTTTAGCAGTCCTTTTTTATTTGTAAGTTTTGGGCCCCTTGATTTCTCATTTGGCCCCTAGATTCCATGGGCTAGGGGCCCGGCAGGCCCACAAAGGTTGAAGGCTTATTTCGACCCCTGACGTACATGAATGTACAGTAACATATCAGTACATATTTGTCTGTATTGCCTTCAAATCATTCTTTTTTGAAGACAATTGCCATGTTAGAGTATTATCTACATTAAACTTGTGCAAAAGAGCTGATGGACAAAGTTTGGTTAGAAAATCATGTAATTCGAGAGTGTAAGAGGTCCCCGAACATTATGTTTGAGGAGTGTGAAAAATTTGTACACTCTGCAGAAGAGCTGTGATGGCTGTTCAAGGACTAACTAGTTCTTACTCAGATATCAAGCACTTGCAAGGAAGATAACATTTGCTTACTTTACTGACAGCCAATGCTTTAGTCTTGCCGTCTTTGAGATGGCTAAATTTGAATGAGAGAAGGCCAAATTTGAGCAGGATGGCTTTTGAGACTCTAATAATGGCTCAGTATAGCCTTCAAAATGAGTAAGATTTGACATTGCTTACAGTAGCTCCGACATACTTTGAACTCTGCACAAGTCACAGCTCATAATTAAACTCTACAAACTGACAACCTTCAAAATCGGCACTACCTTATTTTTCAAACAAATAAAAAAAGGTGGAGAGGATTGTCCCAGACCATCAACAAAAATGAAACATGAAAGAAAGAATCACTGAGCAGGACATAGGTTCCTATATTCTGCTCTATGGAAAGAACAGTAGCATTTTTTTATGTAAAGCTCAATACTGCATTTAAAACTAAAGAAAAACGATAGGCTACAATTAAACATCTCAATGCTGTTCTCATCAGCGCGCTTCAAGCCCGACCATTTTAAATATTGCTTCGGGATTCCGGGTTACTTCCTGTAGAACATCTCCCTTGCCAAACACATGGGCGGCAATATTGGAGAAATCGCCCATTGACTTTGATTTTCACACAGTATAAATTATTTGAAAATGGGGTCATGTCCCCACCCCAATACTATGAACTAATATGGGACAGGCACTTAGCAAAGGAGGAGGGGGTGCAAGAGACCTCTCCTTGTGGACACTTTTCTCAGCTTTTCTATTACTCATATCACTAAACAGTCTAAAAAATGTGAATTTTTTTTCAGCTTGGTTTGTGCACACATACTCTAAGTTCTAGATCTCACATTTATAAAATTCTTGTTCCAAAGCCCCCTGCCTTTGGCACTGCTTGGCATTCCACACGGGTTTGCCCCCACTGTCAGAGATCAAATCCCACCCCTAGTCCCTGTGGTCATTTTTATTCATTATTGACGGAGAGAGTTTATGTCCAAGAGATGCACAATGAGCTACTGCTAGGTCCTTGACTCGTTCGATTAAACTATGTGTTACACCATGGCTTCGCCATCTGTGGATCCTTGGGTCAACATTAGGCCTACGTCGCAAAGTGAAAGTGAGATTGTGCCAGCAGATATATATTATGATTGTTTGCTTGAGTAGTTTTAGCATTTGTGTGTTGAGCGCAAAATACATGAGGTACCATGGTATGTGCAAGGTCCTCCTGGCAAATTGCATGTTAATTTATGTGAAAACAATGTACATGTAGCATACCATTTCGAAAAAGATTGCAGTCAGTGACAGGTACACTTCAGACGAGGCAGAAGGGAACCAGTTGTCTTCAGGTCTCACCAAAGAAGAAATACCAGTTTTAAATTTGCTATGATTATCTGATAGGCTAGTGTTAACTTGATAGGCTGCATTAACTTGTAGACAGCAGCAACTGACTCGAGTTGACTTAACCAAAATGTCTGACTTGACTTGACTTGGCTTTTGTGTTGACTTGACTTGAAAATGTGCTTGACTTGACTTGACTTGACTTGACCAATGTGACGTATGACTTGACTTGTGACTCAACCACCATTGACTTCACTTGACTTGTGACTCGACTTAAGGGTGACTCGTTTTAACACTGCTTACTTCTAGCCCCTCCCCCTACTGGAAAGTTCAACACATTTCACATTGATCTCTGACATAAAATTTGCGACATACTTCTTGGTGTGTGGAGTAACACCAACATTCAATGGACTTCGCCAAACTGGCTTCCCAAATTGTAACCAACAAAATGTACTTGGAGTGATGAGTGTCTGTCTTTTAACCTCTCTTCAATACACACAATCTGTTCGGCTTCACTAGATCAAGGGTTCGCTAGATTGAAGGTTCACTAGGCCTGGACTGACGATCCTAACTTAATCCTTATTCTAGCCATACAGGTATTAATCCTTATCCAAACCCTAATCCTACCCGAGGATAATCCTAAGCCTGATACTAAAACCTTGAACTATATCTAACTCAAATCCTAACCCAAGTTCTAAGGTAGAGGTAGATTTTCATTCAAGAAAACCTTCGGTCTAGCGAACCTTCTATCTAGTGAACCTTCCGTCTAGTGGGCAGTCCCTGATCTGTTCCCATAATGTTTTCCAACCAGTTGCACAGTGTAATGAATCATTTGGAATGGGAATGTCTTCAAATGATACACATTTCTCACCGAAAATAGCCCAAAGTACAAGAGTGTGATTAGTCATCCCTTGACCATTGGGCGTCGAACGACTTTGCAAACGAAAATGCAGTGGCCGTCGTCCAACGGAAACGCCGTCCCAAATCTGGCCTCGATCTAACTGCAAAATGTTTACTGGGTGGATAGTGATGTCACTGTCACATTACTTACCTACAGGGAATTTCCTTAATGTAAGGAATCCAGTTCTCCCACTGGATAGTTTGGCCTCATGCATACCAAACTATCCAATGGGGAGAATTGGATTCCATACTACGGAATTCCCTTTTGACCTACATAATGTGTTACCCGCCCGGCGGACGTGTATTACTCCTGCACTTATATTGGCTACACTCGTAATACCAACGTCCACGAACTTTCGCAAGATTTCTGCGTCAAACTGAGTAAAAACCGTGTGCTATTAACTATTCATATATATGATCACAACAAACAGAATTATAAATATTCAACGAAAAACGACTACAGCAAGTCTTGATTATCATACTGTTTCGAACAACAAATGTCAATGGGGTTTTAGCGTGTGATTCCGCCCACTTCAAGCTCACACAATAAAGTCCCATTGACTTATTGTGTAAAAGTGAACGTTGCAACTGAAGTCTTTTCGTTCGATATGAATATTCATATATTGAACCCAATGAACAGTAGAGAGATTAAAATCATATTGGGCTCATGAATATAATGAAATTGGATGATCTCTGTCATTGTTCGCAGGTGTTAGAGTATGAACGACAAAGAGAAGTACATATTCGATACCTGCTATGAAGGTTACATAATGTGGGGCTAGCAGATCATGCTCATGTGGGCTACCTTTAGCTTCTCTCTCTGCAGACTTGCTAACTCTCACCAGGGATTCTGCCAGAAACTCTAAAAGGGGGGGGGGAGTTATTACTGCTAAACCCTGAGTCCAACTTGATGAACTAGGTCAAAGTTACAAGTGGGATCAGGGGGAGAAAAGCTTGCTTCAAGGCCCCTATTTGGTGTAATTTGAAGGGTTTTAAAGGCCATTTATTTATGTAAGTTCAAACATTGTTGAAAAAGTGTCTTTTTCTTAAGTAAGAAACCAAGATATTGACAATTTTTTATGCTTTTTATGGAAATGAAAGGGGGGGATTTTACCTACCTTCTTCTGGGAAGGTGGGGACAAATCCCCCCTCCCCCCCCCCCCCCTTGACGGAAACCCTGCTCACAGTTTCTGGAATTGTCTCACAGTGAAAATGCCTGATCACACAGTGAAATCACCTTGAGGAAATGCCAGACCAGCTCCTTTTTTAGACCAAGCTCAGTGCTTTCCATCGCTGGTTAAGTTATTATTGAATAGCAGATGTACCATTGTCAGAAAGGTGACTGATTTTTTACAAACAGTTGGTTAAAACTGTACCTAGGCCTATGGCATTGTAACTTTATTAAGAGGGTGAACAACCATACTGGGAAAGTTTGTATGCTGTACGTCACAGAATTACGCCAAATTATGTCATTGCAGCAAGGGACTACACCACACCAACTTACAAATATTGACACCCCAGTCTAAGAAAGGATAAGCCTTACAGTATGTTACTGTGCGTATAGGTACTTACTGCCCTTGGTACTTACCCCCATTACCAACCGCCACTTAAAATAGGTGCGAACCACCCCAAGTATCAGGGGCGGTTCAAACCATGTGTTTAGCAGTTGTTTCATGTACAGTACCGAATCGTCGAGGTTAGCCGACGTTGACGGTCGCTACGATAACCTACTATCTGGGACTATACTCGACCATCAGCAATTTTACTCTAAATTTCTGATCATCGAAGATCGTAAAATCAACTCTAGTAATCCTAACCTAGAGAGTGTCTATTGATGAGAGGTTTATATCGACTGCAACTTTCCCGAACAATGAAAAGATCGTCGATAATCTCGACGATTCGGCGATCTTTTGTAGTAGCGTGCTAATCACCCATGCATACAATAGCAATTAATGTGTAGGCTTATTGCCTAAGCAAGCATTACATACAGTACAGTACATAGGCCTACTTTGTGGAAAGTGTAAAAACTGCAATTCTTTCATTAATGACCAGTGAAGGAAAAGGCCAAGTTTATATAAAAGCAATATCAGAAATGGATAGGAATAAATCGAAGAAATCCCTTTGTACTACAGTTGCCTACTTCTCATTCCTACGTAGCTACGTACACAAAACGGACAAGGGCAAGTTACTGGCAGAACCGTAGAAGGTTAACGCACAGTACGTTTACTTATGGTATCTTGCATAAAATATTAACTTCAAGCACGGTGTTGTAGCCTACAGTTGTTTCGAATTTTCTGTGAGAGTGAGTGGGCCTTCCATTTCCCCAAGAACGTACTACATATAATTTTCATGCTGAGCTCTTATTTCTGTGATCATATCTTGCCTACTCCGATGTGAAATAATGTAGGCCAGAGTTTGACTGAAACAATGGTGCACAATCGTCTCGTATATCTAGTTTGGTGTGATTCAAATAAACTTTCCCGCGCCGTAAAACTTCGCTGTCATAAAATGGTAAAGGGTGGGGGCTACATATACACATGAAATCATTAGTTAACGAACAGCACGGGGTTAAAGGCCGTTCGGTGCTAATGAAAGTAAAGGACAACGCCAGCTGGCGAAAATGTTACAGCATGCACAACTGACAGGTACCCAACATTTTAGAAAACAAGGGGCGGAAAAAGTGAAAGTTCACTTCTTTTTTTTTTCTAATCGATAAATGGATTTTGACTTTCACAAGAAGTGCAGTCCTGTATGATAAAATTTGGAATTTGCAAGGGCTTTTAAAATATATCTAGAAACCATTGCACGATATGGTGCCGCTGAAAACTGAACAAGCTACGCCAAAATTATTGCTACTCTGTAGTGCTACAAATACTTTGGATAGGGTGGCAGGGTTCATGGCACTAAAGCTTATTTTGTAGTCAGAGAATGTCGATTAATGTTCAGGTTTGATAACGAGCAAACGATCTCGATGTTTTGAATTCCTACACAACAGCAATGGACTAAACTTCCACAAATTTATGTTAATACAGGTATCATGCTCAGTCGCGAGTATCTGTATCATGTTATGCATGGTTACACAGTCTTGACTTTGCATGGAACCCCATATTCCACAGAATAAATGTTAAAACTGTTCAGGTCCATGAAATTCAACCATTCTGCTTTCTAACAAAAAAAAAAAAAAAAAATAGAGAGAATGCCATTGCAATGGCAACACATCTTAGTTTCGACACCCTCATGCCCGCTCAGGGCAACTTATGGAGCATTAGCCCTCGTTTGCCCTTCAACCTGTTATGTTATATTCCGGTACAATACAAAGACTGCCGCATTTTCATTTCACACTGATGTTGCGATGGATATGGATCCCATTTTAACCCCACCCGTGACCATGGCCTTACGGGACTATTTTTCTTAGGGAGGGCGGTGATTTTTGCCCGACTTCGGACCTAATTTAACTGCCCAATTTTCTGCCCGACTGAGACAAAATATCTGCCTGATTTAGTCAGGTTTCTGGCATTTGGGGTGGGGGGAGGGGGCGCCCCGGCCCGTACGGCCATGTCCGTGGCCGTTGGAACCACCTCCGTCTATACCCTACCCTTTACGACGCAATTGCTTAAATTTTGAATCTTACCTATTTTACAGAACCTTTGATGTCCGAGTCCTTAGGAAATAATATTAATCCAATTATAGTCCATTTAGGGAGAGAGAATGAAGACTACACTTTCGGCAATCAATTTTCGAGACTTGGCTCCTGAATCTCCGACTCAGAGCCCTACAGCGGAATGCAATGCAGTATACATACCCCTACCCTGTCTTTGCCGGGGTGTCCCTTAAATTCACCCACGGCGTGATGTGCTAACATGATCCGAATTTTAACACGGCCCCTGGGAAACCGTATCTGCATTGTCACTAAGTATTGTCTCAAGCTATTTACGCCGTAGCTTGTAGCCCAAAATACCGTTCATTTTCATACATGGGCCGAATATTGTACTACGTTAATGTGCACATACCAGATGTTGCAATCGCATTCTACTGTATTATTATAAGGGCCACTGCAAATGCCTGAGAAATGCAGTTTCTGTACGTGAAAATATCTAATCGCAGCTATGGGTTTAATACTCATTCATTATAAACGACCAGCGCCCATTTCTGCGTAACCTTTTTTGGAAGTCGTATGCCTATTTAGTTCTTGTACGTTTACGTGACGTCACACACATCGCCTCAAATTTTTTTGCAATCTTCGACAGCCAGCGCCATCTTGAGTTTTACACATAAGCGATATTTCGTCCGATACCAAACTCTTACCGAATACTTTTCTCAAGAGTAGACTTATTCAACCCCCATGAATCAGATATGGCACAAAATTTAGCTTGTAATGCTTGGTTTTGCTGATAATCTACATACTGAATTTTCGCCCATGGCAGCTAGTTCGTAACACACGCAGAGCGGCACGTTACCCAGGATATGAAATTTACTTCGTTAGGTTACCATACCACACTATCAGGCCTACACGCGGAATCGACAGTACGATAGTGCATCGACAGTACGTAAGTCAGACCGTGCTTGAAGGTGGGTGTGCCTAGTAGGGGCGGGACTTAATAGTTGGTCGTTAACGGTAAACACTCACGGGGACTGGTAGCAGCCAATGGAAATTTTGCACGCGTTAGTCTATGAAAAAAAGGGAAAGTCTAATGACGTCACAAGTAAAGGTGTTTTTAACTGGTTAATTACCGATTATGTGTCGTGAAAATATGCAATGCTCCAATGCACAGAATGTTGCATGCAAATAAGTTGGGACCATTGCAGGTGCCTGGGAAATTCTCGAATTGAAGGTTTCTCAAGGAATTGATGACGGTACGTGTATGTTGCCACAGTATACTTTTGGTATGTAGCAACGAGCTAGCTAGAAAGTGTAAGCGAGTAATGTGTGCCGTCTGAAGCGAATAATGTGTGCTGTCTTGGACTATAAGATGTTAGGCAGTACAATGACGGGCTGAAAAATAAGACAATGCAGTGGGTTGTAGTTTCATTTATGCAGGTCAACTGATTGTCTACGGGCCATTCGGCATCGTATTACGGCTGTAATTTGTATACCGTAACTCGCTGTTCCATCTCTGAGCGGAAGGGTATGGACACACCCATCCATGGCCGTAAAAACGACAGCGGCATCTCGCCTTTTTATAGGGCATATGCTGTGATGATGAATTAATACACAGGCGAAGGCGCCGCTCATTTCACAAACTAGGAAATAATAGGATATATATTTTCAAAGAATGGCGGTTCGGGATGACTGATTAACTTTCATGTTTTCCAAGGTAAGAGAATTTTCTGCAAACTAGAAATTTGGGGAACCGTGACAGGATTGCAAATTTTGAGGGCAACTGTATCAAACAGGCCTCATCTGCTGAGAATGCGTGGGCTGGGGAATCCAGCCCCCTTCCAACCGGAGAGACCAAGCCTATTTCTTGGCAGGATTTGTAGAAAATTCGGGTCGCACATTAGGTAAATTAGGCTTTTTTCAAGCAGAAGCGGTTCGGTCTTCTCCCCCGAAAAAATGCACATACCTACCCTTGTTGATGATTGTCATCTAGGCCTAGGCCTAATCTATATTTGGACAGTTCGAGCATGTTTCCCACCCTTCTTATCAAAATTTCAGTGTGTCCTTATTAAAAGGATCTTTAAAATTGGCAGGGTAGCAAAATGAGCATTTTCCCGGCCATCTAGCCGGCATGTACGGTAAACTATTATTAATTACTTTGCCATTGCCTCCTTTATATAACACTAAAAAGAAGACGCACAGACAAGTTTTTTTTTCTCTTTTCTTTTACACGATGTCTTCCGAAACTGGGTGCCGAAACTAGTTTGCTCAGTTTCCAGTTTGTGGTACAGTATTTCCCGGTTTATGCAGGCATATTTTTACTTCTGTAAATTTTTATTGATGTTATACACATAGCAAGATCTTTATAAAAAAGGAGTCATAGCAAGAAGAAAATACAAAGCAGCACCGAAAATTTGCAAAACCTCAGAACGCAAGTTGAATTAACAGAATTATAGGTATTACAGTGTATTACAGTGTACTTATTACTTCTGTTTCTTTCATTTCATAGGTGGAAGGATGATTTAACTGAGATCGTGACTTACATCATGAAATAAACTGGAACTGTTGATTTGAAGTACAGGTATCTGAAGAATTAGGAATCGGATGGCTTTATGTTTTTGAATAGGTTCAGCTGTTACAGCTGTGGGCCAATGCGCATCTTTTCTTTCCCTTTCTTGAACAACCGAATGGCATACAATTGGAGATGAGAGGGAGAGTGTACAATGGACAGCATGTATTTATTTTTGTTGGTTTAAGTAATTTAAGTTATACAGAGGTGTGGCCTGCTTAATTCTATAAGTCACTTACTCATGGAATTTGGAGGAGTAAATAAACTAGCCGGTTGGTAAAAGCAAACCAACACATGAAGGCATCTGTTTTCTTTAATAGGTGTGTGTTACCATAGTGGCAGGAAAAATCTTCCTAGTTGCAGGCAGAATGTTTCTGTCCACTGTTATGCTTTAAAGGTGATGGGAGTCATGGGGTATCGGGAGGGGGCCACGCCCTACTCCACTGAGGTCTGAAAAAATAATACATTCAGTGGCCAGTCCTTCAAAACCAATATCAATCAAACTGATCAATACTACTTCCCACATGACATCTAACAATAACACAATAATACTTGCTTTCCATGCAACATCTAACATCATACACTCCTGTACACCTAAACAAACAAAATCATATAACAGACCCCTAGCTTCAGCGAAAAAGGGGCAGGGGGGAGGAACATTAGGAGGGCAGAATTTGCGCGCGCAAAGCGCTGCGCACCATTGGCCTGGGTTTTAGCTTCTCTCTCAACTAAGAATATGGTCTTTTTTACCTTTCAACACCCACAGACTGGAAGAATCTGAGCCACAGAATATGCAGATTCCAGACCCTAAGTTTTAGGCCAAGTGAAAAATGTGAATGTAAGATAGATATATGTATTATTTTGTCTTTACCTTTAATATTTCTTGACTGCATATTAATTACTAAATTAATACTACAGACTACATACTGTTTGTATGGGCATGTGGTTTTGAAAGTGAAAATTTATCTTACACATCCCCCTCTAATTATTGGCAAATGATGTGCAGTTTTAGTATACAAAATAACCTTTGTTAGCTTACAAGAAATATATGAAATCTTTTTCTCTGGAAAACAACAACATATTTTAATAACCTTAAAGTCATTTTATTATCAAGTGTAGCAGCATCAAACTGAAGCAGCAGCATTTGGGAATATATCAATGTTTGATAGCCAAAGTACATAGTACATTGTTTTAAGGCCTCATGTGTCTTCAGAGACTCTGGTTGTTACTGACTTACACGTACATATGTACATTCTTGAGACAAACGAGCCCATTCAAAAATTCAACATGAAACCACTGAATTATATTTAAACCCTGTTTCACCTCTTACCAATCTCCCCTAACATGGTGATTGTGATTAAGAAATCACCCATTAATTATCTGGATCTTACATGGCAACCCAGGTTTTACCCATGTGATCGCTGGTCCAGAAGTGTTCACTTGACAGCCTGTTTCATTTTGTAGAACGTTATATTACAGCAATCCTACTCCTTTGCGAAACCACAAAAGTTTTGAAAGACCAGAATTTATTGTTTCAGTGCATACACAGCCGAGGAAAGTGGGATCGCATCTATGAAGGTCCATGATTGATTACATAATCTGTCAGTCAGTAAAATGTTGTCATTCACAGGACTCATTATTAATAACTAACTCAGTAGCTTGCTTTAGCTGAGGTTATGGCGTGTTTGTTAAAGACGATAAAAAGTGAAATTTCCACGACTCTACAGTATTTTCATACTTTTATTTTATACCAGCACTGCTGTTATAGGCTAATTGTAAACTTGGAAAATATGAGGTCAGGTAGCTGTCCACAACGTCCGCCATTTATATTTGTCAGTCACTGGTGTATACGGATTAGATGCAGTTACTGCTTTGTATGAAAGTTTTCGAGTGCTGTAAAAATGCCTCGCATGTAAATTAAACTTTATACAAGAGCCCTGATCATCATGCAATTGGGCGGTCGAAGTATACATTGCATTCAACTTCTAAATTTCAGGCACATAAAACTGTTGCTCAGTTATGCCGCCACCTTATCTCCCATCATGAACGTTCTCTCCGTTGTGCTGCATTCAACCTTCCCCCTACCCTAAAATGGAGGCACAAGGGCATATAAGTATTCGTGTTGACCCATTTGCAATGTGTGACTTCGCTGTAACGGAGCAGTGTTGCGATCAAGTCACTGAATAGTTTGTTGATAACGATGTTCACCTGTGTACTATGTGTACACATGTACCATGCAACTCAGACTACATCTGTGAGACTGCGCGCCTGCGTTTGGCGAAGCCATCTTACGTTTTACATGTAAAGAGTAGCCTTCTGCTGGGCCCCAGCTAGCCTAGCTGCCCGCACTCATTGGTTGGTTGTAGTCCGCGAGCATAGCTGTAAGCTTTATAAACACTGAACTGGTTTACGAAACCCGCCCAGCAACTTCACTACTTCATGTCAAGCCAGTGCATACTGTATAGACCTCGCTTAGCTTCTTGCAACCTTTTCCCAGAAAATCGCGTAGATAACTTTACTAAATTATGCCATAAATATGCGAGAAACTTTTCCTAAATATAAGATGCTGAGTTTGGCGTACGGTGAACAGCGGTATGATTTGCACAAGTGCAGCTGAGAGACTGGAATTCGAGACAACAGGCATTAAACCTACAGTGACGTACAGCACGTGAGAAAGATCGCTCAGATGCGAGCATTTTTCCACACTGTACGTATGGGGAATTTTTGAAGGCTGGTCATTGAATTAGCCTGCGTAGCGGATCTCTGGGCTTCTGACACACAACATTGTCGTATTCCGTAGCTACAAGCTGAACAAACAACTTTGGGATCGCAGGTCAATGCATGGTGCTTCGATAATAGATTGCAATGTGAAGAACACGCTGTACGTTTCTATAGTAAGCATAACCACTGACATATAAACGTGTTCAGCAGTCTTGTCTCTGCCGTTTTAATAATTTGGCGTTTAATAATTTGGTGCAGTGCAGTGCAGAGCGGAAAATTACAAGGGCGGCTGAAAGAAGGGGCAGGGCGGGGATACGAAGTCCATAGAAGGGGCAGGGCGGGCGAAAAGAGGGGCGGGCCGGGCCGCCCCTGTGAAACAGCGAAGCTAGGGCACTGTATAATTGGTTTACAAAAACAGCAAGTGAATACGAAGGTTCTCTTTTACTTATATACTTATCTGATAGCTTATCTTCAATCCAATTCAAAGGCAACGAAGCCTACCTAATACGGTTTGAACTACCCCGAGATACAGGGGCGGTTCGAACCGGTTTTCAGTGGGGGTTCGCACTGTTCTTAGGGGTGGTTAGTCACGGTACCGTGTTACTGTTATGCCTAGGCCTAAGTTGTTACTGCCAGCTACTGGGCCTATGTTTTTTTCTGGCTTAGAATGTATAGGCTAACGCTAGTGTTATACCTTACATGCCAAGTTGATTCCACAGAACTGACAGTCGTGAGAGTTGGCAATGAATAGGGAAAGTCTGGCAACGAACTGGGAGATATGCCCTTCAATACCACTTTATTTTATGGACTTTCTCAAGGTTGACTGGTAGTGGCCATGTTATGACACAGGGTTTTCTTCAAAAGTACGTATTTGTCAATAATATTATTCTAAAAATCAGATTCTATGGAAAATTTACACCTTCCTCGATGTGATTTTTGTTTAATTCAAGCCCCAGAACATTAAAAATGATAGAAGAAAAGTAAGCAATAAATCACAATAGCTTGACAGCCGAGCGACTGCTGTTCGACAGTTATAAAACTTACTCCCTGCTGTCAGGAGAATTAGCACCACAGAATTCTGTGGGTGGCAACGACTTGGTAAATTAAATGGAATATTTGTATAAAACGATCTGCAAGGTCAATAAAACTCAGTCGAGTGAGGGAGTGGGTGCAGCTAGGGAGCACCTCATTTATGAGCTCTGCTTTATCATGACTAGATAGATTTTAGGATGACGGGTATTTTATGGGATTGTACGACTGTGTCTTCTGTGGGATCAACTTCTCATGGAGGATACCTTAGGAACCTCAGTGGACGCAGGTCTATTGACCTCTATGTCCGCATCTTCTTGATCTTCACCATCGTCGACTGTAACAATAATCAAGATCTGTGGGTGACTGCCATACTGAACAAAACTTGCACAAAATCTGCCTTGTAGTTATACAATAACTCATGGCCAGCCTAAAACCTATGCCACGCCATTGTGCGCCACGACAGTATGGCAAAGTTTATCGAGTTTGACAATCACGCCACGCACCAAAAAATGGGCAGTTTCATATGCCACAAATCTGCATGAAATCTGTTGAACTTTCCAGTATGGGTGAATACATAAATTAAAATCTTCCTAGCCTAGGCCTTCTTTAGAAAACATTTTTCATAATAATGCATGAGACTATAAATTGTTTCAACTCTCCCAGGTGTGAGATGTGACTTCCAGGTTTTTTGCAAGAACCTCAGGGTTTGCCATTTTTGAGGATGGCATGTCTGTCTCTGAGAAATATTTTTTTTTTTTTTTTTTCGGTCAACGCTAACTGTGTATGCGCCTCGGCCTAGGTTATAGCCTAGGCCTATGGCAGAATCCAATGTCCTGTTCAATTGGCTAGTAGCTAGGCCTAGGCCTAGGCTAGGCCTACTTAATGAGCTGTCTATTATTTTGGCTAGGCCTAATACAAGAATGTACCTGTCCCCACTTGTGCCACACATGATCTATGATAAGAGCACAACATCAACGCCAACAGTGAGAAAACTTCCGTCTGTTGTTTCTTTAATATCACCATGGTGTTTGGACCTATAGCGTTAACTGTCACCAGTGATAGACCTAGCCTAGGCTTAGCCTGGCCTTAGGCTACGCTACAAAGTACAAACAACCACAGGATCTTCGACTTCGCAAACGGTGCTTCGGCTGTAGGCCTATGTATAAATGCTTGGTTCGGCTGGTATAATTGATAAGGCTGTTTTACATTTAGTAGGCTCTGTATGACCTCGAGCTTTTGGTCTAAAATTTCCTTTCATAGCTTCCTGGGCACTTATATTAAATTCTCCGTAGCCTATTCAATTTTTCTACTTCCTTGTACTTTCGTCATGGACCCAGCTGCTACGCCGTTGACTGCTAGTCCACTCTAGGCCTAACGTTATATAGATGCATTATTACAGTAGCTACCATAGAAATTTCTATGGTAGCTACACAAAGACTGCAAGAGGGAAACACCACTCTTTTGTGACCCAGTTTTCACTCGGGCAATCGCAAAAGTTTAGTCACGTGGTAAAACAAGCTTATTCGGTGGATCCAAAATGTAAAACGTAGTTCAGCCTGATCATATGGGAGCTGCCATTTGACCTTAATCGCAACCTGAACACATTTTTTTTTTTCATTTTTCATGATGTCTATAAAAACTCCCCTAAATACCTTATCCTAGGATCAATATAACGTGGAGAGCCTCTATGTGACGTGTAGGCTTCGTCGTTTAGTCACTCAGTAATTGGCTATCATGTCCGTCTTGTAACCAAAGTAAAACTCGATTCGTTTACAGAACCTGTCAAAGCTTCTGCAGTAACGACGTGCGCTGGGAGCGAGTTCTAAACGTGAATATTTCACTGAGTAAAGTCTCTGTCTCTGTCTTACATCTTAATTACAAAGTGGTCTAAGCAGGAACGTCAATCCGTATTGAAGTGTGTGGGGGACACACATGACCAGCCGCGTAGTCAGAATTTTTTCCGGGGGGAGGGGGGAGGGGGAGAACCGGTAGATTTTGTGACAGAGCGCAGCGACCAAGCCCGAGCGTGCTTGTATGTATTTATTTTTGTTGGTTTAAGTAATTTAAGTTATACAGAGGTGTGGCCTGCTTAATTCTATAAGTCATTTACTCATGGAATTTGGAGGAGTAAATAAACTAGCCGGTTGGTAAAAGCAAACCAACACATGAAGGCATCTGTTTTCTTTAATAGGTGTGTGTTACCATAGTGGCAGGAAAAATCTTCCTAGTTGCAGGCAGAATGTTTCTGTCCACTGTTATGCTTTAAAGGTGAAGGGAGTCATGGGGTATCGGGAGGGGGCCACGCCCTACTCCACTGAGGTCTGAAAAAATAATACATTCAGTGGCCAGTCCTTCAAAACCAATATCAATCAAACTGATCAATACTACTTCCCACATGACATCTAACAATAACACAATAATACTTGCTTTCCATGCAACATCTAACATCATACACTCCTGTACACCTAAACAAACAAAATCATATAACAGACCCCTAGCTTCAGCGAAAAAGGGGCAGGGGGGAGGAACATTAGGAGGGCAGAATTTGCGCGCGCAAAGCGCTGCGCACCATTGGCCTGGGTTTTAGCTTCTCGATCTCTCAACTAAGAATATGGTCTTTTTTACCTTTCAACACCCACAGACTGGAAGAATCTGAGCCACAGAATATGCAGATTCCAGACCCTAAGTTTTAGGCCAAGTGAAAAATGTGAATGTAAGATAGATATATGTATTATTTTGTCTTTACCTTTAATATTTCTTGACTGCATATTAATTACTAAATTAATACTACAGACTACATACTGTTTGTATGGGCATGTGGTTTTGAAAGTGAAAATTTATCTTACACACCCCCTCTAATTATTGGCAAATGATGTGCAGTTTTAGTATACAAAATAACCTTTGTTAGCTTACAAGAAATATATTTACTGCATATAAATAGGAGAAACACTAATAATAATGTAAAAAAAGACATAAAAATACCAAAAGTTTGCTCGAAAGGGGCGGCTTCCCCCTTCGCCCCCTTGGCTATACGCCTGCACATGACTTAGCACAAACTATCAAGCCCTTTTTTGAAAAGGGCGTGTCTTTCTATACGTCCTTCCCTGTGCCCCCTCTTTGTGATGACTGAAGTTGTCCTATTCTAATAAGAGTTAGGATTCCAAACACTGGCGTAGCCAGGATTCGTGTGTGGAGGGGACCAACTGCGGGGCCTGATCACCGGCCTGGGGAGGGGTCTAAGGGTGTCTCCCTCCCCTTTGAGAAATTTTTGAATATTTAAGTACCCTCAGATGCAATCAGGTGCAACTTTAGCATCACTTGAAGCCAATTTTTGTGTTCCATTAACAAATTTTTTTCAGAGTCCGATGGGGGGGGGGGCATGACCCCCTGCCTCCCCTCTGCAGGCTTCGCCAATGATTCCAAAGCTAACATGACCATCATAGATGATGTGCTAGTTGAAATACACGGAGTCCAAGATGTTACTTTGATCATGTCCAAAAATAGCTGAAACCATGCACGCGGCAGCTTTGATCATTGTCAGAGATCATGGACCCCAACCACGCCCGTAGCTAGGGTCATGTGTTTTTGGGTGTAAAGGCCCCCAAATCGGACTGGCTGGATGTTTTTTCACCAGAGTGGCCGCGTGTAAATTGCACTTTGTTATGCGCCCTGCGTTTTATGTATACAGCTGTGGTGATTCTTCCTTTGTCACTACATGAAGGTGTCGTCATGGGGGAGGGGTGTAAGGGGAGGGGGTGTCCCCTCCCCTTTGAGAAATTTCGTTAATTTAAGGTTGCTTAGGTGCAAAATGGTGCTACCTTTGGGATATTTTTGGAGCTGATCGTATATGGCTGGAAAATGTCCGTAATTTAGTGAATTCTAATTTTCCGGCTGCCTGGATACTTTTACTAACTGCAGTGGTGATGCGTAAATTGCACCTTTTTATGCCCCCCTGCGTTTTGTATACAGCAGTGGGAATCCTTCGTAAATTTAAGAGTTGCTTAGATGCAAAATGGTACTATCTTTGGTATATATATATATTTTTTTTTTTTGAGCTGATCGTATATGGCTGGAAAATGTCCGTAATTTAGTGAATTCTAATTTTCCGGCTGCCTGGATACTTTTACTAACTGCAGTGGCGATGCGTAAATTGCACCTTTTTATGCCCCCTGCGTTTTGTATACAGCAGTGGGAATCCTTCTTAAATTTAAGATTTGCTTAGATGCAAAATGGTACTATCTTTGGTTTATTTCTTTTTTGGAGATGATCGAATACGTTTTCAACAACTTTCCTGACGCCCCCCCCCCCCCCCCCGCCTTTGGCTACTTTTTTGGCAGTTTTTCAACAAAAATACCTGCGTTGAGTCAAAAGAAACTTTCTTGGACTATTATGAAAATTTTCCTTTCCTTCATTGTGCATTACAAAAGGGAATCTAAGGCTGGCAAATGCCTGTATAGGACCTCCTGGAAGCTCTGGATCAATTATATAAATGGGACAATGGCGTAATGCTTATTAGTTAGTTAGATGAGGTTTAACGGCCCAGTTTCCAACCAACTGGTTCAAGTCGAGCCGGCCACGGCCTTTTTTCCAGCTGTGGCTCACTGGCTTGTTTTCCCTTACTCCATTGCTTATGAGGAGCATCACGCCGTAATGCTTATTACCTGACATCCAAATCGTATTATAGATTATGACGCTAAGCTCTTTACATCTATCGTATTTTTACTAATTTTGAACGAAAATCCAGACGATCAGCTTCCAGCAATGGAGAATCGGCAGGAGGGAGAGACTAAGCGCAGTAAGGTGATGTTCGACCTCCCTGACAGGTGTAGCAAAAGGTGTGAAGGGACTAACAAGCGCTTTTCAGCTTTTTCTTCGTTAGTGTATTAGCAATCACCATCCATACCGATAATGGCTTGCGCGAAGCGCTCGGTAAAAGTTTTTACAAAATGTATAACGGCAACAACGTGCTTTAAAGTTTCAACCTTCCACATCATGCTTACAAATTAGATTGAAGGATCCCATATTGATGTGGGGCCCCTTTACAGATTTTTGGAGATGTACCTCTGTTTTCGGAAAGTGTTGTGATCAGAATAGTTCCTTGTATAATCACCTTTTAATGGTCATGAGTTGGAGTGCAAACTGTGACGCATGCGCGCGAATCGCGCCGAAATTTTTCATTAAATGGGATTTCCCTGACAAAATCTGCATTCAGAATCTGCATCGAGACACTTCCAACAAACCTACATACCACTCAAAAAGCCAGTCAAATAGAGCCACGACACTACTCTTTACGAATTGTGAGGGGACATTTGATATTTTGTCCCCCACCGATCGAAATGTGGGGAGAGGACGTCCCCTTGTCCCCCCAGGATTGACGCCCATGCGTCCAATTGATAAACAACAAGAACAATTTTCGTATTGTCGGATACCAACATGCTGATAATGAAGACTGTTTGAAAATTGCATCCAGTGTTCTTGAAAAAGTTGGCATCCCAAACTCCAGCATTGAAAGGGTCCATCGTGATGGAAAACCGGTTAGAGGCAGATCCAGACGTACTTGGTTAACTAAAGTGTCGATTTTATCAGCACAAAGTGAAAACACTGAAAATGTCAGAGAGGCTTTGGATGGTTAAAACTATTATATAGTGGATGATCTAACCATTAGCGGCACCCCATAGGGGCACGGGGGCACTTGCCCCCCAAAAGTTTGCAAAGCATGGTCTTCAATTTTCAAAAAATTAATAAATAATAAAACATGTAATTCAAGATAGGTTAGACTCTCCCTTTTCCTTCACTCGGTTTAAAATTAAAGAAGTGAATAACTTTCCAATGCAATGCGAAGGTTAAACATTAATAAAGTGCTTTCAAAACAATATTTTTTCGGCGCGCTTCGCGCTCGTTTTCTTAGTTGCTTATTCGCTACTGTATGTACTTCAGACATCACAAATGGACCTAACATTAGTGCGAGCTAAAGCCGGCCTCCCACTTAGCGACCAACGGCTTGCGAGCTCTTGCGATTCCTTGCGACCTCCTGCGACCTCGAGAAGATCGCTGAGTGTGAGAGGGTTTGCTCGCAAGAGGTCGTAGCTCGCAAGCCATGATCGCAGGAGCTCGCAGGGTTTTAAACATGTTTAAAAATCTTGCGACCGTAGCAAGAGCTCGCAAGAGGTCGTAAGTCGATCGCATAGTGTGAGAGGGTGGTCGTAAGAACTCGCAAGAGGTCGAAAGGCTTTGCTGCACGAAAAGTGAACATTTCTATCCAGGCGCGGCGCCACAGGGGGGGGGGGCGGGCAGGCATTTGCCCCCCCATTGTTTTTCAACCCCAAAGATAAAATCGTCTAAAAAACGTTTCAAGACATAATTTTGTAGAGGGTGGGGTGAGGTGTTACAGTATGTCACCCATCTATCACAATATTAGTTTAATTGTTCGTTACCAAATACCTGAAACTTGCAATCCTCGCACGCATAACGTTTTCTGTTTTCTCCATTGTTTACGTGAATGCAGGTTTAGTATTACATAAACACTAAGGCCATTATAACGAGCAAACAAAAAGAGCACAGGAACCGAGAGTAAAGCTAAAACAATACAGTAGTATACCCTAACCCCAAGTTATTGTGAGACCTTACACATATGGTGTCACAGAGCAAAAAGTTCTCCCTCTCTTGGAGAAAAGGTGCGTATCATTGCAAGATACACCAAAAAATACAGACAGCTAATTTGTGCATCAGGGGATACGCCTGATCCATGAATCTCTTATCTAACCAAAACCCCAACCCTACCCGTAACTCGGAATATATTTTCGTCCGGGGGAATCTTCGGTGTTAAGTGAACCTTCCGTCTATGGGTATTCCCCCTGTCCGGATTATGTAATGTTTGGCAATCTCAAACATTAACTGTCTCTCCATTCCCTGCATGTAGCCATTTTAAGTTTAGAACGTGAACATATACATTGTGGGTATCATGAGTCAATCACTTAACGAACATTTTGACAATAAAAATATAGAAAACATTTAATAAAATAAATTAAACTTTGAAGTAATATTATATGTCTCCCTTATTGCATAAGCGTATGAAGCAGGGAGGGGCTGGGGCTACAGCCCCCTGTCAAAAATCTGGGGGGCTGAAGTATGCTTCTGCCCCCAACATCCAAGGCCAAAAACGCCTTATTTGTTTCTTCAGTAAAAATGTAAAAAATTGCAGTAATTTTCCTTAAATCTTGGCCCAAAATGTTGCACCAAATTGCATCTGAGTACCCTCAAATACCCCAAAATTTTCCAAAGGGGGAGGAGGACACCCCTCCCCTTGACTCCTTCCCCAGGACGGCGATCCGAAACAAGGTTCAGACTCCCAGTCTCGAAAAGCTACCGTATACCTGTGCCTTATTGTGCTTTATTTTGGTGTTGTCTCGAGTGAGTAATCCATAGAAAACGAATTTTAAATAGTAGGCGCATGGCCGTACACAACACAATCTTTACTGTATGAAGAAATCTTGAGTCAATCAGAAAAAGAGCAAAGAAAATTAGGGGCGGCGCAACAGGGTTCAGGGGGAGACCACCTCCTATCATTTGCAAGAACTGGGGGAGAGAGAAGGAAAAGAACAGGAAAAAGCAAGAAAAGCAAAAATGAAAGAGAAGAAGGGAAATCGAAGGAGAAAGAAGAAGAGAAGAGGAGGGGTGGGGTAGGTATCTATTTGATCCATATAATTAGTCCAGAGCTTCCAGGAGGCCCTATACCGGTGTCTACCAGCCTTTAGTTACCCTTTTATCTGTTTATAATGCACATATTAATCAACGAAAATATTCTTAAAATTTCGTGCTTCTGTCGACTCAACGCGCGTATTTTTGAGTAAAATCATACCCATACACAAGGGGGTGGACTCTAAGAGGTTTGTTGACTACATACCCTTCTCTTAAACAACAACGGCTACTGTCCTCTTTCACTAAACCAAAACTTAAAATTCAATAAATTATTAATACTTTTCAGCCATATATGATGAGCTCAGAAAATACCAAAGACATCATCATTTTGCATCTAAGCAATTTTAAATTGATAAAAATTTCTCAAAGGGGAGGGGACACCCCTCCCCAGAAAAGCATCGTTCCCCCAAGCAAAAATTAAAATTCAATAAATTATGAATACTTTCTTCCATACAGGATCAGTTCAAAAAATATACCAAAGATATCACCATTTTGCATCTAAACAATCTCAAATTAATAAAAAATTTCTCAAAAGGGAGGGGACACCCTCCCCAGAAAAGCATCTTTCCCAAAACAAAAATTAAAATTTCTAAATTATAAACTTTCCAGCCATATAAGATCAGTTCAAAATATGTACCAAAGACATCATCATTTTGCATCTAAGCAACCTTAAATTAACAAAACATTTCCCAATTGGGAGGGCACCCCCTCCCCCAGGACGGCGATCACTCATCTCATGCCCCCCCCCCCATCGAAATACCCTGGTGCCGCCCCTGTTTCTATCCAAAATCGAAGATGCTGGTCATTTTGAAAAGAAGGTTTCTGCCGGTAAGACAGCGTATGTCATCTAACTGTGTTCAAAAAAGAGGCTTTCCACTTACTGTGAACACTGCTGAGCATGTCCCTCTTTTCCTAGTCAAGCAAATCGTCAGGAGAACTTGAGCTGTACCGGTTGCGTGTTTCATTAAAATATAGGGAGAAAGCTGAGAGTGTATACAGGCCGCGGACATTGTGGACTAGAAAGAGCGGTCTTCAGCAAACCACACCTTCCCGTTTTCATGATTTACAATAACATACTATTGTAAAACATTGAAATTCTCCCGTCTTTGTCACCTTTAAGTTGACACCTCCAACCATCTTCGTTTGGTAATTGATATCAAATTTCAGTTTCATCCAAAATAAAAAATACTATGTTTGAGTCTCGTATCAGGGAGTTGTTAGGACTCCCTGCTCGTATATTGGAATTCTGTCTTGATCTACGTCAAAGGCTCACGTTAATTGGTATGTAGCCTACCCTGGCTCTCATCCACCAAAGGGTGCGCTTCACAACGAAGGAAAAGATATGCTTGAATTCTTGTTTGTGAAAAGCTCCTTAAAAATAGGCCTGTATTGGTAGCCTCATAATCCAGCTCTGCAAGCTGTAAGCCCCCATATAGAATACTTAAACTTACTTTTGGCTTAGTTCATTCGGGACTGTTCTACAGGGGGTAGGGAGGGCTTTAGTCCCAAACCTTTTCTAAGACTACCCCCCAAAACTTGGGAAAAATTTTGTGTATAGGCCAGTAGTGGTGTGTTCTTTTCTACACATCTCACCTCTACGGAAAGATTTTACCCCTACCCACCCTCTTTAGAAGGCTACCTTTTCCGGATACGTCTGAAAATGGTCTTCAAATTTGAAAGATGGAAGATATATAGGCGTAAGACAAGATATTGTGTAGGTCTAGGTGTGTAGAGATTTTTCAAAGAGTCCAGTAGGAGTGCCCTGTTTATGGGAAAATTCTTCAAGTCAAATAAACTTGTTGCTAGGAAACGAAGTGTAATCACCAGACGAACTATAGCAGGGATTGGTGCCCTCATTCTAGTACATTCCTTCTTGATCATTGGTAGAACCTTATTCAACAACTCCTGGAAGAATTCTGGGCAAACTCTCTGGAATGATACGTATCAAGGTATGCCCTCAGCAGCCAGTTCTTGCACAGGGGTATCATAGTCAGTGGCGTAGCTAGAGGCTTTGGCGTCCACTGGTGCAAGAGTAGAAAATCGCGCCCCAATTAATTATAATATCGTGAAATAAATTGATATTATAATTAATTGGGGCGCGATTTTCTACTCTTGCACCAGTGGACGCCAAAGCCTTCTAGCTACGCACTGACTATGATACCCCTGTGCAAGAACTGGCTGCTGAGGGCATACCTGATACGTATCATTCCAGAGAGTTTGCCCAGAAATTCTCTCAGATGTTGTTGAATAAGGTTATTAACAAGATCAAGAAGGAATGTACTAGAATGAGGGCACCAATCCCTGCTATAGTTCGTCTGGTGATTACACTTCGTTTCTAGCAACAAGTTTATTTGACTTGAAGAATTTTCCCAAAACAGGTCACTCCTACTGGACTCTTTGAAAAATCTCTAACACCTAGACTACACAAATCTTGTCTTACGCCTATTATCTTCCATCTTCAAATTGAAGACATTTTCAGACGTATCCGAAAAGGTAGCCTTCTAAAGAGGGGTGTTAGGGGTAAAATCTTTCCGTAGAGGTGAGATGTGTAGAAAGAACACACCACTACTGGCCTATACACAAAATTTTTCACAGTTTTGGGGGTTAGTCTTAGAAAAGGTTGGACTAAAGCCTCCCTGTAAGAACAGTCCCGAATGAACTCAAGCCAAAAAGTAAGTTTAAGTATTCTATATGGGGGCTTACAGCTTGCAGAGCTGGATATGAGGCACCAATACAGGCTATTTTTAAGGAGCTTTCACAAACAAGATTCCAAGCATATCTTTCCTTCGTTGTGAAGCGCACCCCTTGGTGGATGAGAGCCAGGGTCGGCTACATACCAATTAACGTGAGCCTTTGACGTAGATCAAGACCGAATTCCAAGATACGAGCAGGGGTCCTAAACAACTCCCTGATACGAGACTCAAACATAGTATTTTTTTTTGGATGAAACTGAAATTGATATCATTACCAAACGAAGATGGTTGGAGGTGTCAACTTAAAGGTGACAAAGGACGGGAGGAATTTCAATGTTTGACAATAGTATGTTATTGTAAATCATGAAAACGGGAAGTGTGGTTTGCTGAAGACCGCTCTTTCTAGTCCACAATGTCCGCGGCCTGTATACACTCTCAGCTTTCTCCCTATATTTAATGAAACACGCAAACGGTACAGCTCAAGTTCTCCTGACGATTTGCTTGACTAGGAAAAGAGGGACATGCTCAGCGTGTTCACAGTAAGTGGAAAGCTCTTTTTTGAACACAGTTAGATGACATACGCTGTCTTACCGGCAGAAACCTTCTTTTCAAAATGACCAGCATCTTCGATTTTGGATAGAAACAGGGGCGGCGCCAGGGTATTTCGATGGGGGGGGGGGGGGGAGGCAAGCATGAAATGAGTGATCGCCGTCCTGGGGGAGGGGGTGCCCCCTCCCCATTGGGAAATTTTTTGTTAATTTAAGGTTGCTTAGATGCAAAATGATGATGTCTTTGGTACATATTTTGAACTGATCTTATATGGCTGGAAAGTTTATAATTTAGAAATTTTAATTTTTGTTTTGGGAAAGATGCTTTTCTGGGGAGGGTGTCCCCTCCCGTTTGAGAAATTTTTTATTAATTTGAGATTGTTTAGATGCAAAATGGTGATATCTTTGGTATATTTTTTGAACTGATCCTGTATGGAAGAAAGTATTCATAATTTATTGAATTTTAATTTTTGCTTGGGGGAACGATGCTTTTCTGGGGAGGGGTGTCCCCTCCCCTTTGAGAAATTTTTATCAATTTAAAATTGCTTAGATGCAAAATGATGATGTCTTTGGTATTTTCTGAGCTCATCATATATGGTGAAAAGTATTAATAATTATGAATTTAAGTTTTTGGTTTAGTGAAAGAGGACAGTAGCCGTTGTTGTTTTAAGAGAAGGGTATGTAGTCAACAAACCTCTTAGAGTCCACCCCCTGTGTATGGGTAGATTTTACTCAAAAATACGCGCGTTGAGTCGACAGAAGCACGAAATTTTAAGAATATTTTCGTTGATTAATATGTGCATTATAAACAGATAAAAGGTAACTAAGGCTGGTAGACACGGTATTTATAGGCCTCCTGGAAGCTCTGGACTAATTTTATTGGATCAATAGATACCTACCCCACCCCTCTCTTCTCTTCTTCTTTCTCCTTCGATTTCCCTCTTCCTTTCATTTTGCTTTCTTGCTTTTTCCTGTTCTTTCACTTCTCTCTCCCCCAGTTCTTGCAAATGATAGGAGGTGGTCTCCCCTGAACCCTGTTGCGCCGCCCCTAATTTTCTTTGCTCTTTTTCTGATTGACTCAAGATTCTTTCATACAGTAAAGATTGTGTTGTGTACGGCCATGCGCCTACTATTTAAAAATTGCGTTTTCTATGGATACACTCGAGACAACACCAAAATAAGCACAATAAGGCACAGGTATACGGTAGCTTTCGAGACTGGAGTCTGAACCTTGTTTCGGATCGCCTCGTCCTGGGGAAGGAGTCAAGGGGAGGGGTGTCCTCCTCCCCCTTTGGAAAATTTTGGGGTATTTGAGGGTACTCAGATGCAATTTGGTGCAACATTTTGGGCCAAGATTTAAGGAAAATTACTGCAATTTTTTACATTTTTACTGAAGAAACAAATAAGGCGTTTTTGGCCTTGGATGTGGGGGCAGAAGCATACGTCAGCCCCCAGATTTTTGACAGGGCTGTATAGCCCCAGCCCCTCCCTGCTTCTACGCCCTTATGCAATAAGGGAGACATATAATATTACTTCAAAGTTTAATTTATTTTATTAAATGTTTTCTATATTTTTATTGTCAAAATGTTCGTTAAGTGATTGACTCATGATACCCACAATGTATATGTTCACGTTCTAAACTTAAAATGGCTACATGCAGGGAATGGAGAGACATTTAATGTTTGAGATTGCCAACATACATAATCCGGACAGGGGGAATACCCATAGACGGAAGGTTCACTTAACACCGAAGATTCCCCCGGACGAAACTATATTCCGAGTTACGGGGAGGGTTGGGGTTTTGGTTAGATAAGAGATTCATGGAACAGGCGGATCCCCTGATGCACAAATGAGCTGTCTGTATTTTTTGGTGTATCTTGCAATGATACGCACCTTTTCTCCAAGAGAGGGAGAACTTTTTGCTCTGTGACAACCATATGTGTAAGGTCTCACAATAACTTGGGTTTTTTTTCCTTTCTTGTCTAGGGTTAGGGTATACTACTGTATGTTTTAGCTTTACTCTCGGTTCCTGTGCTCTTTTTGTTTGCTCGTTATAATGGCCTTAGTGTTTATGTAATACTAAACCTGCATTCACATAAACAATGGAGAAAACATAAAACGTTATGCGTGCGAGGATTGCAAGTTTCAGGTATTTGGTTAACGACAATAAACAATATTGTGATAGATGGGTGACATACTGGAACACCTCACCCCCCCCTCTACAAAATTATGTCTTGAAACGTTTTTTAGACGATTTTATCTTTGGGGTGAAAAACAATGGGGGGGCAAATGCCTTGCCCGCCCCCCCCCCCTGTGGCGCCGCGCCTGGATAGAAAATGTTCAACTTTTCGTGTGCACAGCAAAGCCTTTCGACCTCTGCGAGTTCTTACGACCACCCTCTCACACTATGCCCGATCGACTTACGACCTCTTGCGAGCTCTTGTGTACGGTCGCAAGATTTTATTAACACCATGTTTAAAACCCTGCGAGCCTCCTGCGATCATGGCTTGTCGAGCTACGGACCTCTTGCGAGGCAAAAAACCCTCTCACACTCCAGCGATCTTCTCGAGGGTCGCAGGATGGTTCGCAAGGAATTCGCAAAGAGCTCGCAAGCCGTTGGATCGCTAAGTGGGAGGCCGGCTTTAGCTCGCACATAATGTTAGGTCCATTTGTGAGTCTGAAAGTACATACAGTAGCGAATAAGGCAACCCCACGAAAAACGAGCGCGAAGCGCGCCGAAAAAATATGTTTTGAAAGCACTTTATTAATGTTTAACATTCCGCATTGACATTGGAAAGTTATTCACTTCTTTAATTTTAAACCGAGTGAATTGAAGGAAAGGGAGAGTCTAACCTATCTTGTAATTACATGTTTTAGATTTATTAATTTTTTGAAAATTGAAAAAGACCATGCTTTGCAAACTTTTGGGGGGCAAGTGCCCCCGTGCCCTAGGAGGGTGCCGCTACCTAATGGTTAGAATCAATCCACTATATATAATAGTTTTAACCATCCAAAGTCCTTCTCTGACATTTTCAGTGTTTTCACTTTGTGCTGATAAAATCGGACACTTTAGTTAACCAACAACGTACGTCTGGATCGTGCCTCTAAACCGGTTTCCATCACGATTGTGACCCTTTCAATGCTGGAGTTTGGGATGCCAACACTTTTTCAAGAACACTGGATGCAATTTTCAAACAGTCTTCCATTTTATCAGCATGTTGGTATCCGACAATACGAAAATTGTTCCTTGTTGGTTTATTCAATGGACGCATGGGCCGTCAATCCTGGGGACAAGGGGGAACGTCCTCTCCCCACATTTCGATCGGTGGGGGACAAAATATCAAATGTCCCCTCACAATTAGATCGTTAAAGAGTAGTGTCGTGGCTCTATTTGACTGGCTTTTTGAGTGGTAGATGGTAGGTTTGTTTGGAAAGTGTCTCGATGCCAGATTCCTGAATGCAGATTTTGTCAGGGAAAGGAAAATCCCATTTAAGTGAAAAAAATGTCGTGCGCGATTTCGCGCGCATGCGTCACAGTTTGCACTCCAACTCATGGGACCATTTAAAAGGTGATGATACAAGAGAACTATTCTGATCACAAACACTTTCCGAAAACAGAGGTACATCTCCATAAAAATCTGTAAAAGCGGGCCAACAATCAATATGGGGATCCTTCAATCTAATTTGTAAGCATGATGTGGAAGGTTGAAACTTTAAAGCACGTTGTGGCCGTTATACATTGTGTAGTAAAAACTTTTACGAGCGCTTCGCGCAAGCAAGTATCGGTATGGATGGTGATTGCTAATACACTAACGAAGGAAAAAAGCTGAAAAGCGCTTGTTTAGTCCCTTCACACCTTTTGCTACACCTGTTCAGGGAGGGTCGAACAATCACCTTACTTGCGCTTTAGTCTCCCCTCCCCCTGCCGATTCTCCATTGCTTGGAAGCTGACTCGTCTGGATTTCGTTCAAAATTAGCTAAAAATACTGATAGATGTAAAGAGCTGTAGCGTCATAATCTATAATACGAATTGTGGAATTGTCAGATTATAAGCATTACGGCGTTGATGCTCCTCATAAGCAATGGTAGTAAGGGAAAAACCAAGCCAGTGAGCCACAGCGGGACAAAAAAAAGGCCGTGGCCGGCTCGACTTGAACCAGTTGGTTGGAAAAATCTGGGGCCGTTAAACCTTTCATCTAACTCAAACTAATAAGGGCATTACGCCATTGATCCCATTTATATAATTGATCCAGAGCTTCCAGGAGGTCCTATACAGGCCATTTGCCAGGCCTAGGATTCCCTTTTGTAATGCACACTGAAGGAAAGGAAAATTGTCATAATAGTCCCAAGAAAGTGTCTATTGACTCCAAAACGCATGGTATTTTTGTTGAAAAAACTGCCAAAAAAAGTAAAGCCAACAGGCGGGGGCGGGGGGGGGGGGCTTCAGGAAAGTTGTTGAAAAACGATTCGATCATCTCCAAAAAAGAAATACAACCAAAGATAGTACCATTTTGCATCTAAGCAATCTGAAATTTAAGAAGGATTCCCACTGCGGTATACAAAACGCAGGGGGCATTAAAAAAAAAAGGGTGGCATTTACGCATCGCCATGCAGTAGTAAAAGTATCCAGGCAGCCGGAAAATTAGAAATCGCACTAAATTACGGACATTTTCCCAGCCATATACGATCAGCTCAAAAAAAAAAAAACAATATCACTATTATACCAAATACTAGTACCATTTTGCATCTAAAGCAACTCCTAAATTTACGAAGGATTCCCACTTGCTGTATACAAAAACGCAGGGGGGCATAAAAAGGTGCAATTTAAGCATCAACCACTGCAGTTAGTAAAAGTATACAGGCAGCCGGGAAAATTAGAATTCACCTAAATTACGGACATTTTTCCAGCAATATACGATTCAGCTCCAAAAATATCCCAAAGGTAGCCACCATTTTGCACCTAAGCAACCTTAAATAACGAATTTCTCAAAGGGGAGGGGACACCCCTCCATACCTTACACCCCTCCCCCATTGACGGCCACCTTCATGTAAGTGGACAAAAGGAAGAATCACCACAGCTCTGTATAAATAAAAACGCATGGCGCATAACAAAGTGCAAATGTACCACTGGCGGCCACTCTGGTGAAAAAACATCCAGCAGGTCCGATTTTGGGGGGGCCTTTACACCCAAAAACACATGACCCTAGCTACGGCGGGGTTGGGGTCCATGATCTCTGACAATGATTCAAAGGCTGCCGCCCGTGCATGGTTTAAGGCTATTTTTTTTGGACATGATCAAAGTAACATCTTGGGGACTCCGTGTATTTCAACTAGCAACATCATCTATGATGGTCATTGTTAGCTTTGGAATCATTGGCTGAACGCCTCGCAGAGGGGAGGCCCAGGGGGTCATGCCCCCCCCCCCAATCGACTTCTGAAAAAATTTTGTTAAGGAAACACAAAAATTGGCTTCAAGTCGATGCTAAAGTTGCACCTGATTGCATCTGAGGGTACGTAAATTATTCAAAAAATTTCTCACAGGGCGAGGGAGACACCCTTAGGACCCCCTCCCCAGGCCGGTGATCAGGCCAGCAGTTGGTTCCCCTTCCACACACGAAACCTGGCTACAGCCAGTGTTTGGAATCCATAACTCTTGATTTTAGAATAGGACAAAATTCAGTCATCACAAAAGGGGGCACAGGGGAGGACGTTATAGAAAGAACCCGCCCTTTTCCAAAAAAGGAGCTTGATGTTTAGTTTGTGCGAAGTCATGTGCAGGCGTATAGCCAAGGGGCCGAAGGGGGACGCCGACCCCTTTTCGAGCAAACTTTTGGTATTTTTATGTCTTTTTTTACATTATAATTAGTGTTTCTCCTATTTATATGTCAGTAAAATATATTTTCTTGAAGCTAACAAAGGTTATTTTGTCTACTAAAAACTGCACATCATTTGCCAATAATTAGAGGGGGTGTTGTAAGATTAAATTTTCACTTTCAAAACCACATGCCCATACAAACAGTATGTAGGGCTGTAGTATTAATTTAGTAATTAATATGCAGTCAAGAAAATATTAAAGGTTAAAGACAAAATAATACATATATCTGATGCTTACATTAACCATTTTCAACTCGGCCTAAAACTTAGGGTCTGGAATCTGCATATTTGTGGCCTCAGATTCTTCCAAGTCTGTGGGTGTTGTTGAAAGGTTATAAAACGACCAATATCTTAGTTGAGAGATCGAGAAGCTAAACCCAGGCCCAATGGTGCGACATGCAGCTTTGCGCGCGCAAATTCTGCCATCATAATGTTCCTCCACCCTGCCACTTTTTCGGCTGAAGCTTAGGGTCGTTATATTGATTTTGTTTGTTTAGGTGTACAGGAGATGTTATGGATGTTAGATGGGCATGGAAAGCAAGTATTATGGGTTATTGTTAGAGGTCATGTGGGAAAGTAGTATTGATCAGTTTTTGATTTATATTGGTTTGAAGGACTGGCCACTGAATGTATTATTTTTTCAGACCCAGTGGAGTAGGGCGTGGCACCCCTCCCGATACCCCATGACTCCCTTCACCTTTAAAGCAATTAACAGTGGACAGAAGAACATTCTGCCTGCAATAGGAAGGATTTTTTCCTGCCATATGGTAAACACACACCTTATTAAAGAAAACAGATGCCTTAATTGTGTTGGTTTTGCTTTTACCAACCGGCTAGTTTATTTACTCCTCCAAATTCCATGCGTAAATGACTTATAGAAATAAGCAGGCCATAACCTGTCTGGGGTAGAACTTTAAATACTTAAACCAACTCCCTCCCCCCCAATAAATTACATACAAAAGCACGCTCGGGCTGAAGTGTAGCTGCGCTTCTGTCACAAAAATCTACGGGTTCTCCCCTCCCCCCTCCCCCCGGAAAAAAAAAATTCTGACAGCGGGGCTGGTTAAATGTGTGCACCTTACACACTTCAATAAGGATTGACGTTCCTGCTTAGGACCACTTTGTAATTAAGATGTACGAACAGACGACAGAGACTTTACTCAGTGAAATATTCACGTTTAAGAACTCGCTCCCAGCGCACGTCGGTTACTTGCAGATAGCTTTTTTTTTGACAGGTTCTGTAAACGAATCGAGTTTTCTTTGGTTACAAGACGGACATGATAGCCCAATTACTGAGTGACCTAAACACGACGAAGCCTACACGGTTCACATAGAGGCTCTCCAACGTTATATTGAATCCGAGGATAAGGTATTTAGGGGAGTGTTTTATAGGACATCATGACAAAATGAAAAAAAAAAAATGTGTTCAGGTTGCGCTTAAGGTCAAATGGCAGCTTCCCATATGATCAGGCTTGGAAACTACGTTTTTACATTTGGATCCACCGATAAAGCTTTGTTTTTAGCCACGTGACTAAAAACTTTTGCGATTGCCTGTGAGTGAAAACTGGGTCACAAAAGAGGTGTGTTTCCCTCTTGCAGTCTTTTGTGTAGCTACCATAGGAAATTTCTATGGTAGCTACTGTAATAATGCATCTATATAACGTTAGGCATAGGAGTGGACTAGCAGTCAAACGGCCCGTAGCAGCGTGGGGTCCATGACGAAAGTACAAGGGAAGTTAGAGAAAAAAAAAATGAATAGGGCTACGGAGAAGGAATTTAAGATAAGTGCCCAGGGAAAGCTATGAAAGGAAATTTTAGACGCAAAAGCTCGAGGTTTCATACAGCGCCTACTAAAATGTAAAACAGCCTTATCAATTATACCAGCCGAAACCAAGCATTTATACATAGGCCACAGCCGAAGCACCGTTTGCGAAGTCGAAGAAGATCCTGTGTTGGTTTGTACTTTGCTATGCGGAGGCCTAAGGCCAGGCTAAGCCAGGCAGGTCTATCATCTGGTGACAGTTAACGCTATAGCGTCCAAACACCATGGGGTGATTTAAAAGAAACACACAGACGGAAGGTTTTTCTCACTGGTTGGCGTGATGCTTGTGCTCTTATATAAGATCATGTGTGGCACACGTGGGGACAGGTACCATTCGTCGTTGAGGCCTTAGCCAAAATAATAACAGCTATTTAATAGGACTAGCCTAGGCCTAGGCCTAGCTAAATAGCCAATTGAACAGGACATTGGATGTCTGCCACTCAGGCCTAGGCATTAACCTAGGTACGAGGCGCATACACAGTTAGCGTTGACCGAAAAAAAAAAAAAAAAAAAATATTTCTCAGAGAGACACGACATGCCATCCTCAAAAATGGCAACCCTGAGGTTCTTGCAAAAAACCTGGAAGTCACAATCTCACACCCTGGGAGGAGAGTGACAACAATTTATCTCATATATGAAGGTATTATGAAAAATGTTTTCTAAAAGAAGGCCTAGGCTAGGAAGATTTTAATTTTGTATTCACCCCATACTGGAAAGCTCAACAGAATTTCATGCAGATTGTGGCATATGAAAACGGTGCCATTTTTTGGTGCATGGCCCGTGAGCGCCTTTCAAACTCGAATAAACTTTTGCCCCATACTGTCGTGCGAGCACAATGCCGTGGCAGTGGTTTTAGGCTGGCCTTGAGGTATTGTATAACTACAACTGCAAGGCAAGATTTTGTGCAAGTTAGTTCAGTATGCAGTCACCCAAAGCATCTTGATAATGTTTACAGTCTCCCGCGTGGTGAAGATCAAGAAGATAGATGCGGACATAGAGGTCAATAGACCTGCGAGTTCCACTCCCCCATGGTCTCCTAAGGTTATCCTCCATGAGAACGTTGATACCACCAGAAGACCTCACAGTCGTACAATCCCATTTAAAATACCCGTCATCCTAAAAATCTAGATAGTCATGATAAAAGCAGAGTCATAATAATGAGCTGCTCCTAGCTGCACCCACTCCCTCACTCGGACTGAGTTTTATTGACCTGGCAGAATTTTATACAAATATTCCATTATTTAATTTACCAAGCTCGGCTGCCCACCCCACAGAATTTATGTGGTGCTAATTATACTCCATGACAGCAGGGAGTAAGTTTTATAACTGTCGAAAAACAGCAGTCGGCTCGGCGTGTCAAGCTATTGTGATTTTATTGCTAACTTTTCTTCTATCATTTTTAATGTCTGGGGCTTGAAAAAAAAAATTAAACAAAAACTCACATCGAGAGGAAGGTGTAAAATTTTCCATAGAAATCTGATTTTTAGAATAAAATATTACTTGAACAAAAGACGTACTTTTGAAGGAAAACCCTGTGTCATGAACATGGGGCCACTAACCAGTCAACCTTGAGAAAGTCCATAAAATAAAGTCGGTTATTGAAGGGCATCATATCCCCCAGTTCGTTGCCAGGACTTTCCCTATTCATTGCCAACTCTCACCGACTGTAAGTCTGTGGAATCAACTTGCATGTAAGGTATAACACTAGCGTGAGCCTATAAATTCTAAGCCAGAAAAAAATACATAGGCCCAGTAGCTGCAGTAACAAACTTAAGCCTAGGCTAACCAGTAACACGCGGCGGTACAGGGGACTAAACCACCCTTAAAGAACAGTGCGGAACCCCCACTGAAAACCGGTTCGAACCGCCCTGTTATCGCGCGGGTAGTTCAAACCGTATTAGGTAGGCTTCGTTGCCTGTTGAATTGGGATTGAGCTAAAGCTATCAGATAAGTATATACAAGTAAAAGAGAAACGTCGTATTTTCACTTGCGTTTTTGTAAACCAATTCATACAGTAGCCATAGCTTCGCTGTTTCACAGGGGCGGCCCGCGCCCGCCCTCTTTTCGCCCGCCCTGCCCCTTCTATGGACTTCGTATCCCCGCCCTTGCCCCCTTCTTTCAGCCGCCCTTGTAATTTTCGCTCTGCACTGCACTTGCACCAAATTATTAAACGCCCCAAATTATTAAAACGGCAGAGACAAGACTGCTGAACACGTTTATATGGGGGGGGGTTTTGGTTCAGTGGTTTTATGCTTACTATAGAAATCGTACAGCGGGTTCTTCAACATTTGCAACTAATCTATTAAGCAGCACCATGCATTGAACCTGCGAATCCCAAAGTTGTTCGTTCAGCTTTGAGCTACGGGAATACGACAAGTGTTGGTGTCAGAAGCACAGAGATCCGCTACGCAGGCTAATTCAAGACCCGCCTTCAAAAAATTCCCATACGTAATTGTGAAAAATGGCTCGCATCTGAGCGATCTTTCTCACGTGCTGTACGTCAACGTAGGTTTAATGCCTGTTGTCTCGAATTCCAGTCTCTCAGCTTGCACTTGTGCATAATCATACGCTGGTCACCTTACGCCAAAACTCCGCATCTTTCTATATTTAGGAAAAGTTTCTCGCATATTTATGGCATAATTTAGTTAAAGTTATCCACGCGAATTTTTGGGAAAAAGTTTTGAAAGAAGCTAAGCGAGGGTCTATACAGTATGCACTGGCTTGACATGAAAAGCTAGTGAAGTTGCTGGGAGGGATTTCGTTAAACCAGTTCAGTGTTTATAAAAGCTTACAGCATGCTCGCGGGACTACAACAAACCAATGAAAACGTGTGGGCAGCTAGGCTAGCTGGGGCACCAGCAGAAGGCTACCTCTTTACATGTAAAACGTTTTAAGAGGGCTTCGCCAAACGCCTAGGCGCGCAGTCTCACAGTATGTAGGTCTGAGTTTGCCATAGGTACATGTGTACACATAGTACACAGCGTGGACATCGTTATCAACAAAACTATTCAGTGACTTGATCGCAACACTGCTCCGTACAGCGAAAGTCACACATTGCAAATGGGTCAACACGAATAATTATATTGCCCCTTGTGCCTCCATTTTAGGGTAGGGGGAAGTTGGAATGCAGCACAACGGAGAGAACCGTTCATGATGGGAGATAAGGTGGCGGCACATAATCTGAGCAAACAGTTTTTATGTGCATGAAATTTTTTTTTTTAGGAGTTGAATGCAATGTATACTTCGGAGTGTGCCGCCTAATTGCATGATGAGCAGGGCTCTTGTTATAACGTTTAATTTACATGCGAGGCATTTTTAGCAAGCACTCTCCCCCCCCCCCCCCGAAAACGTTCATTACAACGCAGCTAGACTGCATCTAAATCCTTATACACCAGTGACCTGACAAATATAAATGGCGGACGTTGTGGACAGTACACGGACCTCAGATTTTCCCAAGTTTACATTAGCCTATAACAGCAGATTGCTGCGTATAAATAAAAAGTATGAAAATACTGTAGAGTCGTTGGGGAAAAATTTCACTTTTATCGTCTTTACACAAAAACACGCCATAACCTTCAGCTAAAGCAAGCTACTGAGTTAGTTATGTAATAAGGAGTCCTGTGAATGACAACAATTTACTGACTGACAGATTATTTAATCAACTCATGGACCTTTCATAGATGCGATCCCACTTTCCTCCGGCTGTGTATCGCACTGAAACAATAAATTTATGGTTCTTTCAAAACTTTTGTGGTGGTTTCGCAAAAGGAGCTAGGATGGCTGTAATATAACGTTCTTTACAAAATGAAAACAGGCGTCAAGTGAACACATTCTGGACCAGCGATCACATGTGTAAAACCTGGGTTGCCATGTAAGGATCCAGATAATTAATGGGTGATTTCTTAATCACAATCACCAGGTTAGGGGGAGATTGTAAGAGGTGTGAAACAGGGTATTTAAATATAATTCAGTGGTTTACATGTTGAATTTTTGAAGGGGCCTCGTTTGTCTCAAGAACTGTACATATGGTACGTGTAAGTCAGTAAACAAACCAGAGTCTCTGAATACACATGAGGCCTCTTTAAACAATGTACTATGTACTTTGGCTATCAAACATTGGAGATATTCCCCAAATGCTGCTGCTTCATTTGATGCGCTACACTGATGAATAAAAATGACTTTAAGTTAGTAACATTGTTGTTGTTTTCCAGAGAAAAAGATCATTCAAATTTCTTGTAGCTAACAAAAGGTTATTTGTATACTAAAACTGCAACATCATTTGCCAATATTAGAGGGGGAGTTGGTAAGATAAATTTCACTTTTCAAAACCACATGTGCCAAGTACAACCAGTATTGTAGGTCTGTAGTTATTAAGTTAGTAATTAATATGCAGTCAAGAAATATTAAAGGTAAAGACAAAATAATACATATATCTATCTTACATTCACAATTTTCACGTGGCCTAAAAACTTGGGGTCTGGAATATGCATATTCTGGGCTCAGATGACTCCGTCTGTGGTGTTGAAAGGTTAAAAAAGACCAATTCTAGTTGAGGAGAGAAAGCTAAAAACCCAGGCCAATGGTTGCGCAGCGCATTTGCTGCGCGGCAAAATTCTGCCCTCCTAATGTCCTCCCCCTGCCCCCTTTTTTCGCTGAAGCTAGGGGTATGTTATATGATTTGTTTGTTAGGTGTACAGGAGTGTATGATGTTAGATCGTTGCAGGAAAGAAGTATTATTGGTATGTTAGATGGGGGTGGGTCCATGTGGGAAGTAAATTGATCAGTTTGATTGATATTGGTTGAAGGACTGGGCCACGAATGTATTATTTTTTCAGACCTCAGTGGAGTAGGGCGTTGGCCCCCTCCGATACCCATGACTCCCATCACCTTTAAAGCATAAACAGTGGACAGAAAAACATTATGCTGAACTAGGAAGATTTTCCTTGCCACTATGGTAACACACACCGATTAAAGAAAACAGATGCCTTCATGTTTGGTTTGCTTTTTACCAACCGGCTAGTTATTTATCCTCCAAATCCATGAGGTAGTGACTTATAGATTTTAAGCAGGCCCACACCTCTGTATAACTTAAAATACTTAAACAACAAAAAATAAATACATGCTGGCCATGGTACACTCTTGGGGGGGGGGGGGGGTGGGGGGGGGGGGGGGTGGGGGGGGGGGGGGGTGGGGGGGGGGGGGGGTGGGGGGGGGGGGGGGTGGGGGGGGGGGGGGGTGGGGGGGGGGGGGGGTGGGGGGGGGGGGGGGTGGGGGGGGGGGGGGGTGGGGGGGGGGGGGGGTGGGGGGGGGGGGGGGTGGGGGGGGGGGGGGGTGGGGGGGGGGGGGGGTGGGGGGGGGGGGGGGTGGGGGGGGGGGGGGGTGGGGGGGGGGGGGGGTGGGGGGGGGGGGGGGTGGGGGGGGGGGGGGGTGGGGGGGGGGGGGGGTGGGGGGGGGGGGGGGTGGGGGGGGGGGGGGGTGGGGGGGGGGGGGGGTGGGGGGGGGGGGGGGTGGGGGGGGGGGGGGGTGGGGGGGGGGGGGGGTGGGGGGGGGGGGGGGTGGGGGGGGGGGGGGGTGGGGGGGGGGGGGGGTGGGGGGGGGGGGGGGTGGGGGGGGGGGGGGGTGGGGGGGGGGGGGGGTGGGAAATTTCTAGGATGATTTCTAACAAATGTCCGATACATTCTCTTTAATGGCGGAGATTTTCGGAAGTAAATTGCAGTTTTATATTCTACCGTTATTTATCAAAGGATTCATTAAATTTATGCAAGAGCAAAAATATTTTTGAACATGCCAAGAAATTTCCGAAACATTTGCAAATATTCTAGATGATTTTTAACAAATGTCGGATGAACTATTTTTTTTTTTTTGATTACGGAGATTTTCGGAATTAAATAGCAGTTTTATGTTCTTCCACTATTTATCAAAAGATTCATGAAGTTTTCAAACGCGCAATAATATTTTCGAACATGCCAAGAAATTTCCGAAATATTTTCGAATATTCTAGATGATTTTTAACAAATCTCGGATGAACTATTTTTTTTTTTGATAACAGAGATTATCGGAATTAAATAGCAGTTTTATGTTCTTCCACAATTTATCAAAAGAGTCATGACGTTTTCAAACGCGCAGTAATATTTTCGAACATGCAAAAAATTTGCGAAGGTAAGAAACCTTTTTTGAGTGTTCTAGATGATTTCTAAAAAATGTCCGATACTTTCTCTTTCATGGCAGAGATTTTCGGAAGTAAATTGCAGTTTTATATTCTTCCGTTATTTATCAAAAGATTCATTTAGTTTTTAAACGTGCAAAAATATTTTCGAACATGCTAAGAAATTTCCGAAACATTCTCAAATATTCTAGATGATTTTTAACAAATGTCCGATAAACTATTTTTTTTTTTTTTTTTTTTTTTGATGACGGAGATTTTCGGAATCAAATAGCACTTTTATGTTCTTCCTTTATTTTTGGGCGTTTAAAAACTTAATGAATCTTTTCATAAACAAGGGAAGAACATAAAACTGCAATATACCTCCGCTGCCATTAAAGAAAAAGTACTGGACATTCGTTACAAATCTTCTAGAACACACTAAAAATGTTTCTTACCTTCGGAAATTTTTTGCATGTTCGAAAATATTATTGCGCGTTTGAAAACTTCATGAATCTTTTGATAAGTAACGGAAGAACTTAGAACTGCTATTTACTTCCAAAATCTCCGCGATTAAAAAGATATTATCAGACATTTGTTAAAATCATTTAGAATATTCGAAAATGTTTCGGAAATTTATTGGCAAGTTCCGAAATATTTTTGCGTGTTTGAAAACTTCATGGACCTTTTGATTAATAACGGAAGTACACATAACTGATATTTACTTCCGAATTCGCCTTCATTAAAAGAACAGAAGCAGACTTTCGTTCACCTGTTACACTTTTGGACACGTGCATGCCAATGATGACCGTAAACCATTGCATCTTTGAAGCGTAAGCTTCGGCCTGATCGTTATTTTAAATATCACAAATGTGCAAACCAAAGCTAACATTGACGTTGCAGAATTTAAGTCGGTCTAACACAGTTAATGCTAGCAGCGTTAGGAAGCATAGAAGTTTACCGCAATTAAATGATCCTAGCGTTACGAGCAGTAGAGCAGCCCTCTAACGCTAGTAACGCAACTATCGTCATCGTTACTAGCGTTAAGACTTGTATCGGTAGGAATTTTATCTTCTAAAGCAAAATTTCTAACTCTTAACACTACTAACGTCCATTTTATTCCGAGCTGTACTGTATTACAGCTCAAAAGTGCCCCTTAACCCATATTTTCAAGGAAAAGTGAAGAAATCGCACTGGAAGAATTTGGGTTTCCGTTATTTTATACCCATTCTGATTTGAGAGTCAAAATTATTTCTGTGTACTAACAAGGCACTACACTGCCCATATCACGAAGGTGAGGACATCTTCTGTGATACCTATAGAGGGATTTCAGTCACGTGACTAACCAACTAGACGCAATTTTGAAGGGCAAGACCGCGCGTCTTTTTTTTGTTTTGACGGGCACGCGTCCATTGGGTCACAGTAGTATCTATGGTTATGCCGTGGGGGTGTGCTGTAAATACGCTTACTGTGTGTGTGTTTTGCCCTTCAGTGCCTGGGAATCCACTGCGCATGGCGTCACATGAAATCCCTCTATAGAGATATTACGGCTGAAAAGTGCCCCTAAACCCATATTTTCAAAGAAAAGTGAAGAAATTGCAGAATGTCGGCTTCTGTAATTTCATGCCCATTCCCATTTGCAACTTTACATTCTTCCTGTCTATTAATGAGGTACTACCCTATAGGTTTCAGGAAGAAGAGAGCACCTTGTATGATACAGAGATAATACAGGTCAAAAGTGCCCCTAAACCCATATTTTTCAAGAAAAAATGAAGAAATCACAATATTTGGGTTTCCTTAATTTCATGCCCATTCTGATTTGTGAATCGAAATTCTTCCTCTATACTTCTGAGGTATAAGGCTGCCCATTTCATAAAGATGGGAGCATCTTATGGCACAGTATCAGAGATATTACTGCTCAAAAATGCCCTTTAACCCATATTTTTACTAAAAAATTAACAAATTTCAATATTTGGGTTTCCTTTATTCAATATTCCATTTTCATCTGCCAGTTTAATTTTTCTGTGTGCTACTAAGGCATTCGACTACCAATTTTGTGAAGATGGAAGATCTTGTGTGGATCTAAAAGAGATCATCATTGTTCACACTTGTCTTGTAAATGCCAAAACTTGTATTTTTTAAATGAATAATGAAAATGTTGATGTTTTAGCTGTTTAGGGTCTATACCTATGGAAAATTTTCCTGCTTTTGAAACTTTCAAAAATGATGTGTGTCTTAACAATCTACTTTTCTTTTAATAGCAGAGAAATCAGCAGATCTAGTTATTCAAATGAAGGAAATATATTGGGCATAAAAAATGATCCCAGAGGCCAAAATTTCCCGATGAAAACAAAGAAATTGCAAATTTTCAGTACCACTCATTTCACGTATTTTTGAACTTGGGAGTCCAAATTTCGCCACATACTACCTGGTTATAGGACTACCCATTTAGAAAGATTAAGGTCGTTGGAATACACACTTTAAGAGAATCTGGTACTCAAATTTGTCCCCAGGCACTAAAATTGCCGGTTTTTGGCGAGAAGGGCCACATTCGACAGGTCACTACAACAAAATGGATCAATATCTTGGGAAAAAGTTTCAGTATATTGTAGGAGACTGTTTATTTTACCACTTATACTCCTAAAAAAGTTTTAGACCCCAAATGTTGGTGCAAAAGAGCTTTCTTGAGCTAAATTAGACAAAATGATCAAAATGGCGACCATTTTGAATTGGCTGGCTACCCCCTTTGCACATGAAACAAAAATGGAGCACATACTTTTCTGATTGTCTGACATTTACTCTACATCTTATCAAAGTTTTGTCAAATATAGCAAAAAAAATGCAACAAACCAAAACATCCCTGACTACTATGGGGAAAGCCTCCTTGTTGCATCCCTGCCATTGTGGCCTGCAATTAGACTATGAATGTTAAAATGGCCCTTCCGAAAAAAGGTTCCCCACCCCTGTTCTATTAAAATAATAACCATTTGACCAACATTCTACCCCCCTAGAGACATACAGGGTTGTCTTAGGAAGGAGGACCAACATTCTGTAGCCACTTTGAAGCAATGTTTGTTTCAGATGGTAATCTTGCTTTTCTCCTCAAAGTAACTATCACAATACAGAGCACAACTAAGGTTCATAACTTAATGACAATGGATAGAAATACTCTTTACAGTGAACTAGTTAACTTTCCATTGCCAGTTGTCATACGAAAATATGACTTTTTACACTTTTTTTCTACTGTTTGCAATGAAACTCATTTCAGTTAATTTCGTTGAAGACTTTCCACACAACTCACATTTCGAGTACTTATAGTGAAATGGTGATTAAATTTGCCTAAATTGACGGAAATGATTAAGGCTTGAAAAATGTTTAAAGCAGACAATGCATTTCAATCATAGGGACACAAAGGAAGTACATTATTTAAACATTCATTGACAGTCATTAGCTAAAAAATATTGATTAAAGCTTGGCCTGCTTTAGTAAAGCTCACATCAATGCACACCTGAAACCAGAAAGCCCAAATGCATAGTGATTCCTTGCCAAATGGGGATGCTTTGTTGCACTGAGGTTTATCCCTTAAATTTATCATTGCTTGACTACATCATTTTATGATGTTTTAAAGATTTGACCTCTGCTGACCTCACATGACCTTTGAACCCCACCAAATATAACAAACCAGAAAGCCAAAAGGCTTAGTGATTCCTTGCCATATTGATATTGTAACAAACATGAATCACCCACATGACAAGCATGAGATCCCTCACAGTTATCCTACTTGAGATATCATGTTAATACGGCCAAATGCTTTCGAAATCTTGCTACCGAAAATGACCTACATGCTAAATATTAACAATCCACAGGCCAAGTATGTGATCCCTCATAGTTATCCTCCTTGAAATATATTTACTAGCTCTTGACCTTTTGTGACCTTAAATATTAACCTTCGACCTGCACGAAAAATAGTAGGGATCATCCACATGTCAAGTGCGAGATCCCTCACAGTTATCCTTCTTGAGTTATCGTGTTTATCGTGTTTACAAGGTTTTGACCTTTTGGCCTCTGGTGACCCGAAATGACCTTTGACCACCACCAAAAATAATAGGGATCATCTACTCAATGTGGGCAATCAACATACTAAGTATGAGATCCCTCACAGTTACCCTTCTTGAGATATCATGTTAACAATGTTTTGACCTTTTGACCTGTGGTGACCCTACATGACCTTTGACCTCCACCAAAAATAATAGGGATCATCTACTCAATATGGGCAATCCACATGCTAACTATGAGATCCCTTACAGTTACCCTTCTTGACATATAGTATTTACAAGGTTCTGACCTTTTGACCACTAGTGACCTCAAATAACCTTTGACCACCACCAAAAATAATAGGGATCATCTACTCAATGTGGGCAATCAACATACTACGTATGAGATCCCTCACAGTTACCCTTCTTGAGATATCATGTTTACAAGGTTTTAATGTTTTGACCTCTGATGACCCCAAATGACCTTTGACCTCCACCAAAAACAATAGGGATCATCTACTCAATATGGACAATCCACATGCTAAGTATGAGATCCCTCACAGATACCCTTTTTGAGATATCATGTTTACAAGATTTTCACCTTTTGACCTCTGATGACCCCAGATGACCTTTGACCTCCACCAAAAATAATAGAAATCATTTACTTAATATGGGTAATCCACATGCTAAGTATGAGATCCCTCAAAGTTACCCTTCTTGAGATATAGTGTTTACAAGGTTTTGACCTTTTGTCCACTGGTGACCCCAAATGACCTTTGACCTCCACCAAAAACAATAGGGATCATCTACTCAATATGGGCAATGAACATGGTAAGTATGAGATCCCTCACATTTATCCTTCTGGAGATACTGTGTTTACAAGCAATTTCCAGGGTATTTACTATTTGACCTCTGGTGACCCCAAATGACCTTTGACCTCCACCAAAAAAAATAGGGATCATCTACTTAATATGGGCAACCTACCTGCCAAGTATGAGATTCCTCGGAGTTACCCATCTTGAGATATCGCGTTTACAAGGTTTTGACCTTTTGACCTCCTGTGACCCCAAATGACCTTTGACCTCCATCAAAAACAATAGGGTCATCTACTCAATATGACCAACCCACACACCAAGTATGAGCTCAGTCATAGTTACCCTTCTTGAGTTACCGTGTTTACAAGCAAAGCATCACACACACATACATACACACATACACACACACATACACACACACGACATCACCATCGCATAGATTCCTTCTGCCTTTGGCAAGGAATCAAAAAGAAAACCTGAAGTGTCTTGAAAGGGATTCAACTCCAAAGGATCTTAGATCTTGAAAATTCTTCGAAATTTTGCTTCTTGACCTCTGGTGACCCCAGATGATGATCTTGGGAATACTTGGGATATTTTGCTGTTTGACCTCTGGTGATACCTGATGACTATCTTGGGAATTCTTGGGAAATTTCACTTTTTGACCTCTGGTGACCCCATATGATGATCTTGGGAATTCTTGGGAAAGTTTGCTTTTTGACCTCTGGTGACCCCACATAACAATCTTGGGAATTTTGGGAAAATTTTGCTTTTTGACCCTTGGTGACCCCAGATGATGATCTTGGGAAATTTCGCTTTTTGACCTCTGATAACCCCAGATGACGATCTTGGGAATTCTTGGGAAATGTTGATTTTTACCCCAGCGACCCCAGATGACAACCTTGGGAATTCTTGGGAAATTTTGCTTTTGACCTTTAGTAACCCAAGATGACCTCTGACCTTTACCAAAAACAATAGGGTTCTTTCTTACATCATGACAAATCTATATACCAAATAAGAAAAGTGTCAGTCATTCCTACCTTGAGATATCGTGATTATGATCTTTTCAGCTTTTTACTTCAAGTGACCTCAAATGACCTTTGAACTTCAACAAAAACAAAAGGCTTCTTCCTCTTAACATGACAAATCTATGTACCAAATAAGAAAAGTGTTGGTCATTGCTATCTTCAAATATCATGTTTACAAGCCGTTTATGAGGTTTTTGCAGTTTAACCTCTGGTGACCTCAGATGACCTTTGACCTCAACCAAAACAACAGGGTTCTTCCCCTCAACATGACAAATTTATATAGGCCATTCCTATCTTGACATATCGCCATTTCAAGGTTTTCGGTGTTTTGACCTCTGGTGACCTCAAATGACCTTTGACCTCCACCAAAAACGATAGGATTCTTTCCCTCAACATGACAAATCTATACACTAAATATGAAAAGTGTTGGTCATCCCCATTTTGAGATATCGCGATTACAAGGTTTTTGGTTTTTGACCTCTGATGACCTCAGATGACCTTTCACCTCTACCAATAACAATGGGGTTCTTCCTCTCAACATGACAAATCTATCTAGGCCACTCCTACCTTGACATATCGCGATTTCAAGGTTTTGACCTATGGTGACCTCAAATGACCTTTGACCTCCACCAAAAACAACAGGATTCTTTCTCTCAACATGACAAATCTTTATCTCAAATATGAAGTGTCGGTCATTCCTATCTTGAGATATCGTGATTAACGAGCTTTTCGGCTTTTTACCTCCAGCGACCTCAAGTGACCTTTGGTCTTCACCAAAAATAATACGGTTCTTCCTCTCAACATGACAAATCTACATACCACATATGAAAAGTGTCGGTCATTCCTATCTCGAGATACCGCTATTACAAGGCTTTCGGCTTTTGACCTCTGATGACCTTTGACCTCTACCAAAAACAACAGGGTTCTTCCTCTCAACATGACAAATCTATGTAGGCCACTCCTATCTTGACATATCGCGATTTCAAGGTTTTCTATGACCTCTGGTGACCTCAAATGACCTTTGACCTCCACCATAAACAATAGGATTCCTTTTCTCAACATGACAAACCTATATATCAAATATGAAGTGTCAGTCATTCCTATCTTGAGATAACCCAATTACGAGCTTTTCGGCTTTTTACCTCCAGTGACCTCAAATGATCTTTGACCTTCAACAAAAACAACAGGATTCTTCCTCTCAACATGACAAATCTATATACCAAATATGAAAAGTGTCGGTCACTGCTATCTCGAGATAACGCGATTACAAGCCATTTACAAGCTTTCTGCAGTTTAACCTATGGTGACCTCAGATGACCTTTGACCTCTACCAAAAACAATAGGGTTCTTCCTCTCAACATGACAAATCTATATACCAAATATGAAAAGTGTCGGTCACCCATATCTCGAGATAACGTGATTACAAGGTTTTTCGGTTTTTGACCTCTGGTGACCTCAGATGACCTTCGACCTCCAAAAACAATACGGTTCTTCCTCTCAACATGACAAATCTATATACCAAATATGAAAAGTGTCGGTCAATCCTATCTTGAGATAACGCGATTACAAGCAGCATCACACACACACATACACACACACACATTCATTGCCTTACGGGGTACTAGGACAGGACCCGTTAAGGAATTCACGGGATTTCCCCATCAGCCTGGCTGACCTCCAACTAACCCAGCAGACGTACGTGTCTGGAGGGCGGGCTGCTTGCCAAGGCAGGCACGTGCAGCTGCATGAGACTTCTCATTGCAGTGGCCGAATTTTCGGGTAACTACGCCAGTTACGAGCCGTGCACACACGCACACACACACACACACACGACATCACCATCGCATAGATTCCTTGCCTGCCTATGGCAAGGAATCAAAAAGACAATTGTTTCTGGGTTACTTGGTTGTGAAAGAGGCGCATCATCACTAGAAAGGGGGAAGTCAACAGTGCTAAACAATAGGGACAAAAAGACCTGACAGTCCAATTTTGATACCTGCAAGGGATTAAATCATTTTCAAGTACATATTGTCTGACAGATTTGGTTGGGTCTCCTTCCTAAAACCTTACTGGTTAATATTATGAAAGAGGTACTGGTTCTAGTTTGACTGTTTGACTGGGAGCAACACATGTATTTTCAGAAGACGGTTCACAAGATCGAAGGTTCACTAGAACAAAAATCTCCGTGATCGAAGATCTACTTTGGGTTAGAGGCAGGGTCAGCATTTGAAACATACAGAATAAGGTTAAGGATTAGTATAAGGCTAAACCAAATGTCACCCTAGAGTGATTTCAGACCAGAAAGCCCAAAGGCTTAGTAATTCCTTGCTGAATGGGGATGCTTTGTTGCACTGAGATTTATCCCTCAAATTTATCTTTCTTGACTATATCATTTTACCATGTTTTAACAATTTGACCTCTGCTGACCTTACATGATTGTTGAACCCCACCAAATATAACAAAAACGAAAATCTGAAGTGTCTTGAAAGGGTTCAACTCCAATGGATCTTGCATCTTGAAAATTCTTGGGAAATTTTACTTTCTGACCTCTGGTGACCCCAGATGACAATCTTGGGAATACTTGGGATATTTTGCTGTTTGACCTCTGGTGACTCCTGATGACTATCTTGGAAAATTTTGCTTTCTGACCTCTGGTGACCCCATATGATGGTCTTGGAAATTCTTGCTTTTCAACCTTTAGTGACACCAGATGACGATCTTGGGAATTCTTGGGAAATTTTGCTTTTTGACCTCTGATGACCCCATATAACAATCTTGGGAATTCTTGGGAAATTTTGCTTTTTGACCCTTGGTGACCAAGATGACGATCTTGGGAATTCTTGGGAAATTTTGCTTTTTGACCTCTGGTAACCCAAGATGACCTTTGACCTCCACCAAAAACTAGGGTTCTTCATTACATCATCACAAATCTATACACCCAAATATGAAAAGCATCGGTCATTCCTATCTTGAGATATTGTGATTACGAACTTTTCACCTTTTTACCTCCAGTGACCTCAAATGACCTTTGACCTTCACCAAAAACAAAAGGCTTCTTCTCAACATGACAAATCTACATACCAAATATGAAGTGTCGGTCATTCCTATCTCGAGATATCATGTTTACAAGCCGTTTACGAGGTTTTCGCAGTTTAACCTGTGGTGACCTCAGATGACCTTTGACCTCTACCAAAAACAATAGAATTCTTCCTCTCAACATGACAAATCTATGTAGGCCATTACTATCTTGACATATTTCAAGGTTTTTGGTCTTTTACCTCTGGAGACCTCAAATGACCTTTGACCTCCACTAAAAACAATAGGATTCTTTCTCTCAACATGACAAATCTATATACCAAATACGAAGTGTTGGTCATTCCTACTTTGAGATATCGTGATTACGAGCTTTTCGGCTTTTTACCTCCAGTGACCTCAAAAGACCTTGACCTTTACCAAAAATAACACGGCTCTTCCTCTCAACATGACAAATCTATTTAGCAAATATGAAAAGTGTCGGTCATCGCTATCTCGAGATATCGAGATTACAAGCCATTTACGAGGTTTTCGCAGTTTAACCTAACCTACGGTGACCTCAGATGACCTTTGACCTCTACCAAAAACAGTAGGGCTCTTCCTCTCAACATGACAAATCTATATACCAAATATGAAAAGTGTTGGTCATCCCTACCTTGAGATATCGCAATTACAAGGTTTTGGGCTTTTGACCTCTTGTGACCTTTGACCTCCTCCAAAAACAATAGGGTTCTTCCTCTCAACATGGCAAATCTATATACCAAATATGAAAAGTGTCAGTCATTCCTATCCTGAGATATTGCGATTACAAGCAGCGTCACAAACACAAATACACACACACACAGTTGTGCTTTACATACTGTTTGAGGATCTCATTGTTTTCTCTATTGTGTTTGCTTCCTTAACCCTCACTTTAACAATAGACTCTCTATTGTTAAACTTCTGAGGATAAGAGAAATCTATTGTATTTCCTTCTAAGGACCTGAAATCCATTGTTTAGGTCCTCAATCTAAATGGAAAGTAAGTGCACACGCACACACACACCCACACACACCCACACACACACGACATCACCATCGCATAGATTCCTTGCCTGCCTACGGCAAAGTATCAATAATGAAATGTAAACTAATTATTTCGTGATGTCACATCGGCAGACAGCGTTCACCAGACGTGCATGCAAAACTCAGATTGATTTTTGAACAAATATCATTCTGACGAGCAGTATAAGTTACATAATTGTAGCAGAACAGTTCATTGTGAGACAAACTAGGATCAGTTATCGATATAGCATGACCATCCTTAGAACAAAGTCTGAATAAAAAACTATTGGTCTGATTTAGAAAAATTTGGATAGGATTTAGGATTGAAAATCGCTGTAGTGTGACCAACCCTTTAGCCTCAGGTTACCACTACAGTTTGGATTAGGGTTAGGATTAAGTTTCGAGCTAGGATCATCAGTCTAGTGAACTTCTGATGTAATAACCCTTCGATCTGTAGTGAACACTCAATCTGTGGTGAACGTTAGCTCATATTTTTTACTGGATCGTCAAGTAATCTTTTACTAACATCACTTTCCATGTTATTTTATACTGCAAGTCCATCAAAGCTGAATGGGTGCAATATAAGGCTGTGCCGGTTAAACGGTTAACCAGTTACCCAACCGATCCATCAGTTAAACGTTCACCAAATGTCATTTCGTTTAACCATTTTTGTATCCTAATGAATCAGTCGCCGCTGCTCAGCTTTATATCTTAACTTGTTTATGCAATAAGCCACATAAGTTGCTTGCCTAAAACCACATAACAATGGGTAAACTTTGGCCCTAAAATTACAAAAGGTTAAAAAAACTTCCAAAAGGGCCTTTTCAATGCCAGTTGCACAGACTGCATTGTGCAGCTTTGTTTGGTATATCGATCCTTTTGCCCAATGATCTGTGAGTGTCTAGCCAAAAATAACCTGACAATAAACTTTCACGCAACCTTTGAGAAGGATTAAAAAATATCAAAGGTACAGGATCAAACTAGGCACCACATGCTACAGCAATCCAGCATACCTTTTAAATGTGTGGAACACTTTTGAAAACCAGATAAATAAGACTAAAAAGTTACTTCTAGAAAGTAGAAAAATATGCTTAACTTGGTTCATGACAAATGCACTTTGGGAATTTTCCCTGGGCGTAACTTCCAAGGTTATGTGTTTACAGTACATCAGGCCCAAAATGAATGCAATCTGCACAAAATAGTTACCAAGCTATGTAATTCTGGGCTCAATTATGCAACCCTGGCTTGTAAGCCCTGTACGGTGCAACTAAAATATTTGTAAATATGTCACCCCATTTAAGCTGAGTAAATAACTTTAACAAGTGACTACTATACATTTTTCATAAATTTATCATCATTAGAAGAATTCCAGAAAATGCTTCAACCCCCAAAATACATCCAGTAGAGTGAAATTCTTTCTGCCATTTTATGTATTAACCCCAAATTATAAATTATGGAGCATTCCAATGTTGAACTTCATGAATAATCATATTATTTTCTAACATAATTAGCACAGCTGGTTGAGCTTGCATGGCGTGGCCATGTTCTTTGCATACACAATTGTTCATCACATACTCTACGTGCATTGTATGCAGTATTGTACGCAATCGTACCAGAGTGAGCGAGACTACTGTACGAGTCCTCTTTACACATACTGTATTTGAGTAGCTTTCGATATCGTAATTTCTTTCATAATTACGACAAAACTTTGGTATTTTCTGTAGGTAGTAGTAGAAAGGCAAGTTCACAGTGCATGCAGGGATATATACGGGTAAAAATTTTCACACCACTACAGCATTACGAAATTCTTAGCAGACACATATTACGTATGAACTGTAGCAACATCACAAGGCACACTGCAGTATACACTGTATGTGTTATGCTTGTGCTCAACGCTACATACATGTGCTCTAAGGTCTGTGAGATACTGCATCGCTGTAGCTGGATAGGTGCATCTAGTACTGCGATAATGCCAGTAATATCCACAGGCTTCTCATCTTACGATGCTACATGTTAGATTGCAAAAGTCTCACAAACAGTTATCAGTGGCATACCAAAAAGTACGCATATTTGTGAAAAGTTTGAATAAATGCATGATTTGCCTTGCTTACGGACTGCTTACCAAAACCTTGCGAATAATGCAAACGTTTTGCCATGCATGCTACTCCGGCGAACATCACTAACAGCGCCATTTTTTTGCACAAAGTTTGGTATTTAAAGTGGTGGTGCTCTTCCGAAATGTTGATTTTGTTCATATCACTTGACTTGATTTCATTTTCGGTTAACAGTTAACTGTTCGGATAATAGAAACCATTAAACAGATAGTGAATTAACTGGAAATGCACAACATAAACAGATAGTGAATTAACTGGAAATGCACAACGCTAGTGCAATATGTGTATTCTTTGCAAGGAAACAGAAAGTCTTATATGCAAAGGAGTGAGACATGAAATATATGGTAATTTTTAAATGTTTTGCATTTTTTCATCTCATCTCCCTAGCTCCTAAACCGTAAGTCCAATGAAGTTCAAGCTTAGTGGGTAGGCACCTGACTGAAGTTAGATGAGGAAAGTGTGATACAGTGTCAACTAGATAAAACAGTCAAGTTCAAATACAGTTCAAATTTGGCTTCAAATACAGCCCAAATACGGTGCAAGTCCTTCCCTTCAGTCGCCTCTTACGACAGGCAGGGAATACCGTAGGCATATTCTAAAACCCCCAGCCCACAGGGGGCTATCTGACTATGAAAACTCATGCATGTGTAACCAATGACATAATAGGTCAAAGGTCAAATCTGCTAAAACTTGGGTTTTTTGCTGTTATTTACCTATCAGTGTTTAAGATTTAAAAAGTAATAAAACCACATGATATGCTAGGACTAATAACATAATTTTTGAAAGTGTTTTTTGGGTTGGTAGGGGTGAGGTCAAAGGTCACATTTGCCTGAATTTTTGCATGCATATCGTTAGTGTCATATGTCTAAAATCAAAAGGTAGTTCAAATAAGCTAAGATTGGTTTTTACCCATTCTTTGCACAACAGTATGTTACAGTATGAAATGGTATGAAATTTCTTTAACCCCAACATGTTAGAGAATTTGGGGAAGATAAGATCTCATGGATTGCCCTCTTGTTATTTTTTCTTTCTTTTGATGCTCTTCATCTCAAAATTGCAAGCTTGAAAAACCTTCGATATAGTCTCAGCAGTAGAAGTACCCATTACATTTATATCTTATTTAGGTAATGTTCCATACTATCATGACAATTCGAAGTGAGAGTAACAGCATAGCTACTGTATGTAGCACATTTTCCCTCTTAAAAAAGTTTACCAAATAATGATTACCTTGCTGTACATTAACAAAAAATGTACACCTTTCCTGGTTCCTAGCACTATCAGTGAATGTGTAGGTAACTGGAGTTGTACCAACACCGAACTGTGATCCAGGAGTGTGTGAAGCTGATACTGTATATCCAGATGAATCAGTGGCTGTTGGGGGAGTCCAGAAGACTGAACGAGTGGTGACACCTGCCGGAACCATCTCAACAATGTCATCAGGACAATTGCTCACTTCCGGTGGTGCATTATCACCTTAAATGAGCAAACAACAAATTAATAGAGCTATTGAAGACAAAAAAAAAAAAAACAACAGTGAAAGAGCCTTAATAGGTATGCTGTACTCTTTTCAGTCCAAAAAGCATGACAACTTGCATGCTGATACTTAATTAGGGTGTTTAAATTCTTTTCCAATTTTGTATGTCTTAAATATTCTCTAGAAAAGACTCTTGCTTTTAGATTTGACATTTGCAAGGCTTGCTTACAGGCACATGATCAAAATTTTATTTTGCCAATACATGGAGAGCTTTCACTGGATCCTATGAACAAAAACAAGCAGTTTGTATTTAAGTTGTTCTTGATCCCAGGTTAAAAATTAGCTGCAAGAATTGTAAAAAAGATTGCATTCACACAATTCTTACCAGCCAAGTTATTACTATTGCTAATACTGTTACACCTCTACGTTCCAGTACTTCTATGTCCCATCACACATAACCTTTGTACTCTCACCCTAACCTAAACCTATTCCTAACACTGACCCTCACATAGACCTGTTGGAAGATAATAGAGACATCAGAAAAAAGAGACACTGGAACATACAGCAGTCACCACTATATACTGCAATACAACATGTAGAACTATGTGCATGTAGGTCCACTTTGAAGAAAATTCAAAGCAAATTGATGTACGTGAAGAAGTTTGCAGTATACGCCTCCAAAAAGGGTTCAAAGATGGATTGCACCAAATAAAAACAAGCATCATATCACTGCTGTTGCCTTTGTTATGCTCAATACATGTCTTCATAACTACTTAGATACATTAAGGAAGAAATTTATACCTGATACAGTTGAATTCATTTTAAAATATAAGGTAGACTTCTGTGAACTGTCTGCAAACTCACAAGTTTATGGACACGAAAATGTCATCGGCCTTTTTGATGTAACCAGATAACTCAAAGGCTTTAATAGTGATTCCTTGCCAAAGAAAATGAAAGGTGTCCATCTTTCATATCTTGCACTATTGCATTTACTAGCATATTTCTACCATTTTCACTATTTCAAGTTTTACCTTCAGAGACCTCAAATAACCTTTGACCTCAATCAAAAACAACTGGGTTCATCTTCTGACTACAACCCATCCATATGCCAAGCATAAAAAAGTATCCATTCCTCCTAACTTGAGATGTCTTGCTTACAAGGTTAAACCTCTGACTTCCGCCAAAAAGAGTAGATTTGTTCCTCTAAATATGATAAATCCATATACAGTACCAAGTATGAAAAGTAACCATCACTCCTTTCTTGAGATACCATGTTGGCCAAGCCATTTCCAAGGTTTCTGTAATTTTACATCTGGTGACTTCAGATGACCTTTGGCCTCTTCCAAAATATAGGGTACATCTTCTGACTAAACTGCATCCACATGCAAAGTATGAAAATTATTCATGCTTCCTTCCTTACAACATTGTGTTAACAAGATTTTTGGTTTTTGACCTCTGGTGACCTCAAATGATCTCTGACTGCCACCAAAAATGACAGGGGTTCTTCTTCTTAATATCATATACCATATAACAAGTATGAAAAGTATCTATCATTCATATCTTGAGATATCATGTTTACCAGCAAGCATCACCAACACACATACACATGCCAGTGATGTAGTACTCCAGACTGATCTCAGTCTCGAGACCGGTTTTTCTCGGTCTCTGTCTTGACACCCTGTGGTCTCAGTCTTGGTCTGGACCCTTGTGGTCTCTGAAAATTTTTCGGTCTTGCTTTAAGACCGGCAAAAAAACTTGTAATTTCTTTTCACTTTTTGTTTTAAAATAAACTCATTTATTTCAAAATAATTTTTAGTTCATTTACTTTGAAAAAATAATTCATTGAGAAAAAAAAATCATTAATCCAGTGAGTCCATACACTACATCTATTATGGGTTGAACGTTCTTCTGTGAGCTACTGAGGGGGTCTTTAACTTGGTCAATGGGGATACTAGTGCATTGGACAAGCACACAGGTCAGGTTACTCAGTAAAATCAGAACAGTGGCAGCTTGGTACTGCACTGCATTGCCTGTTCAATGTGTCTGTGTGTGTGCTGAAATCCCCTTCTCAGTGTTTGTTCAGTGCTATCCATTTCTACCTCTTCGGGGTTGCCTGCAGGCCTTCCATGACCATATTTAACTCAATCTGGCTACTAATACTCAACTGGCTATCAAAAACTAGAATGAACTAAATATACCAGTTCCAGATATAAATATCTTAACTTATCATCCAGAATTCTTTCTTAGATGGGAAAAATGTGCAAATGAAAAACATTTGGTCATCATGATTAGATATGATACTACAGCTATCTGGCAACTCTAAAGGCTATGAGTCAAGGCCTAAATATTACACACTGTTAACTGTATATTATATGCTAGGCCTACACAGTTATCTGCAATCCTGTCCGGTAACTGAAGTGCCACACCCCATGGTCATGTTTGGTCCAAAGGAAAAGTTGGCACTAATTTGAGTTTTGTGACTCATTTTTCTGTGGTTGGACAAACTCACTATGATGCATGAATTGGCACCAAGTTCATCAACACTGAACACTTGTAGCACTGACTGACTCTGTTTTAAAGAGAAGGGCCACATTAGAAAAATACATGATTATGTTGTAAGTTATTAATTATGTTTTAACTTTGTTTGGCATATGATAACAGAAAACAGATGTATACATCAATGGGCTGATGCACTCTTGATGCTAGAGGTCATTTGTAGAGCATATGTAATAAAGTTAGGTAAAAAAAGTATTCAGAAAGTTGAACAGTATGTTTCACTTTCCTATACAATATGTACATTCAGTCTCGGTCTCCGTCTCTGTCTCAGATCTTGTTGGTCTCAGTCTCGGTCTCAAAGTTCTGCTCGTGGTCTCGGTCTCGGTCTTGGCACCCTCTGGTCTCGGTCTTGGATGTGCTTGTCTCAACTACAACACTGACACATGCCCACACATGCCATCATGACTGTATGGATTCCATTTGCCTTTGGCAAAGAATCAAAAAGAATTAACAGCATTAAAAAAAATTGCAATTCCCATCAGAATCCATCAAATATGACCATCTTACGAGACAATTACTGTTTTTGGACTAACATCATGAATAAACATGAGCTAAGTATGCAAATATGTGATGTGGAAAGAGGGACTGATAAGATATGTTTTCTATGCATGTTTTGTTTGCTTAACCTTCATTCCAAGGACAGTTGTAATCAGTGTTTATGCTAGGGCTCAACAAGAATGCCAAGAGGCATAGTGATTCCTTGCCAAGTTAAGAGATGGAGTAGGTTTGAGTGCATAAGTTTAAATCTTCCTCGCAACCAATAAGGACACCATGGTAGGCTTGTGTAAGCAATAAAATGCATGACATGAAGTTTCTTCATGTATCCCTTATTGAGATAATGTGGTTACAAAAGATTTTACATTTTGCCAGCTGGTGACCTCAAATGACCTTTGACCTCTCTTAAAAGCATTCCCAAATGACATCTTTACACATTGAACTTACACATTAACTTTGAAGTGTGCCACTCTTATCCTTCACAAGAACCACAATCTAAAAAAATATTGAGATGTCAATATATTTTCAGTAGAGTCAAAAAGCCCCACTGTCAAAGATATGATTGATTGACAGCCCTGTGATTTTATGAGGTTGGTGACAGGGAAATGGAATGTGTACTGTAGTCCCTAAAGAACAATTGCCATCATTAGCAATGACAGTAAGTACACAGCTCACCCTAAATGATGTGCCCAGGTAATTGGTGCTGGCATAGGGGCAGCAGAGATTCACTCACAGCAACAGTCGGAGATCTGACCTCAATTGAGCCGTTATTTCATCATTATTAAGCACTGTGACCTGCACCGGAAGTTGCTTATATTCTGTTTTCCGGTTTACAATGCTTGCGCAAACAAATTCATGAGCTCGGATAGAATCGGCTTATTTTCACATCCACGAGTCACTCCGAGCTGTCTGACATGAACTATTTAAAAAAACATACCTTTAACCCCGTAATTAAACGAGTAACAACGGAAAATTCCGAATTTAGTGCTCTCTGACGACGATTTTCCCCATCGTTATGAAATTCAACTTGTACAGGTGAGCATTTTTACTGGTATTTTATCATTTTGTGAGAATAGCATCTTAAACATAAACGGGGAATAAAATGTTTGGTTTCAGGTCCTTAACAAAATCATACAGCCCCTGACAAATGATTCTAGGTATTTCAGGCCTGATTTTGAATGAAATTTAGGCTATAAAGTGGACTTCTGGGCTAGGTATTCTTAAAAGAATGATACAGTATCCTAACGTTACTCTGCATATGCAGAGTGCACGCTTGTGTGAAATTACTCGTTTCAATGTGGCTAGGCCCAGTGATCGCCTCATGTATTTTATCGTAATCAATAACGCAAGTCGGACCGTGTCCGTGCATTAGTTTTGTACATATGATGTGTGGTGCAGTGTCAATGGCAATTGTTTGGTATGTTTAGGCCCTATTTAATATGAATTACGCCTAACAATCATAACATTTGAAGGCATGATCGAACTTGAAGTCCTGTGCGCCTAACTTTAGGGCCTAGTGCCGGGCCCACAGGCGCCCCTTATGTTGTATAGTATACCATATACTATGTATTATATGGACGGAAAGGTATGTCACAAATCTCCTAGCTCGAACAAACAACTTAAGTTTCTTTCATAATTACTGCACTTTTCTCGCCAAATTTGTCTACATCAAAACTTTTGGTCATAAGGTACCTCAAGCAAGGCAGTTCTTTTTCCCATATAATTTCACATGGTGTTGTCGGAAGGATGAAATTTCCATGGAGTAACAGTCTGAGGATGGTAGCTGCTGATAGGAGAGCTTTCAGCACTTCCACACTATAATTAAATACTCCTAAAATATTCTCTAAAGTTCTCTTTACTTTCAAGATCACTTCCTAAATTTGTCAAGTATATTTCGCTTTCATTATTACAAACCATCCATTATTACTAGCCATCTACCATTCCTACAAATCAGGGCTTGTTATTAGTTGAGTCATGACAAGCCAAGAAATTTAAGTATAGATCTGCATGGTTGGGTAGCAAAAATGTATAAAGATTTTCCCAGAAAATAATTTTTAGAAGAAGGTATTTTATTTGTAGACCTTACTGTGGTTTCCATAAATTATCAATGTGGGGGTATACTGCAGGTGGAAAGTTGCAATGCTAGGCCGGTAACAAAATTACACTGCTGATGATTTAATACATAGTAGCTAGTACTATAGCTACATTTCCATCTCCTTTTCTGTTCATGTAACCCCAACCATGTATTACTAATAGTATCACTTGTTGCCTGGGCTGCAGTTACTGTCTGTGGTCACTCTTGGCTACAAAATGGCTCTTCCCAAGGTATTAAGTCGACGTGACATGTTAGTTTAAAACTTAACATTGTAGTACTTGTCACAAATAAGATGCTGTACCAAAACACTGTTGCAAATTCAAGAGTACTGTACCTAATACTTCATTTTGTGTTGACTCTTGAGCTAAGAATTATATTTATGATTTTTAAATTGACATTTCAAATGCATGTGTACTGCGGCAATCCTTTCAAAGTAAAGGTCGTTTGCTATGTCAGTGATTACTGTGCCTTATGGTGTGGCTTAGGTTGGAATTGTATGGCTAGCTATGTGTTATTCTGAAATTGTGTTTGTACTATGTAGTTATGTTAGTTGGCATTTCCTTTAAAAATTGTGGCACAGAAATATTTTCAAGTTCGTAGGTGGACTGGAAAGTAGTAAAATTCATTATGTGATTCATCAAATGGGTAGATATGGAACGAGAGGAAAACCACATGCCAACTTTACATGTAGTGTGGAGATTTTTCAGTCTTTTTTCTGAAATGTTGTCATTCAAAAATGTAAATATTCTTCATCAAATCAGTTACCCTGTACTTTATCTTACCTCTCATAACTTGTAACACTGAGACCTTTGCGAAGGTCTGGCCACCATATTTTACTGTACCTTTCAGCTTGATGTGGAATTGGCCATTTTATTGTCAGGGTTTGACAAGAGTAACCTTAATGTAGGATTTTACAAAAAAAAATGTTCGACTGTACACGGTACCATCTTGCTGCTAACGTTTACAAAATAAGTTGCATTTTTTCAATCTTTTTCACACACATCATTCTTTGGTATGTTTTTTACCAACTTGGTAAAATAAATTCGGCAGTATAATGAGTACACTGCTATTAAATTTATTTCATCTTTATATTACTTTTATTAATGTTTAGTGAAATGTTTCCTTTGGCCACTTACATAAACATTCATTTTTGTCTGCCTTTTGTCCTGTTTAAAAGAAGTTTGATTGTTTGTTCATGTGTTTCTTTTTGCAATGAATACACACTTATACCCTGTATATGTCTGCTTTGGTTAATAGGGCTTGTCAGTTAGTTTCTTTAGATGGGAGACACATTTATCGTTTGCAGTATTCATTATTTTTGAACTGATGAAAAGACTTCGTGTAAACACATCAATCTAACATCTTGCCAGTTGTGCATTCTTTAATTTAATTATTTAAGAAAAAAAACGAGCCAAAGACTTTGACAGAAGTAACACTACTTGTTTGATGTATGTTTTGTGGCAATGTTACAAGCCAATAGTGTGTGTGGTCATGTGTGTGGTGTAAACTTGTAAAAGTTCTTACAGGGTAGTTTTCATGTCACACTTTACAAGCACGCTTTCATATTTTTTTTATACAGTGTAGCTTGTTGTGTTCTTGAGAGTGTTCCTCTTGGTATATTTCTTCATTCTTGTTTTTCAGTAAAGTGTGACAGCAGAGGTGTAAACCCTCATGCTATGAGTGTATGGTGTATCAAAGGCTTGCCAGGATGTGGTTTTATTCTGTATTTTGCTATATAGCCTGGTATATATAGTCCTCCTGTTAAAGTTTTCTTGCTTTCTTAACTTTTGTATGCATTTGTGCTTTATGAACAACGGTTCATTAAAATGTTTACACACAAATTTCTGAAAAGTTAAGTACATGTTGTGATTATTTGCACACAGTCTTTAGCAGTAGTATAATCATGCTACCAAACCCTGTGTGCATGTTTTAACTACTTTTGTACATGAGGTTCTGTTGTATTTACGAGCTTGCTCGCAACTTTCTGTTTTTAAGGGTTTACTTAAGACTCATTTGTTCAATACTGCTTATACTTAATGAACTTCTCTGTTTTCTTGTAAAGCGCCTTGAGCAGTAACAGCTTGGAACTGATTGGCGCTATATAAGCCTAATTTATTATTATTATTATTTTGAACCACCTCTGTAAAGGTCTGCCATTACAGCCAGGCTTCAACAAATTCATTTTTCATTACTTGTTCACTGGGCTAGCTGTTCTCTTAGTGTACTTGTCCTCATGAATATCTACTTGTCTACTAACCTGCTAGCAGTAGTTATCATAACTTTTTACCCTGTGTGAACCAGGCTTGCCCTGTGGGCTATGATATTGATCAGTGCATTTGTCCAAGTTACTTTTTGCTTGCCCCGGACTGTCAGGTAGGGGATTTGTCGAAGCCTGATTACAGTACCACACTGCAGTATAGCAACCGTCCATAAGTCAAAGTGTGCTTTCAGAGATGAGTTATTATTCACCATACATATTAAATTTTGTGTTTATTTCAATATATACTAAATCTGTTATGGTTTTTACAAATATACTGTACAGTCCTTCAAACTTTTTTTTAAGGCTGACAGGGGTTGTGAATAGTTATTTGAAAAAAGTTTGAAAAGAAGACTTTCAATAAATTCTAGTGTATGAGAGAACTTTAATAAGCATTTGTTTGTGCATTACTTTTGATTGCACTACATTTAAATCTATGCAACAGTTTGCTGCGAATGGTGACCAACTTTTCAACCAGCAAACAAGCTCGATGGAAAGGTCTGTATACTTTGTTTCCACTTTCAATTCTTCCCCAAATTAAAGGAAATTTTTGAATATGTTATTCTTATACTTCTTCCCTGAGCTGTAATTCATGTACAGTATTGTGTCAACCTGCAGCATACTGCTGAAGGATGTGTTGGCTTGCTTTTGTCTGGCCAGGGAGTTGCTACTTGAATAGTAATTCCCTGGTCTGCCTGAGGAAAGGTGAGGACAGGTGTGAATTGGCACATCCCCTTAGATGATTCCCACAGGTACAGTTTTCTCCTAAACACGTATATACCCACCCCCAGGATTAAGTTCTTTGAGAATTCCACCTAAGACAATCACACTACCACTAAATTTCCCTCAAAACAAAGTCCGGGTGAGTTCTGGGTGAGAATTGTCCATGGACATATTGTGGGGGGGGGGGGGTACAGGGGAAATGTCCAGTGGGGAAGTACAGGGGTTGTTAGTCACAAACTTACTAGGATGGATACTAGGATGGATGTAAGACATAAAGCCAAAATTTCCCTGTACAACCTCCCTTTTTATCCCTATCAGAAGTGGGCCTTACTGTGAATGTGACTGAGCACTAAATTTGTCAGGTCCCCTCACACAATGGGTCTACCAAGTCACTTCCAAGTTCCCACAGGCCACAGTGCAGTCTGCCATCAGCTGAACAGGAATGACCGTTTCCATTATGAATTTGTGCTGGCAAATAGATGTAAAAAATATTCAACATCGTGTTTCTCTCACTGAGAATGATTTAGTCTGTGGATGTCCCTGATGGATCGCTGGAGAGTTACCCCCGGTCAAATACCACCTGCACATTCACCCCCAGTTTTACACCACCAGGTGAAATACCACCTGTCCAGGCGGTTATTGTCTGGGGGTGTTTGTCTGATCAAGCCCTGATGTAACATCGGATGCAGCCATCCTGTTCTGCATGCACAGTGGGTTTGGGCATGGCTCACTAGACGGAAACAATTGAGCCCACCTCTATCCTTATTACAGTTTTTCTACAGCCAAGACTAGTTTCTTATAATACTTCTGCTTCAGCATTTGACCCATTGTCTAATCTTTCCTGTAACATGACTCCGACATGTCGCCTGCTTATGACCAGTGCCTCTGTATTTATGTACGAAGAGATTCACCACCACCCCACTAGCAAAATGATAAAAAAAACAATGTGTTAGCCTCTCCATCCCCGAATGATTTGGTGTGCCACTGTGACTATATCTGACTTGTAGCTTATGCTATACTACTTGGCCCAGAGCTAGACAATGTACTAAGGTGAGGGTGTGAAATGGCTTCCAGGTGGGGCAAAAAATTTTTCAGGGGTCAAATGTTTAAAAAATTAGCTAATGGCAGCTTGAAACTTTCTAGGGTGTGCGAAAAAGGTCTGGGGGACACTGTAGCCCTCCCCCCCCCCCTGGCTATGGCCTGATGGCTACACGTTTTCAAGTTGGATAAGCACATGTTTGAGCAGAATCAATGATTAACCAAGGCCCATAGTCGAGATTAAGAGCAGGCAGATGTGGCAGTCCACCCAAAAACAATTTTAAGGCCCCAGACCTTGAGACAATTCACAACAAAAGTTGCTTCAAAATTGCATTCCCAAGCAATGCCCCAACCCTTCCCCATCTTCAGGCTCAGCACTAATTGTATGGCTACTTGCACGTGACTGACCCATTTCAGTCACGATGTCTCAATTTAGTCCTGTTGAACAGTTCGAAAAACGTGATATGCATTGATATAGATCTCAAAACAGAATCTCCAATCACATTTTTGCGAAATTCTTCCATGCTCTGAAATGAGTTGCGCAAGCATAGTATGCACTCTTTGGACTGATTCCTTCAGCTTTTTAACACAACAGTGTGACTGAACGCATCAGCAAAATGGCCACAGTTCTGCTCATGACTTGCGTGTGTTCAGTAGTTGTCAATTCGTTCTGTGAATGAATGTCTTATCCAACTTTATTACAAAGTAGGGTAAAATTTAGGTGTAGGATTGAAAGAGCTACAATCGTGGTTCATATTTTTTCATTACTGTCAGCCATTAGCTCGTTTTGGCCTAATTTTGGAGCACGAAGCCATGCTGGTCGGACACGTTTACGTTATCTCATGGATTTTTTAAGGCTTCCAGTTTGCACATTCCTGAAAGTCTCGGTCTTGTTTCATGTGAAAGAAATCATTCTGTTATACCATGGGCTTTTGGTGAGTATTTAATTTCGAACTATCGTGAAATTTTTGGTTATTTTTGTGTTGTGTAGTAATGCTGTTTCGCGCTCTGATTTAAATTTAATGAGATGTATACGTTTGCTAAATGTTTTGCGAGGTCACGAGGTCAGATCTCCGACTGGCAAGGGATTACCTGATTTATATTTTCAATTGCTGTACACAGTTACTCCATATCCTCCCCTCCACAAACTAGGCCATTATACTGACATTAATCCAAACACTTTAGGGCTGTCAACACTGCACTGGACAAATTTTGAGGGATTTTTCTCTTGGGTACTAATTTGGTTTTGACTCTGACAGACCACCAACAAGTTTGGTGTCAAAGGCCAGCAGCATCAGTCTACAAAGGTGCTTTGTCCTTGTGAGTTGTGACAGTTTTATGTCAGTATAGAGGGGGAATTGTTATTAAATGTCTTAAAGTGCAATAGTTGTATCAATGCAACATCTCCATTTCTCAACCATATAAAACATGTAACTACAAACAGAGCTGTTCAAAACGATTATCAACAGCAATAAGATCATAGGAACAAGTGGAATGCAGAAAATATATAAGTTTGAATAAAATATAACACCTGTAACCTACAATTTGCAGATAATCATTGACCCACACAAAAAACAACCCCAGCCCCAAAGTGATATATTCCATTTAAAAATTAGTGTTACCAAGCTTTTCACTCTCTGACCACACATGACCCCTCCCCCCCCCCCCCCCCGTGACCTCTAGGGAAAGAAAAAATATTACTAAACATCAAAAGCAGTACCTTTCAACCAATTTTTCATGAGTGTTTATGTACCTTTAATACATGACTGCTCCTGACCTTGTGTGACCTCCAATTAAGAAATAATGAAGACATTAGTAAATTTTAATGCAGTAACTTCCAACCAAGTCTGAATTTCATGCAACATGTAGTTCCTGAGATACATTCAGCACTGTGCTTTTTCTAGTTTCTGCTTCACAGTAACCTCAAATGACCTTTGACCCATGCCAACAACAATCCCAAAGATCTTTGCATAATACATCAATGTGCCAAGTTTGAAGTATCCTGCATGTTTCCTTCAAAAAATAGAGCGCTAACAAATTTTTTACTCCATGACCTGTCATGACCCTGTATGACCTTTGACCTCCAATAAATCTCTGGAAATTGTCATAACTCAAGAGGTACTACTCGATCCACCATGTCCGAAGTTCAGGCAACATATAGTTGATGAGATATCGCAAACATGGTTTGTCCATATTTTACCTGCTGATGACCTCAGATGACTTTTGAACCACACCAAAACCAATCCCAGCTGAGATCTTTATATGCTTTACCCACAAACCAACTTTGAAGTGTCTCGCCCTTTCCCTTCAAAAACTAGAGTGCTAATGAGATTGTTGTTACACACGTACACACACATGCACACCGTTGTGCTTTACATACTGTTTGAGGATATCATTGTTTTCTCTATTGTGTTTGCTTCCTTAACCCTAATTTTAACAATAGCCTCTCTATTGTTAAACTTCTGAGGACATGAGAAATCTGTTGTATTTCCTTCCCTTACAAAAAAAAGGTGTGTCAACCTGTGTCGGTAACCACGCGTGATCATGCGTGAAAAACAGAAGAAATCACGTGTGTTCTTGGGTGACAACCTGCGTATTTGGAACACTCTGGGCACAGGTTTGACACAGATTTGACACGTACAGGTTGACACACCTTGCCTGCCTTGAATTTCAAACCACAGGTTTTGTCTCAGAATTCTTTGTTAACATTGGTTTTAATTGCCACACATTTTGCATGTAAAACCAGTGGAAACGTGGCAAACCTGCGTCAAACCTGTGGCAAAGTGTGGCAACTGGCCAACCCGTGTCAATGTCAAGGGAAAATACAGGTTTTCTCGCAAAATACCTTTGATTACCCATGGCAGACACACGTGAAAACCTGAGAATTTGGAGCAAATTGCCGCACGTTTTTTTGTAAGGGTTCTAAGGACCTGAAATCCATTGTTTAGGTCCTCAATCTGAATGGAAAGTAAGTGCACACACACCCATACACACACACGCCATCATGAATGCATAGGTTTCTCTTATCATCGAAACCAAAAATAGGTAGTAAATTGATTTTGTGAGACTGGTAAAAATAGAGGGGTGGCACAAAACTGGTTAGAAAGGTATCAAACGTATCCTTCATCCCAAATTGGAGAAGTAAGTAGTAATCTGCACATGCCAGTCATCCTTCTGAGCAATTTTGAAGATAATTTTTTTATGCATGTAGGAGAAAACAGCATTTCAAAATATTTACAACTATGGCCTCAAGTGACCCTTGGATGACCTTTGACCTACAATTTTACACCTCGCTGGAAGCTCTTCAAAACTTGATTACCTAAACCATGTTTTGTAAATATCGGATTCACAGGTGGAAAGCAATACCACATCCAAGATATTTTCACCATTTGACCTCTAATGACTTTGTATGACCTGGGATCAGAAATCTGTGTACAACCCTGAAGAACCACTGTGTAAGAAATATTATGACCAAATTTCAAGAACACACAGTGATATGTGTGGGAGGAGATACATTTTGAAGATATTCACATAACGGCCTTTAATGACCCCCTAAATGTCCTTTGACCTCAACTTCTTGAACATGACAGGTAGACTAATGTTCAACAACCAATGCTTCTGAGTTTCATTTAAATCCGTCCACCAATATGCACCTGAGAGCATTAAAGGCAATTGTGGACAGACGTAATAGACAGACAGACAGACGGACGGACGGACGGACGGACGGACGGACGGACGGACGGACGGACAGACAGACAGAGTGATGGTGGAGGGTCATAATAGCTCAAACAGCTCTTTCAGCTAGTTTGAGCTATAAAAGAATTAATATGCTCAAAGAACACAAAAAATTCCACAAACTGGTATTCAAGGAATTTCAAACTTGGCCAAAAATCCAGGGACATGGGTAAAAACTTAAGACTCCAAGTCCCATTTTCCTGCTTTTGGTTCAATTTTGGACAATTCTGTGGTGAGAATGGGAAGGGGGCAACTGACTGCCAGCCTTTCCCATGCCCTATGCAGGGCTTGAATCTCCCCACCTTCCTGGTGGGCGTATTCACGAGCGACTATACTTACCCCTTGCTACATCTAATTTGCATTATTCTTGCGCACTGTGCGCTGCTCGGGACAGTTCTGACACCGCACCTTCTATGTCCGCCATCTTGGCCAACAGCTCGCCCTCAGTATATGTCTGCACTGTAAGTATATGTCTGCGACGTGAATAATAAGCTTTTCCTCTCTGGAGCTAAAAACAGCTTCTGACAACCTTCATTTTTGAGCTTTCTCGGAGCTGTTTTACCATTGTCTGAAGCTGTTTTCAATTTTTCAAAGAAACTACTATACCCTGCCTGTAGCATCCTCTAATCCTCTCCTAATGTAGGCCTACTTGTGCATTCAAAATGTAAGAGACATGGAGTAAGACAAAGAACATTTATCTGGTGTAATACAACGCAGTACTAGGATTTACAAGCTGGTCAATGTCACTATACTCATCTATACACAGTTCATGATAGTGTAATGTGATGCCATATTGCTACGTAATACTGCACGGCGAGACGGTCACGCCATGAAAAGAACTTCACCTTTTATGGTACATATTGCAAGGTTCCGGGACAGTTCTGTGGTGTAAATTGGACACTTATGTGCAGATAATTTTTCTGGGACTTTGAGACTGTTTGCCTCGTGCACCTGGCTCTATTTTTAGCTCCAGACAAACACCCACTTTTTCGTTTTTCTGGAGCAGTCGTGGCTGTCTCTGTCACTTTTGCTCCAGAGAGCCAGACTATTTTTGAGCCCTGACCCTATGCTTCAAGCACTGCTATAGGCTATACTCAGGGTTTCCCTTTTGGTTTAGAGAGTGTGAGGTAGTCCATGGGGTTAATATGGTACCAGCTTTGCTATCAACAGTGAGAGAGAACTATCAGTACTTCTGTAGTGCTAGCTTGTACAGTACAGGTGGTAATTTGTGTGAGGTGCAGGTGGCCAAAAACTGTGAGGTGGCTGCCTCACAAAAAGAATGCCAGGGGAAACCCTGATAATAATGAACTGGCAAGGTACATAGGCCCACATGCCTTCTAAGAAAGGGGTTAATGCTTAGATAATACAAATATGTAAAGTGTCAAACATTACTTACTTTCTTCACATAATTCTCCATGGGACCCAACATGGCAGAAACAGAGTCCATGGTGTGTACAAGTTCCTCCATTAAGACACTGAACATTGGGTAACCTACAATCTAAAGTAAAAAACAAGAACAAATGGGACATGAATACACTCAGACATTCAAATGACAAAAAGTTATGGTGATGAACAGTACCACCATATATACATATATACATACATGCATGCATGCATGCATGCATGCATACATACATACATACACACATACACACATACATACATACATACATACATACATACATACATACATACATACATACATACATACATACATACATACAGACATACATACATACACGCATACATACATACATACATACATACATACATACATACATACATACATACATACACACACATACATACATACATACATCAGACCTGCCAACATTTGAAAACTGGAAATAGGAACACAGTGGCGCAATTTTGGAGAATCCGCCGGCCTGGGGGTGGGGTCTAAGGGGCCTCCCCTTTGAAAATTTTTTGAAGTTTAAATACTCTTAGATTCAAAACGGTGGCATATTTAAGGCACCATAGATAAATTTCAATATGCAGCTAACCGCGTCTTGCTCACGGTTAACTGGCAGTTCCATAGCACAAGCCCCACTGCAGTTACAGGTAGTTAACCGCAGTCAGATTAAGCTCACACTTGTGCAGCCAAGTTCGTAAAGACGGGCGCGACTGCCTGCCCTGACAATAACCCTTTGTGTATGGATTAGGAAAGCCTATTTACCCTTGAACAACACAAAAAAGACTTCAGATTTGTGCTAGTTCTGTTTCCTTCTTCGTATACTTTCTTTGGTAAATTATACGACAGAAGTTGGTCTAACTTGCATACAAATAGTGAAGTTGCGAGCGATGTTATACCCGACAATTCCGATGCAGTTCTGTATACACTTACGTACGCACACACCTCATCCTACAGTACTGTGATGGTCAACTCCCGCCCGTTATCGAGGAATCAAATTTCTACCAATTTATGCGATGTTAGTCGAATCTCTGTGATTTTGCGCGATTTCAAAAATCGTGCAAAAATTCCACCGCTAAAGATCGTATACATTTTGTACAAATGTTCGCAGTTTTTACGGTCAGTTTTGCCGTACAAAATCGCTCAAAATCGTAGACAGGGTCTCTGAAAAAGTGAACGATCGTTCAGTAATCAAACTCGGAGTTTTAAACTAAACTGTTGATCCGGAAAAGTGCCGATAATTCAACGTTTCAGTTACTTTTCATGTAGCAGGATAAGACTTCAAATCAATGAACTAAAAATGCACGTGATCCATTCCTTGCAAACACAGTAACTTGTTCGTTACGTATAAAGTAATGCCAAAATTTTTTCGTTTTTTAAAATAGAAATTCCGTTTTGTTAATATTTTACTGTCCGTGATCTTCCCGTGTTCCCGCCATTTTCCGCGATTTGTCGATTTCTCAATAAAGACTTTTCACTATAAATTGTGTACTGTATTTTTTTCAGGCTGCTATGAAGCTATCTTTACTACAGTAGAAGGCCATGATAAACAGTAACAACTATTGTTCTCCGCTTTAAGTGTTCTAAAACTGAGAGTTTACAACTTATGCTTGCATGATATATTTTATTTCTGATTTCCCGTAACGTGGAAAAACGTTGGCTTTTATAAAGTTTTCGTAAGCTGTAACAAAAGAAAAGGAAAAGGGTGCATTTTCGTAGGCACATTAAAGTATTTGTGCCATCGAGGTATAGATTGGGTTGCAATCATCAACAAACGCACGTATTTGCATATTTTCGGGGGGGGGGGGGCGGGGACCCAACTCCTTCTGCTTGAAAACAGTCTGCATTACCTAAGATATGTCCCAAATTTTGTACAAATCCTCCCAAGAAATAGGTTTGGCATCTCCGGATGGGAGTGGCCCTACTTTCCCCACTCCACCCGTTGTCAGCAACCGTACGTGTTTTTATGTTGGATGGGGCCATTTTGTAGCAGTTGCCTCCAAAATGTGCAATCCAGTGTTCCCATAATTTCCAGTTTGCAGAAAATTCTCTTACCTCGGAGAGCAATAGTAAGCCGTCAATTCTTTGAATATATCCTATTATTTCCTAGTTGGTGAAACGTGTGACCCTTTCCTCCGTATATTAATTCATCTTGAGAGTATATAAAAAAGGTGATGTGTCAGTGTCTTTTAAACAGCCATGGATAAAAATACATGAGGCTAACAAGCCCGATACTAGAACTGCTAACACCTTTGTGTTTGCATCCATGGGTGAATAAACACCAAGTAGCTTAATCCTCTTAGAATAGCAGCTAGGTTTACTTTACAAGTTAAGTAGCATGCACTTGGGCACTTCCTTTATGCCCACCAAACAAAAGGGCTTATTCACTTGACCACCATTCTGTTTACTGAAGGGTGGGTAATAACAGATAAGAGTGATAACTGTTTGTTTGCTAACAGAAACCTTAGCTTCAGAAATCCGCCGAGAGGAGGAAATTTTTGGAGGATTTAGTATCGGGGCTGAGAGCAGCATGATTTCCATACCTTTCTGCTCAGAGAACCGCAAAGAAAATTTTCAGTAGCAATGCGGTGCCGCATGACCCTTTAATAGATAATCAGTAGGCTTGCATTTTAATGAAACTAAAACCCACTGCATTGTCTTAATTTTCGGCCCATCACTGGCACTGTCTTTCATTTGATAGCCCCATGCAGCACACATTATTCGCTTTCCCTTCCTGGCTAGCTCGTTGCTACAGAGCAAATGTAGACTACAGGTACAGTAATGCATTAATGTGTTTAATTCTATGAGAAAACCTTCGCAGTTCGACTTAAGAATTTCCCAGGCACCTTGCAAGGGTCCCAGCTTATTTGCATGCAACGTTCTATGCATTCCTTTGCTTGTGACGTCATTGGAATTCAGCCATTTTTCACGGATTAACCCTTGTACAATTTCTATTGGCTGCTACCAGTCCACGTGAAGGTTTACCGTAAACAAACAATTGCTAAATCCCGCCCTACTGGGCAACACCCAACTCTTGAAAACATACAGCACTCAGTACTGTCGCTTCCGCGTGTAGGCCTGATAGTGGTGTAATGTACAGTGCATAACCTAACGAGGTAAATTTCATATCTTGGGTATCGTGTCGCTCTATGTGCGTTGCGAACATGCTGGCATAGGCCAAAATTCAGTATGCAGATTTTCAGCAAAATCAACCATTACCAGGTAAAATTTGTACCTTATCTTATTCATGGGTGTAGAAGAAGTCCGATCTTGAGAAAAGCATTCGGTAAGAGTTAGGTATCGAACGAAAAATTGCTTACATTTCAAGAACAAGATGGCGCCGTCTGCAAAAGTTTGAAAAACATCCGGAGAGATGTGTGACATCACGTAAATGTTAAGGACAACCAAATGGGCATACAACTTCCAAAAAAGGTTACGCAAAAATGGGCGGTGGCCCTTATGAATGAATGCGTATCAAAACCCATAGCAGCGATTGGATATTTCACGTAAGGGAGCTGTATTTGATTTTCCCAAGGCATTTGAGGTGGCTCTCATAATATTAGCATGAAACATGTGGTAGGGCCCTAATGTGCATATTAGCGCGGTGCAGTAGGTCCAAATGTACACTGTATTGTACATGACTAAACCTGCAGACTAGCGCCTATAGCGTATACAGCATGTGACAGTACTAAAAGACAATGCTATACGGTTCCCCAAGGGCCGTGTTAAAATTCGGATCATGTTAGCTTGTGAATTTTAGCGCGATCCCGGTAAAGAATGGTAGGGGATGTACTGTCTTACATTCCGAAATTTCCATCTTCATTCTCTCCCACTGAATGGACTATAATCGGATTATTTTTCTTTTTCTGTTATGGAGTCGAACTTCAAAGGTTTTGCCCTTGTAGGTAAGATTTAAAATTTTAGCAATTGCTGAGTAGAGGGTACATTCTATGTGAATGAAAAATAAAATGCGGCAAGGCCTTTGTATTGTACCGGAACATGAGGGTGCCGAAAGTAAGCTGTGATACCCTTGCAATGGCGTTCCCCCGACTATTTTTTTGGTAGAAAACAGAATGGTTCAGTTTTATGGACTTGGCGGCCCGCCGTTTGTTTTCCTTTGTATATAAAAGACTCAAGAAGTTTCGTGCTAACTGATATAATTTTCAAAGGTCACGCAATTGATTTTTTCTTTGAACGTGCAAAAAAAAAAAATACGAATACGAATACGAAGGTTTACAAAAAAATTGTTCCGTTGTGGGAAGGATTTGCAAATGCGCAACAATATTTCCGAACATATAGGAATGTGTACAAAAACATTTGGAACGTTCAACCAGATTGTATTTTCATTCCAAACTTACGAAATGTACTCATAATTGCAAAGAGAAATTCAAAAGCAAATTGCGGCCCTCCTTTTTGCTATACTTTGTGTAAAGGACTCACGAAGTTTCAGGCTAAATCGCGGGTCACACTACAGTGATTTCGGATAGGATTACATTCCGATTTTTGTGAGTTTTAACTTTTAGTTAAAACCTTCTCTATCTCTGGCCAGAAACAGCCAGAAACCTACCAACTTGTGTAAATGTATGATTTATATCAGAGGACTACGAAAATGAAAGGTAAACTAATTATTTCGTGACGTCACATCGACAAACTGCTTTTATCAAAGTACAAAACTCGGACTGATTTTCGAACAAATATCAGCTCTGTTGAGCGATATAATTTATATGGCAGTAGAAGAACAGTTTGTCGTGAGTCAAACAGTTACGGAAAGAATTTGCAAACGCGCAAGAATTTTTTCCGAACGAAATCTTTTCGATGGAAGGTATGAAACTTGGGGAACGTTCTAGGTATTTCTTTCTAAACTTACGAAATTTATTAATCATTGCAAAGGGAAATTCACAGTAAACTGCGGCCCTCCCCTTTACTTTGTATATAAGACTCATGAAGTTTCAGCCTAACTAATATAATTTTCAAAGGTCTTGTTATTGACAATTTTGCCGGTGAAATGAAATTGTGCGAACTTGCGCAGTTTCCCGCGATCGTAAAAAAAATTCTACGGGAGTTGAACGATCATAGTACTTTATTCATACTATGTTCTAGCTTTCTCTGCCTAGCTTTATCAAAATGCACGTATCTTGACAACAAACATTACTGAACAAGCCTTTTATTTTACTTAATTGTTAGACACATGTTGTTCGAAACAGGTATCACTTTTTATAAACATGTACAAATATTGTGTTAGGCTGTACATTGCCTTCGATTTTCTCTTTTTAAAACCGCGTGTTGAAAGTGGACATCACTAATATTATAAAACGGAATCTTTACCCCAAGAAGTACACAGGTTATCATTCTGATTTGAAGAAGTCTTTCTAGCAGCATGCTTTTTAAAAAGCCAGTTGACTGCAGGAGCATTACCCCCTTTGTGTTGCCGAGGTAAAAGGATTAAGTCACCATATCAAAGCACAGGTAGCCAACCGCAGTCGGGAAGCTTTGTTCGCGAGTTCTGTGAATGGGGGAGCAGCTCACGAGCATCGTAACAATAGCGCTATTCATCCATGTCCCTACGCAGTCGGATAAACTGCAGTTGCTTTTAACTGCAGTTGGATGCATAGCGAAATTTATCTATGGTGCCTAAGGAATATGTATCAAATTTTTAAACAGGCAAAATCACCAAAACTCCCTGGTTTGGGAGTCTATGAGCTCCGATACTTACCTCCTATTTACCTATGTATACCATTATTGCCTGCAATAACCGTCTGGCAAACCTAATAACACCGCGGGATCCCCTACCCACTGAGGGCGCCCTAGAACCTAGTTCTTCCTTCTGCATTTTGCCGCTCCGAGTCAGAAAACTCGGAACGAAGGACCCAACCCCCCAAAAGGATCCCCATACACACAAGAAACAAACGAAGGGGCGAGAACGCCCTATCTCACCTATAGTAGAGTCTTGGTGTCTGACAGAGGCCTGGCTGACGTGTCCGGAGAGGGTCTGGAGGCTGAAGAAGACACTCTTGATAAGAAGTAGGCCGTGAGAGGTCCAACGTCTATGTTCGGAGTCTATGTTCGGACTGTACCATGGGCTTAAATTCGACCCCTGAAGAAGGACGTCGGACTCCTAGATTCGTCATAATCGATGGAAGGACTGGATAGGCTTCAATAGGTCTCAATAGGCTTCACTAGGTCTCATTAGGAATCAATAGGACTCACCAGGATTCGGTGGGAAGGTGAAGGTCTTGGTAGGCCCGAATAGCGAAGTCGTCCCCGAGGAGAGTCATGGTTGAGAGAGAGAAGGACTGGTAAGTATCTCGAGGAGTTGACCGAAAAGGCACCATCAAATAGAGAGAGAGAGCCTGGAGCGAGAGGCGATGTCCCGGAAGTTGAGCCCGTCAGGAGGTTAGATAACATCGGAGTCCCAGGGGCGGGAGGCGGGACGTAAATAGGAGGTAAGTATCGGAGCTCATAGACTCCCAAACCAGGGAGTTTTGGTGAGTCTATTTCGCTCCTCCTTACCTCCTATTTACCTATGTATTCAGACTAGCACCGGCAAGATGGTGGGAGGACCGGACGACGATGTTGATCCGAGATTCCCAAGACTGATCTGGCGAAGGCACCCTCGTTAGAGACGACGTCTGTTAGATAGCACGACACAAAGGTAGATGGGGTTTTCCATGCTGCGGCCTTGAGGATATCTGATAGACTTACCCCGTTGAACCATGCTTTAGAAGTGGCATGAGCCCGTAACTGGTGTGCGTGGACTGGGTCGTCATTGTCGATGTGAGGAGTTATAAGGTTGACAATCCATCTGGAGAGGGTGTCTTTAGATGCCGGGTTGTAAGGAGATCTGGGAATGAGGAATAATCTCTCTGAGGATCTAATGTTCTTAGTCTTCTCAATGTACCATCTTAAAGCCCGGACAGGACAAATCTTTCTGTCCTCCCTAATCGAGGAAGCAGAGGAGATGTTTGGGAGGTAGATCTCACCAGGCGAGAATGAGGCTGTCTCGTTCTTAGTCAGGAAGGTGGGATCTGGAATCAGGTAGACTCCGTTGTGGCTGAAACGGATGAACCCTCTTTTAGTTGTTAGAGCGTGGAGTTCACTACGGCGCCTGGCCGAAGCTGCAGCCAATAAGAAGAGGGTCTTGTGAGTCAGAAGTTCGAGTGAAGTGTTGTGGATGGGTTCAAACGGAGGGGTAGATAAGGAGTTGAGGACGTCGTTGATGGACCAGGAAGGACTAAGACGTTTGTGCGGAGGTCTTTCATTGAACATTCCCCTGAGAAGGTGGTTAATGGCGTTGTTCGAACCAATGGTTGAGCCGTCAGGGAAGCCCTCGTGGATAGAAGAAATAGCTGACCGGTAGTTCTTAACCGTACTCACTTGTTTACCCTCCTTGAAAATGTGGAGTAGAAAGTCGGCTACGGACTCTAATGAGGCCTCCATGGGATCAGTATTTCTCTCGGAACACCAGGTTCTGAATCTGGAGAGCCGTGAATTGTAAGTCGACACGGTGGAAGATCTTCTGGACCCCGAGGCAAGGACTGCAGCTTCTTGTGAAAGGCCTTGACTAGAGAGTTGTCGGATGAAAGTTTCCAAGCTGCAAGATGAAGATGTTGAAGTCGTTGGTGCCAAATCTTGCCCCCTTTCTGAGTGAGTAGGTTGTCCCTGGTTGGGAATTTGAACAGAAGATCTATGAGCATCTCCAGGAGGATCGGGAACCATGGTTGGTTCATCCAGTAAGGGGCTACGAGAAGTAGAGTTGTGTTGGAGACTCTGAGCTTCAGGAGAACTCTTTGAATTAGGCACCACGGAGGGAATGCGTAGGCGTGGAGATTGTCCCAGGAAATTGCTAGAGCATCGGTAGCCCACGCCTGTGGATGGAAAAACCTGGTGCAGAAGGTTGGTAACTTGGCATTGATTGGGGATGCGAAGAGGTCTATCATCGGACGGTCGAAAATGTTGAATATGTGATTGCCCAAGCCTGGGACAGAGACCATTCTGTTTCCTGAAGGGTTCCCCTGGAGAGGGCGTCTGCCATCACGTTCTCCTGGCCTGCAAGGTGGGTCGCCCTGATGGAAATGTTGAGGAGTCTGCATAGATGAAGTAGGTCCCAGGTCTTTTGACAAAGAGAGTGGGACTTCGTTCCCCCTTGGCGATTGATGTAAGAGACTGTGGTCGAGTTGTCGCACAGGACTGTAAGCTGGTGCCCCTTGAGGTGGTGTTTCCAGTGGGTGACTGCTAGGAGGACTGCCTCCATCTCCAAGAGGTTGATGTGGAGTTTCGACTGGGAGGTGTTCCAAAGGCCGGAGGTCGTGGCTGATTCCCATACTGCTCCCCAGCCTGACAAAGAGGCGTCTGTCATGATAGTGGATTTGGGGCGAGTTTCCACGAAGAGTCTCCCCGAGGCCACATTGCGTGGAAGAGTCCACCAGTGAAGGTGTTTCAAGACGTCCGGATTCAATGGGACAGCTTTCGAGAGAGGACTGCCGGATGGGGCGAAGTACTGTAGGAGATGTATCTGGACCGGCCTCATAAACAATCTGCAATACGGGATAACATCCACGATACTGGCCATGAGGCCCAAGAGTCGAAGCCAGAGTCTGGCTGGAGCTGACTGGAAGGATGACATCTGAGTAGCCATGTCCGTTAATGTCTGAACTCTCTCTGGGGTAGGGTAAGCAACGCCTGAGCGAAGGTCCAGGACTGCCCTTAGGTAAGTAACCCTTTGACTTGGAGTGAGGGACGATTTCTCCACGTTGACCACCCAGCCTAGATGTCTTAACAACGTGAGGGTGAAGCTTGTAATGTGGGAGGCTTCGTTGGCCGAACGTGCGATGAGAAGCCAGTCGTCGAGATAGGCGTAAACGTGTATTCCCTTTTTTCGCAGGAAAGCCAGAATCACTCTTGTTACTCGTGTAAAAACTCTGGGGGCAGTTGAGAGGCCGAACGGCATCGCCCGAAAGCAGTAATCTATCCCCTTGTACCGGAACGCCAGATATCTGTGATGGGACAGATGGATGGGGATGTGAAGGTAGGCATCTTTTAGATCTATCGATGTTGCCCAGGATCCGGGTTGAAGAGACGGGAGGATTATGGCGAGGGTCTCCATTCTGAACCTTTTTGGACGGATGTACAGCTTGTTTAAAGGTTTCAGGTTTAGGATTGGTCTCCAGGTGTCGGGTTTCTTGGGAGTGAGGAAGAAGGAGGACCGGTGGAGTTTGACCTGAGAATTCTTTCTGACGATGTACACTGCACCTTTCTGAAGAAGATCTGAGATTTCTTTCTCTAGAGCTAGACGTTGGTCCCGAACTCTGGGCACCGGAGTTGACCTGAAACGACCCGAAGAAGGCGGGATCCTGGAGAATTCTATCTTGTAACCCGTCTGAACTATGCGCCGAACCCAAGGGTCCGGCGACAAAATCTCCCAATTGTTGGCATGTTTCAACAATCTCCCCCCTACCGCCGGGAGTGGAACGGTAGGGTGGGCCTCCCTAGGGTTTGGACTGGGAACGTCCGAAGCCTCAAGAACCACCACGGGAAGAGCCTCTCAACGGCCGACGGCTGAACTTGGTAGAGGTTGACTTGGGATGGTTCCTACCGGGGGCTTGGATCCTCGGTCTGTCACGAGAGCGGCCCTGGATAGACTGCTGTCTAGACGGAAAGGCGGACGGTCCAGATGGGCGACGGAAAGACGGTTTGGGTGAAGATCTGGTTCTAGTAGAAGAGGACGAGCTCCGGGGAAAGTTGAAATCTGCCTTATTGATGTCCTTGCGTCTTTTGATCTCGGTGAGAAGCTGTTCTTCAAATTTCCCAGCGAAAAGGTCCGGACCGGAGAGGGGAAGTTCCATGAATCGGCGTTTTATGTCCTCGGAAGGCCAGCGGATACTGTCGAGGACCAGCTCCCGTCTATCAGAAGAAGCCTTAACAGCAACTTTGGCGAACTGATCATAAGAAAGTCTGGCGACTGGTCCAAGGATATTGACTAAGGCCCCTGTGTCTTTACGGGAGACTTCCTCAGTTCCGGTTTGTCTGAAAGATTTGGAAAGCACCTCGGCGATCAAAAGAAGCGAAGAAGCAAACTTCATACCAGTTCTGGCTGCCAAATCAATTCCTTGAAGAGAAAGGTAGGATTTCTTGGTAGACGAGGTTCGAAATTTTCCCCTATGGTCCACGGCGCCGGAGGCCTTTAGTTTGTCGAGGCAAACATCAGGTAAGGACGGGGAAGAAAAGAAGGCTTTCCAGTTTTCGTCATCTATGTGAAAGTCCGACGCCTGTCTCTTGGGGTAGGCACGCCACTTCTTAGCCTTGGCTTGGGCCTCGAACCGATCAAAACACTCCGCGTCAACTGGCATAGACGATCTGAGAGGAGTCACCGGTTTATTGAGGGACAGGTGGGATTTTCTAGAAGACGACGGTTCCGGAGGGGAAGAGGCATCAAAGCCCAGTTGTCTCCTGATAACTTCCACAGCTTTATCGAAAGCTTCCTTGGAAATGCTTGTACCCATGAGCGGGATGTCGTCATCCGACTCTCCTGAATTTACCCGAGCCTCGGTGTGCAGGAAGAAATCCTCTTGGGAGGCCAGGGATCTAGCTTCGTCAGGGAAATCATTTTCCTCATCCGACAGAGGTTCAACGGTCGGGTCTGTGGGTTGAGTGGGCCCCGAAATAGCCGTGGACGACGTAGCGGGGGCCTGAGGTGAAAACCGCTTGACGGACTGAGACAGGAGGTTCACCAACTGAGAGATGGCCTCGGTAGGAAAGGACGCAGGTTCCGGCTGACGGTGTCTCCTGCGATGGCGGCGGCTCATGGACGGACTGGAAGAGGAGGAAGAGGAAGAGTGTCGTCTTCTCCTCTTTTTCTTGGACCTCGAACGATCCCTGGAGCGGCTTCGGTCGGAAAAGCCCTCAAAATCTCTAGTAATGTTGGAATTCATGTCCGAGGAGAGAACCAGAGCGTTGGCGTCCGAGGGTTCCCGGACTAAAAGAGCTCTCTGGAGTTGGTCGGTGACGGCGGTTGGAGCCGAGGAGTGGAGAGCTGTGTCAAGTGGAGCGTTGCCCTGGATAGAGACGGTAGGCAAGCCGGAGCTAGCATCTCTGGAATCCCTGACATCTCTTGTATCGGGAGTTAGAGTCAAGTCTGTACTAGAATTCTCTTGAGAACGGCTCCTGGGGAGTCTCGGGAGGCAAGCCGTAGCAGAGCCTATACCGGACTCAATCATCTGAACTTCCGGGAGGTCTGACTGGGCAGAACCTATACCGGATTTATCCTTAGGGCCGGGATTAATTTTGCTGGAACCCGAGCCACGGTTTTTGGATTTCTTAGAGGGAGAATTAGTCGGTTGGGACTGCTTAGCACCCTTTTTCCTCTTCGGAATAGATTTCCCTCTTTCCTCGGCTCTTTGTCTGAGTAAGTCCCATTCTTTGGACGTCCAGGATCGGCAAACATTGCATGGACGGTCTTTAGAGCAATCACGGCAGGCAGGACACAGAGAATGGAAATCCCAATTCACGAACGGACGAAATTTCTTGCAGGAGCTGCATTTGGAAGAATCAGAGTCTGTACAAAAGCGATAAGGAAAAAAGTCCACATGCAAAAGAACAAATGATGAAAGCGGATAAGCCGAGGGACTTACCTAGCCTCGGCAGCCACGGTCCGAAGACCACACAATACCTGAATAGACCTCGGTAACAAAGCCGGATAAGCCGGAAAGCCGAGGACTTACCATTCCACGGTAGCCGGGCGAGGCCCGGGAGGAGGTAACATGAAATACGACATAAATTGATAGTAAGTCTAGCAAAAACTAGCTAAAACATAAGATGACAGCTAAAGGCTAATAAATAGCGAAAAACACATATGCAAAACTAGCAGTAGCGATAAGTGCAGATAAGCTAGCACAACAGATAATAATACGGACTTAATGACGCAGTAGCAAGAAGCTAAACAACAAGGCAGCAAACCTGAAAAAGATACAAAATGAAGCTGCCGGACAGAAACGCCGAAACTAAGAAAATTCATAAACTGGAGAAACAGACCAGTTGGGAGGGGAAAGGGGGTGGGAAGGTCAACCCAGAGACCGAAAACGGGGGCCCTGGGTGAGAGACGCAAAAACAAAATGGCGCCGCGAGACTGGTACCTATACAAAAGTATAGGGGAGGATCGCGCAAAGGCGAAAAACCTCCAGCTAAGATACAGACAAAATTCTAGTAAGAATTTTCGGCTAAAACAAGAAAGGATACTCATGATTCTCGTAGAGGATGGTGAAAGATGAATTCCCACGGTAAGGAGAGAGGAACTGGAACGATCCAAAATCAGATGGAGGAAAAACTTGGAAGGTTTTACCAGACGATAGTCGGAACGTGTTTGACACGGAGAAGGCAAAATGGAGAAGGAAGAACTAGGTTCTAGGGCGCCCTCAGTGGGTAGGGGATCCCGCGGTGTTATTAGGTTTGCCAGACGGTTATTGCAGGCAATAATGGTATACATAGGTAAATAGGAGGTAAGGAGGAGCGAAATAGACTTACAAATTTTTTACGCTCTATTTTAAAAATTTGGATGATTGGTAGGCCTAGGCCTAGGTATGTCTGCTGGAATTGTAGCCTGAACAAAAATGCAAAAATCAACACACCCCATCACAGTGATAAGTCTAAGGTTTTGATAGTCTATAATGCAAGCAAACTGAACTTTGAACTAGTTCCCGGCAGTGCTGATTACATCCCTTTTTACATTATAAGTGCACAAAATAAAACTTTCAGATCATGTTACTTGTTAATGTTAGGCTGGGCAGGCTAGGCTGCATGGTAATGTTAGTCATGTTACACACTTCGGCCTAGCCTAACACAAACTTCGTTTAGGCCTTGGCCTATGTGAACGATTCTTGGCGGGGTTTATGCAATGTATTCAGAAAAAAAATCATGTAAAAAATTCTCACCTATTTCATAATCTCTGCGACTTTCGTAGTTCAAAAGTTAGACCTCAACGTAACCGTTAAGTTCAGGCCTAGCCTAGGCCTGGGCTAGACTGCACACATGTGCTATTTGGCTATGCCGCACTTTCGCTACGTTACCGTTAGTATGATACAGCGAACTACAGTACCGAAAAACGCCTGCAGGCTCGCAGCTCACTGTCCCAAAGTTTAACACTCAAAAACTTCGTTGCTGGTCTTCCGTTCAAAATTGAACACTGTCATAAGTAATTTGTTCAATCTTCGAATATTCCTTTTCATCCTTCTTAATCTCAAACAACAGCATTGCGATTAGTCCCACTGGTTATCAAACAAACATGCACTATGTATTGCGTATATACCGTATAACGTACCACCATAGGTGCCACATGGACTTCGCGGTCGGTCCGTAGGCGCAGCTGTGGTGCTTTGTAAAGCATTAACTACAACGATCATTATGGATATGTACTGTCAGTGTGCACATATCCTGAGACATTTTAGCACGCATGCCGGATGTCGCATACATAATGCTGAAGTCTTGGTCATAGTGTTTACATATATGTACACGTAAAGCCCATACAAGTTCGATCCACGAATCATTAATGAGGTGTGTGACATACGTTTTAAATAATTATGTTGCAAGGATATTTCTTGTACTATTTTGGGGTGGGGTGCTAGAAATCGGAACGTTCCGATTTTTTGCTATGTACGGACTCAAAAATCGGAACGGTTCCGATTAAATCGGAATGGTTGGCAGGTCTGATACATACATACATACATACATACAAGACCGTGTGTTTGGTTTAGCGGTAGAGCATTCGCCTTTCACGCGGAAGGCCCGGGTTCGATTCCCAGGTTGAGTCATACCAAAGACTCTAAAAATGGAACCTACTGCTGTTGTGCGTGATTCTCCGCATAAGCAATGGAGTAGGGAAAACAAGCCAGTGAGCCACAACTGGAAACAAGAGCCCAAGGGCACCATGGTTCCTTGTCTTAAGATTATTTTGTACAAAGGGAGTAGTAAGGGAAGGCATGTGCTCCTTCAACCCCAATGACTTTTGACCTCCACCAAAAACATTAGGGAACATATTTGAAAATCATACACATACTTGCAAATTTAAGAACTGACCACTTGGTTATATATTGATTTACTGCATCACATACCTCCCATTCCAATGCGTCACACACACACTCATGACCTTTACTAACATGTTGATTACTTGAGTTAGGAGCATAGCACAAGGGTAGTTTAATTGCCTTTTTGGTTTGTCTCAACAAGATTTATCCAGGCATCACAAGAAAGGCACAAAGGTCAAAACGTCAAATGAGGTCAAAGAAAGTCATCATGTGCACTTCATTTAGATGAACACAAATTTTCATTATGCCATCCCCCTATGTCACTTGGTTATTGAGTTATCGCACTATATACCTAGCATTCCAATGCATGTATAACACACACACCACTAACCTTTCACTTAAATGTCAGTAACTCGAGTTAGGAACATCGTACAAGGGTAGTATAATTGCCTTTTTTGTTTGTCTCAACAAGACGAATCCAGGCGTCACAAAAAATCACAAAGGTCAAAAGGTCAAATGAGGTGAAGTGAGGTCAAAGTAGGTCATCATGTGCACTTCACTGAGATGAACAAAACTTTCCATTATGCCATCATCCTACGTCACTTGGTTATGGAGTTATTGCACCGCATACCTCGCATTCCAATGTATAAATCACACACACTACTAACCTTTCACTTAAATGTCAGTAACTCGGGTTAGGAACATCGTACGAGGGTAGTATGATCACCTTTTTTGTTCGTCTCAACAAGACGAATCCAGGCGTCACAAAAAAGTCACAAAGGTCAAAAGGTCAAATGAGGTCAAGTGAGGTCAAAGTAGGTCATCATGTGCACTTCACTGAGACGAACACAACTTTCCATTACACCATCCCCCTAAAATGTTTCGTTGGCAAGATATCAATAAAACATTACTTTTTGACCTTTTGACCCTTTGAAATGATTTTGGTAAATGTTACAGTACTTGCACCTCCTCCCTATCTATCTTATCCTAAAGCTATGTCACAGTTTGAATAACAGTCACCGAGTTATAGCTACTAAAAGAAATTCACTTTATTGCCTCTAGTGACCCCTAGTGACCTTTGACCTTCACCAAAAACAATAGGGCACATCTACTCAATATGATGCACGTACACACCAAGTTTGAGAAAAATTCCTATGGCGTCACATACACACACACACACACACATGCCAACTTGACAACATAGGTTCCTTTGTTACACAAGGAACCAAAAAGGCAGTGGCCGGCTCGACTTGAACCAAATAGGTTGGAAACTGGGCCGTAAAACTCCATCTAACTACATGCATACATACATACATCCATACATACATACATACATACATACATACATACATACATACATACATACATACATACATACATACATACATACATGCATTCATGGGTGCATGCATGTATGTATATGTGTGTGTACTACAGTTCTACACTGTAACACTAGCAACTTTTCGATTTCAGGACAGTAGGCAAAGAGGACGGAACGAGCAACAAAAAACTAGACTGCGCATGAGCAGAACTGAGCATCACTCCGTCCTGTTGATTTTCAGAACGGTCGTCGACCGATGTAACGTTCGGTCTAGAAACAGGACGGTACAGGGGTTGCCATGGTAATTTCCCTCGTCCATAACGTATGTGTTTCTGTGACGTTAAATTTGCAAGTTAGCTAGCCAGGCTACAATCCTCGACAAAAGTACATGGGACAAACCCCGTTCCCCGTATCAATGTTGAAGTCTCAGAACACGTTGGGCTGCCGCAACATTGAAAAGTGGAATGGGGTGGTGATCTCCTCGTTGCTTGGTTTGCTTTTGTCCCATCATTTTTGTCGAGGATTGTCTGAGGCCTGTACAAAGGTATAGGGAGAATTTAATGGACTTTGGCAACCCGTTAAAATTGGTGAAAAAAGTTGCGTATTTTGAAGGGAGTGTTTTATGACAAATACCGTGGTGTACGCATAGTAAAGAAGTAATTGCTGAATGACAATATAATAAAAGCTGCTTTTAAAACATCAACGGTAAGAAGGGTAACATATTCAGTATTAAAGTGACTTGTGTCCATAGCCGTTCGTAAAATTATTATTATTATTATTACATATTTGGTACAAACAATAGTGAAGGTACCAGGTAAGTGGGTATAGACCAGAGATCTGAAACATACACAGTGAAGTGAGTGCACCCCTTACCCTATCTTAAGAATACCTAATACATAGATAAATAATGATCAGATAGTCTCTTACGAAAGCTCCTCACAGAGGGAATTTCCTGCAAATCCAGAGGAAGATCATTCCAAAGTCTTGTAAAATGAACAAAGGGGGAATTATAGAAAGTCTGAGTCTTCGCAGTCCAGTGAAGAAGCCTTCCAGGGGCACGAGTGCTAGGTCTAATGAATTGAGTAAATTCAGCTGGACAGTACCCATGAACAATTTTATGACCAAGAGCAAGTCTCTGTAATGCAAGGTTGTGCTTGATACTGATAATACTAAAATGCTTTAACCTGTCTTCGTATGATACTATCTCATTTGGAAATTTCCTCTGATACAAAATTCTGGTAGCCCTCCTTTGTACAGCTTCAATACAGTCTAAATGACATACGTTAAAAGGGTGCCAAATAGAACCACAATACAACAAAACAGGTAAGACAAGAGTCTTATATAAAAGTAAGAAAGAATCATGAGGCATCCCATTTGTACAACGAGAAACAAATCCTACTAGTCTAGAAGCAGATTTACAAATATGTTCGAAATGATTGTTGAAAGAAAAATTGCTGCTAAACAGAACACCTAGGAGCTCATAATTCTCAGCAACATTGAGAGGATTGCTTCCAAGACAATAATCATGAAATAAGGCATTGTTAGGTTTACACCTAGAGATGTGCATGATAGCACACTTAGATACATTCAGTGGAAGCTCGTTATCAATAGACCACTGGAAAACAGTGTTCAAATCATTCTGTAAAATATCCTTATCCCCTTCACAAGTAATAGGTCGGATAATAGTATGATCATCAGCAAACTGAAACATTGTTGAGGAAAGACCAGAGGAAATATCGCTAACATAAGCAAGAAAGACCAGAGGAAATATCGCTGACATTATGACAGAGAGAACAAAATAAATCGGGTATGGAAGATTTGCGTATCAATTTTCGGCACATTTCGGAAGGCCCGTAGCCAGGTAGGGTATCAAAAGGGGGACAGAGAGAGCTTCCAAGAGAGGAATACTTTTTCCGGGAGGGGGCATTCGAAGTACTTTTCAGGGAAGCGGGTATACAGATATACTTAAAGAATTACAGGCAAAAAAGTGTTCGAATTTCGGAAACCGAACTGCGAGAGGAAGCCCTGCATGAGGGCTTTATCATGCTAAATTTATTCTTATCTCAATGTAAAACTCGTTGTCACTACTTTACTATTTCTCATAGTATAAAAATAGCGCCACGATTTACCATTGACCTCAACACGGTTAACCATTGACCTCCACACTGTTTCAACGTATGTCGATGGTCAACCGTCCAATCGACAGAAAATCTCTCTGTGTATAGAAAGCTTTCCTTGTGGAAAAATGGTTAACCGTTTCAATTTAGTGTAATCCTGAAGTAAATTGTCATGTTTACTACTCGACATGATTCCCCATAATTTCATCTATACCCTGATTGTAGTTTCCAATCATCATTCAATGTTTATTTATACAAAAAATAGAAAACTTTGTGGTTAACCGTTCGGTATATCGTGAAATGTGTTACAACCTCCCCCCCCCCACCCCCGGCCCCATCAAGAAAAATAAGATGCAAAATCTCTTTAGCTTCTTTCCATTATAGTACATTAATATTTAAATATAAATGGAAACACTGTCCCGCCCGAGTGCTATCTCCCCTGCCCCCTCCCTCACATGAACTTGTTGAGGAAGAACATTCCTTTACTCAAGCACCCACCGCCATTGTGACAAGCCAGTATTCTGCCAGGACAAATTCAACTCTACTCCCTTACCATAACTTGAAAACTAAACCCACAACCTCCTCGTTTTAAAGCATTAAATCCAAAATTTGGAAATTCCTATACCTTTGTACAGGCTTCAGACAATCCTCGACAAAAGTACATGGGACAAACCCCATTCCCCGTATCAATGTTGAAGTCTCAGAACACGTTGGGCTACCGCAACATTGAAAAGGGGAATGGGGTGCAGATACGGGGGTGGTGATCTCCTCGTTGCTTGGTTTGCTTGTTTTGTCCCATCATTTTTGTCGAGGATTGTAGCTAGCTGCATATGTACATGTATGTGCATGCAAGCTGCTGACATGACAAAAATGGACGTGACAAGCAACAGCAGTGCATATCTGGTAAGCCATTGTACGAATAATTCCGTGCTAACCCTTAGATAGAAAGAACACTTATTAAGTGTTCGTTAAGTGTTCCGTAAGTGTGGGAACACTTAAAATAAGTGTTCTGGGACATTCTTTAGTGTTCTTAGGTTTTGAACACTTAGGGCCTTTTATCTGGAACACTAAACTGAGGACTTTTGAGCACTAGTAAGTGCTCAATGAAGTCATTTCCAATGCAGTAGTGTTCAGACATAAATGAAAGTTGGCCTACTTAAGAAAATACACAGAAATGCTGAAAATTTCACTGTCCATATTATGATTTCAAGGCCCCCAAAACCTGGAAAATTGCATTGAAGGGTTCTTTTTTCCCAAAAAGTTTCCCAGGGAAATCCCTGGACCCCCACTATGGATGTGGATTTCCTTGCCTGACAAATAAACCATCTTCCTCCTTCAAGAAACACCGCTTGAATACACCACCATACAATGGCTAAAGATAAAAAAGCCAGTTACCTTTAATTATAAAGTCAATGAACTTATAAAGTAACTTTTAATTTAAGGGCATAAGCAGTCGCTGTACACTTATTTTGAACAACAGCTAAATCTTACAAATACCCACTATTTCACTTCAGGTATCTTTCATGATATGTTAGAACATAAATATTGCATATTCAGGGTAAAGCCAGGGTCCGCAATAGCCGTATCGCATTTCAGTTTTGCGATGCAAATGATCACAGTAGCTCAGTACAAAAATTGAAAAAATAACTGTTAATTGCTATACAGCATAAAAAAACGCATAGCAGTTTTGCTATGCAAAACAAAATACTTAGTGTGGACCCTGGGTAAACCAAGGAGTTAATACACGTATACGTAAATTTCTCAACTGGTACAGTGAGAAACATTGTAACATGATTTTCCAGAGCCATTGATGAAATAGGATGCTAGGGTACTGTACACCAATTCAAATTGGGGTGACTGCATTTCCCCTTTAAATAATATCTAACCTTCCTTCTTGAAATCTAATTTTGTTTCTAAAGCATGAAATTTAAAAGTAAAAAATGCTTAGATGCATCTTTTATGGTCTAAAATGTGTCATTTCCCCTCCCATTTTCTTGAAAGGCCTACGCTATGGCTACGCACCAACTAATGGTGGCTGTCCCAGTGTCACACTAATAGCGCCGGGGGTATGCACTGGGTATCAGCCACTTATCGGTGCCATGCATGTCACAGCCAAAGAATTTAATAAATAATTAGAAGTTTGGATCATGTTATGAGCCCAAAGCTTCACCAAAGATAACACCAGTTTGGATCTAGGAGAGCTTAGAACAAGAAAAATTTCTCAAAGAGTAGAGGTGTAATCCTTCCCTTTTGGTAATATCCCCTTCAAGTACACCCTACATGATCTATAGAAAAAAAAAGTCAATAATGATGATTCCTAAACATATATTGATCAATGCTGTATGAAGCTTTAGAAAGATAGCACCATTTTGCATCTAAGACACCTCACAACTTGACATGGGCGTGGATCCATCTCAAAAGATGGGGGCGGGGGGGCTTTTCAACACTTGTGAACTGCCGTCCTGGGGCCCCCCCCCTTTGAAAATTTTTTCAACCACCAGGTAACCTTAGATGCAATCTGGTGAGATATATTGCATCTTTTGACATCATATTTTTCCTCCAGAAATCTTAGTTTCAAGGTAAGTAATCCAACATGTTATTACTCTCGGCGACTACTGTTTTTTAAAAAAAAAGGAAATTGGAAGGTGTCTATGACTCTACGTATGTAGTAAATGGTGTCATATTTGGGCCCAGTGCAGCTTTTAAAATGTACAGTAGTATCAGTTTGTAATCTGTTATATTATTTACACCCTTTAGGTAAAAAGTTTGACCCTGTCATCGTCATGTCTCAGTCCAAAGTCAGAGATGTTATTGGCTGGAGGAGGGGTTTAAGGGGAGGGGGTGTACCCCCTTTGAAAAAAGAGGAAATTCCAAGGTGTCTATATGGCAAATGGTGCCATATTTGGGCGCAATTTAGCTTTTATAATTTAGTGACAAGTCATAATCTGTGTTATATTATTTATGCCTTTTATGTAAAACGTTTGGACCCTGTCATCGTCATGTCTCAATCCAAAATCAGAGATCGTATTGACTGATTTTCAGTAAGTATCGTCAAAACGTACGATCATGAAAAATCCCTTGTAAATCATCATTTTTACCCGTGTTCAACCTAATAAGTACCACATAATTTTTTTGTATGTGCTTAGATACTCCTCTGATTGAAAAACATTTGTTTTGTACTATCAAAATGTGCCTGAAAATATTGCTTGGTTAGATCATTTAGCTCCAAGCCGCACAGGGTGCACAGAAATGTCACAATCCATTCCCTTCGTGCTAGTCGTAGTACGATCAAATCGCTCTATTTTTGTACCCTCACAGTTTAGTTTTCATCATTTTGCAAAAGTGGGGGGACTTTTTGGAAATGTCCCCCCTTCCAAAAAAGTGAGGGGGATGCGTCCCCCTTTCCCCCATGATCCACGCCCATGCAACTTATCAAAAATTTCTCAAAGAGTAGGACTTTGTCCCCCCCTCTTAGTCAGCACCTCCTGCCTTCCGCGCAGCCATAAAATATGAATAATATCACTATTTAGTAACAATTTATAAAAATATAATCAGTTGAAAGCTTTGCCAACAATAGCTTGAACCAAGCTAGACCTTACATGTGCCCTTCCCCTCATTCCCCTCCCCTCATCCATCCTTCGTGATGGTACCCAGAACATGTGAAAAAAGAAGGGTCTGCCGGAGTGTTAACTATCTGTAGGCATACCACTTGGTGAGCATACAGTAGTGTCATGAACTGCCCCTCCTACGGTAGAGATTTCACCCAGGCTATGGCCCTGTACACAGTTCAAGGTAAAAGTCAGGAATTTCATTCCAGTTTCCACATATATCACGTTGCCTAGTTAATACCTTTTCTAGTTCACTTGACTCTCTGGCGAAGTGCCAAAGGGCAAAAAGCAACCATATTGCATTGCCTAGTAAATGTTCTCGTTTTTGTCATATGGTCATGTAAGCGACCTGTGGAGAAGGTTTGACTATTCCATTGGACATACGGGGTGAATACTGTACCATATAGTGTACAGTATACCATTAAGGGTCAATGCCTCCACAGCAATTTATTTAGGGGGATAAATGTGAGGGTGTCTGGTCTCAAATGCAGGGTCGGCCTTAAAGATTTTGTTTTGCATAGCAAAACTGCTATGCATTTTTTATTTTGTATAGCAATTTATAAATTTTGCACAGCAGATTTGTTGTTGGCCAAAAAGTAATCCATGTCAGTTTAAAAAAAAATACATGTCGATATAACTCTGTGATTCTCACCTGCTAATTCCCCCAAAACAAAATACAATGCCTTTAATGCCTTCAATATTTTTTTAGGCCATAATCTTAGCCCAAGTCTCTCACAGAACGAATGGTCAAAGGCAAATACTTAGATGCCTTCAATTTTCAATGCTCAGTTACTTGGATATTTCACACCATCCTACCTTGTATTACCAATACATAAGCAAAAAGTGTAGGCTCACATGTGTAGAGTTTCATACAGCAGTACGTACGTAATGCATGCACACACTAGATATTCCTAGTAAATATCTGTTTGATGCTGTGCGCAAATCAGTTTGAGGAACAATAGAATACAAAATCGAGTGTGTCAATCATTCTTGCACAACTCATGGGACCACGTTCATAATTGCGTAAATACAAGGCACACTTTTGTATCACACAAATTAATGGACATGTGTTTTACATGAAAAGCACCCACCGTTACTATACCCCAAACTGTGATCTGGAAATTTAGCAGGAAAATGCAGCGATCGACAAAATACAGCTGTGCCATACCCAATGTTCTTGCGATGTAAGTCAACTTCTCAACAGAGCAGGTGCGTAGCCTAATGTATGGGTGTTTGCATACAATTACTGATGCACTGACTTTACTGTGCTTTCATCGGGCCTTTCACTTGTACAGAACATAGACGTGACTAAAGCAAAGGTATTGATGTTTGCATACATTTCGGCCCTGTATCAGACGTACCATAATTAATGACTGCGAATTCGGTATTCAGTTTCGTGCATTGATAATTTTGGGTGAACAAAATAAAAATCGGTGAAATGATCGCTAAATCTCGACATACGGGTTTAAAAAACTTGTGCATATATTGCGAGCATCGTTGTGCATGGTGAATAGAGCCAGTAATGTATTACACGGGTGATACCGAATGTGGACATTGTTTAACGGTAAATGAATGTTTATTTGGGCCGTTTAACGCTTTAATAGGAGATTAAACAGAAATTGACAGCCCTAGAATTATTGAATTATTAAAAACTCATACAGGGAATTGATTCATTTAAAGGGGAATTTTCATCATCCCAGACAGATCCAATTCTCCCAACTATGCAACTTCTAGCTCGGCCCATAACTGTATGAAGCTCCTCCTCGTGCAGGAATAAACCTGTTTTATTGCTTAAGACCATGTCCTGGTGAGCATACAAGGCTATAAAATGTAATAAAAGCACTCCCTCTGCCTTGTGTGGAATGTGAGCTACTCTGCATCTTTCAAATTTTCAAACTTTGATGTCAATCAAAGAGCATGCAGTCACCAACTGAGAATTTTGATACCCCCACACTAAAAATATACTTTGGGGTGATGACTGTGTGTCTTTAATGATAGTATTTAGGTTGGAATTGAAATGTAAAATTAGGTGTGAAACGAAGGCAAGTCAAATCGTTGTCTGGATGTCAGAATGCCTGTACAGGTCTGTACAAAACTACAAATAACTTCAATCGATTTGCAGGTTTGTGTCGCAAATCTGCGAGGCGTTAAAATTTTTGTATCGCTGCTTTGCTTCAATTGCATCGCAAACTGTGATGCGATACCGGCTATTGCAGACCCTGCTCAAATGTGATTTGAGACTAATGGTGATGTCATCATCACAAAGGGTGAGCAGACCTCGCAGAGGTCTGTTCAGACTCTGTAGTGATGTCATTGTCGGTCTCAAATCACATTTTAAACTCTGTACACCAGGTGCATTTATCCCCATTCATAAACACCTTCAGAAATATGCCTAAAAAGACACCAAAAAGTAATTTTTCAGACAAAATTTCCAAGATCAAGTCTTTATTCTCCCTCGAATTTTCGGCCGTATTATGATGTAATGATGAGCGTGAACGAGCCATGGATAACAGACAAACATTTTGAGCGTACAGGTCGTGACCGATAAACTGCATTGATTTACTAGGCAGAATTTGTTTAATTTTTGAGAACATTATTATAAAAGCAAACATGTTCTTAAAAAGGAAGACTGAATGCAAATATCATGCATTGTTTTAGAGATGAGGTAGAGCATTAAAACGAAGGAAACTAAGTTCTAGCTTGCTATTCTTTACTTTGCTACAAAAGGTTCACAGTACCGTCAATACGCAGTGCTTTGCAGTTATAGTGTACTGCAGTACTGTGTTCAATGATGTGTAGCATTCATCTACTGCAGACATTTGACAGCCAGCTAATGAACTTGTGTCCAAGACCCAGGACAGAGACGATGATTTAAAGGCTGTCTAAGCTCACCCCAGACAGTAACAATTCTCCCTTTTAGCCCCACCTCCAATTTAAACCAAGCCTCCTGTCTAGTACACCTCTAAGACAGTAGCCTGCACTAAGTTTAAATTGCTCGAGGCAACATTATCAAGCACAGTGTGTGTGAGCTTAATTGGGAACACAACAGACTATGTAGAAGTCATTGTTGACCAACCAAAGTAAAAACTGTGTTGTTTGAATGAATGTCAATCAAACTGCAGTTATCGGCTGTATTTAGAACTCTGGTGACATTCCTAAATATGTTTGGACAGAGATTTGCTAGCAACTCTTCAATTTGGGGAATGCCATATCCCCTTTAAGCTGCCTTTAGTCGCTTTGGAAGAGGATTATAGTGGTGGTAAGTTAGAAAATGTGTTTGAGCTTTTAATTATGCAGGCCTAGGCCTAGCTTAAACTGTACACGACGTTAGTTAGAAGTAGCTCACAGCAGTAAAGACCATGCAAGCCTGTTATGATGAACATTTCACTGTTCTGTTAGCAGAATTGGTTCGAATGTAAGACCTTGTGCTGTCAGTATAACCTGTGTTTACCATTGCTATGCATCTCATAAAGTTAATATACCACAGGCCAGGGTTCGATTTATAATGTTTTTCCCACATGCATGAGGTTCATGTAGGTCAACATAACTACATGATGCACAGCAAAATTTCTACATGAACCAAACAATCATGCTGAATCTGTTGAAGGCAACTAAGGCACTTTTTTGTCCATTAAATCTTATGCGGTTTCACAATCACGACAAGAGTCAAAATACTGCCGTTTGTAATATACGTCAGTGGTTAAGACATTCGCGCATGATTCTTTAAAGATACGGATAGGAAAGCTGCTCAATGTTTTGTTACATAAATCAAAAAGTCAGGAACAGAGTGAGGAATTTCAAATTTTGTTTGCCTGACTTTGATTGATTTTGATATGATTTCTTCAACATTTATTTGAGTCACTTTTCAGAAAAATGATATATACATATAAATAATGAGAATAATACAGTATGTATAAAACTGTAGTAACTTTTAGATGGTGCAATCTAGCAGCTGAAAGCAGCATATGAACAATTTCTGTATTGTGTGTGGTGATGTAGAAGGTCTGTTGGCATCATAATTCATCATCGTGAGTTGTAATTGACAGTGTCCTCTTCCTTGCAAAGCTACATGTTCTCCTGGTAACTTTATATTCTAAGATCCTTGTGGCAGCAGAGAGCTAATACTGTACCAGATTGTTTATTAACTGTAACTTTACAATAATTTGTGTAAAAACCAGAAGCTACAGTACTTAACTTTTAGATGGTGCAATCTAGCAGTTGAAAGCAAGGATTGCACTGCTAAGGTCAGACAGTAATCAAGACTTAATAAGAAGTTGATACAAAAGATGTGTGTGCTCTGCTACTGATCAAGCAGGACTAGGGGATTTTATCCACTGCCTTAACATTCACACTTCTCAGATTTTAAATATGAATCTTTGGACCTGTATAATTCATGCATGTGAGTACATCAATATTGTTTTATGTCAAAACTGTTCTGTTTAAATAATTAGTGTCTTGATTACTGTAGCTCACTGTGATATTGAATAACATCTTTCTTTAAAGATAATTGGTATGGTAATGCTTTGAACTTAAAATAGCTGAGTTCTGTTATTTTCCCATGGGACAAAGTGGGAATTTCCTTACCTTGGTTTTGAGAAGGAAGGGGGGGGGGTAGGTCTTCTTGATTTTTTATTTGCATTTTACTAATAGTCGGAAAGACATGGCTATTTGTTTTGATTTATGTGTGTTTCCTGCAGTCACACCATGCAGTGATGTACAAAGGATTTTGGCCGGGGGGGGGGGGGAGGCAGAGAAGAGCCGACCCCAAAGTTTGCCTGGGGGGAAACATTCCCCCTGGATGGTATTACTACACTTGTTACACAATACACACTTTACAATAGCAATGAATGAGTAAGAAAACATATAAAAAGTTGAGAGACTTCCAAAAATAATATTTCCACCAATTAGGGCAACGATCAAGGTAATTTTCCTCATTTTCCATAGATTATCTCCACAGGAACAACATGAACAAGAGAAGTCAGTTCTTCATAAAATCATATTTTGTCAAATATGTCTGCCACCAAAGTAACTGCCTGCTACGTCATTTAGAGTAATTATGAAATATATGTAACTTAATTGTCTTCATCTGTTCCAACAAGTTTGAGCTACTGCACCATTGGTGCTCTAGGTGGGGAAAAAGTGTTTATATTAACATTAGTGGCAGGTGTAATTCACCAGTGCCGCCCAGTGATGCCCAGTGCCACCCGGCGTAGTGACATCCCTGGTCCAAAACAGTATTTTTTGAAGCACTTTTCAATGGAACAGCACCAGAAAATTAAATTGTGACCCCTGCATGGTGTTGTATCAACATCACCAAAAACAGATAATTCTGATGGGAGCTAGTTCACTTCTCAGTAATAGCTGATGTCAATCCAATACAAATATTTTAGGGAGACAAAACTCTTACACAAAATTATAGGCTGTTGAGTGCTGCTCACTGCAGAATGTGTGACCATTATTATTAACATGCTGCAGACTGCAAACATACAGTGTGTACATTATGAAGGACGGAAGGCCAGTTGATTTCCCTGTAACACATAAAATTGTTAGTGTGAGGAAGTGCCCTTTCATACACAAACTGAGGTATTGGTATTGGGCCCTAAAGTCAGACTGGCCAAACAATGAAAGGTATAAGACCAATGTGGATATTGGTATCTGGGTAGTACAAGCTCTATTTTATTGATAAAGACATAGATGAGTGTATAATATTTATCTTTAAAGGTCTGTGGACATTAAACTGAACCAGTTGTTCTGCTTAACAACTTTAAATTTAGATCCCCAGGTAAATCTGTTGGAATGATATGGAAATCTTTTACTGTTCTCAAAGTATTCCTCTTCAAAGTTTGGCCATTTCTTAGATTGCTCATTAGCTATGCAAAAAATATGATGTGTAGTGTTGCACAATGTCTGTAGTCCTTTATGAATTATCTGTTAATTACTTACTACATAGATTTTAGTTGGTGTTGAATGTGGGTATTTTCATAGAACTAAATATCTACTTGTAAAATTATCCCCTCAGGGCACCCCAAAAGTACAGCTGTCCTTGGAATTAAGGCTAAACAAACAAAGGATAAAAGAACAGCTATTTCATGGATCTCTCTGCGTACATCACAAATTTGCATAGGTAGCACATGTGTATTTATGATGTAATTGAAAAACAGCAATTGCCTTGTAAAATGGTCAATATTTGATGGATTTTAAAGGGAATTGCAGCTATTTTTAACCTTTTGAATGTTTTCTGGCCAAATAGGCAGGAATCACAGTTACATGTCCATAAATCTTTACATCTCTTATCTACTAATGATGATACTGAAGCTGCAGGTTGGTCTTCTCTTGTGATATGTGTGACTTGAACAGTGAACACAGCAAATAAGTACGTAAGTGTTGACCTACTGTGGCTTTAATTGATATACATAGGTGTACGGGAAGACATTTCACAGGGAGGGTGTTTGCCCTGAAAATTTTGCAAATTGCCCTGATTTTCCCCCTTTACCACAATAGCACTCAGGACAGGTATGGATGAGGCCCCCCCCCCCCCCAAACTATAAAGAAAGATATCATTTTGGGAGATATTATTTCGTTGTGCAACTAATAAGCATTTTGCCCTGTTGGTAAATGCCGCTGCCTGCCTCACTGCCCACTGCACTGCCCCTTGCCCTGAAAATACAAGTGTCAGTCTTTGCATTTGTATTCAATGTGTATCATTTGCTCATCAGTATTAAGCATTATCAAAAACTGCAGTATATTTGTCAGCAACAGAATATGGTTTGATTGTTAGGTTGAAATAAAAGAAATATATCCAAAAGGCAAAAACAACTGGTGTAGAGTATGTTTATTTTTGAGGTGAATGTGCTTGTGACTGACAGTCCCCCCTGTGGGGAAGATAAAAGTTTTTTCATTGTTTTGCAGCCCAGCAGTGCATATTATTTTCTTTTCAGTTAAGATCCGGTTCAATGGTACAACAGCTGTAACCATTGGTGAAGGTGGAAGTGTGACTAGAAAGGTTTGCCATGATTCCTCTGTCCCTACCTCAAATAATATCTTTTTCTGTGAGTATACAGGAAGATAATACAGCATTTTTTAAGAAGCCAAGATAATTTTGCCATTTGTTTATTCTTTGTGCTTGTATTACACGAACCAATCTTGTACAGATTACACATCAGATTCAGATGTATATATGTAAGACTCTTAGAGTGAAACACAGCCATCCACTAGTAGGATCGTGGGCATTCAAATTGGTTAAAAGTGATTGCATATACAATAGTACTGGTAAATAAGACTTAGGGATAGTTTGTTAACTTCTTAATTAAAAGTGAATGCAGTAATCATTTCTGATATGACACTCTTCTTGTATCTGCAGTAAAGCACAATTATCCAGACATACTCTCTTTTGCTCCTTTTTTTCAGCGGTATCTGCCTCACCGTTTGCTTCAGATTTAACCCTCCCAAGAGATCTTTCCATACCAGCAGCAAGTGGTACTTGTACAACAGTTACAATCAGAAGTACGGTTTTTAATTTTGTGAGAGAGGACACAAGGACATACCAAATTTCTCTTTCATCAACTTCTGCAGATGTAGACGAAAACCAGGATCATTTTTTTATAAATGTCCTGGATAATGATATTACTGTGGGAGGTACAGCTAAGTTGAAATCTCTGTTGCATATTTGTCCTTACTGGATTACTCGAGATTACTTTATTATGCCTTGATTTCAATAACCCCCAAGCAAATAGTTAAGATGCATTTCCTCTAGCCCTAGTGGACGTACATTGATCCTACACCATCTTGGTCACACAGTTAACTGTTCAAAATCACAACCTTTTTGTCATGCAGACAGCTCTGTAGTGTGCCCATTAGTCCTGCAATTGTATTGAGTGTAGTAGGAGCTGTGGGCTGAAGTACCACTAAAAAGTACTATGAGCTGTACACTGCTGGACTACAAGATATACTGATACATTTTGCAGGTCATGTGAGCTGATCATCATTTAAATATCTGCCCTTTAGTCAGACTGCTATGTAAATTTTTACTGCCAGAGGTACATTTTGCAAAATCTTCATATGCCAAAACTTGTCAAGAGTTGTTATCAATACCAATTAGGTGCTCATTCAAGCATTTTCAATAGCCCTAAAGGTTGATGGCAGTTTATCTCAGATTATACTGAAAGGTGCTCTAACCTTCAATGACCATGCAGTATAATTTGATCCCATTTCTCCATGCTGCAGTAGTAAGTTTAGGGCAGAACTTGTTGAAAGTTGAAATGTAAACCTCCCAGTGCTGGGCTGCTGTTGTACCAGTGTGGTCATCAAAGCTTTTAACAAAGCTGCTGCTCATTGGAGCAGCTAATTGAATTAATGAACCAGTGGTCGGGTACTTTACTTGGGAACCACAGTTTTCCCTAAAAAACTGTGGTAGCTATGACTGATTTCAGCAAAGGCAAATTTTGCCTCATGAATTTGGCAGGCTTTTGAAGAAGACTAACCATTGGAAATCTGACCCTGGGTAAAGAGTTATCCATGTTACTTTCATATGCTACTGTTGGAGTTATAGTTTTGTAATACTCAATTTTACAGTCTAAACAAATGACATTCAAATGTGATCTTCAAGACACTGGCACCAAATTTAGTCATGGTGGTCTAACCTAAGGGAATATTCTCAAACATAGGCATATCAGAATCTCATCTCACAAAAGGTACACAAAAGGTACCATCCTACAAAATTGTCCATAAGTTGTAGGTACCTTCCCAAACCTGCACTGTTTGGGCCACATTCCAGTTCCAATTCCAGTTGGCTATTAAGTAATGAGTCACATTCTGTCACACCTCAGTCACTCAGTGGAGCTGCCTGCCAACTGATCTGCACAGTTGTTATTGAAGAGGAATATATAAATTGTGAATAAATTAAGTTTTTAGTTGCAGTGCCTACCATACAGGTACTCGCATTTAATGTCGCTTACACAAAAATCCGAATTTTGGCTTTGGTTGCGACTTGGGCCTAGCTAGATGGAAGGTTGTATCGAAAATACAACATAGTCCAAGTTGTAGGGATGATTGTTCTGTAATTTGTAAGTTAATTTTGGTGACTTATGACCTTTTTAAGGGGTATAATCGGGACTTCATGTAAATGTGTGGGCGGTGTCTATTTTTAGACAATCCCCTGTACACAGTAGAGAGCCTATTTGAGCATGGTCATGCCATGAGTCGGTCAGGTAACTTTTTTAAACAGCGCCATTGAATTTATCATTGTGTTAAGCATACAATATCTAATCTAGATCAGTTTAGTTCATTTTCTAGCCTTCACAATATGACTACCCCAACCCAGCTACACATCAGTACCTGAGCACCAGTTTTTTACTGTCACTGATATAACAAAAACTACAAACAAACCATGGTCAATGACAAGGCACAGCAACTAGTGTAGTCATGTGACTTTGTTCAGTTCACCGAGCACAGTGTTTTTGAACAGTGAGTTTTTAGGAAGGAGATACAATTAACAACCAAATCTGTCAGACATTACATACTTGAAATGATATAATCCCTTTCAGGTAACAAACTTTGGCAGATCTTTTTGTTCCTGTTAAGCCACTGTAAACTAAATCCTGAAACAATGCCATTGTTAAGGTATGCCTTGATGCAAGGGTTGGTTTCCAAAAAGGGCTAAGCCCAATTAAGATTTTCGGTAAAATGACTGGTAATAAATGTTTAAAAATAGTACTTCCTTTGTTTCCCTCGAATTTCAATGTGTCGTCTGCCTGAAATATTGTTCAAGTCTACAGCATTTCTCTCAATTCTGAGAAATTCTGCGTCATTAGGAAATATACTCCAAGTGTAACATTTAATGAAATTCTTCAGTGAAGTTATTTAAAATGAGAGTTTTTGTGATGGATAATGATGAAAGTTTCAAATTTTACATTTTGGTATGACAACTGGCTATGGAAAGTTAAATACTATACTAGAAGTGGCTCTTTTCATTGTCATTTTTAAACTATAGGCCTCTTCTAATCCTAATTGATTTGGTATTGTGATAATCATTGTTAAGGGAAGGCAAGATTACTATTGTAAATGGACATTTGAATGCCTCAATGAGTCTGTAGAAAGTGGATCTCCTTCCTAACACCTCCCTGGTTTGAAGGAAGGACAAAGTTTGAGTGAGTTGAGGTCGAAGCTGAAAATAACTTTCCTGCTAATTTTTCCACTGTTCATGTATGAGAGAAACAGGCCTGATGTGAGATGTGTTTAGGATTCAAGTACAATTGAACTCATGCAGGTTTTGTCTGGATGGTACATGTGATATCCCATACACAGTGACTTTAAGAACAATATTGAAACGCTAGTTTGTTAGTTTTGCATTTTATTTGTTTTGTAACAACTTCTATGCCTCATGTGAGGTCAAACAAGCAAACATCAGGGTTCAAGTTGTTTCCGCTCACCAAATGCGAAGAAAAACAGCAAGGAAATAGTAAAAATTAATTACTTTCATCCTAGTCAGTTAGGTGCAGAGTGCTATGCCAAGATTTGAAACTATTTTGTATCACTAAGTTAATGATACAAATACAAATGTAATTTAGAGTGGAAGATGAAACAGAAAGTTGCTATTTGAAAAATACAACTCCTATACTATTTTAGAACAACTTTTAAGGTGGAAATTGTGAAAGTCTCTACATGTGGTTTCTTTTTGCCAGAGACATGCAGACTAGTGGAATAGGGGCTGAAGACAATCCAAAAGTCTGGCTTGCAAGTCAGAGTGGCAAGTGAAAAAAAAAATTAAAGGAAACCCTGAACATGAAACTAGCAGCATTATAACCCTTTCAGAGCTACAGCAATATATTTAGTACATAAATCCTGTTTTCATTTTGAGAGAAGTAGGTTTTCTGGGCTCGTCTGAAGTTGTAACAGTGTTTCATGCAACATGGGGAAAGTCTCATATGCTGTCTGTCATAAATTTATGAAGTAAATAGGGTATTTGATGACTAACAAACAAATGTCTAATTTATTCACCTGAAGTCATTGCAACCCCAAGGCAGCCCTGTATACATAACCTTTGATCTCATTTGACTATAAGCAGTTTGTTCTGAAGCTCATTGGCCCTACAGCATGTTGTTCCTACAGTTGATGAAATTTTCTATGTATATATACTGCACTATAGGCCTCATGGGCTGTTGTACCACTGAGGTATAGGACTAATCATTGTCTCTGCTAACTGTGTGACCAAGGGGCTGTGGGACCAGTGGGCTGAAGAAATATAGGGTAGTCAACTTTTTGGGTTATGCATGTATATATAAAAGTCTGTATACACAAGGAAATTAATGTTGTTTTGCTTTTGTTTTCAGACTCTTGCCCAACTCCAACAGACATTAATAGCTTTCGAGAATCCTGCAGCAGCAGATTTTCAAGAGGCAGTGTATGTGTCTTTGGCTGTGATAGTGGATTTGAGAGATTGTATGGTGATACTGTGAGGAAATGCACTAGCTCTTTAAGATGGGATGGACTTCCATTATTTTGCATTCCAGGTAAGCCAACTTCTATATTCTTTATTATAGTCTTCAGGTGCAGTTTTGTAACATCATCTCAACAGCCAGCCCATCAATTGTTCTGTCTGTGTGTTTCCATGTGCACATGAGAAAATCTCCCTCCTTCATGACCACCACATCATTTTGGAAGATGGTGAGATAATGAATGTTTTGATGTCACAAGATAACACTAATTTGGACCCCCCCCCCCTTGTAATAGGCAGAAGCAATCTACGCAGTGATCGTGATGTTGTGCATGTGTGTGTATAGGAGTGTGTTTATACGTATGTTGGTAAGTGACAATTCTTGCTTGTGAACAATATCTCAAGAAAGTAAACATTTATGATCCTCATTTGCCCTCATAAGCATATATAGATGCACCATGTTAAGTATTAGTGAAAAAAAGCCCTTTTGACTTTGGTGGTCAAAGGCTATTTGAGGTCACCCCAGGAAAACCTTGTAAATACAATATCTCAAGAAAATAAACTTTGGTGAATTATATACTGGAATATGGATACACACACTATTGACAAGAAAATGTCTTATGATAGAGAACTTTCCTTTTTTTTGGGGGGGGGGGGGTGGAAGGGGGTGAGAAAGATCACTTTAGGTCATTTTTAGGTCACAAGAGGTTAAACTGTGGAAATACAATCAACAAGCAGGAAAACATGTTTTCATATTCAGAATGTTATGCTGAAAATTTAATGCCAAAAGCTGAGTTTTGACCTTGTCATCATGAGATTCATCATGAGATTTATCAAATGCAATGTGTTTGAACAGTGTTCAAGAATCTTGATCATTTTAGAGTGAGTGCAAACACATTCAAAACAGCCAATTGGATACCACAGTGGTACTAACATTATGCCTAGTGGTGAGGTGTCACTTTATCCATTTTGTGGTCTGGTTTGAAACTGCCAATTGGTGTGTCATTTTTTGATTCCTTGCATTAGCAAAAGGAACCTATGTAGTCAGCTTACGGCGTGTGTGTGTTCTGTGACACTTACTTGGTATGCTGTAACTCAACAAGGGAAACTTGGACTAAACTGAAACTTGGTATATGGATCTATCGTATTAAGAAGCTGTGCCATATTGTTTTTGGTGGAGGTCAAAGGTCATGTGGGGTCACCAGGGGTCAAAGACCGAAAACCTTGTTTGCACAATATCTCAAGATAGGAAGCTTGGATAAATGTCATTCGTGGTGTGTGGATGCGTTATGGTGAGAAGAGGAATGCTCGTGCTTTTGGTGGAGGTCAAAGGTCATCTGGGGTCACGGACAGTCAAACACTGAAAACTTGTTGTTAACACAATAGCTCAAGGTAGGAAGCTTGGATAGATTTCATACTAAGTATGTAGATGGGTTATGGTAGGAATATGAATGCTATTGTTTTTAATAGAGGTCAAAGGTCATCTGGGGTTACCGACGGTCAAACACCGAAAACATTGTTGCACGATATCTCAAGGTAGGAAGCTTGAATAGGTTTCATGCTTAGTATATAGGTCCACCATAGAAGGTGTTCCCTAGTATTTTTGGTAGAGGTCAAAGGTCATCTGGGGTCACCGGGGGTCAAACACTGAAAACCTTGTTTACACAATATCTCAAGGTAGGAAGCTTGAATGGATTTCATACTTGGTATGTGGATGCTATCGCTTTAGGTGGAGGTAAAAGGTCATCTGGGGTCATGGACAGTTAACCACTGAAAAGTTGTTGTTAGCACAATATCTCAAGGTAGGAAGCTTGGATAGATTTCATACGTAGTATGTGGATGGGTGATGGTGGGAAGATGAATGATATCGTTTTTGGTGGAGGTCAAAGGTCATCTGGGGTTACCAACAGTCAAACACTGAAAACCTTGTTAACATGATATCTCAAGGTAGGAAGCTTGGATAGGTTTCATACCTAGTATAAAGATCCACCATAGTAAGAAGGTGTGCCCTATTGTTTTTGGTGGAGGTCAAAGGTCATTTGGGGTCACCGGGGGTCATACTCTAAGAAAACCTCGTTTACACAGTATCTCAAGGTAGGAAGCTTGGATAGATGTCATACTTGGTATGTGGATGTGTTATGGTGAGAAGATTGATCCTATTGTTTTTGGTGGAGGTGAAAGATCACCTGGGGTCACTGGGGGCCATTTGGAGGTTATCAGAGGTCATTTTGAGGTTAAGATGTGGACTTTCATTCATTGCCAACAACTTTAAAGAGGGATTTGCATCACCCCAAGTATGACTTTTAACATAATTGTCTTTACTGCTTCTCCTTGTGCAGACGCAAACATAGTTCACTGCTCAAGGCCACATCCTGGTGAGCATAAAAGACCCCATGCGAAATCAAAACATTCTATGCGCATGCTGTGTAATATGAGCTGCTCTGCATCTTTTGAATTTTGTAACTCTGATGTCATTCAAAGAGTAGTCACCAACTGAGACTTTTGCTTACCCCCAACTAAAGTCATACTTGGGGTGATGCAAATCTGTCTTTAAAGGTCATGTAGCAGTCACCAGAGTGACAGACATTAGCTAATATTTTGTTTGTATGCTCATGGCACAGTGTCATTACATTTAGCAAGGAACCATAGTGCCCATTGGGCTCTTGTCTGTAAAAGTACCATTGATAATTTCACTACAATTGAACTGATCTACATGCAATTTTTTGCTGTGCAAATCAGTCATCCTACCCCTTTACAAATCTTTCTGGTAGATTTGGATTTTGTGGTGTTACACTCCATTAATTTACATCATACCTTACCAACCACTCTCAACGTAGATATGACTGGTCATTTATCTGAAGCTATACATGAAGAGGGAGTCCCTCAAGGATCTGCTATTGGCCCACTTGCACTCACTTGGTATAACATCTCAGCTGAAAACATAATAGACTTGTATGGTTTGGCCAGCATGATTTATGTATATGGCATTCAAGTCTCAAGTGTATGGAATAGTGGATACAGGCCTCGATTTTAAGGAATTTTTATTGGTTGTCCGGAAGGAAATTTGGTTGTCCAAAAGGGACTTAAAAGAATCAAAAATAAAGAAGAAATAGTATTGAACAAATGAAGACTGATATAGTATAAGTGTATATGTGCAAGAGAGAGAAATGTATAGTAGACAATGTTCCAACAAAATTTAATAAAATTGTTTTCAAAAGAAGATTAGAAGAACATTGACTTAATTTTCTTGTGTGAAAACCATTCGTCAAATGGACAACCAACCAGGTGACTTTTGGTTGTCCTGTGCAAATTTTGGTCATCACAGACAATCACAGCTGTTAAAGTCAAGCCCTGGGATATAATAAAAAGTGTCATACAGTGTTAGCACAACTTGACGATTGTATTAAGGATATCCTTTCTTGGTCGACCACCAACAATTTTAAGACTCAATCCTGACAAAACTGAAGTACTGCATCTTGTTTCATACTGTACTTCCGTCACACAGAACCACTTGCCAGTCATAACGGAACATTTTGGCCCAAAACGATCATTGCTTTTTCACTGCCTGCTGCATCACGACAGCCTTTTTTGTGGTTTTTACGCTTGACCGCACACACCACGGCAGCTTCGTTAATCTCCTCTGCAATAATATCGGAAAAGTCCATTTGGAGTAGTGTAAGAATTCCTTCTTCTTGCTCAATGTATGATGTAAGAGGGTCAAAAATATTCGTTTTTAAAGCTTTCTGTACCACATTATTTATCCTTTTTCAAACAAACTCCTAGAATTAGACACCTCAATACATTGCACAGGTTCTTAAAGCAAGATAGTTTGCACATATCTATTTAACCCCCTAACTTTCTGTAATGGTATGTGCCAAATACCCACGCTTTTACTGATTTTCACTGCAGTTTGAGGCGTCCTAAATATCTCCTGATTTTCCACTGTCCATCCAATTTTTCGAAACATGAAATTTACGATTCGATTAAGAACGGATTCCTCAATCTGGTGATGTATGTTTTTCGGAAAATGATAGAGGCTAAAATAGGATAAGGGCAATGAAACTGTACAGCATTTCTCTAGGTCTGTGCAAGCGAAATGATGTTTGTTTGAATGTCTGTCCTTGACGTCACAGGACCATTGACCAATTCGGACAAAGGACAAAGCAACGGCTCGATCTTCAAATCAAGATTTTTTTTTACTTTTGAAAAAGGCGTAATGTTCCCATTGGTCCAAACAGGTGAAACTTGAGCACCATGCAGATGAATATTCATACTTTAAGCACACGTTTGAACTAGATTTTTAGGACCAAGCTAACAAAAGTTAGGTGTATTTAAGTGGAGGAAAACCCTTCAAAAACGTACTCTTTGGGAGATTCTCCATTGAAAAATGTCGAAATTTGTATTTTTTTTAAAAAATTGGCGTAACCTTCCCGACGTAATATCAAGTTAAATGTTACATGAATAGAAAGGAGACATTTTGAACTTTCAAAACCCGTTTGAACTAGGTTGGTACGTTCTAATTTGATCATTTGAGAGGCGAATATGCAGCAATAACAACACATGCGCCACACAGTTAAGGAGAGCTTTCTGCTGCAATGATCACGATGTTCCGTTATGATTTCCACTGGAGACCCTCTGATCAAGCCTGCCTAAAGTGCCAAACATCTGGGTTTTATTTCCCAGAATGATCTTAGTCTATCTCAGCATATTAATAATGCTTATCACTCTGCTTCATTTGCTTTGCACAAATTGGGCAGCTATGACATTATGTGGATATATGCAAACTGCTGAAAAGATATGTTCATGCATTCGTGACCTGCTGCCTTGATTATGGAAATAGCATGTTCTATGGTTTACCGAAACATTAAATTTCAAATCATTAGCGTATTCAAAGCACAGCTGCTCGACTTGTTTCTTTGCAAAAGCTTGTGACCACATAACCCCTCTCCTTAGCAGTCTTCATTGGATACCTGTGCAGCATTGCATTAAATGCAGTCCTTCTGTCAATACCACAGATGCATTCATGGTTATGCTTCTCTGTATCTTTGGGAATCCATATCTAATTACAAGCCTTCGTGTGATCTTCAGTCCAGCTCTCAGTTACTTTTAAACCTGCCATCATCTGTTTCCCACACTAATGGTGATCAAGCATTTTGGATGTTATCTACCAAATAGTGGAATGACCTTTCAAGAACTCTTCTACCATATTGGACAATTTAAAACTAACTTGAAAACTCATTTGTTGACCATTCCTATTGCATGGCTGCCTGTTGTGTAGTATTGGTGGATTGAGACTGTTGCAGAGAAGTTATCAAGGCAGTATTGGCACTGAAAGTGTTGGGACGGAGAGTGAGCAACCAACAATAACCAAAATGAAACAAAGACTTCTTTATTTTTGGGACTGCTACTGGCCAGCAAACTTCAATTTAATACACTTAAATACACTTGTAGGATCCTACTAAAACACTACAACAACCACGTTAGAGAAACAATCAAAACATTCAAAAATATAGCAGTTGCTGCTTTCTTTCTTTTCCCAATAGTGTTTTCAATGCTAACCAACTCCCTGAGTAAAATTGCACCTTTTAATAATTATAATTGCTTTGAATTAACAAAAATGTTAAAAGTTTCCACGAACAACCTCCAAAACGTCACCAAAAAAAAAAAAAAAACGGATGTAGAAGTGCCTCCCTCAGCCAGGGTCAATTTCAATTCCCTAAGTTCCTCTTCCAGTCGACCTCTCAAGTCTTTAAAACACAGTTCCTTCCTTTCTAAATTCTAAAAGCCTGCTCAGACTCAACTCTGATAACCACTCACCAACTCACCCTCATTCTTCTCCTTCGCTCCAACTACACTATTACACCATAGGTCCATTCCAGGCTTTGACACTCGGTATCCCTCTCTGCTACAGCCTGGCATTTACCCTGATTTACGTCACCAGTCCGGTCTCCAGCCACAACCCCAGTTTGTATCTAGAGCAGTGTTGGAAGGAAACATAGTGACTGTAAACCAAAGAATTAGCACAATTTAATTAAGTTATGTTCTATACAGGCACCCAGCAACAGCACTTTAGGAACTCGCTGAAGAGAGAATTGCTTAAATACAAAATGACCCCTCAGCCATGCGGTGTCTGTCCCCACCTCACCGAATGGCTGTCCATGTTACAAGCCAACATCGTATACCTTCACAATGAAGGCAAAGAGCAATAAACACAAAAGCTTTACAATTACAACAATAAATTGCTCTCATACTTTCCTCAACATCCAACTGTGGCAGTTGTTTCAAATACTCCCGACATCATGTCAACATATATCACTCCCCTCCAGAAATTACATTTCCATTAAATTCTGAACAGTTCCTCATATTACTCATTATACACAACTAACGAAAGGTGGTGGGGGAACTACAATGAGCTAAAACTTACATGTTGTAGTCCCTTCTTTTAACCGCCTCCCACGACAAAAAAACAGAGTTCATACTTTGTATGTGGATACCTTATGGTCAGAGAAAGAACCCTGTTGTTTTTGGTGGAGGTCAGTGGTCATCTGGGGTCACCAAAGGTCAAAAAGTGACCTGTCATGACCTTGCCCATAGTACACTTATAGATCAAATCGAAGGTGCAGGACATTTACTGTGTATATTGTACGAGCTACTTCTGATGAACTAGCATTAAGGCCTGTCCACACAGGATGCGCTGTGTTGTGTCACGATCCGTCTACGTCAGGTCACTTTTATGACTTTGGACATAAATCAATGGAGCCGTCCACACATGGCGTGTTGTGTTGCCTCACGTTCCATTCTGAAAAAGAAAGTTGACGCATCCTTCCCGATGTGTCAATTTTCGGCAAAGTCCATGTGCTTTCAGAAACAGAGTTGACGTACGTCAACTTGCGTCAACTTTGATTTCTTTCATGTTTTCCTTTCATGAAATAAAATTTAACAGGATCTGGATGCAAAATGATGCTATGTTTGAGCTCAAAATCACAATAAAATGCCTGTAAGATGCGTAGGAAAGCTCATTTCTTGCATTTTTTTACATTGGGAATGTAGACGTATGATTCTTTGGGTACCCACCACCCTCGCGATATTATTGACTTCCATAGTGGAAAGACAGTTGTATTCATTGGTAGGGTGTTGAGCAGGGGTAGTCTGGACTCTAGATATGGCTGCACAGGGACATTAATTTTGTGGTACATGAGAAGATATAAATATAAAATGCGGTATATATAATCAGTCGCGTAGCTATGGGGGGGGCTTAGGGAGATGTATCCCCTCCCCTCACCGTTGTGCCCCCAAGTGACCCCACTGGCAATCTGGGCAAAAAAAAAATTTCACTCGACTGGGCTACTCAACTTGATCATGATAGACTCTGGCTGTGGAAAACCTCCATTCCAATCAATCCACTGAAATCAGTGGCATACAAAAGGTGAGGCAATTGGGCAATGCTCTCTCCCCCCCATCCCCCACTGATGCCGATTTTTTTAGTTCCTAAAAATACGTTACTTTTTTAACACAAATTTTACTTCACAAGGTAACATATGTGGCACCAGGTTGCATGTAAGGACACCTAATTTTCAAAAATTTTCAAATGGGAGAGTGACACACCTCTCCTTTCACCCCTTTGCAGGCTAGGGATTATGCAACATACTGCATGCCTCTCCCCCATGAGATAAATCCTGGGTACGCCACTGACTGAAATCCATCGGTATAACTCCACGCTGCATAATTTTGTACACATTCGGGTAGATTGTGATGTGTCTGAGAATAAAATCAAATCAAATTTTACATTTTTCACAAAAATTGCACATCTTGATGGCTGCTATCAAGCATGGCCAGTTGCACGGGCAGCAGTTCAGGTTGTATTAAAATCTCAAATTTTCTTGGTATGCTCTGTGCCAATTCATGGTGGCTCTCTGCTTAGATAGTAAATGGGAACCCGCTCAAAAATCTCCAGCCCCCAGAGTCCCCCTCAAAAACAAAAAATTCTAGCTATGCCACTGTATATAAAGCAGATATGTGAATTACCAGCACTTCATGAGGGTCATGATGCCATTATAGGTAGGCCTTCTGTGTATGCTTTTGTCATGAAAATCATTTTCAGTGTGTTGTTTTCCTTTTTAAAGAAAGAAGGTGTGATCATTCAAATACAAGTCTCATTTGGGAGACTGGGGAATAAAGTGTGTATGTAGGTCACAGTAAGGTTCACAGTACATATTCAACACATGCCTGCTGGTGACAACTCCCTCGACAATTCCCTCAAGGGAGTTTTTGCCAGCAGGCATGTGTTGAATATGTTTGTGAACCTTTCTATGACCTACATACACACTTCATTCATCAATCAGCATACTTGTCATTGGAAACTACACACTGCATCTCAAACTGACGCAGCCCCCTGTGGGCAGGGTACCGATGAATATGCCCACGGTATTTCCCCGCCTGTTGTAAGAGGCTACTAAAGGGAAGGACTCGCACCGTATTTGAGCTGTATTTGAAACCAAACTTGAACTTGAACCGTATTTGAAACGGTATTTACACTTTACCTTTTTATCTAGTTGATACTATATAACACATTCATGTTGGTATGTCGTTAAATCTTATCTAACTAGCTTACTAACTCAAACTGATGTATGGAAATTGATGTATCGTGTAGAGACAGGCATGCATCTTGATGTATCCAGAAGGATGTGGGAAAAAAATTGTGATGTGACGTATGTTCAACGCAACACATCCTGTGTGGACAGGCCTTTAGTGTAATGAAGTCATCGAAACCTCAGTGCAATTTTGCATTCTAGTATTAAAATGAGTTTACTTGAAAATGCTGAGCGTTATCAAATAATCTTGTAAACCAGGGCAGACAGGCTTGTAAGATGTTTAAGGGAACAGATCTAGTACTTGTGCATGGCTTATTTCTTCATGGGTTTGGGTATTTTATGTTGTACATTATACTGTACATGTAGCTTAATGGAAACATGCAGGCAAACTGGAAGAAGGGACAGTACTACAAAAATTGTAGTAACTGGTAAAATTTTACAAGTATGCCATAATTGTACAAATCTCATAAAACTAATGTAGCAGTATTCAAAAGGAAGTTGTGGATTTTGCACAGTGCATGTTAACTTCCTATAAATTGTCATAATACTGGAAGAGTTTGTAGTATTGCAATTCTCTTCACCAGCATTTCCTAAAACTAGAGTAAAGGTGGCACAAAATTAAGCAGTGAGATCCCACTGAGACCAGTCTGTTTGTGGTCCTGTGTAAACACCATTTTAGGAGCAAGCTGTGGAAAGTGCTGTACAGTCCTCAGATCTATTCACAGTTGTCTAACAACTTTGGTGTGCTTTTTCTTGATGCATATCAGTCTTTAAAAGAAGGTTCTCAGCTCATATCAAATTTTGATATTTTAGAGGGGTACTTATTCTAAGCATTCTGGTGAAATTTGCATTGAAATCCGATGTGTGGTTCTCAAGATATTAGCAGTTAAAGTTGTCACATTTTCAATACAAAGTGAACTTAATGCGAGCACATATGACATGATAGCCTCACATTAATGAGCAGTCTTTTTGTTTTTCTTTAAACTTTACAACCAATTTTTTCTTCTCAATCCCATGTTACCAGAATGTGATTGCATGAGAGGCATGAGAATTTTACAAACATTACATTCCCCATGGGGAAGGTCAATCCTATCCCTGTTAACTTCAAGGTCAGCATAACAGACTGAAAAGCAGAGGAAACAAAGCATTTCTCATCAGTGTGAGGAAGTGATGTAACCCCTGCTTGCCTCAAGCTTACTTTGGGTTACAAATGTAGTAGCTTCACATGCTGATATCTTGAACACTACATATCCTATTTGAATGGGTTGTGCCAAATTGTGTGGATTTAGTTCCTCTTTCACATATGAAAATGAATTTTTTGCTTAAACCCTCCCTTTAAATTCTAATATTGTATAGATTTCCTGAGTTTCATCAGGGGAAATCAAACAACTGTAAAGCAGAGATGTGATTAGTGCTGTCAGGGATTAGCAAGTAATTACCAGTTTATCGCTGGTCAATTTAGTGTTTAGTAAAAGACCACTTTTGATTCTGACTCTAGTATGGCTAATATCTCAAGTACTGAATATACAGTAGGAATTAAGTGACATTTAGTTTTATCAGAATACTTGAGGCTATAGTGTCTCTTTAAAACAATATACTGTCAGTTGTGTGTGTGAGTGTGTGTGTGTGTGTGTGTGTGTGTGACAGTTCTTTGATCAATATAAAGCTGAACATACTTCCACAAGTTCTTGATCATGGTAGGATAAAAATCATATGGCTATCAGGTAATGAGGATGACATCCTGGGAAGAGGAGCCTTACAGTATTTCATGGAACAGTAAATTTTAATAAAATTCAACCAGATTGGAATGGTTCAACCTTGTTGAGTCTGGTCACTTCCAAAGTACTCATGGTTGATTGTCTTGAATTTTATGTGTATTTTGATTTCATCCATTGTGTGTGAAAAAGTGGCATTTCCAATATAGCAAATGTAAAGCCTTTTCTTTCTTTATTGTTTCCAGTTATTGATGAATGCAGTCTAGGTACCCACAACTGTTTTTCTGCTGCCTCTTGTGCTAATGCTATGGGCAGTTTTACATGTACATGTCCCACTGGATACTTGGGAGATGGTTTCACATGTACAGGTTTGTACTTTCACAACCTTTTATGCACAAAAATAAATTAATGAATGTCTTGTCTTCACATCTTTCTGTCCATCTGAGTGTAAATTCAAGTAAAAGTGGATTCGTGTGAAAGGATATGGTGGTGCATGTATGTGAATTTGCATTTCAGAAGTAATTTCAACATTTGAGATGAGCATTCCAACAAAGCAGTACCGTACAATACATTTCACCTCTAAATTAGGTGATCAATACAGTAAATGGCCCCACACAAGGCTGACAGTATGAGATGTTCAGAAGTTTGTTTTTTCAAATATATGAACAGCTTGAAGTTTCCTCTTAAGGTTAGTTGTTAGTTTAAAACTTGATTTTGTCTGCTTGTTGGGGAACTTTAATGGAATATGCAGCAGGTGGCTGTCTTTCTTTGGACCGTGACATCTTCCAGATAGCAACCCTTCTGGACAAGAAATGTCATTTTCAATAATAAAACTTTTAAGCAATTTTACTTGCCATATACCTGGTAGGAAACACTTGTGTCTTACCTTGTGCTACATAGCTGAAAGTTTCAAGTTATATATCACTGTTGTTAACAGACCATTTCATGCAAAGTAAGTTTTGTTAATTATGTGTGCATACAGTGCATGGAAAGCCAAGCTTCATTCAGGTGAGTATTGAAATGCATGCACTAAGTGCAGTGGTTCTTAACCAGTGGATATTTACCCCCTGGGGGATAATTTTGGTATCTCAGGTGGGTAATTACTTATCTCCTATCCTGTCCAGTATCTTTTTTTAATTATTCCAGTTCTGTAAGATTACTCCTGAGTCCGACGATCTGACATTGTGATGAATGTAAGTACTGAAGTGTAGTACGATAACGGTACCAGACCCATTTTAGTGCACTCACGTATTTGGGAGATGAGGAAGTAAAACCCATTTAGGACTGCCGTATGGAAAAGTAAGGGATTACATTGGAAAATTGTCTCCAAATTAAAGTTAGGGTACTTTAGGAAAACAGGTTAGGGTCTGTTTTCTAGGGATATTGGGCATGTTCTTTCAGTGTCATCAAGTTATTACCAGGTTATGACCATAAAGCGGTCCATAAGGTCATTGTTATTGTCCACAGGCATTCTCTTTGCTGTGAATGTGAATTATGGAGAAAACCACATTTGATATATTTTAGGAGGGGGAATACATAGGGTAGCTGATTGGAAAGGGGGGAATGGAACGAAAAACGTTAAGAACCCCTGCACTAGTGCATGTACGTTTCCCTCTGTGAAATGAGATTCTTCCTGCATACGGAATCATTACCATGCAGTTAGGACAACATATGTTAATTCATCACACTGTTGATTAATGACTGCAGAACGTAAAAATCAGTGTTGCAATTGGTGCCCATTCTTGTATTTTGGATGTATACATCTGAAATCTCACTGGGAATCTTGCAGACAATTCTACAGTCCAAACAAGTTATGTCATTATGTGTTTATAAAGTAAATGACCTGTGACTGGATTACCCTAGGTCAATAGCAATATACCATGAAAACTGCTTGTAACCATGGTTCTCAAGATGAGTAATAGTGAGAACCCTCATATTTAGTGAAAACTTAAACTTGATTTGTTAAGTATGAAATATGTTTGGATCTTATGTCTGGTATGTTATGCTCAAAATTTAAAGCAAGAAACTGATGTAGGACCATGTTAACATGAATCATTCTGACTGATCTTTACCCATTGAATTTGTACCTTTTGATGCCTAAATTTAAGCCCAGTAAATTCACAATGAAACTGTGTTAACTCATAAGATGAAATAGCCCTTACTCAAATTGCCTACCACTAAACAGTCTAAAACCTGCGCTCTGGGTGGAGGGAAGTCAGTATTTTACTTGATATTTGACCCACAGTTTAAAACCACTCTGACGCTTATTGGGTTTTATCATAGTTTTATCCATCTTACAGATTTTAAAGGAGCTGAGTAGTCGCCGAAGTAGAATAAATTCTTGGACCCGCCGACTTCGTTACGTCACATCCGGTTATGCTTCTTGGTTTATCGATTCGATCCGATACCGATACTTATCAAAGCATGCATGCAGTGTGTCTGGTGTAACAGTACACTTGTTACTCTCGTTAACAGTACTATCGTTAGCCTAACTTAGGCTAGCTTAGGGCCTAGGTCTACCACGGAAAACAAACTCATTGATCGAAAAAACAGTTTCAATACCTGCAAAATCCACAATGTTCTTCATGAACCTCCTGCAGATGATGCGCGAAATAGGCATGTGCCTTGCCACTAGTAATGCTAATATACTACGTACGTACGTACGTACGTACGTACGTTGTGAGTTGTGTGTACTGCATGCCTGGGTAGATGCATTGATCAGAACCAATACAAGTGGAAACGATTCAAACTTGCCGGTGCCAGAAGAAAAAGTAACGAACTAGAAATTCAAAAAACAAATTTTAAAATATCTTGCAAGTGTAAAATCAAATAACCCAAGAAATAGTTTAGGAACATTGTGGCAACATTACTTTGCAAGATTATTTTAAATGAGAATATAAAACGCATTAGGATTAATATTTTTAAAATTAGCCCCGCACAGAGGGTAATCATCTCGTTCCGTATGATGTATTTATTTTGGAAGTACGCCACTACTCAGCTCCTTTAAGTGTTGGAGTGGATATAAACTGTAGGTGCAACCATCAAGTAAAATCCCGACTTTCAGCGCAGAGGTCGGGTTTTGATTGTTTAGGGGTAGGTGATTTGAGTAAGGGCTATTTCATGTAATGCTTGAAACCACAGTACTAAAGTATTATCTACAAGGCAAGAAGAAATCACTTAGAATTTTGGCTTTCTGGTTAAAAAAAATTTACATTTCATAACTTGTTACAATAAAGTCAAAGGATTTTGATCAACTGCATAAAAAATAATGTCTTAGGTGAATAAAATGTAATCTTTGGTTTCTTGTAATCATTTTTTCTTGCCAGATATTAATGAATGCGATTCAGATAATGGCAACTGTCCATCTACAGCGTCTTGTAATAATAATGAGGGCAGTTTCACCTGTACGTGCCCTGCTGGATACTACTATGATGGTAGTACATGTGAAGGTCTGTATACCACAGTGTGAAAGAAATTAAAAAAGTGTCTCAATTACTTAAGTTTAGGAGAGGGCACTGGTGCTATCTCATGTATTAAGATGTAACACTTTTGTTTCTTACCCTTATTTCTTGCCAGATATTAATGAATGCCATTCAAATATGGCAACAGTCCATCTTTAACCAGTTAACTGCGCATGATGGATATATCCATCATGTCCTAACTTCATGCTACTGCATATGACTGATGTATCCGTCTGTAATATATTTGTATGCAAATTAATTCTGCAGTGGGATAAAAGTTACAATAATTTAATTCTGCAGTTAACTGCTTAAAATAATAATGTGCAGTTTTCCCTGTACTTGCCAAACTGAGTACTACTGTGTTGGCTCCTTATGTGTAGATCTGTATATCACAATAGTTAAAGAATTGAATAATTAACATTGGAGTTACAATCCAGAAAGTCTGCATTTGACACTTAATTCTGCAGTACATGTAAAGAACAATTCCATCTCATAACCTACTCACAAAAAGGCAGACTGCAAGATTTGCACTTGTGATTCAAGTATAAATGTAGGAGGGAGGCAAATGATATCAAGGTTCGACACATAGCAAACAAAAGCTCAAGAATAATGCTGAAGAACAAAAAGCAGTTGGAATGTCTTCGAAGTTGACTTTTTTTTTTTTTGAAAGTGAAAATCTGTCCATGATATGTGCAGAGGTGGGAATCACAGAATTTCTTATTGAACATGATATCATGCTGGCAGTGTCTTATCATGCTAGAAATTTGTTTAGGAAAACGTTCCCAGACTCTAAGATTGACCAAGGGGTACTCAAATGGAAGAACTGAAACACGTCATATTGTTGGATCTTTATCAGATGCAGATGCTAAACACCTTACTGAATGTATGAAAACACAGAAATAAGTGTGGCGACAGGTGAAAGTTCTATTGACTTTGATGCAAATAAACCGCATCCCATAGTAGTTAGGACATTTGATGAATGTGAAGGACAGTTGGTTTGTGACCCACTTGCAGTGGAAGATAACTTATCACATTCAACTGGGGGAAATATTTTCAAGATTTAGACCAAGAATTGACATAAATGTGGTAGTCCATGTGGAAATTGTACATGTCAGCTTTGGAATTGATATTGCTTTGTTTAGGGTTGGAAAGCACAAGGGTGTAGCCACTCAAATAAAGGAAGAAATGCAGTCATGTATGTCATTGCGTGCCCTTGCTAATAGCAGTACAAAAGGGAGGCAAGTGCGTGAAGTTTCCAGATTATGACCTTCTAGTTGACATCCGGTATTACATTAATAAAAGCAGCCTGGGACACCAAGCGATTATCAAAATGCAATGAGCATGGAGTTAAAACCAGGAAAACCTTTAAACATGTTAATACTAGGTGGTTGTTGTTAGGCAAGATAGTAAACAGACTTGTTGAAAATGGGACCCACTCCAGGAGCTTAGTCTGAAAGTGATACAAACAGTAAGAGGAATGCATATTCTAATGTCATTAACAGTTATCCCAAAAGACACCCAGGAATATGCTTATGCTATACTTCCACCTCCATAAGAACAAAGGGCTCTGGTTCTGCTCAGAAAAGTAGGGTCAGTCCTGCCTTGAAAAGCTCTTCTGGAGCTAGCACCAATCTAAAGTAAGCTTCTACTTTGGGAGGACTTGTCACTTCTCAGACCAAACCCAGCTCTGTTTTTAAGACCTTCCCCCTTCTGCCTGAACAGCATTAAAGGCCAATATTTCTTGTGATAAATTTGATCCTCAGCAAGTACCTTTTTAAATCACAGGAATCAGCTGAAAAACATTCAAAAACCAGAAAAGGCATCTGGATGCATTACTGTACCAGCAACAGCAATCCCTGGGAAATTTCAACAAGCAAATGTGGTGCAAGAACACATTCTATGACAAACCTTCACAAGCCAACCCCAGCTGCAAACTCCATGCTTTGTTCTTGAAGACTATGATACATTTTTTGGAACATCCTAATAAAGTCCTCCAAATAGATGAGCCCCAAATTCACCACATTCATGATATCCTAGTGAACCAACTATCAAATCTCTTAACTTGATTTGTCAAGCCTTCTGCCATTGTAGAAGCCAGTGATATTACCAAGTTAGACACACAAGACAGATGAAGACATACAGACTGGGTATGATTGCAAGTTGTACATTACTGAAAACAAGGAAAAACTCAACTGGAAGTAGTTTTATACATTGTCAAGTGGAAAACATTTCCACACATCTTTAAAATATATGATATTGGACAACAGTATCACATCTTAGTTCTGGCACCCTCATGTTCCGGTACAATACAAAGGCCTTGCCGCATTTTTGTTTTCATTTCACACAGATTTTGTGATGGATATGGACCCCATTTTAACCCCACCCCTAACCTTTGGTACCACATTGGCCTTAGTTTAACTTCTGTCCAACCTCCCTGTACCTTACCCTCTACAATGCAATTGCTAAAATTTTGAGTCTTACCTAGTTTACAAAACCTTTGAAGTCAGAGTCCTTAGGAAAAACATTAATCCAATTATAGTCCATTCGGTGAGAGAGATTGAAGATGAAAATTCGACAATTAACTTTAAAGACTTCACTCCTGAATTTCCGACTCTGGGCCCCACAGCGGAATGCAATACAGCATTCATACCCCTACCAAGTCTTTGCCGGGTTCTCCCTTTAATTCATCCGTGACATAACGTACTGTGCTAACATGATCCAAATTTTAACCCGGCCCTTTGGAAACCGTATCTGCATTGTCAGTTAGTACTGTCACACTTTGCATAATTATGCTATAGGTGAAGAGTTAGAGTTAGATGAGGTTTTATGGCTCAGTTTCTAACCAATTGGTTTAAGTCAAGCAGGCCACGGCCTTTTTCCAGTTGTGGCTGACTGGCTTGTTTTCCCTACTCTTTTGTACTTTAAGAGAGGGAACCCTATGGGTTTGTAGGAGGTCATCAGAGGTGAGACTTCCAAAACCTAGTAAACAAAATAGAGTTGGTGGCACCTCCAAATTGTGTACGGCATTTTGTGACCAACGTAAAGTCAGGGCTGAATTTTTCTACCACTCCAAAGATAATGTTATAGAGAACACAACATTTATTTTTTCACAAGTATTACAGATTGACTGCATGCATGGTCAAGTGGTTAGAGCATTCAACTTGCAGCCAAAAGGTCTAGGGTTCAAATCCTGGCCGGGTCATACCAAAGACTTTAAAAATGGAACCTACTGTCATTGTGCTTGGTGCTCAGCATAAGCAATGGAGTAGGGAAAACAATCCAGTGAGCCACATCTGGGAAAAAGGCCGTGGCCGGCCCGACTTAAACCAGCTGGTTAGAAACTGAGCCGTAAAACCTCATCTAACTCAAATTTGGAAGCATGACTTTTACAGTAATAATTTGAATTTGAATTACCAAATTATGAAGACATACAAGGCTGCTGTGACTATACGACTATTATACCTTGATTACAAATACCATACACTTAATGAGTTCCTTGATGGCATAGTGGATTAGTGCCCAGTTTCTTGAACAGATGGCTTGGGTTTGAATCGATACCTTCTAAGACGTTTTTTTTTTTTTTCATTTTTTGTTATTCAATTTTTGGTGAAGTTCAAAGGTGGAATTCAAAAATAATATAGTCAAAAAGTATAAATTTGAGGGATCAACCTCTCTTTAACAAAGCACCCCCTTTTGGCAAGGAATCACTAAGCCTTTGGGCTTTTTGGATTATTTGTTAATTACAACTTAACTTCAGACTAGCTGTTTTATCAGTTTTGTGTTCTCTGTGTTGTGCCATATGCAGTTGCTTGAAAATGATAGGCCCATTTTTTTCTGTTTAAAACTGAAGTGTGATTTTACTATTGGAGCTTGCGGCTTACATCTTTGAAGTTTTCTAAAAACTGGTAAAGCTCTTTTGGCCTTAATTCTGTCGGGTTCATTCTTGCAATATTTGTAAATGTTATAATGTCACATTTTAGTGAAAAATGTTTTGATTGTGATGGATTGAGACATTTAAATAGCCCATATCATTTCAGTATTTTGTCATCAACTCCCAAATCCATGAGATTTGAATTGTTTTTGATGGTATTTAAATTACCTGCTCATTTGCAAGTTTATACTTGTGAAGGATGTATAGGGCTACTGGTAGCAGAAGGCTACAGTTTGTGCAGATAAAAGTAAATTTAAGAATACTGTAGTTCATAAAGGCACAGAATTGTTACATTGTAGTGCTACACATAAACAAAAGATGAAGAAATGTAGATGTATAAGGACTTGCACGAGATGGACACATAGGACCACTACTAGTTGAGGTGGAGACAAGATAGATGAACAAAACTATGTGACACCAGTTTGGCCAGTTCTCTCTGTTTATTGAATGATGTAAGGCACAGCAGAATTTACAGGACTTAAAAACAGCTGACAACCAGACAGCAATTGCTTAGCAAGGCAAAACAGTCTCAAGCAAACAAAATAGCCTCTGGAAAGAAACGAAAATATGCAAATGATTAGAGTACTATCACATCAGTGCAGTGGCTCAATTAACTTCCCATAAAAACCTGTGAAGCTGCTGCCGTCAAGAATAATTCCCTGTATCCCCCCTCCCCCTTTTTACATAGTTCACTTTCTGCATGGGATACTAGCATGACCAGATGACATCTATACCTCTGATTCTGATCCCCACATACCCTTTGCAGATAAAATACATCAATTAAATTGGGAACCCTCTCGCAACTATGCTCAACTTATGTTCCTTCCACTGACCATACTTTGGCTCAGCATAGTTTGAATACATTCATGTATAAAAATGAATACATGCAGTTAAGTTTGAACCAGATTTCCCAATGACATTGCAAATGGTTATTATTGTAACACTTGGATCAAGTAAGCATTAACTTCTCTCAGCCTACTGGGAAGAATAAAGCTGTCATCACTCTTTTTCTCAAAACATCTCATCGCATACCATGGATCAACAACTATTGCTGTTTGACACACTTGAACACATGGAGGGCTGTTAAGTAGTAACAAGTAATCAAGAAGATAATTAAGGATGTTACGTTAAGTTACAGAAATATATTTACATAAAGGCAAGATGCTATAACTAATTACACTTGACCTTGACGTGCATCGGAAACTGATGTACAATAACATGACGCCACATATCAGCACAACCCTGATTGACTTTAGTCATACACAATCCTCAAAGAACAGTGACAGTTTAGTGCCCCCTATTTACAAACACCCTCTTGACCATGGTAAGTTCTCCATGTGGTGACCACATGGTGCACCAACACCTGCCCATATTACCGGGCAACATATGACCCATGCCTATCAACCTAATAGAGGTTCACCTACTGGAGAGTGTGGAACCACAAGGTTCTGTATAATGCATGTGCAGAGCCTTTTTATTAGCAGATGCACATCAATAAATACCATCCGGCCTCTCCAGACATAAATTGCAAACAATGCTGACAGGTCATAGAGTGGTAATTAACCTCAGGAGTCTTCTTGCCAGTTGCCACAGAACAATTACTATAAAAGTAAAGAGTGTCTAAGGCAATTGCACATGCAGTTCCACTGTACCCTCATGCACTCTGGCATTGCTGCCTAGATGAGAGGTGGGAACCTTGTAAGTATACATGGATTTTCAGTACACCATATAGACCACATGTTTATGTTACTAATGTAACATTTCATTCAAGTCAATTATGTAAACAAATCAGTGGAAGCTTTCAGTATACGTTATAGTCAACTTTGTAGGCAATTACCAGATCAATGTTCACAAGTTCAGATATCGAAAACTGGAAAACAAGAACGGAGACTAAAGAGAAAAATTAAAAATCATGAAATTCATGTAAAAGACAAAATGATTCAAGAAATTAAGGAAATTTAAACTCATAAACACATGGAGATAACTATTCATGACGAATTATTTGCATTTGAATTGCTAGGTCTTTTTCTTCTCATCTCCATTGCAGGAAAAGCCTAGGGCAATATCATTCAAAACAGCTAAAAAGTATAAAGAACTGAATTGACCCAAACTACTGTCAGAAAAATGTTTATTACTTTCTACATCTTGTAATTGCACACAGACATATACAATTAACAGCAGGCTTTATGTGCAACTTGCATTTTAATGTAACCATTGACTATAAAGTGCAAGCAGTGAAGAAGTAGGCACTGCTAAGTTATTGTTTGTAACCTGAGTGGGAAAGGTCCCTCCTGTGGGGATAAAAACTAGCCTTGGGTGATGGGGTTTCCAACTTGATATACCTCAGTAGAACAATAGAAAGGTGAGGTTTGAGCATGTTAAGTAAAATATGTTTAACCCAGTTTTGTTTTCATCTGAAGGATGGTGAGGCCTATACTTTAGTAATTGTGCAACAGAAAGCAAAGAGAAGTATCTTAGGGAATTGTAGACTGGAATTTAACAAAACCTTAAGTAAAGCCCTACCACTCTTTGGCTGCAGAAAATGTGGAAATAGGAAACTGAAAAGAACACATGCAGATTTAATCTTTCAGAACACAGGAAACTTGAAACCCTCCTTAAATATTTTCAGGAGCATGAATTTGCTGAACTGGTTTCAGCAACACCACTGCTGAGATGCTTGTAAATCGTGGCGCTCTTTTGCTTGACGTTGCGGTAAAAATTTTATCCAAACTTTTCTTGAGAACCAAGTTGTAAAAATCCTGACCGAATGTAAGGGTCATTGCATGCCATCATAAGTTTGTAACAGGTCCCACACCTTGAGGACTGACTTGGTTTGTATACACATTGTTACACAGGAACGCATCTTTACACATGGGGCTGTAATGTGATCAGATAGTCACGAGGAACCATAATTTTGCAACATTGAGGGCCAGATTGGAGGGGGGGGAAATTGCAAGAATCTGAATAAAAGTCTGTGGCTATTGCACCTTGAAGCAATTCAAGTCAGTAATTGCTAGCACTATAACAAGGTTGTTGGTGGTTTCTCATTAAGTCTTGTGACACTTCATGGCGGTAACTCCTCTTGGGGGTAGTTTAAGATTTTTTTGCCTGCTGTGGGGGATGGCCTGCATGACTTTTAAGAAGCACTTCTTGATCAAACTGTATCAATTTGAATTTCTGGATAATGAAATTATGTAAAATAGACTCACTGAATCACTGAGCCTTTTAGAATGTAGCCTTGCATTTTTGTTTCATTGTTTAATCACAGATATAGATGAGTGTTCACCTGGACAAGTACATTCATGTGACACTTTTACATCAGAATGTGTGAACACACCTGGAGACTATTACTGCAGTTGCAAGCCTGGGTACTCTGGTAGGATATACTTCCCTTCAAGAGGAGACACTGTTACATGTCAAGGTGAGTAATTAATGATCTTATCGCTCCTACACATTTATATATTGAAACACATAATGGGCAGCTAGGTATATTGCACATATATGCTTAATACTTGGGAGCCAAAATAATCATATTCTCAGTAGTTTGCAGAAAAGCAGACTTGTCTTTCAGATTAATAGTACAAGTGGCAACAGTTAATTTTGAAAGGTTTGAGCAATTGTGACTCCCTGCGGCAGCCTTATATCTGGTACATGTGCACCCATAGAATAACAATGGACTCACTTTAAGTATATATGATAGTATGCATGGGAAAGAAACTGATCAGACAGATCAGAGAGGATCAATTCAACTTTATCATAAATGAAAGCAGAAGATGAGATTTCAATTTAAAAAGAATTTCCAAGTGAGCCAAATTTGTATCAAGACCCATGGTTTGCCTATCCCTAGGTGAAAGCAAATTCTGCAGATACTCAGCCAAATTATACTTGGAAGTGCTTGTTATATGTAAAATATATTTCCCATTAACTATTCAGCGGTCTAGTTGAGTGTATGTGACCTTATAGCATTTGCATCACTACTACCATCATTTCCACAAAAGTCCATGCACTTTTCAGTCTAGGTGGTTATTTATCAATGGTCAGTTGAACAGATGTGGCCTGCTGCTGCATTGAGGGTGACTCTTGATCTCTGCAATAAGGAGGCTAGCATTAGCCTGAATGATGGACATAGTAATCTAAGTGTTATAACACTTAGACACTGTTACATGATGTGTGGCAAACTCAGGCTATGCACATATATACAAAAGGCCTGTATAGGATTCTTTATCCAGCTCTGGATTATCTGATATTTTATAATAGAGCATGTACAGTGTGGGATGAATGTTACTAATATTGGCAATGAGCTGCTCAACTTTGATGTCAGTCATTCCATTTCACCAGTAAAATCTGTTTTAAATTTCAGAGGTTTTTGGGATTCCTGTCCATACATAATGGTCTTTTACTCATTGCTGGTACAATTATATCTCATCCAAGAATCAGGGGTAGCACCAGAATTTGCCTGACAGTGGGCAAAGCTTTCAGACAGGGGGCAGGGAGGGGGGGCTGAAGTCACGTTAAATGGATGGTCTGGAGGATTGGAAAGCAAATTGTTGTTGGCACACATAGCTATAGCACCCCAAAAAGTTTGAGTCCTTATGAAAGAAACTTGAAAAAATTGGGCTTTTTGTTTAGACAAAATTGAAAATGTTTTAGTTTTATTGTAAGATATTGGAAAACTTTGGAGTTTTATTGGAGAATCTTTGCTTCTTGAGGGAAAGTCATATAATTAGCTTTTGGCACGACTGTCACCATCATACATAACCTGGTAACATGCTTTATCGAACCCATCAAGACTCGCAGACAGAATTGGAAAATTTCCCAGATGGGGGTGACCAGCTTTCCCCAATGGGCTTTACCCCCACCTGATGCCACCCCTGCAATCATATCCCCCTTAAATGCTTCACACATGTATATTCCTATATCATTTCTGTAATCATTGATAGAGAGCCACCATAACCGTTAGTTTATCTTCAAGGCTTTTAGAAGCCTATGTCTTCTTTCATGAAATCCACCAGGCCACTGATGGTTCCATCATCTACCCTCTGCCCATCTTAACCAAGTCACAAATATTTACCATGCTGTCTGATTTGCATCTTGTGCAGATGCCCAGTTGGCCTGTAGCTGGATAATAAATGCAATCATCAAATAAGCACCCAGATAGAACAACGAGCCTTTACTATGGGTGTTGTGGAATTTTTAGAGGATTCCTAAAGAGGGCAGCATACAGTATGGTGCCAAACTTTCAAAGCTGCCCTAAGCTGTGAGAAACTGATTCTTGTGGCCTAGTTCCACACCCCAGTCCCATCTTGGAAATTTTCCCAACTCCAGTTCAATGCACTCAGATCCAAAGTTGGGTGTTAAGTGCAATATATCTTCCAGAAGATCCTTTGTAAAACACTAGGGATCTTTTTATACCTGAGAATAATTTTAAGGTATTGCAAACAGGACCCAGATAACACAGAGACCTCTGTGTTTTCTCCTGATAGTTTCTGTTTTGGTTGTCCAGCTCCAGAATTATCAAAGGGGGGGGGGGGGGCTATTCTGTGACGGTAAAGTTTGAATGTACGAGCATCAAATGCTCAAAGCCTCGAAGTGGGTGGGGGTTCTGGGGAAAAATTTTTAAATAAGACACTGTTGAATCATACTTCCTGATATCTAGCAATCATATTTAGTAAGTACATAAAGTTTGTTGTACAGCTTTGAAACCATGTCCAAAAAAAATCAGTGATGCCAAAAAGGGGGAGATGAAGTTGGAAAATCCCTCATTGGATCTGCACCTGAGCTTGGGTAGGTGATTACGAGAGCATCAACAGCTTCCCAAAAGTGGGGGTCAGGGGGAGGGGAGACAAGACCCTTACCAAAACTTTCAATGGCTAATCGTGAAATCCACGGAATGAGGAATTTGGGGCCCTGGAGTGCCCCCCCCCCCCCAAAAAAAAAAAAAAATTGGAATTTCAGATGATTTGTGGTGAAATCTGAGGCCTTTTTCCTTCATTTTAATCCACTAAATGGCTGTTTCCAAAAATTGAGATGAGTTTCTTTGAATAAGCTATATCATAAGCTAAGTTTTCCTGCATGTACCTACTATTGTGCTTGGAATTTGGGGAGGACAAATGATTTAATATCCCTTACTTTCAAAAGTAGGAGGGACATATCCCTGGGCTCCCCATTCGTCACCTGTTGAATCCCCTGAGTGATCACCACATAGCTGATTAGTACTTTTAAACCAGTCTGAAATAAAGCTGCCCCCAAAATCTGAACCGTTGAAATCTCATGGCCAAACTCTTTTTATCCTCATCTACCTTACACTATGGCAGCTGTGGCTGAAATAATTTTAAGCCACATAGATTTGCTCTAGTGGACCGTCATACCAATGTGTCAAAACTGACCAATAAGACTGCGCTGCTGCTTTAGCAATACACTAAGCCCTTAAAGGAGGCACTTTGTGAAGGATGTAATAAATATAAAATTTTGAAATGCTCTTTTTCATCATTCCATACAGTTAAAATTATCCAGATTTAGTTTACCTCTATGCCCCTTTTGAATGTGAAAAAAATACCTGCTTTTAGTGCCTCTCAGAGAAACGTTTTTGATTCCTGGCGGAAGGTAGAAGGAATCAATGCAGCCAAGGTTCCATGTGTGTGCGTATGTTTGTGTGGGAGTGTGTGCCTTTGCTGCTTGGCTTGTGAACATGATATCTCTAGATCGGATTGATGGACACTTTTCATACTTGGTATATGGATATGTTATATTGAGAGGAAGAATCTTGTAGTTTTTGGTGGCAGTCAGAGGTCATGTCAGGTCAACAGAGGTTAAAAACCAAAACCTTGTAAACACAATATCTCAAGGTAGAAAGTATGGATACTTTATACTTTACATACATGGCCTGTGGATGCATTATAGCCAGAAGACAGAGCCTATTGGTTTTGGTAGAGGTCAGTGGTTATCTGAGGTCACTGAGGGTAAAACTTCAAAAACCTTGGGAATTGCTTGTAAACATGATAAAGGTAGGAATGATGGATACTTTTCATAGTTGGTATATGAATTTATCATATTGAGAGGAAGAACACTTTTTGGGGGGGCAGAGGTCATGCCAGGTCACCAGAGGTAAAAAACCACAAACCTTGTAACTGAGCCTTTTGAAATTTAGACATGGATTTTTGCTTCATTGTTCAATCACAGATATAGATGAGTGTTCACCTGGACAAGTACATTCGTGTGACACTATTACATCAGAATGTATGAACACACCTGGAGACTATTTCTGCAGTTGCAAGCCTGGGTACCCTGGTATGACATACTTCCCTTCAAGAGGAGACACTGTTACATGTCAAGGTGAGTAGTTAATGATCTTATCGCTCCTACACATTTTGTATATTGAAACACATAATGGGCAGCTAGGTATATTGCACATATGCTTTAATACTTGGGAGCTAAAATAATCATATTCTCAGTAGTTTGCAGAAAAGCAGACTTGCTTTCAAATTAATAGTACAAGTGGCAACAGTTAATTTTGAAAGGTTTTGAGCAATTGTGACTCCTGCGGCAGCCTTATCTGGTACATGTGCACCCATAAAATAACAATGGACTCACTTCAAGTATATATGGTAGTATGCATAGAAACTGATCAGACAGATCAGAGAGGATCAATTCAACTATGTCATAAATGAAAGCAGAAGATGAGATTTCAATTTAAAAAGAATTTCCAAGTGAGCCAAATTTGTATCAAGACCCATGGTTTGCTTATGCCTAGGTGAAAGCAAATTCTGCAGACACACTGCCAAATTATACTTGGAAGTGCTTGTTATATGTAAAATATATTTCCCATTAACTATTCAGCAGTCTAGTTGAGTGTATATGACATTATAGCATTTGCATCACTACTACCATCATTTTTACAAAGTCCACTTTTCTCTAGGGGGTTATTTATCAAATGGTCAGTTGAACAGATGTGACCAGCTTCTGCATTGAGGGTGACTCTTGATCTCTGCAATAAGGAGGCTAGCATTAGCCTGAATGATGGACATAGTAATCTAAGTGTTATAACACTTAGACACTGTTACATGATGTGTGGCAAACTCAGGCTATGCACATATATACAAAAGGCCTGTATAGGATTCTTAATCCAGCTCTAGATTATCTGATATTTTATAATAGAGTATGTACAGTGTGGGATGAATGTTACTAATATTGGCAATGAGCTGCTCAACTTTGATGGCAGTGGTTCCATTTCACCAGTAAAATCTGTTTTAAATTTCAGAGGTTTCTTGGATTCCTATATATATAATGGTCTTGTACTCATTGCATGCTGGTACAAATATCTCATCCAAGGATGGGGTAGCACCAGAATTTGCCTGACAGTGGGCAAAGCTCCCAGGCGGGGGGCAGGTGGGCGGCTGAAGTCATGTTAAAGGGATAGTCTGAAGGATTGGAAAGCAAATTGTTTTCGGCATACATGGCTATAGCACCCCAAAAAGTTTGAGTCCTTATGAAAGAAATTTGGAAAAAATTGGGCTTTTTTTTTGAGGCAAAATTGAAAATGTTGGAGTTTTATTGTGAAATTTGTAAAATATTGGAAGGCTTTGGAGTTTTATTAGAGCACCTTGCTTCTTGAAAGCAGAGTCATATTAGCTGTTGGGGTGCGACTGTCACCGTCGGGCATAACCAGGTAACATGCTCTATTAAGACTTTCAGATAAAAGTTGGAAAATTTCCCAGATGTGGGTTACCAGCCTTCCCAAATGGGCTCTACTTCCACCTGATGCCACCCCTGTAACCATATCCCCCAACTTAAATGCTTCTTACATGTATAACCTATATCATTTCTGTAATTATTGATAGAGAGCCACCACGAACCGTTAGTTTATCTTCAAGGCTTTTAGAAGCCTATCTGTCTTCTTTCATGAAACCCACCAGGCCACTGGTGGTTCCATCATCTACCCTCTGCCCATCTTAACCTAGTCACAAATATTTACCATGCTGTGTGATTTGCAACGTGTCTTGTACAAATGCCCAGTTGGCCAGTGGCGGCATTAAGGGGGGGCATGGGGGCATTTGCTCCCCAGTCAGAAGCTCTGCCCTCCCCCCAGATGCTCCCCACTCAGCTCCTGAAGTAAAGTGGCCTGACAGGAGGAATAGCCTAATACATTGAAATTATTTGGAATCTTTGCATTGGATGACGTATTATAAACCAAAATATACCTATCCTGAGGCTTAATTTTTTACCAAGAGATATGCTAAAACCTCAGAGCTTCCTCAGGCTTTGCCCCTGGAACCCCATCAGGGGCTCTAAGGTGGGCCCCTGGACCCCAGCCGCTTAAAGGTATAGTGGTCTGGCGGGAGGAAAAACCTAATACATTAAAACTATTTGGAATCTTTGCATTTGATGATGCATTATGAACCAAAATGTATCCATCCTGAGACTTAATTTTTCACCCACAGATGTGCTAAAACCTCAGAGCTTCCAGGGGGTTTGCCCCCTGGACCTCCACCTGGGGCCCTGAGACGGGTCCCTGGACCTCACCCGCTTTAAGGTACAGTAGCGTGGCAGGAAGAACAGCCGAATACATTAAAATTATTTGGATCTTTGCATTTGATGATGCATTACAAACCAAAAATATCCTTCCTGAGGCATAATCTTTCACCCAGTGATATGCTAAAACCTCAGAGCTTCCGGGGGCTTTGCCCCCTGGACCCCAGCACGGGCCCTAGGGCAGGCCCCTGGACCCCAACTGGCAAAGCTCACGCTTCGAGCCCGATTTTGCACTACTCAGGAAAATTCTTTTCCCCCAAACATTTTCTTTTGCCCTTCATTTGTCCCCCGCCCCCCACTTTTAAAATCCTGGTGCCGCCAGTGCAGTTGGCTTGTAGCTGGATGTTAAAAGCGATCATCAAATAAGCACCCAGACAGGACAACAAACCCTTGAATGACCTCTGAGCCTAAATTCTGAAACTGCTTTCCAGTACACTTCCTAAAGATAAGTAGTATGTTACCCAGAATAAGAAATTTACTTCGTTAGGTTACTGTACATACCACTATCAGGCCTCCACGCTGAAGTGACAGTACGATCGTAAATAGACAGTACAGTAAGTCAGACAGTGCTGTATGTTTTCAAGAGGTTGGTGTAGCCTAGTAGGGTTGGATTTAACGGTTGTTAACGGTGATTGGTAGCAGCCAGTGGAAATTTTACACGCGTCAATGCTGTGAAAAAGGATGGAGGGTCCAATGACGTCACTAGCAAAGCAGTGCACAGAACATTGCATGCAAATAAGTTGGGCCCATTGCTGGTGCCTGGGAAATTCTTGAGTAGAAGGTTTCTCATGGAATTGAATTGAACACAGTACTGTACCTGTAGTCTACATTTGCTATGTAGCAACGAGCTACAGTAGCCAGGAAGTGTAAGCGAATAATGTGTGCTCCATTGGTCTATAACAAAGATATTACAAGCATAGGTTCCAAAATTAAAATGGCGCGTTGACTCCCCATGGAGTCCAAAATATCTGGGCAGAAGTGCTGATCACTGTTCAGTCGTTTTGAAAACATACAAGAAAATAAATGTCTTACACAAGTATTAATACTTGTTATTTTGAAACATTGAAAATGTAAGAAGTATCACTCCTCAATACTAAATTCCCCTTCCAAGAAGTTTATTTCTTCCTGACAGGGTAAAGTAAACTTGAACTTGAACACACAGTGACTGGTTTACAGTTCATAGACTTATTCGCCTTTATTCATTGGTCAGTTTCTATGGTATCTTTAAGTAATGCGCATTTAATTTCTTACGTGCTCACAACAAGAAATCAACTAGCGCCTTTGTTTCCAGAGCACACAAAAGTGTGCGTCAAGGATTCCGGATAGTGCACACAGAAATGTATTCTGCGCGTATAGAACGCGTTGTAAAGGTGCATGCATGCCAACTTCTTTAAATAATGCAATTTTCAGTAACGCGTTCTTATTTTTGTAAGCAGATCGCCGATTAGAATGGCGCGCATGTCATATTGACACTTCCGCCCCGATATTAGCGTCTCCACGAGGAGTCACTGAGCATAACAGTATAGGTATAGGAGTTTGGAATCTATGTTTATAATATCTTTGGGCTATAAGATGTAAGGCAGTACAATGACGGGCTGAAAAATAAGACAGTGCAGTGGGTTGTAGTTTCATTTATGCAGGCCTAGCGATTATCTATTAGAGGGTCATTCGGCATCGTATTGCTGCGGAAAAATTGTATTTGTGGTTGTCGGAGCGGAAAGGTACGGAAACACCCATTCATGGCCGTTAAAACGGTAGTGGCATCATGCCTTTTTTATGTGCTCTGAAGAAGAATTAATACAAAGAGGATGCACCTCTCATTGTACAAATTAGGAAATAAATAGGATATATATTCAAAGAATGATGGGTTTGGGATGGCTGATTAGGCTACTTTTCATGCTTTCCAAGGTAAGAGAATTTTCTGCAAACATGAAATTACGCTAACACTGGATTGCAAATTTTGGGGGCAATTATTACAAACAGGCCTCATCCAACACGAAAATATGTATGATTGCTGAGAATGGGTGGGTGAGGAATCCAGCCCCCTCCTAACCGGAGAGGCCAAACTTATTTCTTTGGAGAATTTGTGGAAAAATGGGGTCATACCCTAGGTAATGCAGACTTTTTTTCAAGCAGAAGCGGTTTGCCCCTCTCCACCGAAAATATGCAAATGCCTGCCCTTTTTGATGATTTTCATATAACCTTATGTTTCGATGGCAACCTTCTTATAGATTTAAACTTGACGAATATTACTTTATGTCTTTTAATAACAATTAATTTGCGAAAGGTAATATGTTAGAACAATATACTGTAGTACAGTTGGATTATGAGCACGCATGGCGGAATGTCAAAAACGGTGCCCCAGCCAAAAAAATAAGTTTGCAGTGTTAGTCACTTACCAAACTTTAAAATATACTTTAAAATGCTGATATAAATAAACCTTTTGCCTTTGTTATGTTACAGCATACACTGTATACATAACGAGCAGTGCACCTGTTTGCAATGAACACACTTTTTGTCCGTTCATCTGAAGTGTATGAAAGCTTATCCTACTACATAACAACTGAAACGTTAAGTGAATGAGCGGTACTTTTCCACACCAGCAGCATCAGTTACAATTTTAAAGTCTTGTTTGATTATGGAACGACTGTTTGATTTTTAAGAGACCTTGTCAACAATTTTGCACAATTTTGTGTGGTGAAAAACAGACCGCAAAAATCGCAAATAATTGCACGAATTTTGCATGAACCTTAGCTGTCGAATTTTTGTATGATTTTTGAAATCGCACAAAATTACAGAAATTCGAACAACTTAGCACAAAATCGGGCACATTTGTAAAATTTGATTCTTCAATATGGTACGGGAGTTAAACAATACAGTACTGTACCTACAGGTGCTCTGAAAACTTGTGCATGATGTCAAAGGCCAAAGAAAAGTTAGATTTAAGCCATTTTCTCCCCTTCCAATATGTTGAAACTGCAATGTATAGAGAAGGTAAGGGAAATCAGATTTTCAACTCCATTGATGTCCTCCTTGTTAAGATTGTACACCTAAGTGTACAAAGACTGTTACCACATCGTGAAACCATGTCCGTTTCAAACAAGGGTATATCATATAATATACGTTTCCTTGTAAAAGGAATCAGCAAACCTTTTGGTTTTTTGTTTGATAAAACTTAGACACAGTGTTTCTTGGTTGGTAATTCTTTTATTGTAATTTTCAGCAAATTCAAGGAGTTACTTCAGGTCAACTTTTGAAGTTGCTTGTGTCATGAAAGGAAGTGAATATTCTTTAAACTTTGTTTCACTTATCATTAGGAAGTGTACTGGAAAGCAGTTTCAGAATTTAGGCTCAGAGGTCATTCAAGGGTTAGTTGATGTCATCATTGGAAAACTGACAAACATGCTTCCTTCCCCACTATTACCAATACACAGAAGTAACTGAAATTTGATGTCCGTCATTCAAATCCTATTTGGGATCATTGTTTGAAAATAGCTCATTTTATATCTGTAATTTGTAAAATTTGTTGAAGATTTCAGAGGCTTTGGCCATATAGACCCTTTTCCAAATAGCAATTCAAAGGATTGTGGGATTGAGTTTTGGTGTGTGTCGTTTTCGTCAATGGCATTTTACTGTGGACAAAAAAAAATACATACTTAAAGTCTATCCCATAATCCTTTGTAGTTGCTATTTGGAAAAGGGTCTATTAACCAATATACTTTCTGTTCATTGTACATGGGAATTATAACTTTTATCCTCACTGCCATGTAAGCAACTGCACCTTTGTAGCTGTAATTCTAGGTTTCCATGATGGAAGAAGGAAAACATACTTAATTTTTGTGTTATAAAGTACTTGTTAGAACAGGATCCCAAAACTTGGGCAATATTACACAAAGGTAGACCTTACTCGCTAATATTCCCAGCTTGCATTTTAAGACAAGCCAGTATCTGCACACTACTTTACACTGCATGATAATATCCATAATTTCTTTGGTAGATTGCATAGCAGTTGTGAATACTTTCTGTATGAATCCTGGAGTGTCATGTGACTGTATGGATGAATCATGTGATCCAGATACTGGCATCTGCAGTAGCAGCTGCACTATAGTAAACATCTGCCCTGCAAGTAAGTCAGCTTTTCAAAATTCTTATGTTGTGCCCAAGCCTGATTTTTTTTTTCATGACTGCAAACCATCTCATTTAATTTTGTCAGTTAAGGAGATACATGATGACAATCAGTTTCAGTAGTTAAGCATTTTCATTGTTTTGAGATTCAATCCCAAAGGAAATCAGAGGGCAAGTTTAAAAAATGTCAGGCAAGTTGGTTGTCATCCCTTTTTTCTCTGGCCCTGCTCTGCATTTCTGATTTAGTTTTGGTAACATGTCATTTTAATGTGCGTGATGTATGCCTTTCCCCATTGCAGTTTATTGCAAGTTTTAGCTCTCTTAGCCCTCATCTCCCTGCATGTAACTTTATCATTCTGGCCTCCTCTGCAAACACACTGAGCTTAGTGGTTTATCTCTTCTGCAAATGCAACAAGCTCATTGAACTGTAAGAGTTTATTTTCTAACACCTTGCATTATGATGACCCTGGACTGATTAACTGTGAGACTTGTACTAGCGTTGCTGACAGTTGGAAATTAAGTTTCAGGGTATTTTGGAAACTTTCCATGGAAAGTTTCAGAAATTTTCAATGAGTGAGAAGTTTGGGAATTCCGGGAAATTTCGATTTTTACAAAAACTAAAATATAGTTTTCTTGAGAAAAAAAAACAAAGTTATGTTTTATGCTAGGTGAAATGATTTAATATGTCATTTGGTATATAGTATTCCAGTAGAAGTGTTATGTATCAAAACATTTTACATTATTCCTATATACAATACTGTTGTATGCTACTTCACCTCGGTGCCCCTTAACCTCCATCCAGGGCACCCTCTCGATTCAGATTTCATCATTTCGTGTGTACAGTAAATGTGTTTAGTACCTTTCTGTTATTCATGTTATAATTTAATTTTTATTTGGGGGTTCGCCTTTCAAAGAATTAGTGTAAGACTAGAATAGATGGATCGTTTTTACCCAAATTGGGGAGTTAAAGAGGCTCGTTGAGTTGATATCGATTTTTTTGTGACAAGTTTGAAGGAAATCATTGTATGACAATGCTTCTAATTAGCCTCATTACTCATGTATCACTACTTATAGTGACAAAGGTGAGAAATTGTAGTTTTTATGGACTTAAGAGATTGTAGTTCACTATGGCTGTGCAAGCCCTTGATAAACCAGCCTCTCTTGAATATAAAACATTTATATACAACTGAAACCTTGATCACAACAGCTGTTGGTAAGAGGATCAGTTGCAAGCCTGTCAATCAAGTTGGTATATTAAGCCTCACTCATTGGATGTCTTTGAACAGGGGCTGCATATGATTAATACCTAATGGTAAAAAGTGTCTGGTCACAAATTTGTAATGCATGATTGTAATCGTTAATTACCCAGTCACTGCAGTTTCAGTTGTGTGTCAGATGTGCAGAATCTCTTAGTTTGACCATTTACCACCAAGATTGTGACAAAAATCATGTATTTCATAAACCAACTCAATAAACCACTTTAGCAGTTGTCATGTTTATACAATGTAATCAAACTGAAAACTGAGTGACAGACTCTGGGTATAGTTGTACACTTTCACAGACTATTGACTACTAAGGTCAAAATATTGGTTAATATTGATTTTAATATACTCTCACGGATTCAACTTGACAGTTTTACTAAACACACATACTATTCTAGCATGTCCCTGATGAACAATTAATGGTCATTAGTCTACCCGATACCTGCAGATGGTGTGCAAATGTTGCAGCATGCTCTTCACTCCCTCAGATAAGTGCTATATTAAGTACATTCAGATTTTGGGTTGCATTCAACCAATTAATCTGTTTTTCGGTAGTTTGTTAGGTTTATTTATTAGGGTATGTTACTGTACTCTGTAACCAATTATTGAGTTAACAAAGAAATTATACTATGATATCACCAGACTTGTTCACCACAACAATGCAATATAATGAACATCCCCCATGTTCCCAAAAGTTCCCAAAAATTCCCAATATTCCCAATAAATTCCCAAAATTCCCATGGAAATTTAATACATTCAAAATTTCCGGGAATTTTACGTAATATGTAAACAGAGGGGTAGCTCAGCTCTTTACCTGAATTGTGAGAGGATGTGAATAGTCCAGTGAGCTAGCCAAGTGGAAATACCCACCCAGGCCAACAACCAACAGGTTTTAGGGGGTTACTTAAATATAATGGGATATTTTTTGGCATGTGTGTGCCATATGTTTGCATGGGCTGTGTTTGTTATACCATATGTGTTGAGGGATAGTCAATGTATTGCATTTAATAAACCCTCAGGCAAGGGGCAAGATGGTTCTACCTATATGTCTTTACAGGTTGCGGATTTAGACAAAACTCCACTAATGCAAGACTAACTTGTATGACTTGTTATTTGTTTGCCATCCATGTTTAACTTGCAGCTTCATCACTCATTTGTGTAGTTACTATCAACCACAAACTTCATAAAGGCTTTGTACATAAATGTTGCAAAGAACAAATGTAACTGGTTTGATGTAGCCTGCTGGTCCTTCCTCATCTTCCCTGTTTATTTTGTCTACAGGAGATGTCCTTGCAAAATGTGACAGGTATCATAGCCTGCAGCATTCTTTATACACATAAGAACATTTTGTGATTGCTCTAATATATTATTGCATAGTTGAAGGCAGACTGTGACTTTTTCGTTTTTCTTTGTTTGTATGTTGGGCTTGCTATCTTTAAATCTACTTGTATGAATATATGGTAATTCGAATCTATTAACTTTCAAATGCATTGTGAAGAAGGCTTCACTGGGTCCTTGCCTGGCAGGGAGGATATTTAGCAGTTCACTTGCCCAAGGGATTCTTTTCTTGCCCCAGACTGTCAGGCCAGGATTTGTCAAGCTCAGATTAAAGGTCTGGAAAACAGTTGAAAGAAAAGCTTTTTCTTTTCATTTTGCAGGTGTTGAAAGTAAGAGTTTGTCTCAGGTGAATCCTTCTTCATCAGTGGATGTCAACTGTACTCTGAGAGGATCAACAACTATTTTACAGAGCCTTCAGCTCAGGTTGTCAAGTAAATTAGATAGTCTAGATGATGATGGAATTACCAGACTAACAGGGAATGGAGTCAACACTGGTGATAAGGTTGTGTCAACTTTTAGGGTAGAAAGTGTAACTAAAGAACAGACTCTTTTTTGTGTCCTTCTGCAAGGAACCTACTTGATTGGTGGAGTTAGTGTAAAAAATTTTGTGCATGGTGAGTTCATACATGTTTGGAAGGATTTTGCTTCACATGTAATTTTATCAAAGGATTTCTGCAAACTATATCCACTACAGTATTGCTCTTTTCTATTTCTTTCGATGTATTTTTAGTTGTGATTTTGTCATGTAACTTCCCTCATTGTGACGTTGATTGGAGCTATAACTTAGTCCTTAGTTTTTGGCTTTTCAGAGAGAGAAATGTTTGTGGACAATTTGTGTGAGCTAGTGGTGTAATGGAGAGAAATAGTAGCATAGAGTAATGTGACATTTTGTGTGTCCATGTCACCTCTAACCTGCACAGAAAATGGGAATTATTGTAATTCTGCAGACCAGTAATTGGTGGGTGGGATGCATAATAAAATGGAGGCTAGAACTTTCTGTACTGATCAGTTAGCTTTAATTTTTAAATGTTGTAGCAGAAGACAAATAGCACAACAAAGATCAAATATATCTGAAAAGCACAGCATTAGCTGAATTTTTAAACTTGAGGGCTATATGCAGCTAGTTTATACACCAGCAGGCTACAACATAGTTGCATAGTGTATGTATCAAGAACGTTACAGTATTTGTGCTGCCTTTTAATGTCCCTGCTGATGCAAATTGGTTATACTTTACATGATCTAAGCTGAAGCAGGTCGTAATTGTGAGACCTATAGCACCTAACTTTTGACACTTTTTTTTGATTCTTTGCCAAAGGCAAAGCAATCTATGTGTATATGTGTGTATGTGTGCTCACCAACGTGGCCTTAGAGGGTACCGGGTAGCCACCGAGAGCTCTGCTCTCGCACGTCTTTCCTAGCTCATGCACAGCTCGAGACTGGCATAGCTGCCCAGGTATTCAGTCACTGCAAAGAGAAGTCATGCCCGGCTGCACGTGTCTGCCTTGGAGCGCAGCCCACCTTCAAGCACGTCTGTCCACTTGACTCCCTCATGGGCAGCTTCACTGCTGGGGAATTCCTGTGCATTCTCTACGGGGTCCTTTGCCGGTACCCCGTAAGGCATCGAGTGTGCGTATGTGTGCACCTGTGGTGTGTATGGTCATGATATGTGTACGCGTGCACTCACCGTGGCCTTAGTGGTTACCAGGGCAGCCGGCGAGAGCACCACTCTCGCACGTCTTTCCTAGCTCACGCGCAGCTCGAGACTGGTGTAGCTGCCTGAAAATTCAGCCACTGTGAAGAGAAGTCACGCACGGCTGCATGTGTCTGCCTCAAAGCGCAGCCCACCCTAGAGCATGACCGTCTACTCGGCTCCCTCACGGGCAGCTTCGCTGCTGGGAAATCCCTTGCATTCCCTATGGGGTCCTTTGCTAGTACCCTGTAAGGCATCGAGTGTGCATATGTGTGTGAGTGCATGTGACGCTTTTGCTTGTAAACACATCTCAAGAAGGGTAACTCTGAGGGATCTCATGCTCAGCATGTAAATTGCCCATATGGAGTAGATGATCCGTATTATTTTTGGTAGAGGTCAAAGGTCATTTAGGGTCATCAGAGGTCAAAACCTTGTTAACATGATATCTCAAGAAGGGTAACTGTGAGGGATCTCATACCTAGCTTGTGTGTTGCCCATATTGAGTAGATGATCCCAATTGTTTTTGGGTGGAGGTCAAATGTCATTTGGGTCACTAGAGGCCAAAAGGTCAGAACCTTGTAAACACGATATCTCAAGAAGGATAACTGAGGAATATCACACTTGACATGATTGTTTGTATTGAGTAGATGATCCCTGTTATTTTTGTGCAGGTCAAAGGTCATATGGTGTCACAAAAGGTCAAAACCTAGTTAACATGATATTTTAAGGAGGATAACTATGAGGGATCCCATACTGGCCTGTGGATTGTTCATATTTAACATGAAGGTCATTTTGGGTCACAAGATTTCAAAAGCTTTTGACCTTACTAACATGATATCTCAAGTGGGATAACTGTGAGGGATCTCATGCTTGTCATTTGGGTGATTCATGTTTGTTACAATGAATCCATATGGCAAGCAATCACTAAGCCTTTTGGCTTTCTGGTTTCAATAACTGACCCTTTTGATGGATTCATGCAAATACCTTAAGTTTCCTGTCCCTGGACACAATTTGAAAGCAATTCCATAAAAACACCCCACTGGTGTGCCCCTCTGAAAATGGTACAGTAAGCAGGCCACAATCTTTATGGCATTATGTATACATGTATAAGCCTCATCTGAAAAGTCTCTCTTTTCAGAGCTTCCAGTATTGACTGCTGCCCCCATCAGTGAGGATGTCTCCAAGACTTCAATCACTATCAGCTGGAGAGCTTGGGATCCAACTATAGATGATGGTGACCCTCCTATAGTGGCCTACATCTCATACTATAGGATGGATGCATCAGATGAGTGGATCAGTGGTCCTAAGGTTCTAACCAATGAGACTCTTCAGTTTAAAGCAGACAACTTGGAAGTTGATACTCTCTATGAGTTCAGTGTAGCTGTTGTGAGAGAGGGGGAAAATGGTGAAGGACTGAGGAGTCCAGTGGTGCCCTTGAAGACTTGCTGCAATGGTAGGTAAAGTCATTACAAAATTATCATGTTAACCATTACTTGTCACTGCAGTGTGTCTGTCTGACTACATGCTGATCTGTCTGTCTTTCTGTCTGTATGTTTGTCTCATTGTCTCATTTTCTGTTTTTCTGTCCATATTTCGGTTGGTTTTTGGTTTCGATGATAAGAGAAACCTATGCATTCATGATGGCCTGTGTGTTTGTGTGTGTGTGCGTGTGTGTGGGTGTGCATGTATGTGCGTGCATTTGTATGTGTGTGCACATTGTCTAGGGTGTGTAACGAATGACACGGAACAGCAGACATTGATACGCCCTTGGTTGTACAACAATATGTCATCGGTTGACAACAGTCACAAGGTTTGGGTCAGGATAAAGGAAAATGTCATCGGTTGTGCACTGAACAAAGACAGACAAGTTTGTGTGAGTGTGTGTGTGCGTGCGTATGTGACTCTTTTCAAATGTGATATATAGATTTGTCATGATGAAAGGAAGAATATATTGTCTTTGGTGGTGGTCAAAGGTTCATCTGAGGTCACAGGAGGTTAAACTGCAAAAACCTTGTAAATGGCTTGTAAAAACATGATATCTCAAGATATCAATGGCAGACACTTTTCATATTTGGTGTTTAGATTTGTCATGTTGAGAGGAAGAACCCTATTGTTTTTGGTGGAGGTCAAAGGTCATTTGAGGTAACCAGAGATCAAAAACTGAAAACTGTTTTTTACCCTTAGCAAGGCTCAGTATTTTTGTTAAGCTTTCAAAGTATGCATGTGCTTGCTAAGGAAACTACAGCACAAGGAAAATTCCTCACCTCTGACCATCTAAGTTTTCTGAAGTATTTATGTCCTCTTTACATTTGATTCTTTGCCAAGATGATAGGAATCAACAAAGTACAGTCATGATAGCGTGTCAATGTTCACAGACCTGCAACCCTACCATACTATGGAGCTAAGCTCATTTTCAAACATAACTAGACATGAGAAGATACAATTCAAGTTCAAAAGAGATGTACGAAGCATGGTTATTTTAGGAAGCTAAATACTTAGGGAATACTTTTCAAATACAGTACTACTACTGCATGCATCAAATAATCCCCTTACTCCTCACACTGATTAAATTGATAGGATAAGTAGATATTTGGTATAGTACACAGTAATCAAGTTGAGAGAAACAACCCTATTTTTGTGGAAGTCAAAGGTGACCTGAGGTCACTAGAGGAAAAATTGCAAAAACCTATTATACATGGTGTCTTCTTATGTTACATTATACAAAAGACAGGTCAAGGGTTATCAGAGAAAATCTCAACATTTTCTACAGCAAGGAACCACAAGGCCTTTTGGCTTTCTGGTTATGTGATATCAGTAGTCTTTTTAGTATTCATATAAATCAAAACATAATTGCCAAATAGTCCCTGAAAGAGGATTGCCACAGATATTTCTTCCTGAGACTGAACTTTTTAGTCATAAGAATGCCCCCCCCCCAAAAAAAAGTGATGTGTACCTTTTGCATAACCATTTGTAGAACTTTCTCTAATGGTACACTAAAAGCTAACACGATATCTCCATGTAGGAAGCTTGGATAAATTTCATACTTAGTATGTAGATGTATTATAGAAAGAGGAAGAACCCTATCGATTTTAGTTCAGGTCAAAGGTCATTTGGGGTCATCGGGGGTCAAACACTGAAAACCTTGTTAACACGATATCTCGATGTAGGAAGCTTGGATAAATTTCATACATAGTATGTAGATGCCTTATGGTAAGGCAGAGAATTCTATTTCTTTTGGTGGAGGTCAAAAGTCATCTGGGGTCACCAGGGGTCAAATGCTGAAAACCTTGTTAACACTATATCTCGATGTAGGAAGCTTGGATAAAATTCATACTTAGTATGTAGATGTGTTATATAAAGGGGAAGTACTTTATCAATTTTAGTGGAGGTCAAAGGTCATTTGGGGTCATCGGGGGTCAAACTCTGAAAAACTTGTTAACACAATATCTCAAGGTAGAAAGCTTGGATGAATGTCATACTAAGTATGTAGATGCATTATGGGAAGAGGAAGAACCCTATTGTTTTTGGTGGAGGTCAAAGGTCATCTGAGGTCACTGGGGGTCGAACACTGAAAACCTTGTTAGCACAATATCTCAAGGTAGAAAGCGTGGATGAATTTCATACTTAGTATGTAGATGCATTATGGGAAGAGGAAGAACCCTGTTGTTTTTGGTGGAGGTCAAAGGTCATTTGGGGTTACTGGGGTCAAACTGAAGACCTTGTTAACATACTATCTTGATGCAGGAAGCATGGATAAATTTTGTGCATAGTATATAGATGAGTTATGGAAAGACAAAGAATGCTATTGTTTTTGGTGGAGGTCAAAGGTCATCTGGAGTCACCGGGGGTTAAACCCTGAAAACCCTGGTAACATGATATCTTGACATAGGAAGTTGGATGAATTTCATACTTAGTATGTAGATGCCTACTGGTGAGAGGAAGAACCCTATCACTTTTGGTGGAGGTCAAAGGTCATTTGGGGTCATCAGGGGTCTGGCCTTAAAAAGTTTGCAGTCACTTCATACTACTGTAATTCCATGATACTGTAGGTGTGTATGAATCATCGAAACCACAATGCATTTTTGCATTCTGGTTCTTTTAAGTAACATTGTTATACAAGGAAGATATCTTCTTGCTTACACCCAAGAAAACTTTCATTATATTCGTCATTATGGCTATTTCTTCTCAGACACATCTGCCCCTGTCTACCTCATCTCTCTGATTGCAATACCTGTCTTGCTAATTGCTCTCATAGTGGTTTCCATTATAATAAGGTAAGCACTACTATTATTGAACTAAGTTCTGTTCATTCCAAAATCACTGTATCCCGGCTTTGAAGCATTTATTATCCCATCGTTCTGTGAGGAAGATCAGATATTGTAGTTACTTTGCCTGTTGGGCATTGTCAGCTGAAATAGCAACCGTTGCTATGGTAATCAGTTAATTTCCCAAGTTACTAGTCTCGGCAACTAACCTACAGTGGGGTACCCCAAGGTGACCAGAAGTCCACACCTGAAGGAGGGGTCAAGACATATACGAATGTTTGAGTGTGAGCTCACCATGTCCTTAGCGGGTACCGGGCCAGCCAGCCAGAGTGGGTGGCTCGCACATCCTTCCTTGCCCACGTGCAGCTTGAAACTGGCGTAGCTGCCAGAAAATTCAGCCACTGCTATGACAAGTAGCACGTGGCTGCATGTGGCTGCCTTGGAGAGCAGCCTGCCCTCAAGTACGTCTCTTTGCCTAGTTCGTGGGCAGCTTCACTGATGGGGAATTGCTGTGCATTCCCCATCAGAGTGTGTGTCCAATTTTGATTTGTTAGTATGTCTTAAACGCTGAAGCCGATTTTCTTCAGACTTGGTGGGGAGGTGGAACCCTGGTGCTACACTGACTTCCGGAAGTAAAGGTCAAAGGTCAATTTATGTGAAAATCACTGCTTTTACAATTTCTCCCAGAGGAAACATCCCATTGACATAAAACTACATATATAGTAAATTTATCCAGTACTATCAAATATGTGGTTGTCGTGGCAACCAAGGTCAAAGGTTACGTGATGGAAGGAAAAATACTTATGGTTTTCAATGCAAGAGAAACCAATGTGGTCATGATTGCATATGTGTGTATGTATGTGTGGGTTTGTTTGGCCGTCAGATTGAGGACCCAAACAGTGGATTTCTAGGTCCTGAAGGGAATTCAATAGATATCTCAAGTCCTCAAAAGGTTAAACAATTGACTGTCTATTGTTAAAGTTAGGGTTAAGCAAACACAATGGAGATAACAATAAGGACCTCGGAAAGTGTGTGCAAAAAATCTGTGTGTGTATGTGTGTTTATGACACTTAGCTTGTGTGCACAGTATCTCAAGAAGAGAAACTCTGATGGTTCTCAAACTTGGTACATACATGCCCCATATTAAGAGGAAGAACCCTCTTGTTTTTGGTGGGGGTCAAAGTCATCTGGGGTCATCGGGTTCAAACTCTGAAAACCTTGTTAATATGATATCTCGAAGATATGGAGCTTGGATAATTTCATATTTTGTATGTAGATGTGTTATGGTAAGAGGAATAACCGTATAGTTTTTGGTGGAGGTCAAAGGTCATCTAAGGTCACTGGGGTCAAACCCTTAAAACCATGTTAACACGATATCTCAAGTTAGGAAGTTTGGATAAATTACATACGTAGTACGTAGATGCGTTAAGGTATGAGGAGGAAACCTGTTGTTTTTGGTGGAGGGCAAAGGTCATCTGGGGTCACTAGGGGACAAACCCTTAAAACTTTGTTTACATGATATGTCAGACATGTGAGACTTCCGTTATTTAGCGGAATTCCGTTTTTTTAACTTTGGGAATCTGCTACTTTTGTCACTTTCCGTTTTTTCCCGCTCCGAGTATCTTGACAGAGTGTGCTGTAATATGCTGTATACGTTCTTCCTTGGATACTGTACATGTTTTATCCTAGACTCCCAGTACGACTAGCCCTCGAACTCTGTCCAATCAGATGGAAGTTCGCATTGCCGTTGGGCCTACGTAGCTAACTGCAATTACCTCATGCTTTTGTACAAGTTTCATGTGCTTTTAACCCAGCCAGATTTGTCTGGCCGGCCAGCTAGCTTCTGCATGATTACTACACACTAATTGTGTGCTCCCAGTGGCCAGTTGGCTCATGCTATTTATTATATATCGTCAGAGGATTCGTACACAGTCAGTCAGTGCACATTTCCGGTAATATTTACGTGACGTGCAAAATACTTTAGAAGAGCTATCCGCATTATTTTTGTGAGTTTTTCTTGCATAATTTTGACATACGATGCTTTCCTTTCTTGTGAGTCATGGCACCCACCAGTTTTGCTATCCTAACGTGTATTATGTATGGTCTAAGTGATCTAGCCTATACCGATGTGTACTGCTTCATATAAAAACTTTAGCCTAACCACATCCTCTCAACGTTTGCATACTACGTTTAGGAAACTTAGTTACAACAAGCTTTAAGGTAGTTTGTTTACATAGGGGAGGGGAGTGCTTGATGTGATACAAGAAGTCGAAATTATTGAGCCTAGCCTAGCTGGCTATTTGTACAGGTAACAGTTAGCTAAGGACCTAGGACTAACCCAAAGTTGGGCTAGGCTAGATGACAAAAAGTAACAAAACAAGTGGCTAAGACCAGCTGCCTAGGTTTATTTTTATCAGAAATTGTACTAGGGTATTTGAAGGGGGGGGGGTGGGGTGGAGGCAGAATGCTTGAAAGTAAAGTTCAGGGTGACTTTTAGGTGAAGCCTAGGCCACTTTAAGAAATTGCCAGGAGCTTCTGGGGGTTTTGCCCTTGTTAACACCCGATAATGCAACAGTATCGCTTCAGGCTCCCGGATGCAACTTTTTGCATATGCAGAGTTTGTACTCAAAATTTCCTCTATTTTTTTGAGTTGCCACTCACATGTCTGATATGTGGAGGTAGGAAGCTTGGATAAATTTCATACTTGGTATATGGATGCTTTAGGGTGATAGGAAGCACCCTCTTGTTTCTGGTGGAGGTTAAAGGTCGTCTGGGGTCATGGGGTCAAACCCTGAAAACCTTGTTAACAATATCTCAAGGTAGAAAGCTTGGATAAATTTCATACTTAATATGTAGATGCATTATGGTAAGAGGAAGAACCCTCTTGTTTTTGGTGGAGGTCAAAGGTCATTTGGGGTCACCGGGGGTCAAACTCTGGATATCTCATAGTAGTATGCCTGGATAGATTTCATACTTACTGTGTGGATGACTCATGGTGCGAAAATTGAAAGGCATTTTCCAGTGGCTTTTCACAAGGGTCCCATGTGAAAGAGAAAAAAATTTCAGTTGATACCCTAAACCCCGTAGCAATACTCGTTTCCTAACTCGAGATATCTAATTTTAAAGACTTCTTATTTTTGTCAAAAAGTACCTCCAGTTCTCATCAAAGTCACAGAATGTTATGTAAAGTGGGCACATTGCCTCAGATTTCTTTTGTTTTCCATTATAATGTCCTGTTGTCCTTGAAATTTGATACTGTTGGAATGATTGAATATCTTTCCATGTAGGTTTAGCATAAATCTACACCATATGTATGGTATAAAAAACAAAGGTGCTAAATATTCCCTACAACAGTGTCAATATCATAAAGAAATTCAATGCTTTGTCAAATTAATGTGCCACAATGACATCACAGATTTCCCATAATGCACTTTATCTTCAGAAAAAATTGCATTTCTTTGAAAATTAGTATCTTCCAAACGCTGCAAGCTATTGAGATGCAGTTTTCACCTCCTAGAAGAGAAAATTTTTCTGCATTTTTTGAAGTCATTGATTTTTATCACTGGCAAATCCCTTTAAGTTTGACTTATTGTTGATATGCAAGTTCTGATATTAACGTTATCAGCTCAACACTAAACCCATAGACCCTTTTCCAAATAGCAATTACAAAGGATTGTGGGATAGTGTTTTGGTCTGCATCATTCCTGTCAACTGTAAAATGCCACTGACAAAAATAATACACACAAAAACTCTATCCCACGATCCTTTGTAACTGCTATTTGGAAAAAGGTCTATGGGCAAGAAAAGAGAAAACAAATTTGTTCGGGATATTAAGTTAACGTCAGGGTCTGGAGATAATGCACCTAGGAATATTTCTGGACCACTTTTGTATTTGTGCAAAAATTATTATAGCCTATAAATTTCAACATTTAACTGTCTGTGGCCAAAGGACCATTTCTTGAAACGCAACCTTGCCAGTCATACCTGGGACTTGGGACCAGAGTGTACAAGGATTGTACCTCCCAGAAAAAACCCCAGAAAAAGTACCATTGACTTAATGCAATTTAGTACATTGTGTGTGAAAAATACCCCCTCCCTGAATATCTTGCTGCTTTGATTACCTTGTCAAACCACAGGGCCTTTTTTCTTTTAATCAATAGATTTCACTAATTTTACTTACCAGTATATTGCAGCCAGCTGGCATTTGTTGATATAGTTAGATAGAGGTAGCTATCAGGGAGGGGGTGAAGAATGTTTTGGACTATTATCCTGGGAAAGGGGTGTACACGGAGGGTAACCTGGCCCCTACTCTCTGAAAAATTTCTGAATGTTTGAGGGTAGGCCTACTAAGATGCAGTTTGGTCAAATATTGGGCTATTTTTAATGAAATTTTCTGCAAGTTTTTGGCGTTCTTCACAGAAGGAACAAAGGGGGCGGGTTGTCTGAATTGAGAGGGTGGGTCTGTAGCATTACACAACTGGAGGAGCCCCCATTTTCTATGCCTATGCATAATTCCCAACCGTGAAAAGGCTTGCAGAGAATTGCAAAGACTAGTGTAGGTCTTTCTTAGCTGCCAAATGAAATTCGTCAGTTTAAAACTGATGTTACTCAACGTTTAATCAAACTACATGACATACAAAGACAGGCAACATCTTAACAACAACAAGATCTAGTTTGTAGCTTAAATTTTTATCACAACCATACATGTGCTTCAGTATACATACATGCAAGTACTAATTCTGTGTATAGTCCACATGGAAGTGCCAATATAAAAAGAGCTAAGCTTTAAAACTTATTTACACTTCTTTGCAGCCGCACAATAGTTGAAAGCAGCTCTGACTGCACTGCAGATCTTGTGGTCGGGAGGGAGAGAAATGAATTAAATTTTATCTGGGAAAATCACATGCTTAAGTGGGAGATAGAAGGGCTATCAATGTCATCTAGCTTGGCTAACTTCTGCCCCTTATTTCCTAGGGCCCCGGTTTTGCTGTGGAAATTACATGGTGCAGGGCATGACAAAGTTAGGGATAGGGCAACTTGGCAACTGCCCTCACATACCACCATGTTGCCCTATCCCTACAGCACCAGACCCATACATGGGTGAGATTTTTGTTTGTTGGATATGTTGATATGGCATCCAGGGACCTGCCATACAGCCTCTAGTGGGGTTTAGGGAGGGACTCCTGAGATCTGCATATTGAAAACTTCATTAGAGTGGGACTCTCAATTTTCCCAAAACACTAATCACTAAGTTCTTAATCTTTAGAGGAAGAATTGCAATTGTACAACACCCTGAACAATCACATGAACTAATGCCTTGTCATTTTGAGGAAGGAATTATTAAAGGTAGATGACAGGGAAAATAATAGGTATTTAGAACCCTTGTAGCCTACTGCAATATTTATATCACAGACCAGCTATCTGTGCATGCAAAGCAAAGGTAAGGGTTTTAAAACGTGGAAGATTCCATGACCACAGGGGATGCCAGACACAGGGCCCTCATCCACCCCCTTGACAATATCACTACAATTACCTAAAAGGATGAAATCATGGAGTATTTAATATTAAAGGTGTGAGAGTGGCACATTTATGGTTGATGAAATATTGAGCTTATTAGTGCCAAATGCAGGTTCATATACAATATTTTAGGATCCTATAATTGCCATTTTGTGCTTCCATCTAATTAAGATACTTGGTTTATGTATACTGTACACTGCTATCTGTCTAACTAAGCCACTCTAAGCCTAAGATGCTATGCTGGAAAAAGAATCTGAAAATTCAACCCAGAACTCCACAGAAAAGACTTTTTTTCAGCAAAAACAGAAAAATATAGGAGAATATAGGGAAACCGGCCCAAAATCATGCAAATATAGGGTTTTCTCAAATATATAGGAAGTTATAGGAAATATAGGATCACTTTGATGCCTGTATATTTCCATAATTAAGCACATGAAGTTTTACATCTGTATTTTTGACACGTTTGCTGGCAATTATTGGTACTTTGATCGTTGATATTGCCTACTAAATCAATGATTGATACTCTCAACAGTTTTAATCTTCATACATGTCCATCACACAATACTTTTACTACTCCTCAGAAGAGTAAGAGAATTATAAACCATGAAAGGAAAATACGTGCACTCGCAGTTTTGGAGGAATTACCTGTGCAGCAGAGAGCACAATAGCCTAATTCACTGTGTCTCAAGATGAAGAAATCTTGCCGTCCCAGGAAGACTGTGAGAAGACACAAGAGAATTTTGATAACGCACCTAAAATAGAGATTAATCAAAGCATAGTGCCTAAGATTCAAATCATCACCATACAAAGGATACCCTGTCACTTAAAAGTTTAAAAGCTTCAGAACATCTTACATTGCTTAGAAGCTTAAAACTTTTGAGTGACATATTGGATATGATAAGACATGAATTTAAAAACAGTTTATAGCTTCATGGTAGAAGTAGCTATTTTTGAATAAATTATATTTATCATTGTTACTTCTGTCTACATGGTTGATGTTCGTCTAGCTTCAGGCGACTTGGAAATGAAACTAAAGGACAAAACTCTCTTATCTTATAAAGAGTGAATTTTACAAAAATTGAGCTTACTGTCGGCAGAATTATATGAGTGTTAAAGTGAATTTTATCAGGTTTACATGGTGTATATAGCCCCACAAGCCTGCAAACTAAGGTTTTCTAGAGTACCTTTTCCTTCTACATAAATGTTATCTGCTACTACTTACACGTTTCATATTTGTAGACATTATCATTGTATATTGTGAAGAAACAAATGAAGGATTTGATCCAAGGCAGTGGTGGGGAACCATTTTCCTCAGACGGGCTGTTTTGATAGGGCTCCATAAACCACTTACAGGCCACAGATAGCGAGGGCACCACAAGCTTCTCAGGTAGGGCACAGGCCAAGGGACCCCAGACAGGCAGGGTATGGGTGGGTCTAGGGAGGGGAAAATCCCAGGAAAGAAACTCGGGCGAAGCCGCCACTGGGAATCTCTGTCTGGAGTTTGTAAAAAATTGTAGGCAATAAAATGTTCGTCCACTTTCATGAAATGACAATGAATGTGCAAGGCTAAACACAGACCAGACCTATCACACTAAAATGACCATTTGTCTTTCTATTTATGTATGGCAGAGTAATAATGATGAATGAGCACATATGAAAAGTGCATTTGCACCGCCATGAAAACATGCATATTTTAACACCAACTTTCTTTATTTCTTCACTTAACATTGCAAAATTATTCACTTTGAATGTTTAATTCTCTCTTCAGAGGAACTGTTCTTACCACCACACCCCCTACCCGAATCTAAAGCAATAAATACAGTGCCTACTGCATATCATACTGTAAAAGATAGACCCATACACATGATAGTGCAATTCTGTCCAATGCTTTCCTCCCACACAAAGCTTCCATTACCACCATAAGTACAAGGATTCTGCACCTTGTTTTACGAAACGGTGGGCATGTTGCATTGCGCGCTGGGTTTTTCGTTATATGTTAGTAGTGTCCGTAGAAGTTCTACATGAAAATCCTGGAAAGCCATATAAGCAGGATAAACTGTGGGCACCGTTGGCTTAAACATAATTACTTTTCAAGTGATTCTGAATTTGAAAAGCCAGGCAGGCTGGATAAAGTGGTCTTGTGGGCCACAGGTTCCCCACACCTGGTCTAAGGTAAGAAGATACTCAATTTGTTCAGTTGCAGTTAGATTGGATTTAACGACACACTAACATGAATGTGTTATATAGTGTCAACTAGAAAAAAAGTTAAAGTTCAAATACTGTTTCAAATATGGTTCATGTACTAGTGTGGTTTCAAATACGGTTCAAATCCGTTTAAGTCCTCCCTTTTAGTCGCCTCTTATGACAGGTGGGGAATACCGTGGGCATATTCTACAACCCCTAGCCCACAGGGGGATTGTTCAGTTGTAACTTGATGACTTGTGATCATTACCTTGTTGATAATGTCTCTCTTTTTTGGCTGCAAAAGGAAACATATCTCCAAAGACAAGAGACCAAGGAAGGCAGATGATGGTGAAGACAATGATTATGTTAATGCAGGTACAGTTGTTCAGATGCATTTCAGTGTATGAAGGAGCTTTAGTTGAAAAACATGGTCTGCAGTCATTGCAGGTTTGCAAACATACTTTAAATTACTTATTGCCATAACAAAAAGATCTTGGTTATATCAGACAACTTTGGCAAGAAACGTAAGATATTTCTTGACAGAACATGCTGTGTGAATGAAAATAAAATAACCATCTAGTACAACAAAGTCTTGATATTAGTAATAACTTGTTCTTTTTCTAATCAGTCCCAGATATTTGTCCAATACGAAACTTCTCCACTTATCAGAGGAGACCAATTTAACACTTATTTCATGTTATTTAAGTTGGCTATTACGCTTTTTTTTCTGCCTATTTTAAATCATATTTTAATCTTTCATCAATTATAGCAATGGCAGATGATCCTGAAGATTACATTTCTCTGGAAGAACAGTCCAGGACTGTTTCATCGTCTAAGTATGAAGATTTAGACCATAAACCCCAGGGTGGTGCATCCATACCACAACAGTACTTTACCATTGTTCCTGAACCACAGAAGCCAGTGGCAACACCAAAGTATTGGACTAGAAATATGAAAGGAGTTAACAGTGGTGCTTATGAAGATGAAGGTGTGAGCTCAGAGAATAGACAGTTACCAAATGTACTCCAGTCACACCCATCAGGTGATGGAGACAAAGACAACAGTTATGAAGTTCCTGACAGATTGGAGGAGTACACTGGAGTATACATCAACATTAAAAATAAGAGAAAACTTATACAGCCAGGACCAATCAAGGTGGCAGAGTTTCAGAATTTCATGAGTAGGAAAAAAGAAGATGTTGTCACTGATATCGTGCAACAGTTTATGGTATGTGTCAAAAATTGAAATGAAACTTGAAGCTTAATATTCACCTCATACAAGAAGGTTATAACTATATAACTCTTCAGCCTATTTTGTTCTGTCTTACCCCCTGTTTACATATGTAACCCCCTACTTGCCTGCAAGTACTATGCCTGAGGCAGGACCAGATGGAGAAAGGCAGTGGTGCTACCACATCCCCATCTCATAGAGGGAGGGTGCCATCCTAGTGCTGAAAAATTATGACAGATGGTACTTGCAGGTAAGTAAGGGAATTACATATGCAAATAGGAGGTAGGTATCAGAGCTCATAGACTCCAGAACCAGTCAACGTTAAGGATATCAACTGAGTGAAAGATAATGAGTCATGAAATTCTTATACTTATAGACGAATCCGATTAGCGCTTGTGTTTAGTGACTGTAGGCAGCCATTAATGGGGTCCACCAGCCTTAAATCGTCTTCATTTATTTTCTACATGAATTTCAAACCCACATATTCAGTGAAATTGAACAAATCAAGATACAATTTAATGTCCAACCATCCATCATACAGGTAAGCAAGGAAATTGAAAGATTAAAGGGGAAGTTTCATGATCCCAGACAGTTCCAATTCTCCCAACTATGCATCTTCTAGCTCCTCCCATAACTGTATGAATCTCTTCCTTGTGCAGGAATAAACCTGTTTTATTGCTTAAGGCCATGTCCTGGTGGGCATACAAGGCTATAAAATGTAATAAAAGTACTCTCTCTGCCTTGTGTGGAATGTGAGCTACTCTGCATCTTTCAAATTTTCAAACTTTGATGTCAATCAAAGAGCAGTCACTGACTGAGAATTTTCATATACATACACTAAAAATATACTTTGGGGTGATGACTGTCTGTCTTTAAAGGTGATAGACCCCAGGTATGGCCGACTGAAATCAGACCATCACTTGCTCTCCGGATTCGTCTATAGGGTTCTTGAGTGGCAGATTGGTTTATTCCTGCTGCTGTGCATCAGTCTTTTTCACATGTGTTTGGGTTCAATTCTGTTTGAGGTACATCGGTTTTTCTCCACTTATGCCGGCTTTCCGCACATTTTGGGAAGGGCTAGCTATTAAAGTCAGTTGCCCATTGGACCAATCCCTCTAAGGCGGACTAGCTACCTAGCCGATTTTGTGTTGTTATGCTAATGATTTGTGTGTTAGATATTCTCTTTTTAATGTTACTTAATTTGACTAAATATCTCACCTTGAACATTCTGAAGCCTTTGAACAGAATTTGTGTATCTAGAGAAGTTATCAAAAGAGAGGCAAATAAGAGTTTGAAGTAGAACTGAACAATTAATTAGAGAAATTTCCTACATGTTTTGGCATTTTATTGGAGAGTCAAGAAGGGAGGAATAGAAATCTTTGTCCATAGAAGACTGTGTCATCTTTTCTATTGGTTTTGTAACTGAAGATGATTAATCTTTTGCAAGGATGGAGTAATAGAAGGTGATAGAATGAATGGAATGTATTTATAAGGAGGCTTTTTGTATATGTGACATGATAAATTGCCAGAAGTCAGTCCATCACTGGCGTGTATGATGAAAACACCTTTTTACTTCACTACTACTCAACTTTACAGGTACTGTAGTGTAGTGTGTACTAAGGATATTTTCTTGTTGCACCAAGTTTTAATGCCAGAACTATATCATACAAACTTTTTGAATGGTTTTTCACTAGTAAAATCTTGCATCTGAGTACCTCATTTACTTTGCATTTTGCAAGAGGTCATGGTTACACAGCCAGTTTTTTGCAGTATGCTGTGTATCATGTTTTCCAAGTGTCCAAATCTGTAATGCATTCAAAGAAAGCTAGAAGTACCTTGACATTAGTATTTAAAAGAATTAACCAGATCTAATGAGCCCATGTAATGTGATGTTTCCTTCCATTCTCCATGTACACTGCAGGCATTACCATCAGGAGGGCAGTATTCATGGAGTGTTGCTTTGAAGTTCCAGAACAAACCAAGAAATTTCTCCAAATTCATCTTAGCATGTAAGTTTTCAGAATTATAACTTAAAGCTTGCACCACATCACTAATAAAATATCTTAATGTTAATTTTATAAAATCAGAAACCTGTATGCTGTAGTAAGATAGTATGTGCAGACATTGAGCTCATAAGGATGACATGTTTTAATTGGGTGATTCGAGTGCAGTACAGTATTTGTTAATATTAAAATTTAAAAACGTGAATTTTAGTTGCAGGACATGCATATTCATAAATGAAAGATTGCTTTCTCTTAATGGTGCTAAGTGCTAATGTGGAGCTATTTAGAACTGATGACCCAGACTTGAAAGGCATAGTTTTAGCAAGATACTAAAGGACATTATACTCAGAGTATGTCATGAATCATATGTGGTTATGTATTATGTCTGCCTTGTGCATATACGTTTAGAGCAAGTTTTAAGTCCCCTGTTCAATTAACTCATTGTTGTTATTATAAAACCTCAAAATGGCCTTTGGCTAACATAATTAATCTTGCATGGTGCCTTACATATGGTTTTGGCAAACCTTTTTTTTTATGTTAAATCACAAGCTACTTAAAAATTTTTTAGCACAATAATTTTGTCAGTGCAAGGTTTTGCACTGTCCTGATACCAATAAATATCGTCAATGTGATGAAATTGTGTACTGGTATCACTCTTGTATTAAGATGACCATTCCAGAGTTAAGTTGGATACAAATGGTAGTGATGCCAGGTCTGACTACATCAATGCCAGTTATATCAAGGTAATGCCTACAGGTTTCTTCTTTGTTGACACTTCTGTGATCTATCACTTCTGCTTTTGGAGCAAATGCTTGAAAAACTTTGATACATCTGAAAGCAACTTTTAATATCACCTCAGGTACAAGTTTTGGTCTTGGTATTTTCATAAGTGGTGTATGATTAATTTTTGACAGGTAGAGATGCAAAAATTCTGTGATGGGCCTCATAATTTCATCTTACATAATTTTCCTATGGTTTACTTTAAAATATAGCTGGTATACAAATTTGGAAAGCTGTCAGAGTTAATCTAATAATCTGTTAACCTAAGTTACCTATTTTAAATTTTGCTCTATTTCTTACTAACAAAAATAGCAGAAAATGTTAAACATAGAAAATAGGAGAAAATATATAATACATTTTATGTGTATATTATGCAGCCAATTCTGCAGTTGATAGGGCATGGTTTTGCAAGATGTGGATATTTAAATCAGGTGTGTGTTTGCTAACACTCTTTCTATTGACTCCACTGGTGTTTTGAAGAATTTGGTACAGGTACAGGGTTTTATGTTAAAATTTTATTCTTCAAGCGGCTGGTATTCATTTTTGTCATGTTGCTAATTTAACCATTGCCAATTGAGGCATCAATCAGTGGCAGTGAATATCTGGTCAGGCAGTGTGAGATAATTTCCATGAAAAGGCAGTGAGACATCATGACTGTGTTTGGACTTCCTTTTGTGAATAGTAAGAATAACAGATGTGATGAAGGACTGAGTGTTACTCAGTATGGTGCCCTGAAAGTTAGTGATGTATGTGTAAGGAAGCCATTTTAAGTGATAACGCTACTCTTTTGAAGATTTAAGGTCACTGAGGGCATAGATGTCACCTAACAAACTTTATGCACACATTACTTTAGGTGAACTTACTTTGGCAGATTCAAAAATACTGGGGTACTATCTTGACAAATGTTTCCTGTGGGATGATTATTATTATTATATTACATTTATGCAGTGCCTTTAGTAAAACATTATTCAAAGGCACCTTACAATACTTAGAACATTGTAATACTAAAAAATTAAAGTAAAGCGTAAAGGAAATGAGAGAGAATCATGTCATAACGTGAACATTTGGGTTAGAGTCTGAAGACCAACTTCTCCATGTCAATCACCGAACATAATCTCTATAATCAACAATCTTGGGCATGGTTAATAAGCCGATTATTCGGATGAGTTTTTTCATTGGAGAAGGACACGGCGACGACTACCACCAGATCTGACTGCAGTCATTGTTAAATTGTGGCATTGCATGTTATTAATAGCGTTAAACAAAGAAACTTGAGCACCCAAGTGGCCGGCTGAGCAAGCAAATCAATTAGCACGCTTGAAAGGAAGCAAGATGGATCACCCGGGCTTTCTTACCAAAGCCCGGGAAGCATGTAACATTTCCCAAATGGACTTGTACATGATATGTACACAAGTGCAATGATTAGGGCCTACAGAAAATCTTTGATTGCAGTAGTAAACAAATGCATTTTCTTTAAACATGCTAAAGGATGAACTGAGTTTAACAAAAGGAGGGAGCTCATTCCATAACCGGTATCCACACACATAAGGACTACAATCACCAAAGCTTTTACACCTAGCACGAGGGGCAGTCAAGTTAACACAATTTGGGGAATCTGATCAAAGACAGTAAGCGGTATTTTGTCTCGTAAGAAACATTTCGGATAAGTAGGTGGGGGCCATATCATTCAGGGACTTACAAACCAATTGACAAATTTTGAAATGAATCCTGAATTCAACTGGAAGCCAGTGTAATTAGAATCGAAGTGGAGTGGACAGTGTCATTCTACTCGAGCGGAACACAAGTCGGGCAGCATAATTTTGTAATTGTTGAAGTCTAGAAATTAAGTGATTAGAAATTCCAAAAAATAAAGAGTTACAATAATTGGTGTAGCATTTTACAAGACCATGAACAAGTACCATACAAGTGTCAGACTGCTCCGAACAAACCCAATACAATGAAGCTTATGAGAGACAGTTTTACATGTAGCAGTTATATGTTTTTCAAACTTTAGACAGCTATCCAACCAAACACCAAGGTATTTTAATACTGCTGGCACATGGTATGGTTTCACTGCCAACAACGATGGAATGGGAATTAAGCTTAGTAAGCTGTTGACTGGATCCTAAAACAATCTAAGTGGGTTCTTATGCATGGACTTCAAGACTTTAACCAACTGGTTATGTTGGAAATTGTGACTTGTAGTCAACAGAGTCCAGAAAGTATTATCTCAAATAGAAGAAGTGGATTTAATGCATGACATGTGTATGCATTTAAATATACAAAAGATGCTGTTATAGATCATACTGCTACCATTTCATGTTTCCACACCTCATTATAGCAAAGGCCCTCTTAAGATGGTATCACATAGTAACTCTTGTTGAATATTTCTCACTGAGTATTTTCAACCACAACATGCACTTTTTTATGTTAAGGTGATCCTTCAGCTTTGATGTAGGTCAAAGGTCATTTTCAGCCTAGCGCATGCAAAATTTTTGATGGTATACTAGAATCATATGGGACTGTATACAAATATATAGGCCTATGGCTGAATACTTCTGCAGGTATACTGTGAATTTTTTTATTTTAAAAAAGTACCACCACACCTACTTGAATGCTGTTTTCATGATTGTGTGACAGAAATTGTACTTTCCCTTCAGAAAAGAGGGGTTTTTCTTTTTATCACAAAACATAACTTTTATTTATTTATGTTTTTTTTTGTTGTAATGATGACAATATGCTTTGGTGGCAGTGTAGGTATAATTTGGGTACAAACTCAATCATACATGTAAAATGAATCTAAAAAGTCATACACTCAATTATGATACCCTCTTCTTCTTGGATTGTAGAGTATGACAGAAGTATAGGCAATATTTTGTGGTGACATACTTGAGGCACAATGTTTCAGAACAGGACAGAAAGTCCTTTCATTTTTCACAACAGTGCTGACATAAAACTGAAATGGTTATATACTGGAGTCCTCTCTTAAAGTGGAGAATGCATTCCCTGATTGGTTGCAAATAATTTACATGACCTGTCAAGTGCCTGTGTACAGAATATACGGCATGAGTTGCCAGGATGTGTCACTGCACTTCATAAAAAATTAAATTTCATTGTATCCAGAAATTTAGAGTTACCAAATCAAAGACATGAAAAGAATTTTGCTATATTTCCCCTCAAGAGAAAGTATGTCACATTCTCACAGCGTGTACTTGCGAGCTGATAGGTCTTGACAAGTTTTCAAGAAAGAATTTTTGAATGGATTCCCTTTTCTTTTTTAGAATCTGCAAGGAAAGAAATCCTTCATTGCTGCTCAAGGTGAGTGAGTGTTTACTTTTCTTGCATCACATAGCTTTTAATCAGGGAAACTTTCTTGTCTTACAGAAAAGACAACGTGAATTTTATGTAAACATTTGAAAGTTGGTATTGAACAGATTTAGCTACCTGGTTACAGTAGGAACATGGGGCCGCATATTCATGAACTGTTTACCCAACTAAGCAGCCATCTGTATAGGCTATAGTATAATACTTAAATGTTCAGTTACCATCACTGAACCTGACAACTGAATTGATTGGAATAGACCTTATGCACTGACATCAGGCAACATCATTTTGGCGGCAAAACGAAGCACACTGCATGCAGGACATAGACTTTGAAAGCAATCATAGAAGACTATGTGCATATCCGACCAGTACACAAAGCAGCTGTCTGCATTTGTTGGTGTAAGCTGCAGTGATGCCTGCTTACCTCCATCGGGGTGCACTTTTTGTTCTGTGCATGTCGTATGCATAAGTTTTATTCATAAAACTTGGAAGAACCTTGGCAACTAGGAGAATTAAGTTGCTAACTTCAATTTTGCAGTTTTATAAGTTTTTAAAGTGAATGTGATGGCAACAGATACAATCCTAATCCAGTATGGAGGTCTTATGAGCAGTTCATTTGATAGATCTTTAGTCTCCTTACTGTGAATATTTGTTATTTACTCTAAATGTAATAAAAGTGAAATAAAATGATCCTTTCTGGCCTACTCTAGACAATGAACATGGTATTAACTCTCACTAATATAGCCTAGACTTACAGAAGTATAGGCACTATATGGAGGTATGGAAACAATTCTTGGCAATTATTTTCATAACTCTGCAATCGGTCCATGAGATTTAGATTCATTATTTACTTAATCCCAAAGGTCCACAAGAGGGCACTGTTGATGATTTCTGGAAGATGGTTTGGCAGGAGAATGTGGAAACAATAGTGATGGTAACTGATAACATTGAGAAAAATAAAGTAAGTAATCTTATATTCCTCAAAGCTTTTATATTCAAAATGCAGACATGCATAAGAAGTATTGGATGTATGAAGGATAGTGTGACCTGCAGGATATCTTAGAAAGATGTAATCCTTAAATACCTTTGCTTTTCAGTGATTGTGGACGTAGACCTACCTTATCATATTACGGTATGTGTATGATAGCAGTGCCTGTGTGTATGATTGGATATGAAATATGTCCTAATAATTATTGGCAGAGTACTTGAAAAAAGACATCCTGGAAGAAGATGGCATTAATACATTAGTACCCTAATGACTAGAAAATTTTAACTTCATTGGTATTGTGGAAATGTTTTGAAACTATGCATCATGCTGCTCTCAGCCCAGATACTAAATCCTCCACAAATTTCCTCCTCTGGCAGATTTCTAAAGCCAAGGTTTCTGTTAGCCAACAAACAGTTATCTCTCTTATCTGTTATTACTTATCCTTCAGTGAACAGAATGGTGGTCAAGTAAATAAACCCTTTTGTTTGGTGGTCATAAAGGAAGTGCCCAAGTGCAGGCTACTTAAATTGTAAAGTAAACATAGCTGCTATCCTAAGAGGATTAAGCTACTTTGTGTTTATTCACCCATGGAAGCAAACACAAAGGTGTGAGCAGAATTAGTATTGGGCTTGTTATCCTCATGTGTATCTTTTAATGGAAGCAGTTATACAAAAACAATTTATTGGTAAGCATTAATGTTTAGTGACCTGCACGGCTGCCGAATTTCAGGATTACAAGTGTTCATCAATATTCATTGTTTACTATCCAATCATTTGATTCTTGTAATGTTTGCACTTAAAATGTAACATTTATTACTACAGATTCTTTGTTCCACCTACTGGCCTAACAAAGTTCACATGGGTGAAGTTTATGGAGATATAACAGTCATTTTGATGGAATCTACCAGCTACACATCACATACAATCAGGAAACTGAATCTTCTCAAAGTAAGTGTGTTAGGGAATACAGTAGCTAGGTGAAAGTCTGACTATGTACTTATACTTTGAGGGATGATTCTGTCATACTGATGCAAAATTAACAAAATGAAAATGAGCATTGATGAAAACTAGAACAGGTTTAAGGCTGTTCAGAAAACTGGTTTTGATTTGAAAACCCAGTTAAAACCGGTTTTGGATTGATTGGGTTTGGAAATTTTTACACAACTGAAAAAACTGGTCTATAACCAATTGTGGTTTGACTTCCACTTCAAAATTTTATTCTGCCACGCATTTCACACTTCTTCACCACAATGATCTCTATACCTTATAGTAGCTGACTTTAGCTTGTAAAGTTTGACAACAAATAAACAAGCAGCTGGTGTGTTTGTGCATAATAACTCTTTTATACATTCTCTGTCATGTACCAACAGTCCTTCCAGCCTTTACTTTTCTGTCCTTCCCAATTTTCCAATGTTCGGATGATCTCAGTCAACTTTTCATAGCCCTGCAAGTTGAACTTTTGCTACAAACATTGTTTGCGTAGGGCTAGGCCCATAACAGTATTGGACATGATTGAGGGTGAAAAGTAATAGAATTCTACAAAGGCTTGCTTTGGTGCCAAGTAAAAGTCTTTGATAACATCACAATTGGCCAATCACGTTTGTGAGGAAGGATGATGTCACAACATACGCAGATGATGTACAATTTACTGCTGGACCATTATTTTGAGCAAGTGTACATGCTCGGTACATCTATCCATCCCTAACGTTTGTATTTGCGGTCGGCGGCAAGTAAAACTTTGATAAAAGTACCTTTGCAGAGAGAATGCTTGCAATGCATGTGTTTTAAGTTATCTTATTTTTTAAACTTCATTAATTTTGAACATAAGACACATGGTACAAAACTTGTCTTACTGAATGTGTATTATCACGACAAATTGAATCTCTAATTTTGCTGTACATTAGAAGACCCTTTTATGATGCAGTTCGAAGGTATATTGTTAGGCTACGTTGAGCTTACACACTAATTGTGTATAGGCCTATATCCGGAACTGATGATACAATGTTGTGGTCTTGTTTCTGCACAGATGGAACTTTAACGGGCATTTGTGGTTCCCAAACACCTTCTCGGGTACAAAAGCGGCAATTATTTGGGCATGTATATTTTTGGAAAAGGAAAATTGCAGTACAAAAAAAAAGAACATTGATTTCAGCTGCATGTCAGCCTGTTTCTCTGTCATTTATGCCGAAATGTTTCTTCTTTGCATGCGCGCTGTATCTGTGTAAGGCATACATGGAGCCTAATTGCGTCTAGGGCATGCATGCAGGTGCAGATAACATGGCCTTTGGTCGTACTCGATACCAATGAATATTATCTGCTACTTGAGATCAGTGAAATGATTGCAACTTATGTAAATCCCTTTCCATGTGATTTATTACTTCATATGGTCATACAGTAAATGAAGGTTGAACCGGTAATTTTATAGTGTCTACTTTATCTCACACCTTTGTGGGAACGTGATTTTCTTATTATTATTTGGAATGGGTTGTGTTTTACATTATTGGAACTAGAGTCGGTTGGATGCACAGACTTCTAGAAATTGCACTCGCATGTTATTTCAGAAGTCTGTTTAATGGCCTGTCAAACTAGTAACTACTGTATCTCTGAAAGATAATTATCGAAAATTTACAGAGTGACATTTCAGGTTATTGTGTCATATATTAAATATTCTAAACATTGGCCATTTGTAAAGAGAAACAAATCAAAGAATCATGACCTGAAACAAATGAAAATTGGCCGGTGCGATCACAATAACGTATCATTTTACATACGTACGGCCTCTGTCAACATTTACGTGCAGTACATGGGTACCTCATTCACAGGACAAACGTATGGCCATTGCACTCTGAAAAAAGTTTTGATTTAAAAACCGGTTTTGGTGGCTGCAGAAATCAGTTTCTGGTTTTGGACTTACCGTCACAGCCTTAGTTTCATATGAGTTGAGCATTTCAGTTTGTGTACTACTCGTGCAATAAATAACACAGGTGTTACAAATTAGCTCCAAAAGTACACCTTGCTTCAAATTGTTTCATTTGCTTGACATGTTTCTTCCACAAGGGTAATCACAAGGCTGAAGTACACACAGTCACTCAAATTCATGTTCATTCCTGGCCATATGGAAGTGTTCCTAAAGAACCAGCATCACTGATATCTGTCATCAAGAAGGTGAAATCTTTGCAGACAGATGGAAGTTCATCACCTCTGTTAGTTCACTGCAGGTATAAATGTAATAAACTTTCCAGCACTTTTCCTATCAGTGGTAGGGCTTGCAATTGAATGCTTCTGCCAAAAATTACAAATGTATCATTTTCTCTTAACATATGTTTGTTACCATAGAGGATAGGATACTTGCTTGAGATATGCGTGTGCAAGGTATTGTGTTTGCCCCATTAAGAGTTATGTAATGAAACATAATTTTCAGTACATCAACATCATTTCAGTTACATCATACATCATTTCAATTACATCATACATCATTTCAGTTACATCATACATCATTTCAGTTACATCATACTGCTATGGTTAGAATATGTTCCTTCCTTTATCATAACTGTAAACTCTTTGTGCATTTTTAGCAATGGAGTTGGAGCTACTGGTACCTTTATTGCTGTGTATGTTCTGATGGATACAATTAAGAAGAACAAAGATGTCAACATATTTGACTTTGTGAAAAACATGAGGGATGACAGAGTTGATATGGTTCAAACAAGAGTAAGTTAAACAATACTTGATAAAATAAGAATTAGAATGCTAAATTGCAAGAAAAGATAAAAAGTGCAATTTAGTAACTGTCAAAATTGAAATTCTAACAAATAGATAAATAAACATGAAGGTATTTGCTGTTTACATTGTAATAAGCAAGACCAGAGTGTACATATTTATTTTATAAAATACTGATAACAATGTTTTATATTTATCCCCAGGTTCAATACTTGTTTATCTTCGAGTGCCTGTTAGCTGTCATACAGTCCACAGACTCACAGATATCATGTGATCAACTCAAGAAACTTGGTCATGCTGCAATCAAATTGAAGTCTAAGAAAGAATACAAGGTAAGCTTAGGACATTAAAGGACATATACTCTTGCAACAAAGAAAATACATGGAGGAAGGAAGCAACCTCTCCTAGTATGCCTAATAAATTACAGCTGCCAAGATGTGTAGAACTGGTGAACATTTTGACATCCGACTCACATCAGATTTTTATTTATTTTGGTCCATCAGAGGTCAAGGTCAGGCAGACATCTCTTCATGGAACATGTGACTTTAATATGAATGTTGTAATCCTCTGCTTAAGTTGTTATGATGTCAGATGGGAACTGAACAGTCTTATTTTAGTCCAAACAGCCTTTGATGCACCTCTTTGCCAACACAGATTTGATGACAAACTGTTTTGCAAATCGAAAAACTAAAGTTTTGGGCAGCAAGGTAGATGCTGACCCTTTATGGATATTTAGCCGACTGCAAAATTTTTATTAGTAGGGATTGTTGATCTGATGGCAAAATATCTTGTGGGGAGTGTTTTCATGAGTAAGTCCAATCATTTTGTATTTTGATATCAAGTTCTAAACTTGTAAGTTGTGACTGAAAACTGTGACATGTAGAAATAATCTTTTGTTGTGAAAAACCTGAATAGTATAGTATGAATTGACTTCTAATAGGTTCTTCAAGATTCTGTCATAGAAGAACAGCATTGTGAAGATTACACTGGAAACTCTCCTGAAAACCAGCACAAGAACAGATTCAAGAACATAATTCCAGGTGTGTTTAGTTCTTCTTAGTTTCAAAGCAAATTTTGTGTCAGTGAAAACTTTCCTTGAAGTGGTGGCTTAGTGGAGGCCTTACAAAATAAATATCTGGAACGTGTCATGCATGGCAAAATTGAGGCAGTCATATTCACAGGAGGCTGGTCAGTTTGTTGTTAGGAATATTGTCGCTTCTTAAATCTTATAGGAGGAGTTTGGCAATGAATACCCAATGTGGAAATCCTATTGTATTGAATTTAGCATGTGGGAAAAGAAAGTATAAAATGTACTTGATATTATTTTAAAGTAACATTCACTCACATTGTTGTCTTCTACTTCTCCTTTTTGCCTTTACTTGTCTTCTTTTTTTTTAGTTGACAGGTTCAGACCAGTCTTGAAATCTCAAGGAAACATGTTTGGTTCGAACAGTTACATCAATGCCAATCATTTGGTTGTAAGTATGAATGCATACCTTGAAGAAGTAGGAAACTTTACTTTCAAGCCAAAGATTAATTAACATTTTTAGCTCAATCCATGAAGTGTGGGTAGAGCTTATCTGGTACAGTAGAGGGAGAAACGTCTGTCTTTCTCTTCAAAAGCTTTCATCTTCTGCAGTTGATGGTGGATTTTTGTGAAACTTGCAGTGAAGGTGCCATATTAGGATGGCAATACATTTTGTTCCTTGCTACATGATTGGACAAAGAGAAGTGATAATTTTTTGGCCATTTTAGATCATTTTTCATGGTGTTTTAGAGGCCTCCATTCTTTTTGGATAATGTGGTTATATTACGTGGTAGACTTCCATTAGCTTTACCTGGGGCATGCACACCAATTTAAATGAACAGCCTTAAGGCAAAAGTCTGCATGAGACAAGTTTTCAGTTACTTTGCTTGACTACTATTCTTAGGCATTTTTAGTATTTCTAGTAGTTGCCAGTGTGTCCACAGTGTACACAATTAATGTACCATGACAGCCGAGTTCCCAGACAGCTAACTGATCCTTGAGCAATTTTAGTATCTATTACACAGCTCTCCTTGCTGTGTGAGGACATTGCATAACAGAGGGGTCATTGTTCATCCAGGGAGTTGCTATTTGGCTCATCACCACTTGTTTCCCTGGTCTAGCTGGAGTGGTAGTCTAAGAATGTTAAAGTGAAGAGATTTGATCTTTGTTCACTGAAGGCCCTGTGTCAACCAGGGAATCAATGTTAGGATTTGGAATAATTTCAATTTTAAAAGTACACAAACCAGCACTATTTAGCAGCATTTAAATTTCAAATTGATGGTGTAATTTTCGTCCAGTACTTCATTTTTGCTCACTCGTTTCAGGAGGGAGACATTTGATAGGTTCTTTCCTTCTGGTTATGCCATTGCTCTACACAAACTGGTTGCATTTATGCACTATGACTCTAGTTCCTGATCCCTGCCCTTATGGGCAGTGTTATACTGGGGGATAAACTAGCTATAAAGATTTATCCCTGGCACGGTCCAACTGCTAGGTGAACAGTGTTTACGTGCTGGCCAGTCCAGCATGAGTTTGGGTACGTATTAAGTATGGTGGATCATGGTTGTATTCAAAATGAATTAAAAACTGAACAGGTGATACCATCAGGAGGGTTGTACGACTGCAGCATTGCTGCTCTAGTTTTATTGTACAGGCTGACTTTCAAAGTGGATGGCTTTGATGTATTTCTGTCAGTCTATGTTATCAGGAAATGAGTGAAGATGGGAAAAAGCAAAAGGGCATATATTGTGTTTTTGTGTAGGTATAACTTTTTTAATGGATTTATTGTGATAGGCTGTAGAAAATGTTCTCTCCACCCCTACATGAGACCAATCAGTATTTCTTCGGATATCATCCTTGTCAGAGAGTTATATAATCATGCATAACCGTCAGCTATGGTGAAATCCTGGCTATGTGACTGTTTGCTTTGACAAAGATTTTATATTATATACGGTAGTTGCCTGAATTGTTGTGATAAAGAATGCATTTGGCACATTTGTTATGCATTCATTATTCAGAATTTTGGAAGAAGAGATTTCATCATGACACAAACACCATTGACAGCTACAGTAGAAGATTTCTGGAGGCTGGTGTATGACTATGAATGTACAACAATTGTTATGCTGAATACTGTTGGTGGTTCAGATGAGGTAATTAGTGGAGTTTCTTTATACATGTGAAAAAGTGCACAATTTTTAGCCTCAGATGAAAACTGTTCATTATGTTACAGTTATTAGACAGGTGTATTGAAACTGAATTACGTTTGTTGAAGTTTAAGATGCTTATGGGACAGACCGAACACTTTTTTGATGTTCTATAATTTTTAATCTATTGTAGTGTGTATGTCTTTTTTACTATATTTAAGTCTGTATATTACAACATCTGTTATGACATATCTATTTGACAAGTACAAATTTTTATTTAGTGTATCGGTAAGATGGAGGGCTCTATCTGATATAAGAGGTAGGCTTTGTTTGCTTTTAGTGTAACAACTTCTTTTTGTACTATTTTGCAAAGAAGTCATTGCTAGGGTACACAGACCATGCAATAAAGCCTTGATCGATATGTACAATAAGTTTTCCAAATTTTTCTGAACAGTTATAAACAAGATGTAAACTTCTATTTCTAACCTTTCATCCAAGCTGTGTTTTTATTTTTTTACCATCAGTCAGTAGTTCAGTACTGGCCTGGAGGTGCACATGGTAGTGCCCAGTATGGTCTGATGACAGTTGAATGCAAGAGTACAACAAAAAGGGATTCATGTATCCACAGCAAGTTTCAAGTGGCCCACAAAAAGGTTGGAGAGGTAAAACCAGTTAATTCTTTAAACACTTGCTTTTCAGTTCAAATTTGTCTTTGGTTGCCAACTTGACTGATGACAGTAATAGAACATATTGTTTCTGATTATAATTACCAGTAGGTAGATGGAAAATGTAAGAAAATTTTCATTTTGGTCAGATTGACCAGCTGATGGAAGCTAAGCTTGCTGTTTAGGTCCTGTATGTGTGAGTCAAACATGTGGCCAGCTATCAAGGCACTTGGCTTCTCTGTTCTTCCGTTGTTAAACCAGTGATGCTTCTTGGAGTGAAGTTTTTATTTCTTGGGACAAGCATACTGGGTTTCATACCAATGTTTGTGTAGCTCAATGCATCAACAAAATGTCTTTTCAAATGATTACGTTTATGAGAAAGCCAAGCCAAATACCTTTTGTAGTCTGAGGACATTAATTACAAAATGTTTACAATATAGACTTTAAATCAAATTACCAGGTATTTTTTAAATTACCTGGTATGTTAATACCACAACAAGAATAGGAGACACATAGATACTCTATTCTGCTTAAGCATTTTACCTGGTGTTTTAATGCCACAACAAGAATAGGAGACACATAGATACTCTGCAGGTAATAGATCTTCATAGTACTAACTCAGACAGGTTGCAACCTGGAATTGTTCAACAAGCATGCCTCTCAAATAAATCCAATAACCCATTTCTGTACCCTTCTTGCACTTATCAATGTGCATTTCCCGTACTTATTTCAAAACCATTGTCAGTGCTTGGCACCAGGCTAAAGCAAAACTATCATAATTCTCAAAACGAATGACCAGAAAATTTAACTGCTTGAAACTTTGATATACAGACAGAAGTTTCCTATTAACCAGCATCCTTACATTTTGAAATGGTTACATTGCAGCATCAGCAAATTATCAAATTTATGGGAATTTAAGATGTTTACATTGTTAGCTGGTCAAGACAAGTAAAAAGTCACAAAAATATTGACACTGTAATACCATATTATAGCAGACATTTTTTTTTCACAGCTCTTCATTTGCCAGCACAGTTGACACACATCAAAGTTAAAACAGACCTGTGCAATATTCTGTTTTCAAAGATTGAAAGTTATCTTTTTAAAATTTTTGAGCATGATTTATAGCTACTACTCAGATGTTCAATGTGGTTACATATTTCATATTATGGTCTTTAGGCACAAACCCTGGTATGAGATGACTATTATATGCTGATTATAAAGTAACTCATAACATTAATACCACTTACATCAACTCTGAAAAAAGGATGAATTTTCCCATCTTTTTACCTTTTTTAGGGATGCTATTAAAGTATACTTCAAACAAATTATAGACACTTTGAAACAAAAGTGTCCCAGATTTTCTAAGATTATTTCTAACTGATGTTAAGGTATGCCCCATGCAGGTTTATAGAAATTGCATTCATATACTAAAATACAGGACTTAACTGGTACCACACCTTTTAGGTGGGTCGGTTATAATCTAAACTTGTACCTTACCCCTTTGGTATTGTTGTGTCCATATCTATATGAAAATGATGGGAGTGTTGCAAATTGTCTACATGTCCATACCAGTGGAAAAAAGGTTTGTACAAAATGATCATTGCAAGCAACACAGATAAGTAGTTCTATTACACATGAGTCACTTTAGAGTTGAGTCTGAAAAAATAGTTACATCAAAACAATTGCGACATTTAATCAGTTTCAATCAGGTGCAGAAATGACTGTTTTGTGGTAACTTTTATTTGTTGTAAATTATTAGGAAAGTATTTCATTGCTTCCATATGTATAATGCTAAAAATAACACAATCTTGCAAAAGGTCAGGTTTCCATTTATCAAATGGCAGTCCAAATTATGCTAGTACTGAATTATGTGGTTACAGTTTTGATGTTTAAAGTAGATGTACTTACTAGTACTAGGTCTCTTGTATTTGGAAAAGTTCTTGGTTGATCAGATTGCAATAGTACATAAAAAGCCTTTTGTTTCTTTGGGTTATGGTAATAAGTTTGATCGTTTTAAGTAAATTTTTCTCCAAACATTTGTAACCAACCTCTTCATTCAACTAGTTATCAGTGTGTCATTGTAAAATGTACTGAAAAGAAAGTGTCAGAAATAATGGATGCAAGAATGTGCTTTTTGTGCAGTGTTTTGATGTCTTTTTCTTCTCAATTGGTCTTTGCTTTTTCTTCAGAAATCAGTTTCTGTGGACCATTTTGCCTTCTGTGGATGGTCTGGGAATCAGCCAGATGTTTCCAAACTACGGCAATTCATTAGATATACTGGAAACAAAAGAACAGGACCAGTGCTTGTCCACTGCATGTAAGTTATACCTTTCAGTAGAACTTGGCCTGCTTAGAAATCAGAACACTCTGACCAGACCTCACAAGGATAGGACAGGTGTAATAAAATCCTGCTTATCTGCTCCTTTCTTTGTTGTGAGAAACCACTATCACTTCTGGAATAACACTTAATCCCTCACCAGTGAGGAACTTTGTCCAGTTGAATAGGCAACAGATAAGCTATTGACAGTCCACTCATTGCACAGTTAAATCTTTTGTGTAGGGTATGCGCAGGATGTCTCTATTTACTGAAAGAAGGGCTGAAATTTCACCAGGAATCAATCAACTGTGTAGGCAGGGACCAAGTTTAATTGCATTAGGTAACAGATACACAGTTTATGGTTTCAAAAATAGGGTCTGGATCTCGAGCAGATAAGTGCCTAATGTTAGTATAACTGTCATGTCTATTGACACAGAGATCAGTAAAGCTATTTCCTATCCTAACATGTTGCTAAATTAATGTAGAACTGACTTGTATAACACTTCAAAAGAAATTCATGGTTATGAATGTGCAATTTCTGCTAGCTATTATTTTACAATAAATTTTAGAGAATTAAACATATCAAATGATAATTTTCTGCCAGAGTGGGATATCTGATCCTTACATGTTTAGGTAGTGTAGCTTGAAGCAAGTACCCACACAGGAATGATAAAAGGATAACTTAAGTTTCTTTGTCAGATATTTGCTGTGTTCAGTAAATATTCTTAAATTGAAATGTCATTTCCTGGAATCAAAATTGATATTTTTACTTAATGTTTTAAATTCATTTTCCAGAAATGGGGTTGGATTGAGCGCTGTATATGTCATTGTTAAGACAGAGAGTGAGAAACTGGAAGAAGAGGGTTCTGCTGATATATTTCAGTGTCTCACAAAACTGAGGAAGATATGCCCTCTTGCAATAATAACACAGGTTAGAATCTAGGAATAATTTCTTATCTTTCCTTGCTCTTTATGCAGAACACATTTCGTAATGTATGTCATTTTCTTGTAAGTGATGGATCTGTCAATAATATGTATAGTATGTGGCTCAAAGTTTGAACGGGTTTTAAGTTCGAACATCTCAGTAAATGCCCATTTATTCACCAGTCAAAGCAAAGGAACAGCATATTTGACCTAGATAACAAAGCAATAATTTTTTTCTGAAAAAGATACGCTGTATTTGAGCAAATACTTCAAAATATTCTTGTAAAAGAATGTTGTAATATTGGAGTACTTAAATTTTTGTGTTCAGACTTAGACCTTTCCACCATATAACCATATTTATGGTTTGAAAAGTGCTGATTTATGTCTTTTATCAATCTCAAACAAGAATGGCTGCACATAAAGTAGTGGTACTTGTTTTTCCTCTCCAGGAGCAATACACTCTCTGCTATCAGCTTCTCAAGGATCATCTAGACAACCCTGAAGAGTATGCTGTGGTGTATTGATGCACTGAGTGAATCATGTTTAACACATGACAATTATAAGGGAATGGACTCATAATAATTTTTATCTATAATTGGATTTAATAGTAATGGTTCAGATCCCATCCACAAAGGGGTAGCAGTACAGTAGGTCTGATGCAGTTGGTATTTTTATGTTATAGTAGTCGTAAAATAGTGGCACTTGTTTTTCCTCTCCAGGAAGAGTACACTCTCTGCTATAAGCTTCTCAAGGATCATCTAGACAACCCTGAAGAGTATGCTGTAGTGTATTATTGAATCATGCTTTAATAAAACATGATGGGTGTGATTTGGGTGGGTTGAAAACAATTTACATTCATCTGGTCATAATATTCATAGCTTAAAGTCAATACTGTATCTTGTCATAAGACTAGTAGAGCATTTCATGTATAGATTTTGAGATGTTGTTCTAAATCATTTCTCCCCCTGTTGGCTGGGGTTTGCAGAATATGCCCCACCTGTTGTAAGAGGCGACTGAAGGGGAGGACTTAAATGGATTTGAACTGTATCTGAAACCAGACTTGAACCATATTTGAAACTGTATTTGAACTTTTAAATTTCTTTTCTAGTTGACACTATATAACACATTCGTGTTGGTGTGTCATTAAATCCCATCTAACTAACTTCTAAGTCATTTTTGTGTGTTTTTTTTTTTTTAATTTTATTCACATTTAATCTTCTTCATAGTCATTTTTTGTGGTAGGAAAGGATGATGTTGTTGGAAAAATATTCATGTACCTGGATTTACTTCATTTGGGGTTATTTTTTTCTTCATTGATGAAAACTTTGTAGTGGAATTATCATGACAACTTGTAGTTTCACTACTTTGTGTATTAAAGTTATGAGTAGTAACAAAACTTGGGGATTATTTGTGGTCTGCACATCTTCATCAAGTGGATGGTATAAAGTGTGAAAAATAAAGGAAGAAAATTGGGTTTGTTTTGGGCAGGTTTAACATAATGACTCCCTTTTGCAATTTAAACTTAGTAAAATTCATTGCAAATTCTACATAATTATGTTCCCTGAAAGTGCATCTTCAATGTGTTTTCCTCATCTAGTGCGTGTTGGTAATTGATAATAATTGGTGACAAGCTCATGTCACAGACTGGTTATACTGCGATTTTTGTGGCTTGCTAAAGCATTCAGGCTACAGCTGAAAGTCTTTTTCAAAGTCCACAGTTTGTTAATACCACAGTTTGTTAATACCACCCATCTTCCAGCTCTGCTGTTGTATTTATGGAAAGTGCTTGTGTTGCAGCCCCTTTTTAAGCAGTCTTTTATGGTTTTTCTTTTACCAACACTTTTGAATGCAATCTAAATTCTCCAGTTTGTGCAAGAAGTTTCTCAGTTTGTTAGAATAAAAGGGATGCACTCAGTGTGGAAGACTCAGTGTGGGTATAAGTTATTCACTTGCAGTGTGTACAGTTATATCAATGTGTTCTGAACAAAAGCCCTTCATTCATTGGAACAAAACACAGTTCGTATTTGTAATCAGAAACAGTTTGAAAGTATTAGTCAAAGATATTATAAGCATAGATTCCAAACTTAAAATGGCACCTTGACTCCTCATGGGGGCCAAAATCTCGGGGCAGAAGTGCTGATCACTGTTCAGTCGTTTTGGGAAACAAACAGAATTAATACTTATTATTTCGAAGTATTATAGTATCACTCCTCAGTAAATACTACTAAAGAGACGAAGGTATTTCTTCCTCATGGCATTTCACATAAATACACTTGAACATGAACGCACAATGACTGGTTTGAAGTTCATGGACTTATTCATTGGTCAGTTTCTATGGTATCTTCAAGTGACGCACTTTTATATGCACGTTCAATTTTTTATGCGCTCACAACGAGAAAGCAACTAGCACATTTGTTTTACGAGTATGCAGAAGTTTACAACAACTAGCACTCCGGATAATACACAGAGAAATCCATTCTGCATGTACGGAACGCGTTGTAAAAACGCATGCAGGCTAACCTCTTTTAACAATGAAAATTTCTATAACACGCTCTTATTTTGGTATGCAGATTACAGAATAGAATGGTGCGCATGTCAAATTGACACTTCCGCCCCTATATTTGCGTCTCCATGAGGAGTCACTGAGCGTAACAGTGAAGGTGTAGGAGTTTGGAATCTATGTTTATAATATCTTTGGTATTAGTACCTTTTCATAGATGCAAAGTAGAGGGGGTGTGGAGGTTGTGGGGGGCTACAACCCAGTGGAGTTTAAGAAAAAAAAAACAATTTCTTGGGCAGATTACTGGATAAACTGGGGCAAGTTTTGGGGGACACTAGAGTTTGTTTCATGCAAAGATGACCCACCCCCTCACCCTGGAAACATGAGGTAGCCTGACTATGAGCCTTTCTAGGAATACCCTATGACTTCAAGACTTACTGATGTATTAAGACGAATAATTTTGTTTGATGGTAGTGTTCTTCAAAGACATATTTACTCCGAGTATTTTCACACAGTATTGCTCTGTTCCGTTTGTGGAATTTTCTCTTAATTGAACAGGTTTCTTTAATACCATTATGTTTGATATAAAAAGGTAAATTTCATACTCAAGGTTTGTAAAAGAATTTTTTTTTTAACTTTTAGAACTTTGCTTTGCAAGTTGAAACTTGAGCCTACTTAAAAACTTGAGTGATATTGCACTATGGAAGTAACATGATAATTTTAATTAAAATGCAATCCTGTGTATGCATTTGTGATAGTTTATGAGTGTTTATATTTGTGTTTTTTGTTTGTGATGCCTAAAGGTCTTCACAAGATATACTTCCATATTAAGAGAATAAATTCTGCTGTTAGTCAAACAGTTCAATTGGTAAAATCATGTGATGTCAAACGCTGAAAGCTTTTTTTTTTCACGATCATGGTACCACAGCAAGTATTAGCATCAATCTTAATTGAAATCTAGAGGGAAATATAGTTGACTGTGCATGGATAACAGTGTAGAAATGTAATGGACCACCCCACCCCCTCACCCCACCCCTGCTCTGATGGACACTTTTCCTATTTGGTGTGTGGATACATCACATGAAGGAGCCTTTCATTTTTGGTGGCAGTCAAAAGTTCACTGGAGAACACAGGAAGTCAAACTCTGAAAACCCTTTTGTATGATACCTTATGGAAGGATTCATATATTTTGTTTCTATATACCCAGTGTATGATTTTGTCAATGAATACAAGAACACTTTTGCTATTGATATTGGTCAAAGATCATTTTCAGTCACCAGAGGTCAAAAAGGAGAACTTTATAGAAAGAATATCTGAAGATAGAAATCATAAATACTCATACCTGTGGATGCATAGCATTGAGTACTTGACCCCTACAATTTTGGGTGAAGGTGCGTGATACCATAAAAGGGTGACATGTTTTAACCATGCTACAGTTAAACTGTACAAAACATACATATTGTAAAAGTTAACTTGTTGTGAAAAAACAACCATCTATTGTGATAAGTCATTGATCAAAACCTCAGTACATTTTATGACTCTCTGTTTTGGATAAACGCTCGTCAAAGCTATTGATGTTGAATAAATGGAGTAAAAACTATAGAAAATGCATTAGTGTGTTATCAGCTTTAGTTGAAAATATTGTACAGATCGAGAAAAGGTACCAATAATTGTAGTAAGAAAAACAAGTTCTTTGTCTCCCGTCTTATGTCTATATTGCTATAATAACAGCCTTGATGAAGTAGTTGTTTTAAAGCAGAGTGATAATTACCTCCACCAACAGATTCTGCAACCTGGGTTGATCAAATTATATCATTTAATGGTTCGGTAAAATGTACAACTTGACATGACCTTGCATGCATGTATTCCAGCTTACATCCATCAGACAAGAAAAGAACGCACACAGAAGAAAGTTTCGGTTACACCATTTTTCCAATATTATGCTCTTACGATCACAAAAAATATCGCATTGTAAGGAAGAGCCACTGACAAGTCCATTAACTTCATTAAGTGATGACCAAAAAACAATGAAAAAGTAAATATTAAAACTGAAATCACAGGTATGACTTTGAGGATATCACTTTACAATTGGTAGGGAATACTTTTCCTGTTTACCTTTAATAAAATCACAATGAGTGCTTGAATTCACTCAGTAAAAAAGTCAGAAGTACAATTATGACAGATCACTTATTTCATTCACCCTTTGAAATTGCTGGAAATGGAAAGGACTGCCATACATGTGAATGATGTAATTGACATGTTATTGACACTGTGCTAGTAAAGTTTCTACAGGTGGCCAGTATTGTTTATATGATGCAGGTTGTCCGAATTCTTTTGCAAGGGGCTGCAAGATCCAATTTTGCCCAATGCTAAGGTGGATTGTTCCGAAAAATGATGCAGTAAGGCACGGTTCATGGCCACCCTTAAAATGTAGTTGGACCTCCTTTGTGAGTACGTCAGGAATATGTCAAAATGTGTCTATAAAATGCCTACAGTATACAAGGATTGGGCCTGGAGAATCAACCCAATTATAGCTGACATTACTAGTACATTCCATCCAAGTGACATCATGTATGCAGTGGCTGCACCAGAGTTTTGAAAGGGTGAAATGGTGGGCAGAGGAAATTATGTGGGGAGATTTACAAGCAATGACCCACCAGCATGTGAAACAATCCCCCATAGGTGCAGGGATGGTAGGGCCCAGGGCAACCTCCTGTTGAGGGACCAAGGGGCCCAAAGCTCTAAGCTATTTTCAAAATTATGAGACATTAAAACGAAAGCAGGTTAACCATCTTCAAAGGGCATTTGATGAGCACACCTAATCACAGTTTGATGAGGTGTGCACACTTAATACAAGACTAACTCGCACTTGTATATTGAAGGGGAATTGTGAACATAAGCGGCTGACCATAGGGTCACAGGGGGAGTACGTTATGAAGTTGTATATACTAATACATTAGTTTAAAGTATGAATTTTGTAATAATTTGAAGATTCATCCTAGGTTTACTAGGTTATTCGACCACAGGTCATGTGAATTGATATTATTCGAGTCGTCATGGTTTCAATTTATTTTCAGGCTGGTATGCATGCAGTCAGTGGCGTCACCAAGGGGGGCAGGGGGCATGTGCCCCCAAAGATTGGCTGCCCCCCATGAGATTTGGGGTATGAAAAAAATTATGCACAAGCACACCTATATATGTCGATATGAACAGGAGAACCCACTGTCACTTAATCACTCAAACATACGACTAAAATTGAACAAAATGTTCGCAAAACTGCAATTTTGCGGCACGCTTCTCAGGCATCTATATGTTGAACCGTGTATAGGACTGCCTTATTGAGAGATGTAATCCCAGCCATTGTTTCAACCTTTATTTTCAAAAGCTATGAGAGTACTGCGGCCATGAGTCCTCCCCCTTCAATACAATTCCCACATCGATCATCTTTTAGTCATATCTTATGTTTGAAAACTGTAAAATTGCAATTTTCATTGCCTTTTTCAACGCATATCCAATTATAAATATGAGGATAATTAAATAGCTTTCCTCTCATAGGCTAACATCTGTTTAGGCTATTTAAGTTACCCTTGTCTTCAGATTTGTCTGTCGAAACTTTGCTCTCCTGCATCCTCGCTGAAGTGCAGCCAAGCACCACACTCGGGATCATAAAGTGGTGATACCTCCGAAAGGAGTAAAAGGACTTGCACAAAATTTTCATAGGTGCTCAAAACCAGAATGTTCTGGCCACTTTGCACATGCACCAGGGATGGTCTCAGCAGGAGTTACCCACCCTTTCCCATTTATTGCTGAAGAAAATGCAGAAATATATCGGTCATAATTATAATTTTGAGGCACCCAAAGTCCACTGAACTGCATTCAAGCGGGCTTCTTTTCCACATATTTTTCCGCTAGCCCCTGATCTGCAGCAGTCAGATGTACCTTGGATGCTCCAATTTGAAGGCTTCCCCTCAGAGGCATACCTGGAGGGTAGTTGTCTCAACATTGATTCCTATTGGGCAGCATGAGTGGATTTATTTTTAAGCTCAGTGCAAACATTAACATGATCCGCTGACCCCATTCCCCATTCACCATTCACCGCCCCCATCATCAAATTGTTAGCGTGAGTTAGGCTGACACAATGGTCAAATTGTGATTTCTATTTCTGTGGCCCTGTTTAAGTGCGCTGCAGTGAAATTTTGGAGATAGCTAAATGCTTCATTTTAATGGTCACATTTTATAAATACCCAAGAGCCTCCGTATAGGCTGCACCCTTGGGACTGGCCCCCAATTGAGTGTTGTCTCTGGACCCCACCAGGGGCCTTGCAGTGGCCCCTGGGGCCTTACACCTACAGTGGGCGCTGCACGCAACTAAGATGCCTACAGTGACGCCCAGTCCTTCATTTTGGTGTGCTCATCCAGCGGACCTTTTGGCACCCAGTTCCCTCTGCCCCACTTCGAAAAGTTTGGCGACGCTTCTTTATGCTGTTTCTTCAATGGGGGAGATTCTAGTTTGCGATGAGAAATTGTCACACCAGTGGCGTAGCTAGAGGGGGGGCGGTCGCCCCCCCCCCACAAAGCCTCCGAAGGCATCCGTCGGAAATTTCTAGTCTCTGTTGGAAATAAATTAAAAACAATTCATTTGAAACGCTTACAACACTTGTTATGTTTTTAAGCAAAATTACACATCGAAATGTCAACGTGAAAATCAAGTCGGTCTCAAATTGTCCAGAAAGAAAAAAAAAAAAAAAAAAAAAAAAAGGGCCCCAGATAATGATCTGTCGGAAATTCTTTGCTTTTGCCCCCCCCCCCCCCAAATATCTAGCTACGCCACTGTGTCACACTGTCTTATTAGGGAGTCATAATCAGCCTTGGCACGTACTTTGAAATTTCTTTTTCTTTTGCCAGAAATGTCTCCTAAAACCATTGCCGGGAACATTAGTTATAAGCTACTTGCTCTACGACATTTGTTTTATTGTATTTTCATGTGTCAAAAAGTTTATCTTCCCGAGAAGAGTGAATAAGGACACATTTATTTAGTAAAATCACTGAAACCTTAACCACCAATCATCGCGAAGGACGCGTATTAGTCTTCTAAAGCCGTGCGTGCCCAGCTCCGTGTGTGAGGATTAATGTAAAATGGGAGAACTTTTGAGGCTGTATTGTAGTAGTTTTACATAAAAAGTGTGAAATATGCGGAAAGTTGTATATTCAGGATAAACGATAGGCATCGTGGGCTAAAAGATTACTATCAATTACCTTTTAAGTGATTCTGAAATTACATTTATAAATTTGCCTCGTGGACACGATAAAATGGTCTCGCGGGTCGCATACGCCCGCGAGCCGGAGATTCCCCACCCCAGTCTTACCTTGTCAAATCTTTAAGTCGTGGACAAGTGGCATATGGGTAATATTCTTCAATGGTAGGCACTTACGAGGCACGTTTCTTGGATGTAGTACAAATTTATTGGGTCGAGAAGGGACCCAGGGAGACGACTGAAAGACTTAAGGAAACTTTATGGCATACTGAATAATAGTAGGCCCCACCTATGGCTACACGAATTAATGATCGTTGTACATGCACAGGGAACCAACGACGAGCTAAAATACATCGTGCGAAGCCCCCCCCCCCCCATTTTCTTCATGTTTCTCGAAGAATAATTCTCAAAAATGCCATCCTGTAATAGTCGTAAAAATTCGGTAGCATATTTTAATTGCTACGCTGAACTTGTTTTCTTTCTCCCTTCTCCCTTTGTTTTCTGTATGCCGGGAGTAGATGTGCAGACTGACCGTCCAGCCCTGAGGGGGGAGCCAGCGGCCCAGACAGTAGCGGACATTTGTGTGAAAAGTGGAGGGGAGTAATGGACCCTTGAGGCAAAGTTACAATGTGAAAAAGTAAAAGTCAATGGGAGCATGATTTCCAAAAAGTGGGGGATGTATCCCCATTTCCTTCCCGGAATTTTCGTGTATGAGTCCAGACATCTGATTGATAACCTATAGTTTGGATCTTACTGAGAGGACCCATTTCTTCCCTTTGGGCTCTGGAAGTAGTGTATTAGCTAGGGACTGCACGCACCCTTTTTGAGGTGGTTACTGAAGGTGGTCAGACTGAAGGAAAAGAGCGCCACCTTTTAAAGCGCATGCTCTTGTTGTATAACAATTCATCAGGCTGTCTGGGTTTACATTTTATTAATATATAAAAGGATTGCGTTTAACTGTGCGATGCGGGTGGGCAAATCCATCTAGCTCTCTTGAACATGAAGACAATGGAAGATCTGGAGCGTACAGACAGTACATTGTGTTTTATATTTTAGTATGTATTGGGAAGAAGGAACCGTATATGTATTGGGAAGAAAAACTACCAACGTTTTTACATTTTAAGTCCGTTGTCACATGTTCTTTCACACCGGAGCTTTTGAAAAAAGGCCATGATGAAAACTTTTTAGGGAAGAAAGATTACTCTTTTTCACATTTATGATTAAAGTGACTTGGGTAGACTACTGGAAAAGACATTTTCCTGGTTTTATTCTTTTACGTTATCGTACATTCCTGATTTAAGTGACGTTAATTGCCGGAAGAGCTTACGAGTTGAAAAAGTAAACGTAACATGATTCGAAAACGGCGCGCGAGTTCATGAGTAAATAAATTTTCACCTCTTTTTTAACCCTTGTGGAGTCGCTTTCAGAAAGCACCTCACTTGCCCAAAAGGTCTTTTAAGTTGAATTAGGATTTTTTTCTTGTTTTTGTTTTCAACTTCTCATAATGTTGAGAGCACTCAATGTGATACGAATTAAGCGTGTGCAGCAAAACATCTAAGCTACAAGGCCCGTATAACCGCCATCTAATTCCAAGTAAAGGTTTCCGCACGTGTTTATTGAGCTAATATACGGTACAAATGTTAGATTCTTGCAAAAACTCTTAAAGAACATTCTGTTTTATCGTTGTCCTTTTATCGTCTAAAATTTCCCTTTTTCATCCTTTCCGGTAGCACAATGATTTACACGGGTAAACTAAAGATACGGCACGCAGAACTCTTTTTTTCTAGAATGACTTGCACAGCTCTATTTTCTTTATTCTCTATTCGTGTACGGGTTATACAACGGTACACGTGCTAGGAGGACGGAACTTGAACAGAGGTGACCCTCTCTCCGATTGAGAATCATCAAGGTGGTATCATGCATCTACCCTTTTTCACATTACCTTCTCAACTACCCATTACTCCTCTGCAAGAATGCAATGTACGTAATTTTCTTTGAAACACAGTTTGGCTATAACAAATTAGCTATGTTCATTTACTTAAACGTTTCACCAACCGAATCGACGGATGATCGACCTCCCCATCCTTCTCTTTTCACAAAGAGTCGAAAGAGATATATCGAGTCAGTCGGTTTCAGATTGTTCATGCAGACATAACATTTCTATGTAGGCTACACATTAGACTGGTAACACAATGTCTCGGACATTGCTGCGTCACAAGCCTCCGTATGACCGTAGGCATACCTATCCTTGTATATCTCCGAACTTACACTGGATATTAATGAACATGCCGTTAGTGTTTGCTGTATCCATTTATAGTCCAAGTTTATATTGAAGAACACACAGATCACCGACAGTACACAACTGGAATTGGAAAACAGTCTCTTACAAGACAATTGAGCCACAAAAGACACTAATCCATAGGCCAACAGTTTCTCAGAAATTTTATAACTTTCTCGGTCACCGTACAAATTTGACAAGTGCGGCTAGCCTTCTTTATTCCACGAAGTACAATGGTACTTCCATCATGGAAGTATTACCCTGACAGGGTAATACTCAAGGGCGGATCCAGCCTCCATCTCATGGGAGGGGAGGGGGGCAGTTTGAAAAGGGGACCCCAGCAAGTGCACGTGGTAGGTTACTTAATTTCTCAGGACGCAGGAGGGCCGCATTTTTCTTGTATTGGGGGCGCCAGATTGGTCATGGGGGAAACTGCCCCCAGTTGCCCCCTGGATCCGCCCTTGGTAATACTTCTATGCGTCCATAGGCCTAAAACCTGTGCTTTTTTCTGCAACAATTCTTTGGCTTATCACTTGACAATATCTGAGACGATCATTACAAATTTGACTGTGATGATATCCTGTCTTGTTTCTGAAGGATAAGAGTATTCAAGACCGTTTTATCCAAACTTAGTCAAGATATGAAAACCTTATGTAAAGACTTGAGTAGTCGTTGTATCATTTCACAGTCTACAAGATGCAACGAACTTCTTTGTTCATCCATAAACGCTCAAACGTTTTACAACGTACCGAAATTTCAAGAACCAGAAGCTTGCACAACGAATAGAGATATTCTTAGAAAGAATTTTCACTCTTGCGGCACCCATTTTGTAGCAAATAAAAACAGTCTTCCCTTCTCATTTCTTTTATGTTTAAAGTAGCTTCGAATTCATGACGACAAAGTAACAGAAGGTTAAAAACTTTAATGAAGTAATGATGATTAGCCTGTCTGTAAAACTTTTCTACATTTACACTGTGAAAAGAATAATTTGATGTATGACGCTCGATCTAAAATCAAGTTACAATGACATCGAACTCAAACACAAACGTTTGCTAACCATACAAGTCCGACATTATGAGGTTCCCCTTTAATTAAATATCGCAAAATACATTAAATGGGTCACATGCCCAGTGAAGAAACATCACTTAGTCTAAATGGGGTACAATACAACTAACATAATATCTCATTCTAACCTGCAAGCTTACCTTTATACATATGGCATAATAGTTGGTTACAACCTACCACTATATAAGTTTGACTCAAGAAAAGAACCGTTGTACAAACGTTTGACATTTAGAGCTCAAGTTTCTAAAATGTTTGCCTAGATATCGAGGTAAGTGGTCTCCAAATTCTCCCGGCTAGTCCCGGATCTGCAGCCATAGGCCTAGATGCCACCTTTAATGCTCTAATGAGAAGGCCTTCCCTCAGTGACATAACTGGAACTTAGGGTATAGTTGTGTACTTGTAAACAACATAGATGAATTTTTTTTAAGCCCAGTGCAAATCTTAACATGATATCCGACGTCCCCACTTACACGCCCAATCCCACCCCCGAATCATTAAATCGTCAGTGTGAGTAAGGCTGACAAAATGGTCAAACTGTGATTTTTTTATTTTTTGTGGTCAGTGCGAATCCAGTACTATTTGAAGCATTAAATGCTTCAATGCAATGGTCATTATTTTGTACCCCAGTGATGTCTCTGCGCCCCATCAAGGGCTCTATGGTTGTCCCCTGGGCCCCAGGGCGTACAGGGGACTGTTTCGCGTTATCACGACTCCCCCCAGCTACGCTCAGTCCTTCATGTTAGTATGCCCCTCCGGCAGAACGTTGATCCCAAGAACCCCTACTTCGATAAGTCTGGTGACGCCACTGGTAAAGCCTTTTCAACACCACACGCCGGTCGGGAGCGGAATCATGAATTCGACCCGGAGACGTAGGTCTGAGTAAGTGCATGGTCATACTTTGATTGCTGTGATTTGTTTGGTGCACATCTAATGCTGTTTATAAATCATAGGTGCTTTTTTTAATGCCTACCACTCCCGGGGCTTCCGGGAGCTTCTTCCCTGGCGCCCAGTACCAGGGGAAATTACATCACTCCAAACAGCCAAACATATTTAGGAATATGGTCATATCCCTAAGTACAATTGGTGATTGCTCTTTCATTCAAACAGCCTACCATCCAGGGGCGACGATCTGTTAAAAGTATTGGGGGACACCTGCTTGAGTGAACATTTTCCGCCTCCGGCCATGGGGCACAGGGGACCACCAAAAGTCCCAGGGGTCCAGGGCCCTTGAAGCCAAGCAATTTGTGTATTCTGGAGGACACAGATTACATATTTTTATCTAAAGTTCTCCCCAGCTGCCATTAATAGTCTAAAATTACAATTATTCATATGGAAAATGTGTGTAACAACATTTCTATTTTAGGCATACTACCTCTAAATATTGGGGAACATTTGGTATAATGTACCCTCCACCAAATATATTAAAGAGGACGTGTCCCCCTGCTTCCCCAGTGATCGCCGCCCATGCTACGGGTAAATGATGACCTGAGCAGTCAGTTGTTCCGAACTCACACACAGTGGTGTGTTGGCATGGCCTTGAGCAATTTAAACTCAGTGTAAGCTACCGTTACTTTGTGTAGGAGCTGTACTAGACCAAGCTCTAAGAGACCCGGGTCGTAAGGCCCTTCCTGAAAACTTTTCACTCTAGAAAATAAAACATGACCATTGCATTCATGAATTTTAGTTTATTTCGCCCCCTAAAAATAGTTCGTCCCTGCATGGAAGCCATCTACAATCTTGGACAAAATTGATGGAACGCCTCTCGCCGTTGTGTCATCATGTATGATGCTGTGCACGATTTACGACATTCAGTTCAATTCAATTTAATAATCAGTCAATGTACAGTAAGAGACATCGAAAATCAGAACGTTCCTCAGGCTCCGGTTCAAACAACCACATAAAAAACAGAAAATGTAAACTAATAAAACAAAACAAGACAACCAAGCAAAAAGCTAAGATTAAACAATTTTACAGCTGCTGAAGTGGAAGAAAAAACAAATCCGTAAAACGCTTGTTACCCTTAAAAGTACGAAGACGGCGATTCGATGGTAGGGAGTGAAAATAACCATTAGCAGGGTGAATCGGATCATTCTTGATTTTTTTTTCCATTTTCTTTGTAGTTCTCTCTAAGTAGATCAAATCTAATGATGATGGAAGTGTGGTACCGATGATCTTTTCCGCAGACCGAATTACAGAAGAGAATTTGTTGATATCTGACACCGTGACGGCCATACCAGACAGTGATTGAAGTCTAGTTAGCACGATCTCTATAACTGCACGATAAAAATTGATTAGAATAAATTGATTAACCCCATACGGTTTTAATTTACGTAAAAAGTAGAGGCACTGGTTAAATTTTTCAGAATTTCAGCCGAGTTCACAGACCAAGAAAGAAATTTTGTTATATCACAGGGCAATGTCAAACACGTACAGTATAAACTGATGTTGGACACAAAATTAAGGGCGCTCTTTAAACTGGTATTTGAGAAGAGATTTTGTTTCAATAACCTAGTAAAGACTAAGGCTTCTTAAACTATACAGCGAGGGTGCAACTTACGATAGTCACAAACGTGTGTGTTAGCTAGTACCAGGGTCTTGACCAAGACCCTGTGCGACCGCCGAAGTCAGATTCTTCTTCTTTCGAATACGGTGAGACATCCAGTTAAGGACATTAGTACACCACATACGCGCCGTGAGGTCGGTCAGACCCTCAGAGAATTGATAATAAACTCTACGGGCTTAGAGTGACTAACAGCCCCCTCGATAAGACTGCCAGGGAGATCATTCCAATCCCGAATCGTGTTTGGGATAAAACTGTATTTAAAGCAATTAGTCCTAGTAGAGGGGGGGGGGGCGGTAGTGCAAAGCATGCACGTTACGAGTAATACGAGGGATATTAGCTTGACCGTGGGTACCTTTGGCGAGCAGTTGAAGCCTACAACGCCTACGGATATTGGATAAAATGCCGAGACCAATATCTTTCAAAAGGGTAGTCACCGAACCAACTTCACGGGAGTACTCGTTGGCAATAAACTGAACAGATCTCCTTTGTACTCCCTCCAGTTTATCTTGAAGTGACGCCTGACATGGATCCCAAACGGAACAAGCATAGCCTACTCCAACAAAGGCCTAAACAAACCTTTATAGGCTGCCAATTTAACTTCCTTGGAACAAAAAGAAAGGTTCCTACGTAACAAGCCAAGGACCTTGTTTCCTTTATTACAAACAGACTGTATGTGATTTCCCCAGTTGAGATTCTTGGCGATGATCACCCCCAAGTACTTAATAGAGTCCCCCTCGTCAGATTAACCCCGTTGAGGGTATACTTAAAAATTCTGGGACTATGTTTCCTACTAGTAACAGACATAACATTACACTTTGCCGGATGAAATCTCATGCCCCACATTTTGGCCCGTTGGCCCAGGCAAGTAATGTCTCTCTGCAGCTCGCTGCAGTCACTGTGATCTTCGATGACTCTATAACAAACACAATCATCAGCGAACAACCTAACTTCAGAAGAAGCAGCATCGACAATATCGTTTATATATGACAGAAAGAGTACTGGTCCTAGAACAGACCCCTGAGGAACACCAGAAAGAACCGGAACGGGAGCAGATTTTGTACCATTTACAACAACAGATTGTGAGCGATCAGAAAGAAAGTTATCTACCCAATTAATGACTTGTCTAGAAACCCCTAAAGAATATAACTTCGTCTTGAGGAGTTCATGAGGAACAGTATCGAAGGCTTTCTCAAAGTCTAAAATAAAGACATCGACCTGTTTATTTTTATCCAAGGCCGAAGCCCACAGACACCAACTGAGTATCACAAATGTGATTCTTTCTGAAAGCATGCTGTTTAGTGGAAAGGATTTTATTCACTTCATGGTGATCCATCAGATTTGAGCAAATGATATGCTCCAACAATTTACAGCAAATATAAGTCAGAGAGACAAGGAGATTGTTGGATGGGAGAGAGCTATCATTTTTCTTAAAAATTGGACAATATGATCGCTGGTAATTGACTGCTGGAAAAGGTGACTAATCATTGGTGCGAGATCTGTCGCAAGCTCCCTAAGGACCCATGAGTGTATGTTGTCAGGAACCATGGCTTTGCTAACCTTAAGGCTTTTCAGCAACTTTTCAACCCCAAAGGTGGAGTTATAGGACTATCACTCATTTTACTACAAGTAGGTCTCTGGAGAGGTACAGAAACGAGGGGCTCTCTTGTGAAAACACTACTGAACTGACTATTAAGGGCCTCGGCCTTATCCCTATCACTATAGCAATTTTACCATCAAATGTCTGTAAAGGGGGAATACTATGTTTATCCTTCCTCTGACCATTCATGTACTTCCAGAAGGGTTTGGAATCATAAGTAATGTCGTTTATCATGTGATAAACGCCTTCTAGCGCCTTCTGCGCTAGAAGGCGTTTCTAGCGCATTCTGTGCTAAGGCGTGCTTGCGCGCGTTTGCATGCACAATTATATCATTGTGCGCCTTTGATGTGGGACCACGAAAATGTTTTATGCCTCAGTCACATTACCGCCGGGCGCCTGCCGATGAGTAGAAATCGGCCGATGTCTGACATCGGCCGGGCGCCGGGGGGTATTCATCCATTCTTATCGACGTCTTCGATGTAGTCACATTGCTCCGGTCACCGCTAGGGCGCCGCCAGGTCACCGGCCGATGGTTTCTCGATCAATTTTGGACGTCTTCAGATCACCTCCCGGACGACGGCAGGGCATCGGCGGATATCCGACGGGACATAGGCCGGTACCCGGCCGATTTTAACCCATCTGCCGGTCCCCGGCAGTGCCATGCTCGGGACCCGGCAAGGTGCCGACCGGGCATCTGACGGTCGCCCTTCATATCGCGCGATGTCCGGTCAGGTGCCCACCGATATACATATTTTTCCGTGTTTGTTTTGGTTTTCAATGTGGGTAAAACATCGACTTCCATAAGTTTTAGACATCATCTACAGCACACAGCACACAGCCACCATGGCCATATCCCCAAGAAGACTGAAGCTGATGGGACTACGCCTTCACCTTGAAGAAGTCCGGCTTCACATTGCTTTTTTTTTCCTGGGCTACTTCTGGTGCCTTTAGGGGCCTTGGACTTCTTCCCCTTGGTGTTCTTCTCTCCCTTCTCCATTGGAATTTTAGGTGGCATTTTCCAAAATATCCTCAAATGTTCACAAAAAGTTTTAACGATAATGATATTGAAATAAAGTAATAAGCTCTGATGCGTAACGAACGAAATTCAAGTGACAAATGAGATGCATGTCCATGAGAGCCCTGATTTTTATACCCGTCTCCCCGACCACCAAAATACGTCGCCCGGGCGCCGGCCGGACATCTTAACTCATCGCGCGGCAGCTGGCCGGACGTCTACTGCAATTGTCAGGGCGCCGGAAGGGTGCCTGCCGACTTTCAACAAATATCTGCGGTGACCGCTCGATGTCTTTCAATCAGGCGGGCGCCGGCCGGCCTACTGCAGATAATCGCTAGATCGTCTGTCGATAGCCGGCCGGGCGCCTGGAGCATTAGAGGCTCGCCATAGGGACAAAGGGGGCAGGTGCCCCCCCCCTCAAAGTTCCCAAAGCATGGTCTCCAATTTCCCCCAAATAACGTTATTCCAGATCGAATAAATAAAAAAATGTTTCTAAATTCGGACGAAATCACGCCTTCCATCTCACAAATGCCATACACACTAATTGTCAGGTATATATTTCGTGATATTTTAAAGATTCAGCGTAAGTTTTCCTGGGTCATTCGATCACTGGTCATCATAGTTTCAACTTATTGTCAGGCTGGTTTTCAGTTTCTTTAATGGCGGAGATTCTAGTCTGTGACAAAAAATGATAAAATATCACACTGTCTTATACAGGGGGAGACATAACCAGTTGTCACAAAGATAACTAAGAAATTTCTTTTGCTTAAAATGTCTACTAAATCCATTGTCGGGAACATAAGTTGTAAGTTGCTCAATAACAGTTGTTTCATTGTTTTAATGTGTCTAAATTTTAACTCCACGATTGAGTAGGGAAACATTTATTTGGTAAAATTACTGATGCCTTAACCACCGATGATCGCGAAAGTCGCTCATTAGTTTCTAAAGTGGTACGTGCTCGGCATGTGTGAGGATTAGAGTAAAATGCGAGAATTTTTGAATTCGAATCTATATCGGTGTCCTACCAAACATGATTTGGCTGAAAGTTTTGAAGGCATACCCTGCCAGTGTTTAAGTTCACACAGAAGAAGCAGTGCATATGAGAACTAGGAGGGGCAAAAGTAGTGTTGTTGCAAGAATATTGAACCCAGTTGCAAGAGTTTTAAACCAGGGGTGGGGAACTTTTGGCCCGGGAGACCACTTGGTCCGGCCCGCTAGGCAATTCATGCTCATTTAATGTAAAAGAGTGAAATTCACTCTTTGACGATTGCCTACAGTGACCGAGTGGAAATAGACTGAAATTTCACTCTGCTTGGAGTGGTAACTAACTCTAAATGAGTGAAAATGCCACTCGATGAAGAGTCACTCGAAACAGAGAGTGGTCACTGTAGTCAATCTTTTTGATAGATTTTCACTCTTTTACCAAGTTTTAGAGAGTGAGCGCAATGTCAGTAACAATTCAAATTCATTGAGAATAATTTTATCTAACATTTATCTGGCATAGGCTAAATACAGTGCGTGATGCCGCCTCTTGTGTATTTGCATCCAGGGCCGTCGCGACCGGGGGGTGTGGGGGTGTCTCACCCCCCCCAAAGTTCGTCAGAGCGACGATAGTCGGAAAATCTGAAATGCCAGTTGGAATTTCTGATATCTCAGTCTAGCACATTTTTCCTACTGAGCCTCTGTCAACTTTGTACATATTTTCCAACTAGAACAAGTGAGAATAATACCAAACGTCATTTTCCTCACGTAAAATCGAAACAAAGCTGTCCTTTTTTTCGCAAATTCTTCTCAAACTCAAAATTTTCGCGCGCTCCGCGCGCTTCAAATCTTACTTCAGTGTTGTTCTTATTATCAATATCTTCCCATAGCAACTTTCGGAGAAGCACAACAGCAGAAGTTGAAAGCTGTTTACAAATTACCAGGTAAAAGACTGACTTTTTGAGGGGCATGTTGGTTTGTTGGGCAATTGAAAGTATCTCGATGCAGATTCTGAATGCAGGTTTTATTATGGAAGTCTTATTTAATGAAACTTTGGGCGCGCTTCGCTCGCATGCGTCACGATTTACAATCAATCTCATGAACATTAAGGTAATTATACCAGACACAGTTCTATGGGAGCTAGGGCGCTTTAGCCCCCCCCCCCCCAAATGTTTCCGAGCCCCACAAAATTGCGCAAAATTTTATATAGACTAATAGTGGTGAAGACATAGATATACTCAGAAAATATTCAAAACGTCTATTTATCTGGCCCGTAGTCAGTAAGTTCTGTAACGATTCTTTCTATAACTTCAAAAAATTTTCGCGCGCTACGCGCACTTTCATCTATAGTTCTATCTAGTGGTAACGCCCCCGTTTCAAACATATTGGATTTCAACGTTTCCACAAATGTTGTTCTTCCGTGTAGGCGTGATTCTAGAGAAACACGAAAATTCATCGTTGCGAAGTTCTTTCCTTTTTTTCCTAACTTTTGGAAGATTCTTTCTTCAGCCTCGCCATCGTGGCAAACATATTTTGTAAGAAAAAGATCTTTCAGTTTCGTAGGAGATCCTTAATGGGTAAGATGAAGAATGTAATCCCCGACGACGACCATGCAGTCACCCGAACAAATATCTTGATTTTGTCCAGATTCTTCAATAAAAGCTCAAACTTTTTTCAACTTTCCTTAAAGAAAATTCAATATAACCCCCAATTTTTCGGGACTTAGAGTAGCTGGCCCCCAGTCGGGGCGCTCCCCCCCCCATGTCGGCAAATCAAAGCACCACCCCTGGCTGAGCCTGCGTGCAGGTTTTTCATTTTGGCATTGAAGTATACCCCCAAATTTCGGCGCGCTTCGCGCGCAATCCTCACAGTCCACGTTGTATCACTTATGAACATTATAAACACAACGTACCAGTGAACTTTTATAGCATAAACTAGGTGTACATTCTGAAAACGCAATTATTAGTCCTAAACCCCTTTTGCTATATCTGTCTGGGAGGTCTAGTATCATTTTTCTGCACCTATACTCTCCCTCCCGCCCATTCCCCATTGCTGGAAGCTGTTCGTTTGGATTTTCGTTCAAAATTAGTAAAAATACGATAGATGTAAAGTGCTTGGCGTCATACTCTATATTATTATTTAGATGCCAGGTAATAAGCATTATGTCATTGCTCCATTTTATATAATTGATCCAGAGCTCCCAGGAGGCCTATACAGGTATATGCTAGCATTAGATGCCAGAATAGAAGGTAATAAAGTAGTCAAAAGGGGAAGGAGGGCTTCAGGACGTTTGTTGACAACGTATTCTTCTCTTAGACAACATACTTTCTACTTTCACCTAACCAAATCTTAGTATTCACTAAATTATGGACAATTTCCAGTCATATATGAATCAGTTCCAAAAGTATCCCAAGATAGCACCATTTTGCATCTAAGCAACCTTACCTTAACAAACATTTCTCAAAGGGGAGGGGGAACCCTTCCCCTTAGGCCTCTCCCCTAGGACGGGACCTTTATGAAGTGACAAATTAAGCATCCCCACTGCTGTCCTATGATACAGCCCATAAAAACGAAAATGCAATTTACGGGCCGCCACTCATTTGGAAAAAGAATCAAACCAGTCGGAAAAATTAGAGTTCATTTAATTATGGACATTTTCTAGTCATATATGATCAGCTCCAAAAATATCCCAAAGATAGCTCCATTTTGCATCTAAGCAACCTTAAATTAACAAAAATTTCTCAAAGGGGGAGGGGTCAACCCTAGACCCCTCCCCCACGATGACACCTTTATGTAGTGACAAAGGAAGGTTCCCCGCCACTGCTGTATGTAAACGCAGGGCGCATAAAAAATGGTGCACTTTACGCGCCACCATTCAGTTGGAAAAAAAATATCCATCCAGTCGGAATTTGGGACCTTCACACCCCCCAAACATATGACCCTAGCTACGGCCCTGTTTGCATCTAACAGGGTTGCACAATGTAGCATGCGTTGTAGAGCATATCTTTACACATGAACCAAGTTCATGTACTCATGTAAAACAAGGCAAAATTTATTCCGTATCAGTCAGGGTGGATTCCATGGGTTAGACCCCTACCTCTCCCTCAAGTAGGTTTAAAATTGAAGAAGTGTATAACTTTGCAATATAATGCTAAGGTTAGAGAGTAATAGAGTGCCTTCAAAACGATATTTTTTTCGGCGCGCTTTGCGCACTTTCTCAGTTGCTTTGTCGCTGCTATATATACTTCAGACTTCACAAATGGACCTGCAACTGGTGCGAGCTAAGATATTTAAAGCAAATGACCAAATTGTGATATTTGAAAATCCCCATATAATGTTGCAACTCTTCACAGTTTTCAGGGTCTTTAGATGCATAGGTGTCTGTCTACAAAAAGCTGTACCTGGAATGTAGCCTTCCCGTAAAATGTTTCTGACAGGGTTTCCCCTGGCAATGTTTTTGTGAGGCGGCCACCTCACAGTTTTTGGCCACCACCTCACAGAAATTTGCTATACTTGCTACCTGTACTGTACTAGCTATGGAAGTATTGATAGTTTTCACTCACTGATGGTGCCAAAGCTGGCACCATATTGCCCCCATGAACTAATACCACCTCACACTCCCTAAAACCCAGGGGAAACCTTGCAATTCTTATATGGAGTTTTTCGTACGTTGACTGCGCCGTTGGCCCTCCATCGGTCAAGTATAACTTTCAAATGCCCCGTTCCAAGCAAAAGATTCGCTACCTCTGTTTTAACTGCTGTTTAAGTTGGTTTAAATAAACAACGCACTGTCAGTCAAGCTGTAGTGAGATAATTGACTGGTGGCCTATTTGTTCTAAAGGGGATGAACTGTCGATCTGAGTTAGGCAAGATTCCCTTTCCCTTTGTAAAAAATTGTTTCGGAACGGTACTGCAGATCCAAAAGAGTGCTACCATTTCATCATTTTTAGGTGTTTTGAAGTTCAAAATTGTCGTTATTTTAAGAAAACAATCTAGAAAACCACAAGTTTATGGTTCCTTAGCAAAGATGAAACGTATTGTGACACAATAAACGAAATAACAAAATATTTTAGGGTTGAGCTCATTTTATACAAATGGATCCAGTGGCGATGCCTGTTTCCCCTACCTCTTTCTCCGCCCTTATTAAGGAGTAGCGATTGCAAGACTGCTGACGACTTTGTTTATAAAGATAGCACAGCGCATACTGAACTCCCTGAGATGGTTTCTGAAAAGCTTTCGAAAACTACATGAGGCATCACTGTGAAGTCTGTGATACATAGCCTAATGATAACCGCACTCCTACTGCGCCATCCGGAGCGGACTATTGGTTTTGCTGAGGGGGGGGGGGGGTCCAGGGTGACCAGACGTCCCGTAAAATACGGGATTGTTCCGTATTTGGTTCATTTGTCCCGCGTCCCGTATTGAACCTCCCCGGGACGCCTATTTGTCCCGTATTTCCACGTTGCTGAAGGGGGTTCCTTACTAAATAGACACAAAAAAGGAGACACAACTCTGGTAGAATGGACGGATACAACAACTGCAAGGAAAATTGAAATCTACTGTAGAGTGCGTTAGCAGCTTTTCAAAGCCTGCTCACCCCACGTGTTTATGCATTACAATTGTGGGCCAACGTAGGATAGTGTCGAAGTTCGTAGTCACTTTCGCAGTTTAGTCCCGCATAACACTGGTGCCTCTGGCATACTAGTCGTATACAGGCGCGGTTCTAGATCGAGACTTTTGGGGGGCTTAGGGGGGCTTGAAACGGAAGAATCACAAAATTTTCTCTCAAATATGTAAATCGGCCACGCGCACGCTGAAACCAATGATAATAAAAACAGTACTGTAACCAGGGACGGCGCAAGGTTATTTTGATAGGGGACATGGGTTGAGTGATCGCCGTCCTGGGGGAGGGGTCGTCCCCTTCCTCTGAGAAATTTTTGCTAATTTAAGGTTGCTAAGATGCAAAATGGTGCGTTCTTTGGGTAATTTTTTGACTATATGACTGGAAAATGTTCATAACTTTGTGAATTCTAATTTTTGGTTGGGGGAAAGAGGGCTTTCTTAGGGGAGAGGTCTAAGGGGAAGGGTGTTCCCCTCCCTTTGAGAAATTTTTGCTAATTTAAGGGTGCTAAGATGCAAAATGGTGCGGTCTTTGGGTTATTTTTTGACTGATATATATGGCTGGAAAATGTTCATAATTTTGTGAATTCTAATTTTTGGTTGGGGGAAAGAGGGCGGTCCTAGGGGAGAGGTCTAAAGGGAGGGGTGTTCCCCTCTCCTGTGAGAAATTTTGGTTACTTTAAGGTTGCTAAGATGCAAAATGGAGCGGTCTTCGGAACAGTTTTGAATGATATATGGCTGGAAAATGTTCATAACTTCGTGAATTCTAATTTTTGGTTGGGTAAAAGAGGGCTGTTCTAGGGGAGAGGTCTAAGGGAAGGGGTCTTTTGAGAAATTTTGGTTACTTGAAGGTCACTTAGATGCAAAAATGGTGTAGTCTTTGGGATATTTTTGGACCCGATTATATGGCTTCAAAACATTCTAAATATTTTTGGTTAGGTGAAAGAGGAGCCTTTTTTGTCTAAGGGTATGTATCAACAAACCTCCTGAAGTCCCCTTTTGGACACATTACTGCCTTCTAGTCGGGGAAAGTTTTACGCAAAAATATACGTGCGTGGAGTCCACAGAAATATTCTCGAACTATTAAGAAAATTTGCCTTGCTTCATTTGTGCTTTATAAAATCGTATCTAAAGGCTGGTAGGAACCGGAATATGGCCTCTTGGAAGCTCTGGATTAACTATATCTGTATATGGATCAGATATAGGCCTACCCCGCCCTCCTCGTTTCTTCTCCTTTCCGTCTTCTTTTCCTACTCTTTTTCTCTTTTCCTGCTATTACAGGGGGGATAGGCCTCCCGTCCCCCGAGTGGTACCGCCCCTGACCATGACATAGATGTAACGTATATACAGGCATATATTTTTTTTATTTGGAAGAATGTAGCAAACGTAACTGAGAGTTACGAGCAACTGGACCTGTTCACATTAATGGGAATAACGATTCGGCCTGTAGATTTGACTTAAAAGGACTGCTAGTATAGCTTGACGAGATCAGCCACGAAATGACTCGTTTTGAACTTTCAACAGATGATTAATCCGTTAACTTGATTTACATGTACGTACATACTATCATAGATGTTACTTATGTTACTTATATCTGACCCAACTTCCATTGTATGAAATCGTGAACCTAATGTGTCATTTCGAGACACAGATGACAGTTTCCCTTGACAAACTAAATCCACTGGACCAAGATGTGCACAAGTGTATTGGGCAATTTTGTTTTTCTCAGTACACGCAAAATAGCATGACACAATCTCTGAAAATTTTTGGGGGGCTTGAGCGAATTTGGGGGGGGGGGGCTTGAGCCCCCAAAGCCCCCCCGTAAAACCGCGCCTGGTCGTATATGTAGCCTGCAGAAATAGTTGTAGTGTCTCCCTTATCAAATCAGGACTGCAAATTGTAACTTTTATGTAACATGTTCTGAGTTTGTTACATATGTCCAATCTTATAGGCAATTACTCAAAGCTGTGTCATCAAAAAGGAATATAACTAGTCTAGTAATTGACATTTTCAACACATTTTTGGACCTTGTGATTTATAACTTGGACCACTCTAAGTACGACTTTCTGGTGCTTTGAATGTACTCAAATCCAGAAGCTTCCGGGGGCTTTGCCCCAGACCTCACCAGGGGCCTTAAGGCGGGCCCCTGGACCCCACCTGATGGACGCTTCGCGCTACGCGTGCACACAACCCACCTTCCAACCATGCAGTGTCCCGTATTTTACTTTTCAAAATCTGGTCACCCTGGGGGGGTCGTCCGAAACTCCCTTAATACGGACTTGCGTTTGCCCCGCCAAACAAAATTTCTTAGAGCCGCCTATGGCCTGGAATAGTTCAAGTAGTCTGGCAGGTGCCGAGACACTCTGGGAAAATTAATCTTGAAATAAATCGGTCGGGGACCGGCCGACATGTAGACTTCCGCCCGGCGCCCTACCGGCTTCCGGCAGAGCACCGCCCTCCCCCTCCCCTCCCCCTCCCCTCCCCCTCCCCTCCCCCCCCCCCCCCCCCCCCCCCCGCGATCTCCGGCAGATGCTTCAGCGATGTGTCCATCGGCGCCGATATCCTACCGACGTCGCCGGCAACTCATCTGAAAATTTTAACTCCGCGCTAAAACTTCACCGGGCATCGGCCCGATGTCTAAAAATCGGCCGGGGAAGCAAATTCGTCGGCCGATTATCTGCAGGGCGCCTGCCGATGTCACCGATGTCACCGATGTCCGGCCGATTTGGGTCCAACCGGCGTCCGGGTGCGCCTTTTCGGACATCGGCGGTAATGTGTGCTTGCATTTTTGATCTACCGAAGAAATTGTTTAATCACGTGACTAAACTTTTTACCATTGAAAAAGAAGAAGTAGGTCAAGCACGACCGAAGAACTTATATGTATAGGCCTACTTCCTCTTACTGAAGTTACCACATACTGTAGATCCACGAACAATGGTAGCCTACCGGCACGTAACGTTAGGCCTTCGTTACACAGAATACGAGGAAGCCTCCATGCTGATTAAGACATTCTGGGTCTTGTGAAGTAATTGGAATTCAGAAGGAAACAGTTCCCGAAAACGTGGGGTTGTTCTTTGCCTCTGCAGCTTACTGCTTTGCCTAACTTAGGCTAGGCCTACTAAGTTACTGTAGGCCTAGGCTCATATGCCCTGCCTAATTTAGGCCTGTGCAAACTCTACCGTGAAATTGACTGACGAGGCAACCGTCAACGCAGTTGTGAAAGGTGCCCATGTGGACTCCAGGCCTACGATGCACAGGGTAAAGGATCACCAGACGGAATCAATCATCTTATTGTTGATTCTGTGCTGTTCTTTGGTTCAAGCAGGTATGGATTTGAAATGACAAAAGTTTTCCATCTAAGTTACGTAGGCCTCACACAGGCCATTATATCACAGGGGTTCCGATTTATATACATAATCGTTGTGGCTATTTGCCCGACAGTCGGGCAAATTGGAAGTTTAAGTTTTCTTATTTTCCCGACAGCAATTGACCAATCATATCACCCCAACGAGCTTGTGACGTAAGAAATGTTAGTTGGCGCGGTGCGGTGTGCGTGCCTATTACAGAACAACATATAATTCTGTGGTGTGTACGTACATACCCTGATAGCAAGCCGACGGCGGCCGGATGGCGGACCGGCGGCGGCACCGCCGGCGGGCCAACGGCGGCAACCGCCGGCGGGCCGACGTAGATTTGTCCAGCGGTCCGATGGCGGCCCGCCGGCGGTTTCCGACGTTGGCCCACTGGCGGGCCGACAGCGGGCCAGCGAGTCGGTATAGCAGCGGCTAGCGGGCGGTTGCCGCCGCTTTACCACCGTCGGACCGCCAAAGGGGCCAACCGCGGTCGTAGAGTCGGTAGGCCAACGGCCCACCGGTGGTTAATTGCCACCGCTTTCCCATTGCCGGACCGCCGGTGGGCCAACCGCGGTCGTAGAGTCGGTAAGACAGCGGCTCGCCGGCGGTTAATTACCACCACTTTCCCATCGTCGGACCGCCGGTGGGCCAACCGCGGGGATAAGACCGGTTAAACGGCGGCCCGCCGTCGGCAGAGGTATTATACGCGTACCTCAGGTTTTGGTTGGTCAAAAGGTGGAACTTTTTTTAAAAAGTTTTTCTTCAAAAAGCATTATTATCTTATCCATGCAGGACAATTGTTTTATAAATCATGTAAATGTTCATTTTCCATCTGAAAAAAATACTCTTCTTTTATATCACTTGTAAAAGATGTTTCTTTTCTGGGGAATGCTACATTAACCTCACTTTCAATTAAAGTATTAATTTCGCTTTTCGAAACTTTACCCAAAAGGCACTATAGTCTTTAAAAGTTCAGATGATAGCCTAAAGATTAAGTGCTTTATACCTATAACTGAGTTTCCGCAAGAGTACAAAGAAAAGTTCGTGGGTTGAAAACTTAGTTTGCAATGTTGTATTCCTGTCTGGGAAGACTTTTATGTACTATATGTACAATTTACCGAGCGAAAGCATGAAAACAAGAACAAGATTATTTTTAACGTAAAGCATTTCACAAGGATTTGTATTTTTAAAAACTTTAACCCCAATTATATACATCTTACAGAATGACATGATTAAATAAGAAAATCAGAACTAGTTCAGCTATGCCATCCTAAATTAATAAAAAGGAATTTTCTTTTCTGATTCTCACTCCAAGCTAGTTCCAAGTTTTCCTTACCCACCTCCCCCGTAAAGTAAAGAATGTAGAATGAAACAAGTATGAAGAATATGTAAAGAAAAGAGGAAAAATCACTGTTAAACTGCAAATTAACTTGACCTGACACTTTTAAAACCCATATCAAATGTTACCACCTATACATGAAAATACTACATGTCATACTTCTTTTGATCCATCCATCGGAAAAGGACAGGCCTACTTGCCTGACTTTAAAGTTTGAGTGCCACATTCTGTTTTAGGAGGTGGCTTTGAAATGAACCTGTTTCACCCCTCATTCCATACCCTTGTCGTTCCTTTTTTGTAGCATCACTGATGATTAAAGTACCCAAGTTTTATTACAGAGAAAATTCAGTCACCCAAATATGAATTAGTGACAAATATCCTGATCCGTAAATTACTCTTTAAAATTATGTGCAATATTATTGTAACGGAATTGTTTAATTCATGCATGAAAACTTCTTGGTTTGCTATTGATATTCGAACATTTCATGTGAAAACATCACAAACTTGTAACGAAAGTAAGAGAAAGTAAGAGAGTTTTATATCTCACATTTGATTTCAAAATTCAATTGAGATCAGATGACTGCTTGTTCCCTTAATGTAAGTTGGTCCACAATTTTTACTTACCGAAAACATGTTGGAACAGTTGAATAATATAAGTTCATACTTACAACTGCCAATTTGAAAAGGACATATGTGCAAGGGTTTTGATATGGTGGGGAAAGGGGGAGGGAGGGAGCAATGTCTCTTTACCTTTAGAGTAAAGTAGACTTATGCATTTTATTTTATTCCCCTAATTTATTCTAACATGAAGCCCTCAAATTATTTTGCAGCCTTTATTAAATTAGAGAGAATTATTATTTTCAAAAGAAACAAACCAGAAAACTTGTTTGAAAGGTTCAGAGGGTATTGGGATATTGAAACATGAAGCACCATGTTGCTTTCAGGCACTTACTTCTTTTTCATGCAAATTGCAAGGGAACACAGGAATGGCTTCCCCTTTTCTGCCAGCCAGGATGACAAGTCAGTGCCCTCATCACTTTCAAAACAAATGTTTATGTTTCAAGAATATTTAGATCCAATTTGCAGTAAATTGTGATGTCACATTGCTATTTTCACTGAACCCACTATAAATTTTAACATAGGCGTAGGAAGCGGGGGGCTGTGGGGTTAAAGTAAAAAATGTGGTGTGGTGGAACTTTGCCTCAGCCCCCCCCCCACCTCAATCCAAGGTTGAAGCTCCTTCCTTGTTTGTTTCCTTTGTAGAAAATGTCAAAAATATGCAGTAATTTTCCTTACAATTTGTCCAAAATAATGCACCAAATTGCATCTAAGGACCCTCAAATATTCAAAAAATTTCCAAAAGGGAGGCTTCTTTGTCCAGGACGGTGATCCTAAAAATGTTCAGCCCCCCCCCCCCTTCTCGTTTTGAATAGCTTCCTACGCCTATGAATTCTAAGATTCAATTAATTTCGAAATTGTTACACATTGTTTATGTGGAACACATGTTTCTTCAAAAGCCTCACAATATGAGTCACTTTTAAATGATATCAACATTTTCGAACTTGGAAACAGAATCAAAATATTTTGGAGCCAAAGTGACAAAGGGCTCAAAATAACCAGCAGCACCGACAGCCAATTTGCTCATTTTGGCTGCGCCCTTTTTCAAGCTTATTTCGAACCCTGGTGATGACACAAAATATTGTGACCCACAAACACAGAAAAGCATTTCTTTGACAAATGTCTTCTAGGATTAAGTAACATGACAAAAATGAGAATGTACCTTCACCCATTTTGCCATTTCCCTCAGCACATGTACAAAGGTAAGCGAAGACAGCAGAATACCACACACTCCTTGTACATTTTTATCCTAGATGAGACGGCGACGATTTTCGTGCAGCATCTCGAAAGTCACGAGTATCACACTTTTCATAAATTACTGAACTGACTTTATATTTCCGCAAGAAGTGCAAGAATGAGTACCGTACTAGTGACAGTTGTATTCAGAAGGTACCTTTTAACTTCTGATAAGAAACAGGAACTAGTTTTCTTGACCTACTGTTCTCAATGAAAAAGAAGTCGTCATGAAGTCCACCAGTCCATTCATATTTGCTGTGATATTCTTGTGATCTTTAATACTGATAATTTGCACTCTTCGTTGGCAGACGAATCAGGGCATTCTTCCAACTCTCTTGTGTCTTTGCATGCCTACAATTCCAAAACGGTAAAAACTGTCGAGCTTCTATTCCGTCCTGTAGTTCCCCCTTCTGATTTTTTGGGGCCATTTTGGCTAATGCTGAAACAATGGAATGCGATAAAGATAAAAATGTGTTAATTACACTGTACAGTAGTTTACATCCAAGTCTCAATGATGGAGGAAAAACACTAAATGTCTGAAAATAGATCAACCATGCACATCAGATGGTCCCCATGCAAGTGTAGTTCTTGTGACCGTTATCGTGCTTGGGACGCAGCTCTCTGTGTAAACTGAAAATCAATTTCTTTGAACAGTAATGCTCTCGGTGCTTCATGTAATATGACGAATTAGGCTTTTTATTGAACCCAATCCACTTCATGTCCCCTGTGAAATGAATTGCCATAGCTACTGTAGGTCCAGCCCAAGTTATGTTATACACAGCCCTCTTTTAATGTGTAGTATCTTACTACCAGAGCTGTTTCTGTTAGTTTTCTTTTCTTCATACAGTAGCAAGGAAATAAATATGAAAACTTTGTCCCCCACCCCATGCAGGGAGCTAATTTATACTGAGCAGATTTGGAGCATGTGGAAGTTCCTGGTCTTGTAGATTTAAGGCTCAGCTGTCCTTGGTGTCATCATTCCATGACCAAGCAGGGGCCTTGTTTCAAATCATTGAAAGTGCATTCAGCATAATGATGGAATAACAATGTATATAAGAAGTTTGAACATGTAGGACCATACACACAAGATATGAGCTCATAAACTTATGTAATGACATAGCATGTACACAAATCAAGGAAATTTTAAGTGCCCTGATCAAGATGCATGCCTAATTGCTCTCACTCATTAAAATATTGACTTCAGTATTAGGTTTAATGTTAAACTAATGGTGGTGGTGGGGGTGGTTGGGTGGATAAAACCAGGTGCTTTGTACAAAAATGGCATGATGCCTGGTCATATTGTTTATAGGCATACCAGGCACTAAATCTCAGGGACCATGGGGTAAAAATCACCTGGGACCGGCTCAATGTAAAGAGTCCCTGCAGGCTATTAATTATCAAAAACTGAACATTCATCAGAACCCACATTCTCTGTTATACTGTATTAAGTTTACATGTTTAGTTTTTAAATTCGTTTTGTGTGAAGGTGTGTGTTTTAATTTGGGTCAAATTTCAGTATGTAATATCTCAGCAGTGAAAGGTCTTGTAAATGTAGAAATTGACAAAGAATTTTGAGTTTTTCTTTTTCTTTTTGGAAAATCTGCATGTGTTATTGCTGATGTTACTATGTCCCTTTTATTATTAACCATAGTTGAGGGGAAATAAACTTCTGACCACAACAAAATAGGAAACAGGAAGAATCCTGTAAGGTTAAATCATTTATTTATATGTAACTTACCAAATTTGTAAACTTTGACATGCACAATGAGGTGTTGGAAAGCTGCAGCTCTTCTCTCTTCCAATCAGTCACAATGATGTCCATTGCTTAGGTGGCCTATTATTTGGTTCCTTTTCTAGTATGAAAGGAGTAGGACTGCGCCAAGTCACTGTGTTCAAACATCCATGTTGAACCCTTTTAGAACCCTGAAATTAAATCAAAGTTTCTCTTTTATCATCACCAAAATAAATCAAAATGAAATTTCCTTGTAACTGAACTATTCAAACTTTGAGGTAGCCTAGCCTAAGCCTGATCTAACATTAGTAGTACAAACTTTCCTTGAAGGCCGAAGCCTATGTGTGGGCTTCAGTATAACCGGTATGCTGAGCCACTTTAAAATGAAATTTGTTGGCCTACAGTAGCCTGTGCCTCTTTTTTACAAGATTTATTAGAAAGGAAAGTAGCCCTAGGCCTACTGTAAGCTTATTTGTTATTACTAGGCTACAGTAATGACCTGGCCTTAGCCTAAAGGAATTGCAAGGAATGAAGTTTCAACAACAGCCCTTCAACTTTACATTGCCTAATAATTTTAACATTAGCCTGTAACGTAAGGGCCTAGCCTATCTTTACGCCTAGCATAAGTTCATGGTTAGCCTAGGCTAGACCTAATTGGAGAACAACTCAACAAATGAAGTCTAGCCTAATGTTAGGACTTCTTTGATGGCATAACCTAATAGGCTATAGCCTAGGCTAGTCTTTTATCTAGTCTAGGCCTAGGTAGGGGCCTAGGGCCTAGGCCATGTAGTGGCTCTATCATGGCAAGGCACCTAGGCCTAGTGCCTAGTCTCTAACGTTAATGCTGGTTTAACGGTCGACCTATGAATGATTTTGCCTAGGCCTAGTCGTGTAGGCCTTGCCAAAGGCCTAGGCCTACAGTAGTCCGCAGTCTGCTGACCTAGTATTTCGGAAGCTTTGGGGCTTCCCACACTAGTTCTGGGAACAAAGTGTACGTGAGAACTAGGCCTAGGCCTAGGTACCCTAGGCTAAGGTAGGCCTAGTCCGCAGTCTGCTGACCTAGTATTTGGGAAGCTTTGGGGCTTCCCATACTAGGTCAGCAATATACCCATTGTCAAAATTGGGCTACCGCGACTTAAAAAATTTTGAATGGTCTCGATCTCTCTCAAATTCACGTATACTCCTACATAATTGACCTCTACGGGGCCTTATATGTTTAAGACCCTTCATTCTAAGATTATTAGCACTTAGTGTCCAAAAAAAGACCAAAAATTTTGATTTACACAAACGGTCCTGTTTTGTTTTTTTTAACATTCTATGAAACTGCCAAATCGTGTAACTAGGACGTTCACACTATTGTATGCTAAATAGCACGAACTGCTGTTTAATCGTGACATAGTCCATAGACCTTATGCCAAATAGCAGATCGTGAAGCACCATGGGAAGGATAATTCCAAAATGGCGAGCTTGAGCATTGTGACGATCAACCTTCTCCATGGTAACGATGTACTTTTGCCGTCTGATCATGGAATAATCATTCCCAGAATGCAGTTTTGAAGCGCCCTCTTTCTATTTGGCATAAGGTCTATAGCTATAGTTACGTTCATACACGCGCATACGCGTATATAGCAACAATCACTGCAGCAACGCACGCAGACGATATTACTCTCACAGTAATATGCGGTCAAAAGTTTGTGTTGCAATAGCCTAGGCCTAGTTCAGGAAACAAAGTGTACGTCAGAACTAGGCCTAGGTACCCTAGGCTAAGGTAGGGCTATCCTTGGCCATTTTACTGAAGGATGCCCTACTGTAACTTAGGCTTAAGTTATGCCTTAATTTACCGTCATAGTGACGCCAACCGAACCAGTAACGTTATGCCAAACTTTGGCACTCTAAATAAGTTTTACTCTTAGCCGTTAACTGTTATAATTTTAACGATTTCCTGGCTACATAGCCTAACGTTAACATCCTAACGTAACGTTTACGGCACAAGTTCACAACCTTCAAGTTCACAACATTCACAGTCGTCGTCGCTAAAGCTGAAATGAAATTAGACATATTAAACCTTACGTATTATTTTCTGAAAACAAAGTATTACCTTGCAGGTGGCCTCTGACCAGTCCAGACTCTAGAACATGATGAATGTTGAATGGACAATTATTTCTCTAGTTTACGACATCAAAATATCAACAATACTTCCTGCAGTGTCCACCTAGGCCATACTTCTGAGTTACAACGTATGGCAGTTAGTGTTGATAATTTTGTACGTTCGGTCGTATGCAAGTACGTACGTACGTAGTCTGGGTACGTACCTAGGCGCTCGTGCGAAGCATGCACTGCACATATAATAGCGATAGTTATGTGCGGGCACACGCTAAGGTAGCGCTCGTATGCATGGAAAGTTCCAGAGCGCACACAATACATTTCATTGGATTACGTACAGCAAAAACTGTCGTCTACTCACACATACGTTGCAATGAAGCTGGCCCGGCTGCGCGCCCTGGTTGGCATTTAGCCAAATCTAGTGATTTGCATATCGAGGGTAGCTATGTCAGGCGTCAGAGCTGGATATAAAAGGTTTACTGTGTTGTGCGTAGCTAGCTGAACTTGTGTTTGTATAACATTCACATTGAAACTTGATGCGTGAATGCGAGATGAATGCTGTGCACAGCGCAGATCCAAGTTTGTGAGCAACTTTGTGAGAGTGCTGGCCTGGCCTGGCGCATACACAATACACAAAGACAGCTCTGTAGAGAATAATCTGCAACACATGCTCTAATTTGTGTAAACTTCACTATATGTTCATTGCCAGCTTACCAGTCAAAACGTCCCCGTACCAAAACGTCCCCGCTATTGGTCAAAACGTCCCCGTGCAAAAACGTCCCCGTGCAAAAACGTCCCCGGATTTGGTAGCCTTTATCTTCCCATACAGTATGCCTACTCTGAAGTTCAAATAATTTTTTAAAGTACAATTATTGGAATGAAATGGAAATTTTCTGGAAAATTTAACCTTTTATGTTCAATTCCAAAGTGTTTGTGGTAATCATTCTACGTTCGTCAGTTGTAAAACTAACAGTCAGGCCTAGGCTAGGCCTAACGTCGGATAGCATCTCAGTTCTAAAGCTAACGTTAGTAAGTTCTAACGTTATCTTAGGCCTAGGCCTGCCTAACTTTATCGTAATCGATCCTCATACACTCAATTTTTTTTAACATGTCTCAAGTTTTCTTCAAGTTTCCAACCGATAGTTTTAATTTGGATTCCTAAAATCATGTTCAAAGTCTCTATGGCGGGGACGTTTTGACTTCCCATATATAATAGTACGGGTACGTTTTGGTAAAAAGCGGGGACGTTTTGGTAGTGAAAATGCGGGGACGTTTTGGTCTGGGGACGTTTTGACTGGATACCCATTGCCAAAAGTCGTTGCGTTATTAAATTTCATCACCGAGGATTCGCAAGTGAGGTCATGTAAATTTAAATGACCTATCTCTGCAAAATGTGCAAACTTTTAACAACAAATGAGGATGTCGAAATGCGTGTAAATGTAGCACGAGCAACTGCAGCCGTCTAATGGGATTCTGGTCGCACTAATTTTATGGAACGTGAGAGAGGAAATCGCCTGAAGTCGCTCAGACGGAAAGACAAGACGGGGAAGGATAAAAAAGATCACATTAAAGGATAGAAAGTACCAACACTATCATACCCATAGCCAGAGGGGGGCAGAGGCCCGAAAAATTGTCGCGACATGGCTAGTGAAAAAATTACCATCAGTTTTATATCTCGCCCACTAAAAAATTTTCTCCCCCTCCCCACCGGAAGCTATATCTCGATTGCCACTTACAGTAGCCTGCTTTGTGGATACGGACCCACGCAATAGGCCAAGTGTCTTCTTACTCTTGTGATTTGCTGCAAAGTAGGCTAATGGTTGTAAAAAATAACATACCATCGCTGTATTTTACATCCAATAATAGCTGAAAACACTATAGCAGCAATTACCCATAAAAGCAAGGCCCCTGTACTGTGTGCCGCCATATTCTTGTCCATTAATCATAATTAGTCCATTAACAGCCCTTGGTATAAACTTGTGTTACCCTTCAATCTTCTTTTGCCTTTTCATAACTGGTGGGCCGCTGGTGGCATACCGTTGCTTTGCCGCCGTCGAGAAGCCAAACTTTAGCCGCCGGCGGCCCAACAACGGCACGCCGACTCAATGCGCCCTCGGTTTGCCGACTTTTAGCCACCGTTGGCCCACCGTAGGCATGCCGCCACCATCCCACCTTCGGCATGCCGACTTTTCACCGCCGTCGGGCCGCTGGCGGCATGCCGCAGTAGTCCCGCCGCCGGCATGCCCACTTTTCACCGCCGTCGGGCCGCCGGTGGCATGCCGCTGTAATCACGCCGTCGGCATGCCGACTTTTCACCGCCTCCGGGCCGCCGGCGGTAAACCAGCGGCACGCCGCTGCCGCCGTGCCGTCGTTTAGCCGACGGCGGCCCGCCGTCAGCTTGCTATGTGGGTACAGTATGTGTGGTTACTACTTACAGATCAACACACTCAGTGGACTTCCATAGCTTCGATGACTTATCAGAGTACAGTACTCAGGAGAAAATTCTAGACAATTCCCATTCATTGAGTCCCATCGGATTATTTTAAAAACTATCAGAAGAAACGTTTTCTGTGTTTTAGCATAGTTGTTTGTAGAACAGTAGAAACAGCAAACAAAGGCAAATAGAGGAAGGAAACAAGAAATGCAATCTGAAGGAGTTTTGTGCTCAACAGTTGTCTGCATGTTGCAAATTTAACAAAATGCTGAAGTCAACTCGGAATAGGCTTCAAACTGTTGTTTGGTGGCACCATTTTTCTTCTAGCGAACTTCTCTTTTTCAAAAGAAGAAGAAAAAAAAAAACTTGCACACGCCACTGCTCCCTAAGCTCGCCGGTAGGACAAATAAGGACCATTAGTTTCCCGACATACAATTCAAATATTTTCTGAGGCTACAGACTTAGAATAGCCCCGTCACTTTCGTGCACAGTCGGGAAAATAAGGATGTCCAATAATTTTCCCGACTGTCGGGAAAATAAAGTAATTTATTTTCCCGACATACTTTTCAAGTATTTTTAGAGGCTACAAATTTAGGATAGCGCCACCACTTTGGCAATCGTCGGGAAAATAAGGAAGGAAAGTCGTGTTATTTTCCCGACTGTCGGGTAAATAGCTTCCACCATACATAATACACTATACATATACATATATCCTTAAAGGGAAATATTGCGTTTGAAAAAATACCACCACGTGACTCTAATTTAATCCCATTGTGGTCTTTTACCCTTTCCAAACATGGAACACAAATAACTTGCAGCAGATCAACACTAATCTCACGAAATATGGAAAGAAAGAAGCAGCAATTTTTGTATCTAATGGGCTCATTATTATGTATGAATGTTTTTGAGTGCGATAGTATGAATAATTTCATGAGTTGAAAGATTGAGCATTCTATTCAACGAGGCAAAGCCGAGTTGAATAGAACGTTAAAGCTTTCAATGAATGAAATTATTCATACTATCGCACAAATGAAAAACATTCATTATTTGTTTTATATAACACCTTATAATTTTGCTAGTAGTTGGTTAAATCTGTCTTTTGGCGGTCACTATGGATTCGTGTTTGTCTGTGAAAGTAGCTCCATGGTTTGTCGTTTTCTAACTGCGCGATTATGTAGGCCTGCCTGATATAAAGGGATTCTTTGTGAGGTCAAGTGCTTTGGATTCTCATGCACTGAAGGGCAAAACACACATACGCAGTAAGCGTATTTACAGCACACGCGCACGGCATTATCATAGATACTTCTGTGACACAATGGACGCTTGTCCTTCAAAACCAAAAAGACGCGCGATCACTTGACGTTGGTGAAACAATGTACGATCCCCAGTTCGCAGTAATTTATTGAGATGCGGCATAGCTTGTACGTAGCGCGCTCAATGCATCGCCGACTCATTGCTGTGGGTTAGTATATACTAACCAACGGTCGAGCACCGCAATCTTGATGATAATGCCGGATCAGGCATGACATGTGACCACCAATCTTCCAATCAGATGTAGAGAAAGTAATAAGGTGTTATATAAAGAACGATAAGCCTCGCCCACACTATGCAACGTTCGTACTGCTACATATTCATTTATGCACCTATCAATTGTATGACGGACTATCGGACCCCCGGACAGGGTGCGTCAAATGTACCTAGGTGAGTCAACCATTTAGGTAACATGACGCACCCCTGAGTCCCTTACATGACGCACCCCTGAGTCCCTTACATGACGCACCATTTGTGGATTTAGCCTTACCTCTGAAGAAAAGTCTGACGCACCACAGGCGGATTTTGACTTACCTACATGACGCACATCCAAAAGAAGCTTCCACGATATGCATCATACACAGAATTTATTTTAAAAGTAGTTATAATGTTTATAGGCTACTCCCCAATAAACACTGTGCTCTACGTCATGCATGGGATATGGCAATGTATACAACAGTGATGTCATGTTTTAAAATTGATAATAAAATCACCAAATTTTATTCAATCATCAGTCACTGAAGCAACAGAATGCTGCTCAACTATTTAGCCTTTTTTGTCATTCTTTGAAATGATGTACAGGGCCGCATACGGATGGCCAGTATTGACAACTGCATATACACCTCTCTCTTACAGCCCACGAAACCTAAGGTCCATGAGACCGAAGGTCCGCGAGACTGAAAACAAAATAGGGTTCACGAGACTGAAGGTCCGCAAGACCGAAAATGAAATAGGGTTCACAAGACCTAAGGTCCGCAAGACCGAAAATAAAATAGGATTCATGAGACCGAAGACCGAAAATAAAATAAGGTCCGTGAGACCGAAAATGAAATAGGGTCCGGGAGACCGAAGGTCTGCGAGGCTGAATTAAAAGTCTGCTAGCAAGACCGGAACGTCTAATATAAGAAGGGTGGTGTTGCAAGGGCAACGCACTAGTTTGCAAAAGATAAATGCTACAGGGTGCCAGCATTAATTTAAAGCAGAGCGTAGCAGTACAGCGGACTGATACTTCTGTCGGTGTAGCTGACCTTTTCTCATTTTCGGTCTCGCGGACCCTTTTTCATTTTCAGTCTCGCGGACCTCTCATTTTCGGTCTCGTGGACCCTTTTTCATTTTCAGTCTCGCGAATCCTTTTTCATTTTCGGTCTCGTGGACCCTTTTTGTTTTTTATTTTCGGTCTCGCGGACCTTCGGTCTCTTGGGATGCCCCCACCTCTCTCAGTGAAAGCACGCGTACACATTAAAAATGTCATCAATTAAATATACCAAAACTGTTGACGTTGGCTGAATAAGCATTGAAACTTTGACTCTTTAGTTCATTCATAACTCTGCCGGATTAGTTGGAAGTAGCCTATGGCATGTTTCACAATAAAGGGGTCCAAATATGGATTAGAAAATAAGTACCTATAAAATGTGTTTGAAGGAAAGAGCTACCTTGGTAAACATATTATGCTGATCAGCACCATGCTTTCTGATAGAAAAAACAACTTCTTTGTATTTCCTTTCAAGATTTTGAAATTAGGGGGGTAAATGCAACCAGAATGGGGCAAATGGGGACGGACAATACTCCCAATAACTTACATTAATGTTATAATAAAGGAATAACAAAACAATTGAAATAATTTGCCAAGCATATACATCATATTTATTAATTTGGACATGTAATGAATACAATTAATACCATTTATTAGTCTAATAATTTTATAGTCTGTACAGGCTATTCGAATTTAAGTGCTCAATTTTTGGCATTAGTGTCCGTCCCCTAAATGAAAAAATTAAAAGTTGTGATAATTCCCAAATATTGTGATCTATAATGATTACTCATGTTTGGTTTTAAACTAGGAGTGAAATATTCACTAACAACCAACAGATCTCAAATGCTGTGAACTTGTTCATTAAAATATGCTAGACCAAATGTTGCTATTGTAACGTCCGTCCCCTTTGGGTGTTACAATAGCAACAATTTATGTTATCTATTATTCTTCAGATATAGTACTTCAGTTGAATATCTTTGTATCACTGCACATCTTACCTAATGTTCAGTAGCTTGCCAGAGAAAAGCAGCTTCGCTCTATACCTTACAGCTATAAAACTGAACTTAAGTGATGTCCGTCCCCAAGTAGTTACAATAGCAACAAGTTACAGTAGCAACAAACAATCCTGTACTAGTCGCACTTGAAACATTTTAATCCTTTCTTATTGCTTTGGGAATAACATTTAGGTCATATATGTTGCCATATGAACAAAAAAATAATTGCCATTCATGTCCAAATATTGTATATAAGACTATCAGTTTTGGACGGACAAGTTACAGTAGCAACAACAGTGCTGCATTGTCCGTCCAAATTGAATTATCATCAATGTTGAGGCATACATCATACAATTTTATAATTTGTATAATGCTAACATGTTTTACCAATGATACTTATCTGATACAGAAATGAAATTTGGGAAATGTTTTTCCTTTTAGTGAATAGAGTAATAAAGGTAGACATAAAGTTGCTATTGTAACTCCACACTATATCAATGCAACATGGTAAGTTGCAGTATTTTGGTACTTTAGTATAGTAAAATAAGCAATGGGGAAAAATGAAGGTAAAGTACTGTACAGCATGAGTGTAGTCCTGCTGAAACTATGCCTTTTCAAACTTGTATTTGTGCATGCAACAGCAAAATAACATTGTTCATGCAAACCTGTTCCATCATTTTTTGTCCGTCCAAGAGTTACAATAGCAACACCTATAAGTTTCACAAATATTAATCTGAAGATGGGTTCTTTTGTTATTTTCATACTTTTTATAAGGTCTGTTTGCAAAGTGTTACTGGATTATTGCAAATTTATTAACTGTTATGAAAAATAATCTGGAAATTTCAGACATTTATGGGATAATAATTATGAATTTTGTCCGTCCACAAGTTACAGTAGCAACACCTTGTTTGTCCAACAGTTACAATAGAAACATTGTGCCTAAAAAGATAACAAAAGTAAAAGTTATCTTGGAGAATGTAAATTTTTCTAGTGGACATGTTAAAGATTATCATTAGCAAAAAAGTTCTGACAAAGCACATTTTCTAAATTTTGGTAGCTTGTGGGAGTATTTGGACCCCTTTATTGTGAAACATGCCCTATGCCCTATGTTAATTTTTAGTTGGTCCACTGGCTTAAGCGTTCAGAATGAGGAAAACGTAAGATTCCTGTTTTTTTTTCCTCTTAAAAAGTTAAGGTTCTGGGTTTCAAGTATTTACATATCGCTGTATTTTGTCAACATGTTCCAGAAACAACTAGGTTAGTAGGTCTAGGCCTAGTTTCGTTAAACTATACTGCAACTGGTTTGGAGTTGGACATTTGACTCACCATGATGCACATCATTCAGACTAACTAACACGCACCCTGTGTCACATTTTTCAGTAACCATGACCCACCCAGTGACGTACCCTGTCCGGGGGTCTGATAGTCCGTCATACAATTGATAGGTGCATTAGGAAGAGCGTTCATGTCAGGGCATATATGCACCCATTACGCAATAGTGTTGACCTTGCTTACCGTAATTCCAACGACCCTGCTCACAACAAACTACTACCACAGTTTCTGTACCACACCGTGCTGTACATTGGAATTCAAAACTCACACATGGAGACGCAGTGTTATCTCCCTGGTTCACCGTGAGAGTGTGTTATTAGTCGTTACAGGAGAGTCACTACAAACGTGTTAATTTATCTGCGAAAGACTTGTAGGCCCTGCATATTTCTTTTGTTTTGGATAAGTGGCAATCCCTGGCATCACAGGTTCGTAAAATTTTCATTTTGTACCATTGTCAAAGCACCAACAGTCTCTTTTACATCCGGCTGTTTCGAAAGTAAATCAGACCTGCTAAGGCCCAAGGGCTGCAATTTGAATTACGGAATAACTGTAACTTTGTGTATAGTATGCCAGGGAGGTGGTAAGACCACCTACTGTAATGTACGTAACAGTAGTTCCGTTAGGTTGTCAAATGGAAACTCCCTTTTTCACTAATACAGACATAATGTAGTAATAATTCTAACTAAAGTACTGTACTGTACTTAGTTCGTATTTTCCAAACTTTTTGTACATACTGTAGAAGGCGTTTGTTATTGTCTGACATAATGTGACAGAAATGATTTGATTGGTGGATTTCAAATCAGGGATGATGAAGGAGTGGTTTTGCATGCATAATTGTTTGGGTGAACAAATCTATTAGTTGTTACAGAAAGGTTAATTACTCGTTAATTAGTGCTCGGAGGGTAGAATGTTTTTCTTAGTTACCTCTCTTTCATCGAACGGGACCCAATCGCAAAGAAACGAGGATAGATTCAATAAAAAGCCAGACAAATGCAATATTTCCCTTTAAATATACATACCGGTTGAGATCAAGTAAGGGACTTCATATTTTGAGTTTGGAGTTTCAAATGTTTACAGTATTTATGGAAATCTCCAAACTTTATCTCTAAGTTCAATAGCATTAGGCATAAGTATAATGTTCAGTACTAACTACTAAACAAGAGCACAGAGATTTTTTCAGATAATTAATGTAGCCTATAGTGTATTATATATGTACATATGAATGGGAACGCCTGTGCATCATATGGTAAACATAGCTAGCAGTAGGCTAGACTATACATAAAAAAGAAAAGCAAGCACACTTTGATTTCACAGCCTTTGGGCACCAGCTTGCCTAACTGAAGCATGATTTTTATGCCTCATCCATAATTTTACCTCTTTTCAGTAGGCTACACATCAATGTTCCAACTTCCCAGATTGGAAAGTAGGCCTATGACACTTTTTGCCAAGATCTCGGGTGTGAATAGAAAAAAATTGAAGTGTGCAGTGTGCAACAAGGTGTCAAATTCACACTTCAAGTGTGCACATGAAAAGTCAAGTGTGAAATAAATACTGTACTTGGGAGAAATTTAAACAAAACCCTTGAAGGCTTCCTTAACATACCACACGCGCCTGTCACAATTAACTGACTGAAAATCGAAAGTTAATGGTCACTCTCTCTAGTCATAGTACCTTGGCGGCCAATAGGCCAAGTCAATATAACACATACTTACGGTTATATGAGACAATCACCGTCGGCTTAAAAAATCAGGTGTGCAATGTGAATTTTCAAGTGTGCAATAAAAATCTAGAAAAAAAAATCTTGGGTGTGCAATTGCCATACTTTCCTTACTGGCCAACTTCCAGTCATGTTTCTGATCAGTTGATTAGTATGATGATCATTTAATTGGACCAAAAATATCTTTTAAAAAAAGAAATATTTCTAGGCGAAAAACTCAACCCAGCAAAGTTGCGAACATTCATCTCTTTATGGTGACATCACATTAAATTAAGGCAAGTTGTCTGTCGGAATCTGGTTAGGTGTCCCATATAGTTTGGCCTCATCAAATGATGCAGTTATGTTGGAAAGTTCAAAAAGTGCAACCATGACGTGCAGTTGCCAGATGTAGTAAGCTGTGCAGCATATTCTGTGAATAACAGGGTGTTGAATTAATTTACAGAAAATTTTGAAATTGTGCCTTGCATTTTCAAACAAATTTTCAGTAAGAAGTTTACCTATTCTTGCCACTGTTGAACATTATTGTGGGTGGGTGGTTCAGAGCAGTTCCCCAGCCGAGTCACAGTAAGTTGTGTTTTCCATCCAAGAGCAATCTTTGGTTTTGCTCATCTGAACTGCCCTTTGGAAAGAATTAAACCAAATTCAATATACTGTGAAGCGCTGAGTTGGTCATGAAACCATTCAACATGATGTGCTAACCTATTTTATAAGTAAATTATAGGCTTCTTCGCACTCATTACGTGAATGACAGGACAGTCAGAGACGGTTAGAGTCTGAAGACCAACCTGTCAATCACCAAAGTGATTAACAGTCTTGGGCACGATCTGATCTCAGGTATTTCATTTCATAACTCTTATACACAAAACTGTAGGCTGTTGACCATTATTATTTATTATGAAGGACCGAAGTTCAGTTGATTGCCTACATAATAGTGTACATTCATGGTTATGAGAGCTGTTAGTACAATATGTAGGAGCTTTAATAGGAAGTGCCGTTTCACACCCAAGTTGAGGCCGAGGTATTGGGCTCTGAAGTCAGAGAGCCTGACAGGCCTAACAATATAAATGTATTAAACCATTGGAATGTGGATATTGGTAACTGGGTAGTAAAAGCACATTGCTCTATTTTATTGATACATACTGTACATGGACAAGTAGGCCTATCACATTACATATTTAGTATCTGTTACCTGTAAATGATGATATTGAATCTGCAGGTTGGTCTTTTCAGTCTTACAGTATGAAATGATTTGAAAACAACAGACAAGAAATTTGGAGACATTAGAAAAATCTTCCCCTTAAAACTGGGCGTCATGACTTGACGGATAGCCGCAGTACATCAGTACCTTGCTTATGAATCCTGATGTGTTTCTTTGGTAAACTTTGCAAAGTTTGTTCTCGCAGTTTCCACCCAGAATATGCCAGGATATTGTTGCAATCAAGTTTGCAGGAGTGGGGCCATTTACTCAACATCTCCGTAGCCGGCTGTTTCTTCGTTTATTCATATGTACAATTAGTGCAGTGCTATACAGCGAAGGAACTGCTTTATTTGCAGTCGTACGTAAATCCAGGCAAGCTGTACACACTGCATGGTGGCACTGGTGTCACTGTATGTACAGTACATGTAAATCGTTGGAACAACAATTTTGCGAAGAATTCCAAATGCATGTATACAGAGAGTTAACTCAATGGAGAAGTCCCTTTGAATTACCATGTAAATGTTTGTTGAAACAACGTTCACAAGAATAACCTGTTGTTATTGTTTTCATTACTTCACCTTTAATATAAAAATCATTTCAAGAATAAAAGAAAACAGTAATTTGTCTTCAAAAATTTATCTTCTCAAATTTACACACTTTTTATCTGAACCACAGCAGTTGAATAACTTAAAAATGAGATCGTTAAAATCTTGCTTTATTTCGTCATAGTACACACACTGTAGGGCCCTAGGCTTAGGCACTGCGGTTTGTTGAATTGCCTTAAGTCAGTATGCAAGGTCAGTCACGAAAAAGCGAGATTTCTGGAAGCATTTTGAAGCAAGAAATGAAACTTGTAGCCTACAATTACTCTATTGTGATGATATGTGCAGAGAAATACAGCTAGGCTCATTGGCAGCTCTCTACACTTAACGCTAGCTGTGCTACCAGGTATCTATACTGATGGTGCATAGGCGGTCGCTCGTACCGTATTAAGAACCGATGAAGGACCTGTGTATGCATTTGTACTTGTGTTTTAAGGATGCAGTTTCCTACATACAGTCTACGCCCGGCTGGGATGAAAAATCTGCTTCCCATACTTGCGACACAAGCAGTGGGAGACGAGGAGCCAGGGTGGCAAATTTGCGTTGTAGAGTTTTTCCTGCTATCTAGTGCATTTAAAATGTCAAATTTTCTTTCCTTAGCCCCAACTGTGGTGGGGCTGAGGTTGGATGTGATCTAGGTTGCTATCCTATGGGGTCGGTCGTTCATCCGGGTCTTTCTTCGTTACCCTAGCAACTTTGGAGTGAAAACAACAACTGACTACAGTTTGACCATATGGGAACACACTCGTGCAATACATTGTTTTCACTCCAACATATTGTTGTCATGCGGAAGTGACGTGTCACCGACCGACCCCATAAGGCGCCCCCATTAAGAAACCACCACCCACATTACCTGTATTAAGAACTCTTAGAATGGTCAGTGCCTGAGTTTCTGCACTCTTACTGTGTGTGGCCTTTGCCCTAAAGAATGAGCAAGTGCTGCATCCTCCAAGGCCTATAGATTCAACTCTGATGGCTACTGCAACAGTGATAGAGCAAAACCTCAAGGAAATTTGACCTGTAGCCAAAACATGTGAGAACCCCTGGTCTACAGTACAGTATGTGTATTATTTTTGAGTTATACTGTAATTTGGAAACTTAAAAATTTATTCTTTGTCTTTTTGCAAAATGAAATTGTACCAGACTGGCAATGCATAAATGAGATAGGGGAGATGTACAAATTTCAAAAAAATTTTCATCTATACATGTATAACCCTTAATAATGGATTTGGATTAGCATTCAAAATTAGACCTTTGTGTTTTCTGGGGATTAAGTAAATAATTCTTTTCATTACATATATGAAAACTATATTATCTATAGCCTTTTGGTAATAAAATTGATTCCAGGTAAACTAGTACTGTTTTTTATCAGTACAGTGTAAAACATTATCCAAAACTGTGGTATATTTTTCAGTAACTGAATATGGTTTTATTGTTAAATATAATTAAAAGAAATACATCCAAAAATAAGTGGTACACAGGATGTTGTAGTTTTTAGGTGAACGCTTGCTTGTGACTGACAAGGTCAAAGTTAAGATGGGAAGATATTTAACAGTTGTTTTGCAGTTCAATAGTGAAAATTGTTTCCTTTTCAGTTGAGATCCGGTTCGTGGATACAACAGTTGCAACTATTAATGAAGGCCAGACATTGACCAGAAGTGTTTGCCATGATTCATCTGTCCTTATATCAACTACTATCTCTTTCTGTGAGTATACAGGAGGATAATATAGCATTTTTAATAAGCTCAGATAATTGTGCCATGTGTTAATACTTTGTGCTTGTATTACATGAACCATTCTTGTACAGATAACACATCAAATTCCAATTCAAATGTACATGTAAAGACTCCAAAAGTTAAAGCACAGCAGCCCAGAAGTGGAATCTTGGGCATGCTAAGTTTGATGAGAAGCTGCTGAATTCAGTAGTACTGCTGAATTACTAGACTTTGGAATAGTTTGCCAGTTAGAATAGAGCAGAATGTACTGTAAAGTAGTAAAGAAAAGAAATTTATTAAATCCATGCAAGGGAACTCAAATTCACTGCAAATCACCCAAATCATCATGAAATTGTGAAAAAAAAAATTAAAGAGTGCATTGTAAAAGAAAACAAGACTAGTAGAAAGCAAACAAAATGAATGAATAAATGATTAAAACATATAAGAACATAAACAAGTGAAAACATACAAGTATATACAATCAGTTGATTGTATTATTTAATAGTAGCACCTACTTAAAGCCACATTATAGAATTTTATTGCACATGAAATGAAGGTGCCTGGGAGGATGTCCCATAGTTGCTGCAAATTGAACCTTCAAATGACAAGATCTAGGAATAGTATGAGTGGAGAGCACAGAATGTAAAGGTTGACTGTTGTCTTGCATCATGTCTCATTATTTACTGGTATAAACCTCACTGTTATGCACAGGTGATCCTTTTCTTAATTACTGTACATTTAAAGTAAAGGCAGTAATCATTTCTGTTGAATGGCACTCTTCTTGCATCTGCAGTAAAACACAATTACCCAGATGTACTGTGTTCTGCTTTTTTTCCAGCATTATCTGCCTCACCAGGAACTTTAGATTTAATTTTCCCAACAAATCCTTCCATACCAGCAGGAAGTGATACTTGTACAGCAGTTACAATCAGAATTTTGGATAACAGTGTGAGAGAGGACACAAGGACATTCCAAATATCTCTTGCATCTGATACTGCAGATGTAAACGAAAACCAGGGTCAATTTTTGGTAAATGTCCTGGATGATGATTCTACACCTGGAGGCACAGGTAAGTTGAATATCCCTGTTGCCATATTTATCCTTATTTGCACATTTTTCAGTGTAGCCATCAAGTAAAACAACAAAAATATTGTACTTTCAGAGATGACTTCATTTATGCCTTGATTTCCAAGTAGATAGTTTGGATGCATTCCTCTTAGCCCTACATTGACCCTAGACCACCTTGTCCACACAGTAAACAGTCAAACAGTTTCTTCATCAACAATTTACTATGGTGGTAGCCTTCTATTGAATGTAAACATGCTATTATTGCAATGAGTGTGCCATGCATTGCATTACATAGTCAACAGGGCTTGACATAACCAATGGCACCAACGGCAAAAGTCGTCATGCCCTTGATGTTTGCTGTAAAAACACACCCATGCAACAGCAAAAGTACAGTTATGCCCTTTTTGTTTTGCCCTTGGTGCCCCTCCTTTGATCGAGTGCTGTACATTCCAAGTACCATTATAAACAAAGTTACACAACAAACTAATCCAGAAAGTTTTGTTCAAATTTTCGTCCTTCGCATTGCGATTTTTGGTTCCTTGCTTTAGCAAAGGAACCTATGTAGTTAGGTTGGCATGTGTGTGTGTCTGTGACACTTGCTTGGGTATGCTGTAACTCAACAAGGGAAAGTTGGTCTACACTTGAACTTGGTATATAGATCTGCCATAGTGAGGTGTGCCCTGGGGATCAAAACAGTGAAAACATTGTTAACCCAATATTTCAAGGCAGGAAGCTTTGGATAGATTTCATACATGGTATGTGGATGCATCATGGTGACAAGATGAATCCTGTTTTTTGGTGGAGGTCAAAGGTCATCTTGGGTTTCTAGGGGTGAAACATTGGAACCTTTCTAATGCAATATCACAAGTTAGGAAGCTTGGATAAATTAATACTTGGTATGTGGATGCCTTATGGGAGAAGAATTATATGTTTTTGATGGAGGTCAAAGGTTATCTGGGTCACCTGGGGTCAAAGTCTGAAAACTTTATTAGCAGGGTAGAGAGTTTGGACAGATTTCATACTTGTCATGTGGATGCTTTATGCTGAGAAGAACCATATTGTCTTTGGTGGAGGTAAAAGGTTACCTAGGGTGACCAGAGGTCAAAAAACATTATTTCCCAAGAACTTCCAAGATAGTCATATCTGTCACCAGGGGTCAAAAAGCAAATTTCCTAAGAATTTCCAAAATCTTCATCTGGGGTCACCAGAGGTCAAAAAGCAAAATTTTGAAGAATTTTTAAGATCGTCCCATGGGGTTACCAGAGGTCAAGAAAGAAAATTTCCCAAGAATTCCCAAGATTGTGATCTGGGGTCACCAGAGGTCAAAAAGCACAATTTTCTAAGAATTTCCAAGATCATATGGGGTCACCAGAGGTCAAAAAGCAAAATTTTCCAAGATTTCTCAAGATCGACCCATGGGGTCACCAGGGGTCAAGAAGCAAAATTTTCCAAGAATTCCCAAGGTGCACAAAACTATTTTCCAACATGTTAAGATAACATTTGACCAGCGACTGAAAGAAATGGGATATCATGGCATTATTTGGAATAGAACATATGGCATTATTTGGAATAGAACATATATCATCGAAACTTCAATGGATTTTTGCATTCTGGTTTTAACAATAGGTCACTTATCCTGATAGATCTTCGTATTGTGATAAACATTTTGAGGGGAAAGGCAAGATAGCTATCATAAACGAACATTGCCTCAAAGAGTCGGTAGAATGTTGGATCCCCTCCCTAACACCCCACTATTTTCAAGTTGAAGGAGAGACAAAGGTTGAGTGAGTTTATTGAGCTGAAAACAGCTCTCATGCTAATTTTTCCAATCTTGTGTATGAGAGAAACCAATTACCTGTGACATGTGTTTGGGTTTATTTAGGGAGTTGACATGGTAACTCCCTACAGTACTTTATCAAGGAGGAATGAGCTTATGCAGGTGCAGTCTAGATGGTACATGTTGGTATCTCATACCCGTTAACTGTTAGAATAAATATTGAAGGTGTTAATTTGTTAGTATTGCATTTTATTTGTTTTGTAACAACTCCTCAAGTGAGGTCAAACAGAAGTAAACATCAGGGTTCAATATAAGTGGTTGTCTGCTCCCCAAATGTGAGAAACAACAGCAAGGTTGGTGGTTTCTATACAAGTTGTAGGTTACTTATACAACCAGAGTGTTTAACTTACACAATAAACAGTGTTCAGCTGCTAATAACATCTCCGCAGCCATCATCAGACAGTGGTCCTTGTTAGGCTGTGAACTCTGCTGTTCTGCCTCAAGCACCTAAAGGTACATTGGTACGGATGGAGGGATTATACAACATCGGTGCCACTGTACCTTCACGTGCTTTGAGGCAGAACAGCAGAGTTTACAGCATAACAGTCTGATGATAGCTGCAAGCAGCTAAAAACGTTCTTTGTACAGTATAAGTTCAACACTCTGGTTGTATATAAGTAACCTACAACTTGTATAGAAGCTACCAACCTGATGAAACTCTATTCATATCCAAGAGTTAATTTGGTTTGCTAGTTGATCAGAGTGGCAAATGTAAAAAAGTTATAGGGAACCCTGAACATTTATAACCCTTTGAGAGCTACAGTACGGTATATTTTTAGTAAATGAATCCTGTCTTCATTGTAGTAGAAGTCCTGACTCACCTGAAGTTGTAAGTCTTTCATGCAACATGGGGATAGTCTAATATGGTGTCTGTTGTCATAAATTGATGAAGTGGATAGGGTATTTGGCAAACAAACAAACGTCTGATTTATTCACGTGAAGTCATTGCAACGTATCTCAAAGCAGACCTATATGTACAGTGCCCTGCAGCCTATTGGACTAAACCTGTTAGTTCTGAAGTTTTTTGACCCTACAGTCTTTTGTTCCTACAGTTGATGAAATTGTCTATGAATATACTGTACTGTAGGCCTAATGGGCTGTAGTACTAATTATGGGATGTTTTTGCTGTTCACCAATGGATTGTATAGGACTCAATGGGCTAAAGGACTATAGGGTAGTAACTTTTTGGGTTATGCATGTGTATATTTAAAAATCTGTATGCACAGGGATATGAATGTCCTTTTGCTTTTGTTTAGTTTGCCCAACTCCAACAGTCTTCAACAGCTCTCCAGTATCCTGCAACAGTTTTTCAAGTGGCAGTGTCTGTGTCTATGACTGTGATAGTGGATTTGAGAGGTTGTCTGGTGATGCTTCCAGGACATGCACTGATTTTTTTAGATGGAGTGGAAGTCCACTATTTTGCATTTCAGGTAAGCCAACTTCTATATTCTTCATTTGTCTTCAGGTGCAGTTCAGTAATGTCATCTCAACAGCCCATTCATTTTAGTTGTAAATGTTGTGTGTCTGTGTGTCTCCATGTGCATATCAGAAAATCTCCCTCCTTCAAGACCATGACTACATCATTTTGGAAGATGGTGGGATAATGAACTGTTTTGATGTCAGCTAGAAGACAACACCAGTTTGGATTGGTTTTTGATTCCTTGCCGAAGGCAGGCAAGGAATCTATGCGATGGTGATGTCGTGTGTGTGTGTGTGGGGGTGTGTGTGTGTGCACAGTGTATTGCGTTTGTGACACTTGTTGTAATCATATCTCAAGATAGGAATAAAGGAGACCTTTCATGTTTGGTATATAAATTTGTCATATTTAGAGGAGGAACCCTATTGTTTTTGGTGGAGGTCAAAGGCCATTTGAGGTCAAAGACCAAAAACCTTGTAATCACGATATCTCAAGATAGGAATGACTGACACTTTTCATATTTGGTATATTGATTTGTCATGTTGAGAGGAAGAATGCTATTGTTTTTGGTGGAGGTCAAAGGTCACCTTAGGTCACCAGAGGTTAAACTGCAAAAACCATCACAATAACTCAAGGTAGCAAAGACAGACACTTTTCATATTTAATATATAGATTTGTCATGTTAAGAGGAAGAACCCTATTGTTTTTAGTGAAAGTCAAGGGTCATTTGAGGTCACCGGAGGTCAAAGACTGAAAACTTTGTTAACACAATATTTGAAGGTAAGAAGCTTGGATAGATTTCATAATTCGTGTGGTTATGTCAAAAAGTGCAGTCACATAATGTGGCCGCTGAACCTGTCATTTGCTTGAATAAAAGTACTGTTCTTGTATAGACCTAGTTTTAATACCGGTAAAAAGCCTTGTTCAGATTTATTTCTCGAATGTTTTCACACGCACTTTAGAAACTTTCTTCTTTGCAGCTCATCTGTCAATAAGTGAGAATAAAGCTGCAGTACATTGATACATTGCTTATGCATGAGGTATTGGTCTCCTTAAAACTACTAAAAACCTCTTCCCCTTCTCTATTACACCAATTACCTCAAGGCTGGACGTTGCCATTGTCCAGATCATGACATGTGATACAGCTTGTTGGAAAGAGATAATTGGCTTAGCGATGGAGATAGCCTCGGGCGTTAGAAAGTGACATATAATCCTACCCCACGAAAGTCCAATTTTCTGGGGTAGGAAATGTAACATTTTTAACGGGTTCAATACGGCATGGAATACTGACGTGTTTCTATAGCCCAGTGCAGCTGCATATATCTCGACTAGTAACCTGTTTTATCGCTCCACGAAATGCATAAGTTTGCCACGATGCGGAAAACGAAAACAAAAAAGACGGAAACCGGACCTTGAGCTAGGAATTTACAATATAATGAAAATGAAGCGGAAAGAAGTCAAATCACGCAGGATTGGTGGTTTATCACAGAATATAAAAAATATACTTACTTCAACCCACCACACTCGAAATACACTTATTTTTGCCAGGATATTTGAGTTTGCAGGAGCGAGGCCATGTTTACAGACCATTAAAGAACACATTTGTGCCTGTACTGTGGAAAGTTTTGCAAAGTTTGAGTTGTAGTGTGCGACACATTGAGCAATCACCTCACACCTGCCGAGCAATAGCCTCACACCCTCCCATCTCCGTAGTGGACTGTCTCTCTGTTTATTCGTATGTACAGTCGTTGCAGTTTTAGTACTACAGCGAAGGAACTGCTTTATTTGCAGTCACATGTAAATCCAGGCTAGCCGTACACACTGCATGCTGGCATTTCTCCCACTGTGTACAGTACATGTAAGTCTTTGGAACAACGTAATTTTGCGAAGAATTCCAAGTGCATACAGTTAACTCAATGGAGAAGTCCCTTTGAATTACTGTGTAAACGTTCGTTGAAACAACGTTCACAAGAACGACCTGTTGTTATTGTTTTCATTACTTCACCTTATAAAAATCATTTGAAGAATAAAAGGAAACAGTAATAATTTGTCTTCAAAAATTTATCTTCCCAAATTTACAAACTTTTTATCTGAACTACATCAGTTGTGTAACATAAAAATGAGATCGTAAAAATCTCGATTTATTTCGTCGTAATGCACACACTGTAGGGCTAACGAAAGCAGCTGTCGCGTTTGCTGATTTGCATGGTCATTTCCCTCAAGTCTGTAAGCAAGGTCAATCACGAAAAAGCGAGATTTCTCGAAGTATTTTGAAGCAAGAAATGAAACCTGTAGCCTACAATTACTCTATTGTGATGATATGTGTGGAGAAATACAGCTAGGCTCATTGGCAGCTTTCTACACTAGTGCTAGCAGCTGAGCTACCGGGGTACCTATATACTGATGGTGCACATAGGCGGTCGCTTGTACCAATAAAGGACCTGTGCATGCATATGTAGGCCTATATGTGTGATCCATCTTTATGGTGGACCATACAGCATGCAGACTTTGTTATCGCGTGCGTACTAGTTTATCAAAGACACTCACATATGTAGTTTGCAGGAATTTTCTATAAATCGGGCGTGAATATTTTTGGGGGTATGGGGGTTTGACATTTTTGGTAAATTTTAAAAAAACGCATTCAACTTAAAAAAAAACCCCGCAAATTGCGCCGCAAAAAACACGATTGCTCATTTGTCCAATACCTACCTCATGGTCGGAGGAAGACAACCCTTTTGTTTTTGGTGGAGGTCAAAAGTCATCTGGGGTCACCAGACGTCAAAAAGCAAAATTTCCCAAGAATTCCCAAGATTGTTATCTGGGGTCACTAAAGGTCAAAATCAAATTTCCCAAGAATTCCTAAGATCATCATCAAGGGTCACCAGAGGTCAAAAGGCAATATCCCAAGAGTTCCCAAGATAATTATGTAGGTTCACCAGAGATCAAAAAGCAAAATTTCCCAAGAATTCTCAAGATTGTCATCTGGGGTCACCAGAGGTCAAAAAGCAAAATTTCCCAAGAATTTTCAAGATCCAAGATCCATTGGAGGTCGAATCCCTTTTCAAGACACTTCCTTTTTCCTTTTTTGTCATATTTGGTGGGGTTGAGAGGTCAGCAGAGGTCAAGTTGATAAAACATCGTAAAATGACGTAGTTATGCTCTCATATGCCTAGCATATAGGTGCACCATTTAAGCAGAGAAGCCTTTTGATTTTGGTGGTCAAAGATTGTGAAAATACGATATCTCAAGAATCTTCATCTGGGTCATCACTGGTCAAAAAGCAAAATTTCCCAGGAATTCCCAAGATTAAACATAAACACAAAACTGTATTTTGGTTTTGCAGGGTTTGCAGAAAGTAGCTCATTCTAAAGGGACAATTCTTCAAGAAAGAGCTCTGAAAGTGCCTGCACAACAGGTGGTGTCGATTCTAGGGATTCTTAATGTGGGTGGTGGTTTTTAAGGGAAGCCCAAGATCTTCATCTGGGTCACCATAGGACAAAAAGCAAAATTTTCCAAGAATTCTCAAGAGGTCAAAATGCAAAATATCCCCAAAATACCCAAGATCATGATCTGGGGTCACCAGAGACCACAAAAGCAAAATTTCCCAAGAATTTCAAAGATCATAATATGGGGTCACTAGAGGTCAAAAAGCAAAATTTCCTAAGAATTCCCAAGATCTTCATGTGGGGTTTCCTTTAATAGTTAAATCTGTCTTCATTTATGGTAGGTTACGTGTTGTATCTTGTTTTATTCATACAGATAATACACCTCCTACCGTAAGTAACTGCCCTGCCATTCCCATATTTGTCTACATTCGTGCTGGCCAAACACAAGGTGAAGCTACATGGACAGAACCTACAGCAGCTGATGCATCTGGAAGTGTCACGGTTTCTCAGACACATTCCCCTGGAGACAGTTTCCTAGTGGGAGCAACTGAAGTTAGATATGAGTTTAAAGATAGTCTCAACAACATGGCAGAATGTTCTTTTACAGTGTCTGTATTTACAGGTATTTATCATTTAAATTGCCTGCAAATGGTGTGGAAATTTTTGGAAGATGACATACTTCTATTTCAGCTACTTGTTTTATGGTGATTTACTTAGATACACATGCTTTTGTGATTGTAATCACATGGTTTGTTTTGCAATGCGCTATACACACAGCCAACAAGTTTATTGGAGTGTCAAATTTCCTTTTCGTGTAGCAGTTGGTCTTTTATTTGCACATTTCTCATTTGTTAAAGTATATACTTAATACGTTGGTTGCACACATATATGTTGGATGCATACTAGTGTTATTTGCTATTAATGAAAGTACATGCTATGGTATTCAATGTTTGCTATGAAAACGACCTGCAGATACAAGTTTTAAGTAGTGTTAAATTTCCTTTAATTTTTACAGTTGGTCTTTCATTTTGTACCTTTTTATTTGTTAAAGTACAATATGTTTAGTGAGTTGCAATTTTGCATTCGGAATATGCATTAGTGGTGTTTGTATTTACTGAAGAGACGTTAAAGTGCTTATCTGGCAAGACTATAGTATATAAAGGGTGTAGAAAGGTCTTAAAGTTAGCCTATAATACCTCATGCTGGAAAGGAATGAACCATGGCACCATAATGTTGCTGTGGTAGATGAATTCATTTTGAGTGAATGCATATATGTCAGATTTGATTATTCCTATGAACACATCTGAAAAGCCGTGACCACAACTACACAAGTAAGAATGGAGTTCTACTTTGCTTATATGTCAATTTACACCACTTGGGTCAATTTATATAACTTTTGATTGGTTGCCCAAAGGCAGAAGGAATCTCTCCAGTCATGATGATGATGTGGGTGTGTGTGTGTGTGTGAGGGGGGGTGTGTGTGCATGCATATGTGTATGCTTTGTGTGTTTGTGACACTTAGCTTGCTTACACACTATCTCAAGATGGGTAAATGTTAAAGGTCTCATACTTGATTTGTGGTTTTATCTTTTTGAGAGAAATAACCCTTTTCATTACGATCTTCAAAGCCCATGAGGAATTTCACCCGAGACCCCTGTTTTTGGCCAAAAACAGGGGAGATTAAATATCTACCCGAGTTTGTAACATTAGCCTCATTGAACACTCTACTGCACAAATTGGTTCTTAGATAACCACCAGTTGACTTCCAAAGAAGGTGGACTACAAATGTTCACAATGGCATATAATGCACTATAAATAGCTTGTACAGTTGGTCAATATGTCTACATACTGACATGACACATGGCTGGGTGCAATTAATTGTGTGCACTCAAGGGTAAATCATACTACTGGCAGCACTTTTGTTAGTTTGTTTACTATCAAGTGTCAAATCATTACATCTTCAATGAATCTCAGGACCAATCTTTAATGGGCTGCATTGGCCATCATGTTGTTTTTGGTGGAGGTCAGAGGTCATGTGAGGTCACTAGAGGTCAAAATAAATGCCTTGTAAACATGAAAGCTAAAGTTATGAAGCAAGGTTCCTTTTCACACATGGCATGAGGATACGTTATAGCCAGAAGATGAACCCTGTGGTTTTTGGTAGAGGTCAAAGGTTATGTGTTAGTATTCAAAATAGGGCATGCACACACACACACCAAGGAATGCAACTTTTTGACTGCGCATGCAAGTTGCAGCACATTTGCTGTAATTTTATACATGCATGCATGCACATAACATTTATCCAAAGAGGGATTTCAAACAAATTGAAATGAGTGTAGAAAATTAAGTGCATCATATTAGAATGGGTTCACATTTTGCAGTTCAGACATTGCTGGTCTGAAGCTTCCTTGAGGGGTGAGTTAAATTAAGCTGATCGATATTGCTCAAAAAAGGTCTAATTGATTACCCTTTGTTGAAACCATTCGAGTTGGTCCTTGCTTTCACTACTGCAAGGCCTGCTGACGGATGGCTTCTTGTTAAGTCTTGTGTCAATTCAGGGATGTAGCTCCATTTGGGAGTAGTTTCAGGTTTTAACCTGAAGTGGGAGGTCGCTACCAGGACTTTGCTTTAGAAGCTCTTAACATCAAACTTTGTGAATTAGAACCTTGGAAAGTGCTTCAAAAATACTTCAGAGGCAAGAAATCACAAAACCTTTTGGTTTCTGCATGGTTGTTTGTAAAATTACAGTTGATATTGCTTGTCCATCACCAATCACAATTCCGTATGGAAACCGGCTGTCCTATATCACACCTCAGTGTACCAGTTTTATGGATTCCACATCCCAAACTTCACTATCAACATGTAACCCAGGAAATGGAATGATGGCAGTGGAGGATGTCCTTGGTGTCTGTAGCTGCATTGTAGCACCACACATTTCTTGTACCTTTCAGGTTACAGTTACAGGTGAGTTCACATATCTGTTTATGTACTTTCATGTATGCGCCTGTTCTTATATGCATGCCTGCATACATGCCAGTAACCTGTTTTCATATTGCTTTTCTGTATTGAAGTTGTGTAAGTGCTGGTGTAAAATAAATTTGTGAAAATACCATTACAACAGGATGGGTTTTGCTGGAGACCAGCAGTCATGTAAGTTTCATGCTTAAGCCAGTTCTTAGAGAAGAGACAATTAAGGTGGACTAGCTGGGTATGGAAAATATATTTAAAATAATAGATTGGCTTATTAAAACCATTTCCAGGGCTGAATGCAATTTTGTAGACCCAAAGTTGCTATGGAGACCAAGTCAACAGTTCTGTACTAAACACCACAGAAAGTCAAAATGCACAATGACCTGCATATATACTGCCTGCATCCCATGGAAGTAATGGAATGCCCAGTGCTGTTATGCAAAAGTGACAGACATCCTGTTTCCATGGTCTACACTGGAGAGTTATGTTTTGTATTGAGATCAGGTACAAAATTGATGGTAGTGTTCGACCGATCATCTGTTAGATAATCGGCATCGGGCCGATTATCGCACAGTCGGTAAATAATCGGTATCGGGAAAATTTTGTCCTTCAACTGATTACCACCACCGATTATTTGAAAACTGGAAACAGGGCTAAAATACACTTCAAAGTTTCTGCAAAAATCTTTATAATTCTCCAAAACACGCATTTCTTTAAGTTCCCGCCCAAAACATCAGCACTGATACTCACAAAACTTGCAACATTTTAAGCTTTCCAAATCACAGCAATCATCGTAATTGTTGCCGTAACTCTCAGTGCAGCACAGTTCAGGTGCGTGAAAGGGCACACAGTATTACCTAGAAGGTGTGCATGCCATGGACCATGCCGCACATCTGCATACAAATTGTACTACAGGAAGAAATGACTTCGCGCTACGTTTTTTGCAAGTTTCAGTGCAAACCACATCATCTGTACACATTTGGTGCACGTACTATACTGTAGCAACTTTGGAAACCCGAGGCTTATTATCCTGCATAAATTATGCCACTTCCCACATTCTTTACGTTAAATTTTTAATTACCTATGACCTGCACATGCGCACACATAACTGCCGTACAGTTCTTGCGAAGTTGAAGTTCACCTACGAAAGCACACCAGTACAGTGTGTAATACGTAATGCAAGGATAAGTGCATTGCCTGCGCATTTACGTAGCATGTTGGTCATGAACTCCGTCCATGCTCCTAACTGATGAACGAAGGGAAACGGGCCCCGTGTTAAATTCACGCTGGAACGGCAACGGTTTTTCGATTACGGGACTTTATCGGGAATTATTTTTACGTTTCATTTGGAGAATCTTTTACGTAAGACATAAGTTTTGGGCAAGACGCTTTACAAAAAATATATCCATATCGTTAAGGGAGCATGGGATGAGTAAATCAGGCAAATTGAGTGGAATGTTCAGTGGCCCCGAAGTGCCAAGGTAGTTAGATATTTTGGCCTAAAACTGGGTGGATAGGCTACTAAATAGCACTACTACAGTCCAATACAGACCTTTGCACGGTATCTTCCAACATGATCGGTGGATAGAACTACTGTAGGTAGAGCCGTATGTAAGCCGACAGACTCTTAGGCTAACGTTAAGCCTGTGACATCGTACGAAAGCATGTATTTATGGTTGATTTTTATCATAGTATTTGAAGAGGAAATCCTTCAAAAACATTTAATATTCTATTTGTGGAACGTAGTGAACTGTTCTTAATCGTTCATCTCCAGTGTGAAGGTTATGTTATGGTGTGTGTACAAAGTTAGAAATGTGCGACAGACGGCGAGAAAACATGACCTTCCTATACATGTAAATAATCGGTGATCGGTAATTGGCATCGGCCCGATTGTGTAATTGAATAATCGGTAATCAGTGACTACCGATTATGGCATAATCGGTCGAACACTGATTGATGGTGCTGTAGTTCTTATACCTATAGGCTCTGTGGAGAAGAGACAGAAAATGTTTATGGGGGTCTCAAATCTAAATTATTTAAAGCTAATACAGCTTCAGTTAAAACTTCGAAGAATACTCAAGTGACAATTGAAGAGGATGCAAAATGGAAGAATATTTTTTAATCAGGTACCCATCAAACCCTTCACCAATATCTTGTTCCTGAATCAAGATATTCCTGTTGAAAAAAAAAGGTTTTCTTGTCAAGAAAAGGCTTCCTGTTTGCATCCAGGATATAAAATGTTGTGAAATACCAGCATATTGCTTCCAAAATCTTTTGTTGGTTCATAAAAATTGGAGCCTTTAAATAGACCTTGAAACTGGTCTGTGAAACATCGCACAACATTCTTTGTCCATCTGTCTGTCTGCCTGTCTGTGTGTCTGTCTGCCTGCTGCCTGCCTGTATGAAGACTGTCATTGGATGTCTGCCTGTCCTGTCCTGACTGTCCTGTTCTCTGTCATATTGTGTGTGCTGTCTATGATGTCTTTTCATACTTGCATAGATGGTCTTTAATGCACATTCATGGATGGACTTTGATAAAACTTGGAAACAGTCATGGTAAGGTGTAGGACCACTTTTGACTACCATGAAGATGATGGGGTCAGAGGTCATTTTGAAGTCAGTACAGGCTGTCATGGGAATATCTTAAAATGTATCTCCTCCAGTCCCTCATAGAGCACTTGGTGTTTTTGATAGTTAGGTCATCACGTTACTTTAGTATAGTGCTTTGTTTTATGATGTCCAATGTGCACATATTTTGTATTTAAGGTGATTGATCATTAGACAGAAGGTTCCTTTAGAGGTCATCGGGGTGATGTTTGAGGTCAAATTTATTGATTTGGAGGAACTTTGCAGTCATCGTTTAAATTTTACCCAAACTTGGTAGATATAATCATCACATGGTTCTGAAAATACTGCAGGTCATTTCAAGGTCATGAGAAGTCATCGTAAATCAAGCGTGAAAAGATGTTTGATTTACAGGAAACTTGTTACTTGTTCCAAAAGTTTTGGAGGTCATTCTGAGATCTCCAATTGGTCATTTGAGGTCAAATTTAAAATGTTGGATTTTTATGAAACTTGGGAGGTATAAGCAACATTTGGTGCCAGAAAATTTGGTAGACCTGTGGGTGTCATCAGTGATTTTTAAACATTATGTTCCAAAGATTCATAAATGTATATAAAATTAGGATGCTCGAAGTTTTACTGGCCATGCAAAAGTGACAGTAGTCAATGAAGTTTCGAAGGTCAGTCAGGGTTCATTCAGCTAGGCACATGAGCACTCTTGTTCACGATAAAAATTTTCTTAGAAAGCAAACATGAAACATGGTGACTTTTAGAAAGGTGTCAATGTTAGGCCCTGTTACAGGATTCAGTGTTTGCATATGGTTGACACAATGATACTTCTAAGATGGCACTAAATCCATTTAAAGGTATTGCAAATAATCAATTTTGCAAATAAATCCATTTAAAGGTATTGCAACTAGGTATTGCCTACCTAGAGTAATGGGAATCACTTGAGGTGTTTGAGCATCTGTATATGCCTAGGCATTTTTTTTTATATTTTTTTCTTGGTGGAGAGGGGGGAGGGGGAGCAGGCAGAGGGAGAATAGGGGTTACATCTCTCAAAGTATCTGAACCTGATTTACATGTGTTGAGACACTGAAAATATAGGACGGATTTTCAATTAGTCTGCCTGTATATTGCGAATTTCCCATAAGAAAGTGTACTGCTGTGAAATGAATATTTGCATAAATATTGCAGAGGGAGCATGATTGATATTGAGAAAGAGTTTAACACTAGTATAGAAGGAGAGAGATCCCAAATTGTATGAATTGTTAATAATTGTTGTTGGAATATTCCATTGATGTAAAAATGCTGTTGTCATCAGGTGCATTGAATTTTACAAGTGGGATTGCTAACTTTGGGTTGAACTTACTGTCCTAGGATGGCATGCATTATGTAACCTAAATTTGTTTTCTGAGGTAGTTCTGTTGAAAAGATTTTTGCAGGGTTCTCGGGGTGATTAGTAGAGAATAGGTTAAAGCTAGCAGGAGAGGCTATTTGAATTTCCTTTATAAAGGCAGATTCATTTTTGCCTCCAGAGTGAACATCTCTCGCAACAAGTTAGTCATTGTATAAGGAAACCTGGTGGAATGGATGGTTTAACCAAGTTACCTGTAAGAACCTAATTTTTTGTTTCTTTTTATTTTTACTTGGGTAGGACTGTCAATAGAGATTTTTATGCTGAAATAAGGGTCTAACAAGGTCGATGTTATAGCCATAAGTTATTCAATAGACCCTTTTCCAAATAGCAGTTGGAAAGAATTATGGGATAGTGTTTTTGTATGCGTCGTTTTTCGCCACAGTAATATGCCACTGACAAAAACGATGCATGCAGTACCAAACTCTATCACACAATCCTTTGTAATTATTATTTGGAAAAGGGTCTATTGACATGATTCTTCCATTTTTATCCTACGAAACTCGCTACCCGCACACTCTGGCTTATATAGACCTTTTTCCAAATAGCAGTCACAAAGGATTGTGAGATAGTTTTTGTGTGCTTTTATTTTTGTCAATGGCATTTTACTGTGGATAAGAATGATGCAGACCAAAATGCTATCCCACAATCCTTTGTAATTGCTATTTGGAAAAGGGTCTATGGGAAGTGTGTGCCTTACGAATTTCTCACAGCTGGAGGGCCAGAGGGTAACACTTTATAAGGATGCTAGAATTTGAATACTTTGAGGAAATATTTGTCAAGTATGTAAAGCCTTAAGGGAGTAAAATATTATTGCTATCATGGTACATGTGAAATCACTTGACATAACTGTGGAAAAATTATTTGCAAGGTTAATTGTGAGAGGGGAGGACACTCTTCATTTCCAAGTCAAGGTGGTTCCAATGTTTTATTTTGATGTTTAGGTTCAAATTATTACTGATGATACAAAGAGTGTGTTCAATAAAAACATGCTTCTGTTGTTTGGTTGCAAGATTTTTGTGAGGAGTGAGATGGGCTAAGCTGTATTTTAAGACGTCAGTAATACAGTAGCTGCATGATCATTGAGTGAGACAAGGAAGAGAATTTAGCCTTCGCTGATAAATGTGCTGATGCCAGTGCTAGCTGGGAGTAAATGTTGACTATCATTGTTCATAATCTGTAAATAGAAAAAGTTGGCAGCACTGTCATCAAAATAACCTAGTCTCCCTGTCATTTCATTTCTGGTCCTTCAGTGGTAGATGTGTTGGAAAAACAGACCCAGGGGTGACTTAAGCAGGGCATCAAGAGGTGCTTTGTGACAGATTTGATGAGGAGAAAGTCTCATCAGTAATTTTGTTGTTGCATGGGACCAGTAGCTTTGCAACCTTACTGGCCTAATTTGCCCGTAGTTAAAAAAAAGATCCTTATTAGCCAACATTTTATTGATAGAAGTTTATTATTCATGAATCACCAAGCCTTTAATCCATTTTGTATTTTGTTCTTGGAAATTACATTTTGACTGTCATCAGAATTTTGCATTTGTTTTTACTGTCAGATTTTTGGACAACTGCATTTTTTACTGTTGTTCTTTTTTTTGTATTTCTACAGCAAGTATCCAATGTCCATCACCAAAGACCATCTCTCCTGGAGAAATGCTGTCTTATAATATTCCTCAGTGCATGAGTGGTCAGGGCTCCAGTACAGCATCATGTTCTCCTTCAGCAGGATCATCTGTCACCACAGACACATCTGTCACATGTACTTGTCCACAGGATGGGAGTATCCAGTGTAGCTTTCAGATCTTTGTAGGTGAGCATTTCATTTCAATTTGTATATGGAAGGAACTGTCAGTTAAAGCAAACATGGAAACCTGGGAGAGGTTTGGAGGGGGCAGTCAATTAAAAATAGTTTCATGCTTTAGCTTGTATTTTTCATTACAATGATTTCATGGTCATAGGAAAACTTGACAAATTTTTCAATGTCTTGAAGTACACTTTTAAGTCTGGAAAAGTTTTCCAGTATCCAGAAGGTAAAGCAGAGCCTCCACCATTCCTATATTTCTTATATATTCCTGTGTTTGGAAAATTGGAATATGTTTTCCTATAAAATAGCAAACATTCCTATATTTTGCATTTCAAAAGTTTGCTAGCAGTTCTGAGATATATAGTCAAAGTAATGGCAAGGAATTGGTATCAAAAGTACTTCTTTTCTTTTCTGTTGTGTTTGAGTGATACCAGTAGTTAAAGTATAGCTTGAGTAATGACATATTTGGTGACTTATCCTGTACAATGTATCGACTGTCTTGTCAGGACAGGGATTGACGTACTCAATATCATCTTCCATTGTTACAACTGTATAGGTACTAAAATGCTGTGGTGAAAGTATAGTGCTGTTTACTACATTTGCAAAGATTGAACATTCCAAAAGAATACTTATCAGCCCTCTTCCCCTAATTTGGTTTAACTCCTCTATTGTCACCCCCTCCCCCCGTACCATTTTGTAACTTCGTGTGGTACTTGGTATGGACACAGTGCCATTTGAAAGTCAGGTAAAGCCTGCATGCAATTGTTGCCACTTTGAAACTACTTTACAGCTTCCATGGTCTCACCTCCTGAACTCTCACCATAGCATTGCTCAGGTCCCCACCGGGGCCCAATAATGGGCCGGCGGAACCTGTTGTCCTGGTATCATCACTACTGATTGTCAAGTTAGGAAGAAACTTTGTACACATAGAGGTGGGAAGCTTTAGGAAGGGTGAAGTTGTTGCTATAGGAAGGGGGAAAACCTGTTTGTGCACTTTGCATGCATATGTACTCATGCTCAAAAATAGTTCTTAAACTGGGGCTTGTGATCCTTTTTTAGAGTTGCCAAAATATTGCAAAGAACTGCCTTTCAGACCAAACAGAATGATTTGTTAAAACTTTGAAGATATCATTTCTAGGCATATGGGAGCTGTTTGGCCAAAATTTTTTAGGTATGCTAAGTGCCCATGGGTGCCAACAACTAAGAGGAGAGGTAAGGGGTTGGCTTGTCAACTTTGAAAGTGGGGAAAGTATCATTTTTCCCCACTTTTGTCCAAAAAGCTAATAAAAATGTAGGCATGTATTTGATTCTATAGGGTAAAATGACTAATTAACTGAAGTCAAATTCAAAAATTGTTAAAGCTGCCATTGTCAATAATGAACATATTCTCATTCAAAAGAAATGGTAGGTCTATCTACAAAACTTGGTGTGATGTTGTGACAAAACTAGAAATATGTCACGATGTACAATTCTGTGTATGTCAAATTACCATGAAATGTATTGCGGTAACAGAAACTATGCAGATATCATTTAAGGGATGCCACTGAAATTCTCTTATGCATTTAGATGCATTTCCGACGCCACCCAATTACATAAACACAGAGAGTCCCGTCAGTGTTGTGTTGGCATTGCAAATGTATCCAGCTTAAGCCAACTGCACCACATGCAAAGAAACGCACACCATTGTGCATGTAATCACAGCGTAGCAATGCATTGCTATTAGCAGATTAATTGGGGTGCTCAATGCCCACAGTATCTATTTTCTCCCAGAAAGAAAGCTTTGGGAATGTTTTGAGAGATATGTTGCAAATTTGCAATTCCATAGTACAGTAGGGATGTTCTTCTGACAATCTTTTTTATCCATTTGCGTGGGCTATTTGGTTGCGAAATCACAACAATTGTAGCAATTCCAGGCACCAAAAATGAGCACAGGACAGATGGCTGTGCCTAACTTAGGCCTATAAGTAGGACTTCGTTATGTTAGCCATATCATTTAGACACGTTAAGAACCGCGGAAGTCAATTTGGCCTAGAACATGTTAGTGTTGGTATTTTTTGACATTGGCAGTGTTTATTTAATCACACCGAAACCATAGACATCTCATACCAAGTATACTTTGAAGTAAAGGTCGGTAATTAATTGGAACCTGAAAAGAAACACTTCTCAATCCAATTGCAGGAACTTACAACACCTTAGCGCTAAGGCTAGGTCTTAAAAAAACCCAGATGCAAGTTACTAAGTTGAGAAACTGTGAGGATACAGTAGGTTACCATACTGTGTCTTTTATGGTTTCTACTTACTGTTTCTCATGTTTGAATATCTTACATCTTAACTGATATTTTGCCAGTTTTTAAGCACTTTTTCAAAGGTGGTCTATACATTTCTTTCCTAATTGATAATGGCCGAGTAAGCTAGCTGTGTTGTGTGTGGTTTTCATTCTGTTCGAGCAGGAAAATGTCGGCATCTTTGGTCTAGGGGTCAATTTGAAATTGTAGAGAGTATGCAAATTAACAAGGGATAAAGAAGACACCAGCCAAATACAACAGCAAGATCATAGCATTACAGTAGGGCTAAGAGAGATAAAACAAATTTGGATAATTTGAACATGCAGGTCTATAAATGCAAAAAACTCAAACTCTCAAAGAAGTGCTTCCTGGTGGTACATCGTTGTCTCTGGTGTTTTTTTTTTTTTGTTCAATCAAAAATGTGTAATGAAATTATCCTAAATTTTCCTAAGTATGTTGCTGTGAGCTTTTGGGTAATGAGAACGACATAATTTCCTGCGAAGTAGTCTCCAAGAAAATGCACACGTTCCTGGAACAGATCCCTGCAAGGGCAAACAAATGTAGCAAAAGAAAAAAAAAGTAGCAAATGATTATGAGATAACAGACTTTAATGATTACCTCAAAGCATGTAAAGAATCATGGGAACTGGGAGTAAAACAATAGTACATAGCACATGGGCTATAGCAGGCATTACATCTTGGCATGCATGGTGCTGCATGGTTGTTTGTACGTCCAGTTCCCATGATCCTCTGTGTGCCTTATGTAATCATTAAAGTCTGCTATTAACGTTGCCAAGAAGTGACATTTTCCAACCTGAATTGACTATTCTACTAGGATGGGGGGGAGGGATGCCATCCACAGACTATACACCTCTGCCATAAGAGAACGTTTGTTTACACAAGATGTGCAGAGTAGGTAGGTGAGGAAGTCTTATCTAGCTTTGTGGTTTTTTTGCAGTGTACAGTTCTGAAAAAGTCCGCCGAGCGGCGGATATTGGAGCATCAGCAAGAACACAGCATGGTGCAGCATGATGTGAAAGAGACTTAAAGCTTTTCAATGTGGGAGGCAGATTTTCCATCTGTAGAGAGACGTAAGAAGCCAGGGGGAGGGGGGCAGGGAGGACAGAGCCATTTTTGCCAATAATGTGAGGGGACAAAAGTGTGCTTATGCCCAAATATTGATCTAGGACCGAGGAAAACTCCCTGTTTGTTCCCTCTGTAAAAATAGTCTTACAAAGGGAACAAATATTATCCTTTATATTAGCACAATAGGAATGTTGCACCATATTGCATGTAGGGACCCTCAGGTACTGAAAAATTCTCCAAGGGGAGGGGGAAATGCAGGCCAGTAGCCAGAAAAGATACTGAAGGAGGAAGAAGTAGTTTCCAGGGTGAGACATTTTTATTAGGAGGGAGACATTTGAACTGCATTCAGACAATGGTTATTTTGAATTTTGAAGGACTAAATTTTTTTGTAGGGGCTCAACCTTGGCTATAGGGGCTTCCCCACTATTATCAATGCACAGATGTACCTTATATTTCATGTCCATCATTCAAATCCCATTTGAGGCCATGGTTTGAAAATAGCTCATTTTATATCCATAATTTGTAAAATTTGTCAAAGATTTCAGAGACTTTGTGCATTAACCAATATACTCCGTGTTCATTGTACATGGAAATTACAACTTTTACCCGGCCTTGGTGCTATGTAAGCAATTGCACCTGTGTGGCTGTAATTCAGTTTCCGTGATGGAAGAAGGAAAATGCACTTAAATTTTTGTGGTAAATACTTGATAGAACAGAATCTCAAAACTTGGGCAATATTACACAAGGGTAGAGCTCACTCTCTGCTATTCCCAGCTTGCATTTTAAGACAAGCCAGTAATCTTTAGAGCACTTTACACTGCATGATATATCCTTAATTTCTTTGGCAGATTGCTTAGCACTTGTTAATACTTTCTGTATGAATCCTGGAGTGTCATGTGACTGTATGGATGAATCATGTGATCCAGGTACTGGCATCTGCAGTAGCAGCTGCACTGTAGTGAACACCTGCTCTGCAAGTAAGTCAACTTTTCAAAATTCTTGTGTCCATGCCTAATTTGTTTCCTGACAGCAAACCATCTCATTTGCTTTTGTCAGAATCTTAAGGAGATTACTGATGACAATTAATTTCAATATAGTTAAACATTTTCATTGTTTTGAGCTCCAGTCCCAAAGGAAATCAGAGGGCAAGTTTAAGAAATGTTAGGCAAGTTGGTTGTCATCCCTGTTTGTCTCTGGCCCTCCTCTGCATTTCTGATTTAGTTAGGGTAACATGTGTCATTTTAGTGTGCATGATGAGCCTTTCCATATTACAGTTTGGTAATTGTAAGTTTTAGCTCTCTTAGTCCTCATCTCCCTTTATCTTTCTGGCCTCCTCTGCATACACACTGTGCTCAGTGGTTTATCTCTTCTGCAAATACAAGCTCAGTGAACAGTAAGTTTATTTTCTAACACCTTGCATGATGGCCCTTACCTTGCGGGAGCGGACTCAGTTTGCTCAGCTTCCCAAACCACCATCTGAAAAAAGGGAAGAGGACTGCGTCCCATTTTAGGTGCAAACTTCATTACCATAATATGACTTATTCATGTACTCTCTCATTATTCGTGCTATTGTTTTTCAGTGAGTGTGTGTACTCCTGTAGTCATAAACTGAAAGCCTAGACAGAAACCTAAGAAGTCCTCTCATTACTGTGTTGCGTAACTATCTGTGCAGTGGGCACTACCAGAGAGTGGTATTACAATGACATACCAACTCTGTGGGTGGCATACTAGGCTACTGCAAGATTTAAACGGGACAAGATGTTACCGTACAGCCTGCTAAATATTCACTAACATTCAACCAGTCTTGAGGCCACATATTCCTGTGAATATCCAAAAGAATTTGTTCGGTGTTCACTTTGGCAGGCGTTGGGGATATGAGTGAACAAGGAATATGCCGTACAGCCTGCTACGTAGGCAAGATGGCCCTGGACTGATAAACTGTGAGAATTGTATGGTTAGTTACATAATATATAAACAAATGGCTAGCTCAGCTGTTTACCTGAATTGTGAGAGGATGTGAATTGTGAGCTAGTCAAGTGGAAATACCCGTCCAGGCCCACAGCCAACAGGTTTAAGGAAGCTACTTAAATCTAATGGAATATTTCTCGGCATGGTGTGCCATACGTTTGCATGGGCTGTGTTTATTTATACCATGTGTTAAGGGATAGTCTCAATGTAGTGTATTTAATAAACCCTCAGGCAACGGTCAAGATGGATCTACCTATATGTATTTACTGGTTGCTGCTTAAGACAAAACTTCTCCACTAATTCATGCAAGACTAACTTGTATGATTTGTTATTTGTTTGAAATCCATGTTTAACTTGCAGCTTTGTCACACATTTGTGTGGATTGCTCTCAACTACAAACTAAAAGGCTTTGTTCATAAATGTTACACAGAACAAATGTAACTGGTCTTATGTAGCCTGTTGGCATCTCTCCTGCTCATTTTGCCCACAGGGGATGTCCTTGCAAAATGTGACAGGTATTGTATAGCCTGTGCACCATTCTTACACATAGGAACATTTTGTGATTGCTATTATACATTATTGCACACCTCTGTTGAAGGCAAACTTTGACATTTTCCTTATTGATTCCTTGACGTAGCCTGTCAGAGGAATCTATGCGATGGTGATGGGCTTATGATATTCTGCGAAACGAAACGAAACGGAACGAAACGAAACGAAACGAAACAGCCTAACCATGAAAGTCTGTCTCACACTTAACCTGTAGCACTGGCATAGGCTTCTCAATACTAAGGGAAGGAAAGAGATTCAATGGGCCAAAGCATACAGTTGTTTCGTTCTGTTTCGTAAAATATCATTAGCGTGGTGGGGTATTGATATTCTGCGAAACGAAACAAAACAAAGAAAAGATGGATATTTTCTCTAAAATCTGAATAAAGAATTACAAACACATCCTTTTTGTTTGACCCTTGTGAGTACGTAGTTTTCCGTAGTTTAGCACGATACATAAGCTTTTGAGTCTGTTTCAATCACGAAGATCGCCGGGGCATAAAAAACAATCGAGAGGCTATACATATAGCATTTGTCAGGGCTAAGATTCCAATAAAACAAGGCATATGCTACATACAGAGTTGATCACGACTAAAATCCTGTTCAGTTGAAAATGAGTCCAAAATCTTCCGTGTGCTGTCAGTAACTGACCGTGACAAATTTGGTCTTAAAATTCGTACTACCTTCCCTGAATCCCTCTTTACGTATCCCAAGAACATTCCTTTCACTTCATCTGCCCCGTGGGAGCTATAGAAGTCCCCTGAAACAGGGAGTTGTTATTTGGACAACTCCCTGCTTGAAGTATGGAAGTAGTACTTCCATGCTTGAAGTCGATGTGCTTAGCGGCCGTCGGGCAAGAGGGATTGCGTAATCACAGTGAGCTTGGTTCTTCAGACATTCACAACTTCAAGACTTACTGCATGCCTACTACTGCTGCGCAGTGCTTATGCCTTGTTTACAGGCTGGTACCATTACCGATGTGCAGTTGGTACCTCGGAGGGTATTGCTTCCATACATATGGTTGCTTATACCCCGATCTTCGTGATTGAAACAGACTTGATCGTTGTAAATATCGGGAGTGAAAATCTACGTACTCACAAGGGTCAAACAAAAAGGATGTTTTTGCCATTTTTTATTCAGATATTAGAGGAAATATCCATCTTTTCTTTGTTTCGTTTCGCAGAATATCAATACCCCACCACGCTAGTAATGATATTTTGCGAAATTGAACGAAACAACTGTATACTTTGGCCCATTGAATCTCTTTCCTCCCTTAGGTATTAAGAAGCATATGTCAGTGCTACAGGTTAAGTGTGAGACGGACTTTCATGATTAGGCTGTTTCGTTTCGTTTCGTTCAGTTTCGTTTCGTTTCGCAGAATATCATAAGCCATGGTGATGCAGTGTGTGCGTGTGGGTGCATGCCTGTATGTGACACTTTGCTTGTAAACACGATATCTCAAGAAGGGTGACCTCGAGGGATCATATACTTGACATGTAGATACCCCTCATTGTGTTGATGATCCCTAGTATTTTTGGTGAAGGTCAAAGATCATTTGGGGTCACCAGAGGCCAAAAGTAAATACGTTGGACGTTGCTCGTGAACACTACCTCAAAATGCGTAACTTCAAGGAATCTCATACGTGGCTTATGATGGCCCATATTTGAAAGATGATCCCAATTGTTCTTGGTAGAGGTCAAAGGTCATTTGAGATCACCAAAGGTCAAAAGGTTAAAACCTTGTAAACCCTATATTTCAAGCAGAGGAACTTTGATGAATCCCATTATGTAGCATGTGGATAGCCCATATTGAGTAAATAAACCTCATCATTTTTGGTGGTCAAATTTCATTTGGGGTCATCGAAGGTCAAAAGGTTAAAACCATGTAAACACTATATCCCATGCAGGGAAACTTCAGGGGATCTCATACTTGATATGTAGGTGACCCACATACAGTAGATAATCCCTGTTGTGTTGTGTGAAGATGATAGGTCATTTGTGGTCAAAAGGTCAAAATGTTGTTAACGTGATATTTCAAGCAGAGGATATTGATGAAACTGACCTTTATCATGTATGTTGCCCATATTGAGTAAATGATCTTCATCGTTTTTAATCAGGGTCAAATATCATTTGGGGCCATCTGAGGTTCAAAAGGTTAAAGCCTTGTAAGCACTATATCCCATGCAGGGAAATCAAGGGATCTCATACTTGACATGTAGGTTGCACACATTGAGTAGATAATTCCTGTTGTTTTTTGTGAAGGTGATAGGTCATTTGAGGTCACCAGAGGTCAAAAGGTCCAAATCTTGAAAACATGATATTTCAAGCAAGGGAACTTCGTGAAACTCATACTTAGCATGTGCATGGCCCATATTGAGTAAATGATCCTCATCTTTTTGGTGGAGGTCATATGTTATATGGGGTCACCAGAGGGCAAAAGGTTAAAACCTTGTAAACATGTTTTCTCAAGCAGGGTAATTTTGATGAATCTCATACTTGGAATGCTGCTAGAATTCAATAGATTTTAGCCAAAACCACCCTACAAAAAGGCCTTTTCCCTGGGTGAACCTTAATCTCCTCACAACAGTTAATCTCTTTGGTAAACAAGCTAGCTCTGTAGATCAAACACTCTTTAAAGGGTTCCAGCCATGCCTTTGTTAGGAGATGTTATTCAGTGATGGGATTTTTCCACTACCATATCTGTGTCTCACTCAGTACAACAACAAACCCCTTTAACTTTAATGATCTCAAGCTACAGTCTTGGACAAAATTCGTTGGGATACCCACGCTCCCCTTCCCAATGTTGGTCACAGTTATCCTGTTCACGGCATACAGTTACTCTTTCTGTGCTGCACAACATTGGGAGGGGAGCGGGGGTTCCATGTAATCCAGGGAACTGAGATTCAAGAATATTATGACAAATTGTCCCAACAGGTTTGTCCAAGATCGTCTGAGAATTTCGAGAAGTTATATAACTACTCGCTGCACACAGTAGAAACCTTTTTTGAGCTGGGTTGATTTGCAAAAGGGTGGTACTTTTACTTTGGATAAGAGGACAGTAACAGAGAATAATCAGCATATTCTGGGTCCATATTGAAGTTCTTGTTAATGTAATACTATTGAGGTTGAAAGCATTGAGGAGGTAGCCAAAAAGATACAGAAAATATGTCATACATGCTAACTTGATGAGACAGACAGTGAAGGCTAAGTTAACCAAACAGTCTACCATTTGTTTTGAGAGCAAATTTGAAAGCAAAGCATGAAGAAATTGCTTAGGTTAAAAGAAGGCATAATAGATACATTATCAGCTTCATGCAGCATGAAAAATGCAGTCACAGACGTCGAATTTGCTTCAAAATGTCTAAAACCAGCCCTAACTAACGATCTACCATCGTTATAATAGAAAGCTTGGCTTGCAGTTCTGACTTTTAACATTTCATGGTAGATCGTGGTGCTCTCTCAGTTAATATCTCGTCTTCTTACTACCAGTTTGCAATAGGAGTGAGAACCTATCCATGGAAGAATTTTTTTTTTGTTTCCTGGGTTACAATGTAAGAAGAGTTATCCTCCTTTTAATTTGCTAAAAATGCAATGGCTGCCATAAACGTTGCTGCGGAATGTAAACATTTCAGCCTGGCATTCCCTGTGATACCTGAAACAGTCTATTCATTATGATCGCCCCAACCAACAAGAAATCAGTATAAACAAATTAACAAACAACACATTAAAACAACTTTAAATTCAACTTTTATTGGGCTAAAATCCTCAGACCTATAAGCCTCCGAAAAGCATTTTCTGAATACGTCTGCTCAAATGATGAATCACATACTTGACATGTGGATGGCCCATATTAAGTGAAGGTGGAAAGTCTTTTGAGGTAACTGGTGGTCAAAGGTTGTGGTATTAGCATGTTTGATCTGTGCCCAGGGTTCATAGACATTCTGTGCCAAAATTGTAAAGACAATAATTTATGACACACTGTTAATTTGAAAACACAGTATTAAATAGGCTTAAATTCATTGGCAAGTAACCACTAAGTCTTTTGGCTTTCTGATTTGTTGTTTGCCTGTTGGGCCAGCTGATCTTTAAATCTACTTGCATGCATGAGTATGTAGTAGTTCGACTATTAATAACATTTGAACGTGTTTTTGAAGAAGACTTCACTAGGTGCTTGCTTGACAGGGAGGATATAAGCAGTTCACTTACCCAAGTCATTTCTCTCTGGCCCTAGACTGTTAGGAATGGATTTGTCAAGCCCTGATTAAAGGCCTGCAAAACAGTTGAAAGAAAAGCTTTTTCTTTTCATTTTGCAGGTGTTGAAAGTAAGAGTTTGTCTCAGGTGAATCCTTCTTCATCAGTTAACATCAATTGTACCTTGAGAGGATCAACAACTATTTTACAGAGTCTTCAACTTAGGTTGTCCAGTAGGTCAGATAGTTTAGATGAAACTGGAATTACCAGACTAACAGAGAATGGAGTCAACACTGGTGATAAGTTTGTGTCATCTTTTAGGGTAGAAAGTGTAACTAAAGAGGAGACTCTTTTCTGTGTCCTTTTCCAAGGAAACTACTTGATTGGTGGAGTTAGTGTAAAAAATTTTGTGCATGGTGAGTACAGTACATACTTGTTTGGAAGGATTTTGCTTCAAATGAAATTTTATGAAAGGATTTATGCAAACTACATCTACTACAGTGTAATTCTTTTCTGTGTCTTTTCAATGGTGATTTTGTCATGTAACTTCCCTTGTTGTAATGTTGGTTGGAGCTATAACTTCTTCCTTAGTTTTGAGTGTTTGACAGAGAGAAATGTTTGTAGTGAAATTGTGTGAGCTGTCTGTGCTGTATGGAGAGAAATAGTAGCATAGTGTGATATTTTGTGTTTCCATCTCAAAGATATTATAAGCATAGATTCCAAACTCCTATACCTACACTGTAATGCTCAGTGACTGCTCATGGAGACGCAAATATCGGGGCAGAATTAAGTGTGAATTTGACATGCACACCGTTCTAATCGGTGATCTGCGTACAAAACTAAGAATGCATTACAGCAAATTCCAATTGTTAAAAGAGGTCATGCGTGCACTTTTAATATGCATTTTATTCACGCAGAATACATTTCTCTGTGCATTTATCTAAATTATGTGACGCTCACTACCATGCTCTTAAAAAACAAACGCCCCAATTGCTTTCCTTGTTACATGGGCATGAGAAGTCGATGCACATTTTTAACTTCGTTTTTTGACGAGACCATGGTAACTGACCTATTTATAGATTGCAGACTTCAAAACAGTCATTTTGCATTCATGACGGAGTGTTCCTTTGCCATGCCACGGGGAAGAAACATAATTCTCTCTGTGAATGGAATATATTGAGGAGTGATAATTTCTTAGATTTAAGAATGTTCCAAATTAACAAGTAGTTACATTTGTGCAAGACTTCAATCTGTCTGATTGTTTTCAAAGCGACTGAACCGTGATTAGCACTTCCGCCCCAATATTTTGGCCTACATGAGGTGTCAGCGAGCCATTTTAAGTTTGGAACTTATGCCTATAATATCTTTGGTCCATCTCACCTCTAAGCTGCACAGAAAAGGAGAATTAGATAAACATGTTGTAATCCTGTAGAACAGTAATTGGTGGGTGGGATGCATAATGAAATGAAGACAGAAACTTTCTGCACTGATCAGGTAGTTTTAATTTTTAAATATTGTGGCAGAAGACAACTAGCACAACAAAAATTAAATACGTCTGAAAAGCACAGCATTAACTGAATTTTTAAACTTGAAGGCCAGCTAGTTTATACTTCAGCAGACTACGACATAGTTGCACAATGTACGTATCCAGAACGTCACAGTATTTGTTTACCCTTCTAATGTCTCTGCTGATGCAAACTGATGACGCTTTACATATGATCTAAGGTGAAACAAGATCATGATTGGGGGACTTATAACACTTAACTTTTGACACTATTTTTGTTATTATAAGGCAAGCTTATAAATAGCTCATATTTTCTAGAGATCAAAGGGCATATCAGTGGCCAAACATTTTTGAAAACACCAGCTAAATCTGGCAAATCTTCTCCTATTTTATCTTCTGTAATGTGTCAGACCATAAATATTTAAGGAGTAAATTGCATTAGGCTGCCTTTTATTGGTGAATAAACGGTCGAGACCCAAAATTTGGCAAAATAACGGATGAGGCGCATCCTATTCTACAACCCCAGAACTGATAGCCTAAAAAAGGCAAGAAAAATGAAAGATATTTTGATAAACTGAGTCCATAAAACGATTTGCAGCAAGTACATTAACAGGCAGTGATGACAACCAATGAGCAATTACTATAACTTCTGACGGTTTCTATTACCACCATTCTTGTAATTTTTGCCTTTTGATGTTTTCCCGGCGAACAACAAAATGGTGACTTGACCGCCTTTGGTAACACTAACACTGACCGTGCACAGTATGTGTGTCACGCGGCTACTATGTATAGGCTAATTTATTTACACTAAATTTGACTACGGCAAAATGAACATTTTATGGATACTCCAAAAGTTGACCGTAGTAAATACTTATACAATATTTTATACAAACCCAGTTTTGTACACATTTCTAATTAGACAGTATTACTTGAACTTGAAAAAGAATTTGTTTACTGAACATCAAATTGCGAATCGTCAAAGGTCAAAGTTAAAGGTTGACCAAAGTGCAGAATACACTTACTGAAAGCGTACTTCAACGATTTATAAACATCAACTATGACGTGTGAAAACTGGTGAAGTGAAATAAGGTGAAACGTTTGATAAATCGATTAACTCTTTAGAAAAAAAAAAGATATGAACGTTCACGAAGACTTATTGACAGTCACATTTACTGGTGCACGAAAGTTGCAACCCTGAAATATCTACATGACAGGTATCTTCCATTACCTACTCTAACCCTATCTGCCAGTGGCAAGTCGGGGAAGTAATGTTAGACCTCCTTATTGATTTGCTTGTTTTGTGGTTTCCTCCTCACAACTGTTGGGGAGGCTCTCCCATTCAGGCCCAGCACAGCTATTCAGAGTGTGTCATGCATGAGTGACTTTCAACAAAGCAAGTTCTCAGGAGTCAAGATGAGGTTCATGCCTGCCAGGAAGTTGAGTTGCACAGGTTATTTGCTAAGAGGATTAGTTGTGGTTAGTTTTTTCTCAATCCTGGCTAATGGACATTCCTGCTAATGTATGACAATGCAATGCTCTGTTCTTCGAACGACATGGACAGGTTAGTGTTAGTGCTAGGTCTAGCGTTAGGCTTTTCATAATTTCGAAGTCTAACGTTAGATTAACCGTAGTGTTTTCATAGTGTAACACTAGGCTGTTGCTGGTTGGAGCACTGTACACTTGAGAACTTACACACTGGGCGCTTAAATTGTCAGATAACTGCCTCTTTTGCCCACTACTCAAGCGGTTCACGTATGTACGAATGCTGCTTTCAATTTTGTGACCATGATTTCATGTGTTTTGTGGCCCGCTTTGTCAAGTACTGTGTGTAAGTTGTTGCTCTGATACAATGATTCGTATAGACACGTGACAGTTCTGCTAGATGTGAAATCTCCTTCATCATCCCCTGCAACTTCTTCTCACCAATGACAGCATTCATGAACCAAGACAAGCTTTCATGATTTGGTTTTGTGTTGAGTGGACGCTGGAAGAAAGTGTTTGTCTTGGGATTTTAATATCTTTTCCATGTATAACTGGAAGCCAAAAATGGCAATTTGCTTCATCGTCCGGAATGGTGTATGTTTGTGACTGTTTGTGTTGGCCGTCAGGAGAAGTGCCGGGGTGATTTTTTTCTTTTTCATTCACTGACATTTCAACGAACTCCCTGCCAGCATGATCTCTTCCTACAGTGAATGAATCCTTGGTAAGGCAGCACTGACAATCACTGCCTCTGTGTCCATGACATGAAAGTCCTTTTAGTCCAAATTCTTGTAGAAGCTGACCACAGTTAATTAGGCTTGCATCACAACGAGGTAACAGAACTCCAGCTCTATCAGCACAGTGTGCACTCAAGCGAACAATGACTTGTGGTTCTTAATAAGGGCTTGGCTGGATCATATGTCCGGATTGAGTTCGGTTGTGAAGATACAACTCTCTGGACTAAAACCACAGAATGTGAAAGTTACTGACCATCGCTAATAAGACTTTCCCGGGCTGTGCGGGACTACTCGGGATTGCAGGCTTATGGGCATTTTCATGGCATGTCCAAAATAAAATGTCACACTGAACCAGACTTTCCTCAGGAGGCCCAGTGGAGTTTCATTGTTGAAGACATCCGATGAATACACCTTCTTTAGGTCCTCGTGACTTATGGCCTTGTGGTGTTTGGTCTTATCCAAACCTTCTTTCTTCATTTGTTTAATCAGTCCAACAAACATGTTATTAGACCTGCACAATTTAAGTTAGATGAGATTTAACGTCCCAGTTTCCAAACAATTGGTTCAAGTCGAGACAACCACAGCCTTTTTTCCAGTTGTGGCTCACTGGCTTGTTTTACCTACTCTATTGCTTATGCTGAGCACCAAGCACAAAGGCAGTAGGTTATCTGTTATAATGTTAATGTTTCTGTTAAATGGTGCACTACCCAAATGTCTGTTGATTGCTGACCTTATGCCAGCCATTGCTGACTTGCCATACTGGTTGCCTTTCTTTGTACGAACTTCGCCAGAGAATTGCCTCAAGATTTCATCTCATTGGTCTTCCGGAAGTTCTTCAAGTTCAAACATTACATCATGTTGTCTCTCTTTCAATCATTCTGTGAAGGAAAAAAATGTAGGCTTAGGCCTATAGTAGTTGGTATTTGTGGAACTTTTCTCTAAAACTGTCAGTAGCCTAACTTAGTCAGTTTTATTATTCATTGCCCAGTGAATAGCAGGCTTACAGTAACTCATAAACTGTTGAGACCCAAATTTGGCAATATAACGGACTTGGCTACACCTCATCTGTTATTTTGCAAAATGCTGGGTCTTGACAGTAAAAGGCAGCCTGATGTAATTTATTCCTTAAATTAAGGATCTTGCCAACTTATTTGTCAATTAATGTCAGCTTCCCATTACACTTTATTTCTTGAGAAACAGACTGGTTCACTAGCTGCCTTGTCCATAACTCTGCTATTAGTCTCTAGTATTAAAAGACTGTAGTGCTAGAGCAATTTATTTCTGACACATAATTTAGTATCGCTAAGTTTGTTGCTGGATGTTGTAAGGTTACCTACAGTACTTAGGCATGGGCTAAGCCTAGGGCCTACTGTAGTGAAATCAAGTGTTGGGTATGTTAGCTGGCTGAGTGACCTTTGAAAATTTGTACTCCCCATGCACTTTGTGGCTTGTTTAGTTGAAGCTTCTAGTATTTCATCTTCAATATTCCTTACGTCACTTTCAGATAATTGTGGAAATGTATACTCACAATTATCTTCTTTGTCCACATCACATGGCTCAAATTTGAGATCAAAGCAGGGAATATCCATTGTTAAGTGTAGGTGTTGTTGACATTCGCAGTATAAGTAGTACTGTGTATGTACACTGTATAGCATGGTCCAGTAGGTTAAAACCACCACAATTCTGTTGCATAGCAACAACAGACAGTCTGACTCGATACCCTCTAAATGGGTAGTGTTACTATTGACTTCTGCATGTTAATGAGGCTAACTGACCGTTATTGCAAATATAACGGATTGTATTTAATGGTCACATGATAATAAATCAGCCAGTGAGAGCCAAGAAAATGAATAATGGATGGCTAGGGGTTATAGAATGTATAATACAGGTAAAAAACTTGCTCTGCATGAATTTGACAGCTGAGTAAAAAAAATAGCCACCTGATTAGAAAGAGCCATTTATAAAATAAAGCACTGAGGTATACAAATGCAAGTTAATGTGACTGCATTGCCCTTTAATTGTTTTCAGTAACAGTACAAGTGTAGTGTGTTTGATTGTGAGTACATTTCACACCTTTTTTATGATCAAAAGTACAAAATCTTGAATTCGCCATCAGTGTCAAATGGAAAAAGTCTGTACATTTGAGTACAAGTACAAATCCATTCTTGTGAGTATAAGTACATACAGATATGTCAAAGTATGTATACATACAGATATGCCAAAGTATGAGTTGAATCAACACTATATAAAATAGTCACACAGAGAGAAAACATGCAGGTATGCCAAAGTACGAATATTGGCAGATGTGACAAAGTATTAATAAATGCAGGCATGCCAAAGTATTAATAAATGCAGGCATGCCAGAGTTAGTTTTGAGTTTGATTTCATGCGGGTATGCCAAAGTTTGAATACATGCAGACATGCCAATGTATTAATACATGAGGGTAGGCCAGTGTATTAGTACATGCAGATATGCAAATGTTTGAGTTCACACTGACAATTTTTCTGGTGTATTCTAACAATTGATGTATTCATTAGAGAAATTAAAACTTGATAAATCCATTACAGATTGCATGGAAAATTTTGGTATTCTCCTGAGAGTGTTTGGCATGGTAAGTGGACCAATGTGTACCAGCAACTCATACCATGCTACTATTCAGGGAGTTGCAGTTATCATGGAGTTATTTTAAGGTTCCCCTTTTGGGCATGACAGTATTTTAACGATCTAGTATGTGTGATTTGTTAGGCCAACAAAAGTTGCTGGCAAGAAATGTTAAGTGTTTGTGGAGAATACAAAAGCCTAGGAAAAGGAGTTTAAGATGAGCCAAACCAGTTATTTATTTCAGTTGTTGTTAAATGCAAGGCTTTTGCATTGGCCGTAATACTGTGATTGTGATGTGCAATCTTGTGTGTCACAAGATGTTGCTACTTTTTCTACATTTGTGTTTCAAGCTCATGGAGACTAGAATGTGCATTCTGGGAAAAGGGCTCCCATACTTGTGTAAGTTTTTTTAATAGCTGACCTGTGATGGATTCATGCAAATACCTTAAGTTACCTGTACCTGGATACAATAAGTAAGAATTCCCATAAAGACACTCAATTTGTCTGTCCCTCTGAAAGTGGTAAGCTGGCCACAATCTTTGGCATTGTGTATACATGTAGAAGCCTCATCTTGAAAAGTCTCTCTTCTTAGAGCTTCCAGTTTTAAGTGCTGCCCCCATCAGTGATGATGTCTCCAACACTTCAATCACTATCATCTGGAGAGCTTGGGATCCAGCTATGGATGATGGTGAACCTCCTGTATTGGCCTACATCCCATACTACAGAATGGATGCATCAGATGAGTGGATCAGTGGTCCTATGATTCTAACCAGTGAGACTCTTCAGTTTAAAGCAGACAACTTGAAAGTTGATACTCTCTATGAGTTCAGTGTAGCTGCTGTCAGGGAGGGAGAAAATGGTGAAGGAAGGAGGAGTCCATCTGTGAAAGTGAAGACCCTCTGCAATGGTTTGTTAAGTTGTTGCTAAATTTGCATATAAACCAACACTTCTCACTTCAGTGTATCTGTCCTGTCTATCTGACTGTCCATCTGTCTATCTGTCTGTTGATCTCTCTGTCTTTCTGTCAACATGTCCATCTGTCTCTGTTTGTCTCATTTTCTGTTTTCTGTCGGGTTTTTTTTTCTTGCTGTCCATCTTTCTGTCTATCCAAAAATTTACAGTACCTTCAAAACTATTCTGACCATTTTTTTTGAAATTTTTAAAGTAAATACAATGGGTTTCATGTGATATATGAGATGTAGGCCACTTCAAGTTCTCAAAGGTATTTAAAGAATTAATTTACTGAAGTGCTTTCTGAGGGGGTAGCATGTGGGTGAACAAAATTTGAAGGCACCATATTAGGTCATACCATGTGTTATTACTATTAAAAGGTCAATCTGAGAATTACTTTATCTCTATTGGTCTTCATGTTTTAATAAAAGTGTTCATAAGTTAACAGACGGAAACAAAATTACATGGAAAATGCAAAGTAGAAGTCAACAATTATTTTAAGCATGTCAGAGGTCAAGCCATACTTTTTTTGTAATTGCATTTAACTAGTGTTAAATGGGGTTAGCTCCAGAGGGGTTCGAAAAATTCCCACACAAGAATGAGATTAAGTTTCCAAGACCCAGTAAATTTGATCAGTCCTTGATTTATTCCACTTATTCTTTGGCAAATTAAGAGTATTTACACCTATTGGTGGAGATTCCAAATTACACTTAAAATGATAGATGAGAGCTACATGCTTGTGGTACTAGATTAATGTGACATACCACATAGTAAATCGTTTATGACATTAAGAACATATGCTATGCCCACGGTGTCTCTTCCAATGATGGGATGGGGAAGAGGGGCTTGATTGGTCAGAAAGTTATCATGACCTTAAACTCACCAATGAAACTCACCAATGAGGGGCATGGGACCCAGATGTCTCATGCCAAATTCAGACCACATAAAGTTCTGATCGTTGCAAATTCGGATTTTGTTGCGAATTCGGATTCTCTGTGAGAACTCCGGTCACCCTTTTCCATTTGGATCTAATTAATCTTACTTGAATGACCACGAATTCCCTTTCAATTCATTGCTCATCCTCCCTCCGCAGTTGAACTGACCACAGCTGCTCCTTTTTTTGTTAGGTCTGATAAAACAAAAGTCCTATTGTGCTAATCCATACGTACACTCATGGAACACGTTAACAAAGAATTACGTCATAGGTCCTTCTCTAAGCAATCTTGGGGGTACAGCTTGTGAAAGAGAACAGCCTGTTTCTACTCTTGTGCAGCAGCAGATGTGGTGAGTCATCACTTAAAAGTGCAATCGTGCGTGAAATGATGATTCAACTTGTGCTTGTGCTTCAACTTCTCATGCTGGAAATTATGCAAAGTGGTATTACACCATCACGTTGCAATTGTGAACCTTAACACAACAAAATGGCGATCTTCAATTGTTGAGGTTTACAGCTTGAGTATTACCCTTCAAACAAACGTGCTATCTTAATATTTCATGACACTAGTACTTTAACCATTAAAGCTGGGTTGCATTCAGTTTAAAATCTTCTTTTGGAGAGGAATGACTCATACAGGAATTGCAGGTTTTATGAATGCAAAGGATGGGGTTAAGCAAACATTATTTGGTGAAATTTTCAATCCTTTTCTAGCATTGTGTGGTTGCTGAGATATTGGTTGAATAAGTCCCTGCATTTTGTACCCAGAGCAAGTTTCAAGCAAGCAGAAGCAATGCCATCTCCTCATATGAATCATCAATGCTTTGCTTTTCTTTTTTTTTTTGACTTTTTTTGGACCAGGAGATAGATTTAAGGATAGGAATTCAAATTTCCCAGTGGGGGATGTAGAGTACTGTGAGAATTATGATGCTACATGTGCATTCACTCCATGAAAAATGCATTATGGGGGAGAAATTGGTCATAAAGTCTGAAGAAAAGCAAAATGTTAATTAATGTGAGATATGTTTCATTTGTGCTTGCTGTAAGTTTGCTTTGTGTTGAAAATAGATATAAATTCATCTGCTAGTATCTCAAAGACTATGAATTGTATGGAAATTTCATCAAAATGCAAGTAAGCTTAACAAGAGATATCAAAACTTAAACACATCAAAACTAAAATAGTGTCTCAAGCCCTTCTTTAGGGAACTTCATACCATACAAGTGTGCTTTGATCATTCACAATCATTCAATGACTTTTTTGGCCTCCTGTGCAGTTCCAGACATGGCAGCCTCAGTAAATGTACAGTTAACATCAACCAACAAAGTCAATGTATCATGGCAGGTATGTCTTACTGCAAAATTATATATAAAACCTATCTAGATATCATTTTGCCAGATTTAATCCTCACATCAATTCTTTGCATGACTTTCAAATTTAAGAATTGATAGCTTTGGAGAAAATGGTAGCATCAATCAACTGTTCAGAAAAAGTAAAAAAAAAAGGCAGGTTTGACACAAAACTGATTTGATGTGAAGTCAGTCTTAGACTATTGACTAAGTATTTTGTTATTGTTTTTAAAATTTCAATATGGTGAGTGGCAGTGCAGACTTCATTATGCTGTTAGTGATTTGGCTGATGGTTACAGTATCATGATGTCTTCATTTGTATAACATATATTGCTTAGTTTATCCACCCCAGCTAAAAGCATCACTTTACTTGGGTGTGCTTGACCAAATTAGGATCTGTTTTTGTAGTGTGATATAGGAGCAAAATAGGACATTCAAGTTTTGTCTGTTTGCCGTCAGATCTGAGAGGTATTGGTCAATAATGAAAAGGTTTTTGTGTACATTTGGATAAATGCCAGTGTGCAGACCTGAAAATAGTTTGCCTGTGGCTACAATATTGGAACAAAACTCATTGGAACACCCCTGCAGCTGGCTCTCCGTACAATGTTGGAGATAACAATGTCAATTCGGGGTGCACTGGTTTTTAATTGCCACACAACATTGAACGAGGGGAAGGGGGTCTGGTAAATGGTAACGACATCATACTGTACTTGCATGGTACAATGGTGGGAGGTGTTCCAATAGTTTTGTCCAAGATTGTAGTTTGCCTGTCCTGAGCTGTAACAGAGATGAACATGATGACATTACTGGTATTCAAGCTGTGTCATATGTTTTGTGTCCTACCTTCATGAAAGACACACCTAACATCAGTCAAGTTTGGTTTTAACCTGTTTATATGATGCTGCCTGGTCATGCGTATCATATTTAAATATCCTCAGTGATCTGATCAATGTCCTGTACACTGTGTAGTGTGTGCCTGTATGTGTCCCTTGGTGATCTGGAAGAGTATTTATCAAACTTACTGCTGTCAATGTATTTTAATGCAAATATAGGAAATAATCTCAAAATGTTAAGTTCATCCTTTTTGCTGAAGGTAATTACTAGCTTATTGGATTAGCCTGCACAGCTTACTGTTAACTCTTTATAAAAATTTGGAAAAGTTTTTGTACTCTTTTTAAAATGGCCAGTACTAATTGGAAAAAGTATACACCATACATTGCCTCAATTACATGACATCAGTATCGTCAAATACAGGTGGACACAACATCAAGTGACCTAAAAGCACAACAAAAGATATACAAGGGATGGTAGTATGTTGTGTGGCCTTATGCATGTGGCAAATCCAATTTAAAGGTCACAAATATGGCATGGCTAGAAATTAAAAAGAAGTAATTTCATCCTGGCTTTATTTCATTGTAGCTACCTCCTGGTGAAGTGATGTGTAGCACTGGAGTGACTAGTTATAAAGTTTACTACAGGATAGAGGGCAGCATTGATGACACTCCTCAATTGGCTGGTACAGTGGAGGATGTTGACACCAGATGGTTCATTGTTGATGATAGATTACTTCAACCTGAATCTTCATACATCTTCTTTGTAACTGTTACTACTGATCAAGAGAGTGGTTTCAGGGAGAGTCAGGCAATTGAGGCTCCAGCAGGTGATAATTTTTGTGCTTTGCTTGGCTGATTAAGTAGTCTTTTAGGTGATATCAGTAGCCTTTCTAACTTGAATATCCATATAAATCAAAACATAATTGCAAAATAATTCCTGCAAGGTTGGTGAATGAGGATTTTCATGGACATTTGTTCCCCAGATCTCTATTGAAAAGTGATATGTACCTTTTGCATGACCATTAGTAGAGCTTTTTGTAATGGTACACTAAAAGCAAAACAACAGAGAGTATGGAGCTAATACACAGGATAATGACCTCTCACATGGGGAGCAAACAAAGATTTTTGATCAGCTTGTGACTGTCAAAGAATTTTGGGGGGCAGACCTGAATGTCAGAGCTGCTCATAGCCACCACACAAATAGCAAATTGTGTCCAAAAGTGTCATTGCCTTCAAGCGGGGGAAAGGTGGGCTGATCAGAATCACAGTGGACATTGAGATGCACACACCTGCAGTTGTTTTGCCAGTTCTGTCTGGCTGCTCCATAGGTAATCCCTCCAGGAGGGTAAACATAAGGGAAGCTAAAAAATAATGAATTAAAGGAATAGGAATCTTCATGAAAGCAAATGATTTCTTTTTCTTTCAAAAAGTTTGAGGTTTAGATGTAACATGAAATTATGACACATTATTTTATTTATTCAGCACATAGGTGGGATATAATTCTAGTCTTATCAAGTGCTTGTTTTATGCATCTACAGTCCATTATGTTGAAACTTGACACATTTGAGGCTCTCTGATGTTATAATTAAATTGTACAATCTTTGTCTTAAATATCATTGTTAGACAAGGATAGGGCTGCCACGATTATCATTTTTCATTTATCGGTATCTCCAACATTTCCACGACAATATTGCCATATCGCATACCTAACACTGTAGCCTGAAGTTTACCATGACCATGCTAATAATCGTGTTGTCCATCAAGGACATACATTGTACATTGAACAAACCCAACAGAATAAAGCTCAAAGTTTCATCAAAAATCCATTTATTTTCAAGACCTAGGCCTTTGCAAAACCAATCAAACTGAAATATAAAGTGCTGTTTTTCATTTCTTGTAAAAATTTAAATGATTACCATTTTATGTTAATGACTGAAGAAGCAGAAATTAGATAAAATAAGAGATTCCACAGAGGTTTAGTCCTTTATTTGATTCTGCTGCGATATCACACATGAAAAAACTTACGTCGATATCATCGTGGCAGAAGTATATTTACGATATCACGATATCGGGATTATCGTGGCAACCCTACACAAGGAAGATATCTTCTTGCTTACACTACGGTATGAAATTTTTGTTATCGATATCAGGAAAAATTTTTCTTCAATACCCAAATGATATCACGGATCCCGTTTGTGTTTACTCAGGCACCATGTCAAAAACTGCAGAATACATGGCAGTGGCCCCGGTGGGACATCCCCAATGCCGACGTAATTTGTAACAAAGACTGCCTTAGCAACGGGCGTAAGAAATTGGCCTGTTGCTAGCCGTTATATTATTGCCCTTGTTTATCCTTCCATACAGCAGTGAGGCTGGAAATATTGAAACGAAAAACAGTCTGCAGTAGTTTCACAATTGGGACTAGCGCGATGCTAAATAGGTCACAGGTTTGTGTGATCAGGCGATCAGCATCAAAATTAGAACAGAGTTGGACGGTGTATGAACCACCCTCAAATTACATTGTGCTAAAAATGTACACAGTAGCAAACAGAATTTAGTTCCTTGCGACGATGTTCAGATTGTTTTTTAAAATCTTTTTACCGAAATATAAGGGCACAGAAGAAAGCCGACTCATTCATATATCCCCTGTTGTTTAAGGCATACTTCAGCTTTGGGTGATTTTTAACATATACTGGTGTGAAAAGTTCCGGTGAAGACAAGTCGTGTATTAAATTGCAAGCGGCAAGTTAAAACCTGCCATGAAAAAATTGGGCAAGACATGAGTCTGTTCGTTTGTACAGTTAATTTCTCCCAGTTTGATGTGTAAACATGACTAGGCCTATGTTTCTAGTTAATTTGTGGAACCTAAACCACCATAATATGTGTGATGTATGATTCAGGGCCTTCCCTTTATGTAAGCCTCATGGGCATTGAGAATGGCAAACTGAAGCAACAGCTGTACACAGCCCACTGCATGGTTGCCGTCAAAAACATTGAAGGCAAATTTCATCATTTCGATAATGCTTATTGCTCAGCCCAGCTCTATCCCAATGGCTTTCTTTCCGTACAAAACGGCACAAGGTAGGCCTTGCCCACTTTCCATTCAGTTAACGGCACATGAAAGGTACGCTTGAGCTCCAAAGCTACGGCTGATAAAATTGTCGCCACAAAAATGCACATCTTGCAAATTCGGACGTAAAAGAGAATACCCTTGCTTTCATTGGTTAATTGACGGTATTCCTGATGTAGAGCACATGTTGACTGTGGAGTGGACGAAGTCTTGTATTTATTTCATTGCTTTAAACGCTAAAGCTGGCAGCCTTAGCCACTGTGCTGGCTGCCGCACAGGCCGCTGATTTTTGCTTTGTAGAAAGTTTTCAACTTTGGTGGAAAGAATGCCTAATAATGTAGCTTACTGTACAGCTATTTTTTGCACACGCACAGGGTCTTCCTTTAAAAGGTACATAATGCACAGTTTCCACTGTAGGCAGCCTTTGTGCATGGATTACGAGCACTTAACGTGTTTTTCCTTTGGTCAGCCAGTTTGCAGTACAATATTGCAGGTTTATCAAGTAAATCTTTTCTATTTTCACTCAGTTTTTTTAGCTCACACATTGTACACAGTACATGTGTGAGGTTTTAAAATGGGGCAGATGTCATCAACTTTTCTACAAAAGTTTTCAGCCTTTTGATGTGTGGAGATTTTGAGCTGAAATTTTGGGACATGATTGTTTGTCCACAGGACATTAAAACTTGCCTATTTGCATTTTGATATACAAAAGTTAAATTTGGTTTTTAAGCAATTTTTGTAGGGCTGAGTTCACTGTGCCTGCTGAACAGGTAGCTGTTTATTCATTGCATTTATAGCAGTGTACTTGGTTGTGTGTTCAGTTGCTATCTTGCAACTGCCTGTGCAGGTTTGTTTTGAAATTTGATCCATTCACACACATCAGTCTTTGTTCATCAAGTGGCCCATGCAATCACAATGCCTTGGGGATAACTAATTGTATGATCATGATTCATTAAGCAAGGAGTTCCATGGGAACTCCCTGCATTGAGCAGCTACTTGATTCATGATAACAAAATCTGAAGCAACTCTGTGGTCAGTTTGGCTTACAAGAAAGGAAAATGGTTTAACCTGTTGTGGGAATATATCCCATTTTGTTCCTGGATCAATTGAGATGGTCAAGTCAAGTAATTGCAATACTGTAACTGTTTTGAGTTCAACTTCAGTAGCACCTTTTTGAGTCTGTGGTTTGTTTTGATTGAGTGCAAACCTATGCAGTGTTTGCTTGTGGTGTTGTAGGTGCAACTACATGTACTTTGCAAACTTGAACAGTTTAATAACATCAGTTTAATTTCAGTCTTGCTGCTAATTCAAGTATGTAACCTTTACAGGCCTTCTTGATTTTAGAAAATATGCAGTGATATTTGTAGATCTGTCATCAAACAGTGTCAGTTGCAGTGTTTACATGCCTAAACGTGCTTGTGATTTTTCAGTCGGGTTTTGAGTTCATTTATTATTATGCTCTTTTCTTACGTTTTGCCTTTGCAAGGTAAGGAGGTTTTGTGGAAGTTGATGAATAAATGATAAAATTTGGTTCTTTTGAGTTCCTATTTTTAACAGACAAGAGAAATTGTGTGAGCTACACAACAGCATTGCTGTTCTAGTTTTTTTTTTTTTGGGGGGGGGGGGGGGGGGTAGTTAAGTAAAAGAACTAAGTGACAAACATTTTCAGGCCGCTCATGAAGTTTGTGAGGATGTTGCATGCATGGAGGATAGCGCTTGGGCATTTTTATAAATGATATCAGGAGCAAAATCACATATGGATATTTTTGGCCGATATCATCATATGGTAACAACCCTAACTTACACCCAAGCAAACTTTCATTATATTCCTCATTATGGCTCTTTCTCAGACACATCTGGGCCTGTCTACCTCATCTCTCTGATTATAATACCTATCTTGCTAATTGCTCTCATAGTGGTTTTCATTATAATAAGGTAAGCACTGCTATTATTGAACTAAGTTCTGTTCATTCCAAAATCACTGTATCACCTTTACTTTCTCTGTTTAGCTAAAGTAGGGATTAATCAAGGCATGGTTCCTAAGGTTCTCATCATCAGCATTGAAAGAAATCCCTGTCAGTTAGAAGTTTAAAAGCTTCAGAATGTCTTACATTTTATGCTAGCTTGAAACTTTTGGAGGTAGTTATTGGATATGATAAGACATGAATTTGTAAACAATTTATAGCTTCGTGGTAGAAGTTGCTTGTTTTTAATAAATTATAATAGTATTGTTCCTTCTATCTACATAGTTAATGGTTTTCTAGCTTCAAGCCACTTGAAGGATAGAAATGTTTTACCCTAACAGTGAATTTTACAAATATTAAGTTTACTTTGGGCAGAACTATATGAGTGTTAAAGCGAATTTTATCAAGTTTACATGGAGTATATATCCCCACAAGCCTGCAAAGGTTTTCTAGATTACTTCTTTCATAAACATAAATGTTATCTGGCACAACTTACACATATGTCCAATATTTGTAGACTTTATCATTGGTTGTTGCAAAGAAACAAATGCAGTAGGATTTGGTCTAAGGTTTAGAAGACACTCGGTTTGTGTAGTTGTAACTTGATGACCTATGGTCATTACTTTGTGGATAATGTCTCTCTTTTCTGGCTGCAGAAGGAAAATCCACTCCAAGGCCAAGAAAGCAACAAAGGCAAATGATGGTGAAGACACTGATTATGTTAATGCAGGTACAGTTGTTCAGAGGTATTTCTGTATATGAAGAAACTTTGGTTATAAAATATGGCCTGCAGTCATTGCAGGTGGCATTTTTGCAAACATATTTTAAATTATTTATTGCCATAACAGAAAGATCTTTATCCGACAACTTGTGCAAGAAACTTAATATGTTGTCTGGCAGAACATGTTATGTGAATGAATATAAAAGAATCATCTAGTACAAGAAAGTCTTGATATTAGTAATAACTTGTTCTTTTTCTAATTAGTCCCAAATATGTGTCCAATACGAAACTTTTCCACTGATCAGAGGAGACCAATTTAACTCTTATTTCATGTTATTTAAGGCTATTACGCTTCCTTTCTGACTATTTTAAATCATGTTTTTGTCTTTCATTATCTGTAGCAATGGCAGATGATCCTGAAGATTACATTTCTCTGGAAGAACAGTCCAGGACTGTTTCATCATCTAAGTATGAAGATTTAAACCATAAACCCCAGGTTGGAGTATCCATACCACCACAGTATGAAGTCACCATTATTCCTGAACCACAGAAGCCAGTGGCAACACCTAGGTATCATACCAGAAATATGAAAGGAGTAAACAGTGGTGCTTATGAAGATGTAGGAGCAGGTTCAGAGAAAAGAAGACAGTTACCAGATGTACCCCAGTCACACCCATCAGGTGATGAAGATGAAGAAAATAATTATATAGTCCCTGACAGATTGGAGGAGTATACTGGAGTATACATCAACATCAAAAATAAGGGAAAAATTGTACAGCCAGGACCAATCAAGGTGGCAGAGTTTCAGAATTTCATGAGTAGAAACAAAGAAGATGTTGTCAGTGATATTGTGCAACAGTTTATGGTATGTGTCAAAAATTGAAATGAAATTTGAAGCTTAATATTCACAAGCATTGTATAAGTATGTAACTCTTCCGTATATTTTGCCCCTTCTTACCTCCTATTTACAAAATGTAGTTCGCCCTACTTGGCTGCAAGTACCATAATTGAAGCAGGGCAAGATGGAGAGAAGAAGTGGTGCTACCACGGCTCCATCTCGTAGAAGGAGGGGGCCCTCCTGGTGCTCACAAATTAGGCCAGATGGTACTTGCAAGCAAGAAGGGGAATTACATATGCAAATAGGAGGTAAGTATCACAGCTCATAGACTCCAGAACCAGGTAAGCTCGAGGATATTAACTGACTGGAGGCTAGTGTGTCATGATATTCTTATACTAATAGGGTTCTTGAGTGGTTTATTCCAGCTCTTGTGCACCAATGTTTTTCACAAGTTTGTGGGTTCGATTCTGTTTTGAGGTACTTGGGTTTTTCTCCACTAACCCTGTTTTCCATCCACATTTAGCAATGGCTTGCCATAAAAATTGGTTGCCCAGCCAACAAAGTCAGTTTCTCACCAGACTGAAGTCCCCTGGGCAGACCAGTTAACCAGCGAACTTTGCTTTACTATACTAATGATTTGCATGTTAGACATTCTCTTTTAATGTTCCTCAGTTTGACTAAATATCTCACCTTGAACATTCTCAAGCCTTTGAAAAGGATTTGTCTGTCTAGAGAAATTATCAAGTGAGGGGCAAATAAGAATTTGAAGTAGAAACAATTAATTGGAGAAATTTTCTGCATGTTTTGGCATTTTATTGGAGAGGGGAGGAATAGAAATCTTATTCCACAGAAGATTGTGTCTCATATTTACTATTGGGTTTGTAACTGAAGACAGTCTGATGCAAGGATGGAGTAATTAAAGGTAACAGAATGAGTGGAATGTATTTACTAGGACACTTTTTGTACATGTGATATGATAAATTGCCAGCAGTCAGTCCATCACTGACTTGTGTGAAAGAAGCATCTTTTACTTCACTACTCAACTTTACAGGTACTGTAGTGAATACTAAGCACATTTTCTTGTTGCACCAAGTATTAATGGCAGAACTATATCATACAAAATTTTTGAAGGGTTTTTCACTAGTAAAATACTTGCATTAGGAGTACCTCATTTATTTTGCATTTTGCAAGAGGTCATTGTTATACAGCCAAAGATTTTTGTAATATGTTGTATATCATGTTTTTCAAGTCTCTAAGTCTCTAATGCAATAGAGCAGAGCTGGAAGAACCTTGATATGACAAGTTAAAAGAGTTATTCAAGTCCATTGAGCCCATGTCTTCTGATATTTTCTTCTTTTCTCCATGTTAACTTTCCCCTCCAGGCATTACCATCAGGAGGGCAGTATCCATGGAGTGTTGCTTTGAAGTTCCAGAACAAACCAAGAAATTTCTTCAAAACCATCTTAGCTTGTAAGTTTCAGAATTTTAACTTAAAACTTGAACCACTTCACTAATAAAATATCTCAATGTTTATTTCATAAAATTGGATGTGTAAAAACATAGTACGTGTAGACATTGAGCTCATAAGGAGGACATTTTAATTGGATGATTTGAGTGATTATGGCATTATTACATTATTATTACATATTTGGTACAAACAATACTGAAGGTACCAGGTAAGTGGGTATAGACCAGAGATCTGAAACACACACACAGTTAAGTGAGTGCACCCCTTACCCTAACTTAGGAAAACTTAATAATGTTCAGATAGTCTTTTACAAAAGCCCTTCACAGAAGGGATTTCCTGCAAATCCAAAGGAACATCATTCCATAGTCTTGTAAAGTGAACAAAGGGGAAGTTAAAGAAGGGCTGTGTTCTTGCAGTCCAGTGAATAAGTCTTCCTGGGGCACGAGTACCAAGTCTAACGAATTGATTAAATTCAGCTGGACAATGGCCATGAACAACTTTATGACCAAGAACTAGTCTCTGTAAAGTAAGGTTAATGTACTTGATACTGATAGTTTTAAAATGCTTCAGTCTGTCTTCATAAGAAACTTTATCATTTGAAAATTTTCTTTTATACAAAATTCTGGTAGCCCTCTTTTGAATAGCTTCCATACGATTTAAATGACATTCATTAAAAGGGTGCCAAATAGAACCACAATACAAGAAAACAGGTGAGACAAGAGTCTTATATAAAAGTAAGAAAGAATCATGCAGCATCCCATTTGTACAACAAGAAACAACTCCTACCAGTCTAGAAGCTGATTTACAAATACGATCAAAATGGTTGCTAATAGAAAAATTGCTGCTGAACAGAACATCTAGGAGTTCATAATTCTCAGTAACAGTAAGAGGATTGCTTCCACGAAAATAATCACGAAATAAGGTGTTGCTAGGTTTATACCTAGAGATGTTTCATATTAAAACTTAAAAACCAGTGAATTTTAGTTGCAACATATGCATATTCATAAATGAAAAATTGCTTTCTTTTTAAGGTGCTAAGTGCTAATGTGGAGCTGTTTAGAACTGATGCCCCAAGCTTAAAGGGCATGGTTTTAGCAAGATACTAGAGAATATTATACTCAGACCATGTATAATTCATGAATTGTTTGTAATGTATTATGTCTGTCTGTGCATATATGTTTACAGCAAGTTTTAAATCCTTAGGGCTGTTCTTTTAATTCATTGTTGTTATTTTAAAACTTCAAAATGGCCTGTGGCTAACATAATTAATCTGGCATGGTTCTTTACATATGGTTTTGGCAAAACATATTTTGATGTTAAATCACAGACTACTTGAAAATTTTTTGGCAAAACAATTTTGTCAGTGAAAGTTTTTGCACCCTCCTAAATGATACCAGTAAATTCTGTCAATGTGATGAAATCATGTACTGGTATAATTCTTGTATTAAGATGACCATTCCAGAGTTAAGTTGGATACAAATGGTAGTGATGCCAGGTCTGACTACATCAATGCCAGTTATATCAAGGTAATATCTACAACCCTCTGCTTTGTTGACGCTGCTATGAACTATCACTTCTGCTGTTGGATTATATGCTTGAAAAAGTTTGATCTCCTAAAAGCAACTTTTACCATTGCCTTGGGCACAAGCTTCAGTCTTGGTATTTTCATAGTTGTAATATGCTTAATGTTTGGCAGGTAGGGATGCAGTATTTATGTGATGGGCCTCATAATTCTATCTTACATGATTTTCCTATGGTTTACTTTTAAAGGGATGGTTTAAGCAAACATTTACTTTTCGTATGTGAAAGAGGAAATAAATCTATGCATTTTGGTGAAACTTCCATTCAAATCAGACTTGTATTTATCGAGATATCAGCAAAAAAGTTGCAACATTTGTGACCCAGAGGAAAGTGGAAGTTATATCAGTAGGCAGCTCCCTGATATCACTTCCTCACATTGATAAGGAATGCTTTTTTTCCTTTATTTATTCAGTCTGTTGTGTTGACCTTGCAATTAATAGGTATAGGACCTCCCCATGGGTAATGTAAAGTTTGTAATTTTCCCATGCCTCTCATGCAATCACATTGCGATAACATTCGATTGTTGAGGAGAAAATTGGTGACAAAATTTAAAGAAAAAAAAAAGACTGCTCATTAATGTGAGGGTATGACATCATATGTGCTTGCTTCAAGTTCACTTTGTATTGAAAATGTGACAACTTTATCTGTTGATATCTTGAGAACCACACATCAGATTTCAATGGAAATTTCACCAGATTGCTTAGAATAAGTAGTCTTCTAATATATTAAAGCTTGATTTGAGCTTAGACCCTTCTTTTAAGTATAGCTGGTATACAAATTTGGAAAGCTGCTCAAGTTAATCTAATTATCTGTAAACCTAAGTTACTTCTTTCAAACGTTGCTCTATTTCTCATTAACAAAGAGAGTGGAAAATGTTAAATATAGAAAAAAGGAGAAAATACATAATGCATTTTATATGTATGTTATGCAGCAGTTTTGCAGCCAAAAGGGCACAGTTTTTTAAGATGCGGATATTTATATCAGTCATGTAGTTTGTTAGCAATAAGACTTCCATAGAAATCAGTCTTGGTGCAATAAGTGACAGGTTTGGGTAATCTATAGCTCATTGAAATAGAAGGAGGGCCAAACTTCTCTGCTGGAACTAGATAAATATTTTTCTTTGTATAAAATGTAATGATGTGAATCACATATTACATTCCTAGGTTTAAGATTGATGTAAATGGTAGTGATTCTTCATCCATGGGCTGGATATGAGTTTGCTTTTATTTGAAATCTTTTTGTGATTGGCTGTTATTTCCATACTTTGATGTGTCTTCCAGGTTTTGCACTATTAATAAAACTGATTAGAATGCAAATAAGGTGTAAAGATGCACTAATATAACATTCTAGTAACATTTGCTTTCCTAGTCCAGACTAGTGTTTTTGCCAGTAGAGATGGGAGAAAAGATATAATGGTGTCTTGCACAAGGACTTTTGTGCCTTTCCTTTTGTAATGTTTGCAAATATAGAATCACGTAATTATTTTTCCTTTATACCAAAATTGCTTCTCTTTGCTCTTTGCATGTTTGAGAGTACTTGTTGCAGCTATAGGATTAACAAGTGTCAAGTCAGTATAAGTTGCAGACTGATAGAATTGGTATGATACAAAATGTGAGTAAATAACACTCTGTCTATTGACTTTACTGGTGTTTTGGAGAATTTGGTACAGGTACAAATTTTATTCTACAAGCTGTTGGTTGTCATAGATATCCTGTTGCTAATTTAACCTTTGCAAATCGACTTATCATTCAGTGGCAGTAAATATCTGGTCAGGCAGTATTAGGTGGTTTCATGAAATGGCAGTGAGACAACATGACTGTGTTTGGTATTCCTTTTGTGAATAGTAAGAACAACAGTTGTGATGAAGGACTGACTGTCAGTCTGTATGGGAGCCCCAAAAGTTCATGACATGTGGATGTCATTTTAAATAAAAGATCCCTACACATTTGAAGGTTGAAGGTTATGAGGGCACATATGTCACATGGTAAACTTTATGCAAAAATTACTTCAGATGAACTTACTTTGGCAGATTTCAAGTTGTAGTATCTTTGCAAATGCTGCATGTGGGATTGGGTTTAACCAAACAGTTAGAGCTAGTTAGTGGGAATTGTGACTCAGTTGTAGTCAACAGAGTTTAAAGGTAACTCTTAAAAGTATGACATCTCAAGAGGAAGAAGTGGATTGAATGCACGTTATGTGTGTGTGCACTTGAATAAGCACAATGCCCAGTACATCAAAGGCCCTGTTAAGATGGTATCATATAATAGGTCTTGGGATTGTTCGCCACAAGACTATGCACTGAGTTACATAAAGGTGATCTCCTTCAGCTTTGATGAAGGTCAGAGGTCATTTTCAGCCTCACATGCCATTACTGTGATGCCATTCTAGAGTTGCAGAGGACTTTTGTGAAATTGCTTCCTCTGTATTTAAACAAAGTGCCATCATATCTCCTTTGAAGTGCTAATTTCATGATTGTGTGACTCTAATTGTCTCTTCAGAAATGAGCAGTTAACAAAACTTTTTTACCGGTGTAATGATGATACTATGCTTTGGTGGTAGTGCAGGGATAATGTACTGCTTAGAAAATCAGTTTCATGTAATATTAGTGGAAAAAGTAATATGCTTGCTTAACTAAGTTGCCCCCTTCTTTATGGATTGTAGAACATGACAGAAGTATTGAAAGTATTTTATTGTGACATACTGTAGGCACAATGTTTCAAAACATAGGAAAAGTCCATTCATGTTTTTCAGCAGTGCTGAAGTCAAAATAGAAATGGCTGTATACTGGAGGCTAAGTTTTCTCTTAAATTGGAGAAAATTTCCTGATCATTTAGTTAGATGAGATTTAATGACACACCAACACGAATGTGTTATATAGTGTCAGCTAGATAAAGAGGTAAAGTTCAATTACGGTTCACGTTTAAGTTTGGTTTCAAATACGGTTCAAGTCCTTCCCTTTAGTCGTCTCTTAAGAAAGGCGGGAAATACCGTGGGCATATTCTACAACCTCCAGCCCACAGGAGGAGTGACAAACAGTTCATTTGACCTGTCAAGTACCTATGTACGGAATATATGGTCATTAGTTTACAGGATGTATGATTGCATTTCACAAAAAAGCTAATTTTAGTATGCATCCAGAGATCTAGATTTATCAGATCAAAGACTAGTAAAAGGATCTTGCAATTCTGCCTGTAGTGCAATTTTAGCACATTCTTATCTTGTGAATTAACATCGTAGAGCTAATTTCAGTCTTGTCAAATGTTTCAAGAAATGTTTTTGAAATGGGGGTTTTTATCATTTCTTTTTAGAATCAACAAGGAAAGACATCCTTTATTGCTGCTCAAGGTGAGTCTTTCCTTTTGCTTGTAACACACAGCATTTCTAACCTGGGAAAAACATTTGCTTGCCTTACAGAATAAGACACCCTGAATTTGATGGAAATTTTGAAAGTTGGTGTTGAAGAGATTGACCTACCAAGTTATGGTAGGAACCGGGGGCCACATATTCATGAACTTTTCATCCAAATAAACAGCCAACCGACTGTAGGCTTTTATAGTAGAATACTAAAATTATTAGTTACCAGCTATGGAATTGACAACTAAATGATTTGAATTCATGAAACCAAGAACCTATTGGCAAGTAGGAGAATTTAGTTGCTAACTTCAGTTTTGCTGTTTTGTATAATTTTGTTTAATGAATGTGATGGCAACAGATACAGTGGTGTGAAATGTGTTTAAGTCAAATCCATGTCCATCATTAGTTGATAACTAAAATCTCCACATTACTGACAAAGCCTGTGTGTGATTCATTTGGCCTTATATCTGCTGTCAGGGAAACATTGTATCAGTTTCTATGCTAGCTATTTAGAGATTATACCCAGGGTAATTGTTAACTTGAGTAGAAACCTAACATGAAACTCACACGAGTAATGTTTCATGAATACTAAATGGATGAAAACTAGGCTTTGTTAGCAACTTCAGGACTATTTAGCAAGCCCCTAATCTTCACAAGGTTTCTTGAATATAGCGTTTGGTCCCTAATTCTTTTTCGCTTATAAATCTGTGAGCATTATGTGTAGTAAAACTCTGCAACATGCATTGGTACTAGTTAGTACTGCAAGCACTGATTCAGGTAATGAACACTGAGTGTAGCATAAAGCATTCTTTGTGACAGAATTACAAAGAAAACTGTACTGGTTGGTGAGTTTTTGTTACATTTAATGAGCAAATATCAGAAATACATGTAAGAAACAGGAAACATCTTATTTGCAGGAGCTTAACCAGTGTAATAGTCCTGTACGCAATTGATTGATTTGATCATAGATCCTTGTTCTCAGGTTTGTAAAATGAATGTTTGCTATTTTACACTGAAGGTAATGATACTAAGATGAAGTCATCATGTGTGGCTTACTGTAGACAATGAAAATAGTATGAATTTCCATTAATATAGCGTAGACTAATAAAAGCGCTTACATAGGCACTACAAGAAGTATGGAAACAATTCTTGGCAATTATTTTCATTACTCTGCATTTGTTATTTGATTTATTTACTTAATCCCAAAGGTCCACAAGAGGGCACTGTTGATGATTTCTGGAAGATGGTTTGGCAGGAGAATGTGGAAACAATAGTGATGGTAACTGATAACATTGAGAAAAATAAGGTAAATGACTAGAAGGTTTCTGTAAGTTTTAATATATACACAAGTTATTAGGATTTTGGATGATGTTGTGATCAGGGTGTGCCAGAAAGATTTTGCCATTGAATTCCTCAGATGTTCAGTATACGTGGACTGAATTAAGACAGTATCATTATGGTATGTGTATGATGGCATTATCATTGTGCAAGCATGGATATGAAATATGTGTTCGTCCTGAGCATGGCACTTCAAGAGGGACAGGTTGGAACAACATTGTAGTTAAATACAGGTACCAAATTGATCTTGTGATTTAACTTCATTAATTAAGAAATGTTTTGCAAAGTATGCATAAACATCTTTCACTAGTAAAAGCTATACAAAAAGAATTCCTTCACAAGTTTTAATGTTTGCCTATCCCCAGTGCAGAGTTGACTATGCTGTTCACCTTTGCTGTTCAGAAGTATAAGTCATCATTAACAGTTATTGTTGTTTGCTTTCCAGTCATTTGCATCTTTTGAAAGTTTCCATTTATTAGTCTTTTAAAAATTGTCATTGCAGCTTCTTTGTTGCACCTACTGGCCAAAGAAAGTTCACATGAGTGAAGTCTTTGATAACATCACTGTCCTTCTGATTGAGTCTATCAGCTACACAACACACACAATCAGGAAACTGAATCTTCTCAAAGTAAGTGTGGCTGGAAATGTGGCAAGACTCTGTGTTTACTTTCATATAAATTGACATATATTGTGATATTCAAAATAAAATGAGCTTTTAGGATAATTTTTACAGGCTGCTTTTAAATTAAGCATGGTAGTGCTCTGTCTTAGTTACAGAGAAAATACTGTAGGTAGTGTAAAGATGTATTTTTTTTTTTTTTGTATGGTTTGATACTTTGAGAAAGATCTCACTGAACTTCCCATTCACAACTGCAAATACATGTGAGACACAGTGGCAGATGAGGTATTATGCTAACCATGGGCCATTTTCAAATTTCAGTACCAATGAAAGAATGCATTAAGTACATCTTTAAAACTGAAATTAGTGTTATGACTTTCCTACATATTTCAAAGGAAGGTTAAAAATAGCCTAGGGCAGCGCTTCTCAACTGGTGGGCCGCGGCTCACCGGTGGGCCACGCAGCTCTCCCAGGTGGGCTGCGAGATGCACCATAAAAAATAAAAAAATAAAGAAAAAAAGAATAACCTTTTTGTAAGTTGGGCACCTCACAAAAATTCTGAGAGTCAAAGTGGTCCTCGAGTTAAAAAAGGTTGAGAAGTGCTGGCCTAGGGAATACAAGGGACACTGTTCAATATAACTGCAACTCATTTGCATACAGGCTGGCAATACCTGATTTGCAATGGTTTGGTTTGTAACATATATACCTTGTGTTGACCTTCCATTTATTTGTGGTGTAGTCACTTGTCCCGGTGAATTTAAATAAATTTATTTGCTTTTCATGTCATTTCCCACAAGGGTAGTCACAAGACTGAAGTACACACAGTCACTCAAATTCAGGTTCATTCCTGGCCATATGGAAGTGTTCCTAAAGAACCAGCGTCATTGATATCTATCATCAAGAAGGTGAAATCTTTGCAGACAAATGGAAGTTCATCCCCCTTGTTAGTTCACTGCAGGTATGTACATGATTGAACTCTTCTGCATTTGTCCTGTTAATTTGGGGCTAACATTTAAATGTCTCTGTCAAAAATTACAAATGTGTCATTTACTCTTACAACATTGTTAATTACCACAGAGAATAGGATAACTGTTTGTCCAGTTAGATATTTTCAGTTACTTCATACAGCTACTAATGGTTAGATATCCCTTCCTTTATGATAACGATAAAATCTTGTTACATCTTTAGCAATGGAGTTGGAGCCACTGGTACCTTTATCGCTGTGTATGTTCTGATGGATACAGTTAAGAAGAACAAAGATGTCAACATATTTGACTTTGTGAAAAACATGAGGGATGAGAGAGTTGATATGGTTCAAACAAGAGTAAGTTGAACGATACTTGATAAAATAAGAATTAGAATGCTAATAGAAAGAAAGATAAAGATAAAAAGAAAAGTGCAATTTAGTAACTTTGTCAAAATTAAAAAAATTTTTACAGACAGATAAATAAACATTAAAGTGTTAATTCTGTACATTTAATAAGTAAGGCCAGAGTGTACATTTTTATTTTATAAAATACTGATAACAATGTTTGATATTTATCCCCAGGTTCAATACTTGTTTATCTTTGAGTGTCTGCAAGCTGTCTTACAGTCCACAGACTCACAGATATCATGTGATCAACTCAAGAAACTTGGTCATACTGCAATCAAACTGAAGTCTAGGAAAGAATACAAGGTAAGGTTTATAGGACATCAAAGGACAAATACTCTTGCAACAAAAAAAAAAAAAAAAATATGAGGAAGAAAGCAACCTCTGTTATTATGTCTAATAATTTACAGGTGCTAAGATGTGTACAATAGACTCTTTTCCCAATAGGAATTGCAAAGGATTGTGGGACAGAATTTTGGTGTGCATTGTTTTTTGCTACAGCAAAATGCCATTGACAACAACATCGCCTACCAGAACTCCATCCCACAATCCATTGCAATTGCTATTCGGACAAGGGTCCATTTGCTGTCAGACCCAGTTGGTCCATCAAAGCTCTTCAAGGAACATGTGACTTTAATCCTCTTGCTGAAGTTGGTATGAAGTCAGATGGGAGCTGAACAGTCAGATTTCTATGTATGTTTTTGCCAAACAGATTCTACATCAAACTGTTCTGCAAATGGAAATGCAGTGTATGTTGGCTGCAATGTAGAAGCTGACCCTGAGGGAATCAGTGTTGTATTTTGATATCAAACTGTTACATGTAGTAGTAATGTGTTGATGTGTAAAACCTGAGTAATTCAGTATGAATTGACTTCTCTTAGGTTCTTCAAGAATCTGTGATAGCAGAACATTTTGAAAATTATGATGGGAACTCATCTGACAACCAGCACAAAAACAGATTCATCAACATAATTCCAGGTGTGTTTTAGTCCTTCTTATTGTCAAAGTAAATGTTTGTCAGTGAAAATTTTTCTTGAAGTTGTGGCCTAGTATATAGTATAGGACTTACAAAAGAAGCATCTGAAGTATGCATTGCATGGGGAAAGTGAGGCAGTCAGATTAAGAGGAGGCTGGTTAGTTTGTTGTTAGGAGTGTTGTCATCCTCTTGATCTGATAGCTTAGCAATATACCCAATGGTGAGACCCCACTATATAGAGTTAGCTAAAAACATAAGTCTCCTACTGTGTGCTTTCTTCCATTCTTTTAATCATTTGTCTTAAATATGGTAAACATAGCTTGAAAGATTAAATGTATTAGCCACCTGGAGTTCTGAAGTCCTATCCATGTAAATACTGAGTTCCTTTGATTTTGAAAATTATTTCAGTGAATTACTGTATGTCCCTGGGATATGTGAAATAAATTAAATGTGCTCGATTTAATTGACAATGTAATATTCACTCACTTTGTTGCCTTTCATACTCCTATTTAATGCATGCTATTCCTACTCAATTACACAATTAACAGATATATTCTTCCTGTCTAGTTTTCAAATACTTTAATTAAATTTCAAATTGAACAAAACAAATGTATTTGATGCTCTCTTAGAACTAATAACTGTCTAGTACTTTTATTACTTTTGACATTACTCAATTTATCACAGTTGTGTGAAAAGAATATTGAAATTCCAAAATGCAGACATATATTTAATCTTTATGCAGTCAGTGCATGCTTCATTTTCTTTGTTTTGTAGAGGACATGTTCAGACCAGTACTGAAATCTGAAGGAAACACCTTTGGTTCTAACAGTTACATCAATGCCATACACTTGACAGTAAGTCTAAATTCTTTACTTTAAGATGTTGGAAGCTGTCTGTCAAGCCCCAAGTATCTCCATCAACTTAGATTGTTCAAACTGCACAGTTTTGAAGGCTGTATGGAAGGATTTGACATATCTCTGTTAATCTGTATCGAAAAATGAGAAGTGAAATATAAAAATAAAGGGGTGTATGTGGTGTTATAACAATGACTCATTATAAAAGCACCATAGTACATGTTCAGTCCTCCGTTAATAAGAGCAATCAACATAATTAACATAAGTTTATCATACCATCCTTGTCAGATGGCCATGCCATTGTGTACATCATCCATCCATTAGAAAAGTCCTAGCCACACTTTTATGGTACTTAACATGACTTTGTGATAATAAATGTATTTTTCACCATTTGTTATGCTTTAACTATCCAGGATTTCTCTGGAAGAGAATTCATCATGACACAGACACCATTATCATCTACAGTAGAAGATTTCTGGAGGCTGGTGTATGACTATGAATGTACAACAATTGTTATGCTGAATACTGTTGGTGGTTCAGATGAGGTAAGTTGGGTAACTTTATCCAATAGGTGCATGATTGTTAGCTCAGTTGGTGTCCTGTAAGATAAATAATTACCCATGTTGAATTTTAAGAAGTTGCTTATAGGACAGAGTGTACAGTTTTGTGATGTTTTGAAATGTATTTGTGCAATGTATTTATGTTTACTTTATTCACTTCCTATACGTTACAAAATCTTTTATTACATATCATCATGGCAGGTATAGAGGAGTTTCATGTGACGTCACGCGCAATGGATTCCCAGGCACTGAAGGGCAGAACACACACGCAGTAAGCGTATTTACAACTCCGTAGGTACTACTGTGACACAATGGACGCTTGCCCTTCAAAACATAAAAGACGCGCAATCTTGCCCTTCAAAATTGGGTCTAGTTGGTTAATGTCACGTGACTGATATCCCTCTATAGAGGGGTTTCACGGACATCACGTGATTGCATGCCTCTTTGGTTTTGAAGGGCAAGATCATGCATCTCTTTGGTTTTGAAGGGCAAGTGTCCATTGTGTCACAGTAGTAGCTATGGTTATGCCATGCGTGTGTGCTGTAAATACGCTTACTGCATGTGTTTTGTCCTTCAGTGCCTGGCAATCCCACTCATGTGACATCACATGAAATCCCTCTGTAGACTTTTGTGTAATGCACTGGTAAAATGGATGGTAAAATGAAGTCTAGATCCTATATGAGTTGTAAGCTTTGTTTCCTTTTGTTTCCTTTTTGCATAACAACTTTGTTTACTAGCTATTTTGCAAAGAAATCATTGCTAAGATACAGAGACCATGCAATAGAGCCTCGTTACAGACAACAATTTTTTCTCATTTCCGGAACCGTTATGTAAATATTGTAACCTTTGTTACTAAGATTTCATCCAAATTGCGTTTTTAATTTTCACTATCAGACTGTTATTCGGTACTGGCCTGGAGGTGCACATGGTAGTGCCCAATATGGTCTCTTGACAGTTGAATGCAAGAATACAACAGAAAGGGATCTGTGTATCCACACCCAGTTTCAAGTGGCCCACAAGAAGGGTGGAGAGGTAAATTCAGTAAAATTCTGTAAACATTTGCTTTTCAATTTAAATATGTTATTGATTGCTAACTTGACAGATGGCAGTAATAATACATACTCTTACAGACTGTAATTACCACTATAGTTAGTAAAACAAAGAATAAAAGAAAAGTTTCATTTTGGTCAGGTTGACCAGCTGAATGAAGCTTAGCTTTCTAATCAAAGGCCCTGCATATGAGAGTCAAACAGGTTACTTAGGCAAGTGTGTCCGATTAGACTTCTTACCAAGTAATGCTTACTACAGCAAAACTTGGATCCTTGGGACAATTACACTTGGTTTCATACCAACATTTGTGAAGCTCATTGCATTAGCAAACTGTCTTTTCAAAATTGCATTTACAAAGACCAAAGTTACATACCTTTATTAGTCTTAGATGAAGACCTTATCATGAAAGTTTTACCATATACATGAAATTTTACGAAATAGGCTTTGAGGAAAAGTACCATTGTTATTGCACATCCTGCCTAAGCATTCAACCTGGTATGTACATGCCACAATAGGAACATGAGGGACATAGATAATCTACTGGTAATGAGATTTTCTGAAATATTGATACACAGTACTACCTCAGACAAATTACAACCTGAAAGTGCCGGTTCAACATGCATGGGCTCTCAAACAAAGCTAATAACCCATTGCTGTGCCCTCAAGGATGTGCATCCCCTAAGACTATTTCTAAATACAATCAATTTTTAGTTGGATTACAGTTGATTGCTTGCAAGTATGCCCAATATCAGTACAGGCATCAGCATAAAACAAAAATACCATGCTTCTCAAGACAAAGGACCATATACAACACAGTTGGGTGTCAGCTTCCACTCAACCTGCTTGAAACTTGAAACAAAGGACAACATACAGATAAATGTTGTTTGTTCCATATGTATTATGCTAAAATAGAAATCTTTCATAAGATCAGTTTTCAGCATAACAAATGCCAGTACTGATTATGTTTGCATAGTACTGTATTATGTGGTTAAGTTGTCATGCTGAAAGTAGACATTCCAGCTAATGGTAGTCTTTTGTATTTGTTACATACTGATGCTAGATCAAATTGCAACAGTACATGAAAGACTTTGTTTCCTTGGGTTATGTCAACAAGTTAGATCAACTTTAGTAAATCCTTCTCTAAACATTTGTAGACACACTCATCTTTTATACAGTTATTAACTTTTGTTGTAAAATGTGTACTGAAAAGAAAGTGTCAGAATGGATGCAAAAATGTGCTTTGTGGTGCATTGTATTGATGGTTTTTTTGTTTTAAATTGTTCTTTACTTTTTCAGAAGTCAGTTTCTGTGGATCATTTTGCCTTTTGTGGATGGTCTGGGAATCAGCCAGATGTTTCCAAACTACAGCAGTTCATTAGATATACTGGAAACAAAAGCACAGGACCAGTGCTTGTCCACTGCATGTAAGTTATATCTTTAGTATAACTTCCATGTCTATTGACACAGAGATCAATAAAACTATTACCTGTCTTAACATATTCTTGAATTACTATAGAATTGACCCGTTTAACACTTCAGAGGAATTTGGTTACGAATGTTTAATTTCAACATAGCTCTTCTTTTAAAGTTAATTTTAGATAAATAAACATAGCAAGTGATAAGCATCTGCCCTAAAGTGGGACATTTAGGTAATGTAACTTTGATGCAAGTACCAAGCATACAGAAGTCTTTATATGCTATTGTTAACCCAAAGGAATGATAAAAGGATAACTTAAATTTCTTTGTCAGATACTTTCTCTGTTCAGTGTTAAGATATTCTTAAATTAAAATATCATTCCTGGAATCAGAGTAAACATATTTACTGAATGTTTTAAATTCATTTTACAGAAATGGAGTTGGACTGAGTGCTGTGTATGTCATTGTTAAGACAGAAAGTGAAAGACTGGAACAAGAGGGTTCTGCTGATGTATTTCAGTGTCTCACGAAACTAAGGAAGATATGCCCTCTTGCAATACAAACACAGGTTAGAACTTAGGAATAATTTCTTACCTTTGCTTGTTTTTATGCAGAATATAATCTTGTATGTATGTCAGTTCCTTTGATTTAATGGCTCTCTCATTAAAGGGAAAATGCAGTCACCCCAATCAGAATTAGTATACCCAGTCATCCTAATTCAAGAACAGCTTTTTTGATCATGTGACAGTGTTGTTGTTACTGGATTGTTTACTTGTTTTTCAAAGCAATTTTGGGGTGACTGCCTATTGCCTTTAAGGTTTGTAATGGTATGTATGCATGACTTTGAAAAGTGCTGACTAATATACAAATAATGAATGTTCATGAGTGTGATAGTATGAATTGTTTCATGAGTTGAAAGATTGAACGTTCTATTCATCTCGGCTTCGCCTTGTTGAACAGAACATTAAATCTTTCAAAGAATGAAATTTTTCATACTATTGCACGAATGAAAAACATTCAATATTTGTTTTATATAACACCTTATAACTTTGATCTAGTTGTTGGTTAAAGTGGTGTTTTGGCGGTCACTATGGTTCGTGTTTGTCCCCGTGGTAGCTCCATGGTTTGTTGTTTGCTAGCTGCGCATTAATGTACTGTGCCTATTATACGTGCAATATGCGATCCCCAAAACTGCATTGATTTATTGAGTTGTGGTATAGTTTGTACATACCGCAGTGATAGCTGACGTCACCGTCGTGTGTTACACTAATATAACACAGGACTATATGTTATACTAGAGTATTGCACGATGGATAACACATGACTGTGATGATAGTGCCGAATCACCCATGGCATGTGACCACCAATCCTCCAGTCAAATGTAGAGAAATTACTAAGGTGTTATATAATATCTTATATTAATCTCAGTTGTGAACAGTTGCGAGAAGTTGCACATCAAATAGTGTTTTTTTTTTTATCTTTCCAGGAAGAGTACACTCTCTGCTATCAGCTTCTCAAGGATCATCTAGACAACCCTGAAGAGTATGCTGTGGTGTATTGATACACTGATTGAATCATGCTTTAATAAAACATGATGGTTGTGATTTGGATGGGTGGAAAATAATTTACTTTCATCTGGTCATAGGCCTAATATTTAGAGATTAAAGTCAATACCTTATCTTGTTGTTAGACTATTACAGCATTTCATGCATACATTTTTAGATGTTGTTCTAAATCACTTTCATGTTGGTTTTTAGTTGTATTTTAATTTTATTCACATTTAATCTTTTACATAGTCATAAGGATGGCAAAGGATGATGTTGTTGGAAAAATATTCGTGTCTGGATTTACATCATTTGGGGCTGTTTTTTCTTCTTTGACAAAACTTTTGTGGTAAAATCATAAGGAGAGCTTGTAGTTTCACTACTTTGGCCATCCCACCTATCACAAGTTCATTTAACATGTAAAGATGCTGCAACAGAAATGTTGTGTATTAAAATATGAGCTGTAACAAAAAAAGTGGGGATTATTTGAAGTCTGTGCTTCCTCGTTGAGTGGGTGGTGAACAATATAAAATGTAAAGGGAAATAATCAGCATATCATTAGGCAGTTTTAATATAATGACTCCCTTTTGTAATTTAAAATTAGTAAAATTCTTGCAAATTTTACATAATTATATTCTCTCATAGTGCATGTTCAATGTGTTTCCAACACTTCTTACATGTTGATGATTGATGGTAAATGGAGGAACTGGTTATACTGGGATTTTATATGTCCTGCTAAACATTCAGGCCACAGCTGAAAGCCATTTTTAAAGTCCACAGTTTGTCAGTACTACTAAAGTTCCCAGCTTTGCTGTTGTATGGACGTCCTTTTATCAATACTTTCAAATGCAATCCACATTCTCCAGTTAGTGCAAGAAGTTTGTCAATTAGTAAAAATGTAAGGGATACACTCAGTGTGGAAGACTCAGTTTGGTTTCTACAGTTTATATACTCATGCAGATATATTCTAAACTAATACCTTTCATTCCATGGGAAAAACTGCTAATCGTTTTTGTCTTCAAAAACAAAGTTAAAATGTAAGGTTCCTTTCATAGATGCATAAGGGAGAGGGGAGTAGGGAGGCTTTAACACACTGGAGTTTAAGAAAAAAAAAACAATTTCTTGGGCAGAATATGGGGTTAACTTGAGAGATTTTCTCTGGACACCTGATCATCCAAGCTTTGTTTCATGTAAAGATGACCCACCCATGGGCATGGATCATGGGGGATGGGGGATGTGCCTCCCTCACTTTTTTGGAAGGGGGGACATCTCCAATAAGTCCCCCTCCCACTTTTTCAGGAATATAACATAGATTACGAATTTACACTACATTTTAAAAGCTAAATTGCGCCCAAATATGGCACCATTTGCCATATTGACACCTTCCAATCTCCTTTTTTTTTTCAATGGGTCACACCCCTCCCCTTAGACCCCCTGACCACGATTTGCAAATGGTGAAAAGTCCCCCACCTTTGGAGATGGATCCACACCCTTGGACCCACGCCTGGAAAAAGAAGAGCTGGCACAGCTATGAGCCTTTTCTATGAATACCTTATGACTACAAGGCTTATTCATGACACACAGAATAATTTTGTTCCATTGTAGAATGTTTTTCCAAGACATGTACTTACTCTGAGGATTTTAACACAGTGTTTGTCTCTTCCATTTGTGGGATTTTCCCTTAATTGAATAGATTTCTATTATACCATTATGTTTGATATCAGAAAATTAAATTTTATACTCAGAAATTTTCTTGGAGAATTCTTTTGTAACTAGAAAAATTTGCCTTGCAAGTTGAAAGATAAGGCTACATTGAAGCTTAACATTTATTAATGATATTGCACATTTTGAAAGTAACATGGTACATTTTGATTTCAATTAAAAAACAATGCTATGCAATTTGTGTGTCACTATATGTGTGTATTGTTTGTGATGCGTAAGATCTTAAAAAGATATCTCCCCATGTTAAAGAAATAAACTCTTGTGTAAATCAAACAGAGCAAAGGTCACACTAGCTGATAAGTTCACTAGATGTCAGATACTGAAAACTGCATTAATTTGGCTTTGTAAGGTGACATGTTTCCAGTTTGACAACAAAACATGCTAGTTTGTGCAGTTTTCTGTGATGGTACATAATTAATATTTAGCTACCAGTAGCCTTTAGTAAATTACACGGGAAATTTATTTGCACAATAGATGGGTGGCTACAATATTAACATTTTTCCCTAGGGGGATTTTTTGTTGGAAAAATTACCCCCACCATGAGTATTCCCCCATCATTAGTTTTCTGTTTAAACTGTACTGTTTCATAAAGTGAAACATGAATCATTTCATTGTATGTTTATTATTACTTAAAAATATAGGTAATCTGATGTGACTTGACTTAAGGAATGAACTATGAAGTAAGAAATTTCAAAATAAAAAACGAAAATAGTTATATATCATATGTAATTAAAGATTTTTAATTTTCTTATTTTTTATGTTTTGAATCTTTGAAACTGATCTACCTTGGTTATAAGAACCAAACTAAGAAACAATTCAAGCCCTCAAAAGTAATAGTAGCTTCAAATGTTTTGCACAAAAACCACAAACATGTTCAGGCCTTTCCTACAAAATGTTAATTTAAGGGGTGCTCCACCATTACATAAAACTGCACTTTGGCTGGAGTGCCCTTACCCTAAAAAATTTGTTTTGGGCTGATTTTGACCCTGTTATGAGAGAGCAGTGAATCCTTTGTTAGATGTATTTTGTAACAATTGGGTTGGAGATTTTGCTGTCAAAAATGGTTGAAATTGATGCCACCTGAGCCAATTGTGAGGTTTTGGAAAGACAACAGACCTATCTCATATACTGGTGAGTGATAAGGGGGGGGGGAGGGGGCTGGGGAGGGCAGATCACAAGTTTTCATTCATGTGCCTGTAGCTCAAAAAGACAGTGGTCATGCTACGGGAATTTTTTTGTGCCAGTAACAACCAGCTCGTGAGCTTTGCATTGATGGGTCACATGCTGGCGTTAAAAACTTTGACAAGGAGTGAGAAGCAGCATAACAAGGCCTGTTTTAGTGTGTAAGTCAATGGCAACAATTGAAGGTGGAGCACCTCCTTAAGAATCGTATATCTGTGGTAACTAACCACTTATTCAAGGGGAATCTCTGCGGAGGATATAAATACCTTGGAAAAATGGGGGGGGGGGGGGGAGGGGACAGTATAGACCAGTGGTTCTCAAACTTTTTGAGGGTGAGGGCCAAATGGAGAGGCTTTGATGAGCTCGAGGGCCGCAGGGGGGATCTCAGGATTCGAGAGAGGGTAACAACTGGAAAGGTCGAAATCCATACTTAAGAGGTCCCGAAGCTGTATCTACGGCAGACCGAAGCAAGAGTATGACTTTTTCATAGGAAGCGGTTCCTTAAGATGGTGATGCACTTTTGGAACGTCCAACAGGACTAACTCGACCTCAGCCCCACCATGGCTGGGGCTGAGGTCAGAAAATTTTGCTTTCCAAGCGCTCCAGATTGCAGGAAATCGCATTCTTAACCACAAATTTGCCTCTGCAATTGGGGTTGCGCCAGCCTTTGCTCGACAAGACGGTCCAGCTTCCCGACGGAACGGTCAGTAACCACAAGCCCCGACAAGGTTGACAGGTTGCGGAAAGGATGGCGAACGTGAAATTTTGGCGCACGACGCGCGCCGAAAATTTGGTGTACTGTTGAAGCAACTTTGAGAAATTGTTGTTTGTTGAGTGATCTGCCCTACACTGGGCAAAATACAGAAATTCGTTACAGCGGCTGGCCGTCGTGGGGGGGGGGGGTACATACATTATCGTACTCATTAAGACTCCCCGACAAAAATGGAGTTTCCCAGACGATAGGGGCCATAGCCCTTTACTTCCGCACCTGGCGGTACCCCTGTCTACAGTTCTTCAACATGTGTGAGTCACCAGTATGGTCATTTTGATGTTTATCATGCGTTGTTGCGGGCGAAAACTACCGGCACTCTGAAACGAACGAAGTCACAACAATTCTGTGCTTATCCTGCGTTACTGGTCATGCATGTGAGGAAGCTCCTGATCAATTATTCTCAAACGCGGTTAGATAGAGAAGTGGGTCTACCGAGTTAGAGGGCCGCATTTCCAAAAGTCGAAAAAAAATAATAACTTGATTGAAGGATTCTATTTCATTTAACAGAGCTGTGGAAAATGCGCGCCCATATAAAATGTCGAAACACATTGGTAGGGAATGCCACTGATTACATTTGATTTCGTTTTTACCGAAAGATAACTTGCAGAAGTTTTGATTTCAGTTACCAGTCAACACACGTTTAACACGACACATTTTTCAATTGTACATACAGTCACCTCACTTCTCAAATTAAATTTCCGAGATGTAATTTTTCTACAAGCTTTGTCACTGACAAATACAACTACCCCGCAGTGCGTCACTACATAACTATATGCCGCCGTGAACATAAAATGGTTGTCAACAACACGGCACACGAAATGAATATTGGCTAGATATGACTGATCAAGGAACATGTCGTAGAGTCTGCTACGTAGGCAAACTAGCACCACTTTAGGAGAGCGAATTTGGAAGGAGTTAAATAGTGACTCTAAATTATATAAGTGAAACATGCATGTCATAGATTATTCGACCCTTCTTCTACTTTTCTAAGTTTTTTCTTGTCGCATATGATTTTCTCAAAACGTAAAATCAGTTCAGGGGCCGCACCAACAGGGTCCGGGGCCGCATTTGAGAACCACTGGTATAGACCATGTTGCTGAAGTGATATATTCAATTTGTGATGTGTACGTGGTAGGAAAGAAATTGAAGTGCTCATCATTTTCAGGCACCTTTTTGCAATATATCCTTCCGCAATGCAAAGAGGCTTTTGAATGAAGTAAATTAAACTCAAGAACAACCACCCTGTGATACAAGCTGCTCTAGCTCAAAAGCCCAACGGTCATGGTAAACAAATATGAAATCATTGTGACATACCTACTTGTGCGCTTTCATATGAGGGGTAGCTTGGTCCCGTTGAAAACTTCTACACCGGTACAGAGGCAACGAAACGGACCAAAGTTGGTGTGTAAGTCAATGGAGGAATAATCAGTAGTGTGCTAGCATAGCAATAGCCGGATAACATTAATTCCAGAAATTTCCTCCGCGCCAAAATATTGCATGACAAATTTAGTCCCTAACATTTTTGGAGGGTGCAGTGTACACCATGTTGTTGAAAGGATGAGCACAACTTGTGACGTGGATGTTGTGGCAAATGAATTCAAGTACTCATTGCACAAAAAAGGTTGGAAAGTGAAGGTATTTTTTATCAACGTTTTGCCTATCCTTCCGCTATGGAAAAAGACTGATGATAATAAAGGGAAGTGTCGAATGGTAAGCTCCTGTCTTATATAGACGCTCCCCATGCTCAAAATTTCAATGGTCATGATTTTACTGACATTTGAAAACACTGTGGACAGCGACAGGGAAGTTATGGAATGACGGTGGGTTAGTGCCTGTTGAGACTTCTGCAAGGGTCCAGAGGCCACAAAACGGACCATACTTTAAGTGCTGAGGTTAATATTAAAGGAATTGTTACGAGTTCGTTAAATGCAGCCTTGTAAATCCGCCTGTGCAGGATCATTTAATTGAGAAGCGGGGGATGACTTCAAGTTTGACAAATGCCAAGTATATCGGGCTATGGAAGAGTATAGTAAAGTGTCTTCAACCCGGGACGCCCCAAAAGCCCTCCTGCTCCCTAGAAAAAACGTTGGAAACTGAAGGTATTTTATATCAGTGGTTTCCAACCGGGGGCGTTATCGCCCCGGGGGTGTTTGCAAAGATCGGGGGCGATAAGCGCTAAGGGGGCGGCAGGGGGACGTTTGAAAAAATGGGATACTCAATTTAAACCGAGGCTTTACAAGATACCAAAAGCTCCTCTCTAGCTGAACTGTCAAACTGGTTCGCACAAAAAGGAGATGAATGGAGTCAACAAGTTGAGTAGGTCTTATATTCCCTTCCCAGATGCCACAAAATCGCATCTACTGTAACAGTGTTTAATTTGCAATTTTTCTTGCAAGGACCCTCATATTCCCATCAGTGACAGTGAAAGCGTTGACCGAAGGGGTCATAGCTAAAAATTGTCCTGCAAATTTAACCTTGAATGTAGTTTTCTTCCTTGCAGTCCATGAACATGATATATTAACAGAAGTGACAATTGTAGGTAACTGTAACAAAATAGATAACTTTGGCAATGTAATATGAAGTAAAACTTTAAAAGGTTTTCAAAAATGCAGTTTTTCGGTGCTCCAATTTCTGCTTTCTCATTATTTCTACCTATTGGCACAAGTCATTCAATTCCCCATACCACCCCTACAATCCTTCTTCCTCCCGTGACAGGAAAAGCCCCTTTCAGCATCAAAGGGAACTCCCGTTATTTATTACTGAAGTACAAACTGGGCTAAAGCTGATTTTGCAATCTTTTTAGTTTGTATTTATGGTTATGAGGTAATCGGAAGATAGCCAAAATTTGACTGACAGTGCGTCATTCTCGTGTCAACAATATCGTAAATACTTCACAGCTTCCGGGGGCGAATCCCCCAGTCGCCAACTGGGATGTTGACTTTTGGCCTCATCGGGAACAGTCCACAACTCGATGGGGCCCTAGCAAAGTCAGTTAAATACCAAAGACGTTTCTCCTCTCTTGATCGCGATCAAGCCTTCCAGCTTTTGTAAATCGTGGGTTAAAGTGGCCATCTCAAAAGGGTGTCAGTTTCTTAAGTCCCGCATTGCTTTTTTGCTACCCTGGGTCTAACCCACACGTAAAAACGATGTATACCACGGTAGGTCTACCGTTTTATTTCAGCATGTTTTGTTTTATTATCGTCGTTTCGTCCATAGAAATGGTAAGCTATAGTATGGGCGTCAGTCTTTACTCGCATGTGGGGGAGGGGGGAGGGGAGAAACATGGCCACTTCTGTCAAAAATTTGCTGTGTAAAAATCTTAAGTCAATGGGTGTATTTCCAAAACGGGGGGACGTGTCCCCCTGTCTCCCAGGATTGACGCCGATGAGCTATTGGCAAGGGGGCTTTTGCGCATCCTCGTTTGGTGAAAGGGGCGTTTAGCTGGAAAAGGTTGGGAACCACTGTTTTATATCAACGCCCCTATCTTATTATAGATGCTTTCGATGCTCAAAATTTCAATGGTCATGATGTTAGTGACATTTGAAAGCACATGCCCTCACCATGGTTTGCGCTGATGCTAAAAAATGGATGCGCCCAAAATTTCAGCAAAATTAACTTATTCTTAAGCATAAGCACATTACACATTTTCGTCTATCATGCATTGATCGTCAGTATGAGATGGATTTAGCATTTTACATGGTCACAAATTACAGAAATTTGCGCTCTACTATCTTTGTCACCAGAGTTTCTCATCTATCACAAGTCCACGAGAGTTTCAGAAAAAAATTGGAATCACAAACGGCCTAGATTGCTGGAAAATGCCCTCTAAAACACGAGTTGAGTGGGGTGGGTTAGTTGAGTTGTAGATTACAGTATTATTACCGCTTTATAGGTGTAACTGTTTCCACTGAGGAGTGATTGTCCAGTTAAGCTCTTAAGAGTTTTTGCAATCTCTCCCTTCCCCCATTTTACAATTATCAATTATGTAATTTGTATCTAAGCTTAAGAGTGGTCTTAAGTAATTATGTAACGATGTACTTCATTGTTTCCTCTCAAACATATCTTATTAGCCAATCAGCTTATGTACAAAATTTGTATATGTGTATTGTCACAGTTGCCAAGTTGCGGGAGAATCAAATAAATGAAATGAAAGTTGTCACTGTAGTTTAACACGGTCCATCATGCGTGGGGCCCCACGCCAAAAATGGTGGGAACTGACATTAACCGAAACCATGGTTCAAAGGGGCTGCCACAATGGCCTTGTTAATCACCCACTGATCTATAGGGAGGTTTCATGCTTGCAAAAGTTAATCACCGCAACCAAGTGTTTTTTTTTTTTGTTTTTTTGTTTTTGTTTTTGTTTTTTGTTTTTGTTTTATTTTTGTTATTTCCTTTTATTCTCTTGCATTAGGTTGTCTTACCTCTTTTAATCTTTTACTTTTCGTATTTCTTTTTGTGGCATCTTCTATATTTTAACGGCTTAAGTCGTATCCCTGTTTTATGGTAATGTTTTGATGTAATGTTTCAGTCCGTCTTTCTTCCGGTGTAATTTGTTCTTAAACCAATTTTACATGTTTACCACTTCATACTTATTTCGTTTACTTTGTACCAAGTGTCCCGTGGGAGAACAGTCCCATGGGACTGAACGGTTACCCTGGTTAAAGAAAGTTTAAAAATAACACAAAAGTGCTGGAGGGCAAACAAATGCACTTGCATGCTGTATCATGTACTAAAGCAATGCTTGGTAGTGGTGTTTGGCACATTTGTCCTCCACAACAATTAGCGTGTCCATTGAATTTGACCATATGACCTTTGGAACAAGCTCCCTCTACCATTAGCAAACATAAAACCATAGTTGGCCATCTGACGGAATTTTCATCAGACAGAACCAGCTCAGTCATAATTAGATAATGTGTGTGCAAAAGAAAGCAAAGCTTCATACAGCGTAACCTCAGTGGCGGATCCAGGGGGGGGGGGTCGCCGGCGTCCGGACCCCCCCTCAAAATTTTCAATGTGCCCTTTTTCAAAAAATGTTTTTTTCACACTAGCAAAAAAAAAAAAAAAAAAGCGAGATCGTTTCACAGGTAATGACAGTGTTGTCCAATTCCGAGCCCTTCATCCAGTATCGACCAATTCACTGGTCTAGCCATGTATCGCAGAAACTTTCGGCAATATATTTGACTACGGTAGCCTATATTGGCCGCCTCGAAACCCGAACAGTGCAATCGTTTTACAGAGAATGTGACTACAGTATGTCTGCGTGACAATCAGGCATTCTAATCACTTTTCGCTTGGAACCACGTGTGGTGTGCTTGGGCATTCAGATATTACGTCATACTCACTAGCTAGTGCTTTATGCAACGTATTACTATTGGGTTTTAATATTGATTCCAAAAGGTCATTGCTAGTCAGTCTTTTGATCTTACAAAATAATGATCTGTTCACACTCCCTAAACGCTTCATCTACGAAACCTTCCCTCCACCCTCTAGTATCCATCCTCTCGTGAAAAGAGAGAGTAGGTAAATATGTTTCGCTATGATATTTATAGTCTGGAATTACTCTCTTCTTTTATAGTGTTGACCTAGCGATGGCAATAAAAAGCCAGTCTTAGGTCAAGTCCACAGCCAAGAGTTGAACAGAAGTCACAATAGACGAATCGGTGTTTGTTTGATTTTAAAATTACTATATAAAATCACCACCAGGTCAAATAACGCCATGTCAGTCGGTTCAATTTTTTTGACGTCTTCGGACCGACGACCGGTTTGCTGTCGCAAATGAAAAGCAAACATTCGACTTCAGTCATCCGTTCTGACAGTGTTTTTGACAGTTGCGCCACAACTTTATAGGGAACACAACATACAGTATTTTAACCTCCGCCCCAGTCGAGATAGCGGTGGAGCCAGGTGGGGGAAGGGTTCATGCCCCCCGTCTGGGAAGGCTGGCCCCCTATTGAAGAAGTTTAACAGTTTCGTAGGGGTGTCTTAGTCGAAAGTACGCAGCCTCCGACGACAACTAATCGACGGTTTACCTGTTTTTTGCCCTCCAGAGGATAATTTCTGTAATAAGAACCCAAAATTTTAGCGCGCTACGCGCGCTGTAGAGTCGCTCTATTTTTTCAATAGTTCCATTCCACATAGCAGGATAGCACAAGTCCTGCCCACCTTACCAAGTAACATATGGGAAGAATACATAGTTTATGTAAAGGTCGTAACTTTCATCCCACATCGCAAAACCTAGTTGGTGTTCTCTTGTGTGTGTCATGCGGTACAGTCAGTTGGTGAGCGACTTACGGAGAAAAGTTTGGCTATTTTATCGTGTAGTCCAGGTGTTTTCGATACAATGTATGTTACACCCGATACGGTCTACAAACCCTACAGTTCTTTCTTTCGTTTCGTCATATGTTTTATGTGTAAGCCTATCAAAAAATTTCACCCGCTTCGTGCGCTTTTCAATTTCACGATTCAAAGAGCACTATCAGTGCGCAACTCGGATCAGGAAGTATTAAGTGATATAATGCAAAATATGCCTGCAATTACATGGGATAATGAGGCTTCCACATTTGCCCTTCTCATCATACCCTTGAACAGGGGCGGCGCCAGGGTATTTTGAAAGGGGTGGCAAACGTGGGGTGAGTAATCGCCGTCCTGCGAGAGTGGTCGAAGGGGAGAAGGATACCCCTCCTTTTTGAGAAAATTTTGTTAATTTAAGGTTGCTTAGATGCCAAATGGTGCTTTCATTTGTTATATTTTTGTACTGTAACCCCACCCCCACAAACGTATGCCTTAAAAACGTTATTTAGACGATTTTATTTTTTGAGCTAAAAGCCATAGGGGCGGCAAATGCCTGCCCTGCCACCCCTGTGGCGCCGCCTCTGCCCTTGAAATAGGGAATGTCGGAACTTGGGGTAGCTGACATGGCCCGGCCCCCTGTTGGAAAAATTCTGCCACCACCCATGGTCAGTTTACTTATTTTGGCTTTCATAAGGGTAATTTCTGGGATGAAACCCAAAACTTTCGGTACGCTTTGTCCACTCTTCCTCAGTTCAGTTATACTTGGTACAAACCCCCTCCCCCTTTTCAAGTTAATAAGTAGAATACATGGATTTATGTAAATGTCGGGAATTGAATCGCATTTCGCTAAACCTGGTTAACGTTCACTTGTGTCTGTCGTACGGCACGACTAGTGACTCGAGGAGGGAAGTACAATAAAGTTATGCCCGATAGGGCCCAACTGTCCGCTCAATTGTTCTATATACTGATGTAAGCTTTTAGTACAAATTCTTATAAGTGTAGGCTTACCCAAAAAAATTTCGCGCGCTTCGCGCGCTTTGCAATTTCACCTTTTAGATTCCAGGTTTTGATTCCAGTTTTTTCATGTCTTTTGGTTTAAAACTATCCTTTCTTTGTCAATATGCGGTAAGTTGTGTATTCGCTGACGTTTATGGGAACCAAAATTTTAAAAAAATGAATGTGCCCTTTTTATGTTGGACCCCCCCTCAGAAAAGACCCTAGATCCGCCCCTGAACCTCCTATTGAATATCAAAGGAACTGGAATCAATGATGCTGTGTGCGAAGGGGGTGTTGTGGTAATGACGTAATCATGCTTATTATGTTATCCCAATATTCATAGGGAATTGGTTTAATTTGCATGCAAGAGGGTGGAAGATTGACGAATCATCACTACTTCACAAAGGAGGTTCGATATCAAAGGGAAGTTCGATTTAAAAAAAAACGAACCCAGTGACGAACCACTCGAAACCCCCCGACGTACGGGTCTGTTTATCCACAGTTGTTAAATAAAGGACGGAAATCGCATTTGCGGCAATCTATAATTGTTTTCTGGAAGAGGTGCGAAACGTGTGTATGTTGAGGGATGTTTTTTTCGGATTGCAGGGCAGGATCCAAGGGGGCGTAAGGGGCGTACGCCCCCTTTTTTGGTAAAGCAATGATTTTTGCAACAGAATTTTACATCTCCAAGCCGATCTTTTTGCACCATGCACTTTGTGCAGACGGTTATCTCCCCCCCCCCCCTTCTCATATTCCTGGATCCGGCCATGGATTGATGTTAAGAGTGGCATACCTGAAAGGAGTGCTGTAGGCCCAACCTTGTTCTTGGCGTGTATTCATGACTTACTGGATGTTATTACGGGGTGCCCGATGACGGTTTTTGTGGATGATACTAAGCTCGATAAAAAGCGGATCTGTGGAGGATGCAGTTAGGCCTACTGCAATTAGGCCTAGCTATTGATGATGTTTTTGACTGGTCAGTAACTTGGTAGTTTCGCTTAAATTTTATCCCGATAAGTACCAGATTCTAAGGTTGGGTAGAACTGCTCCTACTTTGACTTATTCTATGGGAGTTATGCTTGTGCTAGACACAGTCTGGAGATAAGATCAGCATGGTGTTCTTCTTGATAATGAGTTAGCTTTTCGAGATCATATTTCTCATGGTATTAGTATTGCCGAAGCGAATGGTGTCTTGGGTGCAATTAGAAGAACTTTTCGATTTCTGAATGATTCTTTTTTACTTTTGTTGTGTAAGTTCATTGTGAGTCCTACTATAGTGTATGGTGTTCCAGTCTGGTCGCGTTTTTGGAATGATATTGATGAAATTGAGGTTGTATAAAGGTGTACAACTAAACTGGTTCATGGCCTTAGCGAAGTTCCTAATCCTGATAGGTTACATACTGATTAGATAATTTTGCCTTGTCAAATTAAGGTAGGCCTACAGGAGGCTCCGCTGTGATATGATTTATATGTACAAGTATTTGGCTGGTGATATGGCAGCAAATGTTACACTTTTTCAGAGGGTTTGTAATAAAAATGTAGACATAGATTCTTTACTAGACGAAACATAGACGTTTAGAAGTTGCTCCCAGCTCAAGTTCGTTACTGCACCGTCCTTAAACGGATTTAAGTCAAGCTTTGACAAATTTTGAAACGAAGCAATTTTTACTTTGATTACAAGGCGGACATGATGGCCAGCTAATTGCTGAGTGACTTAATGGCCTTCGGCCAACAACGTCCTTAACTTGATGACTAAGCCTAAACATCACATAGAGGCTCTTCACGTTATGATGGTCCCACCGGGCACGGAATGTTTGGGATATTTTGGGAAGTTTCCATAAAAACCATGAAAAATGTAATGTTCAGGTTGGGATCAAGGTTAGGGTTAGGGTAAACAATTGTAACTGCCCCCATTCGTCCTGGGAAAAAAAAATACGCGTCCTGGGTTAAGCTGTTCCGCCATTTTGGACTTAAAACTTAATGCACGCGTTACACCTACATTGTGTACACACAGTATCGGTCAAAAGTAAAATGCTGTGTTCTTCTCTCCAACTTGAAGAAAGCTAGCTAAACTGTCAGGGGGTCTGTGAGTTATGTGTGTTGGGTTTGTAACGATCACATAGGCTATTAAATACTTTATCGGAATATCTTCACAGAATTAAGCTCGCCGGTATATGTACTGAGCACTGCAGTGTAATCGCGAAACCGTATAGGAACTGCAGCGTTCAATATTTTTCTGAAGAATCCCAGGAACCCAAATCTCAAATATGCAACTCTAAGTTGCATTACCGTGTTGGAAATCGCCGCGATAAAAAAACTGAAGGCCCTGTGATCTCCTTCGCGATTACACAACAAAAGTTTGCTATGCACACGGACTTCTCATGTCATGGACGGAGGATCACGTAATCAATACGGTCGTATGGCAAGCCGTTTTAAAATTTACCTCGCAATTCCACTGAATTGAAATTGAATTCCACTTAAGTGAAATGCATTTTACTTAAGTAAAATGCATTCCACTTAAGTAGAATTCAATTCCACTTAAGTGGAATGCATTTTGCTTAAGTGAAATGTATTCCACTTAAGTGGAATTCAATTTTACTTAAGTGAAATGCATTTTACTTAAGCAAAATGCATTTCACTTAAGTGGAATACAATTCCACTTAAGTGAAATGCATTTCACTTAAGTGGAATTCAATTTCACTCAAGTGGAATACAATTCCACTTAAGTGAAATGCATTCAATAGAAGTGTTGCCATTTCCACTTAAGTGGAATTGTATTCCACTTAAGTGAAATTGTATTCTACTTAAGTGAAATGTATTCCACTTAAGTGGAATTGTGAGGTAAATGTTAAAACGGCTTGCTATAAGGCAAGAAGCTATGCTGTGTGCGAGCATGTGTGTACAAACTGTATGGCGGCCGGCTAGTTTTTTTTCGTAGGATGAAAATGGAAAAATCGGTTTTTCAAAATTTTTTAAATTTGTTTAAAAATCATGGTTGGGGTTATGATTAAGGTTAGGGTTACGTGGACAAAGGATATTTGACCTGTTCTTTCATAATCCGGCGTCAGAATTACAAAAAAATTAGTCGGAAAGCTGTTATTTTGGAATTAGGGTTGTGGCCAATTTCCAAGAAGCTGATTCGTCCATTGGCATGATTCTTCCATTTGCCTACGAAAAAAAAAACTCGCTGGCGGCCGAGTCCCCATGCGATCACAGCTGTTTTGGGGAGTGAGCACTCTTGTTCCTATATCCTACTCTATGCACACAAGGCAATAGCAGGCAGCCATATTGGTAAGCCTACTCGTGTATGTACGGTGGCGACAATTTACGCATAGCACGTTAGTGCAATATGCTCTGTCCATGTATGTAAGAAGTCCGTGGCTACGCATCAAGAAACCAATCAAAGAAGGTATTAGCCTACACATGATAACCTTTGACCAAAACATTTGTTCACAGATTGCATGTTACTCGCAATAAGCTGGACATCCAAGTTGGCTAAGTTTGTTGTTGTCACATGATGTCTTAAGTTTGTGACGTGAAGAACCTACCAGAGAAATCCTAAACCAGTTGAAAAGGGCATTACTGTCATCCCAGACAGTTCCAATTCTTCCAACTATAGCTCCTTCCGAAACTGTATAAATCTCCTTGTGCAGATAGAAAACTATCTTATTGCTTCAGGCTATGTCCTGGTGAGCATGATACAACGTTACAATGTGTAATCCAAACACTCTTTCTGCATTGTGTGGAATGTGAGTTATACTCTGCATGATATGAATTTTAAAAATTTGATGTCAGTGAAGAGCATGAACCAACTGAGAATTTTGATACCCCACACAAAAAATGACGCACTGTGGGGTGGTGACCTTTTGTCTACAACGAAGTAATTTTGACCATTTTGCACAGTGTTTTCTTAAAGCACTGAAACATACATTCACAAAGAATCTACCATTCTATGAGAACAGGGTGAAAAGTGAAATAAAGAAGTATAAGGGGACTTCATGCAGAGAAAGGGGAACCCTTTGCCACATTGCAATTTTATATTTTATATTTTTTATATTTTATATTTTACCTGTACACGGTTGTAGCTAGCAAGATCTGAGTGTGGAACGGAAATCACGGGAATAACTATCTAAGCGCAGCGCCTCCATAGTTGGCGCGGAGCTTATAGACAATTTTGGCAGAAAACATGCTTCCCAAATTGCAGGAAATGGCACTTCCCGTCTGTGGCTTTTTTTCTAAGTTTAACATCCTAAATTATTATATATTATATTGTTATATTATATTTGTGAGGGTTGGAGGGGCTTCATTTTAGCATGAGTATGGGTCGGCAAAAGTCAGTGTAGGTCATTACCGTCCCTCGCCGACCCACCTAGCCTAGCCCTGTACCCACTGGCGTAGCCACGGGGAGGGTTTTGGGGGTTGAAACCCCCCATGACCCAACCATGAAAAAAATAATTGCAAAAAACACATGATCACTATAAACTTTATTACATTTGGGGCACAAATATTGCACCATTTTGCATCTGGAGACCTAAAATAGCGGTCCCCCCCCCTTAGACCTTTCCCTCATGTCGTACTCCAAAACCCTCCTTATGACACAATCCTGGCTACGCTACTGCGTTTACCTGTACACATAACGTAACATAACAGGTTAAAGGGCAAAGGAGGGCTAAGGCCCCATAAGATGCCCTGAAGTCCATACAACCTTAACTGAAAACAAACAACCAACCAACACCAAACGAGCCCAGCATAAATTAGATCTTACCACAGTTATGGAAGAACTTGCCAATGTTAACCTTAAAACAGTACACAGATGTGGAGTTAACTACCCACTCAGGCAGACCATTCCACTCGTTAACAACTCTATGAGAGAAGCTGAACTTCCTAATGTCGAGCCTTGCAAAACACTTAACTTGCTTCTTACAATGGCCTCGAACCCGAGAATTACTTTGAACCCTTAAATAATTGCAAGATGACAAAGGATTCCTTTCAGAGAGAAATTTGTACACCTGAAGCATGTCCCCCCTAATCCTTCTTACGCCTTGATGTAGGAGACGCAAGATTGTACTTGCACTTTTGATCTACCAAAGACGTTGTTTAGTCACGTGACTAAACTTTTCACCATTGACAAAGAAGTAGGTCAAGCAAGCCCTGCCAGACAAAAACTTAGGTAAGTACCCCCTCTTTAAATAAAAAGGCCTAGCGCCTTCCCACACTTACGACGTTCAGTGGATGACACATAAAATGCATCTTGCGATGTTGGCTTGTCGTACGTACAGTACAGGCTACATATGTACTATAGAGAGCAGGATATAGAAACTTACATCCTGCTCCATGATTCATTTGTACCGAGGAAAAATTTGGCCAAAGTTCCAGGAAGCAAGTGTCCATGTCACATCTCTTCGCGTAAGTTAGCACATAGCTACTAATTAAACAATTGTGCGTAACCTTAGCTGGTTTCGTCCACACAAAGTACTACAGAGGAAGCGACCATAAATAAAAAAGAACTCTGGGCCAAGTAATTGGAATTTAGATTCAGAAGCAGACAGTTTCCGAAAAGTTGCAGACTGTCTCAGCGTTCCTATCTGTTGCTTAGGACTCCAGTCTTAATTAACTAGGCCAAGTTTACGTTGACATAACGCATTGTCGTTCTTTGCCCCTGTAGCTTACTTATTGCTCAGCCTAGCGTAGCCTAGGCTATATCATGCCTAGCCTAACTTAGCCTTGGCTAGACCTGTGTAGGCTGAACTGTACAGTGTACGCTGAAATCGACTGACGAGGCAACCTAACCTGCATCGCAAAAGTAGTCGAGGTGGCAGGAGGTGCCCATATCCACTCGTGCTTTGCATACCATGCACAGGGTAAAGGATCACCTCACCGAATCGATCTTATTGTTGATTCTGTGCTGTTCATTGGTTCAAACAGGTATGGATTTGAAATTTCAATAGGCTAGACCAAGTTTTCCTAAGCTAGGCCTAACTGTAGCCCTAGCCCTACCCTAGATCAATTCCTAGGTCTGCATGCAAGACCCTTTTCCAAATAGTAATTACGCCTAGGCTACGAAGTATTATGGAGTAGCCTAGCCAAGAGTTTTGGTGTGCACTGTTTTTTGCCACAGTAAAATGCCTTTGACGTACTGCAGTGTACCACAATAGTCCCTCACTCCTTTGTTTTAATTTGTAATTGCTAGTCTAGACCTGTCAGTATTTGGAAAGGGCCTAGACTAACCCATTAACAGTGCTACTGCTCACAGGCGTTCGAAACATAATGTACAATTACTACACACATACACTATAATAAGACGAGGTAATTCATTTCTTACAATATGTACTGAGAAGAAGTAGGCCTAGGCCCAGTCGCACTTCACTGCCAGTGCTTGCTCAATTTAAATTCATTTTTCCTGAAATGGCAGATTTCAGGTAATTTTAGATTCCATTTCAGGAAAAATGAATTTAGAGTGTGGAAGTACTGGGTGGCAATGCAGCCACGGCACTGGGCTTACTTCTCAGGTCGAAACATCTTACCTTGTCTTATTATATATGTAGTGTGTAGTATATGTACGTAATGTTTTACATGCCTTTGCTGCTGCTATAGTGCTAGGCCTATATGTGTTTCTGTTACGCTCCTCCAACATAACCCTTGTGCAGTGTGTACCAATTTTTCACATTCCCCGTCATATTATCCAGGGGCCTGTCACTCTCTCAGAAAACATTTTCTGACCATACTTTGTCCATCTTTCACACATTACATCTGTAGATAAATACCCTTACCCTGGCAAACTTTTTTAAAAAGATATGAGATTTGAAGCCGAAAATCATGCTTCACTCTTAGACCAGTGATGAAATATGTTCAATTGCAGATATCATGTACTTGGAAGTACCGTTCTTTACATATTCATAACATACCTACTGATACTTAGACTGGGAGAAAAGATGGATGATGGAGTTTCAACTTTCACCTCAACAAATGCAAAGTCATCAGCATTACTCACAAACACCAGCCAAAAAAGGAGTTATTCCTTGTGGCTATTGCCCGACAGTCGGCAAATTAGAAGTTCAGTTTTCTTATTTTCCTGACAGCAATCCACCAATCATATCACCCCAACGAGCTTGCGACGTAAAAAATGTTAGTTGGGGTGGTGTGTGTACCGACAGAACAATGTATAATTCTGTGGTGTGTACATACGTAGGTGTGGTTACTACTTACAGATCAGCACAATATGGACTATACCGTTTGCAAAGTGCAATTGTCCTTGCAATACAACCCTTCTACCAGGCCTCGAATTAAGAATCGAAGAGGGCAAGGCATTTTTTTGGGGGGGTGGGGGAGGGGACAAAAAGATTGCCTTAAATTTTTGTCCAAAACGTAGGGCACCAAGGCCAGGGGCGTAGCTAGGATGAAATTTTTAGGGATGCATAGGTACCAAGGGGGGGTTCACAGCATTGATCGCCATCCTTAATTCTTACAAAGTTTATTACGACACACTAGTACAATGGGAGGGGGCTAGCAAACATCTGGGGAGGCCCAGGCCTCAGGCCTGCAATGTATAAATAGGTCAGTTAACATGGTCTCATCAAAAACGCAGTTAAAAATGTGCGTCAATGTCTCAAACGCGTTTAACGGGAAAGCAATTAGTGCGTTCCTTTTTAAGCATGCGATAGTGAACGTCTCATATTTACCCCAATAATGTGTGTATGACCGCACTATCAAAGCGCACGTGGGTTTACCTTTTTGGTTTCGATGATAAGAGAAACCAATGCATTCATGATGGCGTGTGTGTGTGTATGTATGTGTGTGTGTGTTCGTGTGTGTGTGTGTGGGTGTGTGTGTGTATGTGTGTGTGTGTATGTGTGTTTGTGACACTTTGCTCATTAACACGATATCTCAAGAAGGGAAACTCTGACGGTTCTCAAACTTGGTACATAGATGCCCCATATTAAGAGAAAGAACCCTATTGTTTTTGGTGGGGTCAAAGGTCATCTGGGGTCACCAGAGGTCAAACTCTGAAAACCTTGTTAGCAAGATATCTCAAGATAGGAAGGTTGGATAAATTTCATACTTAGTAGGTAGATGCATTATAGTAAGAGGAAGAACCCTATTGTTTTTGATGGAGGTCAAAGGTCATTTGGGGTCACCAGGGGTCAAATGCTGAAAACCTTGTTAACACGATATCTCAAGATAGGAAGGTTGGATAAATTTCATACTTAGTATGTAGATGTGTTATGGTGAGAGGATGAACCCTATTGTTTTTGGTGGAGGTCAAAGGTCATTTGGGGTCACTAGGGGTCAAATCTTGAAAACCTTGTTAACATGATATCTCAAGCTAGAAAGCTTGGATTGATTTCATACTTAGTATGTAGATGCCTAATGGTGAGACAATAAACCGTGTCATTTTTGGTGGAGGTCAAAGGTCATCTTGGGTCATCAGGGGTCAAACACTGAAAACCTTATTAACACGATATCTCCAGGTAAGAAGCCTGAATAGATTTCATACTTAGTATGTGGATGCATTATGGTGCAAAGGTGAACGCTTTCATTTTTGGTGGAGGTCAAAGGTCATCTGAGGTCACTGGGGGTCAAACACTGAAAACCTTATTAACACAATATCTCAAGGTAGGAAGCTTGAATAGATTTCATACTTAGTATGTGGATGCATTATGGTGCGAAGGTGAACGCTTTTATTTTTGGGTAGAGGTCAAAGGTCATTTGGGGTCACCGGGGGTCAAAAACTGAAAACCTTGTTAACACGATATCTCCAGGTAGGAAGCTTGGATAGATTGTAAACTTGGTATGTGGATGCATTATGGTAAGAAGGTGAACCCTGTCATTTTTTGATGGAGGTCAAAGGTCATCTGAGGTCATTGGGGGTCAAACATTGAAAACCTTGCTAACACGATATCTCCAGGTAGGAAGCTTGGATAGATTTCATACTCAGTAATGTGGATGCGTTATGGTGAAAAGATGAATGCTTTTGTTTTTGGTGGAGGTTAAATGTCATCTGGGGTCACAGGGATCAAAAAGCAAAATTTACCAAGAATTCCCAAGATCGTCTCATGGGTTCACCAGGAGTCATAAAGCAAATTACCCCAAAAATTCCCAAGATCATCATCTCGAGTCATTAGCGGTCAAAATGCAAAATTTCCCAGGAATTCCCAAGATCAAATATGAACCTAAAATTATTTTCCAACATGTTAAGATAGCGCTTGACCAGTGACTGAAAGATATGGGACATCATGGCATTATTTGGAATAGAACATATATCATCGAAACCTCAATGCATTTTTGCATTCTGGTTATCAGTGGCGTTGTCCGTAACGTGTTCTTCTTTTTGTAGGCAGATCGCCGAATAGGACGGCGCACATGTTAAATTGTCACTTCCGCCCCGATATTAAAGTCTCCATGAGGAGTCACCGAGCGTAACACTGTAGGTATAGGAGTTTGGAATCTATGCTTATAATATCTTTGCTACAGACTTAGAATAGTGCCATTACTTTCGTCCACAGCAGGAAAAATAAGGAAGTATATCCTACAGAGATGCCACTTTTCAGGTTTTAGTCTGAAATCAGATTTTTTTGGAATGCCCATCAAAAATTCAGATTTTTTTGACATCAGAAAACCCTTTTTTGATTCCCAAATTTTTGGTCAAATTTACGAAAAAAGTTTGCTCAGTTGCATGATCCGAGAGTTAGACCATCATAAACCACTGATAGTAGCAGATGAATTTGTTGTACCAAGTACCTTATGCAGATGGCACTGCATGGAGAATCGTTAAGTACTGGACAGTCTTTGTATACTAGTTTACTGTGATTGTCTATCCGCCAGTTTGACACCTTTACAAAATTTTCAGATTTTTGGGGTAAATGCTGGTAGCATCTCTGAATTCCTATAATTTTCTCGACTGTCGGGAAAACAGCTTTGACCTTATTTTCCCGACATACTATTCAAGAATTTTTAGAGGCTACAAATAATTTAGGATAGCGCCATCATTTTGGTCACAGTCGTGAAAATAAGGATGGAAAGTTGTGTAATTTTCCCAACTGTCGGGGAAATAGCTTCCACCTTAGTTATTACCTCCATGGGAAAGAGCTCAAACATGTTCCACATGTACCTCAGGGTCAACATCATTCATGACCTTCGCTGGGATAAGTACATAGACAGCATCACTCTGCAGGCTGCAAACACTTTAAATTTTCTTCGCCGTAATATTAACATCAGAAATTCCCATGTAAAACTGCAAGCATATAAGTCTCTTGTTAGACCTATCCTTGAGTACAGCAGTACCGTCTAGGACCCCTATACAAACAACTTGATAAACCAAATTGAGATGGTTCAAAGACGTGCTGCAAGATTTGCTCTCCACCGCTACAATCGTACTTCAAGTGATGATGCTTGACATGATGCCTGACACTGTCTGGTACTAACTTCAACACCAGCTATACGATATATTTGATTTAAACCAGTTGGTTTTTGTGGTATTATGTGCTTTTTGTTCGCACAGTTCACAAATCTGGGCCCTGTGGGCCGTGTGGGGTTGTGCATTGTGGTAAATTTAATCATGTTTGTTATGTTAAATGGGAGCTTTACCTTTCAGCATTGGTGTATTACTCTTGCTCTAGCTTACATGGACTGCATCCATCAGGGATTCTGCCAGAAACTTAAAAAAGGGGGGATTTATTACTGCTAAATCCTGAGTCCAAATTGATACTGTCCTTGGCCAAAGTTACCAGTGGGTACAGGGGGATAAAAGCTTGCTTCAAGGCCCCTATAAGGTACAATGTGAAGGGTTTTAAAGGCCATTTATTTAAGTTCAAACACTGCTGCAAAAGTGTCCTCTTCTTAGAAACGAAGATATTGACAATTTTTTATGTTTTGGGGAAATTTAAAGAGGGATTTTACCCTCCTTCTGGAAAGGGGGGACAAATCCCCCCTTCCCCCATGTTGGAAACCCTGCCCATAATGTCATCCTACCCAAATTTTGGGTAGAGTTCCATGCTGATTTGTGTACATGTTGTAGGGTATTTACTGTAGGTACAACCATAAACAAAACACAAGTCTGATTAATACTTCACATTCACTTTGCACAGCAAAGTCATGGGGTTTTAATAGTGTGTAAGTGTAATTTTCCTTCTTTGACTTCAGTCATTGTTGAATCCTGTTGACTTAAAGTGTAAGAAAAGATAGCAAGACAGTGCTACAGTTTTATTTCACTCCACCTTGCAAAATAACTTTAATTATGACAGAACTGGATATCCTCTATCATTGTGTGTAGGTATAGGGGAGGGTACATCAAGAAAAGGGTACTGGTACATGCTCCACTTACTGCAAATGTTAAATGGAAGTTTGTATTAAATGGCAGTGTAGTGAATGGAGTGGTGGAGCCCTTCATGCAAAAATTTTATTATTAATGAGCAGTCAGGAGTTATGAAAGTTTCTGTGTATTCTAACCCTAGTGTCATTCATGTTGACGAGCAGTGACATTACAATGAATGGTTGTGAGAAGATAAATCAGTGAAGTTTAAACTCACTATTAAGGGATTGCGGTATATGGTTATTGTATCCTTAGATTCACATTTGGCTGGGCTGAAAAAGCTGGTCAAACCACTCAAAAATTTTTCCAAGGTATGTAGCGGTCTGAGTACTTAGCTATTCTCAATAAACTAATTAGACACCACGGGCTTGAAAATGGAATCAATAACAGATCACCTTTACCTTGCCCTGTCAGTGCTTAATTCATATTCATAGTATTCTACATGCTGGTGCTGGATTAATTTACAGAAAAATTTGAAATTGTGGCTTGGGTTTTCAAAACATATTTTCAGTAAGAAAACTTTCAATTCTCAGGCTTGCCAAGTATTGAGCATTATTGTCAGCTGGTGCTATGTCAGAGTGGGTATAAAGGCAGTGGCATTTGAAGCAATGCAACTTATAGGAAATGGGTGGGTCAGTTCAGTTCCCCAGCTGAGTCATTGTAAGGTGTGTTTTTGATCAAAGAGCAATCTATAGTTTCACTCTTCTAAACTGCCGTTTGGAAAGAAACCAGATTCAATGTACTTCAAAGTGTCGAGTTGGTCATGAAGCCATATAACGTGTAGTAACTTTGTACTTTATAATAGGCTTCCACATTTACTCGTTGTCACTAAATGTTGTAAATGAACTGCCCTTCAAGGCCTGAATTATGCATCAGAGTTAAAGGAAATATAGGGTGCTCTTCCACACAATATGGTATATATTTTTATCATTAACACTGCTCATTACAGAATTAAGTGAACTCTGTGGAAGATGCCTTCAGGCTTGAAAAAATTATGTGAAGGTCTAGGCTAGCTGTGCTAGCATTAATGTTAATGCTCGATAAGAAGGTTGTCATTTCAGGAGATAAACTTTTAATCCAAACGTATACTGCATGTCTGTGTATTCAACTACAGATTGTTCTCGTGATCTTGCATACCGTCAAGTCCATAACTTTTTCATTGAGTAACAGTATCAGTATCATGTGTACTGCAGTAACGTAAAGTAGGTCAGGGATTCTTTGCAACTGCCTAGTTGTATGAAAAGAGAAACTGGTTGGCAGGTTTCTGGGATAAATATAGGATGAAAAATCCAGAACATCAAATTTTGATGCAGAATGGTATTTTTTGAGAAAGCCTTTTCCCATGGAACATTGCTAAAAAATTAAATGTTGACCCCTGGTGTGGTACTGGTCAACATTACAAAAATAGATAATTGAGATCTTGAGATATTTCTGTTCTCAGTATCAGCTGATATCAATTCCATATTGATAGCCTATTGTAGGTAGACATAACTCTATATATGTACGTAACTATAGGCGTTTAGCACTGCAGTTTGTGTGACCGTTATTGTTAACTACAGTGTGTGCAAAGACTGTACAGTTATCAAGGACCTAAGGTCAGTTGATTGCCATGGTAACACATGTTCATGATTATAAGAGCTGTTAGTATAGGAACTTTATAGAGAGTGCCATTTCATACACAAGTTGAGGCAAGATATTTATTGGACCTTAAAGTCAGACATTCCTGATAGGCCCTAACAACAGAAAGTATTAAACAATTCTAATTTGGATATTGGTAACTGGGTAGTAAAGGCATGAGTTGCTCTATTTTATTGATCATACCGTTTTTCCCTCCCAGTGGCTCATGCATCATGTTACAACCCTTCATTTGTATGGCCGTGGTCGGGTCCAAATGCAAAACGAATCAAGCACAAGATAATCTCATTACATGCTTGGGCTGGCAAACAACGGTCATCTTAAGGAAGCGCTGGTCAGAGATTATCACAATACAATGGGCACCTTTGTTATAGGCTGTTCAAACAACATCCATGGTTATTGTTTATCAGTAAAGTGGATTTGCTTCTACTTTGTCGGTAGGAAGGAAGGATTAATCTGCTGCATAGTTTACTGGTGAAGGTGAACCCTATGATACAGACATGACAGACAAGTTTATCATATTAAATATATTCTTACATGGAAATGATAATACTGAAGCTGCAGGTTTGTCTTCTCTCGTGATGTGTATGACTTGAACACAGCAAAGAAGTTTGGAAACAAGTGCTGGACTACTGTGGCAATTTTTGATGTTGCCCTATGAATTTTACCAGCCCAATTCCATTGATAAGTTCAGAACGTTCAGCAAATTGAAAAGAGGACAAGTTAGACCCTTTGGCACTTGCCAGTTGTGCTTGTGTGTGTATGATGTGCGTACCATTTGCTTATCAATATACTGCATTATCAAAAACTGGAGTTAATTTGTTAGCAACAGGATATGGTTTCATTGTAAGATGTAAGTAAAAGAAATATATCCAAAAGACAAAAACAACTGGTGTACAGTATGTTTATTTTTGAGGTGAATGTGCTTGTGACTGACAAAGGAAAGAAAATCCCCTCTGCTGGGAATATAAAGTTTTTTTCATTGTTGCAGCTCAGCAGTGCATATTGTTTTCATTACAGTTAAGATCCGGTTCCATGATACAACAGATGCAATCATTGGTGAAGGTGGCAGATTGACCCGAGATGTTTGCCATGATTCATCTGTCCCTACCTCAAATGCTATCTCTTTTTGTGAGTATACAGGAGGATAAAACAGCATTTTCTAGGAAGCCAAGATATTCTTGCCATTTTTTATTCCTTGCCAAAGGCAGGCAAGGAATCTATGCAATGGTGATGATGTATGGGTGTGTGTGTGTGTGTGTATGTGACACTTACCTTGTAAACACAATATCTCAAGATAGCAATGACTGGCACTTTTCATATTTGGTATATAGATTTATCATGTTGATAGGAAGAACCCTATTGTTTTTGGTAGTGGTCAAAGGTCTTTTGAGGTCACCAGAGGTCAAAAACTGAAAACCTTGTAAACACGATATCTCAAGACAGCAATGAAGGACATGTTTCATATTTAGTATATAGGTTTGACATGTTGAGAGGAAGAACGCTATTGTTTGTGGTGGAGGTCAATGATCATTTGAGGTTACCAGAGGTTAAACTGCAAAAACCTTGTAAATGGCTTGTTAACTTGATATCTCAAGATAACAGTGATAGACTCTTTTCATATTTGGTATGTAGCTTTGTAGTGTTGAGAGGAAGAACCCAAATGTTTTTGGTGGAGGTCAAAGGTTATCTGGGGTCACTGGAGTCAAACACTGAAAACCTTGTTACATAATATCTCAAGGTAGGAAGCTTGGACAGATTTCATACTTAGTATGTGGATGTTTTATGGTGAAAAGAAGCCAATTATTTTTTGGTGGAATTGAAAGGTCATTTTGGGTCACCAGGGGTCAAACTCTGAGATAACCTTCTATACACTTTCTTAAGGAAGGAAGCTTGGATAGATTTCATATTTGGTACGTGGATGCCTTATGGTCTGAGGAAGAACCCTTTTGTTTTTGGTGGGGGTCAAAGGTCATGTGGGGTCACCAGAGGTCAAAAAGCAAGATTTCCCAAGAATTCCCAAGATCGTCATCTGGGGTCACTAAAGGTCAAAAAGCAAAAATTTCCCAAGAATTCCCAAGATCATCTGGGATCACCGGGGTTAAAAAGCAGGATTTCCCAAGATTGTCATATGGTGTCACCAGAGGTCAAAAAGCAAAATTTCCCAAGAATTCCTAAGATCGTCACCTGGGGTCTCTAAAGGTCAAAAAGCAAGAATTCCCAAGATTGTCATCAGGGGGTCAGCAGAGTTGAAAAAGCAAAATATCCCAAGAATGCCCAAGATAGTCGTCAGGGGTCACCAATGATCAAAAATCAAAATTTCCCAAGAATTCTCAAAATCATCATCTCGATTACCAGAAGTCAAAAAGCAAACTTCCCGAGAATTCCCAAGATTGTCGTCTGGGGTCACCATAGGTAAAAATCAAAATTTCCCAAGAAATTTCAAGATCCATTGGAGGTCCAATCCCTTTCAAGACATTTTGTTTTTGTGTTATATTTGGTGGGGTTCAGAGGTCATGCGAGGTCAGCAGAGGTCAAAATGTTAAAACCTCATAAAATGATATAGTCAAGAAAGATAATTTGAGGGATAAACATAAGGAAAACAAAGCATCCCAATTCGGCAAGGAATCACTAAGCCTTTTGACATTCTGGTTTAATACTTTGTGCTCATATTACATGAACCACTTTTGTAGGCCTACAGGTACACCTCAAATGCAGAGGTATATGTATATATGTAATTTAAAACACAGCACACAGCAGTCCACTGGTAGCTCGGATCTTGGGCATGCAAAGTTTGATTAAATGCAGTTGCATAAATGTGCAATAGTACTGATAAATTATAGACTTTGGGATCTAGTCTGTCAGCCTCTTTATCAAATTAAATTATTTATTAAATTTAAAGTTAAATATTTAATCATTACTGTTGAATGGTGTTCTTCTTGTGTCTGCAGTGAAAACACAATTACTGAAATTTACTGTCTTCTTTATTTTTCTTTTCCAGCATTATCTGCCACACCTGAAGCTTCAGATTTAACCCTCCCAACAAATCCTTCCATACCAGCAGGAAGTGGTGCTTGTACAACAGTTACAATCAGAATTTTGGATAACAATGTGAGAGAGGACACAAGGACATTCCAAATCTCTCTTTCATCTACTACTGCAGATGTAGATGAAAACCAAGGTCAGTGTTTTATAACTGTACTGGATAATGATTTAACACCTAGAGGCACAGGTAAGTTGAATATCTCTGTTGCCATATTTATGCTTACTTGCACATTTTTCAGTGTATAGCCATCAAGTAAAACAACAAAAATGCTGCACTTCTGGAGATAATTTCATTTATTCCTTGATTTCAGTTCCAACAAGTAAACAGTTTGGATGCATTCCCCCTAGCCCTACTTTGATCTCACATGACTTTAGCAATACAGATAACAGTCAAAATCACAGACTATTAGTCTTACAGCCAATTGGTACTGTAGCCCATTAGTCCTACAATTGCATTGAGTGTATAGGAGCAGTGCATGGGCTGAAGTACCAATTAATAGTACTAACTGAGCTGTACACTCTTGGACTATGTACAGGATGTATTTTGTAATCATAATTTAAAAACAGGTTTTGACAAATCCCCTGCCCGACAGTCCAGGACAAGTAAAAACTTACTCGGGCAAGTGCATTGTTCAATATCATAGCCCACCGGGTAAGTGCCCTTGCAAAGTCTCCCCCACAAAGGAGTTCAAAGGCATATTCAAAGAAGACAAGTAGATATTCATGTGGACAAGTGGACTAAGAGAACAGCTAATCCAATGGACAAGTAATGAAAAAAATTTGTTGAAGCCTATTGAAAATCAGCCCTTTATAGTCAGACTGCCATGTAAAGTTTTACTGTGTGAGATGGGGTAATTTGACAGGCTTATGGAGAAGACTGTTGGAAATCTGACCCTGGGTAAAGAATTATTCATGTTGATATGATGTATATGCTACTGTTGGATTACAGTTTTGGATTCTAAACAAGTGACTTTCAGATGTGGTCTTGCAGCCACTCTCATGGAAGTCTTGGCAGTCTAACCTACTGTGAGGGCAGATTCTCAAAGGTAGGCATATCAGAATCTCAACTCACAAAAGGATCACAAAAGGTACCTGCCAACAAAATTGTCCATAAGTTGTATTTATCTTCCCAAAACCACTGTTTGGACCAAATGACAGTTCATCCCAGTTGGTGAGCTAAGTAATGAGTCACATTCTGTCGCGTACACCTCAGTCAGTCAGTTGAACTGCCTGCCAACTGATCTACACAGTTGTGTTCAAGATGAACATGCAAAGTGTGAACAAAGAAAGTTTTTCAGTTCACAGAGGGCAGTGTTTCTGAAAAGGGAGTTGTTAGGAAGGAGATACAACAGGAGTGCCCAACCAGTTGATCGCAGTGTACTGGTAGACTGTAGACTGATCCTAAGTCGACCGTGAGGGGTGTAGGAAAAAATGAAAAAAATAAGTTGTGTGTGTGGGTTTGCGATGTTGACACTGGACTGGTAGATCTTGGGAGGTTGGCTACATGAAAAGTAGATCTTGGATCAAAAAAGGTTGGGCACCCCTGAGATACAACAACCAAATCTGTCAAACAATACATACTTGAAAATGATATAATTCCTTTTAAAACTATGACAGATCTTTTTGTTCCTGTTGTCAAGCAGCTGTGAACTAATAAACATCTGACTCCTGAAACAAGGCCATTGTTAAGGTGTGCCTTGATGCTAGGTTTGTTTCCAAAAAGGGCTAAGCCCAATTAAGATTTTCAGTTAAATGACTGGCAATAAATGTTTAACAATTATACTTTCTTTGTTTCCCTGAAATTACAATGTGTCATTTGCCAGAAACATTGTTCAAGCCTACGAAGTTTCTCTCGATTCTGGGAAATTTCTTCATCATTAAGAAATATACTTGAAATGTAACATTTGATGAAATTCTTCAATGAAATTAACATGCTTTTTCGTGATGGATAATCATGAAAGTTACAAATTTTACATTTTGGTATGATAACTGGCAATGGAAAAATAACAAGCTCTTTACTAGAAGTGGCTCTTTTCTTTGTCATTTCAACTGTAGGCCACTGATCCTAATTGATTTTGGTATTGTGATATCATTTTTTGGTTTTGATGATAAGAGAAACCTATGCAACTGTGCTGGCGTGTGTATGTATGTGTGAGGGTGTGTATGTGTGTGGGTGTGTTTGTGTGAGGGTGTGTTTGTGTGTGGGTGGGTGTGTGTGAAGGGGGCGTTTTGTTCTGTTTCCGATTGGATATTCAACATATATGGGCCAGTCAGTGTAAGGTATTTCAGTATATACAGTACTGGCAACAAAAAAAAATTTCCTCAAGAAAATGCATAGGTTTGTGTACAACATAAAAGGCAAAAAAAATATATTATGAAAGTAAAAAAAAATAATACAAGCGGATGAGAAATTATGTCTGGGCGGTTGAGGACAAACAAACAATTGTTTTTTTTTGGCCTAAGCGGTTTTCTGCTCCCCAAATGTTAGAAACAACAGCAAAGAAAAAGTCAAAGCAACTGTCAACTAGTGAGGTGAAAAAAGGTACTGAGCCAACATTGGGAACTGTCTGTTTTATATTCAAAAATTAATAATAGCAGTACAATTGTAAATTTCAGTGAAAAGTTAAAAAAATATGTTGGTAGTTGAAAAACACAACCTACTCTGGTAGCTCAACTTTTAAGATGGAAATCGTGAAAGTCTCTACGAGGTTTCTTTTTGGCAGAGACATGCAGACTAGCGGAAAAGGGGCTGAAGACTATTCAAAAGTTTGGTTAGGTAGTCAGACTGACAAATGAAAAGAAAAAAAAATGAGGGAAATCCTGAACATGAAACTAGCAGCATTTACAACCCTTTCAGAGCTACAGCTCAGTATATTTAGTACATGAATCCTGTCGTCATTTTGGTAGAAGTCCTAGCTTGTTTGGACTCACCTGTAGCTATCTTTCATGCAACATGGGGAAAGTCTTGTATGGTGCCTGTCATAAATTGATGAAGTAAATCTTTCTACAAATTTTCTATGAATATACTCTACCATAGGTCTCATGGGCTGTTCTAGGAATGCGATATTTGGCTGTTTCACCAATGGACTGTAGGACTAAAAGGTTGTCAGTGTCTCTGCTAACTGTGGGACCAGTGAGGTGTGGGACCAATGGGCTGAAGGAATATAGGGTAGTCAACATTTCAGGTTTTCTGTATATTTAAAAGTCTGTATACACAAGGAAATTAATGTGCTTTTACTTTTGTTTTCAGTCTCTTGCCCAACACCAACAGTCATCAATAGCTTTCAAGTATCCTGCAGTGACAGTTTTTCAAGTGGCAGTGTCTGTAGCTATGACTGTGATAGTGGATTTGAGAGATTGTCTGGTGATGCTCTTAGGACATGCACTAGCTCTTTAAGATGGGATGGACTTCCATTATTTTGCATTCAAGGTAAGCCATCTTATATTCATTAGTCTTCAGGTGTAGTTCAGTAATGTCGTCTCAACAGCCAGCCGATCAGATTTGTGTGTGTGTTTATTTGGCATGTGGATTGCCCATATTGAGAAGATGATCCCGATTGTTTTGGAAGGTCAAAGGTCATTTGGGGTCACCAGTCGTCAAATGGTCAAAACCTTGTAAGCACAGTATCTCCAGAAGGGTAATTGTGAGGGATTTCATACAAGCTTGTAGATTGCCCATATTGATTAGATGAATCCTATTGTTTTTGGTGGAGGTCAAAAGTCGTTTGGGGCCACCAGAGGTCAAAAGGTCAAAATCTTGTAAACAGGATATCTCCAGAAGGATAAGTGTGAGGGATCTCATACTTAGCAAGTAGATTGCCCATATTGTTTAGATGATCCTATTTTTTTTTGGTGGGGGTTAAAGGTCATTTGGGGTCACCAGAGGCCAAAAGGACAAAATACTGAAAACAAGATATCTCAAGAAGGATAACTGTGAGGGATATCACACTTGACATGTGGATTGTTCATGTTGAGGAGATACTTCCTTTTCTAATCAGTGAAGATCAAGATCATTGGGATCACAAGAGGTGAAAAGGTTGAAACCTTGTAATCACAGTATCTTAAGAAGGATAACTGTGAGGGATTTCATACGTAGTGTGTGGATTGCTAATATTGAGTAGATGGTCCCTGTTTTTCATGGAGATCAGAGGTCACATACAAAATTAAGGAGACTGTACCCCATAATATATGAACAGGGTCTGCACCAAGTGAAACGCTGGCTCTGCTGGTAACTACTGCTGACCTTTTGTATGAATGTTGAGCAAGGAAGTATTTGTGTATAATGGGGCCACCGGACCAGACAATTGGATGGGGGTGGAGCTGGTCCCCTCTAGTGATATTGTATAGCTGATAAAGAGTCAGTTACTTGGGTTTAAACTCATGGTGGAACTTCAGACAGACGGAATTTTAATAAGGCCCCAAATCTTGTAATGTATGTTTGATTTGATGTAATATGTGATGTGATTGCAAGAAATGAAAATGTCTTACAAATCAAGATTTCTCTCCATAATCATGCCATGTTGTATTAATACTCTAATTCACTTCAATGTCCGCCAATTGGCTGACTTTTTGCTTCACTCTTGCTCTCCAAAAAACCACAACACCAATACCAAATAGGACTAGTATTTCCCTACTATGCACAACTTGTGTTACCAGACATTCTCAAGCATAATTGCGATTTGTGTCTCTGTAGAAATACAATGCCGGCTATAGCAAATATATGCTGCAGTTCTAGAGCCTGTGTGGTGGTCAAGTGAGCAGCAGGATGATCATGCAGACTTGATTATATGACAGTTCCGTTTGTACTCAATTTAGCAGAGGTGTGAAGACAAGCAAAGATGAACATAGTCCCTAACCAGAGAAACACCTCATGAATAGGAATACCCTTGGAAATCTCTATTAGATTACATGCATGCCAGTTTATTTCCAAACCAAGGGGGTTTGTAGCCTGTCATGGGCATTGATTGGTCACTTGCAGTAATATACATTTGTGAGTTAGGCATAGTAATCAGCAAAAGTGAAATTTCATGAAGTATTTTGAAAGATGAAATGAAAGTAGTAGCCTATATTTACCTTGCTGCAATGTCTATATGATGTGCAGAGAAGTGCAGCTTGCCTCATTGGCAGCTCCTTACGCAGAGACCAGTGTCATGCAGCATTAACTGTACAAATATATAGTGGTGTAGACTCACATAAAGTATACCGATACTTTGCATGCAAATGTATGCATGTGGTAATTGGATCCCTGACATGTTTGTGTATGTACCTATAAACTTGTAAATATTCTCCTACATTAAAATTTGTTAAATGTAAACCAGCTGGAAAAAGAATATCTTTTGTCCGAGAAAAAATATAAGGAAGACTAAAATTGACAGTCTTTGTAGCTTCTTTTTACAATCAGTGCATCACAGCAGGGTACAGCACACCATTAAAGTGGCTATGCCACGTGTAAATTAACGGTTTAAACCCTTTGGTATCTTTAGGAATACGTTTCCTACAACGAAAATCAACCATTCAGTTTGTTTACAACTTGTTTTTCCGCTCGAAAATTGAGAAAAAATACACCCTCTTCCAGCCCTGAAAAGTTAGTCTTTCCGAAAATTTTCAAAATCTTGTTACGTCATGTGACGTCACTTTAGGAACTGATCGTTGTTTGGCGTGGAATCCTTCGGACATTTGATACAGTGTTTGCATTCCATTGTACCGGTAACCAAGGTCGATACAATGTAAAACCTGCGTGAAAAGTTGTAAAATTGGGAATTATTATTCCTTTTCTCGTGCTTACCACTTGTTTCAGTCAATTAAATGCATTTCACACAGGTTTTTCATCTTGGTGTCATGATTAGTAGCTGTATGTACAAACATTCACAATGCAACAGCATAGGTACAGCATGGAAGTACTCCTTCAATGGCTACAGTACACAACATACCTGATACTACAGCATGTATCACCAGCACTGTTTCGTAGTAGGTACCATGTGAAATCAAATTTAGTACTTTCTTTGGAATGGCAGATCTGAGCCAGGGAGTTGCCCTCTAATGGCAACTCCCTCATCGTACAGGAATGGTCAGTGGACTGTCGGTAAATTGAGTTTTCTTGGATTTGAAATCAGAAAGGCGAAGGTGATACTGAACAAGACGTCAGTGGTGCAGATGGGGTGAGTAATTCGTTACGGTGCATAGGACCGTATCGATTTGAGACAGTGTTAGGTGAGGTAAAAGTACAACACCACAGCAATTCGAGCACGAGAAGCATTTGGAGCAATTGAAAGGGACTTTAGCTTGGAAAGTTTTATGTAGGCAGTCAAAATATGAACTTTAGGTTACTTTCATGCAAGTGTCAGTGGAAATCGTGGAACTAGTAGTCTATGATCGAGTGTGCGCAGTATTTCGCTGGCTGCTGCCAGTCCACTCACTGTAGGCAGACCGAATCGAACAGTACACTGCCGAGTTTTTTCGTTTTTCGGTTATGAATCAAGAGTATTTGTAATTATTAGTAATAGCCTACTGCAGACCCAAAATATAACAGACCGACACCACTCTCCAAACAGACAGAATAAAGTTCAAATTCAAGACATGCCGCGAATTACAATCATTACCATCTCTTACGTATGTATAGGCTATGCTGTACGCCACGTTCGGTATTGTTACGGCTTGTGGTCGCGAGTCAAACCAATAACAGCGAAAGATCACAGAAGAACGAGATTAAAATTCAACAACTTAATGATTATTTACAATCTCCTTATCTTACTTAAATTTACAATAATTAATTAGACTTACTCACAATCCTTTACTTAATATTTGCCTGGTCTGGTCCAAGGGCTGGTAGTGCATGCACGTTGACGATGGTACAGTAGTAGACCTGCAGCGTGCTGTAGCGTAGGAACTGGTTCCACGAGCGAATAATGACAAGGCTAGGTAGGCGATGGATGATAACAACCTCAATACACAGTGTAGAAACGGCGTAAGGCAATTTGTCACAAGTGTGAATTGTCAGTGGCTGGCCAGATATGATTCGGTCAACAAACGGACAGCAGAATAACGTCTGGACTCGATGGTGTCTCTCGATGAAGTATTAGGGTGTCTGTCCTCGATAATAGTTGTTGAACTGCCTTTTATATGCAAGGCTTTTATTCGAGAACTCTCCAGAATTTAACAGAAACTTCTAGTGTACACAGTCCAGCAATTACGAGAACGTTCCTTAATAGAAACTTCTAGAACACACAGTAGTTGTAATTGCGACATAACGTAAACAGTTCTCACTTCTAGACAGTTCTAGAAAGGCTGCGTTGAAGTTGAATTCTCTGGAACTTTCCATTCGCTCGTCGATGGATTCAATCCGGTGTTCCTGACGGGTCGTCTTGTAACACTCCCCCCCTTGAAAAAGTTTTGGACGTCTCGGACAAAACTTAAGTTACAATATTTACAATGTATAACTTTACAGTAATAACTACAGTATGTATATTATGTAGTCCAATATTCAATGGAAGGTACAATTATAACATATAATTTGTCTTGCAAGGTGATGATACATGAATACAGTAACATCATCAATACACAGTGTGCCATAGTTAACACAAAATTTCAAAACTTACAGTGATATCTTCAACATACTGCATCAAATCAAATTCTTGACAAAGAGTCTGGTACAACATTGTCTTTCCCTTTAATGTGCTTAATATCTACATTATACGATTGCAGAAATAAACTCCACCTCATCAATCTTTGATTCTTATTCTTCATCTTAGATAAAAATGTCAAAGGGTTATGATCAGTGTATACAGTGATAGGGAAACTAGTAGTTCCCAAATAAACATCAAAGTGTTGAAGACCAAGTATCAAAGCTAATGTCTCTTTTTCAATTGTTGAATAATTTTTCTGGTGTTTGTCAAATTTCTTAGAATAATAACAAACAGGGTGATCAACACCATGCTCATCAGCTTGAAGCAAAACTGCTCCTATGCCATTGTCACTGGCATCTACTGCCAACTTAAACTGCTTCTCAAAATCTGGAGCAATCAACACTGGTGAACTCATTAGTGCCTTTTTCAATAATTCAAATGCTGCTTGGCAATCATCTGTCCAATCAAACTTTTCATTTTTCTTTAACAATTTTGTCAGTGGTGCAGCAATGTCAGAGAAATTCGGACAAAAACGTCTGTAGTAACCAGCCATGCCTAGGAAGCGCATGAGCTGCCTTTTATCAGTTGGGGCAGGGAATTTGTCAATGCCCTCAACTTTAGCCTTAATTGGTCTAACTTTACCCTGACCAACCACATGCCCTAAGTACACCACATGGGCACAAGCAATCTCACTTTTGACCAAATTGACAGTCAAATTAGCTTTGGCAAGTTTGTCAAATAATGCCTTAACATGTTGTACATGTTCATCCCATGAGTTGCTGTACACAATAAGGTCATCAATATATACTTCACAATTTTCTAAGTCTGACGTAAGGTTATTTACTAAGCGTTTAAAGGTCATCTGTGAATTTTTCATACCAAACGGCATAACCTTATACTGAAATAACCCATCTGGCGTCACGAATGCCGAGATTTTCCGAGCCCTCTCAGTGAGTGGTATCTCCCAGTACCCCTTTAGTAAGTCAAACTTTGACACATACGTAGCTTTCCCAATCCTATCAATGCAATCATCGATACGGGGTATCGGATAGGAATCCGTTCTTGTGACTGCATTCACCTTTCGGTAATCAGTACAAAATCTGTACCCACCGTCTGGCTTGGGGACCAATATACAAGGGGAAGACCATTCACTATTGCTAGGTTCTATAATGTCATGGTCCAACATGTACCGAACCTCATCCCTGAGATGTTGTCGTTTTCGAGGGTTAACTCGGTAAGGATGCTGCTTGATTGGTGTAGCATCTCCCACATCAACATCATGTTCAATCAAACTTGTCCTAGTAGGATCATCTGAGAACAAGCATGCATATTCATAGATTAATGATTTCATTTCTGACTTTTCTTTGTGATCCAGATGACTTAATTTCTGGTCAAGATTTTTCAACACATGAGAATTTTGTAACTTAATACACATATCAGGAACATTATTAGCCTTGATCTCATCATTACTGAGTTCATGATCAGCATTGACAATACACACTTGATCACCTGTATCATTAGTGTTACTATTTACATCATGTACACTTTCATCCTTAGAAATGTCACAATCTTCTCTTTCATAATATTTCTTCATCATATTAATATGACATACTCTTTTAGATTTACGCTTGTCAGGTGTCAAAATGACGTAATCTGTGTCACTAACTTTTCTCTCAATGACATAAGGTCCTTGAAAGCGAGCTTGAAGTGGCTGACCAGAAACAGGCAAAAACACTAGTACCTCATCACCAGGCTTAAACTCTCTTTTCACAGTGGTCTTGTCATACCACTCTTTCATTTTCTTCTGAGAGTGCCTCAGATTTTCCTGAGCAAGTTCACATGCTCCATGAAGACGATCTTTAAAGCGGGATACATAATCAAGTAGGTGTATGTCTTCACCTAGATCTGATAACCACTTCTCCTTTAACAATTTCAATGGTCCACGAACTGTGTGTCCAAAGACAAGTTCAAATGGACTGAACCCAAGTGACTCTTGTATAGACTCCCTGGCAGCAAACATCACAAATGGAATGCCTTCATCCCAATCTCTCTCATTACCATGACAATATGTCTTTAACATATTCTTCAATGTTTGGTGAAACCTTTCTAAAGCCCCTTGGCTTTCAGGATGATAAGCCGAAGACTTAATTTGGTCTATGCCTAACTCATGTAACATCTGCTGGAATACAGTTGACATGAAATTAGACCCTTGATCTGATTGGATCTCTTTAGGCAACCCAAACAATGTGAAAAATTTAAGTAAAGCTTGTAAGACTGTCCGAGCCTTAATATTCCTCAGAGGTATTGCCTCTGGAAACCTCGTAGAAGCACACATAATGGTTAATATATACTGATGCCCTGCCCTACTCTTAGGTAGGGGGCCTACACAATCAATGATGACTCTACTAAACGGCTCTTCAAAAGCAGGAATTGGCTTTAAGGGTGCAGCCGGAATATTCTGATTCGGCTTCCCAACCATTTGACATGAGTGACAGGTCCTACAAAATTTGGCCACATCACTTTTAAGTTTTGGCCAATAAAAGTGATTTAGAATTCTGTGGTAAGTCTTATTGACTCCTAGGTGCCCTGCAAATGGCATTTCATGAGCAATACTCAGTATTTCCCTTCTATAGGTCCTAGGTACCACAATTTGATGGTAAACTCTCCACTCTTCATCTAATGGTGCATCAGGTGGTCGCCATTTACGCATCAAAATATTGTTTTTCAAATAAAAGCAGACTGGGACGTCTTTCGATTCATCCTCAGTGAGTGCACCAGCTATTAATGGCTGAAGCTCTTCATCATGTTGTTGTTGCACTGACAACTGGTCTCTGTGGAGTGTGTCAGACATTTTTGATTTTTCCTGTTCTACCCCCTCACTATGTGTGGGGCCAGGAGACTCACAATCCTGACTATCATTAAGATTAGTCATAAAAGATTGGCTGAGATCATACCAAGAATCTTCACTTTCGTGAATATTTTTACTAGAATCTTTTTCAGACTCTGACTCCTCCTTTGGGAGTGTTGTTCCATTTTTAGGAACTAATTCCTCAATTTTAGAGGGCGGATGATTAAGTTTATCATCCTTATTTTCGGAAATCATACCCTCATTTTTAGAGAGTGGATGTTTAAGATTATCATCCTTACATGATTCCCTACTTGTTCCACTTTTGGGAACTGTATCCTCACTTTTGGAGGGTGGATGTTTAAGATTATCATCCACGGCGAGCTTTTGTGACATAGCTCTAGTGACAGCACAGGCAGGGAATAAATTTGGAAATTCCTTTTCTAATTGCTCTGTGTTGTTATAATCACATGGTTTATCTGTCAAAATTGCATTGGCTACTACCTTTCCACCAGCTAGGTCATTGCCTAGCAACAGAGATACCCCCTTTACAGGTAGAGTAGGTCTGACCCCTACTATGACCGACCCAGAAACTAAATCTGACTTCAAATTAATTTTGTGGAGAGGGACAGAAATAAATCCACACTCAACCCCCTGAATTAGTACATTTGCCCCTGTGGAAGTAGAGTCCGATAATGGCAAAACTCCATCAAGAAGCAACGACTGAGTTGCGCCTGTGTCACGCAAAATTTTAATTTTGACGGGTGGATGAGCTGAATTCCCATCTAGGGAAATAAACCCCTCAGACACGAATGGAAGGTATTCTTCCTTAATTTTGTCTTTAGAATTAGGCCGTAAAGTCACGACTACCTCAGAAGAATTCTCTGCATTGGCTAAGGCATTGGAGGCTGTTTCAGTCTCCTTTAATTTTGCCAATGTGAAGCAATTTGCCATTGTGTGGCCCTTTTTGTGACAGAAACCACAGCTTATGTCTTTAAAGGCAGCTTTGTTTGAGCTGACCTGGTCGTTCTTTTGACGACTTGAATCTGGTTGTTTTTTACCAGAATTTGTTGGAGAGATAGATCCAGACTGAGATCCACTGTTACCTGTTGTGCCACTATTATTGCCATATTTCTTATTTGGCCTACTAAACTGACCCTTGTTTTGAGTCTGACCCACTTTACCGAATTTATGGGTAAGTGCATACTGATCAGCCAAATTTGCAACTTCACTCAGCTTGTCAGCCTTATTTTCCTCAAGGTGAGTCTTAATGTCATCATTCACACACCGTTTGAATTCCTCGACTAGCATCAGTTGTCTTAAAGTGTCAAATGTGGAGACCTTTTTGGAAGCACACCATCTGTCGAAATGCCTTTCTTTTTGATAAGCAAACTCTACGTATGTTTGTGTATCCGCCTTACGATACTTTCTAAATTTTTGGCGATAAGCTTCAGGCACCAATTCATAGGCTTGTAATATGGCCTTTTTAACCTTATCATAATCCATGCTGTCCTCTATTGACAGAGCGGAATACACTTCTTGAGCCTTGCCTGTGAAATTACTCTGGATGAGTATGGACCATTTATCTCTTGGCCACTTTAGTTGCTCACCCAGCTTTTCGAAATGGTTAAAGAATTTCTCCACATTATCCTCCTGAAATTTGGGGACAAATTTTACGTGCTTAGAAACATCGAATCCCCCAGTATCCAAGCCTATTTTAGGGTCTGAGGCTTTTATGACCCCTAACTCTAGTTGCTTCAACCTAAATTCATGTTCTCTTGCCTCTTTTTCCCTTTGCATTTGCATTTCTCTTTCCTCTTTTTCCTTTTGCATTTGCATCTCTCTTTCCTCTTTTTCCTTTTGCATTTGCATTTGCATTTCTCTTTCCTCTTTTTCCTTTTGCATTTGCATTTCTCTTTCCTTTCTTTCCCTTTCTTCTCTTTCCCTTTCTCTTTCCATTTCTTTTAATCTAATCTCCTTATTCATTTCTATTTCAAGCCTTTTCAATTCAAATGTGTTGTCAGTTGGCACAGTGATAGCTGTTTCCAATACTGTAATAGGCAGGATACTTTCATCCACAAGATATTCTAGAACATATCTTTTAATCTCGTCTTTCCGCATTAAAGGCTGAAATTCAATGCCATAATATTTTGCGACCTTTACAATCTCAGACTTCTTTAATGAATCTAGTTCCTCGACTGAGGGACTAGCCACGAATTTATCTAAGTTGAATGGCATTTTGAAGTTGTTTACGATTTACAACAGAATTTCTCGAATTTTCTAGTATTTTTCGTTCCCGGATGTTAGGCCACCAATTCTGTTACGGCTTGTGGTCGCGAGTCAAACCAATAACAGCGAAAGATCACAGAAGAACGAGATTAAAATTCAACAACTTAATGATTATTTACAATCTCCTTATCTTACTTAAATTTACAATAATTAATTAGACTTACTCACAATCCTTTACTTAATATTTGCCTGGTCTGGTCCAAGGGCTGGTAGTGCATGCACGTTGACGATGGTACAGTAGTAGACCTGCAGCGTGCTGTAGCGTAGGAACTGGTTCCACGAGCGAATAATGACAAGGCTAGGTAGGCGATGGATGATAACAACCTCAATACACAGTGTAGAAACGGCGTAAGGCAATTTGTCACAAGTGTGAATTGTCAGTGGCTGGCCAGATATGATTCGGTCAACAAACGGACAGCAGAATAACGTCTGGACTCGATGGTGTCTCTCGATGAAGTATTAGGGTGTCTGTCCTCGATAATAGTTGTTGAACTGCCTTTTATATGCAAGGCTTTTATTCGAGAACTCTCCAGAATTTAACAGAAACTTCTAGTGTACACAGTCCAGCAATTACGAGAACGTTCCTTAATAGAAACTTCTAGAACACACAGTAGTTGTAATTGCGACATAACGTAAACAGTTCTCACTTCTAGACAGTTCTAGAAAGGCTGCGTTGAAGTTGAATTCTCTGGAACTTTCCATTCGCTCGTCGATGGATTCAATCCGGTGTTCCTGACGGGTCGTCTTGTAACAGTATACAGAGGCTGGTGTTCCTAAAATGACGTCATTATTGTGCTGACTTGAAATTTCATTTTCAACAGTCTATTTTTTGGTGCAATTTCTTGAAACATTAATTTCTTTATAATGCTCAAGGCTGTAAGGGTGACGAAAACAGTTATAGAAAGAGCTTTTTGTGTACTTTAGGCTAAATTAGTCTCCCGTTACTCCCATTTACGTGTCATGGCCACTTTAAGGTGGTAAAAACTGCATGCCCCCACTTTTGCCACTGACCCAGATGTGAAACTCACACTTGAGAATGAACAGTGGAAGATCAGATAGAAGTTAGGTATGAGTCTGATACCTAACTTTTGAGCCAAAATCTTGGGACTGAGATGGAATTAATGATAGGGAGAGAAAGCCGTAATGAGTGCAAGTGAAGCCTACATCGAACACAAACTATCGTGATTGTCATCACAGTGGTTTGGTTTTTCTGCAAACTGCTGCACACTTAGGTATAAGTCAAGTTAAATCAGTGTCAAATAACCTTTCATTGTTGTGACTTGTCTTAACTTTTGTAACTTTGACCCACTTGATACTTAAAGTACATACAGTATAGTGGCTTGGAAATTACATACATAGTGAAAAATACTAGTGGTGTTTATTTTTTAAAGAAAGAAATCAGGTATATGTAGTATGGTTAGTTAGTTTAGATGAGGTTTAACGTCCCAGTTTCCAACCAATCGGTTCAAGTCGAGACGACCACGGCCTTTTTTCCAGTTGTGGCTCACTGGCTTGTTTTCCCTACTCCATTGCTTATGCTGAGCACCAAGCACAAAGGCAGTAGGTTCCATTTTTAAAGTCTTTGGTATGACCCGGCCAGGATTTGAACCCTAGACCTTCCGGCTGCAAGTCGGATGCTCTAACCACTTGGCCACTGCAGTCGGTTGTAGTATGGTATGAAGTGTTTTCTTACCTGTTTATTAGTTAGTTTTAAATTGACCAACAGAAGAAGAGTTCTTGACAAAAGATGGTAGGTCATTCCACAATTTGGCAGATATCGTTGAAAAAGCTCGATCACCATAAGAGAGGGTAACAGATGATGGCACATTTAAAAGTGACTGAGAGCTGGAACGTAGTTCACGCAAAGGCTTGTAATTAGATATAAGATCCTGTAGATACAATGGAGCAAAACCATGGATGCATTTGTATGTGAGAAGAAGGATTTTGTAGTTGATGCGATGCTGCACAGGAAGCCAGTGAAGATTGCGAAGAACAGGGGTTATGTGGTCACAAGATTTTGTTAATGCAACAAGTCGAGCTGCCGAGTTTTGAATTCGCTGGAGTTTTGAAATTTGATGTTTAGGTAAACCATAGAAAAGACTATTTCCATAATCAAGACGACAGGTAACGAATGCATGAATGAGCTTTTCAGTAGTTTGGGTATTCAGATAATGCCGTAATTGACCAATTTTGTGCAAAGCAAAGGAAGCGGAGCGACACACATTATTAATATGCTGAGATAAACTAAGATCATTCTGGAAAATAACACCCAGATTTTTTGCACTCTGGGCAGGCTATAGTGCCATAACTGTAAAATTGGTCTGTTATTTCTCATACTTGAATGGAAGGAACCACATTATAATTCACCTGTGATAGATCTGAGCTTATTTTAATAGATCTAATGCACATATTTCAGACTTCATTCTATAGGTTCACAAATATAAAGGTATGACCGACCACAATTGTACATGTATAAATGAAAAAATAATACATTGTTCTTGTTAATTAACACCACTAATTCTGTCAAATTCATGTAAATTTTGTCTTGTAAAATTACAGCCATTATTATTACCTGTCCACCATCAATGACAATTGCTTATGGAGATCAGCTGTCATTTGACACACCTCAGTGTATCCGATCCACATCTCAAAGTTCACCGTCAACATGTAACCCACAGAATGGAATGGTGGTAGAGGAGGGTGTCCTTGTCATCTGTAGGTGCACTGTAGCATCACACATTTCTTGTATCTTTCAAGTTACGGTTAATACAAGTGAGTTCATGCATCTGTTGTACTTTCATGTATGGGCTTGTTCTTATATGCATGCCTGCATATAAACTTCAAACTAGTATTAAACCTGTTTCATTTTGTCTTGCTTTATTGCTATTGTGTAAGTGCTGGTGCAAAATAAGTTTAAGGTAATATCAAAGGATGGTTTGCTTCATCTGAGGACCCACATTCATGTTAGTTTCATGCCACCTAGTTAGAGAAGCAGACAGGGTGGGCCAGCTAGTTATGGAAAGTACATTGAAACTAAATGTATTGTTACACCTCTCTGTTCCGACGTCTCTGTTTTCCAAAACCCGCACCCGTTACACTTTTACCCTAACCTAACCCTTCTCCTAACACTGACATTCATGTACACTTTTGGAATATAGAGACGTCGGAACAAAGAAACGTCAGAACAGGGAACTGTCCCCAAATGTATTGAAAGTTAAAAACATTCCTAAGCCTGAGCAGTTTCATAGGTTGAAAATTTTTATTAAGGCAAAGTTTAAATTGCAATGTACCAGTACAGTACTAAACATTACAGAAAGTCAAAATGGACAGTGTCCTGCATATAGTAGCTGCACATAGAAGAAATGTGATGCCTGGTACTGTAATGCAAAATTGGCATGCACCCTACTTGAACGGTGATGCACTGCAGAGTTATGTTGTGTATTGTGATCAGGCAGAAAGTAATGATAATAATGTAATAATTTGTGTTTTATATGATACATTACACTGACAGTAGGCCTCAAAGTGGTTTACAAATATTCACATTAATAATGCTGTATGTTGTGCTTCACGTACCTGCTAGGTATTTTGAAGAAGAAACAGAAAACTTTTGTGAGGACTGCAAAGTTACAAACTTCAACTTGATGTAACTTCACTTAAAACTTTTAAACCAGGTACAATTTAAGATGACGCTAAATGGAAAAGAATAATATTTTATTACATATTTTCAAACCTTTCATTGATATGTTATCCATCAAGGTATTCCTGTTTGAAGATAAGTTATTATTTTATTGGGATAGGTCAAACATTGAATATTAACATCTTATTATCTCTACATTTGATTGGAGGATTGGTGGTCACATGCCATGGGTGATTTGGCACTATCGTCACGGTCGTATGTTATCCATCATGCAATAGTCTAGTATAACACACGACCATGTGCTAGTATAATACATAGCTGTGACGTCACTATCACTGGGGTACGTACAATCTATGCCGCAACTCAATAAATCAATGCAGCTTTGGGGATCACACATTGCATATCATACATAATAGGCACATAAACGTGTACGCATAGCTAGCAAACGACAAACCATAGTGACCACCAAAACACAACTTTAACCAACAACTAGATCAAAGTTATAAGGTGTTATATAAAACAAATAATGAATGTTTTTCATTGGTGCAATAGTATGAATAATTTCATTCGTTAAAAGATTTCTGTTCAGCTCGGCTTTGCCTCGTTGAATATAACATTCAGTCTTTCAACTCATGAAAAAATTCATACTATCGCACTTATAAACATTCGTTATTTGTATACCATTCATGGTAGATGAAGCCTTAATTCTTGTAGGATAAAGGCTGCAACTCTAGAAATTGTTTACATATTTGATTTACATTTTTCAAAATAATAAACAAATACAAAAAATGTTCGGTAAGTCTTCCTTTATGACATCATAGATTTCCCATGATACAATGCACTGCTGTGAAATGAATATTTCCTTTAAAATTCATAAGTTCCAAATGGAACTTGCAATTGAGATGGAGTTTACAGCAATAAAGAGAGAAAAGGATCCCCATTTGATGAATTTTTCATATTTTGTCATTGTCATATCCCTTGAAACTGTTCATTTTCCTATATCTTCAAGCATATGCTGGCCCACTTGCCAGTAGTTAAAAGCAATCCTCAGTTAAAGCCTTTTATTGAGAGAAGCTTACTTTTAATAGTTTCATCAAAACTTCAAGCCATTTTGTTTTCTGCCCTAAGAAGCTTAAATTATGACAGTCACTACAGTTGTGCATTTGTTTTTTATTGCAGTATCTTTAGACAGCTATTTTAATATACCAGTTTTATTTGTTCATATTTTGTATTTCCACAGCAAGTGTCCAGTGTCCACCATCAAAGACCATCTCTCCTGGCGACATACTGTCTTATAATATACCTCATTGTATGAGTGGTCAGGGTTCCAGTACAGCATCATGTTCTCCTTCAACAGGATCATCTGTCACCACAGACACATCTGTCACATGTTCTTGTCCACAGGATGGGAGTGTCCAGTGTAGTTTTCAAATCTTTGTTGGTGAGCAATTTCAGTTCTACTGTGTGGAACCTGGAACTGTTAGGTAAAAGAAACATGGAAACCAGGGAGGAGCCAGTCAATGAAAAAAATAGTTCTAGAATGCTGAAAGTGTACATTTTTGCCTGTTATAAAAATATTATGGTCATGGGAAAAATTGGCAAAGATTGTTCAGTTTTGAGAGACATATGAACTCATGAAAGTGAAGAAGAAATATCCTAATTCAGACAAATTTCTCAAAGCTTGGGTTTAAATGGTCATCTTAAAATGTGCAAGTGAAATCCCCCAATGTAAATATTCTATTTGTAACAACATGAGCTGCATGCACACAAAAGGCTTAACATTCTGATTTGTAATTCAAAAGTTTTTCTATGTATTACCAAGTAGTTGGACTACCCATTCCATGAAGATGAAACCCATTTAATGGTTCTCACAGAGATATTACTACTCAAAATGCCCCAAAACCAACATTTTTTAATACAAAATAAAGAAATTGCAGCATTTAGGTGTCCCATATTTAATGATCATTCTCCTCTGGAAGTCAGAATTTTTTCTGTGTACTACTGAGGCACTACGCCACCCATTCTATGAGGATGAGTAAGTACCCTGTGTAGTACTTGTAGAGATATTACTACTCAAACTGCCTAAACCCAATAAAAAATGAAGAAATAGCAATATTTTGGTTTCCTCAATTGGGCTGTGGCATCCCCCAACCTATTTAGGAATAGCCATATAGATCTAAATACAATTGCTGACTGCACTTTGATTGACATTCATTAGAACAATAACTCCACTCTGGTTGGTTGCTAGTAACTTATACAGTCAGGTGTTCTCAATGAAGCTCACATGCACAGTATGCCCTTGAACAGTTCAAACTCAATGCAGGCCTCTGTGACTCTGTCTTATGTGACAGGTGTTTTTGTGCATTTGTGTGTGAGTGAGGGTGTGTGTGTGTGTAAATTGGAGGAAGGCTAGAAGTATACTTAGTAGGGACAATTTTTGCTGTCTAGGGTGAGATTATAGAGCCTTTAATTTCATGCCTATTGTCAGTCAAAATTCTTTCTGTGTACTACCATTTGATAAGGCTATTAATTTTATGAAGTTTAAAACATCTAGGATAGCTCTAAAAGATGTGTCTTTGGTCAAAATTTGACTTTAGGACCAAAACCTGTATTTTTGTGATGAAAATTAAAGAAATTGAGGTTTTAGGGACTACATCAATGGAAGATATGCCTGGTTTTAAGATTTTCATTTATATGTGTGTCAACAATCTTTTTTTTTCTCCTAATAATGAAGAGATTTAATATTTAGTACCTCCAGTTGTTCAATTCAAGGAAACATGCAATCTAAAAAATGATCCCACATACCAAAACTTCTTATGAAAAACAAAGAAATTGCAAATTTTCAGTTTCACTCATTTTGTGTAGGTTTGGATGTGGGATTCCAAATCTTGTCCCTGTAGTACTTAGCTATCTGATTATCCCTAGACAAAAGGTAAGGTCATATGGTGGCATGCTGTAAGATAAATTGGTACTCAAAATTGGCCCCAAGTGCTAAAAGTTGCCAAAATTGTGCAGCAGAAATATGGAATATTTCTATTACAACATCCTTATTTTTTTTAATGAAAGTCGAAGTCATTTGAGGTACGTGCAAAAGCCATCCTGTGGGAAACAGCTGTTATGTAAATCTAAAGGAGGGAAATTTTTGATGAATCCTGTGCTTTGCAAAATAGAAGTTGGCTATTGGGAAGAAGAAAATTTTTTGTTTTTGCTTCAAGTCAAAAACCATCTTAGGCCAGCAGAGGTCAAAATGTAGAAACCTTTGTATTTTATATATATATAACTATAGGTAGACACAATAACTCTTGATTGGTTACTGTAATGAATCTTACAAGGATGATGCTGCTTCACATTCAGCAAAATCCTGTTGATTTTTTGGCAGACTTCATGTCATTTGCGGTCTCCAAATGTGAAATTATGAAAATTTTGTATTAAACAAGCTATCTCACAAAGAAAAACTGAGAGAAATCTTGTACTGGGTATGGGTGTCCCATATTGTATAGAAATCTGGCAGGTTTTGCCGGCAGAGAAAGGGCAAATTGCAGTGGTAAATGCCATTTAGAAACATGCATGCATATTTGAATCCTACATTGGTATGAAATGGTCAAAGTTAAATGCAAGAAGCTGGTTTATTGATTCCTTGCCGAAGGCAGGCAAGGAATCTATGCGATGGTGATGTCGTGTGTGTGTGTGTGTGTGTGTGTGCGTATGTGACAGCTTAGCTTGTTTACACGATATCTCAAGAAGGGAAAGTTGGACAGTTCTCAAACTTGGTACATAGATGGCCCATATTGAGAGGAAGAACCCTATTGTTTTGGTGGAGGTCAAAGGTCATCTGGGGTCACTGGGGGTCAAAATCTGAAAACCTTGTTTACACAATATCTCAAGTTAGAGAGCTTGGATAGATTTCATGCTTGGTATGTAGATGCGTTGTGGTGGGAGGAAGAACCCTATTGTTTTTGGTGGAGGTCAAAGGTCATCTGGGGTCACTGGGGGTCAAAATCTGAAAACCTTGTTTACACGATATCTCAAGTTAGAAAGCTTGGATAGATTTCATGCTTGGTATGTAGATGCGGTGTGGTGAGAGGAAGAACCCTATTGTTTTTGGTGGAGGTCAAAGGTCATCTGGGGTCACCGGGGGTCAAAATCTGAAAACCTTGTTTACACAATATCTCAAGTTAGAAAGCTTGGATAGATTTCATGCTTGGTATGTAGATGCGTTGTGGTGAGAGAAAGAACCCTATTGTTTTTGGTGGAGGTCAAAGGTCATCTGGGGTCACCGGGGGTCAAAATCTGAAAACCTTGTTTACACAATATCTCAAGTTAGAAAGCTTGGATAGATTTCATGCTTGGTATGTAGATGCGTTGTGGTGAGAGAAAGAACCCTATTGTTTTTGGTGGAGGTCAAAGGTCATCTGGGGTCACCAGGGGTCAAAATCTGAAAACCTTGTTTACACAATATCTCAAGTTAGAAAGCTTGGATAGATTTCATACTTGGTATGTAGATGCGTTGTGGTGAGAGGAAGAACCCTATCATTTTTGGTGGAGGTCAAAGGTCATCTGGGGTCACCGGGGGTCAAAATCTGAAAACCTTGTTTACACAATATCTCAAGTTAGAAAGCTTGGATAGATTTCATACGTGGTATGTAGATGCGTTGTGGTGAGAGGAAGAACCCTATCATTTTTGGTGGAGGTCAAAGGTCATCTGGGGTCACCGGGGGTCAAAATCTGAAAACCTTGTTTACACGATATCTCAAGTTAGAGAGCTTGGATAGATGTCATGCTTGGTATGTAGATGCGTTGTGGTGAGAGGAAGAACCCTATTGTTTTTGGTGGAGGTCAAAGGTCATCTGGGGTCACCGGGGGTCAAAATCTGAAAACCTTGTTTACACGATATCTCAAGTTAGAAAGCTTGGATAGATTTCATGCTTGGTATGTAGATGCGTTGTGGTGAGAGGAAGAACCCTATTGTTTTTGGTGGAGGTCAAAGGTCATTTGGGGTCACCGGGGGTCAAAATCTGAAAACCTTGTTTACAGGATATCTCAAGTTAGAAAGCTTGGATAGATTTCATGCTTGGTATGTAGATACGTTGTGGTGAAAGGAAGAACCCTATTGTTTTTGGTGGGGTCAACGGTCATCTGGGGTCGCCGGGGGTCAAAATCTGAAAACCTTGTTTACACGATATCTCAAGTTAGAAAGCTTGGATAGATTTCATGCTTAATATGTAGATGTGTTATGGTAAGAGGAAGAACCCTATTGTTCTTGGTGGAGGCCAAAGGTCATCTGGGGTCACCGGGGGTCAAAGTCTGAAAACCTTGTTTACATGATATTTCAAGGTAGGAAGCTTGGATAGATTTCATACCAAGTATGTGGATGTGGTATGGTGAGAGGAAGATTTCTGTTATTTTTGGTGGAGGTCAAAGGTCGTCTGGGATCACCAGGGTCAAACTCTGAAAACCTTTTTTATACCATATCGCAAGGTAGGAAGCTTGGATTGATTTCATAGTAAGTATGTGGATGCGTTATGGTGCGAGGAAGAAGCGTATAGTTTTTGGTGGAGGTCAAAGGTCATTTGGGGTCACCAGGGGTCAAAGTCTGAAAACCTTGTTTACACAGTATCTCAAGGTAGGAAGCTTGGGTAGATTTCATACTAAGTATGTGGATGTGTTATGGTGCGAGGAAAAACCCTATTGTTTTTTTGTGGAGGTCACAAGCCATTTGAGGTCACCAGAGGTCAAAAACTGAAACTTTGTAAACATGTCATTACCAGGGAGGAAGCACAGATAAATCCCTTCTCATACGTTTTTTTTTTTTTTTTTTTTTCATTTTTTGGTGGTTATTCAAGTTTCGGTTTAAAGGTCATGTGACATGAGCTGATGTGAGCAGGGGTCAAATTGTGACCACATCATAAAAAATGATGTAGAAGAGAAGTATAAATTTGATGGATGAACCTCAGTGTAACAAAGCACCCCCTTTCGGCAAGGAATCACTAAGCCTTTTTGCTTTCTGGTTACCTTTATCTGTTTGATCATTGCTTGTGGATCTTAATATTGTCCCAAAATGTGTCTTCTGTAGGGAGTGGAGATATTATACTCAATTGCAAATGTGAAGATTTGTGTGTGTGAACAAAAATTGTTTTAAACCATTATTCCAAACTCGGTGGGTCGGTAACTGAACATGAAAACTTGTGCATGTGTCATTAACAATGTTGTAAGTCAAAGATCATAGGTCAAAGTTTAGCTATCCTTAAATCAAATTTTTTTTTTGTCATTATCTACTTGTCCAAACTTTGAAAAAAGTAATGTTAATGCAGGTTTAGAGAATGGTGAGAGAAATTTTCAACCAGTACTGTGAAGTTGCTGTTAGAGTCACCATGGAAGATCAAGTATTGGTCAAAGGTCAAATTTGCCCCAAATGTTTGTAGCAAAGTGTGTGGGAAACCCCTCTTAAAACTTAGATCAAGTTCAGTTTTGCATTATAGATTTTCATGTTCTATGAAAACTTGTACATAATATGTCATAAGTTAAACGATGTCATGGGCCCAAAGAAGAGTTAGTTTTGCCATTTTATTGAAATAAATCCCATCAAACCCTGCAGTGTGTAGAGAAGTTAATGGAGATTAGATATGCAACTCTATTGATGTACCTAAGTGTATAAATGTAGACACTCTCTGATGAAACAGTGTCAATTTCAAACCAGGGTATTTTGTAATGTTACTTATTAACAAGGAATCACAAGACTTTTAGCTTTCTGGTTGATTAAAGTTGGACACGGTGGTCCTTTGGTGGTCAGCTACTGTATTAATTTTCAGGAATATAGGGCAGGACGTAAGTTTAGCTTTTGAACTTGCCGGTTTCATGAATATCAATGAAGATGCTTGAAACTTTACCTAACTTATCTTTAGGAAGTGTATACGTCCCCGTAAATAGTTTAAGAATTTAGGCTCAGAGATTATTCATGGGTCAGTTGATGTCATTGTTTAAAAAATTCACGTATATACTTCTTACCCTCCACAATTGTCGGTGCACAGATGTTCCTGAAATTTGAAGTAGGTCATTCAAATCTCATTTGAGGTCGTGTTATGAAAAAAGGATGTCTTGTATCAATAATTTTTATAATTCATCAAAAGATTTCAGACACATTGCCTGTTTACGTGCTTAAATGAAACAGAACAATAACAAAAGCCTGTATACTTGATGTTCAATGTACATGGAGAGTAAGTTTTTCCCTTACTGTTAAGTGAGCCATTGCACCACTGCAGCTTTAATTCAATGCTTCCATGATGAAAGAAAGAGATTGAATGCACTTGGTGGTGTTTGTGAAAACTTCTCTTGTTAACACAAGATCTTAAAATTCTACTACATAACCATAGATCTCACTCTGTGCTGTCACTCTCTGTTTGCATTTAAATACAAGCCTTTATCCTAACATAATAATGTCATTACCTTAACTTTCAGATTGCACAGCTCTTCATTTTACTTTCTGTATGACTCCTGGAGTGTCATGTGACTGTATGGATGAATCATGTGATCCAGATACTGGCATCTGCAATAGCAACTGTACTATACTGAACACCTGTCCTGCAAGTTAGTCAACTTTTGCAAAACTTACATTGTGTCCATACCTGTTACATTTTATGACTGCAAACCATGTCTTTTAAGTTTATCAGAATTTCAGTGAGATTAATGATGAATGTAAAGAAGTTCTCCTCATAGTCATCACTCTGTCACTCATTTTAGAGTAGGCCATATCTGAAAGTCAATTTCTTAATAGATTAGGAGCCATACAAATTTAAGGCCTAAAAGCAAATGTAACTCACAGTCAAAAAGCAAAAAGCAATGTTTTGGTGCACAACACCTTTTTTGGCCTTAGTGTGACTCCCATTCTATTAAGAAATAGACTAATGATGAATGAATTTCAGTATATATTTACATTGTTTCAAGCTCCAATCCGAAAGCAAATCAGAGGACAAGAACCTTCATGTGTCTGGCTGCAAGCTTGTAGTCACACTTTCAAATTTGCACTGGAGAGGACACCACAGGAAGCAGTTAGAGTTCACCTAGGCAATCTGATGTGCCATGTAGGCTTCAGCCCAACTATCAGCAATAGGGTTTTGTAAGTTTGATCCTGTAATTAACAGAAGACAGGTCTCAAACAGTGTAAAATCAGTGTAAATACAGTATTTTGATCATCCCATAGAACAGAGATCGGGAACCTTTTTCCCCTGACAGTCTGTTTTTCTACCACTCGCCAATGACAGCAGGGAAAATGAAGTCCATCTTGATTTTACATTTCTAAATTTATCCAACTTCTTTATAATCACCTATTCGTGGGAGGGTAATTAGGGGACTGTTTCCTGGAGTCCATCAGAACTAGCCTACAAAAATTTGGCTCATGATTTTCCCACTATAGACAGATGTGGCAGTCCATGCCTGTTGTTCAAAGCAGCAAGTGTACCTCTTGTAGTACCAAGGTTCTGCATCTAGCTTGCAACATGCGAATTCAGTGCATGCTGCATTGTGTATACCGGGGACTGTTGTATGCCTACTACCAGAAAGCTACACAGTTCCTTGATACTGCACTAGAAGTGGTATTACAAGTTGTATTCACACCTTAAATATCCTGAAAATGGTTAGCAAGATAAATGGTCCGTTAGTACCTCTTTATAAGTTATATGTCGTATTCTTCTGAAATAACCTTTATAAATTACCTCTCGGGTAAAAAGACTTTGCAGGCCATATGTGACCCGTTGGACTGGAGGTGACCCACCAACACTTTAAAAGAAAGTGATTCTGGAATCAGTATCAAGTATACTGAACATCTTCGTCTTCTTGTGTATTTATTTGGTCCTGTTTTTACATAGCTCACCCCAAGCCCTAGCCATCATGACCACCCCATACATTATTGGACACTAGTTTATGTGGGACTATTAACTACAAATTGCATTAAAGCTTTGTACATACCTATTACAAAGAATACATGGAATCAGTGTTGTGTGTATTGCTTTCCCCTTCCCCATGGTGATTTTGTCAGCTGGGGATGTCGTTGCAAAATGTGACAGTTGTCATAGCCTGCATTATTCATAAGCATATTAAAGAACATTTTATGATTACTATGATAAATTGCTCACCTCTGTTAAAGGCAGGCGTCAACATTTTCTTATTTCATTATTTGTCTTTTGGGCTAGCTGTTCTAAAATCTGCTTGCATGTATGAATATCTACTAAATCCAGTTTCAATCTAATAACTTTTAAACTCATTTTGGAGAAGACGTCACTCGGTACTGGCTGAAGTGATTCCTTTCTTGCTCTAGACTGTCAGGCAGGGATTTGTCAAGCCCTAAATAAAGGCCTTCAAGACAGTTGAAAGAGAAACCTTGTTTTTTTTTTTTTTTGTTCATTTTGCAGGTTTTGAAAGTAAGAGTTTGTCCCAGGTGAATCCTTCTTCATCGGTGGATGTCAACTGCACTCTGAGAGGATCAACAACTATTTTACAGAGACTTCAGCTCGGGTTGTCAAGTAAATTAGATAGTCTAGATGATAATGGAATTACCAGGCTAACAGGGAATGGAGTCAACACTGGTGATAAGGTTGTGTCAACTTTTAGGGTAGAAAATGTAACTAAAGAGAAGACTCTTTTCTGTGTCCTTCTGCAAGGAAACTACTTGATTGGAGGAGTTAGTGTTAAAAATTTTGTGCATGGTGAGTTTATACATGTTTGGAAGGATTTTGCTTCACATGTAATTTTATCAAAGGATTTCTGTAAAGTATATGCACTACAGTATCATTCTTTACATGTCGTATGGTGTATTTTCAATTGTGATTTTGTCACGTAACTTCCCTTGTTGTGACGTTGACTAGAGCTATAACTTCTTCCTTAGTTTTCAGCTTTTGACAGAGAGAAATGTTTGTGGTCAGTTTGTGTGAGCTGAGCTGTGTGGAAAGAAACAGTAGCATAGAGTAGTGTAATATTCTGTGTGTCCATCTCACCTCTAACCTGCACAGAAAAGGGTAATCAGAAATACATGTTGTAATCCTGTAGAACAGTAATTGGTGGGTGGGATGCATGATGAAATGAAGACTGAAACTTTCTGCACTGATCAGTTAGTTTTAATTTTTAAATGTTGTGGCAGAAGACAACTAGCACAATAAAAATTAAATACATCTGAAAGGCACAACATTAACTGAATTTTTAAACTTGAGGGCAATATGCAGTTAGTTAATACTTATGCAGGCAAGTTTATAAATAGCTCATATTTTCTAGACAGGAAGTGTGAGTATATCAAAGGGCATATCATTGGCCAAACCTTTTTTGAAACGCCAGCTAAATCTTGCAAATCTTCTCCTATTTCCTTTTCAAGTATCTTTTGTAATGTGTCAGACCATAAATATTGTATATGAAAGGTAAAAAAACTTGCTCTGCATGAATTTGACAGTTCAGTAAGAAGTGAATAGCCACCTGATTAGAAAGAGCCATTCATGAATTAAAACACTGAGGTACACAAATGCAAATCAGTGTGACTGCATTGCCCTTTAATTGTTTTCAGTAGCAGCACAAATGTAGTGTTTGATTGTGAGTACATTTTACACCTTTTTGAAGAGCATAAGTGCAAAATTTGCTTTCAGCATTGGTGTCAAACAGAAAAAGTGTGTAAATATGAGTACAAGTACAAATCCATTCTTGTGAGTATAAGTGCATGCAGATATGTCAAAGTATGTGTACATACAGCTATGTCAAAGTATGTGTACATGCAGATATGTCAAAGTATGTGTACATACAGATATGTCAAAGTATGTGTACATGCAGATATGTCAAAGTATGTGTACATACAGATATGTCAAAGTATGAATACATGCAGATATGTCAAAGTATGTGTACATGCAGATATGTCAAAGTATGTGTACATAAAGATATGTCAAAGTATGTGTACATGCAGATATGTCAAAGTATGTGTACATAAAGATATGTCAAAGTATGAATACATGCAGATATGTCAAAGTATGTGTACATACAGATATGTCCAAGTATGTGTACATGCAGCATTAGGTATAAGTTGCCTCTTTGCAACCTGGTCACTGTTTGTTTATTCAATTCATCACGCTTCAGTGCCAGCACAACCAGAGCATGTGTCCAGAAAGATAAGCCTATTGTCATTTCAGCTCTGGTTGCAAACTTGGCTTGCACTGAATAAACAGTCTCTGCCTTTATGTCACTTCTGACCATAGTAAGGATTTTCAGATTGTGTGCACAACTGAGGTTCTACAGTGGGACTCTTTGTTTGCATTGTGCTGGACATAGCAGCTACTATTGACAGAAAGCTGATAACAGGAAGTCGGGTTCAACTTATTGTAACATCACTTTTTCAACAAAAAGTGGGGTGTCGGGTTGAAATTGTATAGAGGCAACCTTTTGCGTAATGGATATGTCAAAGTATGTGTACATACAGATATGTCAAAGTATGAATACATGCAGATATGTCAAAGTATGTGTACATGCAGATATGTCAAAGTATGTGTACATAAAGATATGTCAAAGTATGTGTACATGCAGATATGTCAAAGTATGTGTACATACAGATATGTCAAAGTATGTGTACATGCAGATATGTCAAAGTATGTGTACATGCAGATATGTCAAAGTATGTGTACATGCAGATATGTCAAAGTATGTGTATATACAGATATGCCAAAGTATGAGTTGAATCAACACTATATTAAATAGTCACACAGAGACCTTAGGCCAAAGTGAGAATACATACAGGCATGCCAAAGTATTAATAAATGCAGATATGCAAAAGTATTAATAAATGCAGGTATGCCAAAGTTTTAATTTTGAAATCATGCAGTTATGCCAAAGTTTGAATACATGCAGATATGCCAAAGTATGAATAGAGGCCAGGTAGGCCAAAGTATTAATACATGCAGATGTACAAATGTTTGAGTTCACACTCACAACTTTTCTGGTAAATTCTAACTTTTCATGTTTTCATTTAGAGAAATTAAAACTGGAAAAATCCATTACAAATTGCATGGAAAATTTTGATATTCTCCTGAGAAAGGTTGGCATGGTAAGTGGACCAATGCATACCAGCAACTCATACCATGCTAGTATTCAGGGAGTTGCAGTTAACCTGGAGTTACTTTAAGGTTCCCTTTATGGGCATCACAATATTTTAAAGATCTAGTATGTGTGATTTGTTGGGCCAACAAAAGTTGCTGGCAAGAAAATTTAAGTTTTTAGGGAGAATACAAAAAGCCTAGAAAGTGACTTTGGCCAGGGGTTTAAGATCATTCAAACCAGGTGTTTAGTTCAATTGTTGTAAATGCAAAGCTTTGCATTGGCAGTGCTACTGTGATTGTGATGTGCAATCTTGTATGTCAAAAGATCTTGCTGCCACTGTGTCCGGCCAGGGCTAAACCAAAATGACAACATAAAAAATACATGACTAAAAGAACATTGCTTGCTTGCTGTCTCGCTTTATTCTGTGCTCTTTTTGTAATCCTTGTGTGGTCAGTACACATAACATTATATAACATTCAAATTAGCTCATACTATTTAAATTAGAGTAACCAAATGAGGTGGCGCTATATAAGCTTCTCTACAACGGTTACTATGTTTGTGTTTCAAGCTCATGAAGGCTAGCATGTGCATTCTGTGAAAATGGCTTCTTTACTTTTTGTAAGTTTTCTTAATAACTAATGCCATGATGGATTCATCCAAATACCATAAGTTACTTGTCCCTGGACACAATATGAAAGCAATTCCATAAAAACACCCTACTGGTCTGCCCCTCTGAAAATGGTACAGTAAGCGGGCCACAATCTTTGGCATTATGTATACATGTGGAAGCCTTATCTGAAAAGTCTCTCTTCTCAGAGCTTCCAGTATTGAATGCTGCCCCCATCAGTGAGGATGTCTCCAACACTTCTATTACTATCAGCTGGAGAGCTTGGGATCCAGATATGGATGTTGGTGATCCTCGTATAGTGGCCTACATCCCATACTACAGAATGGATGCATCAGATGAGTGGACCAGTGGCCCTAGGATTCTAACCAATGAGATGTTTCAGTTTAGAGCAAACTACTTGGAAGTTGACACTCTGTATGACTTCAGTGTAGCTGTTGTCAGAGAGGGGGAAAATGGTGAAGGAAGGAGGAGTCCAGTGGTGTCCCTGAAGACTTACTGCAATGGTAGGTAAAGTCTTTGCTAAATTAGCATATAAACCATTACTTGTCACTGCAGTGTGTCTGTCTATAAGCTGATCTGTCTATCTTTCTGTCAGTCTGTGTGTTTGTTTGTCTCATTGTCTGTTATTCTGTCCATCTTTTGGTTGGTTTTCCTTTTTGCTGTTCAGTTGGTCTGTCTTACTATCTTTCTATTGGTCAAAATAATTTACAATACCCTCAAACTATTCTGACCAAATTTTGTCGAAATTTTTAAAGTAAATACAATGCATATCATGTGATAGATGAGATGTAGGCCATTCAAGTTCTCAGAGTATTTAAAGAATGAATTTACTGAAGTGCTTTGTGAGGGGGCAACAAAATTTGAAGGCACCATATGAGGTCAAACCATGTCTTATTACTAAAGGTCAGTCTCAGAAATAATTTTTCTCTATTGGTCGTCGTGTTTAAGAAAAAGTGTTCATAAGTTAACAAAAGGAAACAAAATTATGTGGGAAATGCCAAGTAGAAGTCAACAGTGATTGTAAGCATGTCAGAGGTCAAATCATACCTTTTTTGCAATTGCATATACTAGTACTTTGTACAATTAAGGCTGTGTTGCATTCTGTTTTAAATCTATTTGGAGAGGAATGACACATACAGGAATTGCAGGTTGTATTAATGGAAAGGATGCAGTTAGGCAAAAAATTATTAGTGAAATTTTCAATCATTTTCTAGCTATGTGTGGTTGTTGAGATATTGGTAGAATAAGGTGCCACACTTGTTACCCAGAGCAAATTTCAAGCAAGCAGGAGTAATACCATCTCCTCATTATGATGATCAGTGCTATGCATTCTTTTTTTGACGCTATTTTGGGACCAGGAGGTAGATTTAAGGATAGGAATTTAAATTCCCCAGTGGGGATATAGAGTACTGTAGAATTACAACGCTACATGTGCATTTGCTCAATGGAAAATGCATTATGAAGGTGAAATTGGTCATAAAGTTATGAAGAAAAGCAAATGTTGATTAATGTGAGATTATGTTTTCACTTGTGCTTGCTGTAAGTTCGCTTTAGGGTGAAAATAGATAAATTCATCTGCTAATGTCTCAGAGTCTATGAATTGTATGGAAATTTCATCAAAATGCCAGTAAGTTTAACAAGAGGTATCAAATTTAAACATATCAAAACTAAGTTAGTGTCTCAAGCCCTTCTCAAGGGAACTTAATACCTTATAAGTGTACTTTGATCATTCACAATCATTCAATGACTGTTTTTTTTTTTTTTGTCTTTTTTTTGTTTTTGTTTTGTTTGGCCTCATGTGCAGTTCCAGACAAGGCAGCCTTAGTAAATGTACAATTAACATCATCCAACAAAGTCAATGTGTCGTGGCAGGTATGTCGTACTGCAAAATATGTATACAAAGCCTATGTAGATATAAATTTTTGTCAGATTCAGTCCTCACATCAATTCTTTGCATGATTTCCAAATTTAAGAATTGAAAGCTTTGGAAAAAAATAGTAGCATCAATCAATGGGGGTTTGGTAAATCGTGATGACATCATACTGTACATGGTATGACAGTGGAAGGTGTTCCAATATAGTTTTGTCCAAGATTGTCTGAGAATTACCTATACATTTTTCAAAGGTTTTCGAAGAAGTCAGAGCCATAGAATAAGAACGACAGTTCATATTTATTTTCAAACATAATGATTATTCTCTTAGGATGAAATCATTTTGGCATATTCAAAAAAATAATAAAAACTACTCATTTATCAACGATTAATGGTAGTCACTGCAAAGGAATCAACTTAAATAAGTTGGCACAATTATTTTAAGTTGACTCTGAGAAGAGGAGTCAACTTACTGCTGGAGAAATGCACATAAAGTCCCTTAATTTGCCCCCCCCCCATAATATGTACTTCAATTGTACAGTCCATCACAAATGAGAATAAATCAGTTTTCCGCAATAAACAGTAGTTGTTAGCAAAAGGGTCCATTATCCAGTGACTTCATATTCAGTACTTTTTATCGTGGCACTATTTCAGTTTGGAAATTCTACCTTATGGTTGTCCTTCCCCTGTTATTTAAGAGTAAGGAGATGTGATGATCTGTGGCATATATGGCTTTATGGATAGTGTCTATCAAAATGAACTGTACAGTCAGGGACAGTCTCGTAGTTTTCACTTGAGGTCTCCTTTCTTAGTGAATAAATGTCACCATTGCTTATTTACTTTGTTAAAAACATTGCTTCGAAGTTTTGATGCACCAAGTCAGAAAAGTTGGCAACGTTCATTTCCTCATAGGGTTGGCATGCAATTATTGTCTCATTTTAGGAAATCACCATTAACTTAACTACTTTGGTATCCTGTTCCACCTTCACAGCAATCAGATATCAATTCTCCAGATGGTTTTTCCCAAACCTTTTCATGTGGAGCGTGTGCTTGATAAAATAAAGTGTCTTAAACGTGAAGCTTCCTTTTTTTTTCCAAGTAGAAGGTCACTGGATACATGAAAAGATTGCGCGTAGGCTGATGATGTACCTTTGAGAGCATCGATTGCCTGTAATCTTAAGCAAACTGTTGCTTTTGTGAGAAGCTGTGAATGCCCTGCTTGAGTAAAGGACCTCCCTTTGCTGTGATTTTTGAAATTCCGCAAGAGCGCCCCAACAAATAACGTTTACTTATTATGCATAGTGATCTCAACATTTGGGAAATGACGTTATAGACAGTTATCAGGGCCCCAGTTGTTTTCACCTTGTGCACATTCATGAAATATTTCAGCTTTAGCTCCAACTTGAGACCTTCTTAAACTCAGAGAAACTTGGATAAAACTCGTTGGAACACCCCTGCACCCTGCTCCCCTGTACAATGTTGGAGATAACTATATCAATTCGGGGTGCACCGGTTTTCGTTTGCCACACAACATTGGACTGGGGGACGGTGTTTGGTAAATCGAGATGACATCATACTGTGCTTGGTGCAATGGTGGGAGATGTTCCAATAGTTTTGTCCAAGATTGTAGCTTGGCTGTCCTGAGCTGTAGTGGAGATAAACTTGATGACTTGATAACATTACTGGTATTCAAGCAGTATCATATGTTTGGTGCCCCACCTTTATAATAGAAGAGATACCTAACATCAGTCAATTTTGGTTTTAACCTGTTTATATGACCCTGCCTGGTCATGCATCTCATATTTAAATATCCAGATCGATGTTCTACACTGTGTAGAGTGTGCCTATATTTGCTCCTTTGTGATATAGAAGTGTATTTACTAAACTTACTACTGTCAATGTATTTTAATGCAAATATAGGAAATAATCTCAAAATGCAAGTTCATCTTTTTTGCTGAAGGTAATTACCAGCTTATTGAATTAGCCTGCACAGCTTACTGTTTACTTTTTATAGAAATTTGAAAAAGTTTTCGTACCCTTTTTAAAATGGCCAGTAGGCCTACTAATTGGAAAAAGCATATGCCATACTGCCTCTTAACATGACATCAGTATTGGCAAATACAGACATAACATCAAGAGACCTTATAGCACAACAAAAGACATACAAGGGATGATAGTATGTTGTGTGGCCATATGCTAGGCAGATCTAATTTAAAGGTCACAAATATGGCATGGCTAGAAATTGAAATAAAGTAATTTCAACCTGGTTTATTTCATTGTAGCTACCTCCTGGTGAAGTGATGTGTAGCACTGGAGTGACTCGTTATAAAGTTTACTACAGGACAGAGGGCAGCATTGAGGACACTCCTCAGTTGGCTGGTACTGTGGAGGATGTTGATACCAGATGGTTCATTGTTGATGATGGATTACTTCAACCTGGATCTTCATACATCTTCTTTGTAACTGTTACTACTGATCAAGAGAGTGGTTTCAGGGAGAGTGAGGCCATTCAAGCTCCAGCAGGTGATTTGTGACTTAGCAGTTCAAGTCTTTTTACATGATATCACTGAGTAATATTTGTAATATTCATATAAATCAAAACTTAATTATCAAATAGTACCTGAAAGGTTGGAGAAATGAGGAACCCCCCCCCCCCAAAAAAAAGTGACATGTATCTCTTGCATAACCATTTGGAGAAGTTTCTGTAATGGTACACTAGAACACTAGAAGCAAAACAACAGGGGATATGCAGGATGACCTCTCACATGGGGAGCAAACAAAGATTTTGATCAGCTTGTTACTATCAAAGAATTATTGGGGGCAGACCTGAATGTCAGAAGCTGCCTAGAGCCATTACACAGACTACTTAGCAAAACTAGCCTACGTGTCAAAAAGTGTCATTGGCTTCAAGTACTGCACAGATTGGGGAAAGGTGTGCTGGTCAGAATCACACTGGACATTGAGATGCACAAACCTGCAGTTGTTTTGCCAGGTCAGAGTCTGGCTACTACATAGGTAATCCTTTCAGGAGAGTAAACATAAGGGAAGGTAAAAAATGATCACTTAAAGGAATAGGAATCTTCATGAAAGCAAATGATTTCTCTTGCTTTCAAAAAGCCTGAGGTTTAGATGTAACATGAAGTTGTGACAAATTATTTTACTGTAATTTTCAGCTTATAGGTGCGATATAATTCTGGTCTTGTAAAGTGCTTGTTTTATGCATCTACAGTCCATTTATGTTGAAATTTGACACATTTGAGGCTCTCTGATGTAATTAAATTGTACAATCTTTTAAATAACTTTGTTAGTTAGTTATTTAGATAAAATTTAATGGCACACCAACACAAATGTGTTATATAGTGTCAAGCAAAGTTTAAATACGGTGCAAGTCCTTCCCTTTAGTTGCCTCCTACGACAGGCGGGAAATACCGTGGGCATATTCTACAACCCACAGCTGGCAACAGGGGGCAAGGAAGATATCTTCTTGCTTACACCCACACAAACTTTCATTATATTCCTCATTGCTGTTTCTCCTCAGACACATCTGCCCCTGTCTACATCATCTCTCTGATTATAATACCTATCTTGTTAATTGCCGTCATAGTGGTTTTCGTTATAATAAGGTAAGCACTGCTATTATTGAACTAAGTTCTGTTCATTCCAAAATCACTGCATCACTGCTTTGAAACATTTATTTTCTCTTTTTAGCTGAAGTTGGGATTAATCAAGGCATAGTTTCTAAGATTCTAATCCCCATGCAAATATTCCCTGTCAGTTAGAAATTTAAAAGCTTCAGAATGTCTTACATTTTATGCTAGCTTAAAATGTTTGGAGGTAATTATTGGATATGATAAGACATGAATTTGTAAACAATTTATAGCTTCATGGTAGAAGTTACTTTTTTAGAATAAATTATGATTAACATTAACATTGTTACTTCTATCTACATAGTTGATGTTTTTCTAGCTTCAGCTAGGTGGCTTGGGGACGATACTAAAAGATAGCAATGTTTTCACCCTAACAGTGAATTTCATAAATATTAAGTTTACTTTGAGCACAATGGTATAGCCCCACAAGCCTTCAAAGGTTTTCTAGATTACTGCTTTCTTAAACATAAATGTTATCTGGCACAACTTACACATATGTCCAATATTTGTAGACATTGTAACTGTTTGTTGCAAAGAAACAAACGAAGGATTTGGTCTAAGGTTAGAAGACACTCAGTTTGTTTAGTTGTAACTTGATGACCTATGGTCATTACTTTGTGGATAATGTCTCTCTTTTCTGGCTGCAGAAGGAAAATTAGCTCTAAGGACAAGAAAGCAACAAAGGCAAATGATGGTGAAGACACTGATTATGTTAATGCAGGTACAGTTGTTCAGAGGTATTTCTGTATATGAAGGAACTTCAGTTATAAAATATGGTCTGTAGTCATTGCAAGGGCATATTGGCAAACATATTTTAAATTATTTTTTGCCATAATGGAAAGATCTTATTTAATATCAGACAACTTAGACAAGCAGCTGAAGTTGTTTCCTGGCAGAACATGGTGTGTGAATAAAAGTGAATAATCATCTAGTACAGACGTATCTTGGAAAGGGTTCAATTGTTCTTTTCCAGTCAGTCTCAAATATGTGTCCATGTAATATGAAACTACCAGAGGAGACCATAGTAACTCCTGTTTAATGTTATTTATGTTGGCCACCACACTTTTGGCCTATTTTAAATAATATTTAATCTTTCATCAATTGTAGCAATGGCAGATGATCCTGAAGATTACACTCTACTCAAAAAGCAGTCCAAGACACTTCCCTCGTCTAAGTATGAAGATGTAAACCATACACCCCAGGGTGGTGTATCTATACCAGTGCAGTATGAAGTTACAATTGTTCCTGAACCACAGAAGCCAGTGGCAACACCTGAGTATCATAACAGAAATATGAAAGGAGTAAACAGTGGTGCTTATGAAGATGTAAGCCATACACCCCAGGGTGGTGTATCTATACCACAACAGTACTTTACCATTGTTCCTGAACCACAGAAACCATTGACAACACCAAAGTATCGAACTAGAAATATGAAAGGAGTAAACAGTGGTGCTTATGAAGATGTAGGAGCAGGTTCAGAGAATAGACAGTTACCAGATGTACCCCAGTCACACTTATCAGGTGATGAAGATGAAGACAATAGTTATGAAGTTCCTGACAGATTGGAGGAGTATTCTGGAGTATACATCAACATTAAAAATAAGAGAAAAATTGTACAGCCAGGACCAATCAAGGTGGCAGCATTTCAGAATTTCATGAGTAGAAACAAAGAAGATGTTGTCAATGATATTGTGCAACAATTTATGGTATGTGTCAAAAATTGAAATGAAACTTGAAGCTTAATATTCACCTCATGCAAGCAGTTGTATAGATAAAACTCTTCATATTAACCGTCTGGAGGCTATATGGTGTCTCATAAAATTGTTTTATACTAACAGGGTTCTCAAGTGGTAGAGTGGTTTATTTCAGCTGCTGTTCACCATTGTGTTTCACAAGTGCGTGCATTTAGTCCCGCTAGAGGTAAAGGGGCTTTTCTCTTGGTACTCCAGCTATCTGCCCAAATGACAAGGCCTTGACATGAAAATTGGTTGCTCAACAGACTAAGTCAGTTGCCCACTGGACTGAACCCCCCTGGAGCAGACCAGTTAACTAGCCGACTTTGCTATGCTACATTGATGATTTGTCTGTGTAGCGTCCAAACATTGCTACGTGAGTACAGTTGGAGATTCCACGCCACTCAAAACTCTCATGACTCAAGCGTCTCGTTAGTACTCGTTTATTTCTTTTGTTGACATAAAAACATGGCCAGCTCTTGGAAAACACTATTTCCTTGCCCATATGATAGGAAAGGCCTATGAACTGTGCGGCAAGGGTGTGGGGTTTGCTGTAAGTTGACAAAAGTAAATAAATGATTTAACTGAATCGAGCAATCAGCATGGATCAAAACACATTACATTAATCATGAAGTCTTTCAGAGAAAACTGTACACCAGCACCAACGATTATTTGCATGAAAACTAAAAACCTACCGATTATTTTGAGCTTTGGACTACATCTACGTACTTAGTCGATCAACCCTAAACCAAACTGAACCCAGTTAACAACCTCAACCAGTCACGAAGCTGTAACCTGCTTGCAATCATAGAACAAAATGAAACTCGTAGGACAATCTAACAAAACCGGTCTAAAATAATACTTCCTGTTGCCACAGTCTGTTAGATGATTTCTTTAAACGTTACTTAAGATGGATAAATATCTCAACTTGAATATTCTGTAGGAATTGTGTATCTAATCAAATTAAAGGACGTAATAAGAGCTCTTAGTAGAAACAATTAATTGGAGAAATTCCCTACATGTTTTGGTGCATTATTGGAGAGAGAGCCAAGAAGGGAGGAATGAAACTCTTACAGTCTGTAGCAGATTTTGTCTAATCTTTACTATTGGTTTTGTAACTGTGGAAAATTAATCTGTTGGAAGGATGGAGTAATTGAAGGTAATAGAATGAATGGAATGTATGTGTAAGGACACTTTTGTACATATCACATGATTAATTGCCAGTAGTGTCATTTATGAAGTGAAAATATCTTTTACTTCACCACTTGCAAAGTTCAAAACATTGTAAACACGATATTTCAAGAAAGATAACTGTGAGGGATCTCATACTTAGCACGTGGATTGCCCATAATGAGTAGATGATCCCTATTGTTTTTAGTGGAGGTCAAAGGTCATTTGGGGTCACCAGAGGCCAAAAGTTTAAATCCTTATAAACACAATATCTCCACTGTGAGGGATCTCATACTCTAATAGCATGTGGATTGCCCATATTGAGTAGATGATCCCTAGTATTTTTGGTGGAGGTCAAAGGTCATTTGGGGTCACCAGAGGTCAAAAGGTCAAAAACCTTGTAAACATGATATCTCAAGAAGGGTAACTGTGAGGGATCACATACTTACCTTGTGTATTGACCATATTGAGAAGGTGATGAGTATTATTTTTCATGCAGATCTGAGGTCACAAAGGTCAAAACCTAGTAAACATCATATTTTATGGAGGGTAACTATGAGGGATCTCATTCTTAGCCAGTGGATTGTTTATATTTAGCATGTAGGTCATTTTGGGTCACAAGATTTCAAAAGAGCTTTGGCCTTATTAACATGATATCTCAAGTAGGATAACTATGAGGGATCACATGCTTGTCATGTGGGTGATTCATGTTTGTTACAATATATCCATATGGCAAGGAATCACTAAGCCTTTTGGATTTCTGGTTGTAATATGTTGTATATCATGTTTTTCAAGTCTTCAGTTCTGTAATACAATTGAACAAGGCCAGAAGTACCTTAATATTAGTAGTTAAAAGATTTAAACAAGTCTAATGAGCCCATTTGGTGTGATGTTTCCTTCCTTTCTCCACATGAATTTTCTCCTTCAGGCATTACCATCAGGAGGGCAGTATCCATGGAGTGTTGCTCTGAAGTTACAAAACAAACCAAAAAATTTTTTCAGAACCATCTTAGCCTGTAAGTTTGCAGAAATGTAACTTAGGCTTGCGTCACTAATTGAATATCTTAATGTTTATTTCACAAATTTGAAACCTGTATGCTGTAATAACATAGTATATGCAGACTTTGAGCTCATAAGGATGACATGTTTTAATTGGAGGATATGTGTGAACTTAGTGACGTATAGTATTGTGTCATATTAAGATTTAAAAACCAGGGAATTTTTGTTGCATCACAAGCATATTCATTTATATGAAGAAGTTGCTTTTTCTTTGCAGTGTTGAGTGCTATGTCTGTGATATTGATGTGGTCATTACCAATCTTTTCTTCAGTATTTCATAATTCTTCAATTGTCTTTACAAAAGTATCCTCCCGGCCAACACAGCTGCTGAAACATTTGAATATATTGAACATATCAATATGGCCTCTTTAGAAGAGAGTGTCTTGTGAAATGTCAATCATTTGCCAAATGGTTCCATGCCCAGTGAAACATGAAATAGCTGTAAGCCTTGAAAAAGTGAATATGTAACAGTTCATTGTGAGCCAATTCACTTGACACCATTTGATTGCATACTAGTTTCAATCCACCTTTGCATTCAGATTGGAGGTGATATACCTCATAGTCAAATATGGAACAGTGTAGAACTGATGCCCCCCAACCTTATAAGGCATGGTTTTAGCAAGATACTTAAGGATATTATACTCAGCTAATGTATAATTCATAAATTGTATGTAATGCACCATGGCTGATTATGTATTATGTCTGCCTGTGTATACAATTGAAGTTTAATTCCCCTGCATCTTTTAATTCGTTGTTTTGTTAAAAATTCAAAATTGCCTGTGGCTAACATAATTAATATGCATAGTGCCTCATATATGGGTTTGGCAAAACTTAATTTTTACACAGGATACTTGAAATATTTATACCACAATTATTTTGTCGGTTTAATATTTTGCACTGTCCTAAGTGATACCAGTAAATATTGTCAATGTGATGAAATCATGTACTGGTACAACTCTTGTATTAAGATGACCATTCCAGAGTTAAGTTGGATACAAATGGTAGTGATGCCAGGTGTGACTACATCAATGCCAGTTATATCAAGGTAATGTCTACAGGTTTCTATGTTGTTGACGCTGCTGTGATGTATCACTTCTGCTGTAGTACTACATGCTCGAAAAAGTTTGGTACATCTGAGAGCAACCTTTAATATCACCTCAGGTACAAATTTCAGTCTTGGTGTTTTCGTAGTTGGCATGTGCATAATTTTTGGCAGGTGTAGATGCAATATTTCTTTGATGGGCTCCATGTTAGATGAGTTTTTAGGGTTTTCGTTTAAATACAGCTGGTATGCAAATTAAGTTACAATGCTGCCAAAGTTAGTCTTATAATCTCTTAAACTAAGTTACTTCTTTGAAAAGTTGCTCTGTTTCTTACTGGTAAAGATAATGGAAAATCTTACACATAGAAAAGGGAGGAAATATATAATGCACATTATGTGTATATTAATCAGGTAATTCTATGGCTAATGGGGCACAACTAATGCAAAATGTGGTTATTAAATCAGGTCATGTTGTTCACCAACAACTAGACTTCCATAGAAATCAGTTTTGGTGTAATCCGAGAGATATTTGAGTAATTTCCAGTTCATTGAATGAAAGGAGTTCTCACTTTTGTGTTGGAACTAGAAAATATTGTTCTAACTAAATGTAATGATGTCACTCACATATGAAAACATGGACATGAGTTTTGTCTATTACAGCAAAAGCTTCAATCTTTTTGTGATTGGGTGTTACTTTTATAGTTTGAGGAGTCTTCCAGCTTTTACATTGTTAATATAGCTGGTTATGATGCAAAATCAGGTTTAAAGATGCATTAATGTAACATTCTACTAACAATTTTTTTTAATACAGCTCAGCATTTTTGCTAGTAGAGTTGGTAGAAAGATAAAATGGTGCCTTGTACTAAGGATTTATGTGCCTGGCCTTTTGTATTGATTGCAAATGTAGAATAACTTATTAAGTTTTCCTTTATTCTAAAATTGCTTTTCTTTGTATGTGTGAGCGTGTTAGTTGCAGCTGTAGGATTAACATGTATGTTCCAAGTCAGTGTAAGTTGCAGACTGGCAGTATTGGTATGTTGCAAATGTTACCCTCTTTCTACTGACTTCAGTGGTGTTTTAGAGAATTTGGTACAGGTACGAATTTTATTTTACAAATTGCTGGTAATCATATTTATCATGTTACCAATTTATTCCTTGCCAGTTGACTAACCAATCAGTGGCACTGAGTATCTGGTCAGGTAGTGTAAGGTGGTTTCTATGAAATGGCAGTGAGACATCATGACTAAGTTGGATTTCCTTCTGTGAATAATAAGAGTAACAGATAAGATGAAGGACTGATTGTTTGTGTGTATGTTACCCTGAAAGTTAGTGATGTGTGGATGACATTTTAGACCCCTAGTCATATCCAAAGGTTTGTTGCATCTTGCTGAACGCTTGGCTTTTGGCCATGTGAACTGACAAATCACGCCATATAACACTGTATGGTGTCAATAAAAGAGGCTTAATTTATTTTGCTATAACTAATTTCATGGCATGTCTCCTTCTCAAATAAAATAATTTTATTAGAGAAATCACATTGCTCTTTCATCTTCAAAAAGCCATTTCATTCCATACTAGCTAGATTTTCTGCCATTCTGTAGTAAAAATGTCACAGTAACGCAAAACTCTCAGATCACTCAGTTACTTTCTGTGTAAACTTCAGTGTAAGTTTATCTAGTTCTGACTGTCTATGGCTTTCATGCTTATCAACTTATGTAGTCCTTAAAGGAATTCGACCAATAAAAAGAGGAAACAGTATTTTAATGTGTCACCAACCATACTCTATACTAATTAGTTTGATTGACTGGCCGAATTGGCTCACTTTCGGAATGTTTTAGCCACCAAAAATAGGAATGCCGGAGATTCCAACTTTGTCAGTATGGATTTGCTCTGTATTTGAATTTGAATTGTGCGACTAATCTTCATAAAAAAATAAGAACGTTCATGATAAAAATATATTTTATAAAGAAGAATTTTTTATGGTCATAGAATATTACAAACTTTGAAGAAAAAAACATTCTTTAAGTATTACTTCACAATTCAATAGCCCCTATTCCACAATGGTGTAACCCAATCAACACGCCAAGCTTACATGCAACAAATGACGTGAAACTTTATGATATGTAGTTTTTTGAAGGTTGAAGATCACAGGCATGACATGAAAGTCCTTTTAGTCCAAATTCTTGTAGAAGCTGACCACAGTTAATCAGGCTTGCATCATAACAAGGTAACAGAACTCCAGCTCTATCAGCACAATGTGCGCTCAAGCGAATAATGACTTGGGGTGCTTAATAAGTAGTTCCAGTGGCTACTAGGGCTTAGCTGGATCGATGGACTAAAACCACAGAATGTGAAAGTTACTGACCATCACTAATAAGACTTTCCCGGGCTGTGGGGGACTACTCGGGATTGTAGGCTTATGGGCATTTTCATGGCATGGATGTCACATAATAAACATTATGAACACATTGCTTTAGGTGAACTTACTTTGGCAGGTTTCAAGAATACTGAGTATCTTGGCAAATGTTGCATGGATGATTCTTTTGCATGGACTCAAAGAATTTAACCAAACAGTTATGTGGTGGAAATTGTGACTTGTAGTCAACAGACTTCAGAAAAGTGTGTTATTCCCAAGAGAAAGAAGGGGATGTAATGCATGATGTGTGTGCACTTACATAAGCAAATGTTGTGATAGGTTCCTGATGATCTCATTTCTACACCCCAGTGTTTCAAAGATCCTGCCAAGATAGTATCATAAAGTAGGTCTTGGTGAATTTCCCTGAAGATTGTTCACAACCAGACTATGGACTAAATACATAAAGGTGATCTCTTACAGCTTTAATGGAGGTCAAAAGTCATTTTCAGCCTAGCATGCCATTATTTTGATGGCACACTAGAGTTGCAGAGGACTTTGTGTATGCTCTGAATTCTGCTGCAGGGGTATGTTGTGAAATAGCATCCTCAAGATTTAAACAAAGTACCATCACACCTTTACTAATTTCATGATTGTATGACTCTAATTGTGTCTCATTAGAAATGAGTGGTTTTCTTTACAAAAAAGTTTTTACTGTAATGATACTTTGTTTTGGTGGCAGTGCAGGAATAATTTGGTTTAGAAGCTCAGTTTCATGTAAAATTAATCAAAAAATAATGCAGTTGCTTAATTAAAGTTATCCTCTTCTTTTTGGATTTTACAGTAGAACACGGCAGAAGTATAGACAGTACTTTATTGTGACATACTTTAGGCACAATGTTTCAAAACAGGAGGAAAAAGTCCATTCACATTTTTCAGCATTGCCAAAGGTAAAAATGAGATGGCTGTATACTGGACGGAGGCTAAGTTTTCACATGACCTGTCGAGTACCTATGTACAGAATAGGAAGTTATTAGTACACAGGGTGTATGATTGCTTTTCACCAAAAAAAAAAAAAAGTCAAATTGTAGTGTATCCAGAACTTTAGAGTTATCAAATTAAAGACAAGTAAAAGATTTTGCAAGTCCTCCCCGTAGTGCAAATATAGCACATTCTCACCTTGTGAATTGCAGAGCTGATTTAAGTCTTGTCAAATGTTTCAAGAAATGTTTTTGGAATGGAGTTTTTATCTTTTCTTCTTAGAATCAGCAAGGAAAGACATCCTTTATTGCTGCTCAAGGTGAGCCTTTCCTTTTCTTGTAACACACAGCATTTAACCTGGGAAAAATTTGCTTGCCTTACAGAATATGACACCCTGAATTTGATGCAACTTTTGGAAGTTGCATGGTGTTAAAGAGATTGGACTATTAAATTAATAGAAACCTAGACCACATATTCATGGAACTGTTCAGCCAACTAAGCAGCTAATTAGGTGGTAGTATGATACCAAAATGCTTAGTTACCAACTATGAATTTGACCACTAAATTATGAAACCAAGAACCTTGGCAACTAGGAGAATTTAGTTGCTAACTTCAATTTTGATGCTTTGTGGTTTTATTTTTTGGGATTGAATGTTGTGACAACAGATACAATGATGTGAAAGGTCTGTGGCTCATGTCCAGCACTTAGTTGATAACTAAAATCGTCACATAACACTGCAAAGCTCAAGCTTTCATGTCAGCACTTAGTGAAAGAAGGGTTTAAAAGTCCATGTGAGTGAATGGCATTTGCCCAGGGTCATTGCTAAATTAATTAGAAACCTAGCATGTAACTTGCATGAGTACTGTTTCATGAATACTAATGTTCACAAGTTTTCCAAAAAGTGACGTCTGATCTGTAATTTGTTTTTGTTTGTTTATTTGTGAGCATATGTTAGTATAGACCTCTGCAACATATATTCACACTAGTTGAGAGTACTGCAAGCACAGGTAATGAACACTGAGTTGGGCATAAGCAAGACATTGTGTTTGACAGAATTGAAGAGAGAACTGTACTTATTGGTGGGTTTTAGTCTTTATATCAGAAATATGTCACAAACAGGGGACATCTGAGCAGGAGCTAAACCAGTGTGAAGGTCTTATGAATTCATTTGATAGATCTTTGTTCACCTTGTTATGAGTATTTGTAATTCCTTTATTAATGTAATAAAAATGAAACGAAGTCATCACGTATGGGTTACTCTAGACCAGTGGTTCTCAAATGCGGCCCCCGGACCCTGTCTGTGCGGCCCCTGAATTGATTTTAGGTTTTCAGAAAAAATCATATTCGACTAGAACAAAAACATAGCAAAAGTTGGAAATTAAATTATGTCATATAGGGTGACTACTTAACTCCTCCTAGGTTTGATTTCTTGAGTTGACTCGGTTGCCTACGTAACAGGTTTTGTGTTATATTCCTCGTTCAGTCATATCTAGCCGAAACTAATTTGTGTGCCTTGTTGTTGACAATCATGTTATGTACACGGTGGCATGTATATATGTAGTGGTGCATTGTGGAGTGGTTGTATTTGTAGTGACAAAGCTTGAAGCAAAGTTAAGTTCCGGATTTTTTATTGCGACCTGATCAAGGTGACTGTGCAATTGAAAAATGTATCGTGCTGAACATTTGTTGATGGTTGTTGAAATAAAAATTCCTTCAGTTATATTTCTGTACTAACAATGGTTTGCGATATTTTGTATGAACTCGCTCTTTCCATAGCTCTGTAAGGTGAAATATAATTCAATCAAAGCTTTTTTTCGACTTTCGGGAATGTGGCCCTCGAACTCAGCAGACCCACTCTATCTGACAGTGGTTTAGAATAACTGATCAAGAGCTTCCTCACATACTGGTCACTATAACGAAGGATAAGTACAGAACTGTTGTGACTTCATGCATTTCAAAGAGTGGTTTTCGTCAGCAATCTACTTAGTTTGGAATGCCAGATGTTTCTTCTATACTGCAAACTGACACATATAATAAACAAAAATGACAATACTGGTGACTCACGCATGCTAGATGCATAATCATAGATGGGTGGCGCCAGGTGGGGGAGGCACAGGGGGCTATGGTTGGGGAAACTCCATTTTCATTGGGGAGCCTTAATGGGTACAGTACGATAAAGTATGTAATCCCCCAATAACTACCAGCCGCAGCAACAAACTTCTTGATTTTGCCCTGAGTAGGACATATTGCCGATTAAAGACCACTATTTTTCATTCTTACTTCAATAGTAACCCCAATTTTTTCGGCGCGAAACATTCGCGTTTGCCATCCTCACTTTCGGCAACTCAGAAGCTCCGTCGAGGAGCTTGGTCGCCCCTGGCGCCTATCCCTCCTTATTGAAGAGGCAAATTTGTGGTCAAAGAGTGCGATATGCTACAATCTAGAGCGCCTGGAAAGCAAAACTTTCTGACCTCATCCCCAACCGTCGTGGGGCTGAGGTCAGGTTGTTCCTGTTGGACGCTGCAAAAGTGCAAACTGCCCGCTTAAGGAATTGCTTCCTATGAAAACTTCGTACCTCTGCTTCTGTTTGCGGTAGATACAGCTAGTTTTGGGAGCTCTTAAGTGTGGATCTCGCTCTTTCCAATTGTTGTCCTCTTTATAAGCCCAAGATCCTTCCCTGCGGCCCTTGACCTCTTTCCAGCCTCTCCATTTGGCCCTCACCCTCAAAAAGTTTGAGAACCACTGCTCTAGATATAGAGCATGGTATGAACTTAATTAGCCTAGACTAGTACTTATATTGGTACAACATGGAGAATGGAAACAATTGTTGGCAATTATTTTCATACCACTGAAATTGTTCTGTGAACTTCACATTTGTTACTTGTTTGACCCCAAAGGTCTGCAAGAGGGCACTGTTGATGATTTCTGGAAGGTGGTTTGGCAGGAGAATGTGGAAACAATAGTGATGGTGACTGATAGTATTGAGAAAAATAAGGTAAGGGGCCTAATTAAGCTTTCTCGTAAAACTTTAAAATTCAAACTGCAGATATATACTGTAAGCACTGTAAGTATGGATGATAGTATGAATCACAGGATATATCAGAAAGATGTAATCTTTAGTTACCTTTGCTTTCAATGTTTATGGGCTAGACGTACATTATCATTATGGTATGTGTATGATGGCAGTGCCTATGTGTATGATTGGATATAAAATATGACCTAAGAATTATCAACAGTACTTGAAGAAAGACATGCTGGAAGAAGATGGCAGTAATTAATACACTAGTACCATATTGACTTGAGAATAAAATTCAGTGATATTGTGGAAATGTTTTGAAACTATGCATTTTGCATCATTTAATGGAAGCAATTGTACTAAAACAATTAATTGGTGAGCAGTATTGTTTTTTGTTACCTACTTGGCTGCAGAATCTCAGGATTACAATTAAGTCTTCATCAATATTCATTGTTTACTGTCCAATCATTTGATTCTTGTAGCCTAATGTTTGCACTTGTAATGTTACATTTATTACTACAGATTCTTTGTTCCACCTACTGGCCTAACAAAGTTCACACTGGTAAAGTGTATGGTGATATTACAGTTAATTTGATGGAATTTACCAGCTACACATCACACACAATCAGGAAACTGAATCTTCTCAAAGTAAGTGGGGAATATGGTAGCTAGGTGAAAGTCTGGCTGTGTACTCATACATTAGGGGATGATTCTGGCATATTGACCTAAGATTAACCAAAATAAATTAGCAGTGATGAAGACTAGAACAGGTTTCATATGAGTTGAGTATGACAGCTTTGTACTACTTATGCAGTAAATACCACATGAATTGCAAATCAGCTCCAAAAGCACACCTTGCTTCATATTTTTTCATTTGCTTGATATATTCCTTCCCCAAGGGTAAACACAAGTCTGAAGCACACACAGTCGCTCAAGTACAAGTTCATTCCTGGCCATATGGAAGTGTTCCCAAAGAACCAGCATCACTGATATCTGTCATCAAGAAGGTGAAATCTTTGCAGACAGATGGAAGCTCATCACCTCTGTTAGTTCACTGCAGGTATGTACATGAGTAAACTCTTCTCCATTTGTCCTGTGAATAAGGCATACCTGCCAGCCATTCCGATTTTGGCGGAATTTTTCCTATTTCTACAACATAATTCCGCTTACTGATTTCCTCTCACCAAATTCTGATTTTTCTCAATAATTATGTGATAAATGAGGGGAAAAAATTAAAAAAATTACTTAAAAATAGGAATGCTTGGAGATATATTCAAATCAAATGTGGCACCATTTTACTTCTAGCCCACTCTCCCGAAAGTCAAAATTTTCAAAAGGGGAGGGGGAACCCCCTCCCCTTAGACCACTCCCCCAGGATGGTGATCAGTCATCATTTCACCTGCCCCTCCCCTTGATTGGGATACTGAATTTTTTATATCTGAGGTTGGCAGGTATGATAAGGGACTAACACTTAGATGCCTCTGTCAAAAATTACAAGTGTATCATTTTTTCTTACAGCATTGTTTATTACCACAGAGAATAGGATAACGCTTTGTCCAGTTAGATATTTTCAGTTACTTCATACAGCTACTAATGGTTAGATATCCCTTCCTTTATGATAACTGTAAACTCTTTGTGCATTTTTAGCAATGGAGTTGGAGCTACTGGTACCTTTATCGCTGTGTATGTTCTGATGGATACAATTAAGAAGAAGAAAGATGTCAACATATTTGATTTTGTGAAAAGAATGAGGGATGACAGGGTTGATATGGTGAAAACAAGAGTAAGTTGAACAATAAAATAAGAATTAGAGTGCTAATTGCAAGAAAGATAAAAAGTGCAATTTTATTAACATTGTCAAAATTAAAATTTTAACAAACATAAATAAATATTAAGGTATTGTTGTTTACATTTTAATAAGCAAGGCCAGAGTGTACACTGTTAGTTTATAAAATACTGATTTCAGTGTTTAATATTCATCCTCAGATTCAATACTTGTTTATCTTTGAGTGTCTGTTAGCTGTCTTACAGTCCACAGACTCACAGATATCATGTGATCAACTCAAGAAACTTGGTCATGCTGCAATCAAACTGAAGTCTAAGAAAGAATACAAGGTAAGCTTAGGACATTAAAGGACAAATACTTCTGCAACAAAGAGAAAATATGAGGAGGAAGAAAGCAACCTCTCCTAGTATGTCTAATAAATTACAGCTGCCAAGATGTGTAGAACTGGTGAACATTGTGACATCAGACTCACATCAGATTTTTATGTATTTGGTCCATGAAAGATCCATCCAAAGTCAGGCAGACATCCCTTCATGGAGCATGTGACTTAAATATGAATGTTGTAATCCTCTTGCTGAAGCTTTTATGATGTCAGATGGGAACTGAACAGTGGGATTTAGGCCAGACTGCCTTCGATGCACATCTTTGCCAACACTGATTTGATGTCAACCTGTTTTGCAAATGGGAATGCTGAAGTTTTTGGCTGCTGACCAGTGTTCGCGCTAAGCGGGATTCACGCAATCCCGCGCCTGAGCGCGAACACTTCTGCTGACCCTAAATGGATGTTTATCCTGTTGCACAATGTTAAGTAGGGATTGCTGATCTTATGGCAAAATGTATGAGGGGATTGTTAATATGACAGCAACATGTTTGGTGGGGATTGTTGATCTAATGGCAAAAATGTTTTGTGGGGAGTGTTGTCATGAGTAAATCCAATTGTGTTGTCTTTTGATATCAAGTCTAAACATGTAAGTTTTGACTGGAAATTGTGACATGTAGTAATAATCTGTTGATGTGTAAAACCTTAATAGTATAGTATGAATTGACTTCTAATAGGTTCTTCAAGAATCTGTCATAGAAGAACAGCATTGTGAAGATTACACTGGAAACTTACCTGAAAACCAGCACAAGAACAGATTCAAGAACCTAATTCCAGGTGTGTTTTAGTGCTTCTTAGTGTCAAAGAAAGTATGTTTTAGTGAAAATTTTCCGTGAAGTGGTAGCTTAGAGGAAGTCTTATGAAATAAATATCTAGAACATGTCATGCATTGGAAAATTGAGGCAGTCAGATTCAGAAGGGGCTGGTCATTTTGTTGCTAAGAGTGTTGTTTTTCGCCTTGATCTGATAGCAGGAAATTGGCAATGAATACCCCAACCCTACTGTGTAGAATTAAAATTTAGTGGAAAAACATAAGTTTCATACTGTATTTTTCCTTCCATTCTTTCCAGAAATAAATATCTTCCATTCTTTTTAGAAATCAAAAGCCATTGGCTTCCAGGCTTACGATAGTCACTATATGACAGTATGAGAACTCGCACGCCGCAAAGTTCAAGAAGTTCCTAGCGGCAAGGAGCTGGTAATCCATCTCCCTGACAGGGGTGGTGCCAGGATTTCCCCGACAGGGGGAAGCGTTATTGAAAATATCAGAATACCAAGCCGATTTCAGGAAATTCGCTACGATCTCAAAATTCGAAACCATGTTTACGTAGTGCCCCAGTGAAACAACTGCAGATCGTTAGCGGAATAATACATTAAATGTCCTTTTGAAGGCATCCTAAGTTGTGTTTTCAGCTTCTTTCTTGCAAAAGGGCACTGCACAATTGGGACACACATTTGGTGCTATTTTTTCTTTTGTCGTAGTAACATTCTTCGACAGGGTGTGAAGGGAAAATCCGCGATATCTTTTGTATTTTATTGTTTGATGACGTCATAGAGCTCCAAAAGCTCATACGGCTGCATAAGCTTACGATACTATCGTAAGCTAATAAATATCTGAAGCATGTTAGGCATGGGAAAACTGAGGCAGTCAGATTCACAAGAGGCTGGTCAGTTTGTTGTTTATAAATGCCACTCCCATGATGATCAGATAACAGGCACTTGGGATAGGGAGATCCCAGAATAGTAGCCAGAAACAGAAGTTGTAGACTGTTTATTTCCATTCTTTTATTCATTTTCTTTGATAGGTAAAACATAGCTTGAAGTATTAAATGTATTAGTTATGGAGTTGTGATGAGCTATGTCCTTGTGGGTAGTGAGCTTCTTCCATTCTGAAAATTATTTTAATGAAATTATGTCTCTTAGATATACAGAAATATGTGTGAAAAGAAAGTAATTGTGCTTGACTTTATTGACATATTAACAGTCACTCGCTCCTTAGCCTTTTATTTACTCCCATTGACTATGCATGCTTTCCTACTTAACTACACTATGAACAGACTTTTTTCCATTCTAGTTTTCAAATATTTTCATTGTATTTTAAGTTGAAGAAAATGTGGTTGATGCAGTTATAGAACAAATAAATGTGGAGTAAGTTAAACACTTATGGCATTTCTCAATTGTTTACAGCTATGTGACAAAAGTATTGAGATTCCAAAATGCAGACATATATTTAATCTTCATGCAGTAAGTGCATGCTTCATTTTCTTTGTTTTGTAGTGGACAAGTTCAGACCAATATTGAAATCTGAAGGAAATACCTTTGGTTCTAACAGTTATATCAATGCCATACACTTGACAGTAAGTTTAAATTCATTACTTGAAGATGTTGGAAGCTGTCTGTCAAGCCATGACAGATATCTCCATCAACTCATATTGTTTTAACTATACAGTTTTGCCTGCTATATGAAAGGTTTTGGACATATTTCTGTCAATCTATATATTGAAATATGATAAGTGAAATATAAAAGGAAAGTGGTGTATGTGGTGTGATAAACAATGAATTGTTATAAAAGCTCATTGTGCATGTTCACTTCACCAATAAATAAGAGCAATCAACATAACTTTGTGATACCACCCTTGTCAGTTGGTCATGTCATTATCATGTACATCTTCCATCATAATAAAGTCCTAGCCATCCAAGAAAAAATCCTGACCACATGACCATCTGTTTTGAGAGGGATTTTAGTTTGTATGTGGGACTTACATGACTTTGTATCATTACTTTATTTGCCACCATTTGTTACACTTTAACTATCCAGGACTTGGGGGGAAGAGAATTCATCATGACACAGACACCATTATCATCTACAGTAGAAGATTTTTGGAGGCTGGTGTATGACTACAAATGTACAACAATTGTTATGCTGAATACTGTTGGTGGCTCAGATGAGGTTAGTAAGGTTACCTGACTAATGCAAACAGGTGCATAATTTCTGGCACAGCTGAAGGTTGTTAAATGTATTGCAATTATCAGACAGGTGTACTGTAAGTTAAATACTTACCTTTAGTGAAGTTTAAGAAGTTAAGCATGTGCATTTTTTGGTGTGCCAGTATTTATAATACATTGTGGTGTGTGTATTTGGTTTATTTTGTAAATCTTCATTTTACAACATCTCTTATGACATATCCATAAAACAAGAACAAATTTTTGATGTAGTGTATTGGAAAAATGGAGGTCTTTGTACTACATAAGTTGCTTTTTTCACCATACAGACTGCCGTTCAGTACTGGCCTAGTGGCAGTGGAGCTCGGTATGGTCTCATGACAGTTGAATGCAAGAGTACAACAAAAGAGGATTCGTGTATCCAGAGCCAGTTTCAAGTGGCCCACAAGAAGGTTGGAGAGGTAGACTTAGTAAATGCTTGAAAACATTTCCTTTTCAATTGAAGCAACCCTTTAATTGCCAGCTGTACTGATGACAGTAATATACAGACCAGCAAACCTTAACCAGTTACTGTTACCAGGTGCAATGAAGCAAATTAAAAAAGAAAACCTTCCTCATGGTCAGAATGACAAGCTGAAGGAAGCTTAACTTTGTGTTATAAGGCCCTGCATGTGTCAGTGAGTCTAACAGTGAGTGCAGTTTATCCTATCAAGGAACTTGGTCTCTCCCATTCTTGCGACATTCACCAGTGATGCTTCCTAGAAAGTTGTAAACTGTCTGAAATGTTTCTTGAGGCAAGGATATTGCCTTTTATACCAATAGTTTTAAAGATAATTACATAAGCAAATGTATAATAAAAGTCACATTTACAAGAATCCAAAACTACATGCCTTGTGTAGTCTCAGCTGAGGACCTTATCATGAATTTTGAGCTAGTTTCATGGCAGATTGTGTGTAATCATACTACCTTGTTTGTAAACACCACAACAAGAAAAAGAGGTTCATAGGTAATCTGCTGGTAATAAGATCTTGACACACAGTACCATTTCTGATAGTTTACAACCTGAAATTGTTCAACAAACACAGGCTTTCAAACAAAACCAAACACCTGTTACTGTACCCTTTTTCCACTCAAGGATGTGCAACCCCTAAGTTTATGTCAAAACCCAATTAATTTCTGGCTTTAATTGCATCAGTGTTTTGTTTGAAGAAAGGCCCATTGTCAGCACAAGGCACTGGGATAAAGCAGAATTATCATGCTTCTCAAGACAAAGGACCAGCAGGAACATAGTAGTGTCAGCTCTCACTTAATTGCTGAAAACTTTAGAAAGAGGGCAACATACAAAAAAGTTCCTTTTAACCAACATCTTTTCATTTTGAAATGGTTATGTTGTAGCCTCAGTGAATGATCAGTATGTGGGAATTGCAATGGTTTACATAGTTGGTCAAGGCAAATAAAAATTAACAAAAGTGTTGACACTGTAATACCATAGTATAACAGAAATGCATTTTTTTACACAGCCCTTAATTTGCCTGCTTGAAAAACACTCAGCAACAGACCTGTGCAATGTTCTGTTGTCAAAGATGGGAAGCAATCTTTGATGCTTCTTGAGCATATAATTTGTACTTACTACTTAAATGTTCACTGTGTTTAAGTAAAAACAAATTCCTTTTTTCATATTGGATATTTTGGTCTTCAGATACAGTCCTGGAATAATATGACTGTGATATGCTGATTATAAATTACTTCATTACATTTACACAAATTTTATGCTTTTGAAACAAAAAATTTCCCCAAAGCTTTTAAGATAGCTTTTTAATGTAGCCATATACCCTATGCAAGTGTGTAGGCATTGTATTAATATACTGAAATAAAAGACTTAAATGGTGCCAAACATGTTAGGTGGGGTGGGTAATAGTCTAAATTTGTACAATTCTTCTGTTTTTCTTTTGTTTTATTCCTTTTGTTTGTTTTTGTAGTATAATGGTGTATATTAAAATAATGGGAATATTTCAAATTGTCTGAATCTGCATGCTAGGGAAAAACGTTGGTAATAATGGTAATTGAAAGCAGTACATACATGTGGGTCTGTAAAAATTTGATCTGAAGAAAACTTTGAAAATTTACAAAGAACAGTGACATTTAAGTCAGTTTCAGTCAGTTTCAGAGACTGTTTTGTGGTAGCTTGTATATGTTGTAAATGATGAACACATTATGTCATTTCTGTCTTACATGTCATGCCAAAATAACACAATCTTTCTAAAGATCAGTTTTCAGTTAAACAAATGCCAGTACATATTATACTTGCATAGTACTGGATTATGTGGTAAAGTTTTGATGTTTAAAATAGACACACTGGCTAATACATGGCCTTTTGTGTTTGTTACATGCTTTTCCTTATGTCATGAGTATAAGTAAGATCATCTTAAGTAAGTCCTTCTCAAAACATTTGTAACCAACCTTTTCATTCACACAATTTTAAATGCTCCATCGTGACATGTACTAAAAAAGCATCAAAATGGATGAAAATATGTTTTGTTGTGCAGTATATTGATAACTTGTTTTTGTAAAAATAATGATCTTTTCTCTTTTCAGAAGTGGGTGGGTGCCAGTACATATTATACTTGCATAGTACTAGATTATGTGGTAAAGTTTTGATGTTTAAAATAGACACACTGGCTAATACATGGCCTTTTGTGTTTGTTACATGCTTTACCTTATGTCATGATTATAAGTAAGATCATCTTAAGTAAGTCCTTATCAAAACATTTGTAACCAACCTTTTCATTCACACAATTTTAAATGATCCATCGTGACATGTACTAAAAAAGCATCAAAATGGATGAAAATATGTTTTGTTGTGCAGTATATTGATAACTTGTTTTTGTAAAAATAATGATCTTTTCTCTTTTCAGAAGTGGGTGTCTGTTGATCATTTTGCCTTCTGTGGATGGTCAGGAAATCAGCCAGATGTTTCAAAACTAAGGCAGTTCATTAGATATACCGGAAACAAAAATGGACCAGTGCTTGTCCACTGCATGTAAGTTATACTTTCAATATAACTTTCTATTGAAACAGACATCAATGAAGCTATTACCTATCCTAACATCTTTTTGAAGTAATATATAATTCACTTGTATACACTTCAATAGAATTTCGTTATAAATGTGTAATGTGCGCATAGCTACTATTTGACAATAAATCTTAGAGAATTTAAACATCGAATGATCATCTTTTGCCCTAAAGTGGGATATCTGATTGTTAAATATTTAGATAGTTGTAGCTTTGGTGCAAGTACGAAGGAAACAGAAGTCTTTATATACTGTTGTTAACGGAAAGGAATGATAAAAGGGTCACAGAAATGTCTTCATCTGATTGTTGCTCTGTTAAGTAACATTTAAGTAACATTTCATATCCTGGAATTAAAATTGATATATTTCCTGAATGTTTTAAATTTATTTTCCAGAAATGGAGTTGGATTAAGCGCTGTATATGTCATTGTTAAGACTGAGAGTAAAAACCTGGAACAAGAGGGTTCTGCTGATGTATTTCAGTGTCTCACAAAACTGAGGAAGATATGCCCTCATGCAATACAAACACAGGTTAGAAGTTAGGAATAATTTCTTACCTTTCCTTGTTTTTATGCAGAATATGCCCCTGTATGCATTTCATCTCCATGTATTTAATGGCTCTGTCATTAAAAGGAAACTGCAGTCACCTCAATTAGAGTTAGTATACCCCATCATCCTAATTCATGAATGACTTTCTTTGATCATTTGACAATATTTTTGTCACTGGATTGTTAAATTCATGAAGACTAACTCCTTGCCTTTTGTTTGTAATAGTTGTGTTCAAAGACAGCTTCAGAGGTACTTTAAGGCAAATAGAGGAGATTTGTAAGAGTTTTCTGCTTTTTAAAAGCAATTTTGGGCCGACTACCTATTGCCTTAAAGCTTTGTAATGGTATGTCCGCATGGCTTGAAAAGTGCTGATTAATGTCCTACATTAATCTCAGTCGGGAATAGTTGTGAATAGCTGCACATCAAATAGTATTTTCCTTTTCTCTCCAGGAAGAGTACACTCTCTGCTATAAGCTTCTCAAGGATCATCTAGACAACCCTGAAGAGTATGCTGTGGTGTATTGATGCACTGATTGAATCATGTGTAACACGTGACAATTATAAGGGAATGGACTCATAATAATTTTTATCTATTATTGGATTTAAAAGTAATGGTTCAGATCTCATCCACAAAGGGGTAGCAGTACAGTAGGTCTGATGCAGTTGGTACTTTTATGTAATAGTAGTCATATAGTGGTACTTGTTTTTCCTCTCCAGGAAGAGTACACTCTCTGCTATCAGCTTCTCAAGGATCATCTAGACAACCCTGAAGAGTATGCTGTAGTGTATTGATGCACTAATTGAATCATGCTTTAATAAAACATGATGGTTGTGATTTGGATGGGTTGAAAACAATTTAAATTCATCTGGTCATAATATTCATAGTTTAAAGTCAATACTGTATCTTGTAGTAAGACTTCTACAGCATTTCATGTATACAATTTTGGATGTTGTTCTAAATCATTTTCATTATTTTTTGTTTTATCTTATTCACATTTAATCTTTTTCGTAGTCATATCTTTGTGGTGGCAAAGGATGATGTTGGAAAAATATTCGTGTCTGGATTAACTTCATTTGGGGTTATTTTTTCCTTTTTTGACAAAACTTTTGCAGCGAAATCATAAGGAGAACTTGTAGTTTCATTACTTTGGCCATCCCACCTACATTACAAGACATCGCCCTTACTCAAATCGCCTTTCTCTGAACAGTGCAAAACCCGACCTTCTGGGGGGAAAGTCGGGATTTTACTTGATGTTTGCACCTACAGATTATAGCCTTTGGGATACTTATAGTTTTAGGCTATAATCTGTTGGTGCAAACATCATGTAAAATCCTGACTTTTCCCCCAGAAGGTCGGGTTTTGCACTGTTCAGTGGTGGGCGATTTGAGTAAGGGTGATATCACGTAATGTATCACTAGTTCATTTAACATGTAAAGATGCTGTAACAGAAACTTTTGTGTTAAAATATATATAAGCAAATCGCCTTTCTCTGAACAGTGCAAAACCCGACCTTCTGGGGGGAAAGTCGGGATTTTACTTGATGTTTGCACCTACAGATTATAGCCTTTGGGACACTTATAGTTTTAGGCTATAATCTGTTGGTGCAAACATCATGTAAAATCCTGACTTTTCCCCCAGAAGGTCGGGTTTTGCACTGTTCAGTGGTGGGCGATTTGAGTAAGGGTGATATCACGTAACGTATCACTAGTTCATTTAACATGTAAAGATGCTGTAACAGAAACTTTTGTGTTAAAATATATATAAGCAGTAACAAAAGAAAGTGGAGAGTATTTATAGTCTGCACTTCCTCATTTAGTGGATGGTAAACAATATAAAATGTAAAGGGAAATAATCAGCATATCATTAGGCAGTTTTAATATAATGACTCCCTTTTGTAACTTAATATTTGTAAACTTCTTGCAAATTTTACATAATTATATTCTCTCAAAGTGCATCTTCAACATGTTTTCCACACTTCTTACATGTTGATGATTGATGGTAAATGGAGACAAGTTCTTATCAGAAACTGGTTATACTGGGATTTTTTGTGGCCTGCTAAGCATTCAGGCCACAGCTGAAAGTCATTTTAAAGTCCACAGTTTGTTAAAACCACTGAGTTCCCAGCTTTGCTGTTGTATGGATGGAAAGTACTCTCATTGCAGCTCCCCTTTTAAAGCACTCTTTTATGGTCTTCCTTTTACTATTACTCTAAACTGCCATCTACAATCTCCAATTAGTGCAAGAAGTTTGTCAAATAGTAAAAATAAAAGGGATGCACTTAGTGTGGAGACTCAGTGTGGGTTAAAGTTATTTACTTGCATTTTATATTCTCATGCAGATATGTTCTAAACTAAAACCTTTCATTCCATGGGAAAAACTGCTAATCGTTTTTGTCTTCAAAAACAGAGTTGAAAAGTAAAGAACCCTTTCATAGATGCATAAGGTGGAGGGGAGTGGGGAGGCTACAACCCACTGGAGTTTAAGAAAAAACCATTTCTTGGGCAGAATATCATATGAACTTGAGTGATTTTCTCTGGACACCTGATGACCTGAGTTTTGTTTCATGCAAAGATGACCCACCCCCTGGAAAGAATAGCCAGCACAACTATGAGCCTTTTCTATGAATACCTTATGACTTCAAGACTTATTCATGACACACAGAATAATTTTGTTCCATTGTAGAATGTTTTTCTAAGACATATATTTACTCTGAGGATTTTAACAGTGTTTGTCTCTTCCATTTGTGGGATTTTCCCTTAAGTGAATAGATTTCTGTTATACCATTATGTTTGATATAAGAAAATTAAATTTCATACTCAGAAATTTTCTTGTAGAATTCTTTTGTAACTTGTAAAATTTGCTTTGCAAGTTTAAAGATAAGCCTGCATTGAAGCTTAACTTTTAATGATATTGCACCTTGTGAAAGTAACATGGTACATTTTGATTTCATTTAAAAAACAATCCTATGCACTTGTGTGTAACTATATGTGTGTATTTGCTTGTGATGCGTAAGTTACATGATATCCAGGGGCGTGCCACAGAGCCTCTAGTGGAGTTTAGGAAAACCTCCTTAGAGATCTACATATTGTAAAATTGTAAATATTAGAGTGAGGCTCTTAATTTTCTCAAAGTACTAAGTTCTTGATCTTAAGGGGAAAATTGTAACATACAATGGTTTGAACAATCAACCTAACTAATGGCTAGTAAGTCAGTTTGAGGAAAGATAGTAGACAGATGACAGGGAAAATAATTGGTATTAAAGACCACTGACTGTCCTTCAATATTTTGAATTTAAGAATAAATTATATCACAGGCCAGCTATCTGTGCATACAAAGGGAAGGTACAAGGATTTAAAATGTGGACTGCATGACCACAGGGGTCAGGGGATGCCAGGCACAGGGCTCTCATCCACCCCCTTGACAATACCACTAATATTACCTCAAAGAGACGAAATCACAGAGTGCTTAAAATCAAAGGTGTGAGAGTTGCACATTTATGGTTGTTTCGAAACGTGAGCTTATTAGTGTCCAATGCAGATTCGTAAGAGAATATTTCAGATGTGCTGGCATCTAATTAAGATACTTGTCATCTATACACTACTGTAACCTGTTTGACTAAGCCACTCTAAGTCTAAGACAATTATCTTGGAAAAAGAATCCATCTGAAAATTCCACTCCAGAACACCACAGAAAATTTTCTTTTGGCAAGATCAGAAAAATGTAGGAGAAAATAGGAAAATAAGCCCCAAATCATACAATTATAGGAAATATAGGATTTTTTGAAATATATAGGAAATTATAGGAAATATAGGATCACTTTAAAGCCTGTTTTTACTTAAACACAGTGAACATCTAAGAAGCACAAATCATATGCTCAAGAATCATCAAAGATTGCTTCCCATCTTTGACAACAGAACACTGCACGGGTCTGCTTTTAACCTTACTGAATGTTTTTCAAGCAGGCAAATTAAGTTTTGTAAAAAAATGCATTTCTGTTGTACTATAATGGTATTACAGTGTCAATACTTTTGTTAATTTTTATTTGCCTTGACCAACTATGTAAACCATTGCAATTCCCACACACTGATCATTCACTGAGGCTACAACATAACCATTTCAAAATAAAAAGATGTTGGTTAAAAGGAACTTTTTTGTATGTTGCCCTCTTTCTAAAGTTTTCAGCAATTAAGTGAAAGCTGACACTACTATGTTCCTGCTGGTCCTTTGTCTTGAGAAGTATGATAATTCTGCTTTATCCTGGAGCCTTGTGCTGACAATGGGGTCACAAAAATTGGTGCAAATAAAGCCAGAAATTAATTGGGTTTGGACATAAACTTGGGGGTTGCACATCCTTGAGTGGAAAAAGGGTACAGTAATAGGTGTTTGGTTTTGTTTGAAAGCCTATGTTTGTTGAACGATTACAGGTTGTAAACTATCTGAAATGGAACGGTGTGTAAAGATCTTATTACCAGCAGATTATCTATGAACCTCTTTTTCTTGTTGTGGTGTTTATAAACAAGGTAGGATGGTTACACAGAATCTGCCATGACACTAGCCCATTCTGTTAAAGTCTATACTGTTCAAAATTCATGATAAGGTCCTTAGCTGAGACTACACAAGGCATGTAGCGTTGGATTCTTGTAAATGTGATTTTTGTTACACATTTGCTTATGCAAATTATCTTTACAACTATCGGTATGAAAAGCAATATCCTTGCCTCAAGAAACATTTCAGACAGTTTACAACCTTCTGCGAAGCATCATTGCTGAATGTGTGAAACAATGGGAGAGACCAAGTTCCTTGATAGGGTAAACTGCACTACCCTGTTAGACTCACTGACACATGCAGGACCTTATAACAGAAAGTTAAGCTTCCTTCAGCTTGTCATTCTGACCATGAGGAAAGTTTTCTTTTTTAATTTGCTTCATTGCATCTGGTAATAGTAACTGGTTAAGGTTTGCTGGTCTGTATATTACTGTCATCAGTACAGCTGGCAATTAAAGGGTTGCTTAAATTGAGAAGGAAATATTTTTAAGCATTTACTGAGTTTACCTCTCCCTTCTTGTGGGCCACTTGAAACTGGCTCTGGGTACACGAATCCCCTTTTGTTGTACTCTTGCATTCAACTGTCATGAGACCATACTGAGCTCCACCGCCACTAGGCCAGTATTGAACGACAGTCTGTATGGTGAAAAAGCAACTTATGTAGTACAAAGACCTCCATTTTTCCAATACACTACATAAAAATTTGTTCTTGTTACACGGATATGTCATCAGAAATGTTGTAAAATGAAGATTTACAAAATAAACCAAATACTCACACCACAATGTATTATAAATTCTGGCACATCAAAAAATGTGCATGCTTAACTTCTCAAACTTCACTAAAGGTAAGTATTTAATTTACAGTACACCTGTCCGATAATTGCAATACATTTAACAACCTTCAGCTGTGCCAGAAATTATGCACTTGTTTGCATTAGTCAGGTAACCCTACTAACCTCATCTGAACCATCAACAGTGTTCAGCATAACAATTGTTGTACATTCATAGTCATACACCAGCCTCCAGAAATCTTCTACTGTAGATGATAATGGTGTCTGTGTCATGATGAATTCTCTTCCCCCAAAATCCTGGATAGTTAAAGTGTAACAAATGGTGGCAAATAAAGTAATGATACAAAAGTTGTGTAAGTCCCACATACAAATTAAAATCCCTTTCAAAACAAATGGTCATGTGGCCAGGATTTTTTCTTGGATGGCTAGGACTTTATTATAATGGAAGATGTACATGATAATGACATCACCAACTGACAAGGGTGGTGTCACAAAGTTATGTTGATTGCTCTTATTTAGTGGTGGAGGGGACATGCACAATGATGCTTTTATAATAATTCATTGTTTATTATACCACATACACCTCTTTTCTCTTATATTTCATTTATCATATTTCAATATATAGAGTGACAGAAATATGTCCAAAACCTTTCATACAGCGGGTGAAACTGTACAGTTAAAGCAATCTGAGTTGACAGAGATATCTGGGGCTTGACAGACAGTTTCCAACATCTTCAAGTAATGAACTTAGACTTACTGTCAAGTGTATGGCATTGATGTAACTGTTAGAACCAAATAGGCCTCCTTCAGATTTCAATACTGGTCTGAACTTGTCCACTACAAAACAAGGAAAATGAAACAAGCACTTATTGCATAAGGATTTATACATGTCTGCATTTGCAACTTTCAATGCCCTTTTCACACAAGCATGACGAACTGCCGAAAGTGCTAAAATCACTCCAGATTTATTTGTTTTTCTATAACTGCATCAAATACATTTTTGCTTTAGTTTAAATTACAATAAAATTATTTCAAAACTAGACAGGAAAAATGTCTGTTTATTGTGCAATTAAGTAAGAATAGAATGCATAGTAAATGAAAGTAAGTAGAAGAAGACAACTTAGTGAGTGACTGCTAATTTTTCAACAAAAGCACAGTCATTTTCTTCTTCTCACACATTTCTGTAGGTCCTGGGGCATAACTTCACTCAAATACTTTTGAAAATGAAAGGAGCTTCATATATATTTCAAGCTATGTTTTACCATATTGAAAGCAAATGAGTAAAAGAAGGGAAGGAAACATACAGAATGACACTTATGTTTTTTTACTTAACTTTGCTAAATTCTGTACATTGGGGTCTCCCCACTGAAGGGTAATCATTACCAAATTCCTGCTATCAGATCAAGGAAATAACAACACTCCTAGTAACAAACTGACCACCCTCTTCTGAATATGACTACCTCAATTTTCCCACACATGACATGTTCCAGATATTTGTTTTATAAAGGCCTCTACTAAGCAACCACCTTATGGAAAATTTTCACAAACATGCATGTACTTTCTTTGGCACTAAGGACTAAAACACACCTGGCATTAAATTCTTGAATCTGTTCTTGTGCTGGTTTTCAGGAGAGTTTCCAATATAATCTTCACAATGCTGTTCTTCTATGACAGATTCTTGAAGAACCTATAAGAAGTCAATTCATACTATACTATTTAGGTTTTACACCTTGAAAGTTTATTGATACATGTCACAGTTTGAAGTAACAACTTACAAGTTTAGACCTGATAACAAAATACAAAATGACTGGATTAACTCATGAAAACACTCTCAGATCAACAATCCCTACTTATAAACATTTTGCCGTCAGATAAACATCCATTAGGGGTCAGCATTTACCTTGCTGCTAAAAACTTTAGTTTTTCAATTTGCAAAACAGTCCGACATCAAATCAGCGTTGGCAAAGAGGTGCATCAAAGGCTGTTTGGACTAAAATAACACTGTTCAGTTCCCATATAACATCATAACAACTTCAGTACAATGTTCATATTCAAGTAACATGTTCCATGAAGAGATGTCTGTCTGACCTTGAATGGACCAACTAAATAAAAATCTGATGTGAGTCTGATGCCAAAATGTTCACCAGTCCTACACATTTTGGCATCTGTAAATTATTAGACATACTAGGAAAGGTTGCTTTCTTCCTCCTCATATTTTCTCTTTGTTGCAGAAGTATTTGTCCTTTAATGTCCTAAGCTTACCTTGTATTCTTTCTTAGACTTCAGTTTGATTGCAGCATGACCAAGTTTCTTGAGTTGATCACATGATATCTGTGAGTCTGTGGACTGTATGACAGCTAACAGGCACTCAAAGATAAACAAGTATTGAATCTGGGGATAAATATAAAACATTTTTATCAGTATTTTATAAAATAAAAATGTACACTCTGGCCTTACTTATTAAATGTACAGAATTTACACTTTCATGTTTATTTATCTGTCTATTAAAATTTAAATCTTGACAGTTACTAAATTGCAGTTTTTATCTTTTCCTGCAATTAGCATTCTAATTCTTATTGGTTTCCATGATAAGAGAAACCTTTGCATTCATGATGGCATGTGTATGTATGTGTGTATGTGCGTATGTGCGTGTGCATGAACTTGTCTTCCTATCAGACTGAGGACCTGAACAATGGATTTGAGGTTATGGGTGTGTGTGTGTGTGTGTGTGTTTGTGACACTTTGCTCCTTAACATGATATCTCAAGAAGGGAAACTGATAATTCTCAAACTTGGTACATAGATGTCCCATATTGAGAGGATAAACCCTACTGTTTTGGTAGAGGTCAAAGGTCATCTGGGGTCACCAGAGTCAAACACTGAAAACCTAGTTAACATGATATCTCCATATAGGAAACTTGGATATATTTCATACTTAGTATGTGGACATGTTATGGTAAGAAAATAAACCCTATTGTTTTTGGAGGGGTCAAATGTCATCTGAGGTCACAGGGTCAAAGTCTGGAAAACATTCTTAACATGATACTTCCAGGCAGAAAGCTTGGATAGATTTAATAACTTTGTTAATTGATGCATCATTGTAAGAAGATGAACCCTGTTGTTTTTGGTTGAGTTCAAAGGTCATCTCGGGTTACCAGGGGTCAAACAGTGAAAATGTTGTTAACACGATATCTCAAGGCAGGAAGCTTTGATAGATTCCACACTTGGTATGTGGATGCGTTACAGTAAGATGATAATTAACCCCTATTGTTTTGGTGGAGGTCAAAGGTCATCGGGTCACTAGGATCAAGTACTGAAAAACTTATTAATACAATATCTCCAGTTAGGAAGCTTGGATTGATTTCATACTTATTATATGAATGTGCTATGGTAAGACAACCGTTTTCTTCTTTGGAGATGTCAAAGGTCATCTGGGGTCACCGGGGTCAAACACTGAAAACCTTGTTAACATGATATCTCAAGGTAAAAGCTTGGATAGATTTCATACTTTGTATATGTGGATGTGTTGTGGTGAGAAGATGGACCCTTTTTGGTGGAGGTCAAAGGTCATCTGGGGTCACCAGAGGTCAAAGAGCAAAATTTCCCACGAATTCCCAAGATCTTCATCTGGGGTCACCAGAGGTCAAAACAAACTTTCCCAAGAATTCCCAAGACTAAATATGAACACAAAACTGTATTTTCCAAAATGTTAAGATAGCATTTGACCAGTGACTGAAACATATGGAACATTATGGCATTATTTGGAATAGAACATATATCATCGAAACCTCAATGCACTTTTCCATTCTGGTTTTATCAACTAGCATTCAACTTACTCTTGTTTGAACCATATCAACTCTGTCTTCCCTCATGTTTTTCACGAAATCAAATATGTTGACATCTTTGTTCTTCTTAACTGTATCCATCAGAACATACACAGCGATAAAGGTACCTGTAGCTCCAACTCCATTGCTAAAGATGTAACAAGATTTTATCGTTATCATAAAGGAAGGGTCATCCAACCATTAGTAGCTGTATGAAGTAATTGAAAATCTAACTGGACAAACAGTTATCCTATTCTCTGTGGTAATGCACAATGTTGTAAGAGTAAATGATACATTTGTAATTTTGACAGAGGCATTTAAATGTTACCCCTCTCATTCACATGACAAATGCAGAAGAGATTATTCATGTAGATACCTGCAGTGAACTAACAGAGGTGATGAACTTCCATCTGTCTGCAAAGATTTCACCTTCTTGATGATAGATATCAATGATGCTGGTTCTTTGGGAACACCTCCATATGGCCAGGAATGAACATGAATTTGAGTGACTGTGTGTACTTCAGTCTTGTGTTTACCCTTGTGGGTAATGACATGAAAAGAAAAAAAATTAATTTAAATTCATCTGGACAAGTAACTACAGCAATAATCAGGTGCATAGACAAGGGGGGGGGGGGAGGTGCAACCCCCCCCCGAGCATATTTTTTGTATTTTTTTTAATGATTTTTTTTATATATCACTAGTAACTCAAAACAGAAAACGTTTAGATACAACTTACAAGACCTGGGAAGTGCCATTTCCAGCAATTTGGGAGGCATTTTTGGCCAAAATTTTCTTGCATGCTTTGCACCAACCTATGATGGCACTACACTTAGATAATTTCTAGAGGCTTCATTCCCTCCTTGGCAAATTCCTGTCTATGTGCCATGCACAAATCCATGGAAGATCAACACAAGGTATATTATGTATAAACAAGCCATTGCATACCAGGTATTATGCCAGCCTGTATGCAATTGAGTTGCAGTTAACTGAGTAATGTCTCTTGTATTTCCATGGCCATTTCACCCTACCTTTAAAATATGTAGGAAAGTCATAACAATAATTTCAGTTTAAAAGATGGTACTGAATGTGTTCTGTCACTGGCACTGAAATCTGAAAATGGCCCATGGTTGGCATAATACCTCATCTGCCACAGTGTCTCACATGTATTTGCAATTGTGAATGGAAAGTTCAGTGAGATCTTTCTCACAGCAACAATTTTAAAAAATAAAAAGACATATACATCTCTACACAATACCTGCGGTATTTTCTCCGTAACTAAGACAAAACATTACCATCCTCAATTTAAAAACAGCCTGTGAAAATTATCCTTAAAGCTCATTTTATTTTGAATACCATAATATAAGTCATGTTTTACGAAAGAATCATCAATTAAAGTAAACACAGAGTCTGGCCACATTTCCAGCCACACCTACTTTGAGAAGATTCAGCTTCCTGATTTCATGTGCTGTGTAGGTGGTAGACTCAATCAGAAGAACAGTGATGTTATCAAAGACTTTACTTGTATGAACCTTCTTTGGCCAGTAGGTGTCACAAAGAAGCTGCAATCACAAATCCATAATTACAGTATGATAAATAAAATCTTCAAAAGAAGCACATGATTGGAAGCAAGCTGCAAAGACTATTAATGACAATTTGTAATTTGAACAGCCAGGCTGAGCTACATACCCGTAGTTTACTCACTGCAGTGGAGATAAGCAAGCATAATTACTTGTCAAGTAATTCCTTTGTGTATAGCTTTTACTATTAAAAGATGATGTTTCTGCATACTTTGCGACAAATTTCTTCATCAATGAACTTACATAACAAGCTCAATCTAGTACCTGTGTTTAACTGTAATCTTGTTCCTCTGTGTCCTTCTTGAAGTACTGTATTCAAGAGGAATACATATTTCATATCCATGCTTACACAGTTACAATGCCATCTTTCTGATATATCTTCAGATCACAATATAAAATCCTAATTACTCCTGCACATACCAGCATTTTATTAAAGCTTTGAGAAACCTTCCAGTCATTTACCTTATTTTTCTCAACGTTATCAGTCACCATCACTATTGTTTCCACATTCTCCTGCCAAACCATCTTCCAGAAATCATCAACAGTGCCCTCTTGTGGACCTTTGGGATTAAGTAAGCAATGGATCTAATTCTCATAGATCGTTTGCAGTGGTATGAATTTGCGAACAATTGTTTTTATACTTCATGTAGTGCCTATATAAGTGCTTTTCTTTGGAAGTTCATACCATGTTCATTGACTAGAGTATGCCAGAAGTGATAACTTCATTTTAATTACATTCAGTGTAAACAACACATATTCATTACAAGCCTGCCCACAAGAATCTATGATTTAATTAATCAATTAGTTACAGGATTCATACTGGTTAAGCTCCTGCAAATATGACGTCCCCTGTTTATCACATACACTTCTGATATAAGATCATTAAATAAAACAAAAACCCACCAATTGATAGTTTTCTTTGTAATTCTGTCACAAACAATGCTTTTCTTTTTATGCCACATTCAGTATTAATAGCCTGTATCAACCAGTACCAATGCATGTTTACTACACAGAATGCTCACAAATTAAGTAAACAGAAAGGTATTATGGACCAGAGGGTATATTCAGGAAACCTTGTTGAGGCCAGCTGGGTTGCTAAATAAACGGGGATGTATACTAAGCGTAGATGGCACTATGGCATATTCATAAAATGTTACTAATGTTACTTGCTATAGCTAAGTTAGCAATTACCCTAGATATATAATCCCGAAATCACTAACATGGGAACTAGAAAGTATAACCCTTGTTTCACTGACTGCAGACATGATAAGTGACTAAAAGAATCATGGGTTTTATCATGTTATGTGGAGATTTTCGTTATCAACTAATGTTGGACATGGGTTACACTGACACACCTTTCACAGCATTGTATCTGTTGTCATCACATTCAATACAACAAATTATAACCATAAAGTTGCAAATTCCAACAAATGAAACAACTATTCTCCTAGTTTGCCAAGTTTTTATTAGGGTTTCATTAATTTAATCAGTTTCGTTGTCAACTCCATAGTTGACTAAACATTCAGTACTTTACAAACACATAATTGGCTGCTTGACCAAACGGTTTCATAAATATGTGATTCAGGTTCCTACCAAAACTTAATAGATCAATTTCTTCAATACCAACATTCAAATGTTTATGGTAAATTCAGGATGTCTTATTCTGTATGACAAACATGAGAACAAACATAAGACAATTACATGCAATGTGTTACAAGAAAAAGACTCACTCACCTTGAGCAGCAATAAAGGATGTCTTTCCTTGCTGGTTCTAAAACAGAAAAAAAATTAGCCATTCCAAAAACATTTCTTCCGAATTTTGGCAAGACTTATCAGCTCTGCAATGTCATAATATACACTGGTGACAGACTTGCTCTCGAGGGGGAATAGCAAAAGTTTTAAATTTAGCAACTCTAGATTTCTGGATACACTGGAATTTAGTTTTTTTATGCAGCAAAATGACAAACTGGCAACTTTCATATGCCAAATATCCTGTTCATAGTCACTTGACAAATCCTGTAAATTATTTGCAACCAATCAGGGAATATGTTCCATAATTTAAAGAATGAGTAAAACTCCAGTACATAGCCATTTCAGTTTTATGTCAGCACTGTTGAAAAAATGAATGGACTTTCTCTCCTGTTTTGAAACATTGTGCCTCAAGTATGTCAAAATACAATATTGCCTACAGTTCTGTCATGTTATACAATCCATATACAAAAATAGGGTATCAAAAGTAAGTGCATAACTTTTTAGATTAATTTTACATGAAAATGAGTTTATAGCCAAATTAACCCTTCACTGCCACCAAAGAATAGTATCATCATTACAACAGAAAAATAAAATGTTTTGTTTTGTGATAAAAGAAGCAGAAAAAACACTCTCTTCTAAAGAGACACAATTTAAGTCACACAATCATGAAAATATAGCACTCAAAAGTAGACGCGGTTGTACTTATTTAAAATTAAAAATTTCACAACATACCTGTGGCATAAAAGTTCAGCTGCATATATTTGTATGCAGTCCTATATGATTCTAGTGCACCACCAAAAAGTTTGCATGCTAGGCTGAAAATGACCTTTGACCCTCTATCAAAGCTGAAGGATCACCTTCACATAACTAAGTGCATGGTCAAGTTGTAAATACTCATTGTGAATATTCACTATAAAGACCTACTATGTGATACCATCATAAGAAGGCCTTTGATATAATGGGGTGTGGAAACACGGGATGTTAGCAGGAACCTACCAAAGAATGTTGTGTTTCTTAAATTGCACACACACACATCATGCATTAAATCCACTTCTTCCTCTTGAGATGCCATATTTTTAAGAGTCTTACTTTCTGAATTCTGCTGAATACAAGTTACAATTTTCAAAAATAATAACTGGTTAGTTAAATCCTTTAAATAATGCAGAAGAGGCAAAGCCCAAGTACAAGACTTGCCATTCTTGCTATTCTTGAAATCTGCCAAAGTAAGTCCACCTGCAGTAATGTGTTCATAGAGGACTGCTTTCTGTTCTTCTCTTTGTTCCAAAGTCTCTATGTTCTGACAAGTCTATGTGATATCAGTCAGGGAATAATTTATCCGGTGTCACATCACATTTTGCTTCACAAGCTGTTTAAATTGCTCAAGCTTCACAAGTTTTTGTACATACATTAGGTTTTTCAATGGTTTTGTGATAAAAAAACCCTATAAACCTCCAAACTGCTATGCAAAGTTTGAACACTCAATTACTCCCTGTCAGTGCTACGATAATTAGGGTTAGGTTAGAACCTAACCTTTATCCAAACACTGCCCTCAGTGTAGACTTGTATGAATTAGTATAGAGACTTTGGAACAAAGAGATGTCGAAATAGAGAGGTGTAACCATCTTCATAAAGTTTTCTCTGTAATATCTATGACCTCAGTGACCCAGTGACCTTCAACCTTGACATAAGGAGAAATTTGTTGCTTATTAAAGGGAAAATGCAGTCACCCCAATCATCATGACTATACTCCATCATTCTAATTCACGAATGTCCTTTTTGATCATGTGACAATATTTTTGTTACTGAATTGTAAAATACTTTTTTACCTTTGGTTGGTAGTATTTATGTTCAAAAACATCTTCAGAGGTATTTGTAAGGCAAATAAGAGATTTGCACATGTTTGCTAATTTTTCAAAGCCATTTTGGGGCAACTGCCTTGCCTTTACTCAGTCCCCCATCACATATGGGTCTCTCACTGTTCAAGAAAGGAAATCCAAACACAGTCATCTTGTCTCACTACTATTTTATGATGAAACCATCTTACATGGCCTGACCAGATACTCACTGCCACTAAATGATGAGTCAATTAGCAATGGTTAATTAGCAACATGATAACTATGATTACCAGCAGCTTGAAGAATAAAATTTTAACATGAAACCTGCACCTTTACAAAATTCTTCAAAACACTAGTGAAGTCAATGAAAGAGTGTAAATTATTAACACTTTGTGACATACCAATACTGCCAGTTTATATCTTATACTGACTTGGAACCTACATGATAATCCTATGGCTTCAACTAATATGCTAAAACATGCAAAGAGAGGCAACTTTAGTAAAGAATAAATAAAAGTCATTCTACATATGCATTCATAATAACTAGACAGGCACAATAACACTTTGTAAAAATTGCACTATTTTTTCTTTTCTGTCACCTCTACTGGCAAAAACACAGGGCTGCATAAAAAAGGCCAATATTAGTAAATTGTATTAGTGCATCTTTACACCTAAATTTGCTTCATAATCAGTTTTATTAACAGAGCAAAAACCTGGATGACTCATCCAAGTATGAAAGTAGCATCCAATCACAAAAATATTTCACATTGAATCAAACTCATGTCCAGCCCATTGATGAAAGAGTGACCTAGAATCACTATCATTTCCATCTGAATGAACCAGGGGTGGGGAACCTTTTTGCTCTGACGGGCCTGTTTTGAAAGTCACAATTCACTCGCGTGCCGCACACAGAAAGAGCGCAACAAGCACTCCCCAAAGGGCACAAACCAAGGGGCCCAAACATGCCCTGTTGGGATCTACGAAAAAGTCCATTCAAAATGGACTGGGGCCAAGCCCCAGAAGCTCTGCAAATTGTACAAATTTGTAGGCAATGGGATATTCATCCACTACCTTTAAATGACGTAGAATGTGCAACTGAAGCTTAAGTTTGATCTGTCATGCAATTGTGCTACTAAAATCAAACTTAAGATCAATGTTAATAACTCTTTATGAAACAGATCCCAGAGAAGTATTACAATATGGCCACCCAATCCATAACATGATATCAGGCAAATAAGAAGTCTTGAGCCTTCTAACCCTATACCTTTCCTGATTGCTTTAACCCTAACCTAACCTAACCTGGAGAAATGATATCATGCATGTATGCATGTCTTGAGACACAAATGTGTCACCTTACAAAACAAAACATACGGATTTGGTGATATGGCCATTTGTAGTCTTTTTATAATTATGTATGAATAATGCATGAGCACATAAAGAATAGTGCGCGCGAAGCGCACAGAAAAAAAGTGAATGATTAAACCAACTTCTATTCTTTCCTTACTTAATATTGCAAACTTGTCCCATTTCCAACATTTATTTCATTCTTCACAGGACAGTTCTACCCTTCCCTTTCCGAATGTACTACATGTAATAGATGCAATGCCCACTGGGTTTCGTACATACTGTAATAGAAAGACTTGCACATGTGGTTAATATGCAAGTTTGTACAATATTATGTAACCTATTTCCGTTACCTCCAGAAGTACAAGGATTCTGCACCTGGTTTAAGTCTAACAATGTGGTTGGTTGGCATGTTACATTTTGCATAGAAGGGTCTCAGTCATATAGGCCTACTGGTAGTGTTTCGCTGCAGATATTCGTGGAACACCAGGAAAATGGTTTAGCCAGGATAATCGGTAAGCACAGTGGCTAAAATTTAATTACCAAATTCTTTTCAAGTGATTCTGAATTAATATTTATGAAATGCATTGTGCGCCGGATGAAATGGTCTTGCGGGCTGCATACAGCCCGCAGGCCGGAGGTTCCCCACCCCTGGAATAACTCTTTTAATATGTGAAGGATATCATTATGATTACATGGAACAATGTTTTCCAGTTCCAGCATAGAAGAGGGAACTCCTTTAATTCAATGGGCTATGGATTACACAAATATCCCACCAATTGCACCAAAACTGATTCCATGAAAATCTTATTGTTAATGACTACTCAAGACTTGATTGAAATAACTTGCATGAATTTTGTCCTATAAACCATAGCAGTGGCTGTATTATATATGTTTGGGATGACTTACTCTCTTTTCTATGAGTAAAGTGTTCAACTTTTTGGTCAGTGAGAAACAAAGCAACATTTCAAAGAAGTAACTTAGGTTAACAGATCATTAGATTAACTTTGGCAGCATTCTAAATTAATTTGCATACCAGCTGTATTTAACAAAAACTATAAAAAAGTCATGTAAGATGGAGTTATCAGGCCCATCACAGAAATACTGAATCTCTACCTGCCAAAAACTAAGCATATGCCAATTATGAAGATACCAAGACTGAAACTTGTACCTGAGGTGATATTAAAAGTTGCTTTCAGATGCATCAAAGTTTTTCGAGCATTTAATTCAACAGCAAAAGTGATTGTTCGCAGTAATAAGAACAACATAATAGGTTGTAGGTATTACCTTGATATAACTGGCATTGATGTAGTCAGACCTGGCATCACTACCATTTGTATCCAACTTAACTCTGGAATAGTCATCTTAATACAAGAGTGATACCAGTACATGATTTTATCACATTGACTTATTGACTCTTAGGACAGTGCAAAATATTTCACTGGCAAAATAATTGTGGTTTACATTTTTCAAGTAGCCTGTGATTTAATACAAAATATAAGTTCTGCCAAAACCATATGAAGGCACTATCCAGAATAATTATTTCAACCATAAGGCATTTAAGCTTAAAAAAAGAACAGCCAGCACTTAAAAGACCATGGGACTTTAACTTGCTGTATACTCAATTGCATGCACAAGCAGACATCAGTTCTAAACAGTTCCACATTTGACTCTTTGAGGTACATCACCTCCAATCTGAATGCAAAGGTGTATTAAAACTTGTATGCAATCAAATGGTGTCAGGTTGGTTCTGAATGAACTGTTACATATTTACTTTTTCAAGGCTTACACCTATTTCATGTTTCATTGGGCATGGAACCATTTGGCAAACGATTGACATTTCACAAGACATTCTGTTCTACTTAAATACCATATTGATAAGTTAAATAGTCAAATGTTTCAGCAACTTTGTTGGCCGGGGGATACTTTTATAAAGACATCTGAAGAATTATGGAATATTGAAGAAAAGATTGGTAATGACCACATCAATATCACGAACATTGCACTCGACACTGCAAAGAAAAAGCAACTTCTTCATATATATGAATATGTTTGTGATGCAACAAAAATTCACTGGCTTTTAAATCTTAATATGACACAATACTTCACTCATATCATCCAATTAAAACCTGTCATCCTTCTGAGCTCAATGTCTGCACATACTATGTTATTACAGCAAGGTTTCAAATTTATGAAAGAAACATTAAGATATTCAATTAGTGATGCTGTACAAGCCTAAGTTACAGCATTTCTGAAAACTTACAGGCTAAGATGGTTTTGAAAAAATTTCTTGGTTTGTTTTGGAACTTCAAAGCAACACTCCATGGATACTGCCCTCCTGATGGTAATGCCTGAAGGAGAAAATTCATGAGGAGAATGGAAGGAAACACACTCCACGAGCTCATTAGATTTGTTTAACTCTTTTAACAACTAATACCATGGTACTTCTGGCCTTGTTCAATTGCACAACTTACTTGAAGAGTTGAAAAACATGATATACAACATATTACAAAAATCTTTGGCTACATAACAACGACCTCTTGCAAAATGCAAAATAAATGAGGTACTCCTAATGCAAGATTTTACTATTAATAAAAACCTTTCTTAAAGTTTTGTATAGAATGGTTCTGACATAAATACTTGGTGCAACAATCTTGTGCAACAAGAAATGTCTGTGTTATACACTACACTGCAAAACCTGAAAAGTAGGATTGTGGTGAAGTAAAAGATATGTTCATTTCATCCATGACACTACTGGCAATTAATCATGTCATATGTACAAAAGTATCCTCATAAATACATTCCATTCATTTTATTACCTTTATTACTATATCCTTACAAGAGATTATTTTTCCACAGTTACAAAACCAATAGCGAGGATAAGACACAATCTACTGACTGACAGTAAGACTTTCATTCCTCCCTTCTTGGCTCTCCAATAAAATGCCAAAACATCTATGAAATTTCTCCAATTAATTGATTCTACTAAGAGCTCTCTTTAGGTCCTCATTTGATAATTTCTCTAGACAGACAACTCCTACATAATATTCAGGGTGAGATATTTATACTAGTCAATTTAAGCAACATTAAAAGGAATCATCTAACAGAAAAATCATCAATGCAGCATAGCAAAGTCAGCTAGTTATTATGGTCTGATCCAGAAGGCTTCAGTCCAGTGAGCAACTGACTTATTCTGTTGAGCAACCAATTTTCATGGTAAGCCCTTGCCAAAGTGGGCGGATAGCTGGAGTACCAAGAGAAAAACCCATGTAACTCAAGAAGGATCAAACCAACACACTTGTGAAACACATTGGTATGCAGTAGCTGAAACAAACCACTCTGCCACTTGAGAATCCTGTTAGTAAAAAAACAATTTTATGACACACCATACAGCCTCCAGTCAGTTAATATGAAGAGTTACATATCTATACAACTGCTTGTATGAGGTGAATATAAAGCTTCAAGTTCCATTTCAGTTTTGACACATACCATAAACTGTTGCACAATATCATTGACAACATCTTCTTTGTTTTTATTCATGAAAGTCTGAAACTCTGCCACCTTGATTGGTCCTGGCTGTACAAGTTTTCTCTCATTTTTGATGTTGATGTATACTCCAGTATACTCCTCCAATCTGTCAGGAACTTCATAACTACTGTCTTCATCTTCATCACCTGATGGGTGTGACTGGGGTACATCTGGTAACTGTCTATTCTCTGAACCTGCTCTTACATCTTCAAAAGCACCACTGTTTACTCCTTTCATATTTCTGGTATGATATCTAGGTGTAGCCACTGGTTTCTGTAGTTGAGGAACAATTGTAACTTCATACTGTGGTGGTATAGATACACCACCCTGTTGTTTCTGGTTTAGGTCTTCATACTTAGATAAGGGAAGAGTCTTGGACTGCTCTTTGAGTGGAATGTAATCTTCAGGATCATCTGCCATTGCTTCAAATGATGAAAGATAAAATATTTAAACTAAGCCAAAAGTGGCCAACATAAATAACATTAAACAGGAGTTACTATGGTCTCCTCTGGTAGTTTCATATTACTGCATGGACACATATTTGAGACTGACTGGAAAAGCACAACTGAATTCTTTCCAAGATATTTCTGTACTAGATGATTATTTACATTCATTTACATAACATTGTTCTCCCAGGAAACATCTGCGGTTGCTTGTCTAAGTTATCTGGTATTAATAAAAAGATCTTTTCCATATGGCAGTAAATAATTTAAAATATGTTTGCCAATATGCCACCTACAATGACTGCTGACCATATTTTACGACTATAGTTTCTTCATATACAGAAATGCCTCTGAACTTCTTTACCCGCATTAACATAATCAGTGTCTTCACCATCATTTGCCTTTGTTGCTTTCTTGTCCTTGGAGCTACTTTTCCTTCTGCAGCCAGAAAAGAGAGATATTATCCACAAAGTAATGATCATAGGTCATCATTTAACAACCAAACAAACTGAGTGTCATCTAACCTTAGACCAAATCCTTCATTTGTTTCTTTGCAACAAACAGTAACAATGTCTACAAATATTGAACATATGTGTAAGTTGTGCTAGATAACATTTATGTTTAAGAAAGCAGAATCTAGAAAACCTTTGAAGACTTGTGGGGCTATACACTCCATGTAAATTTGATAAAATTCACAGTTAGGATAAAATATTTCTATCTTTTACCTTTCATCTCAAAGTTGCCTGAAGTTACAAAAACATCAACTATGTAGACAGAAGAAGAAATGTGAATCATAATTTATTCTAACCAGAATGCAAAAATGCAATTGAGGTTTTGATATATATTCTATTCCAAGTAATGCCATGATGTCCCATATCTTTCAGTCACTGGTCAAATGCTATCTTAATGTGTTGGAAAAATACAGTTTTGTGTTCGTATTTGATCTTGGGAATTCCGGGAAATTTTACATTTGACATCTGGTGACCCCTACCAAAAACAAAAGGGTTCATCTGCACACCATAACGCATTCACATACTAAGTATCAAATCTACACGAGCTTCCTGCCTTGAGATACCGTTTTAAAAACATTTTCAGTGTTTGACCCTGGTGACCCCTAATGCCCTTTGACCTCCACAAAACAATAGGGTCCATCTTCTCACCATAACACATCAACATCCCACGTATGAGATCTATCAAAGCTTCCTGCCTTGAAGTATCGTGTTAACAAGGTTTTCGGTGTTTGACCCCTGGTGACTCCAGATGACTTTTGACCTCCACCAAAACAATGTTCTTCCTCTCAACATGGGGCATCTATGGTAAGTACTATGTTGGAGAATGGTCAGCGTTACCCTTCTTGAGATATCGTGTTAACAAGCAAAGTGTCACAAACACACATACACACACACACGCACACACACCATCATGAATGCATAGGTTTCTCTTATCATCAAAACCAAAAAAGCAACTTCTACCAAGAAGCTATAAATTGTTTACAAATTCATCTCTTATCATATCCAACAATAACCACCATATGTGCTAGCTGGCATACAATGTAAGTAATTCTGAAGCTTTTAAATTTGTAACTGACAGGGAATCATTTGCATGGGGATGATGAGAATCTTAAAAACTATGCCTTGATTAAGTCCTACTTTAGCTAAAAAGCGAAAACAAATGTTTCAAAGCAGTGATACAGTGATTTTGGAATGAACAGAACTTAGTTCAATAATAGTAGTGCTTACCTTATTATATTAAAAACCACTATGACAGCAATTAACAAGATAGGTATAATAATCAGAGAGATGAGGTAGACTGGCACAGATGTGTCTGAGGAGAAACAGCCATAATGAGGAATAAATCGTATCTGGTGGGCTATTATTGGTGAAAAACTGTTGAGACTCCAAATTTGGCAAAATAATGGATGAGGCAGAGCCGAGTGTGCTGTTTTGCCAAATTTGTAGTCGAGACGGTTTATGAGACAATAAGTCCAACAAAGTGGTTTATTCCTATTCTACCACCAAAAATGTGTGAAAAACTTCATTTTTTATCAGTTTTTACATTTACTGACTAAGTGTTGTGGAATAACATGTCAGTGTTTAACCAATCAGAATGCATGACTCTCAATAAAGGATGGCTAACAGGTGGTATTGACAAATATAATGAAAGTTTTGCTCAGGTGTAAGCCAGATATCTTCCTTGTCTAACAATGTTATTTAAAAGAAAGATGTTACAATAATACAACATCAGAGAGCCTCAAATGTGTCAAGTTTTACATAATGGATGGTAGATGGATAAAACAAGCACTTAATTGATAAGACCAGAATTATATCCTACCTATAAGCTGAATATTAAGTAAAATAATTTGTCACAACTTCATGTTACATCTAAACCTCAGGCTTTTTGAAAGCAAAAGAAATCACTTGCTTTCATGAAGATTCCTTCTCCTTCAAGTCATTGTTTTTTAGCTTCCCTCATGTTTGTGCAGGTTTGTGCATCTCAATATCCACTGTGGTTCAGACCAGCACACGTACCATTCCCCAATCTGTGCAGTACTTGAAGACATTGGCATCTTTTGCCACATTTTGTTCCTAGTCTGTGTAATGACTTTGAGCAGCTTCTGACATTTAGGTCCATGTGAGAGGTCATATATCCTGTGCATTAGCTCCATCCTCTCTGTTGTTTTGCTTTTAGTGTACCATTACAGAAAGCTCTACTAATGGTTATGCAAAAGGTACATATCTCTTTGCAATAGAGATCTGTGGAACAAGTATCCACAAAAATCCTCATTCACCAACCTTGCAGGAATTATTTTGCAATTATGTTTTGATTTATATGGATATTCAAGTTAGAAAGGCTACTGATATCACCTAAAAAGACTATTTGATCAGCCAAGCAAAGCAAAAAAATTATCACCTGCTGGAGCCTCAATTGCCTGACTCATTCTGAAACCACTCTCTTGATCTGTAGTAACAGTTACAAAGAAGATGTATGAAGATTCAGGTTGAAGTAATCCATCATCAACAATGAACCATCTGGTGTCAACATCCTCCACAGTACCAGCCAACTGAGGAGTGTCATCAATGTTGCCCTCTATCCTGTAGTAAACTTTATAATGAGTCACTCCAGTGCTACACATCACTTCACCAGGAGGTAGCTACAATGAAATAAACCAGGATGAAATTACTTTTATTTCAATTTCTAACCATGCCATATTTGTGACCTTTAAACTATAGATTTGCCTACATGCATATGGCCACACAACAAACTATAAACATCCCTTTTATGTCTTTTGCTGTGCTATAAGGTCTCTTGATGTTATGTCTGTATTTGCCAATACTTGATGTCATGTAATTAAGGCAATGTATGGTGCATACTTTTTCCAATTAGTACTGGCCATTTTAAAAAAAGAGTACAAAAACTATTTCACATTTTTATAAAGAGTAAGCTGTGCAGGCTATCTGACTAATTCAATAAGCTTGCAATTACCTTCAGCAAATAATATGAACTTCATTTCGTGATTATTTCCTATAATTAGAGGCAGCTTTTCATTAAAATACATTGACAGTAAGTTTGATAAAAACTCTTCCAGATCACAAAGGGGCAAATATAGACACACACTAAACTGTGTATGACACTGATCAGATCACTGAGGATATTTAAATACGAGATGCATGACAGGGCAGGGTCATATAGACAGGTGAAAACCATGATAGACTAATGTTAGGTATCTTCTCATCCATTATAAAGGTAGGACACCTTATTAACATATGATACAGCTTGAATACCAGTAATGTCATCAAGTGTATCTCCACTACAGCTCAGGACAGGCAAACTAGCTAGGTAAACAATTTTCTTGTCTGCACACTGGCATTTATCCAAAAATATGCAAAAACCTTTTCATTAGTGACCAATACCTCTCAGATCTGATGGCAAGCAGACAAAACTAATTTGCTCCTATATCATACTATATAAACAAATCCTAATTTAGCCATGTACACCCAAGTAAAGTGATGCTGTTAGCTGGGGTGGATAAACTAAGCAATATATGTTACAGAAATGCAGAAGACATAATGATACTGTAACCATCAACCAAGTCACTAACAACATAATGAAGTCTGCACTACAACTCACCATAGTGTAATTTAAATGACAATTATAAAATACTTAGTCAATAGTCTAAGACTGATCTCACATCAAATCAGTTATGTGTCAAACCTGCCTCTTCTTTTCACTCTTTCTCAAGAGTTGATCGATGCTACCATATTTTTTTTCCAAAGCTATCAATTCTTCAGTTTGAAAATAAGTCATGCAAAGAATTCATATGAGGATTGAATCTGACAAGAAGTACCTTTGTATATACATTTTACAGTCCTACATACCTGCCATGATACATTGACTTTGTTGGATGATGTTAATTGGACATTAACTGAGGTTACAACATCTAGAACTGCACAAAAAAAAAAAAAAAAAAAAATGAATAGTCATTGACTGACTGTGAATGACATTTCAAAGGACACTTTTATGGTATGAGGTTCCTTTAAGGACTTGAGACACCAATTTAGCTTTAATATGTTTAAGTTTTGATGCCTCCTGTTAAACGTATAGGCATGCTGATGAGATTTTCATACAATTAATAGTCTTTGAGATATTAGCAGATGAATTTATCTATTTTCAACCCAAAACATACAACAATCACAAGTGAATATAATCTCATATTAATCAACATTTTATTTTTCTTCAGACTTTATGACCAATTTCACCTTCGTAATGCATTTTCAGGGATGTGAGTGGGGTTTGAAGAAAAACAAGGAAGAGTACTGAGTCTAGCACGAGTGTAGCACAAGGTGTTCAAGCAGCGGTCCAGGGGACGCCATCCCCTGGCGGGGGTTTGAGGGGGCAGTGCCCCCTAGAAAATTTTTGGAATTTGAAGCTCAAAATTAACACATTCCTAGCCAATTAAGCACCAATATGAGGACACATTAATTTTTAATAATCACTCCCTCCTGCATGTTTTTTTCAGTGGGATATGCTCTTGGGTTTCTTAGGAAAAACATAGCCTAATACATAAAATGATCCCAAGGTAGGCTACACTGTTAACGTTAGGCTAATCTGAATTGGGAGCAGCCTAGGCCCCTGCCTAGGCTTACAAGGCCTAGGCTATTAAGCCTAGTCTAATGTTACATTAGGCTAGTCTGTCTAACGTTAAATAAGGCTAAGCTATCTAACCTTACGCATAGGCTAGGCCGATTTGACAAATGACACAGACAGCGAAGCCAGGTTTTCATCACAGGCAGTCCTAGCGTTATACACTAAACATAGCCTAGGCTATGCCTACAGCCTGCAGTAACGTTAGACTATGTTCAGTGTATATTCGCTAATGTTAGGTCTGCCTGTGGTTTATCAGTTGGATCAGGGAGTTGCTATTTGACAAATAGCAACTCCCTGGTTGGATGCAGTCCGATAGTTTTTGATCCTAGGGTAAGCATACATGGTCAAGCTATTCCCATCTTCTCCTGAGGGTTTTTCACCTACGAATCTGTCCGATCTGGGTTAAGTGCTTCCTTTTCAAGGGCATTCCAGGTTCTACAGAATTGCGATCTCTTGTCACCATGACGGTTGCTTTGAACACTGGCTATGTACGGTAGCTAGCAGATAGCTACACTGTATGACTACACAGTACCAGCATGCACATGCATGGCAGCTTGAGTGCGCGGACAAACATTCATTACCGAATGTTCACGCCTTGTCTATGGGCATCATAGAAATAAAAGTAACTTTTATTTCGATGATGGGCATACGTCAATAAAATAATTAGGCTATGTTCGATGGCCCATAGATCCTTTTCCAAATAGCAATTACACAGGATTGTGGGACAGAATTTTGGTGAGCGCCGTTTTCGGCCACAATAAAATGCCATTGACAAAAACGATGCACACCAAAACTCCATCCCACAATCCTTTGTAATCGTTATTTGGAAAAGCGTCTATGGACCTCGTTCAAGTGCTGGAGGCAGGGATGTAGCTACGGTGGGCGGCGCTGGGCGGCCACACCCAGCACTCAAAGTTCCTGCCCGGCACTCCAGGCAAACATATGTCTCCCCACCCACCACAAAACTGCCTACTGAGACCTAAAACTATCCCCAAATTTACTCCCTAGAGTAAAATGAGGGAAACATAAAAATTTAATGGCTGAAAATGGGGTAGATGCCATGGGGTGGGGTGAGGTGCTTTCCAGATTTCAGACAATTATCCAGCACTCAAATTTGGCTAGCTACATTCCTGGCTGGAGGAATGGCTCTTTCCATGCATAGCCACACACAGGAATAGAAATGGACAGGAAGCCAGCAACAGCATGTCGTGTGGAAATAACGCATGCGATGAAGCGAAGTAGTTAGGCATTCCAGGTTTAATAGGCCTATGTCCTGTCAGAGGAAGCTAGGGCACAGGTACTTATGAGCAGAACCATTCAGCTCTAAACAAACAGGTAACGGACATCGTTGAAAAAAGGCAATGAGCAAAAAAGTTAGGGAAACACACATCCACGACTCTAGAAAAAATAAAAACGCGGCACACTGATTGGAAACGCAGAAATTCGCGGAAATGTGGAACTCTCACATCCCTGATTTTTCATGGAGTGAATGCACATGTAGCATCATAATTCTACAGTACTCTACAACCCCACTGGGGAATTTAACTTCCTAAGTATCCTTACATCTGACTCCTGGTCCAAAAATAAAGTAAAAGAAAAAAACATAAAAAATGAAAAAAAAAAAAAAAGCAAAGCATTGATCATCCATGCGAGGAGATGGCATTACTCCTACTTGCTTGAAACTTGCTCCGGGTAACAAATGCAAGGACTTATTCAGCTAATATCCCAACAACCACACACAGCTAGAAAAGGATTGAAAATTTCACCAAATAATTTTTTGCCTACCTGTACCCTTTACATTCATACAACCTGCACTCACTGTATGTGTCATTCCTCTCCAAAAAAGATTTACAACAAAATGCAACCAAGTCTAAATGGTTTAAAGTAGTAGTAAATGCAATTACAAAAGAAAAAAAGTTATGTTTTGACCTCTGACATGCTTACAATCACTGCTGACTTCTACTTTGCATTTTCCATGTAAGTTTTGTTTCCTTTTAACTTTAATATGAACACCTTTGTTAAAATATAAAGACAAACAGAGAAAAAGTATTTCTCAGATTAACCTTTGATAGCAATAAGACATAGTTTAACATCTTATGGTGCCTTCAGATTTTATTCATTCATACTTAGTAAAAATCCTCAACTCCTCTTGGTTCATTATGGTGAGGTGACCATGCATTATCCTAGGATACCCTATTAACTCACGGTAAATTAAGAACCAGCAAACCCAAAAGCTTAGTGATTCCTTGCCGAATGGGAAGGCTTTATTGCACTGAGGTTTACCCCTCAAATTTATCTTTCTTGACTACATCATTTTACGATGTTTTAACAATTTGACCTCTACTGACTGCACATGACCTTTGAAACCCACCAAATATAACAACCAGAAAGCCAAAAGGCTTATAGTGATTCCCTGCCATATGGATATATTGTAACAAACATGAATCACCCACATGACAAGCATGGGATCCCTCACAGTTATCCTACTTGAGATATCATGTTAATAAGGTGTTGACCTCTTGAAATCTTGTGACCCAAAATGACCTTTCACCTCCACTTAAAACAATTGGGATCACGTCTACCCTATATGGTCATCTACATGTTAAATATGAACAATATATGAACAATCCACAGGCCAAGAATGAGATCCCTCACAGTTATCCTGCTTAAAATATCATGTGGACAAGGTTTTGACCTTTTGTGACCCAAAATGATCTTGTTTGACCCCCACAAAAAATGATAGGGATCATTTACTCAACATTAGCAATCCATATGCTAAGTATGAGGTTCCTCACATTTATCCTTCTTGAGATATTGTGTTTACAAGATATAACCCTTTTGAACTTTTGTGACCCCAAATGACCTTTGACCTCCACTAAAACCAATAGGAAGTATCTCCTCAACTTGAACAATCCACATATCAAGTATGAGATCTCTCACAGTGATTCTTCTTGAGATACAATGTTTACAAGGATTTGACCTTTTGGTCTGTGGTGACCCCAAATGACCTTTCACTTCCACCAAAAACAACAGGACTCATCTACTTAATATGGGCAATCCACATGCTAACTATGGGATCCCTTACATTTATCATTCTTGAGATAGAGTGTTTACAAGCAATTTCCAAGGTATTTACCATTTGACCTATGGTGACCCCAAATGACCTCTGACCTCCACCAAACAATAGGGATCATCTACTCAATAAGGGGTACCTACATGCAAAGTATGAGATCCCTAGAGGTTACCCTTCTTGAGATAGTGTTTACAAGCAAAGCGTCAGATACACATACGCACACACACACACGGCATCACCGTCACATAGATTACTTTGACTACATCAAGGAATTAAAAAAGAAAAACAGAAGTGTCGTGAAAAAGATTCATCTCCAATGGATCTTGGATCTTGAAAAATCTTGGGAAATTTTGCTTCTTGACCTCTGGTGACCCCAGATGATGATCTTGGGAATACTTGGAATATTTCCCTTTTTGACCTCTGGTGACCATTGACGACTATCTTGGGAATTCTTAGGAAATTTGCTTCTTGACCTCTCGTGACCCCAGATGACAATCTTGGGAATACTTGGAATATTTCGCTTTTTGACCTCTGGTGACCATTGATGACTATCTTGGGAATTCTTAGGAAATTTGATTCTTGACCTCTGGTGACCCCAGATGACAATCTTGGGAATACTTGGAATATTTCGCTCTTTGACCTCTGGTGACCATTGATGACTATCTTGGGAATTCTTAGGAAATTTGATTCTTGACCTCTGGTGACCCCAGATGACAATCTTGGGAATACTTGGGATACTTTGCTTTTTGAGCTCTGGTGACCCCATATGATCGTCTTGGGAATTCTTGAGAAATCTTTTTGACCTTTAGTGACCCCAGGTGATGATCTTGGAAATTCTTGCTTTTTTACCCTTGGTGATCTCAGATAATGATCTTGGGAAATTTTGCTTTTTGACCTCTGATAACCCCAGATGACAATCTTGGAATTCTTGGAAAATTTTGCTTTGTGACTTCTGGTGATCCCAGATGATGATCTTGGATATTCCTGGAAAATTTGCTTTTGACCTCTGGTGACCCCAGATGACCTTTGACCTCCACTAAAAACAATAGGGTTCTTCCTTACATCATGACAAATCTATATACCAAATATGAAGTGTCCTTCATTCCTATCTTGAGATGTGATTACTAGGTATTTGTTTTTTTAGCTCCAGTGACCTCATATGACCTTTGACTTTCATTTCATTTCATTTCACTTCATTTCATTTATTTTTGATTTATCACAACTCATATTTACACACAAATAATAGAAGCATATAAGCAACAAAATGTGTGAAAGGAAGTGCACTTAGAAACCCTGTAGGGCTTACTGAGAAGTGACACGTACTCCCTGAGAAAAACGAAAAGCTAGGATGAATACACATAGAAAAAGAAAAGCAAAACTACCTACCAATTAATACACAACCTACCACCCTACCCCCACCCACCCCAAATACCAAACTCCACCCAACCCTGAGAGGAGTGCTAAAAGACAGGAACAGTAAACATTTCATGGGATTAATACAAGCTTAAAAAGTACCTTTGGAGATCTTTTCAAAAACAGGCTAAGGAAGGCTTGGCCTCTTATACTGTTGAAGGTAAGAGATTCCAAAGTGTAATGTCACAGTAATGAAGTCTATTCTTGTACAAATTGTTGTGACATTTCCTTGTGTGCAGGTGATCAGCTTGCCTTGTGTTGTGGGAATGGATGGATGAATTGTGTGTAAAGAAAGCATTGAACAAATTTGGAAGCATTTCATGCAGAGAACGTTAGACAAAACTAGCCACATGTAGGTTGAATAGGTCGATAAGTTTAAGTAAATTCATAGACTTGAATAAGGCGTTTGTATGATCCCCCAAATGAGAACTAGAGCAGCGATGCTGCTGTATCTCAATACAGTCGGACATTTGTTAGGATGAGAATAAAGGATGTGGACTCAAGGTGGTTCCCATACAATCAGTAAATGTCATTTTCTAGGAATAATTCCGCAAAGAAGTGATTTTATGTCCAGAATTATATCAAGTACCAAAATGACAACTACATGACCATGCAGTGACCAAATAGTTCTCAACACCCTCAATGATGCAAATTACTATAAACGTTACAATGCTAAACACCTACAATCATCACTGACAAATCATTATCCATTCATCATTGGGTCTCACCGTAACTCACCGGGTCATCATTGGGTCCAAGTCACACTCAAATTTGCCCAAGTAGCCAACAGTATTTGTTGATGGGCCAAGTCTTATTTTTTTATCACTTTCTTGTAACAGTATACGGCTAATAACACTGGTAATGTAAGAACAGGGCTGAAAATAAGTTTTCGTGAGGGCAAGGCCATTTGGCCTTTTTGCCTTCCTTATTTTAAGAGATACCAAGGCCAATTAATAGGGCGCCTAGGCCAGAATAGTTTGGGGACTTTGGGGGAAAGGGTAGTATCGACAAACTGCACATACTATTGGTTTGCATCAGGAACTAGGCCTAGGCTAACCTAACAAGTAATCAACGTTTTGAGAAATTCCTAGCCTCCTCTTTGTAACTGTGTGGTGAGGGGGTCATTCAAAGAGCCATGAACCCCAAGCATGACATGCCAAAGCCTTAACTTTACACCACACCAACAGTACTGTCAAATTTGACAAATAACATCACTGAATTTGGTAAATAACTGCATGAATTACAGCAAAAACTCATCCTCTATGCATTACTGACAGTAATATTCAGTTTGAAGTGGCTGTTAACATTTTATGCTTCCTAGGCTACGGTTGAGGGTTCTTGACCATTTAGGCCTAGGCCTAGGTATTTAGCATCCTTGAATTTGGACTAGGCTACCTGTTTGCTGAAGTGAGGCACGTCAACACTCAACAGTACAGATTTTTCATGCTGGGGCCGAGTTGGCTTTAGGCCGAGTTGTCTTTAGGTCAAAATTGCTTGGGGCAAAGTTGCCTTTAGGCCTAGGCTAGGCCGATTTGGTTCGCAGCCGATTTGGCCTGCTCCCACGTACATAGCCTAGGCATAGGCTAGTTTATATAGGCCTAGGCTAGTTCATATAGGCCTAGGCCTATATGCTAGCCCTACTGTAGGCCTAGCCTAGCTATATAGGCTACTGCACTAACAATGTAGGCCTAGGCAAACACAGTCTAGACCTACAGTAGTACAGATTTTCCATGCTGGGGCCGAGTTGTTTTGTGGCCGATTTGTCTGCAGAACGAGCTGGCGTGGGGCCGAGTTGTCTTTAGGCTGATTTGGTTCGCAGCCGACTTGGTCTGCTCCCGCATGCATAATTAACATAGGCCTGGCCTATATACTGTACTAACAATGTAGGCAACACAAAACTTGGCCTACACAGTTCTCTCACGCAGACTGCAAACCTTTGTAACTCTCACTCTCAGCCACATTATGCTACCTGTTAGAGCAGTGCATCCAACATCTCTTCGGACACATCGTGGAAAATAAGACCACAAGTCCTAAACTAAAATCCCAAACAACGCATTTGTAAGTCATCCTTCTCAGACAGGATGATTACAAACTGATGCCAGTAACCTGTGCAGCTAGCTTTCCATTCAGTTTGCATGCTGATATATATTATTTATCAAGCTAAATATGACATCACAACAAATGCCTTGTAGACGGTAAACAACATATAGAGTCAGAGTCACCCTGACGCGGAGAAACTTGTTTACAAATTGCCTGTCTACCTAACTATTGACAGGTACGAGAAAAGACCAAATACCGACGGTTATCTAGGCAAATTAGTAACCCTGACTAAGGAGCTGCCCTGACTATACTCAGTCTTTCAGAATACAAAGCTCAATGGTGATACTGTACTGGCAGCAAAGGAAAAGGAACAAAGGAAAAGGAACGCGAACAGTCATGCAGGCCTTGGTATAGGTGTACAGATATGTACAGTACGTGCACAGTATATCGCAGACAACCATGCATGCTGCTCCAACACAGTTCATACCAAGACCAATTGCACGCAAGGGATCATGGGAAATGAGGCAATAAACATGTTTTTACTGGTATTTGCCCACTAAATCAGCCAAAATATCCCAACAAAATCAACATGTTCACATCCTAAACACCACATTTGTTTCCCCTACATCGACAGTACTTGCTATTGAGATAGGGTTATAAAATGCCACAAAATGACAATGTTTTAGGCAATATCAGCTACAGTTACTGACCAGCTAGTGTGACAATATCTCAATACATGTTATGTATTGAGATAAAAAGTTATACGTCTTATTGCCCTTTTCTGCAAAATAATTAACTTGTTAACAAATACTTGCTTGATCCAGACCAAATAATGCAACAGTTAGTCAGATGTGGTAGTACTAGTGTCTGGTATCTGGTGTCGATGAAAACACCTAAGAATTTCACACAATCCACCTTTTTTAACGATTTACCATTAATATCAATGTTAAAGTTGACCATATCATTCTTTGCATTGAAAACAACAAAATTTGTTTTATCTATGTTTAACGAAAGCTTGCTTGCTGCAAACCAATCGCTGAAAGCAGCTAAATCATTTCTATTAGTTCGTTGCAGGTGTGTATAATTACTATTAGAGAAGAAAATATCTGTATCATCTGCAAATAATACAATGGACGCATTAGAAGAATTTTACTGACATCCTTCATATAAATGATAAAAAGGAGGGGTCCAAGGAGAGAACCTTGAGGAACACCACACTGAATATTACTTACATCAGAGTTTACACGTTGAAGAGAGATAAATTGCTTTCTGTTGGAGAGATAACTAGTAAACCAAGAAAGGAAAGTGCCTCTAATACCATAATGAAATAATTTTTGACCAAGAATGGAATGATCAATACTGTTGAAGGCCTTACATAAATCCAAAAATACACCTACAGCAGTATGGTTGTTGTTTATGGCCTGTGTTAAGTTGTCGACAGCATCAACAAGGGCCATGTCAGTGGAGAGATCAGGTCTAAAGCCATATTGACCACAGGAAAGAATGTGCTTATCTAAAAAAATTGAGACTCTTCTGTAAACAATACGTTCAAGAATTTCAGAGAAACAGGGCAGAAGGGAAATAGGTCTATAGTTAACAAAGCAACTGGGATCACCTTTCTTAAAAATCTAGACTACTTTGGCAATTTTCAAATTATCAGGAAAAACCCCAGTCAATAAGGATAAGTTAAAAACATAAGTAAGAGGTTTACAAATAAGACAGATAACCCAGTTAATAACAACAGAAGACCTGATTTCATCAAACCCAGTGGACTTGCCTGATTTAAGGCAGGATTTAGATATACTTATCAATTCATCTTTACTTATTGGGAAAAGAAAAGCTGAGAAAGGATTACTGTCCGAAAGATAATCAAATGGAGAATGATTTAAAGAGACCTTTTCAGCAAGTGACGAAAAAATGATTAAAACTATTACCAATAGCAGCAGGGTCAGTAAGTTTCTCACCATCCATGAAACAATAATAGGGTATGATGGGTTTTTCCTTTTTTTTGTTCAGCAAATTACTAATTTTGGACCAAGTTTTTTTTGAATCATACTTACAATTGTTAAACATATTTGTGAAGTAATTTTTCTTCGAAATACGGATGATGTGGGTCAGTTTATTTCTAAAAGTTTTGTACTCAGATTTGTTTTGCTGAGAAGGGTTGTTGAGCATAGTTTTATATAAAGCTTGACTTTTTCCTCTTAATAGACATAATTATACCAGAAGTGATCCAAGACTGTTTATCAGAATGCCGACCCTTTCTTTTCAGATGGATAGTGGGAAAGTGTTATCATAGATGTTTTTTAAAAGGTCAAGGAAAACATTATATGCAGAGTTTACATCAGACTCACAATATGCACTATCCCAATTCATGCTAGAGATATCAGAGATAAACCTTTCACCAAAAACAATAGGGTTCTTCCTCACAACCTGACAAATCTATATATATATCAAATATGAAAGTGTCTGTCGCTGCTATCTTGAGATATCGTGATTACAAGCCATTTACAAGGTTTTTGCAGTTTAACCTCTGATGACCTCAGATGACCTTTGACATCTACCAAAAACAATAGCATTCTTCCTCTCAACATGACAAATCTACATCGGCCATTCCTATCTTGACATCATGATTACAAGGTTTTCGGTCTATGACCTCTGGTGACCTCAAATGACCTTTGACCTTTGAACTCCACCAAAAACAATAGAAGAATATTGTTTTGAAAGAGTGTGGATAGTCTCATCTTTCCTCTGGGTTTTGATTTCAATAAAAGTGTGATTATCTGCAAACACAAATTTTCTCTCTTTTAAGTCTTTTTTTTATCAAATTCTTGTGTATGAACTGAACAGGGTTAATCAATGCTGGACCGTGCATTAAATAGAGGATAATGCACTCGGGGGGGGGGGGGGAGTTTATGCTATCGCTAGATGCACTCAGGCTCTTCAGTAAATTCATTCTTTAAATACTTCTGAGAACTTTAAGTCACCTACATCTCAAGAATCATATACACATGAAACTGATTGTATTTACTTTAAAAATTTCATCAAACTTTGGTGAGAATAGTTTGAGGGTATTGTAAACTTTTTGATGGGCAGAAAGATAGACAGAAAGACAGACTGAAAGATGGACAGCAAGAAGAAAAACGGACAGAAAGATGGACAGAAAGACAGATGAGACAAACAGAGAGACAGATGGATACACAGACAGAAAGACAGACAGATCAGCAGACAGACAGATGGAGAGTCACACACAGGACAGACACACTGCAGTGAAGTGTTGATTTATATGCTAATTTAGCAACAACTTTACCTACCATTGCAGAGGGTCTTCACTTTCACAGATGGACTCCTCGGTCCTTCACCATTTTCCCCCTCTCTGACAACAGCTACACGTAAGTCATAGAGAGTATCAACTTCTAAGTTATCTGCTTTAAACTGAAGAGTCTCATTTCTTAGAATCCTAGGACCACTGATCCACTGATCTGATGCATCCATTCTATAGTATGGGATGTAGGCCACTATAGGAGGATCACCAACATCCATAGCTGGATCCCAGGCGCTCCAGCTCATAGTAATCGATGTGTTGGAAACACCTTCATGAATGGGGGCAGCACTCAAAATGGGAAGCTCTGAGAAGAGAGATTTTTCTGGATGAGGCTTCCACATGTATACATGACGGAAATCCTGTAGCCAGCTTACCATTTTCAGAGACCCAGGCAAGATGTGTGTTTTTATGGAACTGGCTATATATTGTGTCAAGGGGTGGGGGAAGGTATTTGCATGAATACACCGAGGGGTTAGCTTTTGAATAAACTTACAAAAATATGGATTAGGCATTTTCCCAGGTGCACACTACAGCCCTAATGAGCTTGAAACACAAAGTAATCATAGCATCTTGTAACATAGAAGATTGTACATTACAACCCGCACAGTATTACTGCCAATGCAAAAGGTTTGCACTAGAAACAGTTGAAATAAACACTTCATTTGACTGGCCTCACATCCCCCTAGCTAGGGTTGTTTTCCTACACGTTGTTGTAGTCCAGCTAAAAACCTACATTTTCTTTTCAATTTTTGTCAGTCCAACAAATATGTATATATATATTGCTAATTTGGGATTTAGGCGAAAAACCGTATGAAAAAACGCGACTGTTGGGAGAACTCGACCCTTAGGCGAAAAAATTGTTTCGCCTTAACGTTCCAAAAGGGGAAATATTTTTTAAAGTATTTCATTGTTTTTTTTCGCCTTAACGGAACCATGATATATCGATTTCCCGATATAGTAGGAATTATATATATATATATATATATATATATATATATATATATATATATATATATATATATATATATATATATATATATATATATATTATATATATATATATATATATATATATATATATATATATATATATATATATAAAACGCTAATTCCTTCTATAGGGGGAAATAAAAAAACAATAAAATACATTACATGAGGTGTTTCTGCCAAAGGGGACTGAGTTTGCACCTTTCGTTTGTCTCCACACTTCTGCTTAATCAAGTATAAACTAACTGTCAGTTAATCCTGTCTGGTCAGCAAACTGTTCACTCAGCCATGAAATGGTCTTGCAGCAGATGATTGCCTAGCCATTGTATTTCCACAGAGAAGTCTATTTACGCTTGAGGGTATTTGTTTACTTAAGAGCAGAAGTAAGGAATCTTATCTAGTATTGTGGTTTTCAAACACCGCCGATAGGCAGTAATTTCAGTGGATTTGAGCTTCGGGAGAAACACGGCATGAAAAAATATTTATATATATATATATATATATATATATATATATATATATATATATTATATATATATATATATATATATATATATATATATATATATATATATTATATATATATATATATATATATATATATATATCCAAGCTTCCTACAATGAGATATTGTGTTAACCAGGTTTTCAGTGTTTGGCCCCTGGTGACCCCAGATGACCTTTGACCTCCACCAAAAACAACAGTGGTCTTGCTGTTACCATAACACATCCACATACTAAGTAAGAAATATATGCAAGCTTCTTTCCTTATCATGTGAACAAGGTTTTCACATTTTGACCCTGGTGACCCCAGATGACCTTTGACCTCCACCAAAAATGATAGGGTTCTGCTTCTAACTATAACAGATCCACATACTAAGTATGAAATCTATCCAACCTTCATACCTTGAGATATCGTGTTAAAGAGGTTTTCAGAAGTTGACCCCTGATGACCCCAGATGACCTTTGACCCCCTGAAACAACAGGGTTCTTCCTCTCAATATGGGGCATGTATGTACCACGTGTGAGAACTGTCAATTTCCCTTCTTGAGATATCGTGTTAATGAGCTAAGTGTCACAAACACACATACATACACACACACATGCACATACATACACATGCCAGCACAGTTGCATAGGTATCATCTAAACCAAAAACCAACTGATGACTGAACAAAATTATTTTCAGTCTTTATTTCATCATGCACCCCACACCACTTTGACTTCTCTGTAGGGTTCCAGCATATGTTTCCAATTTTCCCTTTTCTGTGCAGGTAAGAGGTGAGTTACGTGGACACATAAAATGTCACTCTTTAATGCTCTTTCCCACGATCACCCTTTAATGCTCTTTCCCACGAGACTGTTTCAGTCACAGCTCATACAATTGACCCACTAACTTTCCCCTCTGTCAATAACCGAAAACAAAGAAAGTTATAGCACCATTAAAAATAAAACCAACATAACTATGATGCATGACATAACAATGGTCAAGACGATCAAAATGGACAATACATCAAAAGGCATAAGAATGAATAACACTGTAGTTGATAGTTTGCACAAATCCTTTGATAAAATTTGATGTAAGGCAAAATCCTTGGAAACATGTTTGAACTCACCATGCACAAAATTAGTCACATTAACTCCTCCAATCACAATGTTTCCTTGCGCAAGGACACAGTACAGAGTATTTGCTTTGGTTACACTGTCTACCTCAAAAATTGACACCTCATCATCATTGTTTCCATTCCCTGCAAGTCTGGTTATTTCATTATCAACTATATCATCTGATTTACTTGACAACCTAAGCTGAAGTCTCTGTAAAACAGCTGCTGATCCTTTAAGAGTACAACTGATGGCCACTGATGAATTAGGATTCACCTTAGACAAACTCACACTTTCGATATCTGCAAAATGAAAAGAAATACTTTGTTTTAATACCTGTTTTAATAAATGCCTGTTTTGCAGGCATTTATTAAAACAGGGCTTGACAAATCCCCACCTGACAGTCTGGGGCACGAATGAATTATTTCAGCAAATGAGCTGCTCAATCCTTCCTGTGGAGTAAGTGCCCAGTGAAGTCTTCTTCAGAAATGAGTTAAAAACTTATTAGATTCAAACTAGATTTAGATATTCATGCATGCAAGTAAATTCAAAGAACAGCTAGTCCAACATGCAATAAGGCAAAGGAGAAAATGCTGAAGCCTGCTTCTAACAGAGGTGAGCAATTAACATATAACATACAGTGTTCTTATGTGCATGAATGCTGCATGCCATGATACCTGTTACATTTTGCAAGGACATCCCCTGTGGACAAAATGAACACAGAAGATGAGGAGGGGTAATACAACAGGTTACACATAACTGATTCACACGGGTTTTTCGCAATATTTATGCACAAAGCATTCGTGTAGTTGGTAGTTGATAGCAAGTGCACAAACAAGTGTATATAAGCTGTGCTAGTCAAACAGATAACCAGATGATTACCTTTTGGATGACAAACAATGAAATCACAAAACATACAAGAGGGCAATCGAACAAGGTGCTTATCACATCCCCATCCTCATTCCCTTCCTACAACTGTGGTGGCAGTAAACACAGAGAAGTAATGTTGCAGTGGGAATTCATTGCAGGAAAGAACTTGTGATGTAGTGTCTCAAATGCTGATGAGTCAGAATTATGCATGATCAAAAGGAAGCCCTCATAAAATGTCTAGGCTATTTATATAAAAGCTGCACACAATGTCAATGATCACAAGGGGATTCCATAGAACTAGATTTTCAATGAGTATCCCATCAGATGACTGAACATTTAGTCAAGCTTTCATCAGAAGTGGCTCTGGCTATTTCAGGACTAAATCAAAGAAAGCAAAGTTGGCTAGGTAACTTGCCCTCCCCAGAGCACTTCAGTCCAGTGCACAACTTTGATGGCAAGCCTATGGCAAGTGGGAAGAAAGCCAGAGTACCCGGAGAAAAGCGGACAACCCTTGTGTGGGATCTGAACCCACACATGCTCAAGGTACATAGGATTTCTCTGGTTACTCCTGCTTTCCTCCCACTTGGCATAAACTGGCAAATCAGTGACCAAGCCAACAGATCTCAGTTGCGCACTGTTCTGAGGCCACTCCATTAACTAGCCTACTTTGCTTGCTTGCTTCTTTGCTTGGTCCTGACAAAGTCAGATTGAGCTGCTTCTGATAAAAGCTTAACTCTTTATCTCATGGAATACCAGGGCCTTTTTTAACATACATACTGGGTGGGCCGTGGCCCACCCAGTCCCCTACTCAGCCCACCCACTCAGTCCATTTGGCCCCCCCAGTAGGTTCTTTTTTGTCATACATATAAAACATATAATGATGATAATAAATGATTAATATCTGACATTAAGTGAAGTGGTGGGTAGGCGGTTCACTATCTGACGCTACCAAGTCGGTGAACTGTTGAATTTTTTAGGGAATAGTACCCGATCATGCAGGGCCTTTTTTAACGAATTTGTACTGGGGGCTATTTCATAAAACGGACCATCTGACACGAAGTTACTAAGTGGAGCGCCACCATCAGTTGGCGCGTAGCGTATTGAATTTTTGGGGGATCGACAGACACCCCAGATCGCAGGAAATGGCACTTCCCAAGAATTTCGAGGCTCTGTCGAACCATCCTAAAATTGAAGCAAGCTAAAGCACCCCTTAAAGACTTCTTAACCCTCTTCGACAGGAAACTGTCGAATTCCGAAGCAACTGCCTTGATAAAAGGGTTAAAGTTCATTACAACCCGAGAGAAGCTAAGACTCTGCAAATTACTCCAGCCATTAAAAGGCCGCAAAAACGTACGTATGAAAATTCGCTACTCCATGCATATAAGCAAATGATTCTGACAGGGTTCTGCCTGATGTACACCGTTACTCAACAAAGGAACCACCCATGAACTTTCGAGTCTAGTGGCATAAATTGAATACTAAAATTCTTTTCTTCCCAAAAGTTGTTTATGGAAGTCCTGCCAACTGAGGTAACTTACCTAGATTTGAAAATCATGAAAAAAGGAAACAGGCTCGTAAGCGACATGTTATGTTATAACATGTTATAACATGTTATAACATGATTATCATCATTATGTTTTTTATATGTATGACAAAAAAGAACCTACGGGGGGGGGGGGGGGGGGGGGGGGGGGGGGGGCAAATGGACTGAGTGCGTGGGCTGAGTAGGGGACTGGGTGGGCCACGGCCCACCCAGTATGTATGTTAAAAAAGGCCCTGCGATCATGTTATAACATGATATAAGCAAAAGCTTAAAATTCCACTCTTTTTGGAGGAATATGAGTCGTTCTCAAAATTGACATTTGGATGGTTTTTTGAAAACCAACTAGACTGGTTTCTGTTCTCTTGCTCTATACGGCGGAACTTCATCAGTAGTAGCCTTTCAAACATTGGCTAGGTTCGTCATGAGATTTAAAATGCAGCTATAAGCGCATGCAATAAAGTATCGTCGTACCCTCCTGTTTCGTCCGACTCTGCAGTAAAACTTGATTACACAAGTAAATCTTTTAGATTTAGTGTCCTCTCATAGGGAAAAAGATGGTCGGGAAACAAACGCCGGGATTGATGCGAATGTACGCAAAATAACATCCCTGTGCTTCTCAAGCTTGCTTTCAAATGCCTTGTTCTTAGATATTTGGGTATGCGTGGCGTTGAGCCTGAGTGGTGGCACTTCTTAACCTTTTGGGGTATAGTACACGTAGGTGCGCCCTTCGTTTGTAGTCAATACCTTTAATAGCCGGGCTAACTTCCTTCTACGTGCTTAATTCTAAACATTCCTCTCTGAATGGAATCCTGTTTCTTTCGCTGCACAGTCTAGGCGTATTGCTGTATTTTGCCTTTGTGAAGCCTTTGTGGCTAGTGGCGAATTGTGCAAAAATATTGATCGGGTTACTGAAAGGTAACAGTGAGCTAGGATGTAGACTTTGTGTTGACTCGTCGCTTACGAGGCTGTTTCCTTTTTTCATGATTTTCAAATCTAGGTAAGTTACCTCAGTTGGCAGGACTTCCATAAACAACTTTTGGGAAGAAAAGAATTTTAATATTCAATTTATGCCACTAAACTCGAAAGTTCATGGGTGGTTCCTTTGTTGAGTAACGGTGTACATCAGGCGGAACCCTGTCAGAAGCATTTGCTTATATGCATGGAGTAGCGAATTTTCATACGTACGTTTTTGCAGCCTTTTAATGGCTGGAGTAATTTGCAGAGTCTTAGCTTCTCTCGGGTTGTAATGAACTTTAACCCTTTTATCAAGGCAGTTGCTTCGGAATTCGACAGTTTCCTGTCGAAGAGGGTTAAGAAGTCTTTAAGGGGTGCTTTAGCTTGCTTCAATTTTAGGATGGTTCGACAGAGCCTCGAAATTCTTGGGAAGTGCCATTTCCTGCGATCTGGGGTGTCTGTCGATCCCCCAAAAATTCAATACGCTACGCGCCAACTGATGGTGGCGCTCCACTTAGTAACTTCGTGTCAGATGGTCCGTTTTGTGAAATAGCCCCCCAGTACAAATTCGTTAAAAAAGGCCGTGTGGAATACTCATTGAAATTCTTTTAGATATTTGATATTTCTTTACTTCTAGAACAGAAACATAATTAAGAACTATCCAAACAAAAATAAAATGGAAATGCCCATAAGCAGCTTACCATGGGGTCACAGAGTCCCCCCATCCCAAGCAAATCATAGCCTCCATTCAAATAAACCCTAAAGTCCAAAGGCTCAGTGATCCTATGCCAAATAGGGATACGTTGTTGCACTCAGGTTTTCCCTCAAATTTATCTTTCTTGATTACATCATTTTATGTTTTAACAATTTGACCTCTGCTGACCCCACATGACCTTTGAACCCCACCAAACATAGCAAAAAAGAAAAAAGAAAGTGTCTTGAAAGGGATTCAACCTCCAATGGATCTTGGATCTTGAAAATGCTTGGGAAATTTTGCTTTTTGCCCTCTGGTGACCCCAGATGACAGTCTTGGGAATTCTTGGGATATTTTGCTTTTTGACCTCTGGTGAGCCCTGATGACAATCATGGGAGTTCTTGGAAAATTTGCTTTTTGACCTCTGGTGACCCCATATGACAATCTTGTGAATTCTTTGAAAATTTTTATTTTCTGACCCCTGGTGACCCCATATGATGATCTTGGGAATTCTTGGGAAACTTTGCTTTCTGCCCTCTAGTGATCCCTGATGATGTTTGACCTCCACCAAAAACAAAAGGGTTATTCCTCGGATCGTAAGGTATCCACGTACCAAGTATGAAACCTATCCAATCTTCCTACCTTGAGAAATCGTATTTTAAGAAGGTTCTCCCAAGTCTGACATCCAGTGACCCCAGATGACATTTGACCTCAACCAAATATGATATGGTTCTTCTCACTGTAAAGCATACACATATCAAGTACGAAATAAATCCAAGCTTCCTACCTTGAGATATTGTGTTAACACAGTTTTCAGTGTTTGACCCCTGGTGACCCCAGATAACCTTTGACCTCCACCAAAATCAATAGTTTTTCCTCTCAACATGACAAAGCTACATCCCAAATATGAAGTGTGTCTGTCATTGCTATCTTGAGATATAGTGTTTACAAGCCATTTACATGGTTTTTGCTGTTAAACCTTCGGTGACCTAAGATGACCTTTGACTACCACCAAAGAAAGGTTCTTCCTTACATCATGACAAATCTATATGCCAAATATGAAGTGTCCATCACTGCTATCTTGATATATCATGTTTACAAGGCTCTTTGGTTTTTACCTCTGACGACTTCAAATGACCTTTGACCTCCACCTAAAACAATAGGGTTCTTTCTCTTAACATTACATATCTATATACCAAATATGGAAAGTGTCCGTCATTGCTAACTTCAGACAGCATGTTTACAAACCAAGTCACACACACACACATGGCACCACCATTGCATAGAATCCTTACCTGCCTTTCACGAGGAATCAATAAGACAAACATATTTGATGCCCCGGCAAAAACAAAGGAAGCAAGACAGACAATCAACTGTTACTGTATGTCTTAATAGACTCCACATAGCCTAGACAGAAAAGGATAAAAAGAGGTAAACAACGGAACTACAAGTTCCTAAGCTGCAAACGTTACAAACTCTAACTTGAATGTGTGAGTCATTTCTAGGTAAGATTATAGATGATTTACTCAACAATTAGCAATTTAAGTCTAAAATAAGGACAGCCAGTAGCCTCCATGAAACTTTCCAGTCTGGAGGCACTGTTTCATACGATAAGCACAGAAATGTGTACTTCATGGATTTATGACATGATTCTAAGTAAATGCATTTTCATTCAGTTTTGTAGATCTTTTCTACTAGAAGCCTTGAAGCTACAACCATCAAGTCATGAAGGCAGATTATATTCTGAACTTAATGCATGTCATACACACCATACACAACAGAAAGAACATAAAGGAATCTATGCACAAAATTAAGTCATCTTTTTCAGGCCAGCCTTCTATTGTTAGTGTTCTTTTGCATAAGGAAGGATGGAAACACCATAGAATGTAATGGTATACACACACAGCAGTAGGCTCAGACATTGAGGGTATGCACTCAATTGAGTGGGACTCTTTAACTGCTTGTTGTCAAGTCCATTATAGACGCTAGCAATAACACAGGGTCATATCGGGCAGTTAGACTGGTTAGTCTTTCTGTCATAAGCCTTGATTTAAGTGTATTTTCCCCCAATTTTTTGTCTGAGAGTGGCAGCTGAACCTGCAGGTGCAAGGAGACAAGTAGCTGAAGATTTGGGAGTTTTTACCGAACTACGGAGGCATAACTCAAATTAGACAGTGATTTGTTTTGTTTTGTTTTTCTCATGCATTGCTAATCACATTTAGGAAATATAGCACTGTAAAATCCAGTCCTGTTTTGCTGTAAATGAAGGCCCTTTTCCTTTTTGCTACAAGTAGGCAGGCATATCTTATTTTCCACACTAAGTTTATTGCATATTGTAGCTATTAACAAAAGAGAGTTATTGTAATAAAAATTTAATATAAAGATTCAAGCAATTGCCCTGAGTGAAAGGTTCATGTTTGCAGTATAATGAGGTGCAAACGGGTCACTAAAGAAGTGACACGTCCGCAGTGGCACAGCCTCAGAATGATCCTCACTTTGATTATGGAACAAGAATTGCTTGTTCTTAAATGTCATGTACCTCCCTTCTAGCCTTCCAGTGGAGGTGCAATAATGCAAAAATTTCTAGCACTGCTGTACGTGGGATAAACACAGCTATGGTAACTGGGTTAGTTGTGAAGTAAAGCTACTTCTGACAATGTCATATCATGTCAAAAGACACCAGTGTTAAGGAGTGAATTTCTGTTTCTGATCTGCATGGAAGCAATGACAGCAATTTCGTTGTTATTTAGTGATCGTACAGACCTTGTCTTAGAACTTAGAGTTGGCAAAAAGTGTCATACATAGACACTTAAACTAAAATATGTCAGCGATTTAAGGACATAGCTGACTTTCAAGTTTAACTTTGACATGATATTAGGCTTTCATTGAAGCTTAATATAAACTTTTATTTGGTTTTGAGAAAGCACTATTAAGAAAAATTAGTTTTTAACACAAAAATTGCAAGATCTATATATCATTTGGATAATTTTTTGCTTTCTAAACACATGCCTTCCTTTACTTTTAACAACTAAAGTATAGGTAGTTGCACAACTTGCACCACTAAGTTGTATCTTAAAAGAAGGGTCTAAGCTTAAATAAGGTGTTGATATGTTAGAGGAGTACTTATTCTAAGTATTCTGGTGAAATTTGTATTGAAATTTGATGTAACCCTTACTCAAAATCCAGATATGGATTGGTATCTGGATATATCTGGTTAAATACAGCCTTTATATGGCCATACCAAGCCAGATGTATACAGCCAGATTAGAGTAGATCTCTAATCTGCCTAACTTTTTTTTTTAGATCTGTGTTGTATCTGCCTAACTTTTTATCTGATCTGATATAAATTCCATATCTGGTGCAGATATGGGCGATGTATGGAAATATATTCTGCTCATATAAGGACCATATCTGGTCCAGATAAAAATTTTATTTGTTCCCATATAACGACTTGATCCAGATAAAACTTTATCTGGCCGTATATGGCTTAGATCTGGTTCTGGCATAGGTCTAGGTTATATCTGCCCAATTTTTTATCTGGCTCAGATGTAAATCCTGTATCTGCAGCATATATGGGCCAGATATGAAATCCATATCTGGCCCATATATGGAGTTTCATATTTGATATCAGATATAAAATTCCATATATGGGCCAGATATGGGGTTCATATCTGGCCCATATCTGGATTTCGAGTAAGGGTAAGGTTTTGAGATATTAGCATTTAAAGTTGTCACATTTTCAATTCAAAGTGAACTTGGAAGCAAGCACATATAACGTCATAGCCTCACATTTGTGAGCAGTCTGTTGTTTTTCTTTTAACTAATTGACAACCATTTTTCTCCTCATCAATCACATGTTATCACAGTGTGATTACTGGAGAGGCATAAGAATTTTACAAACTTCACATTCCACACGGGGAGGTCATATCCCAATTAACTTCAAGGTCAATGCAACAGACTGAAAAACAAAGGAAACAAAGCATTTCTCATCAATGCAAGGAAGTGATATAACCCCTGCTTGCCTTAAGCTCACATTGGGTCACAAATATAGTAACTTCATTTGCTCAGTGATATCTCGAGTACTACATGATTGATTTGAATGGAACTTTCACCAACTTGCATCTAGATTTAGTTCCTCTTTCACATATGAAAATTAATTTCCTGCTTAAACCCTTCCATTGAGTACAATATGAGAATGAACACTAGCAGAAAACAAGTGCTACAAGTATACTTGTGATACAATTAGCTTGGCGCAACCATCCCTGAAATTTCAAACATAAAGAGTGTGCTCCCACTTAAGTACAAGAAAGAGATCAGATCCGAATCTGACACGAAGATGGGGATCAATTTCAAGTGAAAAAGCTCTTGTTCTCCAGATCACATTTAAGAGACTGACACCCCCATTTGGGAAGAATCAGACCACAAGCAGGGGATCAAACAAATAAGTGGGAACACAATAGCAGATAAAGGTGACCTGAAATCAAAGCACAGGCAGGATACAGAGGCAAAAAATTTGAACTGCATTCAATGACACAACTTTCTGTTGGTTGAACCAGAGGAGGTGGTTAGATCTAGCACAGGGGTTCACATGGAAACACTCTAGCAGTTGGCCACAACATCTTACAGCTGATTGGAGATTTACATAGGGGATCAAGTGATAATGCAGTCCAAGGGTGGATTATAAAACAAGATCAGGCAAGGCAGAAAATGTTTCATGATGTGTATCTTCAAACCCAACCACATGTATGGTTGGGTCCAACATATTCCCCATCCTAGGTCAGAAACCAGAATGCAAAAATGCATTGAGGTTTCGATGATATGTTCTATTCCAAATAATGCCATGACAGGGGTCGAAATAAGCCTTCAAACTTTGGGGGCCAGCCGGGCCCCTAGCTCATGGAATCTAGGAGCCAAATGAGAAATCAAGGAGCCAAAGCTAACAAACAAAAAAGTCACTGATATGATCGTTTATCATTCATAAGTGCAGTCAATGATCTACTGTAGGCCTACAGCCTGAGTGCGTATATGTAACAGAGACCTGAAGCCATCATGCGATATTAGAACTGTATGCTACTGCACTGCATGTGATAGATTTTTGACTGTATATCTATGTGTGGTGTGCATGGCTTTTGCCATACCAGTGGTTTACTATGTTGGCCAGGTTTTATAATTGTGAAACGTCCCGTACATAGTTCACATTCTCCCAAAAATTGAAAGGCTTCGAAATTGCGTGTAATGATGTACTATACAGTGTGCTAGCTGTACGTGAAAAAAAAAAAAATCATGCAAGTGTACCGAAAGTTAAAATATTCCACCCTTTCCTTTTACGTCGATCATTAAAGAATGTACTTTCTACCATTACATAGTCTCTTGCATGTATTGCATAACGTGCACTATCTATAGCAAAGGTATACTCGTACTATTTCCAGCGCAGGTCTATGCATTACAGTACAGTGTAAATTCAGCGGTGCAAATACCACACTGTAGGTACGGTGGTTGAAAAGGAGATTGTCGTCAGTTAATCTTGTGAGGCTCCGCCTACATTACTCATGACTGACATTGGCATATGCCTGAGTGAGTGATGTTCCATGTTGTGACAAAGCAGGCAACTGTACTTATGAACAGTGTGAAGTGAGTTCAGAAAAAATGCGTGTTTCGCAGGTTTTCATTGACTGTCAGTACATATGAGATACACAGGCCGTGTGAGATACAAGATCGTGGATGTGAATGGAGAAGTTCCTGTGCAGACTGTACATTAGACTTGCAATATTTAGGAGCCAACCGCGCCCCTTTCCCTGCAGAAGCTACGGGTCTGAACAAATTTCTAGGAGCATCGGGCCCATGGGCCCCCGTTATTTTGAGCCCTACATGATGTCCCATATCTTTCAGTCATTGGTCAAGTGCTATCTTAACAGGTTGGAAAAATAGTTTTATGTTCATATCTGATCTTGGGAATTCTTGGGGAATATTTCTTGACCCCAGTGAACCCCAGATGACCATTAACCTCCACCAAAAACAAAGGCATTCATCTTCACACCATAATGCATTCACATATTAAGTATGAAATCCATCCAAGCTTCCTACCTGGAGACATCGTGTTAACAAGGTTTTCAGTGTTTGATGCCCTGTCACCCCAGATGACCTTTGACCTCCACCAACAATGATAGGGTTCATCTTCTCACCATAATGCATCCACACACAACATATGAAATCTATCCAAGTTTCCTACCTGGAGATATTGTGTTAACAAGGTTTTAAAAGTTTGACCTCGTGACCCCAAATGACCTTTGACCTCTACCAAAAACAATAGGGTTCTTTCCCTTACCATAAAACATCTACATACTAAGTATGAAATCTATCCAAACTTCCTGTCTCGAGATATCGTGTTAACAAGGTTTTCAAGGTTTGACCCCTGGTGACCCTAGATGACCTTTGACCTCCACCAAAAATGATAGGGTTTTTCTTTTTACTATAATGCATCTACATACTACGTATGAAGTCTATCCAAGCTTCCTATCTTGAGATATCGTGTTAACAAGGTTTTCAGGGTTTGACCCCTGGTAACCCCAGATGACCTTTGATCTCCACAAAAAACAATACGATTCTTCCTCCTACCATAATGCATCCACATACTAAGTATGAAATTTATCCAAGCTTCCTACCTCCAGATATTTTGTTAACAAGGCTTTCAGGGTTTGACCCCTTTGACCTCCACCAAAAAAGAAAGGCTTCTTCCTCTTACCATACTGCATCTACAAACTAAGTATGAAATTTATCCAAGCTTCCTACCTTGAGATATCATGTTAACAAGGTTTTCAGAGTTTGACCCCTGGTGACCCTAGATGATCTTTGATCTCCACCAAAAACAATAGAGTTCTTCCTCTCAACATGGGACATCTATGTACCAAGTTTGAGAACTGTCAGAGTTTCCCATCTTGAGATATAATGTTAACGAGCTAAGCGTCACAAACACACACACATACACACACACATACTCACCCTTGCTTCCTTAGCGGTACGCGGGAAATGTACCGGTAAGGAATTCGCAGGATTTCCCCATTAGCCTGGCTGACCTCCAACTAACCCAGCAGACGTACGTGTCTGGAGGGCGGGCTGCTTGCCAAGGCAGGCACATGCAGCCGCGCGAGACTTCTCATTGCAGCGACGGAATTTTCGGGCAGCTACGCCAGCTTCGAGCTCCGCGTGAGCTAGGAAAGACGTGCGAGAGCGGAGCTCTCACCGGCTGTACCGTGTCCTGTTAAGGACATGTTGCTGAGTGCACCCAGGTTTTTTCACACACTTACCGAGGACCTCATTGTTATCTCCTTTGTGTTTTCTTCCTTAACCCTAACTTTAACAATAGAATGTCTATTGTTAAACTTCTGAGGACATGAGAAATCTATTGAATTTCCTTCTGGGGACCTGAAATCCATTGTTTAGGTCCTCAGTCTGAATGCTAAACAAACCCATGCATACACACATATCCACGTCATCATGAATGCATAGGTTTCTCTTATCATTGAAACCACAAACACCATCATTTATTACAGCCCTGCATTATGGCAAAAAAACAAAAGGAAACAGATGCTTTATCTATTTTTCAAAAATTGTTAAGGAATGATACTTACTTTAAATACTTAACTAACAGTATTTGAATATCACAAATGCTACTTCCCAATGCTCCCTGAAACATTTTGATGAAGTTTATGTCTAACTGGCCATTTGAGATGTCAGAGTTGCATTGATATTTATATATCGAGCTCACTGTTTTTAAAGTAGTACTATAATAACTAAACATTAAACCCTTTTAACTGTCTGCAATGAAAGATGCAGCAGCAAGGGGAAAATTCCAAACATGAACTGAATTTTCTGTGCTTTTCATGTGGACCGACCATGACTGTACATAGATGATTTTGATTGCATGCAATAACAAACACTTTGAAAATTTTTTCATGTGTTTTACATGTTGTAATATTACACCTGCCTTTACCTAATGAACAAAATCTATGTATTTTGGTTGTGCTTAGTACTAATTCATATTGTTAACCACACTGTACAATAAAAACAGGTTAAAAAAATTAACTACCTGCAGGACAGTTCATGACAGTACAGCTGCTTCTGCAGACACCAGTGCCCAGATCACATGATTCAAACATACAGGTGCACGTTCCAGGATTGCATTGCATATTACTGTAAAGTACTGTGCAATCTGTGGGTTTAAAAATTTAAGAACAGTCAAAATTAAGGACTGACCTCTGGTGACCTTAGATTTGCTTTGACCTCAGCCAGAAACAATAACTTTGTATGCTCAATGTAAGCTACCTACAATTAAGCTTAATATGGTACTGACCAATGTTACTCTTCTTGAGATATCAAATTTTAAAGGTTGTCAGAGTTTGACATCTGGAGCTCCCGAGTAAGTTTTCACACCCACAATACAAGAGTGCTTCCTTACTCAGTATAACATATGAACATACTAGGTACAAGAAGTCAAGTATCTAAACTTTCCTGTCTAAAAATGTGTATACATTTTGGGGTTTGACTGCTAGTGACCCCGGTTGATACTCACCTTTACATTACCACTCATTGATCTTCTCTACATAAATCATCCACATGCAACAGATGAAAAGAATCCATGCTTCTTAGTAAAAGTAAAGTTTGACCTTTCATAACCCTGCATAACATTGATCACCAGAAGCAATTAAGCAAAAGCAATGTGATTCACCTACTGAAGGGTGACACATGCACACCAATTACACACACCCAGCCTTGTTATGCACATTTTTAAGACTACATTGTAAGCACATTATCACCAAAACATAAATGGGAAGGAAGACATGCTAACTTTCAACTTTTTCAATTGAACTGAGAAACAACAGCACATGTCAATGAGCACTGAACATTCCATTTTTGACTGGGAACATGTTTCATACCATATCAGTATTTTAAAAGTATAGCCCTAACTATTGGTCAGAAAGGTATGGATAGTAAACAAAATGCTTGTATGTTGCACTAGGTAAAGATTGTATTTGTAAAAAATGGACATCAATGGCACTAATACTGTTCAACAGTATATGATCAACTCAGGACTTCCAACAGGGAGCATCAAAAATATAGGAATAAATGTAGGAAATTTTCCGTATAATATAGGAATATATAGGAAATGAACATATAGGATCTGTGGGACCTGCAGGGTTTGCTATTGAGGGAATAAAAAGGAAGAAGTCAAAGAACCCACCTCCAAATGGGTAAAGTGGGCACTTTTATGGTACCACAGCCATGACATTTCAGTTGTTTTGCTTGGTGGTCCCTCTTTTCTACCTCAGTCATCTCCACCATTCAATAGGGTGATACTATTATTTGAAGTACCATGATTGGTTGCCACATACCAGGCCACCAACAGCATCTCGAATGTGGGAGGATATGACCTTGACCTGCACTAATGCAAGCACAAAGCTTAAGATGCATGGGCCTAGGAGCCTGCTACAGAGCCCAGGAAAATTTTGGCTTCTAGTTGCTCTGTGGTGTAATCTGATGAATTTTACCACTATTTTAATCCACTTTTTATTACAGCTCCAACTTAAAATCTTGATCTTCCATCTTTCTATTACAGTTTTAAATCACTATCATTTTCATTTTCTGCTACATGATAGTACACAAACTATAAAGTAAGGTCAATTATTCTACCATTTCAGTGAGATCTCCATGGTTTCTGTTTTCCAGTTTTATTTACCACAATACAGTTCATCTGGTAATTTCACTGTTATATCATATATACAGAACTGTACAATATGACATACGTTTACTTTTGTAACAACACCACACCAAGTTTTGGAGATAGACCTACAGTACAATTTCTTTTGCATGAGAATATGTTCATTATTGACAATGGCAGTTCTTCATGAGGCTAGAATTCAATAGGAGGATTTAGCCATCAGGCGACTTAATACTTCTTTATTTTTCACCCGGAAAAATGGCCTTTTCCCAGGGAACTTTGGCTTAACGAGCCTATTGAATTTTAGCGGCATGTTACAATTTTGAGTTTGATTTCAACTAATCGGCCATTCTACCCTATACACTCAAATACATGCCTACTGTTTTATTAGCACTATGGACAAAAGTGAGGTAAAGTGATACTCTCCCCATTTTTGAAGTTGACAAACTAACCCCCTCCCCCCCCCCCCCTTTGTTGTTGGCACCCATGGGCACTTAGCATAGCTGAAAAATTTTGGCCAAACTGCCTCCACATGCCTAGAAATGGTGTCTTCAAAGGTTCAACAAATCATTCTGTTTGTTTTGATAGGCAGCTCTCTGCAATATTATGGTAACTCTAAAAAGGATCACAAACCCCACTTTAATGCTCTTTTTGAGCAAGAGTACATATGCATGCAAATTAAGTGCACAAACAAGTTTTCCTCCTTCCTATAGCAACAATATCACCCTCCCAAAAGCCTTCCAACTCTACGTGTACAAAGTCTCTTCATAACTCAACAGTCAGTAGTGATAATACCGGGACAACAGGTTCTATCGGCCCACAGTGGGAACCTGAGCAATACTCTGGTGAGGGTTCAGGAGGTGAGACCCCTGGATGCTGTAGAGAGGTAGTTTTAATTTGGCAACAATAGCAAGCAGCTTTTACCTGACTTTCGAATGGCATAACAATTCCTTCCCAACGATCCTGTCCATATTCAGCAGAAAAAACAGAGGATGTTTTGGGCTTAATGACGACTCATTCACACCTCACCGAACCCTACACAGGCCGCCGGAGATTTTCTGTTAACCTGTGTGTAGGCTAGACCATTCGAAGAGTAGGTTGCTGGACATAAGGGACTGCTGCACTTTGATTAATTGGTTGCTAAAGCCATATATGTTTAAACCCTTAGAAACAGAATATGATACAAAAAATCTACATCAAAGCCACCAAGGTTTTTCCTACTTAAGTGAAAAATTTGTAGAAGTGCACAATGTGCTTCCTGTAAAAATGAAACCCCTCTGAAAAATGGGCGATGCCAGTTTCTCCAGGCTGCTGCAGTAATATGTGCCTTTGATCAACATTACACAATTCTTCCTTTTCTTTCTACAGCCCAAAAGAAATATATTTGGCTAAAATTTTGGCCAAAAAGTATTTTAAAGGTTCAATTTTTCATACACTACTCTTCAACAGCATTTTGACACCGTTTTGATCCCACTTAAGGTAAGAAAGTAAATGTGTCAGATGGCTGGCCGCTCTGTCTCGCAATGACTAACACACATAATCTGTGTATGGAGGATAGGTGGAAGCTCAGATACCTCAAAGTGATTCAATTTTGTAAGGGGCCTTATCCAAATTATCTTATGCGTTTTTCCCCGCACTCACGGCAAAGAACATGTCAGACAAAGAAAATGCGTTTTTCCGTGTTTTTCAGAGTGCGGTGCGCATGCGGATTTACAGTAGCAACTCGTAATCCAAGGCCGCTCTTGCACACTAAGTAGCGCACGTCGGAGCAGAGCAGTCAAGAAACCATTCAGCTCATCAAGCCGCTGGTTATTCTGTGAGCTACTCAAGCGATAGCGGAGACAATGCTGGAAATAAAATAGGCATCGAACCACTGCTTTCGGAGCTTAGCAGAACCATAAAAGCTCGTATTTGTTAAAAGCTTTACGAAAGTTTTGAGAGATAAAATTCCATCGTACAGTAGGCCAAGGGATGTTTTTCTGAGGGACTTTTTCAACCATTTGTGTGGGTTACTAACTTATTTGGTTGCGAAATCAAAACGATCGTAGCAATTGTTGGCACCGAAAATGAGCACAGGACAGATAGGCCGCGCATAATTTAGGCCTGTACCTAGGACTTCATTACGTTAGCCATATCATAAAGACAAGTCAATTTGGCCTAAACACCTAACTAGTGCTAGAATTTTTTGACACTGACAATATTTAATCACACCGAAACCATAGCCATTTCATACCAAGTATACTTTGAAGAAAATGGTTGGTGAAATTGGACATTGAAAAGAAACACTCCTCGATCCGATTGCAGGAACTTGCACCACAATAGGCTAGGCTACTGTCTTTAAAAACCCAGCTGCAAGTTACTACTAACTGAGAAAGTGCAAAGACCGTGTGTGTCTTTTATAGTTTCTACTCACTGTTTCCCATCTTTGAATATCTTACATCTTAACCCAATCTTTCGCCCGTTTTTATGGATTTTGTCGAAGGCGGTGTATACCGCATTTCTTTCCTAAATTTATGATTACGGCTGAGTGAGCTCAATATATCAAAGTGCTACGTAGGCTACTGGTGGTACGTCGCATGTCTGAGGCCACACTCGCTTGTTTGTTCATTCGTTTTCTTTGTCTTTTTTTTTTTGTTAAAAACACAAGAAAATGTGCAATGAAAGTATCCTAAATTTTCTAAATATGTTACAATGGGCTTTTGGGTAATGTCCGGGACCGCAGAGCCAATTCTGAAGTGGGGGGGGGGGGGAATCATTTAAGCCGCCCAATATGTTCAAGAAAATAAGCCTTTCAAGGCGACCCAAAATGCCCACGGCAGAAAAAGTGCGGGGGATAAGGCCCCCATAGTCCCCCCCCCCCCCCGTCTCCATGGTCCCTGAATGAGAACGACCAAATTTCCTGTGAAGTAGTCTCCACTCTAAAAAACGTGCACATTCCCCAAACAGCTTGCGGTCAGGACAAACGATGCGGTCATGAAAATTTTCGAAGTAGAAAACGATCATGAGATTAAAGTTGCGGCCGGAGAGCGACAATTCTAGAATTGAACGGACTTTTCCTTGGAGGGGGAGGGGGTGTACTACCCACAGACTAAAGCCCTGTGCCAGGTAGTCATTATAGACTGGGGATGCACAGCATGATGTGACACTGAAAGAAACTTTAGCTATTCAATGTGGGAGGCAAACTTCCGGCCCTTCGGTAGAGAGACTAGAAGAAGCCGGGGGTGGGGAGGGGGAATCGAACTCTTATTGTCAAAAATGTGAGGGGACAAAGATTGTGCTTATGCCCTGATATTGTGGCAGGACTGACGAAAACTCCCTTTTGTTCCCTCCCGGCCTAAAAATAGTTTTAGGCCTAAAAAGGAAAATAATTTTACAAAGGGAAAAAATTATCCTTCAAATAGGCTAAGCGCAATACGAACGTTGCACCAAATTGCATGTAGGGCCCCTAAGTACTAAAAATTTCTCCAAGGGGAGGGGGACATCCAGGCCCGTAGCCAGGCAAGGTAGGCCTACTGAAGAAATAGTTTCCTTGGGGAGACATTTTAAATTAGGAGGGACACATTCAAACTGCATTTAGATGATGATTATTTTGAATTTGGACGGGCGAATTTTTCTAGGGGCTCACCCTCAGCTAGGCCTTGGGGACAACCATTTCCTTGGACCCATCCCCCCAGGACGGTGGTCCAAAACAATGTTCAGTTTAAGACCCCTCCCCATTGAGATGAGATCATCTTCCTATGCCTATGTTTTAATATTGTTCATCGTAACTTAAGCAGTTTTGATTTGTTTTTGCATATGACAATGGATTTTTGTTTCAAATGTTAAAGCCCCACCCATAGGCCTACCCACAGCATCGATCCACCAACATGTGTAAAAATGTGTTATGACAATAACTTAAAAATCTTTAGAGGGATTTAAAGAAGGTGGTGTTTGGCTATCAGTTTCAGCATTTTTCTGCCGAAACACTCTCTAAACAGTTGGGACCACGGACAAGTCATGGCCCCAGAGGAGAAAAGTCACTCCACAGGGCCAACACGACTCTCTGATAACAGTAAATTTGAAGTACACATTCTCATTTGTCTAATTATTTGTCCCATATTCCCAAGATCTTGGAAAAAAATCCCTGGAAACACTATTAAGTGACATTGCGATGATTCCACTGTTTCCTTCCGGGTATAGGTCAACAAAGAATGTGCTTCAAGTGAACGTAGCCTAACAGAGCGTTCGAACTACGTCATTATGAAGCATGCTGCCTGGACAAAAATATCGGAGACATGAATTTGCTGCGAAAATATGCATTCTATGCAAAGTACACGCATTACCATGTATCAAATATTTAATTGTAACACTCCGAGCACACAGATTTTGAAAAGATGCCCAATGTGCCACTTTTTCGAGCGATTTACTTTTCTCAAAATGGCGACCACGATCTCCGATGGTTGTTCATGTAGCAATAGTCAGGGCTATCCTGCCGGAGGTAACATGTTTTGCATGTAGTCTTTTCAAACGTGAAGAAAGTCACTTTCCCAACCAAAAATGAGGGCCAATCAGTCAGTTCTTTAGATGGCTTGGTAAAACACAAGATAACAATATTATCCCATCCCGCATGTATGGTAAGCCTTAATTAAGTGACAGTGGCCTAACTTGCAGGGCCAGATTTAACGAATGTAGGGGCCCTGGGCACGAACCTAGTGAAAAAATAACTGATATGATAGATTGGGCTATACGAGTAAACATACCTCCTTCAGTGGCTGGGCGCTTATATAGGCTACACACCATAAATGTTCAACAATTTTATGCTGAATTTTGGGGGCCCTGGCCCATCTGGCCCAATGGGAAATCCAGGCCTGCTAACTTGACAGGGCCGTTAATTACCAGAGATGTTCTTCGAGTTGGAGGAAGGGTGGGGCCGTCCCCAAGGATCAATGAGTTGTGGGGGAGGGTGCTGGAAATTTTCGCCCGAAAAAAGGGTTAGCCTACATTCCCGACAAAAATGAAAAATGCCTCTGCCAAGAAAGGTTAACTCATAAGAAGTGGAAAAGTTAGGACCCAAAGTTTCACAGAATCATTTTCGATGATCAGAAATAAGCATTGGCTAACGACTTTACACACCGATTTTTTCTTGTTATTTTAGTCATTTAGTTTTGATACTAAGAATTTTCAGCACATCAGTTCCTGCCTGCTTCTCGTAAAGAAAGTGTCAGGAAGCGAAAAAAAACATTTTCGCCAGCCTTGTGAAATTCATATCATGAAGGGAATGGACACATGCAGTAGTTAAGTGGAAAAAAATGTGACTTAGTGCACCTATCTTTGAAAAGACAATAAATGGAGTATAATTGAGCCTGTATAGGTTCATGATTTATACGCATAAGCAGTGTGGCATATTGCATCAGTGTACTAACAGACTCCATGGCAGTATAGCAGTACAGTGCAGGTTACTCTGTAGTTACAGTGAAGGAAGGTTGTGCAATATGGACACTCAGTGTTTACACTCTGGAGAAAATATTTCGTGTACAACAGTTTAGGACTGTGCAGTATCCAAAAAGTATCATGGAACCATTTGATTCTCTCTTTTTGTTTCATTTGGATATTCTTTAGAGACTGTGGTAGAATTTGACTAATACATATACTGTAGCTTTAATTTTCTTTGGACTAATTTTTGTTAAACTTGGACCATGCATCTTGCAACATTGTCAGGTTATGTTTAATTTTATTGAAGCTGCAGTAACAAGTGAATGCATGCATGCAGCTGTCTGAATGTGCTAGTTGATACATACAAGGGATATGTTCATCTTTTCTCATCAAAGTGGGTGAAGGCTGTAGAACACATTATATTTTTTAAAAGAAGCAACACAGAACTTCAAAAATCAGCAATTAGTCATGCAAACATTCATTTTTCATCCTGTATCTACAACTTAAATGGAATTTCAGCCTATTACTTGCTTACTCAAAGGATGAGTGACCTCTTTCAGTGCTTTGAACTTGCATAGCCATGGCACCATATGCACAGGTTCCCAACAGTCAGTACATGCTCATATCATTAACAGATGATGATGACTACAAAAAGTCCCCCTCAATAAATGGAAGGGTCCCATGTGGGAAACGATTTCCTATGTAGGAAAGTAATTTCTCATGTGGGAACCATTTCCTACAGGAAAACTGTTTCCCACAGGAACATGCCCAAAATCCTACAGAAATCCCACACACTGATTTCCTGTAGGAAATTATGCTGGGAATTTTTGTAATCAAGAAGGATATGACCAATCAAAATTCAACTAAGAAGGAACAATTTGTCTCGATTTGACTTAGCAATGCATGCATCGTTTACGTTGGGCACACGTACCTGAAGTGCAAGACTTCTGACAACCAGACTTTCTAGTCTCAAAATTTGACTTATTGATGCTTCGAGAATTCGATTACAATGTTTTGTCCAGTACATTCTGGTTGTGGTTTTAATTATCAATCATAGAAGTCCCTTGCTTAAACATTCCAACACAAGTACATCTTTCCGATATTTTAATATTTGTAAATTTCTTAAGTCGAATTTTCCGAGATAGTACCCGGTGTCTGGCATCTGGTTAACTTTATGCTTCATTATGCAAAACACATGTTCAGCTAGCCAGGTATGCAGCACAGTTGCCATACTGGCGTTTTAAATGCCAAAATAGGCAAATTTGGCATTTTTTTTACCTTTGTTGGCCGGTAAAAATTGAAAGTGCACGCCAAACGGCATTTTGGCGTTTTTTAGGACCTACTGGAAATTACAATAAAACACCTTCTTTTTTCACGAAATTTCAAGAAAACCCTTCTTTTTTCCCCAATTTTAATAGTCACTGGAGTGGGACGTAACGGGTTTACAATTTACACCGCACTTGTAGCAATAATAGATTGAGTATGTAATGATGTATATCTTATTAAAAACTTTGGAAACGTTGATAAGTGTTATACTGTACATAAATACAGGGTCAATTTTCCTCAAGTAGGAGCTTATTCTGATTTGGCGTTTTGTCATGTGATTTGGCCGGCAATTGCCGGTTTTGCCACAGAAAATCTGGCAACCCTGGTATGCAGCACTGCATATCAATGAAGTGCAATGGGATCGAGTAGGCCTATGTCAAGCAGTGATAAATAAATACAAGAGTAATGTGCACAACGTGGAGCAAGTTGCTGAATTTTTATTTAAACACCTCCTTCACAGTGCATTTGGTGGCCAAAACACGCTTAGGCTTACTGTTTATGGTTAATTAGTGAGGGTTTTATGCAAACTGATCGAAAGCTTTGCTCGTTCATAAATGCAAAATGCATTTCATGAGGAAGGCACCCTAGAGAAAAATCCGGTTTAATTCGAAAATAGCTTAAGTCTGGACAAGAAAAGACACTCGCCGATTAAGTTTGTGTTTATTTTAAGATTCTGATCAATTTTTATTTAGGTATTTTACTCAGAAATATAATTTGGTGAAATTTTCATTATTTTATCTAGTAATACATTCTGCATCTTGTAACATCCACTCTGCAAAATCCGAGTCTGCAGTCTGCAAAATAGTACATCCGCTTCTGCCACACATTTTAAATGCAAAAATGGACTTTTGCAGTCTGTTCCTTCACTCTTCTACAGGCTCATCACTTTCTGAGAGTTAAAAATTTATCTGGTATCACAATGAAGTTTTCTTAAAAAGCAAAAAGGCATGGCAGCCTTTACTACAACATGGATTTTCAACAATTTTGTGATAAAGAACTAAAAATGAAGCCACAAAATTTAGACTGGTGGTGGCACCCACACACTGAATCATTCCTTAATCATAGAATCACAACATACAGTTTCCACTGAGAGTTTCCACAGTTTCTACTGTGAGGAGAATCACCACTCATATTATTTAGACACCACGTCAAAAGTTTTGGAATTGGCCACCACATAGCTGCCGTGATAATGCAGCCGTAACCCTGTAGCACCCCTGAGGCCAACATAATCTGTGAACAAAAGACTGGCCTAGCAAGGAGTGTAAAAACTCCCACAGACTGTATACCTTTATATTCCTCAAGGTATAATAGCCTGCACCGATAAAAGTTAGCACCTGCTTTGCTGCACCTGCAATTATATAAATGATGCTAAAATCAGAAATAAAAGAAACAGCCAAAAGCAGGTTAGCAACTGATTAACGTTTAAATAGCTCACCAGTTTCTGTCCTGGCTGTAATCTGCCAATCAGATTCAGATAAACTGCATACATGCAGAATACCCAATGTTCTTGTACTACTTCCAAGCCTTATTGGCCCAGCAATTCTACTGAACAGCCTTCATCTACTTAACATCATCTCAAACCTGGTTTAGGCTGACAAGTATCAGTGGACTAACTAGTTAATAGGCCTAACCTATTTTGAAGCCATAACTACAGTGAAAGGATTAAACCAATGTGATTTTAAATCAGCAAACCCTGACTAAGTGGCTACAGAGAATTGGGTCTCCAACGAGTCACTTCACGCTTTTAGATAAGATATATTGCACCTGCATGCACATCCCATACAATATACTTACAAGCCTGCCATTTAGTGCTGGCAAGCCCTCAAACTAAAATAAAGGTTATTTTCAAACTAAGACAATGTACTTAAATACTGTGTTAATATGGTAATTAATTGCTTGTTCTACATTGATCCTATCACTTCATTAAACATGCAAACACACTTCTAATTGACTAATTGTTTATTGTGTTATTGGTCTTCATCTAAATTCTGTGACAAACTGGGCAGAATCTCATTATTTTGGCTCATAGTAACTCCTTACATGTTCTGATTTATTTAGTAGCATGCTACACTTATATATACTTGACTACCTTGTAAAATCTATATTTAAATCATGTAGCAATCGACTTACCTTGTACTACAGATACATCAAAAATACACTCTGCTGTGTTGCCAGCTGGATCAATGAAAACGTAAGTCACTGCTGTTGTACCAACATTGAAATATGATCCTGACATATGTGATTGGGAGCTTACACTGACACTCATGGAATCATCCCTGGCTGATGGCTCATTCCAGGTCACTGTGGTGCCCGGTGTTCCAAACTGAACAGTTTGAAACTTATTTGACGGGCAAGACAAAACTTCTGGTGGGGTAGTGTCACCTGAAAGAACCAGAATGCAAAACTGCCTGAGGTTTCAATGACTTTATTCTAACAGCTTGTGTGGTTGTTGCCCAAAATTGGTACTGTGATGAGAAAATGCAAAATGGCACACATACTTCCAACAGATGTTCATCAATGACACCAGAATGTCACTCATGCCAAGATATGAGATATGATGATCAATGATACAGCATGTTACTAATTCTATGAGATTTCACACTTTGAGATCTACTAAAGCCAAATGATTGATGTTTCACCACTTTCAAAGACAAAGTTTTATAGTTGAATATCCACACGTATGCTATTTTGGAGGTCTATTTCTGTTACTCTCACCTTAACTTCTTGAAACATTTTAAGGAAGGATTTCTCATTGTACCTTGCCTAAAACTGAAAACTTTTGCTTCTACTTAATGTGGCAAATGCACATGGCTTTTTCTGATGGAGACTTTAAAAGATATTAACTTCAACCTATACTGCATGAAATAATCCATCCCCTAGCTATATTTGTCCATTAAAAGCTTCATTTTGAACTCAAACCATTATAAATGACAATATAACTGAAGGAGAGGTAATCCATCCTCACCAAATTAACTGCGCCAGCCACTCTAATGTAAACAATACTTCCTGGTCCAGCATCCATACAGGGTTGTATCTATATTCTTCATTATAGATACACCCTCCACACAGAGTATCAGGAAGCTAAAGTCTTTGTAATTGCTCCGTGAAGCTGACTTGATGTGCTCTACAGACCCAGTATAATAACCTTGCTCTGAGTCTCTGGTTAAGCAATATGCCCTACAGTCTGCTACTTCAGGGAGGTGGTAGCTAAACAATTTTCGTAAAGCCTTCGTGGTGAAAATTGTTGTAGAAATGTTTCTGCTGCAAAGAATTGCCTAACATACAACTAACTCACTGGAGAAGCACCACTTTCCACCCTCTAAATTTATTGTGACAACAATATTGAGACAATCCTGTTGAAATTAATAGACAAGGTTCGTACACTTCTTGACTGAGAAAATTCCATGCCATTTCCAGGCTTTTCAAGTCTGTGTGGTTGAGATTTCCAGGCTACAGTATTCTTTACAAAAGACTAATTCAAGGTATGTCATTAAATAATGCTAAAATCTGATGTGCTACTGAAACATACCACTCACAGAACTGTAACCTGGTTTATACATGACAAAAAGGAGTAAGCCTATTAATTTTTGCTACACACTTCATGAGCAACTTTAAATTTTGCACTAGGAGCCATGTTTTGCCAAAAGTGGCTCCTGCAGGGTTCCCTTGTTTGTGTGTTACATTTTGTGGGTGAATTATACCATGTGGCTTAGCCAGATCGGAATTGTCAGGAATTTTATGTTGGTATTTGAAATATTTCTGTCCAACATTAAAAAATGATCGTCCATATTTGTAAGAAAGCATAATTCAAATTTTCCAGGCCATTTTTACCAATTTCAAGGCTATGAGGTCAAAATTCCAGGATTTTAGGGCCTGGAAAATGAATTAACCTAATTCCATGCTTTTCCAGCTTTTCCAGACCCCGTACGAACCCTGATAGAACAACATCTACATACCAGATTGTTTTTCACACTAAGCTTTTGTAGAAATCATTCCACAGGTAAATGGAGCTGCTACCTTTGAAGCTTTTATAAAATTATAAAATGAAAAGGTGATCATAAAATCTCAATTTCTCTTCTTCATAATAAAATGGCACATATGTGCCATTGTATTATGACAAAGAGAAATTGGGATTTAGTTCCTAGTATATGCTGATGAGTGAGGTGCTGAGGAGGTACCAGGGAATAAAGGAGATCTAACCAGGAGGATGTACTTGTATTTTGAATTGTCATAATTTTCTTGCTGCAGCCTTGAGCAGATTCCCAATCCCCAAAGTGTGGCAACTGGTTTCATTTAAAGTGACATAATTGTGTACTGGTCCAGTCTTTGGCACATAAATATAACTGAAGTCTTTGTACCCCATTTCCAGTGAAGTGCATCACACTGTGGATAAAGCATTTGAAAATCTGCACTTCAGTAATACTGTGACTTCAAGATCCCATTTGGAGGTCACTTGTTTGAAACATAAGCTTGTGTAATTGTGTAACTCCTACTCCATGAGAGGGAAAATAAAGTAAAAGGATAATTTGCTTCCTGTGGTCAGATTTCCTACTATCTGCTTCAAGAAAATGTTAAACAGACTCAGGCACTAAAAGTTCAGATGGTAGTGGTATTTACGAATGAATTCTGAAGGAGCACACCCTAATTCCTGAGATAGTTGGCAATGCCCAAGGCATGAAAATCTTCCTGGGAAAATGGACAGTGGAAGGCTGAAGACCACCTTCTGGTTTGAATTTAATACCCCGACTTTTTAGCCCTAAAGTGGGGACTCGGATGTAATTAATTACAGGCAGAGGAAACCATAATGTTGGTCTCACTAGACTTGACAGCTTGCACCTTGCCATTTCTTTAACAACAAATGCCTAGGGATGGACAGTTATGACCTTAACAATGATATACAATATGGCCAAAGCATACTAAGACAACTGATTTTACACAACTCTCTGCACCTTGCAACTGCACACAACATTATAAGCTTTCTCTGTGAACTGATATTTAACAATTAACAACAATGCAAGAAAGGTAGATAAAAAGTAGACTCTGGTTTGTTATTGTCTGCAATTCCACAGCAAAAGAATCCTTATGTTGTGATCAACAAGACTTTAGATGAAGGGGTTTGTATTATGACAATGCCTCAGAAAAAAAAAACCAGAAAGCCAAAAGGCTTAGTGATTCCTTGCCATATGATATATTGTTACAAACATGGATCACCTACATGACAAGCATGAGATCCCTCATAATTATCGTACTTAAACATCATGTTAATAAGGTCAACCTTTTGAAATCTTGTGACTCAAAACAAAAATTGATTACTCAGTTATAGAAATCGCACCCTCATACGTCACATTCCAATGAGTAACATGTACGCACAGTCATGATCTAGCTTCCACTAAAATGTCAGTGACTTGAGTAGGGCATCTAGGAGGGAAGTATAATTGTCTGTTTGGTTTGTCTAAACAAGACAAACCCAGACATCACAGAAAAGCCATAGAGGTGAAAAGGTCAATGAGGTAAAAGTAGGTCAACAGGTGCGCTTCACATAGACAAACACAACTTTCCATTATGCCATCCTCCTATATCACTTGGTTATGAAGTTATCGCACTACATACCTCACATTCCAATGCATTATGCACACACACTCATGACCTTTCAGTAAAATGTCTATAACTTGAGTTAGGAGCATCGTAGTAGGGTAGTTTAATTGCCATTTTGGTTCGTCTCAACAAGACAAATCCAGGCACCACAAAAAAGGCACAAAGGTTAAAAGGTCAAATGGGGTCAAAGTAGGTTATCACATGCATATCACATAGACAATCAAAACTTTCCATTATGCCATCCCCCTATGTCACTTTATTATTGAGTTATCGCACTGCATACCTTGCATTCCAATGCATATAACACACACTCCTAACATTTCACTTAAATGTCAATAACTTCAGTTAGGAACATCATAGAAGGGTAGTATAATTGCCTTTTTGGTTTGTCTCAACAAGATGAATCCAAATGTCACAAAGGTCAAATGAGGTCAACTGAGGTCAAAGAAGGTCATCACATGCATTTCACATAGTCAAACAAAACTTTCCATTATGCGATCCCCCTACGTCACTTAGTTACTGAGTTATTGCACCGCATGCCTCGCATTCCAAAGCATATAACACTTTACACTCCTAACATTTCACTTAAATGTCAATAACTAGAGTTAGGAACATTGTAGGAGGGTACTATAATTGCCATTTTGGTTTGTCTCAACAAGACGAATCCAAGGGTCACAAAAAAGCCACAAAGGTCAAAAGGTCAAATGAGGTCAACTAAGGTCAAAGTAGGTCATCACATGCATTTCACATAGATGAACAAAACTTTCCATTATCCGATCCCCCTATGTCACTTAGTTATTGAGTTATCGCACCGCATACCTCGCATTCCATGCATATAAAGCTGTACACTCCTAACATTTCACTTAAATGTCAATAACTAAAGTTAGGAACATCGTAGGAGGGTACTATAATTGTCTTTTTGGTTTGTCTCAACAAGACGAATCCAAAGGTCACAAAAAGGTCACAAAGGTCAAAAGGTCAAATGAGGTCAACTGAGGTCAAAGTAGGTCATCACGTGTATTTCGCATAGACGAACACAACTTTCCATTATGCTATCCCCCTAAAATGTTTTGTTGGCGAGATATCAACAAAACATCACTTTCTGACCTTTCAACCCTTTCAGGTTAATGCCGTTCATATTACAGTATTTCCACCTCCTACCAATCTATCTTATCCTGAAATTATGACTCAATTTGAACAATGGATGCCGAGTTACGGCTACTAAAAGAAATTCACTAAATTGCGTCTGGTGACCCCAAATGACCTTTGACCTTCACCAAAAACAATAGGGTTCATCTACTCAATATGGGCAATCTACATGCCAAGTATGAGATTACCTGGGGTTACTGCTCTTGAGATAGAGCGTTTACAAGCAGCGTCACACACACACATACATACGCACACACACATACACACACACATACACACGCACACGCCATCACCAATGCATAGATTCCTTGCCTGCCTTCGGCAAGGAATCAAAAAAAAAAGATGCATGCCCTCATTGAATTACTACTCACGTTGACATGTTGCTGGTGATGGCGGAGCATAGTCTTCCCCAATAAAACCAGGTTTACATTGACAGTAATAGTCTCCTTGAGTGTTCTTACAGTCTGACTTAGATGTGTCACAAGAATGTCCACTACTTGTTGAACATTCATCAACATCTGAAGGAGAAAGAGGAAATGGAACTACTGTAATTAGAAGCAAAATCAAATGTATCAGATAAAATTATCATTAAAATATGTCATCAAGTATATAATTAATCATTTCTTTCCTACAAGAGATGAACACATTAAAAAATTATTTCCATTCAAACATTCAGTGGAGCTATTAGCTTCCAAACTTGCATTTGCAAAAGGTGTGACTCTTCCATCTACAAACAGCCCATTAAACAACATAAGCACTGTGTGTAGCTTACACACAGTGCTAGTCTGAACAGTCAACATCAGAAATACAGGTCGACAACTACTGTAGAATATGCAGTATGCAGACTGACAAACATTTCTAGAGTCAAATCGATCAATATTAGTAAGTTTCCCTTCAAGACTTCCTGTTTACAAGGTATTCACAATGTGTCCTATGGTGGTGTCCAATGACCTTAAACCTGTACCAAAAATAATGGGGCCTTTCTCTTACTATGAAAAGCAATATATACAAAGTACACAAAATATCCATCATTCGAACCTTGAGATAGGGTGCTTTTAACCTTGAGTATCACAAACACACGCATACCCACACACCCACACACACACACAAGTCATCACACAAACCCACGCACCCACACACACAAGTCATCTCCCCCTGTGGGCTGGGGGTTGTAGAATATGCCCACGGTATTCCCCGCCTGTCATAAGAGGCGACTAAAGGGGAGGACTTGCAATATGTATTTTAACAATATTTGAAACCGAACTTGAAACGAAATTATCTAGTTGACACTATATAACACATTTGTGTTGGTGTGTCATTAAATATTATCTAACCGACTAACCACACAAGTCATCACCAATGAAATTAGGCCCCCAGGCAACAAAACAAGAAAAACTTGAAAATCACATCTCAATAACATGCTGCCCTTGTAATAGCCATTTCACAAACATACTTTCATGATGTCAAACCTGCAAATGGCATAAAGGTGCACAAATTCAAGAAGCTTATTTCTGTTACAGTCTGGTCACACTATAGTGTAGTCACACATGTAAGTGAAATATGTAGATGTGATGAGAGATGCAATTTTTCTTTTCTACATTATTAAGTAAATACACATTTTTAAAACAAAAAAGAGGAACTTGCAACTTTGAAGCAACTGGAAGTGTCTTGATGAGTTTCATACTGAATCTTTTAAGTTGTTAACAGGTAGATACCAGAACTGGGTGAGATGGAAATGCGTCAAAAAAAAAAAAAAAATTATAGGCCAACCTTAAGTTTCAGCAGAATATTTGCATGGAATGGCACTGACAACTGAAGCAACATGCTATAACTGCAGATCCTCAGTTCAGACCTGCCAACAACTGATTACATCCCTTTTTGCATTATAAGTGCACAAAATAAAACTTTCAGATCATGTTACTTGTTACTGTTAGGCTGGGCAGGCTAGGCTGCATGGTAATGTTAGTCATGTTACACACTTAGCCTAACACAAACTTTGTTTAGACCTTGGCCTATGTGAATGATTCTTGGCGGGGTTTATGCAATGTGTTCAGAAAAAAAATCAAATAAAAAATTCCCACCTATTTCATAATCTCCGCGACTTTCGTAGTTCAAAAGTTAGACCTCAACGTAACCGTTAAGTTCAGGCCTAGCCTAGGCCTAGGCTAGATTGCACACATGTGCTATTTGGCTATGCCGCACTTTCGCTACGTTACCGTTAGTGTGATACGGCGAACTACGGTACCGAAAAACGCCTGCAGGCTCGCAGCTCACTGTCCCAAAGTTTAATACTCAAAAACTTCGTTGCTGGTCTTCCGTTCAAAATTGAACACTGTCATTAGTACTTTGTTCAATCTTCAAATATTCTTTTTCATCGTTCTTAATCTCAAACAACAGCATTGCGATTAGTCCCACTGGTTATCAAACAAACATGCACATATACCGTATACATACGTACCGCCACACGGACTGTGCAACGATCATTACGGATATGTACTGTCAGTGTGCACATATCCTGAGACATTTTAGCGCGCACGCCGGATGTCGCATACATAATGCTGAAGTCTTGGTCATAGTGTTTACATATATGTACACGTAAAGCCCATACAAGTTCGATCCACAAATCATTAATGAGGTGCGTGACATGCGTTTTAAATAATTATGTTGCGAGAATATTTCTTGTACTATTTTGGGGTGGGTGCTAGAAATCGGAACGTTCCGATTTTTTGCTATGTACGGACTCAAAAATCGGAACGGTTCCGATTAAATCGGAACGGTTGGCAGGTCTGTCAGTTTGGCAATGATGATACTTAAACTCATATCCTTTTGAATAAGGTTTTCATCTTATCATTCATGTACATCATGCATACATGTAAACATGTATTAAACTGAATACACCTGTAGCAATTTGCTGATCTTACTACGAATGCCCCAAAGCTACACAATGAGAAAAACAGACAAAAGTTTATTAAAGAGAAAAAGATGAATCACATATTTACCATGAACCGTTACAGTAAAAATGCACTGGCCAACTTCACCAAACTGATCAGTACATGAACATGTCACACCATGTTGGCCAATGCTAAACTGAGTCCCTGATGGAGGGTTGCAGGTTGCTGGTACCCACATTTCCTCAGCATCAAAACAGGAGAAAGGGCCATAGATGGCTTCAGGTGTTGTGCTTCCCTGTGTTGCAGGTACAGTTACAGGAGGGCATGATGGGTTGCTGGGGGCTGTGTTATCTACAAAACAAAAAGAAAATAATCACTGTATTTACTGCCATCATGATTTACATTCTGCAAAAACTTGTACAGTTACTAACTGGAATGGCTTCACCTCACTTTAAACTATGTAATTGCTTCATAATTGGTAGGATAGTATGGATACTCAAATGTGCTAGCCATTTTAATAGAGGGAGACCAATACTTGAATTTCTATAATCATGTGTGTAAAAGACATGATAAACCGAAATGTACACAGATGTTCACTGACACAGACACTGACAGATCTTTCACTCAGTGTGGGGTATACCTCCTCAGTATAAAATTGATAACAGCTTGACTTTCTGAGATATTGCTGTGGCATTTTTGTCACAGTCTGACCTCTGATGACCTCAAATGACTTGACCACTACACAAAATTAAGATCATCTACTTAATATAAGAGGCACTGGAACGCCAAGAATGAGAACCATCATGGTCACCCTTCTTGACGAACTGTGTTAACAAGTTACATTTGATATGGTGACCACATGACACACAATACCTATATTGGTATAACTTTTCCTCCATCCTTTCAAATGAACAAACAAAGGAACTAACAAACCAATGAACCAGAAAGCCAAAAGGCTTAGTGATTCCTTGCCGTATGGGGGTGCTTTCTTGCACTGAGGTTTATCCCTCAAATTTACCTTTTTGACTACATCATTTTACAATGTCTTAAAAATTTTACCTCTGCTGACCTCACATGAACTTTGAACCCCACCAAATATAACAAAAGAAAAACAAAAGTGTCTTGAAAGGGATTCAACTCCAATGGAGCCTGGATCTTGAAAATTCTTGGAAAATTTGCTTTTTGACCTCTGGTGACCCCAGAGGAAGATTTTGGAAATTCTTGGGAAATTTTGCTTTTTGACCCTTGGTGACCTCAAATGATGATCCTGGGAATTCTTGGAAAATTTTTCTTTTTGACCTCTGATAACCCCAGATGACGATCTTGGGAACTCTTGGAAATTTTGCTCTCTGACCTCTGGTGACCCCAGATGACCTTGACCTCCACCAAAAACAACAGGGTTCTTCCTCCCACCATGACAAATCTACATACCAAATATGAAGTGTCTGTCATTGCTATCTTGAGATATTGTGATTACAAGCCATTTGCAAGGTTTTTGCAGTTTAACCTCTGGTGACCTCAGATGACATTCGACCTCTACCAAAAATGATAGCATTCTTCCTCTCAACATGACAAATCTATATCTGCCATTCCTATCTTGACATATCACGATTTCAAGGTTTTCATTCTTTGACCTCTGGTGACCTCAAATGACCTTTGACTTTCACCAAAAACAATTGGGTTCTTGCTCTCAACATGATGAATATATATACCAAATATGAACAATGTCGGTCATTGCTAACTTGAGATATCGTGTTTACAGAGTTTTCAGCTTTTGACCTCTGGTGACCTCAAATAACCTTTGACCTCCACCAAATACAATAGGGTTCTTACTCTCAATATGATGAATCTATATACCGAATATGAAAAGTGTCGGTCATTGCTACCTCGAGATATCATGTTTACAAGCTTGGCATCACACAAATACATGACATCACTGTCGCATAGATTCCTTGCCTGCCTATGGCAAGGAATCAAAAACCAGATGCAAAAATGCATTGAGGTTTCGATGATTTATGGTTCATTCCAAATAATGCCATGTTGTCCCATTTCTTTCAGTAACTGTTCAAATGCTATCTGAACATGTTGGAAAATAGTTCTGTGTTCATATCTGATCTTGGGAATTCTCTGGAAATTTTGAATTTTGACCTCTGGTGACTCCAGATGAAAATCTTGGGAATTCTCTGGAAATTTTGCTTCTTGACCTGTGGTGACCCATATGATGATCTTGGGAATTCTTGGAAAATTTGCTTTTTGACTTCCAGTGACCTAAGATAAAGATCTTAAGAATTCTTGGGACATTTTGCTTTTGACCAAGCTAGTTCCCCTGGCAAAGATCTTGGGAACTCTTGGGAAATTTTGTTTTTTGACCCCTGGTGACCCCAGATCACCTTTGACCTCCACTCTTAAACAACAGGGTTCTTCCTTTCACCATAAGGCCTCTACATATTAAGTATAAAATTTATCCAAGCTTCCTGTCTTGAGATATTGTGTTAACAATGTTTTCAGAGTTTGACCCCATTGAACCCAAATGACCTTTGACACCACCAAATACAGTACGGTTCTTTCTCTCACCATAAGGCATCTACATACTAAGTATGAAATTTATCCAAGCTTCTTACCTGAAGATATCATGTTAACAAGGTTTTCAGGTTTTAACCCCCTGGTGACCCCAGATGATCTCTGACACCCACCAAAAAATAGGTTCTTCCTCTCACCTTAAGGCATCTACATATTACATTTGACATTTTATTTTCCTTACCTTAAGATATCATGTTAAACAAGGTTTTCAGGATTTGACCCCCTGTTGACCCCAGTGACCTTTGATCTACACTAAAAACAACAGGGCTCTTTCTCTTACCATAATGCATCTACATACTAAGTATGAAATTTATCCAAGCTTTCTACCTTGAGATACCATGTTAACATGGTTTTCAGAGTTTGACCCCAGTGACCCCCAAATGACCTCTGACCTCCACCAAAAGCAATAGGGCTCTTCCTTTCACCAAAGAGATCTACATATTAAGTATAAAATTTATCCAAGCTTCCTACCTTGAGATATCATGTTAAAAAGGTTTTCAGTTTGACCCCAGTGACCCTAGATGACCTTTGACCCCCACCAAAACAACAGGGTTCTTCCTCTCAACATTGGACATCTATGTACCAAGTTTGAGAACTGTCAGATTTTTCCTTCATGAGATATTGCATTAACGAGCAGTGTCACAAACATACAAGCACACCCATCTGATACATACACAGCATCACCATTGCATAAATTCCTTTTGCCTCCTGCAACCAATCAAAAATCCTAAAAAAGGCATTTGCAAGTCATTGTATCATTCGCTACTCTGAGGGGAGGTTCGAGTGCTAGTAACCTGTGCAGTTAGCTATCCTAGTCAGGGTAACCCTGATGTGAGGGAAGGTGTTTACACTTTGGCCTTTTCACTTATCCCTTGACGGATAAGTGAAGACCAAATGTAAACACGTTCCCTCGCCCCAGGGTTGCCCTGACTACTAGCTATCCACGCAGTTTGCTACCACAAAACACGTAATGCAAGATATGCGTATACATGTACGTGCACAGTACATCTCCGACAAATCATACATCGCTTAACACTTGCAGATGGCTTCAATAACAGACTTTAATCATTACTAAATACACCCAAGGAATCATGTGAACTGGGGGTATAAACAATGGGCTGCCATTGATCTGTTTTCACTTTCACCAGTTTTTGCCCACTAATCAGCCAAAATATCCCAACAAAGTCAAAGCAATAAGTACAAATGTTACCAACCAGATCTCCTTCCTCTACATCAAAAGTAATTGCTCTCAAAATAGGGTCATAAACAGCTGCAAAATGACGATGCTATGAAGAATTTTGGCTACAGCTAGTGCCCGGCCAGTGTGACAATATCTCCCTACATGTAATGTATTGAGATAACCAGAAAGCCAAAAGGCTTAGTGATTCCTTGCCATATGGGTATATTGTAACAAACATGAATCACCCACATGACAAGCATGAGATCCCTCACAGTTATCCTACTTGAGATATCATGTTAATAAGGTCAAAAGCTTTGGAAATCTTGTGACCCAAAATGACCTACATGCTAAATACTGTATGAACCATCCACAGGCCAAGTATGTGATCCCTCATAGTAATCCTCCTTACAATATCATGTTCACTAAGGTTTTGACCTTTATGACCTCAAATGACCATTGACCTGCACGAAAAATAGCAGGGATCATCTACTCAATACGAACAATTTACAAGTCAAGTGTGAGATCCCTCACAGTTATCCTTCTTGAGATATCGTGTTTACAAGGTTTTCACCTTTTGGCCTCTGGTGACCCCAAATGACCTTTGATCTCCACCAAAAACAATACAGATGATCTACTCAATATGGGCAATTAACACGCTAAGTATGAAATCCCTCACAGTTGCCCTTCTTGAGATATACTGTTTACAATGTTTTGACCTTTTGACCTTTGGTGACCCAAATGACCTTTGACCTCCACCAAAAATAATAGGGATCATCTACTCAATATGGGCAATCCACATGCTAAGTATGAGATCCCTCGGAGTTACCCTTCTTGAGATATACTGTTTAAAATGTTTTGCCCATTTGACCTCTTGTGACCCCAAATGACCTTTGACCTCCACCAAAACTAATAGGGATCATCTACTCAATATGGGCAATCCACATGCTAAGTATGAGATCCCTCACAGTTGCCCTTCTTGAGATATAGTGTTTACAACATTTTAACCTTTTGACCTCTTGTGACCTTAAATGACCTTTGACCTCCACCAAAATTAATAGGGATCATCTACTCAATATGGGCAATCCACATGCTAAGTATGAGATCCCTCGGAGTTACCCTTCTTGAGGTATACTGTTTAAAATGTTTTGCCCATTTGACCTTTTGTGACCCCAAATGACCTTTGACCTCCACCAAAACTAATAGGAATCATCTACTCAATATGGGCAATCCACATGCTAAGTATGAGATCCCTCACAGTTACCCTTCTTAAGATACAGTGTTTACAACATTTTAACCTTTTGACCTCTTGTGACCCTAAATGACCTTTGACCTCCACCAAAATTAATAGGGATCATCTACTCAATATGGGCAATCCACATGCTAAGTATGAGATCCCTCGGAGTTACCCTTCTAGAGATATACTGTTTAAAACATTTTGCCCATTTGACCACAAAGGAACTCAGTAGACGGACACGCTTGAGGGCGGGCTGCGCTCCAAGGCAGACACGTGCAGCCACGTGTGACTTCTGTTTGCAGTGACCGAATTTCCGGGCAGCTACGCCAGTTTCGAGCTCCGCGTGAGCTAGGAAAGCATGCGAGAGCGGAGCTCTCACGGGCTGCCCTGGTACCCGCTAAGGCCACGTTGGTGAGTGCACACACACACACGACATCACCATCGCATAGATTCCTTCGGCCTTCGGCAAGGAATCAACAAGAGCCCAATGGGCACTGTGGTTCCTTGCTCGATATTATAGGAATTGTAGGGCTGGTAGAAAGCCTGGTAACTTGACCTCCGAACTAGAGCACTGACAGTGGAAAAGGTTTAACCCAATGTTTGTTCTAGGAGGGTGATATCTTTACAACAGGTATTTTAGTACCTCTAATACTCCATGAACTAAAAGATTTAATTTTGAGGCCTTACTAAAATTCAGCTTGGATAATACTCGGTGATACTTCAAAAATATTTCCTCAGTTCAACGTGTATAATCTGCTCAATGACTTGTAATCAGACTTAATACATTACCCACCAATTAAAAATACACAATGTGCTCAGAGAGAAAAAAAAAACACCTTTAACTTTAACTTATTTGTGACCAGAAAAAAGTCAAAGCAAACTTTTACCTGCTCTCAAATAAAACTTGCCATTACTTTAAAACAATCTACCATTTGCCCTACTTACCATCTCTATATACAGAAAACAAGGTTTAGTCAGCAATTAATCAAGCAGAAAACAAGTTTAATAGGGCGTGATAATAGACTGATAACAAGGCTACCTCCCTGAGCACAGTAGGAGACATATGATCCATACACTGTTTCCACAGGCAGAGACCAGATTAAAGCAGTGTGATGTGTGTTCAGTGAAATCCACAAATTTCAGTTATTAACCTCTGTAAACTTCAAATGTTCCAAAATCTGTGCACAACCCAAAGGAAGCACTATACTCACAACAATATAGAGGCCAAATTCTACGGTATTGGGTGCTTAAAAGCTGATTTAATGCAACTGCATGTGAAATAAAAAATCTACAGAACCTATCATGATCTTGCTTTCAAGATTTTCTAAACTGCATTATGTTTTCATTGTTTGACCTCCAGTGACCCTGATGACCTCTGACCTTAACCAATAACGAAATGGTTTGAAATCTATCCCTTTTACCTTAAAATACTGCAATTACAAATTTTTCAGTGTTTGACCCCTGGTGACCTCAGGTGACCTTTGACCTTCACCCAACATATCGTATTTCGTCTTCACACCATAACACATCCACATACTAAGTATGACATCTATCCCAGCTTCCTACCTTGAAATATTGTGTCAAGAAGGTTTTCAGTTTTTGGCCCCTGGTGACCTCAGATGACCTTTGGCCTTCACCAAACATATTGCATTTCATCTTCACACTATAACACATCCACGTACCAAGTATGAGCTCTATTCAAGCTTCCTAACTTGAGATATATCTTGTTTAAAAAGTTTATAGTGTTTCACCTCTGGTGACCCCAGATGACCTTTGACTTCCACCCAAAATTACATGATTATTCTTTCTGCCATAATGCATCCACATATTACATATGAAATCTATCCAAGCTTTCTACATTAAGATATCATGTTTTAAAGGTTTTTAGTTTTTGACCCCTGGTGACCCCGAATGACCTTTGACCTCTACCAAAAACGATAGGGCACACCTTCTCAGTATGGCCGATCTACATCCCAAGTTTCAGTTAGTCCAACTTTCCCTTGTTGAGTTATCGCGTACCCAAGCAAGTGTCACAGACACACACACACGCACACACGCGCACACACACACACACACCAAGCTGACTGCATTGGTTCCTTTTGCTAATGCAAGGAACCAAAAATGGGGCAGGTAGGTGGCAGTAAGGCTGTGTTTTTCCCCCACAATATAAGTGGTCAGGCCACACTAACAAGTGTACATCAAACTTGAATCCCAACTCAAGTGCACTTACACAATTCTTTATAAAGATGTAGAAAGAACTATAACAGATGCACCTAGAATTAATGTTTACTTACTCTAGAAGTAAATGAAACATGGAGTATGAACTATTCAGAGTCTTACATACTATCATATTTCATAAATTATGGCAACCAATAATCAAAGGAAAACTCTCACAAGATTTGAAACTCATACTTCACCTTCCACTACTAACTCAAAGTTGCACTGACTCCTCTCATTGAAAATATCTTTACAAGTGCATGTGACTTGATGTCGACCATTGAAAAACAGCGAGCCTGATTCAGGTGTACAAGTTGCTGTAATTAAGGTGTTGCCATCCATACAGGTAAAAGGGCCATAATGAGCTGCAGTTAGCGTGATTCCTTGGGAAGCAGGAATATAAAGACTATTTTCAGGGCAGTTCGGAGGTCCTGGGGGTTGATTCACTACAAGAAAAGAAAGCAAGTGCTGAAATATTAGACAAACAGCCTTCAACACTCACATGCTAATGTTATACATCTCAAACTGAAGAGGCACACTTGCACTGCAATGCTATGAAGTAAAGAAAAGAAGGGAAGTAGTTTCATCCAACATGTCTCTCTCTTTTCAAAATGCTACCCTTTGACAGACATTAATATGTACACTTTTGAACTCAGCCTTTAAGTGAATTCAAAGAGTTTTCACAAAACTATAATAATCTTTACAAATGACATGTAGCATAAAAAGCATATTTAAGAAACAGAGGTTTTACTGTATGAAACCAAGCAAGCTCTACAAACTTTAACCAAGTGATGACTGTCAGGTAAAATACAGCACCAAACCACATTTTGACAATAATGACATGTATACCAATACCTGCAACTATCACATCAAAGGTGCAATGGCTCTCTTCACCAAATGGATGTGTACAGGTGCATATAACTGTTAATTGACCCATGTTAAAGGCAGAACCAGAGGCTGGCACACAAGTTGCTGTAAGTGGATTTCTTTCGTCTGAATCTTCACATGTAAATGGGCCATACTGGACAACAGTTGTTAATCTTCCTTGTGTAGCAGTAACATACAATATATTGTCAGGGCAGTTTGGGGGATTTGGAGCTGCATTCACTGTCAAAGAAAAGGAAAAAGCAAAGACTGAACATCTTTGCAGTTCTATGAATAGGATAACAACAACTTAAGTTGTAGGTTGAAAGAGAAAATCTGGATAAATTTAGGCACATGCAGTTCTTGTACAATGACACATTGTGAATTCTTCCTTTCTTCCAAAACTGTCAACAGCTGACAGACAAAGCTATGCAGGTCTTGAAGGAAGACAAACCTGCCCAATTTATAGGATGTTCAGAAGCTGTATGTCTTATGAGCAGCTTTGTTGTAGCTACACTGGCCAATTTTTTCATCCCATATAGTTCAAACTCTTACAATGACATAAATTGAATTATATGAATTATAGTATAATAATTCAGGCCTTGAAGGGCAGTTGTTTTACAATGCTAAGCGACCACGGAAGTGGGAGACTGGGAGAAGTCTATATATGGCTTATGAATTACAACTTCACGTCGGGTGGCTGACCAACTCAACAATTTAGCTCAAATTTGGTTTCTTTTGAAAGGCCAATTCAGATGGGAAAACCGTAGATTGCTCTTGGATGAAAAACCCACCTTACTTTGACCCGGCCGGGGATCGAACCCCGAACCTCCCAGTTGCTAACTGCTTCATTGCCTCAAATGCCACCACCTTTATCCACTCGACCACAGCACTGGTAAACATACACTTTAAGTGAGTCTGGCCTCGATTTCAATGATTGTTTGGTCTCCCAAACACCCATAAAAATTCACTGCTGAAAGCTAGGCAATCCACTTCCTTCAGTAACTGCATGCAAATGATCTATTGCATAACATCATGTTATTTGAGAATCTGTATGTTAGGCCAGTTTGCTGTTCAATTGATAACATCTCACAAATCTGTATGGCCAACATGAGTAAATATCATATTTAAGCAACTATTAACACTATGACCAACTGCAAATTTTAAGATTGTTTGTGAGCTAATAATGTTGGGCCAATGACTCAGGATCTTCTTCAAGAGAAAAGATCTCAATACTTATCCCAATGGCTGAGAAACACTTTCCTGTTTTCAAAAGGGTAAACGTGTAGAGCCTTCACTGGCGTGTTTATGACTATAATGATGTGGAAAAGAATTAGGTCTATGTTTTGCGGAATGAACACATTTTTGGAGTGCCTTCACAATGTAGTAGTATACATTCTTACATGAAAACTAGAAGTTTCAGCACTGGTTGGGAAACTTCAACACTGGTTCACATCACAAAATATAACTATACCAACATTGCATGGTGTACACCTTCCATCAAAAATTTTGTCATATCATATCAAACTATACCATCTCCTATCATATATTATTTTTATCCTATCCTATCACATCACATCATATATTATGTCATGTCATACCATATCAATAAGTTTTTGATGCTTTCAACACTTTCTTACAAATATTAATGAGGTTAACAGTCCCCTCCCAAGCACACATTTGACCAAGAGATATGCTGGTTACAACATTTTCTGAATTTACTTTTGGTGATGTCAAATCAGCATCAACTTCCAATATATTCTTCTCTTCTCTGTATAATTTTATTTTTGCATAGGCAATGAGTTACTTCAGAAACCATCAAACTTTGAAGACATGTGTTTTGAGAAGGGTAAAAAATATTGAAATAATTCCAACGGATCTTTCATTGGAAGACTTAATTCTTTAGCTGATAAGTGAAACAGCTCTTTTTGGTGGCATGTCACACGACCTTTAAAGAGACGGTTTAGCCTCAGGTATTGTTTAGCCTCAGTTAGCCATACTGAAGTTGAGTCAGAATAAAATGTGAAGTACATCCAAATGTGTATCATTAACTTTTGTGATTACATACATGTGGGTTCAGCCTTAACATTATCTACTGATGTTACATAATGTTTGACCAGCCTCTTTGAAAACCAAGGAAACTGCCCCTGACTTTGAAAAAGTCTTGTTTACCAATGACCCACTACAGCCCTCAATCCCTTATAAAAAATACTCATACAATTCTCATGAGTTCTCACGAGAATTTTATCAGATCTCCTGAGAATTGTATGATATCTCATGAGAATCGTGTGAGATCTCATGAGAATCGCATCAGATCTCATGAGAATTGTGTGAGATCTCATGAGAATTGTGTGAGAATCGTATGAGATCTAATAAGAATCATCTGAGATCTTGTGAGAATTGTATGAGATCTCATGAGAATTATGTGAGATCTCGTGAGAATGGATGAGATCTCATGAGAATTGTATGAGATCTCATGAGAATCGTATGAGATCTCATAAGAATCGTGTGAGATCTCATGAGAATTGTACGAGATCTCAAGAGAATGGTTTGGGAACTGATGAGAATTGTATGAGAAGTCATGAGAATGTATGAGAACCTTTGAGATTTGTATGAGATCAAGTTTTAGTACATCTGTGAGATCTTACATAAGAGTGCATGCAATGTGAGTCCCATGAGAACTGTTTGCCATGCATGTCATAGGCTAGGATATATACATTTTCTAGGCAAGTAGGCAAGTGCTTATTATTTCCACTAGGGTGCTGGCATAAACATTGTAAAGAACTGAGCCAGCAAAGGAACATTGTGGGACACCAGAAATTAGCTGGGAAGCATCAGAAAAGGAATTACCAACTGTTTCTCTGAAAGATCTGTCATATCAGAAGGAAGTGAACCAACTAAATGCTGTGTTTTGAACCCCAAACTCATTTTTTAGAACATCTAGTACAATATGATGGTAGACTGTATCAAAGGCAGCACTCAAGTCAATTAGGACCAAAAGGTTAAATTCTTGTCGTCCATACTAGTGATAATGTTGTTGTGAACTCTAACAAGAGCAGTTTCAGCCCTCTAAGCAGACTGAAAATCACTGAAGTTTCTTGTCTGGGGATATTGTGTTTACAAGTGTTTTTCATGGCTTTTACAGTTCACCTCTTGTGACCCCATGTGACCTTTGACCTCCACCAAAAACTATTGGGATCATCTTTGATGTATCTAACATTCCATATCAAGCATATTAATCCCTCCCTAGGTCAGCAATATATGCCATTTGCAAAATTGGGCTATCCCATTTTCAAAAATTTTGCCTTGTCTTGATCTTTCTCAAATTCACATACCCTACAGGCCCTATCCTACATAATTGATCTCTATGGATCCAAAACGGGAACCAACCTTGGCCAGCACAGGAACCTTGTGGGACGCCAGAAATTAGCTGGGAAGCATCAGAAAAGGAATTACCATACCATATTCAATGAAGATTGAATACAAGGAAGTACTTTTTTACACAGCGAGTCATCAATGCTTGGAATCAGCTACCATCTGAAGCTGTTGTCTGCAATTCAATCAATACCTTCAAGTCCTTCCTCACCAAAGACTGTTTGAGGTGGCTAATGGGGGATTACATGAGTCTCTGACTCTCTTCCCCGCCAGCCACCTGTTTTAATACTCAGGAGGCACACATGTAAATAACAAGTGAATAACTAGAACAGCAATGCTGTTGTGTAACTCACACAATTTCTCTTGTCTGTTTAAAATGGAAACTCACAAAACCAAATTTTATCATCTATTCAGGCATCTGCTTCCAAAAGACCTGCTTATCTAACAAGGCAAATGGGAGGGAAGAGAGAAGCATAATAATTAGCAGATATCAAAACCAATCTGTAAAATCACAAATGTGTTAAGGAATGTAAACCTGCCTCAGATTGTAAAGGTCACTTGATGAACAAACACATGTGTGTTGATGGGATGAATTTCAAACAGCCTGCATATCCATTTGCAAGATAACAACTGAACACACAACCAAGTACACTGCTATCAGTACAATGGATAAACAGCTAACTGCTCAGCAGGCACAGTGAACTCAGCTCTACAAAAAAAGCTTTAATAGTCTAGCGGTGAATTTGAAAAAGAGCTCTGAAAATTGACTTACCCGGTACCGATTTGTAAAATATAGCGACTATGCTAAAACTATTGTTTATAATGTAACTTTAAATTTTAGGTTGGTTGTCACTTTTTTCACTTTTGAAAAGTTCCCGAACATGCAAATTTTCAAGGTCAAAGGTCAAAAAGTTCAATTTTTCAAAGTTTTAGTATTTTTGACACACTTTAATATGATAAGACTTATAAAATGCTGTGAGTCAAATGAACAATTTATACAGTCTTAAAGTGCTCAAAAAGTAAGGAAAATAAAAGAATTATAAAACTTTATAGGATGTTTTCGTAGCCTTAACAAAGAAATTTGAATAATGGACTTAGACACGTTGAACAGGCTGTTTTCAACACCTTTCAATTTCAGTTCTGGACCACTGGTGAAGACTGAGAAGAAAAACAACCAGAACAGTGGTGGCGCCAGGTAGGGGCCATGGCCCCCTGTCGGGGAAGGCTCCCCACCCCCGTCGAGGAAATGTTCCGGTTTCATCGCTGAGCTACTATGTATATGGTAAAATATGTAGTCCCCGACAATGGACAGTTGCCCTGACGATTGACTTAATTTTGGTCTAAATTTGGGCAAATTCTTCAATAAACCCCCCAAATTTTTCAATTTTCTTCGTAATAACCCAAATTTTTTCAAATTTTCCGTGGTAAAAGCCCAATTTTTTCAATTTTTCCATTAGGAGCCCGAAATTTTCGGCGCGCTTCGCGCGCCAACTTTTGCTTGAAACATCGTTTCGGCACTATATCGCCCTCATCTAGCTTCGGGTTGCTGGTCCCCTGTCTGGGAGCTTGGTCCCCCTGTTGGGCAAATCCTAGTGCCACCCCTGGTCCAGAAACTATCCAACGCGTTCTGTAAACTATGGACAAGTGAGGTTTAAAATACAACCTTTGAATGCTTCTTTAGTTTCCAAACATAGTTTTAAGGTCAAAGGTCATTAAAGGTGGCACCTTTTAAACTTGATCTGCATTTTATGTTTTTCCCCATAAGGGCCCTTCACAAAATCATATGACTTCAAACAACACTTATTCAGACATGTTTTACAGCAACTTTGTCAGGGGGGAGGCAAGGTGGGGCGAGGAGGCCATAGCCGCTTTGAGAAAGGTTGAGGCCCTAGTCGGGAAAATTTTCTAATCTTTTTTAGGGAGAATGAGTGTGTGCGATGAAGTTTTTAATCTCCGATAGTGACTGGTCGTCCCAACAGTTTAGTTGAGTTAAGGTACTCTCAAAGAGGGCTATTATTCAAAATAAATTGCAAACCTCACCTTTTACATTAACTTCAATACCAGAAAGCCCAAAGGCTTAGTGATTCCTTGCTGAATGGGGATACTTTGTTGCACTGAGGTTTATTCCTCGAATTTATCTTTCTTGACTACATCATTTTATGATGTTTTAACAATTTGACCTCTGCTGACCTCACATAACCTTTGAACTTCACCAAATATAACAAAAAAGAAAATCTGAAGTGTCTTGAGAGGGATTCAACTCCAATGGATCTTGGATCTTGAAAATTTTGGGGAAATTTTGCTTTTTGACCTCTGATGACTCCTGATAACTATCTTGGGAATTCTTGGGAAATTTCACTTTTTGACCTCTGGTGACCCCATATGATGATCTTGGGAATTCTTGGGAAATTTTGCTTTTGACCTCTAGTGACCCCAGATGACAATCTTGGGAATACTTGGGATATTTTGCTGTTTGACTTCTGATGACTCCTGATAACTATCTTGGGAATTCTTGGGAAATTTCACTTTTTGACCTCTGGTGACCCCATATGATGATCTTGGGAATACTTGGGAAATTTTGCTTTTTGACCCTGGGTGACCCCAGATGACAATCTTGGGAAATTTTGCTTTTTGACCTCTGATAACCCCAGATGACGATTTGGGGAATTCATGGGAAATGTTGCTTTTTGACCCCAGTGACCCCAGATGACAATCTAAGGAATTCTTAGGAAAGTTTCCTTTTTGACCGTTGGTTATCCAAGATGACCTTTTACCTCAACCAAAAACTATAGGATTCTTTCTCTCAACATGACAAATCTATACAGGGGCGGCTCCACGGGGGGGGGGGGGGGGGGGCCGGGCCGGCATTTGCCCCCCCTATGGTTTTTTACCCCAAAAATAAAATCGTCTAAATAACGTTTTAAGACACATAATTTTGTAGGGGGTGGGGTGAGGTGTAACAGTATCATGGAATAAAGTATTGTGATACATTATCCGTCGCATATAGGACATTTTCGGTGTAACTCCTCGAAAATTTTGCGCGCTTCGTGAGCGTTGTCTTCTCTGTCTAACTCATTGTACATCCGCCCGTTACTGCATCCACCGCAGAGCTTACACTTAGGCTCCTTCTACATCCCAGAAGACCCATGATTGAATTTCTCTCTGAGTTTTTTTTTTTGTGGTTTAAGGGTTAATACCTAGTAGCGTAAACAATAGGGAGGCCAAAAATACAGTATATCCCCTAGCGAGATTCTGTGAAAATTGCTGTCTATTTGAAAACAAGCAAAATATAGTATTCAACACTAAACTGACTGATTTGAGTGATTAAAAGTTAATTCAAATCCGTATTTGACCGACGTATTTATCAATATTCTGTAAATTCTCGGACTACGCGCGAATGTGGTATCTATTTTGAATTCCATGGCTACCTTCACGACCGTGGCTCACGGAGAAGTAGGCCTACATCATATTTTAGTGTGTAAATCCAGTACGCATGGACCTACCAGCTCTAGTTGTACACTTGCCCTACACATGCAGTGACATGTCTGTAGTGCAGTATCGTATCCAATCAGTGGAGGAGGGAGGGGGTAGGATTTTCACTTCCGTGTATATTGTTCAATCATGTCACAACAATCACAAAATGGTTAAATTGGTACGCAGGGAAGGTTATACCGGAGGAAGCAGTTCCGTGAAAGTGGGAAAATATATATGAGGCGTTTAACATATCTAGATGTCTTCAGTGCAATTTGAAAGATCTGGGAAGGGCCATTTCTTGCGATCTGGGAGCTGTTTTGGCAAAAATTTTATCGGCGCAGTCCGCGCCAGCCAATAGAAATCATGCCACATATCAAGATGGCTTCAGTGCAATTTGAAAGGTCTGAGAAGGACCATTTAATTGCGATACAGAAGCCATTTTGGCAACATTTTAAAAACGTTAGTGGAGCTCTGCTTCTATACCAACGCAACCAAACCAGTTCACACGCTCATGCCTGTCAGTCGTCACTTATCAAGTATCGTACGGTTCAAAACTGCCTCCAAGATCCCGAGAAGTGCCATTTCATGCAGTCTGGGGGGTCTGTAGGGCAAAAATTCACTTGTACGCTTCGCACAAAACTAAGATGGCTCCACTTCGATGGCAACTTCCATTCTGCGCCCCTCCCCCAATAGCCAACACAAATCGCCGCCCTTGCCCGTTTGTTATGTAATCGTCGACAATAAGTGCAACAAAGTTGGAAAACTGTAGTCGGCCAAAAGTAAAGAACGTTGGATTACTTTCCTAGAAACTAGATTTCTCGAGAAAAAATATGACTTCAGTAGATGCAAAATATTGTACCAGATTGCGTCTAAGGCTTCCCGGTAGTCAAAAAATCTTTCACACCCCCTCCCCTTAACCCCTCCCTCAGAACTGCGATCACTCATCTCATGCCTGGGGCGGATGCAGGGGGAAGGAATCAGTCGCACCCAAAAAATTGGAGAAAAAAACAGCAAAAACGTTTGTTAAGCTATAGTATGAGGAGGGGACAGGATGTAAGTACGCTGCATCTTCGGTCTATATCCGTCCCCTATACATTTCTTTGCCTGTGTTTTTTAGTTTCTTCAGTTAAACGTACGTTACCTATCCGTTTATTGTCAGTTCTATTCCTTTACGCTTCCGTTACTTATGCATTAGTATCCGTCGAACATTCGGTACAGGTACTGTACTTTTACGTTTCATCCGTTTGTTGTCCGGTAATGATCCGGTGAGCAATAGCAATCACTGGAGACGAACGGATACTAACGGAGAAGTCCAGTATGAGAAACGCACGAGAAAATGATAAAACGGAAGCTTAGCGGATAAGTAACGAATACGTAAGGGGGACCTTTTTCGGTCGACGTCTGGTCCAAGTTTTGTGCATGTTCAAAATCTCTCGCCGTTCATTACCGGACGTTCCCGGTCATGAAACGAAGTCGACGGAGGAGAACAGGAGACTAAACGGATACTAACGTACATCAACGGAGTGACAGTTTGGGTCTTCGTTTCCTCTCCGTTATTGCAATCCGGTGAGGTGTGACAGGCGCCTAAAGACTGACGTGTGTTATGGTACGGTATCTCCCTCCCTCCTCCCTCTCCCTCCCTGGTGACGCCATCCCAACCAATTATTTATACCTCTGCCTGTGAATTCATTCTTAAGATTTAAGTCCAAATTTTACATAAATAATACTGCAATAAAACAAATTGCAATCAGTTTTGTCTCTTATCCCATACATGCACGTTTCATTTTAGGAGTTTAAAGTGGACCTAAAGTGTAGGATTATAAGAATATATATTTTAGACGTTGGAAACGAATTTTACTCATCCAACTCTCATTTTCATAGCTCACCCTGTTGCTGAGATATGAAAAGTTAAAATTTATTCATTTTATTTGAAATAGTCGATTGCGCAATAATTTGTGATGATCTTCTAGTAAAACTCACATTACTTGCTTTTGTTTCCTTTTGAATTTGAAATGTTTATATAACTTTGCAAAAATTACTGTTGTACGGTGAGGTTTTGTACAGTCAAGTCACCCTATAACAGTGAGAAAGTGATCACATTTTGGCACAAGGTGCAGAGGCTTTCGACAAAATAAAGAAAACAAAGAATGTAATTTGAGTAGTACAAGAATGACATTACAAATTATTGCACCATCTACCATTTTAAATTGAATAAGCACCAACATTTTATATATCTCAGCTCAGAAAATTCCTGTAAAGATGGCAGTTAGACCATTTGGATTCATTTTTCAAGCTTTGTAACATATGTTTTTGAATTTTTAGCCTTTTGGTACACTTCATATTTAGCTAAAATTTGGCAGTTCTTTGTAGACCACAAAAATGCATTTTCTATGTGCGTTTCTTTCAACATAAAAAGTTGATTTAACTGTATTTTCAAAGCAAAGTGAACTCAAAGCAAGCTGGAGCGATTTCCCATTTTCACATTGATGAGCAGTTCTCCCTTTTCTGTGCCTTTCAATCGTTTTGGTTTACAGACCCTTAAGGGTGCAATTTGCAAAATTTCAATATCTCCTATGCATATTACGTAATGATACTATACGATTATGAAGGACACTAAATCAGATTTAAATTTAACGATACACATAATTCAGTCTATTAATGTGAGGAAATGACGTCACTCCTGTTTGCGTAAAGTTTACTTTAGCTTGCAAATTTGGTTACATCATTGGTTCAAAAACTCGAAAAACTATAGGTAAAAATTTAATGTTATCTCATAAGAGTTATGATTCCTCTCCCTTTTATAAAATTCAATTTTGTGTGTAACTCTTCCTCAGTGATTCAGCTTTTCTATAAGCAAGAAAAAAATCACATAATGAGGATTAATTTTTTCTCATTAATTAAGAAATTGCAGACATGAGATCCATATTTCAAGGATGAATACATACAGTTAAGAACACTCGGGAAGTGCCGTTTCCGGCCATCTGGAGGGTTTGCAAAGTCAAAAATTTTCTTGAACTCTCCGCGCCAACTAGTGCTGGCGCTCCGCTTAGAAATATGTATTTATCATTTTTCATAGATTCATTTTTTTTCTCCTTAATTTAGAAATTGCAGACATTTTTTGGGGGGAGGGGGGTAGGGTGAGGCTCGGACGTTGCTTTGGGCCACCCCTATCGAAAAACCCTGGCGCCGCCCCTGAATCTATATATCAAATATGAAAAGTGTCAGTCATTCCTATCTTGAGATATCGTGTTTACAAGCCATTTTACGAGCTTTTCACAGTTTAACCTCTGGTGACCTCAGATGACCTTTGACCTCTACCAAAAACAATAGGGTTCTTCCTCTCAACATGACAAATCTATACAGGCCATTCCTATCTTGACATCACGATTTCAAGGTTTTCAGTCTTTGACCTCTGGTGACCTCAAATGACCTTTGACCTCTATCAAAAACAATAGGGTTCTTCCTCTCAACATGATAAATCTATAGACTAAATATGAAAAGTGTCGGTCATCCCTACCTTGAGATAACATGATTACAAGGTTTTCGGTTTTTGACCTCTGGTGACCTCGTATGACCTTTGACCTACTCCAAAAACAACAGGATTCTTCCTCTCAACATGACAAATCTATATACCAAATATGAAAACTGTAGGTCATTCCTATCTTGAGATATCACAATTACAAGCAGTGTCACAAACACACATACACACACACACACACACCCATACGTGCACTCAATACCTTACGGGCTACTGGGAAAGGACCTTGCAAGGAATGCAAGGGAATTTCCCAGCAGCGAAGCTGCCCGTGAAGTAAGTGAGTAGACGGACATCCTTGAGGGCGAGCTGCACTCCAAGGCAGACACGTGCAGCTGCACGTGACTTCTCTTTGCAGTGACAGAATTTTCAGGCAGCTACTCCAGTTTCGAGCTCCGCGTGAGCTAGGAAAGACGTGTGAGAGCGGAGCTCTCGCCGGCAGTGCCGGTACCTGCTAAGGCCACGTTAATGAGTGCACCCCTACCCACACGACATCACCATCGCATAGATTCCTTGCCTGACTATGGCAAGGAATCAATAAAACCAAATTTTTAAATTTAATTCAATAAAAATACCATATTATTGAAATTTCTCCACTAAAAGCCCCAAATTTGTGCTGCCCAAATAGCGCCGAAATGTTTATTCACCATCCTTCCAGTAATCCGTTGCTTTTGTCCTGGTTTTGGACTATGGCTTCCGCCCCTACAAATGTTGAAGAACTTGCAGTCCTTAAAATTAAGTGGGATATAATGAAAATATTTGTAGGCCTACCATGAAATGTAGGCTATTTTCCTAGCTGTATCAGAGAAATTTGAATTTTTGTTTCCGTTGTTAGGATGTGTGGAACCATTGCATTGATTAGATTAAATGTACAAAATCACATAGCCTAACTAAATTAATTGACTTAATTACGTAATAAATACATTACGTTTCTGTCATTGCAATTACTATTTGCCAACACGAACCAGATCAGCGAAAAGGGGTACGTTGTAGCAATATCCCATGCAAAAACAGTAAGGCCTAGACATTTGTATAAATGTTTTCGGACATGATGGTAAATTTTATTAAGGCAGAAAGCGTCTTTGCTCGGGAAGGCATGCAACTAATACATTTTACCGCTTCAACCTGACAAAGTACGCTTTTGTTTTGTTTCAACACACATTTTTCTGCTATCTTTTATGAGAGGGAGTTGGAACTTAGTCATAATGGAACTTGGTCAGCCAGAGTTTGAAAAAAATCCTATTTCTCTGGCACATTTTGTGAAAATCCGGCCATTGGTTGGATTATTACAGTTTTTTCAGGCAAACGGCTTAGCCTCCTCCTCCCCCTAGAGTGTCCCTTACACCCATCGTAATTGTTACATGAATTTAATTCATTTTGTTTACTGGTAAATAAACCTTTAATAATTTGTGGTTACAGATTAATATAATTAAAAGTTGTTTCCCTGTATTGGAAAGCCAGTGAATGATTCTCACACCGGTCTATGTTGTTTTCAAGTCTGGACATGGAAATGGCACATATCCATACCAAGACTTGATTTTACTTGCAACAAAAAAAATCCTTTTAATAAAATAATTCGCAGTTCTCCAAAAATGATTACGTTGAGATGAATTCAATGAAGTTTGTAGAGGGGCTGTTAATACGGTACAAATTCATATATGATCCTGCTTTCATTTTGGTAAAGTTATAAAGACAGTGTTTAGTAATCACAATTAGGGATTATGTGTTTAATTCCAGCCAAATCTAGCATCGTGAGGTGGATATTTAGAAAACAGGTTTCATTCTAAGGACTGATATTATGCTTTTTGTCTAGCACAATATACATTTTTGTTGAAAAATGATTGGAGGTAAGAAGAATTCAGCAACCTCCAGGGTTTCTGGGAGAAGATGCATTGCCACCAATTATTCTCTTAGCCTGGCAACAAGCACATAAATTGTTTGGCTAAATCATGGGTCAACCAGATTCAGATATAGCCTGAAAGCAACCATGTGTTGACCAGTTGAACAATCGGGAGAACAGGTACTCTGTTCGCAAATACAGGTCCATAACTTAAGAGCAGTGGAGGGACCCACAAACATTTATGCCTGGTAGAAATTGTAGGAACAACCAGAAAGCTTAAAGGCTTAGTGATTCTCTGCCGAAAGGGAGGGTGCTTTGTTACACCAGGGTTCACCCCTCAAATTTATACTTCTGTACTACATCATTTTTTACGATGTGTTCACAATTGGACCACTGCTGACCTCACGTGATCTCTGAACCCCAAAACTTGAAAAAACCAGAATGCAAAAATGCATTGAGGTTTCGATGATATATGTTCTATTCCAAATAATGCCATGATGTCCAATATCTTTCAGTCACTGGTCAAGTGCTATCTTAACAGGTTGGAGGAATAATTTTAGGTTCATATTTGATCTTGGGAATTCTTGGGAAAATTTGCTTCTTGACTTCTGGTGAACCCATGAGACCATCTTGGGAATTCTTAAAATTTTGCTTTTTGACCCCTGTGACCGCAGATGACCTTTGACCTCCACCAAAAAGGATAGCTTTCATCTTTCCACCATAACGCATCCACATACTAAGTATGAAATCTATTCAAGCTTCCTACCTGGAGATAATGTGTTTACAAATTTTTCTGCGTTTGACCCACAGTGACCTGAGATGACCTTTAACCCCTACCAAAAAATGATAGCATTCATCTTCTCACCATAACGCATTCACATACCACATATAAAATCTATTTAAGCTTCCTACCTAGAGATATCGTGTTAACAAGGTTTTCAGTGTTTGACCCCCGGTGACCCCATATGACCTTTGACCTCCACCAAACATGATAGCATTCATCTTCACACCATACCACATCCACATACTACGTATGAAATCTATCCAAGCTTCCTTTCTTGAGGTATCATGTTAACAAGGTTTTCAGGGTTTGACCCCCGGTGACCCCAGATGACCTTTGACCTCCATCAAAAACAATAGGGTTCTTCCTCTTACCATAATTCATCTACGTACTAAGTATGAAATTTATCCAAGCTTCCTATCTTGAGATACCGTGTTAACAAGGTTTTCAGCGTTTGACCTCCGGTGACCGGCCCCAGATGACTTTTGACCTCCACCAAAAACAATAGGGTTCTTCCTCTTAATATGGGGCATCTATGTACCAAGTTTGAGAACCGTCAGAGTTTCCCTTCTTGAGATACCGTGTTAACGAGCAAAGTGTCACAAACACATACGGTCACAAACACACATACACACACACATACACCATCACGAATGCATAGGTTTCTCTTATCATCGAAACCAAAAATAAAAAAAAACCAAACTAAAAAACATGTCTTACAATGGATTTGTTTGTGCTTTCTCCCTTGTAATGTTATGCTTCTGAAGTTTCAGTTTTTGACCTCTGGTGACCACAAATGACTTGTGACCTCCACCAAAAACAACAGGGTTTCTACTCTCAACATGACAAATTTATCTACAAATTATGAGAGGCATCATTTATCCAAGCTTTCTACCTTGAGATATCGTGTTAACAAGGTTTCAAGTGTTTGACCCTGTGACCCCAATTGACCTTTGACCACCACCAAAAAATATGGTTCTTCCCCTTCCCACAACACATCTACACACTAAGTATGAAATTCAGCCAAGCTTAGTACATTGTGATATTGCATAACAAGGTTTTCAGATTTTGACCCCTGGTGACCCAAAATGACCTCTGACCCCACCAAAAACAATAGTTTTTCCTCTTACCATAAGGCATCTACATACTAAGTATGAAAATTATCCAAGCTTCCTACCTTGGGATATAGTGTTAACAAGGTTTTCAGACTTTGACCCCCTGTGACCCCAAATGACCTTTCACCTCCACCAAAAACAATAGGGTTATTCCTCTTTCCATAGCGCATCTACATACTAAGTACGAAATTCATCCAAGCTTCCTACCTTGAGTTATCATGTTTACAAGGTTTGCAGAGTTTGACCCCCGGTGACCCCATATGACCTTTGACCTCCACCAAAAACAAAAGGATTGTTCCTCTTACCATAATACATCTACATACTAAGTATGAAATTCATCCAAGTTTTCTACCTTGAGTTATTGTGTTAACAAGGTTTTCAGATTTTGACCCCCGGTGACCCCAGATGACCTTTGACCTCCATCAAAAACAATAGGGTTCTTCCTCTCACTATAACGCATATACATACTACGTATGAAATTCATCTATGCTTCCTACCTTGAGTAATTGTGTTAACAATGTTTTCAGTTTGACCCCTGATGACCCCAGATGACCTTTGACCCCACCAATAACAATAGGGTTGTTCTCTTACCATAACACATCTACATACTAAGTATGACATTCATCCAAGTTTTCTACCTTGAGATATCGTGTTAACAAGGTTTTCAGACTTTGACCCTCGATGACCCCAGATGACCTTTGACCTCCATCAAAAACAATAGGGTTCTTCCTCTTACTACAACGCATCTACATACTTAGTATGAAATTCATCCAAGCTTTCTAACTTGAGTTATCGTGTTAACAAGGTTTTCAGAGTTTGACCCCTGGTGACCCCAGATGACCTTTGACCTCCACCAAATACAACAGGGTTCTTCCTCTCACTATAATGCATCTACATACTAAGTATGAAATTCATCCAAGCTTTTCAACTTGAGTTACTTTGTTTACAAGGTTTTCAGATTTTGACCCCTGGTGACCCCAGATGACCTTTGACCCCCACAAAAAACAATAAGGTTCTTCCTCTTAATATGGGGTACCTATGTACCAAGTTTGATGACTGTCAGAGTTTCCCTTCTTGAGATATCGTGTTAACGAGCAGTGTCACAAACACACACATACACGCCATCGCACACACACACACGCCATCATGAATGCATAGATTCCTTTGCCTTCAGCAAGGAATCAAAAATTACATTTGCCTTTTATGTTAAACACATTTCGTGCCTTGAAAATTATTTTTCTTCTGACAGTCTGGGAGCTTCTCGCCTCCTTCAGCATGTTGTCTGGCTAAGGGCCTGGATAAAACTGGCTATAAGAGGGTTTGGTGATTTGATTTTTCATATGCAGATTATAAATGAAGGCAGTTTCAATTGACAGGATACTCAAAATGCTGCTTTTTATGAAAAATAAAGAATTTGTTAATTTTTTACTGCTTTGACCCATTTAGAGCAAGATTTTAGTGACACATTTTGAAGGTGGAGCATTGTATTTTATTACTCTCACATCTGATATGGGATTCACAATTTTCATAATGAAAAAAACTCAGCTGTTCACTACTTTTCCTACTTACAAGTGCATTCCGTTTGTAATGACCATTCTGATTTTTCACCTTCAGAAGATCAACATGAAAACTGCCAGATGAATATTTTTCAACGCCATATAGTCTAAGGGCTTTAATAAAAGTATGGTCAGAAACCTTGTCTATATGAGAAATCTTGATTTGTTTACCACAAATGATAACTTAAAAACACTGAAGCGAAACACCATAGCCACATTTTTTCATTAACCTTTCCAGATATGTTTTATAAATTTGACAAGTCTGCACATAGCTGACAGGGTTTTTCGTTTAGCCTTTCGCTACGGTTATCCTGTGTGGCAGAAGTTAAAGAGAGCTGCTATGCAGTCAAACATTCGACAGATCAATTTTATCCAAGAAGAGCATTATATTGCAATGTAAAACTTATAACGATCTTACCTTGTCTTTATTGAGAGACACTTTATCTTCACGATGCAAAACTTGCATAAGATGCATTAAAATATCATATCGCATAAATTTGTAGTGGGGAAAACTAATAAAAAATTAATGCAAATATTCAATGAAACCATAGTAAATATTGATAATTTAGGGTTTTATACATTGATTGGAGTTCAGGGATGTTCATTGTAAATTTATTCAAAATATTTACCACACTAGACTCAAGGTAAAGCCTCCCCTGACGGTGAAGTACACATGTACAGTACCAAGATTGTTGAAGTTTGGGTGAAAATAGACTCGAGACCTTTGACCCTCCTAATAACCATGTTTGGGTAAATTTAAAAGGTGACAACCAACAGAAAATGAAAGCTGACATCCTAAGGAACATTTTAAGGGTAGGTGTCAACTTTTACAAAGTTGTACCCGAGGGTCGAAAATTTTCAGTCTTCGCTGCTAGTCTATAAAACCCAACTAAACTTTCCTATATTAGAATGCAAATAGGTAGGTAATAATGCTCTGCTGACAAACAATCATATCCCCAAGTTTCAGCCAAAAATCTCCTCACATCAAAAACCAGAAGACTTTTGTTGAAAAGTTGACACCATCTGCCCCATTTTATAACCTCACACATGTACTGTGTACAATTAATGTGTGAGCTAAAAAGTGTCCAAAAAATGTCCAAAAATTTTGATTTATACAAGTGTCCTGTTTCGTTTTTCTAAACATTCTATCAAGCTGCTAAATCTTGTTACAAGGACATTCCCACTTTTGTATGCTAAATAGCATGCATGACTGCTCAGTTGTGACATAGACCTAAGCCATAACACATGCATACGCGTATGTGGCAATAATCACTGCAGTAAAGCACCCAGAGGCATCTTACTCTCAGAAACAAAGTGTTTTGTTTTTCTAAACATTCTATCAAGCTGCTAAATCTTGTTACAAGGACATTCCCACTTTTGTATGCTAAATAGCATGCATGACTGCTCAGTTGTGACATAGACCTAGGCCATAACACATGCATATGCGTATGTGGCAATAATCACTGCAGTAAAGCACCCAGAGGCATCTCACTCTCAGAAACAAAGTGTACATGGAACTGAGAACCAAGAACCTAGGTACCCTAGGCTAGACCCTACCACTGGTGTTCTCAACATTTACACACATACGATATATTGTATATGTATAGTGTATAAAGGCCTACATATAATGTTATATAGTGCAACGTCTGTGGGCCTACACTCCTACGGGAGCCCATGCTGCACAACCAGACAAAACCAAATAACCAGAAAATTGCTACCACAAACTCACATCAATCACAAGCCTTTGTTAGGTCAAAGACACTTCTTCAAATGCCAACAAACAACATCTACAAAGAATGCGTTTAATTTGCAACTGTACTGTCAAACGATAGAACCTAGGCCTACTCTGTACTGTACGTAGCTTAGAGACCCTGCATGTACGTTCAAACGTTGGGCTAGAACTTGCAAACTGATATACTATATGTGCAAAATTCAAGAGCTATAGTGTATACTTGTGCACGTACGTACAGACTACTGACAATAGGCAACAGGTCAAGGTGTACACAACACCTCTCTACTTCCAACCACAGATCATACATAGTGTAGTGAAACCATAATCACGCAGTAGCTCATAACTATACTGAAGTATTTTGGCTGAGTAAAATGGCAACATACCACTTTCAATGAAATGGTCATTTACAGATACAGACATCCTATTCACTTCTATCAGCATATCTTGACTGATCTTCTGGATACAGATGTCCATGGGGCACAGTTGAGTTTTAGAGCGCATGTAGCAGGTAGTAGATTGTTATGACATTACTTTGATCTGAATGGTCGAACTGGGCTACCATAGAATGACCTTTAGAGAAACTGCCAATTTTGACCTCAAATGACCTTCAACCTGCATGAAATTTTAGGACAAATATGGACTAAATAAAAGCAAGCTACACAGCAAGTTTCAAATTAAACCAAGTTTTACATTAACAGATATTGTGCTTGAAAGATTTTGAGCCTTAATTCTGACCTCTTCTGCCATTTTTTGAACTTTGAACATCACCAAAAACAATAGGGACCATGTACTCAATAAAGGCTATTAACATGCTATGTATCAGATCCCTTGAGCTTCCCCTTCTTGAGATAGTCAAATAATCTTGGACCACCAAAATCAAAAGGCCTTTCTACTTAACATGGTGCACCTATATGCCAGGCATACTAAAGCATATGAGGATTGTTAATGTCTACTTTCGTGAGATATTGTTTTCAAGAAAGAAGTGTCACATACAAACATACATATAACCAAACTCACACACACACGCACACATAACATCACCATTGCCTAGACTGCTTCTCCCAAATTAGTGTTGCCTTGTGACATCAAAAGTTCATTTTCTCATCACCTTCCAAAATGATGTGGTGGTCATGAAGGAGGGAGATCCTGGGCTGGCTGTTGAGGTGACACTACTGAGCTGCACGTGAAGACTGTCGAAAAATATGGCAGTTGCTTACCTGGAATGCAAAATAGAGGACTTCCACTCCATCTAAAAAGGTCAGTGCATGTCCTGGAAGCATCACCAAACAATCTCTCAAATCCATCATCACAGCCATAGCTACAGACACTGCCAGTTGTAAAAGTACTGCAGGATGTTGGAGAGCTATTGATGACAGTTGGAGTTGGGCAAGAGACTGAAAGCAAAAACAAAACAACATTAATTTCCTTGTGTACACAGACTTTAAAATATACACATAACCCAAACAGTATAGTCCTTCAGCCCACTGGTCCACAGCTCATTGATCCCACAGTTAGCAGAGACACTGACAACCTATCCTACAGTCCATTGGTGAAACAGCAAAACATCCCATTGGCACAACAGCCCATTAGGCTGTATATTCAGTATTCTGTATACACAGTATATGCATAGAAAATGTCATCAACTGTAGGAAGAAGAGGCTGTAGGGCCAAAAAGCTTCAGAACCAACAGGTTTTAGTCCAATGGGCTGTAGGGCTACTGTGTATAGGGCTGCTTTGAGGTTGCAGTTGACTTCAGGTGAATAAATTAGACATTTATTTGATTGCCAAATACCCTATTTACTTCATCAATTTATGACAGCCACCATATTAGACTTTCCCCATATTGCATGAAAGACTGTTACAACTTCGGATGAGTCTAGACAACCTAGGACTTCTACCAAAAGATAACAGGATTCATGTACTAAATATACTAAGCTGTAGCTCTGAAAGGGTTATAAATGCTGCTAGTTTCATGTTCAGGGTTACCCTTAACTTTTTTTTTTTTCACTTACCACTCTGATAATTAGCAAACCAAACTTTTGGATAGTCTTCAGTACCTTTTGCACTTAGCCTACATGTTTCTGCCAAAAAGAAACCTCACAGAGACTTTCACAATTTCAATCTTAAAAGTTGTGCTACCATAGTAGGGGTTTATGTTTTTCTTCTAGCAAAATATCTTTTAACTTTCACTAAAATTTACAAATGTATTGCTATTATCAATTTTTGTAATACAAAAAAGACAGTTTCTACTCTTGGCTCCACACTTTTTCACCTGACTAAAGACAGCCATTTTGACTATTTCCTTGCTGTTGTTTCTCACATTTGGGGAGCAGGAAACCACTAATCCTGACCCTTGATGTTTATTTCTATTTAACCTCACATGAGGCATACAAGTTGTTACAAAACAAATAAAATGCAAAACTAACAAATTAACATTTCAATATTGTTCTTAAAGTCAATGTATATGGTTTATAGGTTAGGTTAGATGAGGTTTAACATCCCAGTTTCCAACCAATTGGTTCAAGTCTAGACGACCACGGCCTTTTCTCCAGTTGTGGCTCACTGGCTTGTTTTCCCTACTCCACTGTTTATGCTGAGCACCACGCACAAAGGCAGTAGGTTCCATTTTGAAAGTCTTTGGTATGACCCGGTCAATGTATATGGGATACCACATGTACCATCTAGACAGCAACTGCATGAGTTCATTCCTCCTTGATAAACAAGGGAGTTGCCATGGCAACTCCCTGGATGAACCCAAACACATGTCACATCAGATCTGTTTCTCTCATACACATGATTGGAAAACTTATCATAAAATGTATGTTCAGCTTAGAGCTCAACTCACTCCCATTTTATCTCTCCTTCAAACCAGTGACTTGCTAAGAAGGAGACCCAATATTCTACAGACTCTTTGAGGCGATGTTCCTTTACGATAGTTACCTTTGTCTTTCCTTTCAAAATGTTTATCACAATACGAAGATCCATTAGGATAAGTAAGCAATTGTAAAATGACAATGAAAAGAGCCACTCCTAGTATAGAACTTGTTAACTTTCCATGGCCAGTTATCATACCAAAACGTAAACTTTGAAACTCTGGTCGATATTCGTCACGAAATCTCTCATTGCAGTTAACGTCATTGAAGAATTTTGTTAAATGTGACCGGCAGTTCGAGTATATTCCTTAATGACCCAGAAACTTCCCAGAATTGGGAGAATGTTGTAGGCTAGAAAAATGTTAATTGGGCTTAGCTCTTTTCAGAAACAAAGCTCACATCAAGGCATATCTTTACAATGGTCTTTGCTTCAGGATTTCTTGGATATGAAGGGAGCAAATCATCATTAAGATGAGTGATACCTGAAAGGAATTATATCATTTTCAAGTATTATGTGACAGATTTGGTTGTTGCATCTCCTTCCTAACAACTTCCTGCTCAGTTACACTTAACTCAGTGAAATAAAAATTACTTTGTTCACACTTTGCATGTTTATCTTGAACAGCAACTGTGTAGATCAAATGGTAGGCAGCTCAACTGACTGACTGAGGTGTGACAGAATGTGACTCATTCTTAGCCAGCCAATTGAAATTATAAAACTGTCATATGGCCCAAACAGTAGTTTTTGGGAAGGTACCTACAACTTATGGACAATTTTGCAGCATGGCCATCTTTCGTGAACCTTTTGTGAATTGAGATTCTGATGCCTACATTGAGAATCTGCCCTTAGGTTAGGGGGCCATAACTATGATTCCAGTGGCTTCAAGATCACATTTGAAAGTCACTTTTTAATAGAATGTAAAAGAGTGTTATATGAAACTGTAACTCCTATAACTCTAACAGTAGTACATGAAAGTGACATGGATAAATCTTTACACAGGGTCAGATTTCCAAGGTAAACATTTATATGGCAGTCTGACTAAAGGGCAGATTTTTAAATGATGATCAGCTCACATGATCTGCAAACTGTATCAGTATATCTAGTAGTCCAGCAGTGTACAGCTCATTGTACTTTAAAGTGGTACTTCAGCCCACAGATCCTACCACACTCAATGCAATTGTAGGACTAATGGGCAAACTACAGAGCTGTCTGCAAGACAAATGGGTTGTGATTTTGAACAGTTAAAGTTTACTGTGTGAGCAAGGTGGTGTAGGATCAATGTACAGTAGGGCTAGAGGAATGCATCCAAACTATTTGCTTGGAGGTAATTGAAATCAAGGCAAAAATGAAGTAATCTCTAGAAGTACAATATTTTTGTTGTTTTACTTGATGGCTACACTGAAACATGTGCAAGTATAAAAGATAAATATGGCAACAGAGATATTCAACTTAGCTTTACCTCCTGAAATAAAACCATTATCCCAGACATTTACAAAAAATTGACCCTGGTTTTCGACTACATCTGCAAAAGTTGATGAAAGAGAGATTTGGAATGTCCTTGTGTCCTCTCTCACAAAATTATCCACACTTCCAATTGTAACTGTTACACAAGTACTACTTCCTGCTGGTATGGAAAGATCTCTTGGGAGGGTTAAAACTGAAGTTACCGGTGAGGCAGATAGCGCTGAAAAATGGAGCAAAAGAGAGTACATCTGGGTAATTGTGCTTTATTGCATATACAAGAAGATCTTGTTTCATTCAATAGAAATGATTACTGCATTCACTTTAAATTTAATTAAGAAGTTAAACTATTCCAAAGTCTTATTTACTAGCACTATGGTATAAGCAACAGCTTTTAATCAATTTGAATGCTTAAGATCCTACTAGTGGATGGCTGTGTTTACCTCTAAGAGTCTTACATACATGTATACACCTGAATTTGGTGTTATCTATACAAGATTGGTTCATGTAATGCTGGCACAAAGAATTAACAAATGGCAAAATTATCTTGGCTTCTTAAAAAATGCTGTATCATCCTCCTGTATACTCACAGAAAAAGATAGCATTTGAGGTAGGGACAGATGAATCATGGCAAACATTTCTAGTCACTGTGCCGCCTTCAGTAATGGTTTCATCTGTTGTAGTCTGGAACCAGATCTCAACTGAAAAGAAAACAATGTGCACAACTGAGCTGCAAAATGATGAAACAACTTTATCTTCCCAGCAGAGGGGACTTTCTCTCCCTTGTCAGTCACAAGCACCTTCACCTCAAAAATAAAACATACTGTATACCACTTGTTTTTACTGTTTGGATTTATTTCTTTTAAAACTTACAATGAAACCATATCCTGTTGCTGACAAATATGTACCCCAGTTTCTGATAATGATTTATATTGATAAGCAAATGATATACATACAAGCACAACTGAGTGGTTTCAAAGAGTCCTGCTTGTCCTCTTTTCAATTTGTTGTATGTTCTGAACTTATCAATGAATTGGTCTGGTACAATTGATATAGTTTTATATCAACAAAAGCCACAGTATATCAGAATTTGTAAGTTCCAAACTTCTTAGCTGTGTTCATGTCCTATATATCACGAGAAAAGACCATCCTGCAGCTTCCATACCACCATACAGTACGTAGAGATACATCGAAATATAAATATTATATAGGCCTATTCATCCATGTCTCTATCAATTAAATAGAGCTTACACTACTCAGTTACCGATACCCACATTCTAATAGTTTATAATATCTTAATTGTACTGTTTGGCCAGTCTGACTTTAGGGCCCAATACCTTACCTCACTTTGTGTACAAAATGGCACTTAATTCACATACTGTACTTATAGGGTAGCTCTTATGCAAAACGAAGATGGAAGACCGAAGACATGGAAACAAAGAAGGTAAAACTAACTCTGGGATAACTGGAAGTGATGGCCGTTAACTCGTTTACTGAAATGCTACAGTCTTCGTACAATTGGTTCAGACAGCTCATTTGTGGTTACATGAAGCTGTAGTCCAACCACCAATCTTGTCCACTTTGCCACGACTGTCACTTTGCAAAACAAGTTCAAGTAGGCTATAGAGAAACTGTATGCATGCTCCATAATGTACGGTAGCACTATTTTTGCATTATAGGGACGAAAGTATGGTATGGTATGGCCATCGTGCACTAATAATTTGTCATATTTTCCAACATTCAGACTTTAAAACGGTCATCTTACTATTTAAGTTTGCTGTTGAAATGCTTTCAGAGCCTTTTTTCTATTTTGGTAACCTTGCACACATGGTCAATATACATCAATCATTACAGTACTTATGACACTACTCCTGGAGTGGAAGTGCTTATTAACCTGTAATTTGCAGAAAATTGCATGCATAAGACTTGCAACTGTTTTATAATGAGTGGACAGTCAAAATTTGTTTCCATGTACAGGTTCATTAAGTGTAACTGTTAAGGAGAATTCAGCTGAGTTTGCGGAAAGGAAGACTTGCCGAGCTGGTCATGATTATACACACAGTCAGCACTGAGCATGTGCTATTGAGGTATTCACAAGTCTGCATCCGGTACGCATGTCGAAAAAAGAAATCCCTAGACAATCAAAGCTGTGGGCCTCAAGTAATTATGAGGTTGAACAAAGCCACCCCCTTTTTCTAACACAATTGGCTCCTGTGTTGTCTATACAGGGGCTGCGAACAAGCCACCACATATTTAATAGGAAAGTGAATATTCTGAGGCTCACATGTTTAATTGTAAACAAAGTATATCGACACTGTGATGCATGTGTAATCATCTGCCTATGGCTTCATATGTAAACCACAAATGAATCATCTGAACCTTGTACGCAGACTGCAGTTAGTGGACCACTAATTCAAATGCTCTTACACCGAAAAATATTGAGTGACAAATTTAGTCTCTTAAGAATTTTATGGGAGCTTGTTTCTCACTGTGTTACTTATAAAATGTAATTAATTTTTCATACCGTTTTTGCAGACAATGAGTTGAAATACAGACTGCAAAATTCAAGGCAACTTGTCCAATTTCAGTGCCATTTTTTAACTGTATTACTCTGCCCTATAAAGTGGCATCTTTGAGTAGACATCAGGACTGGAAACATGTACCTATTATTCAGACCCTTCTAGCTCAAAATTTCAATGGTCATGGTATGGGAATTTGAAAGTGCCATAAGAGTCCAGCTTTGTGAGCTTTAACCAGAGGGGTGGCGTGTCCAGGTTGAAAACCTGGATTTGGGGGGGGGGGGGGGGGAAGTAGCCTGATTTAGTGTGTAAAGTCAATGGGGCAATAATAGGTGGTACACTACCTTTAGGGCTTTGACTTATGTTAGGTCAAAGGTCCTACCTGACTGCTGACTTTTACCAATTTGGGTCAATCAATTTCGCATCATCTGAAGTACTGTATGGAACAAATACATGCACCAACATTATCTCAATGAATTTTCAATGTTGGGTACTAATCAACACACTTACAGGTAGAGTAGAAACAGTGGGATTTGTGTGTTGCTGTAAAACAGTGGCGTCAAAGGTCACACACAGCCTGCAAATGACCTTCAAAGTTGGAATGCACAACATGCACATTTTGTTCATGATATGTTTTATAATAATCTAACTTGGACTTGAAGGGCAACAATCTTGACCTGGAGAGTAAACTTCTCCCCACTAAGCCTCTCACTAGGCATACTGTAGCTCTAGAGACATTTTTGTGAAAAGACAAAGACACAAATATTCCATTAACTAATTTGACTGCTAACTTCATTGTAATGGGGGTATATTTTATTTGAAAGTGTATGAGGTTTAGCTTGAAACTTAAAAGCTGTCTGGGGGAGGGGAAAAGAGGACAAAGGGAGGGGGAACTCAGGAGAGGAGAAACCTTCCCTCCATGTTTGGGAAATTTAAGAAAACTTTACACTTGAAGGATGTGAAATGGTGCTGTATTTCAATATTTTAGTGTACTACAAATGTCTCTCAAAAGAAGTGTTTTAATATTGTGAACATAGTATGATCAAAATTTAAAGGTTAAGGTTCAGGTTTAGTGTCTTATGTAACTCAATGAAATGTGTTATTATTGATACTGTAGTAGTTCACACATAAACAGGACCATGCACCTCTGCAGAAAAACTGCAAGGGGCAAACAATTTGAAAGGAAGGTTACAACCTCCTAAGGTGTGGCAGACAAAGCCTTTCCCCTCCAGCACCATGAATCCCAAACCCCAATCAGTGGCCACACAAGTGGCTCTTTTTAACACATCATTATGGGACTAAAATAAAATGTTTACCGGGATGGTAATATGCAAGTTTTATAATTTTTCTGCACATACACACTTCCTCCAACCGTTGCTATAAACATACTACACCCGTACCCACAACATGTCTTCGAAAATTATACATGCGAAATCTGTCAAATCATCCTTTGTTAACCCATTGGAAATATAAAGAAGGTTCTCACATGTGGTTTGTGCAGTGGACAGCATATAAACTGCTTCTCTGGTGTAAAATTTGTATCTTAATCTGTTGCAAAGTAGGACAGAAACCCCTTCTTTCATGCATTTATAATGGCCACATGCACTTTAGATCTAGGCTTAATGGTATTCTGCATGTATGTACTGTGTTGCACAAAAATTGGGGAAGCATGAAAATAGGGGAACACAGTACACTATGTGGTGAGCTTGGTTTGTCTACTCCCCATGTACAGTATCCCACAAATCCATGTTGCAATGAATTACCAAACTTGCTTATTGAAGCTGTTCTGAACTAGTGATAACAACTTTTACATTCAGCTCCCTTTCCTGCTTCAACACTCATATCCCCACCACTCTCACCATAACCTTTCTCCTAAATTTGACCTCATGTTGACTTGTCTGAATATAAAGACTTTGGAACAAAGGGGTCAAGATTCAGAGAGAAGTCACCATTCAGTATGTAGTTGTACTCAATTTACAATGTTTATTGTCATTTACTGGAATCAAGTATGGTTGCATCATGTGAATTTGGAAAGCATAATATCATTTTGTCTTAAATTAAGCTTCATATTAAATCTAACATCACTGTGCTTTAAATCTCATTTGAAAAGTTTTGTAAAAGTTAGGCTAACACCATAGGCTACAGCAAACTGCATGGTTTACACAGGTCTGGGGTAAAATGGTGGGTCAGGGAAGGGGACTCTTCAATATTTGGGAACTACAATCAATAGTTCTGCACACCCCTGGGAACACAAGCTTGGTGCAAATTGCTCTATGTCACAAATGCAACACAAAAGCCGAGCCGTTTGACTGTTGAAGCTGAACTGGAACACATTTTCATCAAAATGAATCCATTCAAGGTTGGTTTTCTACTAAATAGGCTTATGGTTCAGAAAGTTGAAATTTATTACTGGTACCTTACTTTCTTCTGCAATGTGTTTTAAGAAAACTGAGACAGGTGTCAAAAATCCACCATTTTCTTGGGCAGATGAAACTGTCAAGATCTTTCAGTTTTGTGGTTTGTTAACTACAACAAAGATGTTGTAAGATGTTGTGCTTTGGTACCTGAATGAATTAGCCTCCAAACTTTCATTGCCAAAGTATGCCATAATTCTCCTACACCCGGTGTGTGCAAAAACATGGAAATAAATAATATGAAATTAGTATTCAACTGATAATACCATAATCAGTAATTACCGATTACCGATTATGCAATTACACAATCGGGTTGATGCCGATTACCCATCACTAACATGTCCTATACACAACAAGGTTGTGTTTCTCGCTATCGCATTTCTCTAGCACTGTACACACACCGTAATGACAACCTTCACACTGGAGTTGAACAATATTAGGAACAGTTCCATACATTCCACAAACCGAATATTAGTTTTCATACAGTAGGAGGCATGTTTCACAATAAAGGGGTCCAAATATGGATTAGAAAATAAGTACCTATAAAACCTGTTTGAAGGAAAGAGCTATACTGGCAAACATTATGCTGATCAACACCATGCTTTTTGATAGAAAAAACAATTACTTTGTATTTCCTTTCAAGATTTTGAAAATAGCAGGGGTAAATGCAACCAGAATGTGACAAATGGGGACGGGCAATACTCCCAATAACTTTGGGTGTTACAATAGCAACAATTTGTTATCAATTATTCTTCAGATAAAGTACTTCAGTTGAATATCTTTGTATCATTGCACATCTTACCTACAGTTCAGTAGCTTAAATGGCAGAGAAAATCAGCTTCGCTCTATGCCTTAGAGCTATAAAATTGAACTTCAGTGATGTCCGTCCCCGAGTAGTTACAATAGCAACAAGCAGGGTCCGCCTTAAGGATTTTGTTTTGCATAGCAAAACTGCTATGCATTTTTTATTTTGTATAGCAAATTCACAAATTTTGCATAGCAGATTTGCTGTTGGCCAAAAAGTAACTCCATATGTTTAAAAAAATACATGTAGATTTCAGTAAACATGTTCTCGTAATTTGATGCAACTTATTTTGAATGTTTAAAAGGTTAAACGAACGATCGGCGGTTTACACAATGCCAAATTCAACCAAACGATTAAGTGGATTACCTGCTTTAAAATTACAAGGGAAGGTTAGCATTTTTCTATCCCGTATTTTGCTTTGATATCTTTTCATTGAAATGATGTTTATTTGCCAGTTTAACGACCAAATGAGCCTTCGAAAATAGACTGTCGTAAGTTGTGGACTCTTCATTCATGGCATATAACTCTGTGATTCTCACCTGCTAATTCCCCCCAAAACAAAATGCAATGCCTTTAATTATATCCCATTTGTAGCAGTAGCCCAAATCTGCCTATTACTACATCATAGGGCTATACAAATTGAGTCACATTGTCTCAGTTTACTTTTTAGAACATAATCCGTAGCCCAAGTCTCTCACAAAACAAACGGTAAAACAGAAATACTTAGATGCCCTCAAATGCAGTTACTTGGCTATTTCACACCATCCTACCGTGTATTACCTATACATAAGCAGAAGTGTAGGCTCACAAGTGTGTAGTTTCATACAGCAGTACATAATGCATGCACACTACACATTCAATTCCTAGTAAATATCTGTTTGATGCTAGCTGTGTGCAAATCATTTTGACTAGGAACAATCAAATACAAAATTGAGTGTGTCAATCTTTCTTACACAACTCATGGGCCACGTTCGTAAAATGCGTAAATACAAGGCACACTTTTATATCACACAAATTAACATGTGTTTTACATCAAAAACACCCAGTGTTGCTACTGTACTGCAAACTGTGAGGTAACAACTGGAAATTTAGCAGTAAAAGCAGCAATCCCAAAAATTCTGTAGGCTCCCCGTACCAAGCTTAATGTTCTTGCAATGTAAGTCAATTTCTCAGCAGAGCAGGTGCGTAGCTTAATGTATGGGTGTTTGCATAAAATTACGGACCTACACATGCACTGACTTTACTGTGCTTTGATCAGGCGTTTCACTTGAACGTTTGTACAGAATGCAGACATGGCCAAAGGTATTGCTGTTTGGTGTATCGGTGTATCGAACATTTCTGCCCTATACCAAACCAGTGTTTCTGCTCTTCGTGAAATTATCCAAAATTCGGTAAATCTGGGTGCTTTTCGGGAATTTTCGAGAAAAGGGATTATTTCAGGAAATTTCGGGAAATCTGGAAATGGCGTATGACATATGGAAATGACGTATGGCTTGACAGGGTAAAATCCTGGATCAGCCACTTAAGTACCGTTAAAGAAGCGTCATTGAAAATTTCAGAAAATACCAAGCCGATTTCAGGAAATTTTAGATTTCATTTCAGGAAAAATAAATTTAAAGTGTGGAAACACTGTACCAAACGTACTATTAATGACTGCAAATTCGGCATTCAGTATCATGCATTGATAATTTGGGTGAACAAAGTAAAAATCTGTGAAATGATCGCTAAATCTTGACATACAGGTTGAAAAAGCTTGTGCATATTGTGAACATCGTTGTGCATGCATGGTGAAAATAAGGTGCGTCGGTATGAAAAAAACCAGATACTGGTATATCGGTTGGCAAATACCTGGTATTACCAGGTATACTGGGAAATTACGCAGAACCAGTACTTCAGACATTAACTGCACTATCCATCAAACGTTAGCATGGACTTTCCCCTAAGGCCAACGAATATATTCACTTTTTCATGATGGTGATTTTTTCCTATCTGTTTTCTCTTCTTTGCAGCAAGATATTTCCAAGATTTGAATAAAGTTTCATTTAAAAAAAAGAAAAAAGTATGAAAGACCCGAGTGTCTTAGGTGAATTTCATTTCAGGCACCGTAGAACCCATTAAAAAGGAATGCAAGTATGACGTGGAATGTACTGTACGTAGCCTGCCTTTTGTCTGTGCTAGCTAACTGTACTGTATTCATGAACGCTACAGTACATGTACATTTCACAGCACTAGCTGGGTCGGTCTGACCACAGTTGTACTGTGTGCTAGTAATAGCATTGTCATCGGTATGCACTATGCATGGGATTTACCAGGTAAGAATTCCAGCAGCAATGCGCAGAATCGGTATTGTAGGTAGCACCAGGTAAAGTTCATACACACTAAGAGGCCTTGTATGAGAAATTGGTATACCTAGCTGGATCTGCAACTCCCTGTTTGTGCTGCCTACTAATAGTCAGGGACGTTTTGGTTTGTTGCATTTTTTGTTTTTGCTATATTTGGTAAAACTTTGATAAGATGTAGAGTAGACATCAGACAATCAGAAAAGTATGTGCTCCATTTTTTTTTCATGTGCAAGGGGGGTAGCCAGCCAATTCAAAATGGCCGCCATTTTGACCATTTTGGCTGATTTGGCTCAAGAAAGGCTCTGCTGTGCCAAGACTTGAGGTCTGAAACTTTTTTAGGAGTAAAGGTGGTAAAATATACACAATCTCTCAAAATACACTGAAAGTTTTTCCCAAAATATTGATCCGTTTTGTTGTAGTGACCTGTCAAATATGGCCCTTTTCGCCAAAAAATCGGCAATTTTGGCACGTTTGGCGCTGGGGGACAAGCTTGAGTACCAGATTCTCTTAAAGTGTGTATACCAACGACCTTAACTTTTGTTAATGGGTAGTCCTATAACCAGGCAGTATGTGGGGAAAATTTGGACTCCCAGATTCACACCTGCATGAAATGAGTGGTACTGAAAATTCGCAATTTCTTTGTATTTCATCGGGAAATTTTGGCCTCTGGGATCATTTTTTATGCCCAATATTTCCTTCAATTGAATAACTAGGTCTACTGATCTTCCTGCTATTAAAAGAAAAGTGGATTGTTAAGACACATCAATTTTGAAAATTTTAAAAGCAGACAAATTTTCCATGATTGGTATAGACCCTAAACAGCTAAAACATCAATATTTCCATTCTTCATTAATAAAAAATACAAGTTTTGGCACTACAAGACAAGTTTGAACAATGATGATCTCTTTCAGAGCCACACAAGATCTTTCATCTTCACAAAATTGGTATTCAAGTGCCTCAGTAGTTCACAGAAAAAAAATACACTGGTAGGTGAAAACAGAATATTGAATAAAGGAAACCTAAATATTGAAATTTATTCATTTTTACTAAAAAATATGGGTAAAAGGGCATTTTTGAGCAGTGATATCTCTGATACTGTGCCACAGTACCTTCATGAAAAGGACAGTCTAGTGCCTTGTTAGTTCACAGAAAGAATTTCGACTCTCAAATAAGAATGGGCATAAAATAATGGAAACCCAAATTCTACAATTTCTTCACTTTTCCTTGCAAAATATGGGTTTAGGGGCATTTTTGGGCCGTAATATCTCTAAAGGTATCATACAAGATGCTCTCATCTTCCTGATATGGGCAGTCTAGTGCCTTGTTAGTACATCTAGAGAATTTTGACTCTCAAATAAGAATGGGCATCAAATAACTGAAACCCAAATTCTGCAATTTCTTCACTTTTCCTTGCAAAATATGGGTTAAGGGGCACTTTTGGGCCATAATATCTCTAAAGGTATCATACAAGATACTTTCATCTTCCTGATATGGGCAGTCTAGTGCCTTGTTAGTACACAGAAAGAATTCTGGCCCTGAAATTAGAATGGGCATAAAATTACGGACCCTCAAATTCTGCGATTTCTTCAGTTTTCCTTGAAAAATAAAATATGGGTTTAGGGGCACTTTTCGGCCTTAATATCTCTAAAGGTATCATACGAGTTGCTCTCATCTTCTTGATATGGACAGCATTGTACCTTGGTAGTACACAGAAAGATTTTTGACCCTCAAATGAGAATGGGCATAAAGTTATTGAAACCCAAATTCTGCAATGTCTTCATTTTTTCTTGAAAAGTAAGGCTTTAGGGGCATTTTTGGGTAGCAATATCTCTGTCAGTCTGTGGATACCATATAATATGTTTATTATCTCCATGGAAAGGATCCTACAGGACGTTTGTAATAAACATAAACTTTTGACCCGCAAGGCGAAACAGACATGAAAAAGAGGGGAAATTTGTGATACTGTATGTCAGTATGACCAGATGACCGTCAGACCATACACCATACTAACTGTACAGTATTTATAAACTGAAGAACTTTAAAACTTTTAAGAACACATCATTAAGCATCCATTCAATATGTGCAAATCCAAAGTTAGGTTCTATGTGTTACAAAGGCACTACACAAGCCATTCTTTGGAGATGACAGGATGATAACATTATGGAGATATAATACTGCTCAAAAGTGCCCCTAAATCTTGCAAGGAAAACTGAAGAAATCACAGAACTTAGGTTTCCATAATTTCATGCCCGTTCTCATTTGAGACTCAAAATTCATTTTGTGTACTAACAAGATACTAGACTGCCCAGTCCATGTAGATGAGGGCATCTTGTGTGATAACTATCGAGAAATTATGGCTTAAAAATGCCCCTTAACCCATATTTTCAAGGAAAACCGAAGAAATCGCAGAATTTGGGTTTCCGTAATTTTATGTCCATTCTCACTTGAGAGTCAAAATTCTTTCTGTGTACTAACAAGGCACTAGACTGCCCATATCAGGAAGATGAAAGTATCTTGTATGATACCTTTAGAGATATTACGGCCCAAAAATGCCCCTAAACCCATATTTTGCAAGGAAAAGTAAAGAAATTGCAGAATTTGGGTTTCCATTATTTTATGCCCATTCTTATTTGAGAGTTGAAGTTCTTTCTGTGAACTAACAAGGCACCAGACTGCCCATTTAATGAAGACGGGAGCATCTTGTGGCACAGTATCAGAGATATTACTGCTCAAAAATGCCTTTTTACCCATATTTTTTACTAAAAATGAATAAATTTCAATATTTGGGTTTCCTTTACTCAATATTCCGTTTTCACCTACCAGAGTATTTTTTTTCTGTGTACTACTGAGGCACTTGAATACCAATTTTGTGAAGATGAAAGATCTTGTGTGGCTCTGAAAGAGATCATCATTGTTCAAACTTGTCTTGTAGTGCCAAAACTTGTATTTTTTGTTTATAATGAAAAATGAAAATATTGATGTTTTAGCTGTTTAGGGTCTGTGCCAATCATGGAAAATTTGTCTGCTTTTAAAATTTTCAAAATTGATGTGTGTCTTAACAATCCACTTTTCTTTTAATAGCAGGGAGATCAGTAGACTTAGTTATTCAATTGAAGGAAATATTGGACATAAAAAGTGATCCCAGAGGCCAAAATTTCCCGACGAAATACAAAGAAATTGCGAATTTTCAGTACCACTCATTTCATGCAGGTTTGAATCTGGGAGTCCAAATTTTCCCCACGTACTGCCTGGTTATAGGACTACCCATTAACAAAAGTTAAGGTCATTGGTGTACACACTTTAAGAGAATCTGGTACTCAAACTTGTCCCCCGGCGCCAAACTTGCCAAAATTGCCGATTTTTGGCGAAAAGGGCCATACTCGACAGGCCACTACAACAAAACGGATCAATATTTTGGGAAAAACTTTCAGTATATTTTGAGAGATTGTGTATATTTTACCACCTTTACTCCTAAAAAAGTTTCAGACCTCAAATCTTGGCACAGCAGAGCCTTTCTTGAGCCAAATCAGCCAAAATGGTCAAAATGGCAGCCATTTTGAATTGGCTGGCTACCCCCCTTGCACATGAAAAAAAAAAATGGAGCACATACTTTTCTGATTGTCTGATGTCTACTCTACATCTTATCAAAGTTTTACTAAATATAGCAAGAAAAATGCAAACCCCCAAAAAGCTACGAAACGGCCTGGACTATAACCGACAGTTACCAGGTACGAAGGAACGTACTGCGCAGAATCAATTTCTGCCAAGTTTTCAGAGTATTTGACAAACTGTAAATAGTTACGTGTATGAAAGGATTCGAGACTGGAAACTTTGTGGGATAGTGCACCGCATTTAGGCCTAATATGGTAAAGTTTTTAAGCCATTAGTCATAGCATGTTATGGGTTAAATTTACCAACTTGTGGTTTTTCAGTATACACATCCAGGACACATTCCAGGATACCCGTTATTTTCGGTATAGGCTATTCGTTTTCAACAAATTTCAGTACCACCAGTATGGGTATGAGTGAAATACCAGGTATACCTAGTATATCCATATACCGATGCACCCTAGGTGAAAAGAGCCTATAATGCAGTATACGGTTGATACCGAATGTGGATATCGTTTAACGGTAAACAGACTTTCATTCGGGCCGTTTCAAGCTTACCTAGGAGATTAAACGGAAATTGACAGCCCTAGAATTATTGAATTATTAAAAACTCATACAGGGAATTGATTCATTTTAATGATAGCCTAGTAGGCCCTAGGCTATTTTGGTAAGAATTGCATGAAATGTAAAAATAAAGTGTGCAACGAAGTCAAGTCGTTGTGTGGATGTCAGAATGCTTGTAGCCTACCTGTACAAGTAAATTCAATTGATTTGCAGGTTTGTGTCGCAAATCTGAGAGGCGTTAAAATATTTGTATTGGTACTGTGCTTCAATTGCATCGCAAACTGTGATGCGATACCGGCTATTGCGGACCCTGTCCAAAAGTATTGTGTAAGTATGTTATACAAATATGTAATCTACCCCATAATACATTGTAGCCTAGGCCTGATTACTATTTGGAAAAGGGTCTAGCACACAGACCTAGCCTACATAGGAATAGATCTAGCCTAGGCTAGGCCTAGACCTACATGGAACAGTTAGGCCTAACAGTTAAGAGGAAAACTATTGAAATTTCAATCCATAGCCTACCTGTTTGAACCAAAGAACAGCACAGAATCAACAATAAAATCGATTCGGTCACATGATCCTTTACCCCGTGCATGGTAGGCAAAGCAGGAGTCGACATGGGCACCTAGTAGACTACTTTTGCGTTGAAGGTTGCCTCGTCAGTCGATTTCACCGTAAACTGTACAGTTTAGACAAGTCTAGCCTAGCCTAGCCTAATTTAGGCAAGGCATAGGCCTATAGGCTAGGCAAAGCAGTAAGCTGCAGGGGCAAAGAACGACAATACGTTATGTCTGAAGCCCTAAGCAACAGACAGGAACGCTGAGACAGTCTGCAACTTTTCGGAAACTGTCTGCTTCTGAATTCCAACTTCTTGACCAGGCCCAGAGTTCTTTTTTATTAATGGTCGCCGCTTTCCTCTTCATAGTCTATAGGCCTAATGTGTCTCTGTGTGGACCAAACCAGCTAAGGTTACGTACCAGCATTGTGTAACTAGTAGCTATGTGCTAACTTACGCGAAGGTACGGTATCGACACTTTCTTCCTGGTCAACCTGTACGTACGACAAGCCAACATCGCACAATGCAATTTACGTGGAATCCACTGATCGTCGTAGTGTTAGTAGCTGAGGCCTTGCCATTGAAAAGAGGAAGTACTTACCTATACTAAGTTTTGGTCGGCCGTGCTTGACCTACTTCTTCTTTGTCAATGGTGAAAAGTTAAGTCACGTGATTAAACAACTTCGGTAGATCGAAAATGCAAGTACAACATTTACGTCTCCACATCGATGCGTATACAGGTGACTTATGGCGCACCACCATTATAGAAAATTTGCTGCAATGTGGCAAAAAGGTTCCCCTTCCTCTGCAGGGAGTCCCCTTGTAGTTGTTTATTTCACTTTTCACCCTGTTCTCATAGAATGGTAGATTCTTTGTGAAATTCAGCACTGTGCAAAAATGGTCAAAATTACTTCTTTGTAGAAACGAGGTACCACCCCACAGTGCGTCATTTTTTGTATGGGGGTATCAAATTTCTCAGTTGGTTAAGCTCTTTGATTGACATCAAAGTTTGAAAAGTTTGAAAATTCAAATGATTCAGAGTAACTCACATTCCACACAATGCAGTGAGTGTTTGGATTACACATTATAACGTTGGATGCTCACCAGGACATGGTCTGAAGCAATGAAATAGTAGGTTTGTGTCTCCAAAAGGAGGAGCTTTTCTACAGTTTTGGAAGTTGTCCGCTTGGCGGACGTGTATTACTCCTGCACCTACATTGGCTGTACTCGTTAAGAGTATGTACGTCAAAAGAGGAGTACATATTCGACACCTGCTATGAAGGTAATTCTGGAGAAGGAGCTACAAGTCGCTTAGTTGGGACAATTGGAAATGTCTGGGATGACGATAATTGCCCTCTTTAACAGTTTAGGATATCTCAGTTCAACAGTAGGGGATTTCTCTGGTAGGTTCTTCACATCACAAAGACATGTGACAACAACATACTTAGCCAGCTTGGATGTTCAGCTTATTGCGCGCAACATGCAACTTGTGAAGAAATGTTTTGGTTAAAGGTTATAACGTGTAATACCTTCTCTGTAAAAGAATGATTTTTTGATGCATAGCAAAAATTTGTTGCGTAATCGAGAAGGAGATCACAGGGCCTACAGTTTTATTATCGATATAGGCGTAGGCCAAGTTGATTTGGGGTGGGGGGGGGGGGGGGTGGAACGGCTTGCCCGAAAAATATAATCCAAAATTTCCGCGCGCTCCACGCCCCTTCGACACGTTAATGTACATATCATATGGGCATTCATCGTTTTATCACACCGCATGCCAATAACATACAATAATTTGCTTTGTTTCTACCTTCTTATTGGTTTTAATTTTGGCGGAAGTCGTTGATCGCCGGCCTGGGGAGGGGTCTGAGGGTCCCCCTCCCGTTTGAAATTTTTTGAAAAATTAGGTGTCCTTACATGCAATCTGGTGCCACATATGCTACCTTTGAAGTAAAATTTGTGTTAAAACATTTACGTATTTTAGGTACTAAAAAAAATTCGGCATTACTCCCTCCTCTTTGAAAATTTTTGAAAAATTAGGTGTCCTTACATGCAATCTGGTGCCACATATGTTACCTTTGAAGAAAAAAACTTGTGTTAAAAAATTTACGTATTTTAGGTAGAAAAAAATCAGCATCAGTGAGGGTGGGGCATGGCTATATGGCCGCTCAAATACACCACTGATAATCATAACATATGTTTAACCATTAAAAACACACTGATGAATTAATACGGAATATATAGGTGCTGGTGCAATTCAAATCAGAACTTTATATTAATTACCAAGGTGGGTTTTAAATTATTAATACCCTTTAGCTACATCATTGCATTATTTTTCTTTCAGTAGGTGCCCGAATTTTCACAAAAAATTTTGGTTGGGGGCTGGAGCCCCCACCCCCCCCCCCCCGTTTCCTACGCCTATGATTATCGATTTCCAGCACGGTAATGCAACTTAGAGTTGCATATTTGAGATGGGCTCTTCTTCAGAAAAATATTGAACTCTTGAGTCCTTATACGGCCTCGCGATTACATTGCAGTGCTCACTAATGAACCGGCGAGTTTAGTTCTATAAAGATTACGATAACATATTTTGTAACCTATGTGATCGTTACAAACCCAACACATAGAACTTTCAGACCCCTGGTAGTTTAGCTAACTTTCTTCAAGCTGGAAAGAAGAACAAAGCATTTTACTTTTGCCCTATACTGTGTGTACACGGTGTAGGTGTAACGCGCGCAATAAGTCAGGGCTGTCAACTTTTAGTGACTTGGTGAGAGTGAGATTCGCTGGGAGACTAGTGAGAATGAGATTCCCTGGGAGAAAACTGATGCGGAGCACGACCATCGGTTCGTGCGGAGCGTCCGCCAGGAGGACTTTTTGCCAAAAATACCCCTAGATTGCAGGAAATGGCATTTCCCGTACCTCATTACTGCATGCCCAGAATTGCCAGTTTTCAGATGTTTCATATTCCCGGAAATTTTTAAGGAGACATTTTGTAGCCTACACATTGTAAATAGGCCTACGAAAAATTGGTATATGTATTGCTGACAGCCTAAAATCGAATATAAATATATCCTGCTAAAGGATGTGGAACGAAACCCAATAAAAATCATTGTAAATGAGGGAATAATTCGTTCCTGAAACTATGCATGTTACTTTTTATTAGCAATGTACTTCACTGTCAGCTTACTGCTGACTGTGATCATTTGGAGAAACACAGCCTAGCGCGATGGCTGGCGTTTGACCGACACCCGACACATCGTTTGCGTTATGAGTGGAATTTTTTACACCATATTGAGACATTGCGTGAGAAACTGTTGCTTCATCGTGACAGCGTGGGACTGCGCCGGAATGCGTGACTCTCAAGCTGAATGCGTGAGAGTTGACAGCTCTGAATAAGTTTAAAGTCCAAAATGGCGGTACAGCTAAACCCAGGACGCGTACTTTTTTCCCAGGACGAATGGGGGCAATTACAATTGCTTACCCTACCCCCTAACCTTGATCCCAACCTGAACTTTAGTTTTTTTTTTTTTTTTCATTTTTCATGATTTCTATGGAAACTTCCCCAAATATCCCCAAAATTCCGTACCCGGCGGGACTATTATAACGTGAAGAGCCTCTATTATGAAGTTTAGGCTTCGTTATCACGCCAAGTTAAGGATGTTGTTGGTCGAAAGCCATTCAGTCACTCAGCAATTAGTTGGCCATCATATCCGCCTTGTAATCAAAGTAAAAATTGCTTCGTTTCAATATCTGTCAAAGCTTGACTTAAATCCGTTTAAGGACGGTGCAGTAACGATGTGAGCTGGGAGCGAGTTCTAAACGTCTATGTTTTCTGACTTTCGTCCAGCAAAGAACCTATGTCTACGTTTTCATTACAAACTCTCTGAAAAAGTGTAACATTTGCTGACTTAAAACCAGTCAAATACTTATACAGATAAATTATATTACAACGGAGCCTCCAGTATACCTTTTACAAAGCAAAATAATCTAACCGTTATGTAACCTATCAGTATAAGGAACTTCCCTAAGGCCATGGACCAATTTAGTTGCACGCCTTTATACAAACTCAGTTTGATCAATATCATTCCCAAAAGGTGACCAGGCTGGAATACCATACTCTATAGTAGGACTCACAATGAACTTATGCAACAAAAGTAAAGAACCATCCAGAAATAGGAAAGTTCTTCTAATTGCACCCAAGATACCATTCGCTTCGGCAATACTAATACCAGAAATATGATCTCGAAAAGCTAGCTCATTATCAAGAAGAACACCACGGTGATCTTATTCTCAAGACTGTGTCTAGCACCAACATAACCCCCATAGAATAAGTCAAAGTAAGAGCAGTTCTACCCAACCTTAGAATCTGGCACTTATTGGGATGAAATTTAAGCGAATCTGCTAAGTTACTGACCAGTCAAAAACATCATCAATAGCTATTGCAGTAAGTCACAATCCTCCTCAGAACCGCTTTTTTATAGAGCTTAGTATCATTCGCAAAAACCTTAATCCAGCACCCCGTAATAACATCCGGCAAGTCATGAATACACGCCAAGAACAAGGTTGGGCCTACAACACTCCTTTCAGGTATACCACTCTTCAGGCCCGTAGTCAAGGGGGGCGGGGTTGGGTGAAGCCCCCTTGGAAAATTTTTCGCCCCCCTAGAAGATCAAAAATTACCATTGCTGTAATGCATTTTAGTATGTTTTTCCCCCTCTGGAAAATTTTTCGCCCCCCTAGAAGCTTTTTCGCCCCCCTTCAGCACCTTGTCTGGCTACGGGCCTGCCACTCTTAACATCAGTTCAATCCAGGGCCGGATCCAGGAATATGAGAAAGGGGGTGGGCGTAACTGTCTGCAGAAAGTGCATGGTGCAAAAAGATCAGCTTGGAGATGTAAAATCCAGTTACAAAAATCATCGCTTTACCAAAAATAAGGGGGAGTACGCCCCTCACGCCCCCTTGGATCGGGCCATGCAATCCGAAAAACATCCCTCAACATACACACGTCTCTTACCCTTTCCCAGAAAACAATTATAAGACTGCCGCAAATGCGATTTCCGTCCTATATTTAACAACTGTGGATAAACAGGCCCGTACGTCGGGGGAGGTTGTGAAGTAGTGCTGGTTCGTCAATCTTCCACCCTCATGCAATGCAGAAACTGAGGTTGTTTGCAAATTAAACCAATTCCATATGAATATTGGGATAACATAAGAAGCATGATTACGTCATTATCACGACATCGCCACCCCCCCTTTTTGTCGCGCTTAGCGCGCAGTATCATTGATTCCGTTTCCTTTGATATTCAAAAGGAGGTTACGCTGTATGAACCTTTGCTTTTTTTTTTTTTTGCTGCACTCATTATGTAATTATGACTGAGCTGGTTCTGTCTGATGAAAATACCGAATGATGGCCACTATGGTTTCATGTTTATTAATGGTAGAGGGAGCTTGCTCCAAAGGTCAAATGGTCAAATTCATTGGACATGCTAATTGTTGTGGAGGACAAATGTGCCAAGCACCACTACCAAGCATTGCTTTAGTACATTACAGCATGCAAGTGTGTTTGTTTGCCCTCCAGCACTTTTATGTGTGTTTTTAAACTGTCTTTAACCAGGGTAACACCGGCCGTTCAGTCCCATGGGACTGTTCTCCCACGGGACACTTGGTATAAAGTAAACGAAATAAGTATGAAGTGGTAAACATGTAAAGTTGATATAAGAACAGATTACACCGGAAGAAAGACGGAATGAAACATTACCACAAAACATTAGCATAAAACAGGGATACGACTTCAGCCGGTAAAATATAGAAGGTGCCACAAAAAGAATACGAAAAGTATAAAAGATTAAAAGAGGTAAGATAACCTAATGTAAGAGAATAAAAGGAAATAACAAAAATAAAACAAACAAACACTTGGTTGCGGTGATTGACTTTGCGAGCATGAAACCGCCCTATAGATCAGTGGATGATTAACAGGGCTATCTTGGCAGCCCTTTGAACCCTGATTTCAGTTTAATGTCCCTTCCCACCACCTTTGGGGCCACACGCATGATGGACCACGTTAAACTGCAGTGAAAACTGTGTTTTAGGGGGCATTTTCCAGCAATCTAGAGCGTTTGTGATGTCAAATTTTCTCTGAAACACTCGTGGACTCGTGATAGATGAGAAACTCTGGTGGCAAAGTTAGTAGAGTGCAATTTTCTGTGATATACCACCATGTAATATGCTAAATCTATCTTATACTGGCGACTGATGCATGATAGACGAAACTGTAATGACACGCTTGTGCATAAGAATAAGTTATTCTGAAATTTAGGGCGTATCCATTTTTTTATCCTCAGCTCAAACCACGGTGAGGGCAGAGGAGTAACACAGCGTTGTACTTTTAGAAGACATATTTCAATTAAATCTAAAGATATGGAGGCTAAATTCAGCATTACCTTTTTGGTAGACATGTTTTGTTTGGAAATTGAAAGAATCTCTGTGCAGAGTCTGGATTGAACTTTGTAGTGAAAACAGTATTTTTTATTTTGCGCTTCCGCGCGCATTCGTCACGGTCATGGGCGTCAATCTTTACTCGAACGTGGGGGGGGGGGGGGACATGGCCACTTCTGTCAAAAATTTACTGTGTAAAAATCTTAAGTCAATGGGCATTTTTCCAAAATGGCCCCCTGCCCCCCCCCCCCAGGATTGACGCCCATGGTCACGGTTTACACTCCTCATCTAAGGGCAATACTACACAAGGAATAATTCTGTGGAAAAGTTTTCTGAAAACTAGAAGTACTCTCTCGGGACTGGCGATGTTAGTTTTTCAGTAGTATCACTCATGTAGAACAGACTTGATTAACTTTATGAAACGGTATAATAAATTAGAATATCAAAAATATAGAAGAACACCTCCAGTTTAGTGTGTAAGGCAACGACAGCTAATAATGGTGGTGCGCCACCTTCTCATCGAAGTGGACAGAGTAGGAAAAATACCCCCAAAAGAAAGACAAAAATGGGGCAACTGGTGGGTGAGGTCCACCCAGAGCCTTTCGTGGCATCGGCTGACTGGACGGCACTATGGTGATGGCATGGTGATGTGAAAAAAAAGCAATTTTGAAAAAGGGCAAATTGGGAAATTTGAGGGGGTCCGGACGTCGGCGACCCCCCCCCCCTTTGGATCCGCCACTGGCAATGCAATATGGGAATGGGTCAAAGGTGAAGAGTACCACGCTTACAGTTGCTAGCCCTGAGGCGCCGGGGTGTGTGCCATAATGGAGGCATGCACCGAGCTAAAACCACGGTTGCCCGTTTTGTCATGGCTACACTTGACCTTGTGACCCGCCGAGGAACTCGTACCGAATTTCCCACCACGTCTATAATATATGAAGATAATACAAACCCAAACTTAATAATTAAAATGTATTAAGTTACTCAAAGAACTAAAAGATTTTTAGAATGATATATTCGTTTATGTTATTATGTCGTCTACACGTATTGAGGAGATATATAACACAATTATTGCACATTGAATCAATTCTCGAAGTTGTTTGAATAAATGGAGGACAAAAAAGTGCTTACCACTGAAGAAATACTACCAACATACCACCTGTTCACGACTTAAAGGTTAGACAATGTAAGAAATATTTACGCGCGTGGCAAGTTTCTCTACGTTTTTTATTGTCTTGCCTTATTGTCTTCTTACCATATAACGGTAGCATAGGCGTAAGAGCCCAAGTTGACGGGGGGGGGGGGGGCTGTAAAGACTTGCGCCCGAATAAATGTTTCGCCCCAAAGTCCGTGTGCCTCCACGCGCGTTCAATCATGTAATTGTATGATATTATACAAGGATGTGTCGTTTTTATCACATCCGCTTTGCCAATGTACATACAATAATTTGCCATGTATTCTCCCACTTTCCATATTAGGCTAATAAGTTTTTTTTTATTTCCCCAAAGGAGGACGGTGGGAAGCATGCAATTGTGTTGTGTGATTGCCGGCCTGGGGCGCAGGGGTCTAAGGGGAGGTGGTGTCCTACTCCCCTTTGAAAAATTGTTGAAAACAATTGCAGGTGTCCTTACATGCAATCTGGGTGGCCACATATGCTACCTTTGAAGTACCAATTTGGTTTAACAAAAATACGCGATTAGATAGATACTAAAAAGAAACAAAAAAAAAGAAAATCGGCATCAATGAGGGAGGCATGGACCAATGTCCCTAAATACAGGACTGATAATCATAATATAAGTTGAAAAATGTAGGTGTCTATTACATGCAATCTGGTGCATACATATGCTACCTTTTGAAGTAAAATTTGTGTTAAAAAAATTAACTTATTTAGGTACTACAAAGAACACAGAAATCGGCATCATTCAGGGAGGGCATGGCCCAGTGGCCCCCTAAATACACCACTGATATCATCAATATAAAGTTTAATCATTAAAAAACACACTGTTTGAATTAATACCAAATATATAAGGTGCTAGTGTTAATTCAAATCAGAACTTAAGTTTTAATTACCAAGGAAGTTTTTTAACTATTGATTACCTTTTCAGCCCTACATCATTGCATTATTTTTTCTTTTCAGTACGGTGCCCGCGAAAAAATTCTCAGCATAGTGCCCGAATTTTCACAAAAATATTTGGTTGGGGCTGCAGCCTTCCCCCCCCCCCCCGCCTCCTACGCCTGTGATGAGTAGATTGTGCTGTTTGAAACCAATGCAAAAACCCAGGGAAAGTCTAGGATTTCTTTAACCACGTAGCTAGCAGTACATTAATTGCCAAATATTTGGGTGCGCTTCGCGCCGCAGACGGTTACCTTGTGTTGTCATTATGCGATATTGCTTGGCCGAAAGTATACCGAAATGATCATACATGATTATCTTGGGCTGTACTTTGTCACCCATCCTTCCCTGTCTTTGTCAGGCAGGTGTTTTTTGTGCCAAACTATGGCCATGTATCGACTGTGACTCAAGAATGGGTTCACATTGCCCTTTACAAAAAAATTGCTTTATTCATTTTTCTCTTGACATATTATTAGTGGTAGCGCTACTTGGAGTAAACCACCCCTTCCCTCTTTCTCGCACAATTTTCCAAGACTTAAAGACAGGCATTAATTACCCCCAAGTACATTTTGGTTAAGGAAAACCAAAATTTTCCATATGTGACTGCTCTTTGATTGACATCAAATTCAAAAGATGCGGAGTTACTCACATTTCAAAGCATGCACAGGGAGTGTTCTGATTACACATTATTAGCATTCTTGTATGCATTCAACATGCAGGGAGATGCCTTAAGTTCACCAAGAGAGTGTACAAAGTCACACAGTGGCATAGCCTATACCCTTCTGTTGCTACATACGGATCCACCTTCAGTAGTACATATGTGGTTTGCTGTCCCAAGGGTTTCAAAACTTGATACATTAAGGCTGCAGTCAGCTTGTTAACAAGTTCCATAAATTTACTAACAGAGAGCTTTTTGGTTTCGATGATAAGAGAAACCTATGCATTCATGATAGCGTGTGTGTGTATGTATGTGTGTATGTGCGTGTGCGTGTATGTGTGGCTTTGTCTTTAGGTAAAACTGAGGACCTAAACAATGGATTTCCAGGTCCTCGGTAGTGAATTCAATAGATTTCTCAAGTCCTCGGTAGTATAACAATAGAGAGTCTATTGTTAAGGTTAGGGTTAAGGAAAGAAAAACACAATGGAGGAAAAACAATGAAGGTCCTCCAGTAGTGCTGATAAAAACACGACTGGGTGTGGTGTGTATGTGTCGGTGTGTTTGTGGACACTTTCGCTCGTTAACACCGATATCTCAAGAAGGGAAACTCTGACAGTCTCCATAACTTTGGTACATAGATTGCCCCATATTGAGAGGAAGAAACACTATTGCTTTTTTTGGTGGGGGGTCAAAGGTCACCTGGCGAGTCACTCGGGGCGTCAAATCTCTGAAAAACCTTGTTAACACAATATCTTGAGGTAGGAAGCGTTGGATGAATTTCATACTAATTTGTATTGTAGATGCGTTATGGAGTATCGAGGACAGAACCCTATTCATTTTTGGTGGGAGGTGAAAGGTCATCTGGGGTCACCGGGGGTCAACACCTTGAAAACTTCGTTAAACACGATATCTCAAGAACGGGAACACACTGACAGTTCTCTTCAAACTTAGTACATAAGACTGCCCCATATTGAGAGAAAAAAAACCCCTATTGTTTTTGGTGGGGGTCAAAGTCATCTGGGGTCACGGGGGTCAAAACTCTGAATGAAAACCTTGTTAACACAATATCTTGAGGTAGGAAAGCTTGGATGAATTTCATACTTTGTATGTAGATCGCGTTATGGTTATGAGGAAGAAACCCTAGTCAGTTTTGGTGGAGTGTGAAACGGTGCATCTGGGGTCACCAGGGGTCAAAACCCTGAAAACTTTGTTTAACACGATAATCTCAAGCAAAGGGAAGCTCTCGACAGTTCTCAAACGTTGGTACATAGATGCCCCATATTGAGAGGAAGAACCCTATTGGTTTTTGGTGGGGGTCAAAAGTCACCTGGGGTCACGGGGGGTTCAAAACTACTGAAAAACCTTGTTAACACAATATTCTTGAGGTAGGAAGGTTGGATGAATTTCCATACATTTGGTATGTAGGTGCGTTATGGTATGAGGATAGTACCCTATCATTTTTGGTGGAGGTGTGAAAGGTCAATCTGGGGTCACCGGGGGTCAAACCTGTGAAAACTTTGTTAACACGATATCTCAAGAAGGGGAAGCTCTGACAGTTCTCAAACTTGCGTACATAGGATGCCCTATATTGAGAGAGGAAGAACCCTATCCGTTTTTGGCGGGGGTCAAAGGTCACCCTGGGGTCACGTTGCTGGGGGTCAAACACTCTGAAAACTTGTTAACACACAATACCTCGAGGTATGAAGCCTGGATGAATTCATACTTTGTTATGGTAGATGCGGTATATGGTAAAGAGGAAGAACCCTATTACTTTTGGTGCTGGAGGTGAAAGGTTCATCTGGGTCACAGGGGTATGTCTAACATCCTGAAAATCTTGTTAACCACAACTATCTTGAGTACAAAGCTTGGATGAGATTTCACTTCTTTGTATGTAAATGACGTTTATGGTAAAGAGGAAAGAGCCCTAGTGTTTGTTTGGTGGAGTCCAAAGTTCAGGGGGAGGGGGGGGTCCCCAAAAAATTTTGGGAGTCACCAGGGGTTCAGACCATAGAACAAACCTTGTTAACTGATATCTTCAGGTAGGAAGCTTGGATATAATCTCATACTTTGTTTGTAGATGCCTCATAGGTAGAAGGAAAGGAACCTATTATCTTTTGGTTGGGGGTTCAAAAGGCCATCTGGGGTCACCGGGGGGGGTGAGGTGAACCCTGAAAACCTGGTTACACACAATATCTCAAGGAAGGAAGCTTTGGAATTAAGTTTCATACTTTGTATGTTGATGTGTTATAGTAAGATTGAAGAATCCTATCATTTTTGGTGGAGGTCAAAAGTTCATTTGGGGTCACTGGGGGGGTTTAAACTCTGAAAATCTTGATTAACACGATATGAGGTAGGAAGCTTAGATAGATTTTCCATACGATAGTATGTAAATGCATTATAGGTGAGAAGATGAATCCTATTGTTTTTAGTGGAGGTCAAGGGTCATCTGGGGTCACCAGAGGTCCAATTGTCTGAAAAAACCTTGTTCAAGACGATATATCTCCAGGTAGGAAGCTTGAATAGATTTCATACTTGGTAAATTGATGTGTTATAGTGAGAAGATGTACCCCATTGTTTTCGGGTGGAGTTGGAAAGGGTCATCTAGGGGTCACCAGGGATCAAACACTGAAAACCTTGTTAACACAATTTCTCAAGGGAGAAAGGCTTGGATAGCTTTTATACTTAGTTATGTGCGATGTCGTTACGCGTGGAAAAGATGGACCCTATTGTTTTTGGTGGAGGTCAAAGGTCATCTGGGGTCACCAGAAGTAAAAAAAGCAAACATTTCCCAAGGAATTCCCAAGACTAAATAGGAATTACAAAAACTTTATTTTTCCAAAATGTTAAGATAGCCATTTTGACCAAATTGACTTCTGAAATGATATGGGACATTCGATTGGCTTTACTTTTGTGAATTATGTAACATGATAATATCATCGAAAACCTCAATGCATTTTTGCATTCTCGGTTTAAGTACATAGACAAACAGGCACTGAGGAACCAAAGGAAACCCAAACCGTGAGCCGGATGCTAAAACGTAACCGTGACCTAACGCACCCAACATGTGAAATCGCCAACGAATCGCTCTCCAACCATTCCACAATACCCAGGCAAAGGAAACGAAACAGTCTTTGTCACCGCAACAAACAGAAACCACCAACACCACTACATCCACCATCATCAGACGATCAAAAAACGACAAGGCCAAAACAACACACGCCCAAAAGCAAACAAACACACCCAAGGCAACAACACTAATGGACAATCACAGCGCGGACAGGATAAGGGGCGTGGGCGTTTGGATATCGGCGTTCCGCTGGTCCTGACCTCGCCACAGGCTCAAATCACTATTTACCAGTTTATTTACAGTATATACAAGACTATTTACAAGCCAACAAAACCAAAAGCTGTCCGCAAAAGAGATCGAACGAGCCCGGGAGTGGGGGGGGGGGGTCGGGAAACGTACACTTCTCATTCGGGAACCCAAACTGAACTGGGCACAATAAGCCGCAACCTTGCCCAAGGGTGCCCCCGACGAGCAGATGTAGGGCAAGAGGGTAACCTCATTATCCCCACACTTAAACAAGCTCCACAATCGGATGCAGTTTAAAGTCCTACCCAGTTCCATAAATTTACTAACAGAATCTACGGTTTATTCCAGTAATCCCGTTAAAGTTTAAGTGCCTCAAATCTCTTCCAAGAAGAGTGGTTACCTCAGCCCGTTGATCACCAATGGTGCTTTGAATTCATCCAATAAAATGTAAGCACATTTAGATAAATCGTTTGCTGGTTTGTTTCATTCATCCTTTGAAACTTCTAGAGAACGGAAAAGGATTGCCATGCGTGTGGATGATGTTGGCTTAGTCCAGTGCCGTTGGGTCTTTGTTTGTAAATTTCTGCTTATAATTTTTTCTGCTCACCACTTACCCTCACTTTCAAAGTTCTGGTGTGACCACTGCATATGATGTCACTTGGACGAAAGATATAACTGTATAATGTCAGCTACAAGTTGGTTGATTCTCCAGCCCGAATCCATTTACCCAGTGTGCATTATAAACACACACTTTGACATATTCACAAATAAGGTGCAACTACATTTTAAAGGTGACCATCAATCGCGCCTTTTTTACGGTTAGTCGGCACAATCGGCCTTGGCAGTCGGCAAAATTGGTTCTCACACCCCATTGAAAAAGAAGTCTAACAACATGCATTGTACGAACAGTACTAGCCACCTGTAAAAAACTATACCAGCACGATGACTATAAAATAATGTCAACATCATCCACACGCATGGCAATCCTTTTCCGTTCTCTAGAAGTTTCAAAGGATGAATGAAACAAACCAGCAAACGATTTATCTAAATGTGCTTACATTTTATTGGATGAATTCAAAGCACCATTGGTGATCAACGGGCTGAGGTAACCACTCTTCTTGGAAGAGATTTGAGGCACTTAAACTTTAACGGGATTACTGGAATAAACCGTAGATTCTGTTAGTAAATTTATGGAACTGGGTAGGACTTTAAACTGCATCCGATTGTGGAGCTTGTTTAAGTGTGGGGATAATGAGGTTACCCTTTGCCACAGCTGCCTCCGGGGCACCCTTGGGCAAGGTGCGCCTGTATTTGCCCAGTTCAGTTTGGGTTCCCGAAGAGAGTGGACGTTCCCGACCCCCCCCCCCTCCCGGGCTCGTTCGATCTCTTTGGGAGTTTTGGTTTTGTTGCTTGTAAATAGTTGTATATACTGTAAATAGACTGTAAATAGTGATTTGAGTGTGGCAGGTGGACCGCCCCCCCCCTTATCCTTCCGCGCTGTGATTGTCATCGTGTTGTTGCCTTGGGTGTGTTTGTTGCTTTTGGGCGTGTGTTGTTTTGGCCTTGTGTTTTTTCGATCGTTGATGGTGGGTGTGTTGGTGGTTTCTGTTTGTTGGCGGTGACAAAGACTGTTTCGTTTCCTTTGCTGGGTGTGGATGTTGGGAGCATGTTGGCGATTCTGTGGGTGGTTGTCGGTTACGTTTTGCTCCGGTCCGGTTTGGGTTCTTTGTTCCTCAGTGCCTGTTTCTATGTACTTAAAAAGCTCTCTGTTAGTAAATTTATGGAACTTGTTAACAAGCTGACTGCAGCCTTAATGTATCAAGTTTTGAAACCCTTGGGACAGCAAACCACATATGTACTACTGAAGGTGGATCCGTATGTAGCAACAGAAGGGTATAGGCTATGCCACTGTGTGACTTTGTACACTCTCTTGGTGAACTTAAGGCATCTCCTGCATGTGAGCATACAAGGCTATAATGTGTAATCAGAACACTCCCTGTGCATGCTTTGAAATGTGAGCAACTCCGCATCTTTTGAATTTGATGTCAATCAAAGAGCAGTCACATATGGAAAATTTTGGTTTCCCCTAACCAAAATGTACTTGGGGGTAATTAATGCCTGTCTTTAAGTCTTGGAAAATTGTGCGAGAAAGAGGGAAGGGGTGGTTTACTCCAAGTAGCGCCACCACTAATTATATGTCAAGAGAAAAATGAATAAAGCAAATTTTGTAAAGGCATGTGACCCATTCTTGAGTCACAGTCGATACGGCATATTTGGCACAAAAAACACCGCCTGACAAGACAGGAAGGATGTGACAAAGTACACCCAAAATATCATGTATGATATTTCGGTATACTTTCGGCCAAAGCAATATCGCATAATGACAACACAAGGTAACCGTCTGCGCGCGAAGCGCACCCAAATATTTGGCAATTATGTACTCTACGTGCTAAAGAAATCCTAGACTTTCCCTGGGTTTTTGCATTGGTTTCAAACAGCACAATCTACTCATCACAGGCGTAGGAGGCGGGGGGGGGGGGGGGAGGCTGCAGCCCCAACCAAATATTTTTGTGAAATTCGGGCACTATGCTGAGAATTTTTCGGGCACCTACTGAAAGAAAAATAATGCAATGATGTAGCTAAAGGTAATCAATAGTTAAAAAACTTCCTTGGTAATTAAAATTAAGTTCTGATTTGAATTACACTAGCACCTATATATTTGGTATTAATTCAACAGTGTGTTTTTAATGATTAAACTTATATTATGATTATCAGTGGTGTATTTAGGGGGGCCACTGGGCCATGCCTCCCTGAATGATGCCGATTTCTTTTTCTTTGTAGTACTTAAATATATAATTTTTTAACACAAATTTTACTTCAAAGGTAGCATATGTATCACCAGATTGCATGTAAGGACACCTAATTTTTCAACTTATATTATGATTATCAGTCCTGTATTTAGGGACATTGGGCCATGCCTCCCTCATTGATGCCGATTTTTTTTTTTTGTTTCTTTTTAGTATCTAAATGCGTATTTTTTTAAACCAAATTGTACTTCAAAGGTAGCATATGTGGCACCAGATTGCATGTAAGGACACCTAATTTTTCAAAAATTTTCAAAGGGGAGGAGGACACCACCTCCCCTTAGACCCCTCCCCCAGGCCGGCAATCACACAACACAATGCATGCTTTCCACCCCTTTGGGGAAATAAAAAAAAACTTATTACCAATATGGAAAGGGGAGAAACATGACAAATTATTGTATGTAATTGGCAAGCGGTGTGATAAAAACGACACATATATACATTAACATGTTGAACGCGCGTGGAGCACACGGACTTTGGGGCGAAAATTTTTCGGGCAAGTCTTTACAGCCCCCCCCCCCCCCCAATCAACTTCGGGGCTCTTACGCCTGTGCTACCCTTATATGGTAAGAAGACAATAAGGCAAGACAAAAAAACGTAGAGAACCTTGCCACGCGCGTAAATATTCCTTACATTGTCTAACCTTTAAGTCGTGGACAGGTAGTATATTGGTAGTATTTCTTCAGTGGTAAGCACTTTTTTGTCCTCCATTTATTCAAACAACTTCGAGAATTGATTCAATGTGCATAATTGTTATATATCTCCTAATACTGTAACACATATAACATAAACGAATATATCATTCTAAAATCTTTTAGTTCTTTGAGTAACTTAATACATTTAATTATAAGTTTGGGTTGTATATCTTCTATATTATAGACGTGGTGGGAAATTCGGTACGAGTTCCTCGCGGGTCACAAGGTCAAGTGTACCATGACAACGGGCAACGTGTTTAGCTCTGCATGCTCAGTATGCAACACCCGCACCCAGGGACACTGTAAGCGTGGTACTCTTCACCTTTGACCCATTCCCATATTGCATTGCGTGGAAACATTTCCCAACTCGTCTATTCCTAATGTGCGTGTTCATATACAAAAAGGTACACCATAACAATTCGCCAAGTATCCAAAATGATCGGGAGAAAATGCCTCAACGAAATAGTATGTTCTTGCAAATCAATATATTACCAAATTTACATTGGATTTTCTTTTGGAATCGTAGGACTATATGAAGTATTTCATGTCCAATATTCAAAAGTTGTAAGGTTAGCTAACACCATTTTCAAAACCTAACACAAAGTATACTATGAGAGGGCACAGCGAGTCGAATCTTGGCGAATGTATAGATAAGCGAACAGAAACAGGCACTGATTACGGAATTCATCAACCTTGAAAGGAAACATTAGTAGGTGCAAAATGGATATTAGAACATCCAGAAGAGTAACAGTCCATTCATCATGCAGACTGAAAGTTGACTGGTATATGGAGGACTGGAGAACAAAGGCACAAAAAAACAAGTCAATCCACTCAGATGAGGACAAACAATCTAAAAACTTCTCACATCCATCACGCTTGGATACCCGCTTTGACAACTTTCTCTTTTCGGCAAGGTTTACTTTGGTTAGATCATCCACTATAAAATAGTTTCCACCATTCAAAGTCTCTCTGACATTTATCGGTGTTTCCACTTTATGCTGATAAAACGACACTTTGACCAAATATGTCTGGATCTGCCTCTGACCGGTTTTCCACCACGATGGACCCTTTTAATGCTGGAGTTTGGGATGCCAACTTTTTCAAGAACGCAGGATGCAATTTTCAAACAGTCTTCATTATGAGCATGTTGGTATCCGACAATACGAATATTATTCCGTCTAGAAAAACGCTCTTGTTTATCAATTTAATTTTAAGTGTTCGTCACGTGATATTTCAAGCTCGGCAACTTTGATTTCCAGTGAGTCACACTTTTTCTCTAGCCTAACCATACATTCTTCTTCTTTAAGGTCTCAATACTTTTCTTATGTTCATTTAGAGCCTTGGTGAAATCTTTTCTTACTAGCTATCTTTTGAAGTTCGCTTGTAATCTTATGTATGGCAGTGTCCAAAGCTTTGGTGAAATCTTCTTCGGTGCCTGCATAATAGGCTAGGAGTTAGACTAGAAGAGGGTGTTTCCTCCTCTGCAAGCTGTCTTCTTTTCTTGATACGTAGGCTACCTTTTGGTCTTCCTCGACGTCTTCTACTCTCCATACAATTTCATAACATCATTAAGGGCATCTTGAACATGTTCGCAGGCCAGATATCTTGGAAGAAAAGCGTAAAAAGTGTAAATATCTTGAGCCCAAGAATGAACACACTAGTTACTCTGACATCTCACCTTTGACCCAATGGTAAGCACGTATGAGGTTCGACTGTTTCTTGGATTAAGTACAAAATTATCGGATCGGGAAGGTACAAGGGAGACAACTGAAAGACAGAAATGTGAAAAATAGGGTGAAAACTATGAGACAATAGGCTGCAACAGTTCAATTTATTGCCATAGCATATTTGGCATGATGTAAATACTTGATGTACCGTGTTTAGTCATATTAGTTAGGGCGTAAAAAGGCAAAACAGAAGCGAACATTAGGGATACAGAGTAGAATTTATAACTGTTGAGGGAATAAATAGGTCAACTTCACAGCGAATGAACCTCCCTAGGGGCTGAACTTGCTTTGCGTTGTATGAATCGTCTGCCCACAAGATAATCATATCCATAGGCATAGGAGGTCAAGTTGATTGGGGGAGGGGGGCTGTAACGACTTGCCCGAAAAATATAACCAAAAATTTCCGCACGCTCCACGCGCTTTCGACGTGTTAATGTACATATCATAAAGGCATGCACCGGTTATCACACGGCATGCCAATTAAATACAATAATTTTCCGTGTTACTACCTTCCATATTGGTTTTAATTCTGGCGGAAGTCGTTTCATTAATAATGATTATAATCAGTGGTGTAGCCAGGACTTCTCTTATGGGGGTGGGGGGGGGGGCAGGCATTATGTTGTATGGCGACGGCCTGGGGGAGGGGTTTAAGGGGAGGAGGTTTCCCTCCCCTTTGGAAATTTTTGGAAAATTGGGTGTCTTTACATGCAATCTGGTGCCACATATGGTACCTCTGAAGTAAACTTTGTTGTTAAAAATTTACGTATTTTAGGTAGAAAAAATCGGCATCAGAGAGGGTAGGGCATGGGCCAGTGGACCCTCAAATATACACCACTGATAATCATAATATGAGTTAAACCGTTAAAAGCAGACTGATGAATTAATAACCGAATAAATAGGTGCTGGTGCAATTTAAATCAGACCTTTATTTTAATTACCAAGGAAGTTTTTTAAACTATTGATTACCTTTAGCTACATCATTGCATTATTTTTCTTTAAGGTAGTGCCGGAAAAATTCTCAGCATATTGCCCGAATTTTTGGTTGAGAGCTCCAGCCCCCAGCCACCTCCCCGCCTCCTACGCCTGTGATCATATCTCCCGGTCTGGGATACCGTAAACATGAAACAGATAAAAGAGAACAATTTAAGATGAAATTTCAAACTTTTATTAAAATTGTAAAGGCTACGTATGTTATCGTTACATGGAAGCCGGTTTCTTTTTGGCTTTAAGAATCCGCACTTTGATACAAAACCTACCCATTTCGACAGTGCGCAGAACCGGCGTGCGTATAGTTTGGCGAAATTTCGAACAAAATCTGCAGGACCTCTGATGAATTTTGCAATAAAATGAATTGTGTGTAGTGATTCACATCCAACTGGTTATGGTCAGTGCATTCCCCTGATAATCTGATTGCCCAATGAAATTTACTTTACATTTGGGACTTGTCTCTCGCATCGTTTAGATATATTCAGACATTTAAGCTGTTTGCAAAGACCATCGTGCTTAGAGTAGTCATAACGTTGCACAGTATTGCAGTTAGGGTACTGAAAACGGTTTTCCCCTGTGCAGACTCAAGTATTTAAAGGAAACTCTGTGGGATACTATATAAGCAGTACCTATGGCTACACGAATCGTTGAACACAGAGGACCGACGACGAGCTAGAATACATCGCACGAAGCCCCTAAAATTTGCCCATGTTTCTCGAAGAATAACTCTCAAAAATGCCATCCTATAAAAGTCGTCGTAAAAAGTTTGGTTGCTTGTTTTAAGTGCCACGCCGAAATGTTTTTTTTTTTCTTCTCCCTTCTCCCTTTGTTTGCTGTATCCCGGGAGTAGATGTACAGACTGATCGTCGATGTGTGGACTGACCGTCCAGTCCTGAGGGAGCCATCGGCCCAAGTATGTAATTGATCTAGTTTAGCTCTTATTGAGGGTACCCATTCTTCTCTTTGCGCACTGGGCAATCTTTACAGCTCTTCAAGTCAGCTATTTCACAAAACACTAAATCATCACTAAACTCAAGTTTGTATATTGTGCAAAATATTCTGTGACACACTGGCGTAACAAGCGGGTGGACTGGGTGGACAATATCCAGGGGCCCGGAGGGTTCAGGGGGCCCCCAACCAGATGGACAAAAAAAATCTCAAAAATCGTAACTCTGCCTACCGTCTAACCACCCACCGCAGACCCGAAAGGAACCACAAAGTTATCAACAACTGCAGAACTGTTTTTGAAGAACCAGGCAAGAATGGGATACGAGATTGAACAGGATCTGGTGCGCGCAAGGTCTCTCTCTTACCCCGTACCTCCCCTTGGAGATTAGAGGAAAATGAATTTATGCGAGGAAAATGCATTTATGCGTTTATTATACCATTGATTTGGGCCCCTCGCTTTCTCTTGTCCATGAGCCCCGAGGGTCTTGCTACGCCGCTGCTGTGACAGCAACGTTGGGGCTGAACCATTCACATCCCAATTTTTGACATTGTCTCGGGCAATTTTGTATGTTTTAACCCAAAAAGTATTCATACTTAAAATACATGGGCACTGCAGCCCCTGCCCCCTCCCCGTTGCCTCGGCTCTGGACAGTCTATGATGCCTTACAGACGTAAGGCTTTGATTTGTCAAAAGTTGCATGGTGACTGTACGGTACAATATTCAGAACTGTTGTTGTTAACAATTTTATCCCCCTCCCCGTCCCTCCGTCAGGGACGCTTCCCTTCCTGTGAGAGAAACCCTGGCCCCACCTTGACACGGGCCAAAAAGCGGCCCTTGCGGCGATTATGCAATCACCATAGTGCCGTCCAGTCAGCCGGTGTCACGAAAGGCTTTGGGCGGACCTCACCCACCAGTTGCCCAATTTTTGTCTTTCTTTTGGGATATTTTTCCTACTCTGTCCACTTCGATGAGAAGGTGGCGTACCACCGTTATTTGCTGTCGTTGCCTTACACACTAAACTGGAGGTGTTCTTCTATGTTTTTGATATTCTAATTTATGATACCGTTTCATAACGTTAATCAAGTCTGTTCTACATGAGTGACATTACTGAAAAACTAACATCGCCAGTCCCTAGACAGTACTTCTAGTTTTCAGAAAACTTTTTCACAGAATTATTTCTTATGTAGTATTGCCCTTAGATGAGGAGTGTAAACCGTGACGAATGCGCGCGGAAGCGCAAAATAAAAAATACTGTTTTTCATTACAACAGTTCAATCCAGACTCTGCACAGAGATTCTTTCAATTTCCAAACAAAACATGTCTACCAAAAAAGTAATGCTGAATTTAGCCGCTAAATCTTTAGATTTAATTAAAATATGTCTTCCAAAAGTACAACGTTCCGCTGTGTTATTTCTCTGCCCTCACCATGGTTTGAGCTGAGGATAAAAAATGGATACGCCCTAAATTTCAGAATAACTTATTCTTATGCACAAGCGTGTCATTACAGTTTCGTCTATCATGCATCAGTCACCAGTATAAGATAGATTTAGCATTTTACATGGTCATAAATCATAGAAAATTGCACTCTACTAACTTTGTCACCAGAGTTTCTCATCTATCACGAGTCCACGAGTGTTTCACAGAAAATTTGACATCACAAACGCTCTAGACTGATGGATAATGCCCTCTAAAGCAGTTTTCACTGTAGTTCAACGCAGTCCATCATGCGTGTGGCCCCAAACATGGTGGAAAGGGACATTAAACTGAAATCAGGGTTCAAAGGGCTGCCAAGATGGCCCTGTTAATCATCCACTGATCTATAGGGCGGTTTCATGCTCGCAAAAGTCAATCACCGCAACCAAGTGTTTGTTTGTTTTATTGTTGCTATTTCCTTTTATTCTCTTACATTAGGTTGTCTTACCTCTTTTAATCTTTTATACTTTTCTTATTTCTTTTTGTGGCACCTTCTATATTTTACCGGCTGAAGTCGTATCCCTGTTTTATGCTAATGTTTTGTGGTAATGTTTCATTCCGTCTTTCTTCCGGTGTAATTTGTTCTTATACCAACTTTACATGTTTACCACTTCATACTTATTTCGTTTACTTTGTACCAAGTGTCCCGTGGGAGAACAGTCCCATGGGACTGAACGGTTACCCAGGTTAAAGACGGTTTAAAAAATACACATAAAAGTGCTGGAGGGCAAACAAACACACTTGTATGCTGTATCATGTACTAAAGCAATGCTTGGTAGTGGTGCTTGGCACATTTGTCCTCCACAACAATTAGCATGTCCAATGAATTTGACCATTTGACCTTTGGAGCAAGCTCCCTCTACCATTAATAAACATAAAACCACAGTGGCCATCATTCGGAATTTTCATCAGACAGAACCAGCTCAGTCATAATAACATAATGGGTGCAGCAAAAAAAGCAAAGGTTCATACAGCGTAACCTCCTTTTGAATATCAAAGGAACCGGAATCAATGATAAAAAGGGGGACAAAAAGGGGGTGGGGATATTGTGATAATGACGTAATCATGCTTCTTATGTTATCCCAATATTCATATGGAATTGGTTTAATTTGCAAACAACCTCAGTTTCTGCATTGCATGAGGGTGGAAGATCGACGAACCAGCACTACTTCACAAAGGGGGTTCGATATCAAAGGAAGGTTCGACTTAAAAAACGAACCCAGTGACGAACCAATCCCCTCCCCCAACGTACGGGCCTTTTTATCCACAGTTGTTAAATATAGGACGGAAATCGCATTTGCGGCAGTCTATAATTGTTTTCTGGGAAAGGGTAAGAGACGTGTGTATGCTGAGGGATGTTTTTCGGATTGCATGGCCCGATCCAAGGGGGCCTGAGGGGCGTATTCCCCCTTATTTTTGGTAAAGTGATGATTTTTGTAACTGGATTTTACATCTCCAAGCCGATCTTTTTGCACCATGCACTTTCTGCAGACAGTTACGCCCACCCCCTTTCTCATATTCCTGGATCCGGCCCTGGATTGAACTGATGTTAAGAGTGGCAGGCCCGTAGCCAGACGAGGTGCTGAAGGGGGGGGGGCGAAAAAGCTTCTGGGGGGCGAAAATTTTCCAGAGGGGGCGAAACATACTAAAATGCATTACAGCAATGGTAATTTTTGATCTTCTAGGGGGCGAAAAATTTTCCAAGGGGGCTTCACCACCCCCGCCCCCCTTGACTACGGGCCTGAAGAGTGGTATACCTGAAAGGAGTGTTGTAGGCCCAACCTTGTTCTTGGCGTGTATTCATGACTTGCCGGATGTTATTACGGGGTGCTGGATTAAGGTTTTTGCGGATGATACTAAGCTCTATAAAAAGCGGTTCTGAGGAGGATTGTGACTTACTGCAATAGCTATTGATGATGTTTTTGACTGGTCAGTAACTTAGCAGATTCGCTTAAATTTCATCCCGATAAGTGCCAGATTCTAAGGTTGGGTAGAACTGCTCTTACTTTGACTTATTCTATGGGGGTTATGTTGGTGCTAGACACAGTCTTGAGAATAAGATCACCATGGTGTTCTTCTTGATAATGAGCTAGCTTTTCGAGATCATATTTCTGGTATTAGTATTGCCGAAGCGAATGGTATCTTGGGTGCAATTAGAAGAACTTTCCTATTTCTGGATGGTTCTTTACTTTTGTTGCATAAGTTCATTGTGAGTCCTACTATAGAGTATGGTATTCCAGCCTGGTCACCTTTTGGGAATGATATTGATCAAACTGAGTTTGTATAAAGGCGTGCAACTAAATTGGTCCATGGCCTTAGGGAAGTTCCTTACACTGATAGGTTACATAACGGTTAGATTATTTTGCTTTGTAAAAGGTATACTGGAGGCTCCGTTGTAATATAATTTATCTGTATAAGTATTTGACTGGTTTTAAGTCAGCAAATGTTACACTTTTTCAGAGAGTTTGTAATGAAAACGTAGACATAGGTTCTTTGCTGGACAAAAGTCAGAAAACATAGACGTTTAGAACTCGCTCCCAGCTCACATCGTGACTGCACCGTCCTTAAACGGATTTAAGTCAAGCTTTGACAGATATTGAAACGAAGCAATTTTTACTTTGATTACAAGGCGGATATGATGGCCAACTAATTGCTGAGTGACTGAATGGCTTTCGACCAACAACATCCTTAACTTGGCGTGATAACGAAGCCTAAACTTCATAATAGAGGCTCTTCACGTTATAATAGTCCCGCCGGGTACGGAATTTTGGGGATATTTGGGGAAGTTTCCATAGAAATCATGAAAAATGAAAAAAAAAAAACTAAAGTTCAGGTTGGGATCAAGGTTAGGGGGTAGGGTAAGCAATTGTAATTGCCCCCATTCGTCCTGGGAAAAAAGTACGCGTCCTGGGTTTAGCTGTACCGCCATTTTGGACTTTAAACTTATTCAGAGCTGTCAACTCTCACGCATTCAGCTTGAGAGTCACGCATTCCGGCGCAATCCCACGCTGTCACGATGAAGCAACAGTTTCTCACGCAATGTCTCAATATGGTGTAAAAAATTCCACTCATAACGCAAACGATGTGTCGGGTGTCGGTCAAACGCCAGCCATCGCGCTAGGCTGTGTTTCTCCAAATGATCACAGTCAGCAGTAACCCAGCAAACAAGCCCAATTGGGGCCCAACTGGGTTTTACCTGGGCTGCTTGGGCTTAAGTGGGCTTGGGTTAACGGTGGGCTTTTATTAGGGCCCTCATCGGGGCCCAATTGGGCTCAAATAAATAATAGGGTTTAAACTCAGTTGTGAAACATTGTATTGAAATGAAAATTGTTTCTTTTTTATTTTATGAAGTTAGTTAGCTTTTAAACAAAAGGAATAAATACATTTTTTTTCTTGGGCTTAGTTGGACTTGAGTTTAGGGCCCTCATCGGGGCCCAATTGGGCTCAAATAAAAAAGGTGTTTAAATTCAGTCGTGAAACATTGTATTGAAATAAAAATTGTTTCTTTTTTATTTTATGAAGTTTATTAGCTTTTAAACAAAAGGAATAAATACATTTTTTTTCTTGGGCTTAGGTGGGCTTGAGTTTAGGGCCCTCATCGGGGCCCAATTGGGCTCAAATAAAAAAAGTGTTTAAACTCATATTGATGGGTTTCCCAAACCAGAGGAGCCCAAACAGGAACCGATTGGGGCCCAGCTGGGGAAACACATTCATGTATGAATGGTATTTCACTCTTCTAAAGTTCCTATTGTTAACTTTTTGTAGCATTGGCGCTTTTAGGTTAAAGGTAGGCATGCGTATTTAAAATTAAGTTCATCTTCGAAGTTTATTTTGTTTTAATGGGCTCTAGCCTGGCTAAAGCTGGGCTAGCCCAATATGTTTGGCCCAGCTGGGGCCTAGCTGGGGCCCAGATGGGCCCAATTAGGAAAATTTTCAAAATATAATTTCATTAAGGTGATTAAGTCTTTTTGCTTCAGAAAATGTATGCCCTAGGAATTTTATCATAAATCTTTTTTTTTCTTTGCTAAACATGTGGGAATTTTTGGCAAAGACAATTTGAGAAAAGTATCTGTTTAAAATAATGTGATATTATTGGAACACCAGGTTTATATACCTTTCATCTTAGTGGAGCATTCCAAATTTTTCAAAGAAAATTTGTGTTTATCACTTAATGCAGGTCTAATTGAAATAAAGTGAAGCTGACAATGGTGAATTCTTGCAGAAAATCATATTTCTCAATTTTACAATACAACATAAAGAAGGAGAAATTGAAATATCATGAAGAAAATTGCATTCTTAATCTTTAATAATAACAAACAAGTGTCACTGAATATATATAATAGCCAAACCAAACTATTTAATTAAATATGAACATTCCAGTAATATCCTACTACCTTTGAAAGTGGCTGGCATTAGCAATGTCGGTAGCTTTTAAGGCTTGTACTGTAGAAGGAAAGTTACCTCACATTTTCCATTGCTAACCCAGCTGGACCCCCAAGTGGGACCGACCTCAGCTGGGGTAGCCCAGTTGGGGCCCGACAAGCCCAGCTGGGCTAGCCCAGTTGAATCCCACCTGGGAACACCTGACAAACACGGATTTGCCCCAGCATAAGCCCAGCATGTAGCCCAGCAGGGGCCCAGTTGGGCCCGAATACAGCCCAGATGGGCTAGCCCAGTTGGGGGCCCAACTGGTTTTGATCGGTTAGCCCAATTGGGGCCTAATTAGGGTCCACACTGGACAAATTTGGAAAGCCTTACCTGGGCCCGATCATGGCCCACTCTGGCCCTAGTTGGTCAGCCCAATTGGGTCCACATTGGGGCTGGCTGACAAAACTTGTTGGGGCCCAATTGGGCAGCCTAAATTGGGCCCGATCGGTAGCCCTATTAGGACCCAATTGGGGCCCAATCTGGTGTGTTGTCTGGGAAGCTGACAAAGAAGTACATTGCTAATAAATAGTAACATGCATAGTCCCAGGAACGAATTATTCCCTCATTTACAATGGTTTTCACTGGGTTTCGTTCCACATCCTTTATCAGGATATATTTATATTCGATTTTAGGCTGTCAGCAATGCATATACCAATTTTTCGTAGGCCTATTTATAATGTGTAGGCTACAAAATGTCCCCTTAAAAATTTACGGGAGTATGAAACATCTGAAAACTGGCAATTCTGGGCATGCAGTAATGAGGTACGGGAAGTGCCATTTCCTGCAATCTAGGGGTATTTTTGGCAAAAAGTCCTCCTGGCGGACGCTCCGCGGGAACCGATGATCGTGCTCCGCGTCAGTTGTCTCCCAGCGAATCTCATTCTCACTAGTCTCCCAGCGAATCTCTCTCTCTCACCTCTCAGCTAGGTCACTAAAAGTTGACAGCCCCGACTTAATGCACGCGTTACATGCACATACACTGTGTACACACAGTATCGGGCAAAAGTAAAATGCTTTGTTCTTCTTTCCAGCTTGAAGAAAGTTAGCTAAACTACCAGGGGACTGAGAGTTCCATTTGTTGGGTTTGTAACGATCACATAGGTTACGAAATACGTTATCGTAATCTTTATAGAACTAAACTCGCTCACTCCAGTGAGCACTGCAGTGTAATCGCAGTGTAATGTAATGCTCTCCTATCGGCAGCTACCATCCTCAGACTGTTACTCCATCGAAATCTTATCCTTCAGACAATGCCACGAGAAATTATTCGGGAAAAAGAACTGCCTTTAGGTACCTTATGACCAAAAGTCTCGATATAGACAAATTTGGCGAGAAAAATGCAGTAATCATGAAAGAAACTCAAGTTGTTTGTTCGAGCTAGGAGATTTGTGACATACCTTTCCGTCTATATAATACATAGTATGGGGTATACTATACAACGTAAGGGGCGCCTGTGCCATGCAGAGGGAGGGGAACCTTTTTGCCACATTGCAGCAATTTTCTATAATGGTGGTGCGCCATAAGTCACCTGTATACGCATTGGTGTAGAGACGTAAATGTTGTACTTGCATTTTCGATCTACCGAAGTTCTTTAATCACGTGACTTAACTTTTCACCATTGACAAAGAAGAAGTAGGTCAAGCACGGCCGACCAAAACTTAGGTAAGTACTTCCTCTTTTGAATGACAAGGCAGTGGATTCCACGTAAATTGCATTTTGCGATGTTGGCTTGTCGTACGTACAGGTTGACCAGGAAGCAAGTGTCGATACCGTACCTTCGCGTAAGTTAGCACATAGCCTAGCTACTAGTTACACAATGGTACGTAACCTTAGCTGGTTTGGCAAAGACATTATAGACTATGTAGAGGAAAGCGACCATGAGTGAAAAAAGAACTCTGGGCCTGGTCAAGAAGTTGGAATTCAGAAGCAGACAGTTTCCGAAAAAGTTGCAGACTGTCTCAGCGTTCCTATCTGTTGCTTAGGGCTCCAGAAATAACGTATTGTCGTTCTTTGCCCCAGCAGCTTACTGCTTTGCCTAGCCTATAGGCCTATGCCTTGCCTAAGTTAGGCTAGGCTAGACTTGTGTAAACTGTACAGTTTACGGTGAAATCGACTGACGAGGCAACCTTCAACGCAAAAGTAGTCTACTAAGTGCCCATGTCGACTCCTGCTTTGCCTACCATGCACGGGGTAAAGGATCATCTGACCGAATCGATTGTATTGTTGATTCTGTGCTGTTCTTTGGTTCAAACAGGTATGGATTGAAATTTCAATAGTTTTCCTCATAGGCCTACTGTTCCATGTAGGTCAAGGCCTAGGCTAGATCTATTCCTATGTAGGCTAGGTCTGTGTGCTAGAACCTTTTGCAAATAGTAATTAGGCTACAATGTATAGGGCCACCGATTTTCCGTGAAAAAAAGAGTCAATTTCCGTCACAGCAATTTCAAATTCCGTGAAAATTCGTGCAAGCAATTTGCCAAATCCGTGACTTTCTGTTTTGCATTGATTAGTGTGTTAGGCCAGTGCAGCCTAACCAGACTAAAATCCATTCACCAGCCTAACGTCTAACGGTACACATATACGTAATGGACAAAAAAAAACCCAAAACAACTTGACTTACGATTGTTTGAGTGTGGGTCCCTTCTTCTTACATAGTAAAAGATCCCGTATAAAATTATATCCAAATGATATGCAGGTACTAAATCCGATAATTATTCCACAATTGAAAGTGTAACTTGTCAGTCAGAACGTTATGATCGTTCGATCATGAACGTAACAACAGAGCAAAACATGAAACTTGAGTAATGTGCGCAACAGTTTGTTATGACACACTCATGCATAGTATACCATACATACAGTACATGATACACTATAAACAAGAATCAGCTACAGGCAACGGGATCGCGGGAAAACTTTGCAAGACTGAGCAACATTAGACCTACCGAAGGCTAGTAAATGCGCAACTCGCACCTGGTCCCACATACAGTAAGCATCGGAGGGGGTGAATTTCAACAGTTTTGTATCAGATTGTAGTCTGCTAGAGCCATCTAGTGTTACATACAGATTTTTAAACTTTTTTTTTTCATTTTGCCCTCTTCATTGCAGACTTCTTTAGCATTCTGAGAGATTTTTGAAGTTCCGTGATTTTCCGTGAAAAAATTAAAATTCCGCGATTCCGTGACAATTTCCGTGATCGCGGAAAATCGGTGGCCCTAAATGTATTATGGGGTAGATTACATATTTGTATAACATACACAATACTTTTGGACAGGGTCCGCAATAGCCGGTATCGCATCGCAGTTTGCGATGCAATTGAAGCACAGTAGCGATACAAAAATTTTAACGCCTCTCAGATTTGGGACACAAACCTGCAAATCGATTGAAGTTACTTGTACAGGTAGGCTACAAGCATTCTGACATCCACACAACGATTTGACTTGACTTCGTTGCACACTTTATTTTAACATTTCAATTTTTACCTAAATACTATCATTAAAATGAATCAATTCCCTGTATGAGTTTTTAAAAATTCAATAATTCTAGGGCTGTCAATTTCCGTTCAATCTCCTAAGCTTTAAACGGCCCGAATAAACGTCCGTTTACCGTTAAACGATATTCACATTCGGTATCAACCATGTACTGCATTATGGCTCTTTTCACCATGCATGCACAACGATGTTCACAATATGCACTAGCTTTTTAAACCTGTATGTCAAGATTTAGTAATCATTTCACAGATTTTTATTTTGTTCACCCAAATTATCAATGCACGATACTGACTGTCGAATTCGCAGTCATTAATAGTACATTTGGTACAGTGTTTCCACACTCTAAATTTACTTTTCCTGAAATGAAATCTAAAATTGCCTGAAATCGGCTTGGTATTTTCTGAAATTTTCAATAACGCTTCTTTAACGGTACTTTAGTGGCTGATCCAGGATTTTACCCTGTCAAGCCGTACGTCATCTCCATATGTCATACGCCATTTCCAGATTTCCCGAAATTTCCCGAAATAATCCCTCTTCTGGAAAATTTCCCGAAGAGCACCCAGATTTCCCGAATTTCGGGTAATTTCGGGAAGAGTGGAAGCACTGGTTTGGTATAGGGCAGAAATGTACGATACACCAATACACCGATATACCAAATACCGATACCTTCGGCCATGTCAGTGTTCTGTACAAACATTCAAGTGAAATGCCCGATGAAAGCACAATAAAGTCAGTGCATGTGTAGGTCCATAATTGTATGCAAACACCCATACATTAAGCTACGCACCTGCTCTGATGAGAAGTTGACTTACATCGCAAGAACATTAAGCTTGGTACGGGGAGCCTACAGAATTTTTTGGATCGCTGTTTTTACTGCTAAATTTCCAGTTGTTACCTCACAGTTTGCGGTAGCAGCACTGGGTGCTTTTGATGTAAAACACGTTAATTTCAGTGATTTCTCTGACTCGGGCACTAGGGTCAACAACGCACAACTTTTGATTTTGACGCACAGGCACAAAACCCCTGGGGTCAAACTGATGCACAGCTTTTCACCCCAACAATATGTAATGATATAGAAAATCTTCTTCTTCTTTCGGATCACGGTGACACATCCAAAGGACATTACTACACCGCACATGCGTCAGGGGTGCCCTAATTTGCCCTAATAAAATTGGTAATATATTGAACAGGATCTCTATGACTATCTAAACTATCAATCAAAGCAGCAGGAAGGTTATTCCAATCTTTCAGAGTACTGGGAAGAAAACTAAATTTATAACAATTAGACCGAGAGTAGAGTTGACAAAAGTGGAGGTTGTGCATCCCACGAGTTTTCCGAGTTGGATGACTGAGTTTGTCCATGGGAATATTAGCCTTACCAAAAAAACCTTTCGAGAAGAGAATAAGTCTGTTTTGCTTGGGACGATCAGCTAGCGTGGGGAGATCAAGGTCCTTCAAAATAGATGTCATCGACCCTGGCTCACGAGAAAATTCAGAGCTTACAAAACGAGCCGATCTCCTCTGGATGCTCTCTAGCTTATCTTGTAAATAAGACTGATGTGGGTCCCATACGCAACAAGCATACTCCAAAACAGGCCGAAGGAGACCCTTGTAGGCAGCTAACTTCACATCGCGAGAGCAAAATGATAAATTTCTATAAAGTATGCCCAAAATCTTATTACCCTTATTGCAGATAGACTGAATGTGCTTATCCCAGTTTAAGTCGTTAGAAATCGTGACACCTAGGTACTTTATCGAGTCAACCTTAACTAACTTCACATCGTTCAAGACATAATCGAAGTTGACCGGATTTTTTTTTCTAGCGAAAGTAATGATGTTGCACTTAGAGGGCTGGAATCTCATGCCCCAAGTCTTGGCCCAAAGACCTAGATTATGTATGTCTTTCTGGAGCAAACAACAATCATTAACATTCTCTATGACCCGATAACAGACACAGTCATCAGCAAAAAGTCTAATATTAGAGGAGTATAAATAAAGTAAAATAAAGATAAAACAGGAATAAAGTTTGTTTTATTAAACTCAAGTTTATTTTGGCCCCTTCTGTTTAAGTTGTGACTCTTGTAAATTTATTCTCAAGGGTCAGTGACTCCTGAAAAAAATGATGAGTGAAAACCCTGAATTTGTGTGATATAAAAGTGTGCCTTGTATTTAGGCATTTTACAAACGTGGCCCATGAGTTGTGTAAGAAAGATTGACACACTCAATTTTGTATTCCATTGTTTCTCAAAATGATTTGCTCACAGCTAGCATCAAACAGATATTTACTAGGAATCGAATGTGTAGTGTGCATGCATTATGTACTGCTGTATGAAACTACACACTTGTGAGCCTGTACACTTTCTGCTTATGTATAGGTAATACACGGTAGGATGGTGTGAAATAGCCAAGTAACTGCATTTGAGGGCATCTAAGTATTTCTGTTTTACCGTTCGTTTTGTGAGAGCTTGGGCTACGAGTATGGTCTAAAAAGTAAACTGAGACAGTGTGACTCAATTTGTATAGCCCTATAATGTAGTAATAAGCAGATTTGGGCTACTGCTACAAATGGGATATAATTAAAGGCATTGCATTTTGTTTTGGGGGGAATTAGCAGGTGAGAATCATGGAGTTTTATGCCATGAATGAAGAGTCACCAACTTACGACAGTCTATTTTCGAAGGCTCATTTGGTCATTAAACTGGCAAATAAACATCATTTCAATGAAAAGATATCAAAGCAAAATACGGGATAGAAAAATGCTAACCTTCCGTCATAATTTTAAAGCGGGTAATCCACTTAATCATTTGGTTGAATTTGGCATTGTGTAAACCGCCGATCCTTCGTTTAACCTTTTAAACGTTAACAATAAGTTGCATCAAATTACGAGAATATGTTTACTGAAATTGACATGTATTTTTTTAAACATATGGAGTTACTTTTTGGCCAACAACAAATCTGCTATGCAAAATTTGTGAATTGCTACACAAAATAAAAAATGCATAGCAGTTTTGCTATGCAAAACAAAATCCTTAAGGCGGATTCTGCTTGTTGCTATTGTAACTACTCGGGGACGGACATCACTGAAGTTCAATTTTATAGCTCTAAGGTATAGAGCGAAACTGTTTTTCTCTGCCATTTAAGCTACTGAACTGTAGGTAAGATGTGCAATGATATAAAGATATTCATCTGAAGTACTTTATCTGAAGAATAATAGATGACATAAATTGTTGCTATTGTAACACCCAAAGGGGACGGATGTTACAATAGCAACATTTGGTCTAGCTTATTTTAATGAACAAGTTCACAGCATTTGAGATCTGTTGGTTGTTAATGAATATGTCACTCCTAGTTTAAAACCAAACATGAGTAATCATTATAGATCACAGTATTCGGGAATTATCACAACTTTAAATTTTTCCATTTAGGGGACGGACACTAATGCCAAAAATTAGACGAATAAATGGTATTAATTGTATTCATTACATGTCCAAATTAATAAATATGATGTATAAGCTCAACAAATTATTTCAATTGTTTTGTTATTCCTTTATTATAACATTGATGTAAGTTATTGGGAGTATTGTCCGTCCCCATTTGTCACATTCTGGTTGCATTTACCCCCGCTATTTTCAAAATCTTGAATGGAAATACAAAGTAATTGTTTTTTCTATCAAAAAGCATGGTGTTGATCAGCATAATGTTTGCCAGTATAGCTCTTTCCTTCAAACACATTTTATAGGTACTTATTTTCTAATCCATATTTGGACCCCTTTATTGTGAAACATGCCTCCTACTGTATGAAAACTAATATTCGGTTTGTGGAATGTATGGAACTGTTCCTAATATTGTTTAACTCCAATGTGAAGGTTGCCATTACGGTGTGTGTACAGTGCTAGAGAAATGCAATAGACAGCGAGAAAACACAACCTTGTTGTGTATAGGACATGTTAGTGATCGGTAATCGGCATCAGCCCGATCCTGTAATTGCATATTGGTAATCGGTAATTACTGATTATGGTATTATCAGTCGAATACTAATTTCATATTATTTATTTCCATGTTTTTGCGCACACCGGGTGTAGGAGAATTATGGCATACTTTGGCAATAAAATATTGAAGGCTTATTCATTCAGGTACCAAAGCACAACATCTTACAACATCTTTGTTGTAGTTAACAAACCACAAAACTGAAAGATCTTGACAGTTTGATCTGCCCAAGAAAATGGTGTATTTTTGACACCTGTCTCAGTTTTCTTAAAACATATTGCAGAAGAAAGTAAGGTACCAGTAATAAATTTCAACTTTCTGAACCATAGGCCTATTTAGTAAAAAACCAACCTTGAATGGATTCATTTTGATGAAAGTGTGTTCCAGTTCAGCTTTGACAGTCAAACGGCTCGGCTTTTGTGTTGCTTTTGTGACATGGAGCAATTTGTACCAGGCTTGTGTTCCCAGGGGTGTGCAGAATTATTGAATGTACAGTAGTTCCCAAATATTGAAGAGTCCCCTTCCCTGACCCACCATTTTACCCCAGACCTGTGTAAACCATGCAGTTTGCTGAAGCCTATGGTGTTAGCCTAACTTGTACAAAACTTTTCAAATGAGATTTAAAGCACAGTGATGTTAGATTTAATGTGAAGCTTAATTTAAGACAAAATGATATTATGCTTTCCAAAGTCACATGATGCAACCATACTTGATTCCAGTGAATGACAATAAACATTGTAAATTGAGTATGACAACTACATACTGAATGGTGACTTCTCTCTGAATGGTGACCTCTTTCTGAATCTTGACCCCTTTGTTCCAAAGTCTTTATATTCAGACAAGTCAACATGAGGTCAAATTTAGGATAAAGGTTGTGGTGAGAGTGGTGGGGATATGAGTGTTGAAGCAGAAGAGGGAGCTGAATGCAAAAGCCGTTATCACTACTTCAGAACAGTTTCAATAAGCGAGTTTGGTAATCTGTTGCCGCATGGATTTGTGGGATACTGTACATGGGGAGTAGACAAACCAAGCTCACCACTTAGTTTACTGCATTTCCATATTTTCATGCTTCCCCAATTTTCGTGCAGCACAGTACATACATGCAGTATACCATTAAGCCTACAATCCTCGACAAAAATGATGGGACAAAACAAGCAAAACAAGCAAGCGTGAGATCGTCATCCCCTTGTTTGCATCCCCACTCCCCTGTTCAATGTTGCAGCAGACTAACATGTTCTGAGACTTCAACATTGATACAGGGAGCGGGGTGTCCCATGTACTTTTGTCGAGGATTGTCTGAAGCCTTTTTAGGTATAGGAATTACCAAATTTGGTTTTACGGTGTTTTAAAAAGAGGAAGTTGCCGATTCGTTTTTCAAGTTAGGGGTAAAGGATTAAAAATTGCAATTTTCTGACTATTGTCCTGGCTTGTCAGTATGTCATATTAATATAAAATTGTCATGAGGCTGAGCCATATAGTACTTAGCACAGAGTTTTACGTGAATTTTTCTTGATCTGAGTTCGGGGAAAGGAATGTACTTATACACAGCAGATTCATATGAGGTAGGGGTAGGCGTGGTGGATTTTTGGCTGGACGGTGTTTATTTACATTGAATGGTAACAAATTGTAATGGGAAGAAGCCAAAGAGGGCTTTTACGTTTTATTTTTCTTGATGCATCGGGAAGGGGGAGTGAGGTGAATGTATTTCACGGTATATACCAAACGGTCAACCACAAAGATTTCTATTTTTCGGGAAAATAAATACTGAATAATCATTGAAAACTACAATTTGGTTAAAGTTAAAATTCAGTGGAATCATTTCATCTAGAAAATATGACAATGTACTTAATAAGAATTGCCCTGATTTGAAACGGTTAACCATTTTTCTTCAATAAAAAGCTTTACATACAGAGGGATTTTTTTTGTAGATTTGTACGGTTGACCATCCACGTACATTGAAATAGTGTGTAGGTCAACGGTAAACCGTGCTGAGGTCAATGGTAAACCGTGGCGCTATTTAGATACGATGACAACTAGTAAAGTAGCGACAGTATGCTCTAAGTTCAACTAATAAATTTTAACAAACCTAGGCAAACAAGCAGGGCTTCCTCGCTGTTCAGTCCCGCGAATGTTCAGTGCAATTTTTACCAGTAACTATTTGACTATTTACTACCCCTCCCCATCCAAAAAATATTTCACCCCTTGCAAGCTCCCTCGCCTCTCAGTACCAATCATTTGCCTATATTTGCCTCCCCCTCCCGACAAAAATATTTTGCCCTTTGGACGATATATATCTCGCCGTCTTCAGTTCCTTGTCTAGCTATGGGCAGCAGGAAAAGTCATATATTAATCATGCATATTCGAGTTGTTCTGTTCACTGTTCTATCATTGCACAATGGCCGAGGATACAAGTTTATTATTTTGGCATTCGACTCCTGACGACATGCCCACATAGGGCCCGTATGGGCAAACATCTCGGTCCCTGATGATGCCCTTGTGGATACCACTTGGGAGGATCTCTCCTCGTGGGCTTCATGAAAATTAGGCCACGGTGCCCATGAGGGTACAACATGGGAGAACTAACCCATTGAAAATTTACCAAAGGCTCATTTGGGCTGCTTGGTCGAATTTTCATGGAGTTCATACTCATGTAAAGCCTATGTTGCACACATATATCGCATGTGAGCCCATGGAGCCCATGTGGGCCCATGTGGGCATGTTTTCAGGGACAAGGGTTTCTTTTCAATGTGAACCTTAAACTATTTTTCAGAGACATACTTTGGTCAAAATAGACCAATTTTTTCAGGAAATATCATGCATTGACTTCAGCCGTGAAATACTCCCTAGACCTTTGTACAGGCCTTGGACAATCCTTGACAAAAATGATGGGACAAAACAAGCAAAACAAGCAAGCGTGAAATCGTCATCCCCTTGTCTGCATCCCTGCTCCCCTGTTCAATGTTGCAGCAGATGAACATGTTCTGAGACTTCAACATTGATACGGGGAGCGGGGTGTCCCATGTACTTTTGTCGAGGATTGTAGATCTAAAGTGCATGTTGCCATCATAACTGCATGAAAGAGGGGGTTTCTATCCTACTTTGCAACAGATTAAAATACAAATTTTCCACCAAAGAAGCAGTTTATATGCAGTCCACTGCACAAAGCCACATGTGAGAACCCTCTTTATATTTGCAATGGGTTAACAAAGGATGATTTGACACATTTGTCAAGTATAATTTTCGAAGACATGTTGTGGGTACGGGTGTATTATGTTATATAGCAAGGGTTTGGAGGATGTGTGTATGTGCAGAAAAATTGTAAAACTTGCATATTACCATCCCGTTAAACATTTTATTTTAGTCCCATAATGATGTGTTAAAAAGAGCCACTTGTGTGGCCACTGATTGGGGTGTGGGATTCATGGTGCTGGGAAAGGCCTTGTCTGCCACACCTTAGGAGGTTGGAACCTTCCTTTCAAATTGTTTGCCCCTTGCAATTTTTCTGCAGAGGCCCATGGTGCTGTTTATATGTGAACTACTACAGTATCAATAATAAAACATTTCATTGATTCACATAAGACACTAAACCTGAACCCTAACCTTTAATTTTTGATCATACTATGGTCACAATATTAAAACACTTCTTTTGCGAGACATTTGTACTACGCTAAAATATTGAAATAGAGCACTATTTCACATCCTCCAATTGTAAAGTTTTCTTAAATTCCCCAAACATGGAGGGAGGGGTTCTCCTCTCCTGAGTTCCCCCTCCTTTTTTCCTCTTTCACCCTCCCCCAGACAGCTTTTAAGTTTCAAGCTAAACCCCATACACTTTAAAATAAAATATACCCCTGTTACAACGAAGTTAGCAGCCAAATTAGTTATTGGAATATTTGTGTCTTTGTCTTTTCACAAAAATGTCTCTAGAGCTACTGTATGCCTAGTGAGAGGCTTAGTGGGGAGAAGTTTACTCTCCAGGTCAAGATTTGTTGCCCTTCAAGTCCAAGTTAGATTATTATAAAACATATCATGAACAAAATGTGCATGTTGTGCATTCCAACTTTGAAGGTCATTTGCAGGCTGTGTGTGACCTTTGATGCCACTGTTTTACAGCAACACACAAATCCCACTGTTTCTACTCTACCTGTAAGTGTGTTGATTAGTACCCAACATTGAAAATTCATTGAGATAATGTTGGTGCATGTATTTGTTCCATACTTCAGATGATGCGAAATTGATTGACCCAAATTGGTAAAAGTCAGCAGTCAGGTAGGACCTTTGACCTAACATAAGTCAAAGCCCTAAAGGTGGTGTACCACCTATTATTGCCCCATTGACTTACACACTAAATCAGGCTACTTCCCCCCCCCCCCCAAATCCAAGTTTTCAACCTGGACACGCCGCCCCTCTGGTTAAAGCTCACAATGTGGACTCTTATGGCACTTTCAAATTCGCATACCATGACCATTGAAATTTTGAGCTAGAAGGGTCTGAATTATAGGTACATGTTTCCAGCCCTGATGTCTACTCAAAGATGCCACTTTATAGGGCAGAGTAATACAGTTAAAAAATGGCAGTGAAATTGGACAAGTTGCCTTGAATATTGCAGTCTGTATTTCAACTCATTGTCTGCAAAAACGGTATGAAAAATTAATCACATTTTATAAGTAACACAGTGCATGAGAAACAAGCTCCCATAAAATGCTTAAAGTGGCTATGCCACGTGTAAATTAACGATTTAAACCCTTTGGTATCTTTAGGAATACGTTTCCTACTAACAAAAATCAACCATTCAGTTTGTTTACAACTTGTTTTTCCGCTCGAAAATTGAGAAAAAATACACCCTCTTCCAGCCCTGAAAAGTTAGTCTTTCCGAAAATTTTCAAAATCTTGTTACGTCATGTGACGTCACTTTAGGAACTGATCGTTGTTTGGCATGGTATCCTTTGGACATTTGATACAGTGTTTGCATTCCTTTGTACTGGTTACCAAGGTCGATACAATGTAAAACCTGCGTGAGAAGTTGTAAATTTTGGAATTGTTATCCCTTTCTCGTGCTTACCACTTGTTTTAGTCAATTAAATGCATTTCACGCAGGTTTTTCGTCTTGGTGTCATGATAAGTAGCTGCATGTACAAACATTCACAACGCAACAGCATAGGTACAGTACACAACATACCTGTAACTACACAATGTATCACCAGCACTGTTTCGTAGTAGGTACCATGTGAAATCAAATTTAATACTTTCTTTGGAATGGCGGATCTGAACCAGGGAGTTGCCCTCTAATGGCAACTCCCTGATCGGACAGGAATGGTCAGTGGACTGTCGGTAAAGTGAGTTTTCTTGGATTTGAAATCAGAAAGGAGAAGGCGGTACTGAACAAGACGTCAGTGTCGCAGATGGGGTGAGTAATTCGTTACGGCACATAGGACCGTATCGATTTGAGACAGTGTTAGGTGAGGTAAAAGTACAACACCACAACAATTCGAGCACGAGAAGCATTTGGAGCAATTGAAAGGGACTTTAGCTTGTAAAGTTTTATGTAGGCAGTCAAAATATGAACTTTAGGTTACTTTCATGCAAGTGTCAGTGGAAATCGTGGAACTAGCCTAGGCTGTGATCGAGTGTGCACAGTATTTTGCTGGCTGCTGCCAGTCCACTCACTGTACGCAGACCGAACCGAACAGTACACTGCAGAGTTTTTCGTTTTTCGGTTTTGAATCAAGAGTATTTGTAATTATTAGTAATAGCCTACTGCAGCCCCAAAATATAAGAGACCGACACCACTCTCCAAACAGACAGAATAAAGTTCAAATTCAAGACATGCCGCGAATTACAATCATTACTATCTCTTACGTATGTATAGGCTATGCTGTACGCGAGGTTCGGTATACGGAGGTTGGTGTTCCTAAAATGACGTCATTATTGTGCTGGCTTGAAATCTCATTTTCAACAGTCTATTTTTTGGTGCAATTTTTTGAAACATTAATTTCTTTTTAATGCTCAAGGCTGTAAGGGTGATGAAAACAGTTTTAGAAAGAGCTTTTTGTGTACTTTAGGCTAAATTAGTCTCCCGGTACTCCAATTTACGTGTCATGGCCACTTTAAGGGACTAAATTTGTCACTGAATATTTTTCGGTGTAAGAACATTTGAATTAGTGGTCCACTACCTGCAGTCTGCGTACAAGGTTCAGATGGTTCATTTGTGGTTACATATAAAGCCATAGGCAGGTGATTACACATGCATCACAGAGTCGATATACTTTATTTACAATTAATCAAGTGAGCCTCAGAATATTCACTTTCCTATTAAATATGTGGTGGCTTGTTCACAGCCCCTGGTATAGACAACACAGGAGCCAATTGTGGTAGAATTCTTTGTTCATTTTTACTCAAAGTCCACAGTTTCAATTGTAGGGATTGCTTTTTTTGACATGCGTACTGGATGCAGACTTGTGAATACCTCGTTGTGTAACACATGCTCGGTGCTGGCTGTGTGTATAATGATGACCAGCTGGGCAAGTCTTTCTCTCCACAAACCCAGCTGAATCCTCCATAATGGTTTTACATAATGAACCTGAACATGGAAACAAACTTTTACTGTCCACTCATTCTAAAACAGTGGCAAGCCTTACTGTACGCATGTGATCTTCTGCAAAATACAGGTTAATAAGCACTTCCACTCCAGGTGTTGTGCTGTAAGTAATGATCAATGTATATTGACCATGCATGCAAGTTACCAAAATAGAAAAAAGGGCTCAGATCTGAAAGCATCTCATCAGCAAATTTAAATAGTAAGATGACCGTTTTGAAGTCTGAATATTGGAAAATATGACATTATTAGTGTGCGATGGCCATACCATACCACCATCGCTCTTTTATGCAAAAATAGTGCTACCGTACATTATGGAGCATGCATACGGTTTCTCTCTACCCTACTTGAACTCATTTCATGTCGCTAGAGGACCCATTGGCCATATGTTGCACCTTTGCAGCAGTGCAGCTCTCTCCACAAGTCCCCAGAGTTGTTATCTGTACTTTAATCTCTTGAGCAAACAAGCTTCCAAGGCACTATTGACCACAACTCTCTTATCAACCAGTAGAACTACTTGGCTTGCAAGGTGTACTACAGAGAGTATTGTTTGAGAGTAGACATGCACCACTGCACAACCTTAATTAGTGCAGATAAGAGGAGAGAGTTAGGTGTGAGAGGATGACTCATGTGCTAATAAACTGTGTCGGAAAACCCGCCAAGACAGGCACACAGCGGAAGTTTGAGTTCTCAGAAGGTGCATCATATTAGTAATGGCAAAATTAGTGGCATGTTTACAATGTGACATTTGTGGCAAAGTGGACAAGATTGGTGGTTAGACTATGGCTTGATGTAACCACAAATGAGCTGTCTGAAACTTGTAAGAAGACTGTAGCGTTTCAGTTAACAAGTTAATGGCAGTCACTTCCAGTTATCCTGGAGTTAGTTTTACATTCTTTGTTTCCATGTCTTCGGTCTTCTGTCTTCCGTCTTCAGTCTTCCATCTTTGTTTTGCATAATAGCTACTGTGTATAAACGTACAGTATGTGAATTAAGTGCAATTTTATACACAAACTGAGGTAAGGTATTGGGCCCTAATGTCAGACTGGCCAAACATAACAATTAAGATACAGTATTATAAACCATTGGAATGTGGATATTGGTAAATGGGTGGTGTAAGTGCTATTTTATTGATAGAGACATGGATGAATAGGCCTGTATAATATTTTTATTTCAATATTTCTTTAACTACTGTATAATTGATGGTACTGAAGCTGCAGGTTGGTCTTGTCTTGTGATATATATGACTTGTACACAGCCAAGACGCTTTGAACTTACAAATTCTGACATAATGCGGCTTTTGTTGATATAACTATATGGATTGTACCAGACCAATTCATTGATAAATTCAGAACATGCAAGAAATTGAAAAGAGGATAAGCAGGACCCTTTGACACCAGTCAGTTGTGCTTGTGTGTATAATGTGTATATCATTTGCTTATCAATATAAAGCATCAAAAACTGGGGTATATTTGTCAGCAACAGGATATGGCTGTATTGATTCCTTGCCGTAGGCAGGCTAGGAATCTATGCGATGGTGATGTCGTGTGTGTGTGTGTATGTGTGTGTATGTGACCCCGAGCTTGTAAACATGATATCTCAAGATAGGAATGACCGACACTTTTCATATTTGGTATATAGATTTGTCATGTTGAGAGAAAGAACCCTATTGTTTTGGTGGCGGTCAAGGTCATTTGAAGTCACCAGAGGTCAAATACTGAAAACTTTGTAAACACGATATCTCAAGTTAGCAATGACCAGCACTTTTCATATTTGGTATACAGACTTGTCATGTCAAGAGGAAGAACCATATTGTTTTTGGTAGAGGTCAAAGGTCATCTAAGGTCAACGGAGGTTAATCTGAAAAAACCTTGTAAACGGCTTGTAAACACAATATCTCAAGATAGCAATAACCATCACCTTTCATATTTGGTGTATAGATTTGTCATGTTGAGAGGAAGAACGCTATTGTTTTTGGTAGAGGTCAAAGGTCATCTGAGGTCACCAGAGGTTAAACTGCGAAAAACCTTGTAAACACGATATCTCAGGGTAGCAAAGGCTGATACTTTTCATATTTGGTACACAGATTTGTCATGTCAAAAGAAAGAAACCTATTGTTTTTGGTAGAGGTCAAAGGTCATCTGAAGTCACCAGAGGTTAATCTGCAAAAACCTTGTAAACGCCTTGTAAACATGGTATCTCAAGATAGCAATGACCGACACTTTTCTTATTTGGTATATAGATTTGTCATGTTGAGAGGAAGAACCCTATTGTTTTTGGTAGAGGTCAAAGGTCATTTGAGACCACCGCAGGTTAAAAGCCGAAAAGGCTCGTAATCACGCTATCTCAAGATAGGAATGACCGACACTTTTCATATTTGGTATATAGATTCATCATGTTGAGAGGAAGAACCCTATTATTTTTGGTGAAGGTCAGAGGTCATTTGAGGTCACCATAGGTAAAAGGCCGAAAAGCTCGTAATCACTGTATCTCAAGATAGGAGTTACCAACACTTTTCATATTTGGTATAAAGATATGTCATCATGAGAGAAAGAAGCCTATTGTTTTTGGTGGAGGTCAAAGGTCATTTGAGGTCACCAGAGGTCAAAGACCAAAAACCTTGAAATTGGGATATGTCAAGATAGGAATGGCGGATATAGATTTGTCATGTTGAGAGGAAGAACGCTATTGTTTTTGGTAGAGTTCAAAGGTCATCTGAGGTCACCAAAGGTTGAACTACAGAAACCTTGTAAATGGCTTGTAATCACGATATCTCAAGATAGCAATGACAGCCACTTTTCATATTTGGTATATAAATTTGCCATGTTGAAAGGAAAAATCCTATCAATTTTGGTGGAGGTGAAGGTCATCTGGGGTTACCAGAGGTCAAAAAACAAAATTTCCCAAGAATTCCCAAGATTGTTGTCTGGGGTCACTGGGATCAAAAGCAACATTTCCCAAGAATTCCCAGGATCATCATATGGGGTCATCAGAGGTCTAAAAGCAAAATATCCCAAGTATTCCCAAGATTGTCCTCTGGGGTCACCAGAGGTCAGAAAGCAAAATTTCCCAAGAATTCCCAAGATCCTTATCTGGGGTTATCAGAGGTCAAAGAGCAAAATTTCCCAAGAATTCCCAAGATCGTAATCTGATGTCACCAAGGGTCAAAAAGCAAAATTGCCAAGAATTTCCAAGATTGTTATATGGGGTCACCAGAGGTCAAAAAGCAAAATTTCCCAAGAATTCCCAAGATAGTCATCAGGGTCTCCAGAGGTCAAAAAACAAAATTTTGCATGAATTTTCAAGATCCAAGATCCATTGGAGTCTAATTCCTTTCAAGACACTTTCGTTTTTAGCTCACACATGTACACAGTACATGTGTGAGGTTATTAAATGGGGCTGATGGCATCAACTTTTCAACAAAAAGTCTTCTTCTTTTTGTTGTGAGGAGATTTTGGGCTGAAATTTTGGGATATGATTGTTTGTCAGCAGAGCATTAACACCTACTTATTTTCATTCCATTATAGGAAAGTTAAGTTGGGTTTTAAAACCATTTTTGTAGAGCTGAGTTCACTGTGCCTGCTGAACAGTTAGCTGTTTATCCATTGTACTGTTCAGTGTGCTTGGTTTTGTGTTCAGTTGTCATCTTACAAATGGATATGCAGGCTGTTTGAAATTCAATCCATCAACACACATGTTTGTTCATCAGGTGGCCTCTACAGTCTGAAGCAACTCTGTGGTCAGTGTGGCTTAACACATGAAAGGAAATAGGCTTAACTTATTAATTGTTGGGATATCTCCCATTCTGTTCTGTTCAATTGAGTTGGTAAGTCAAGTAATTGCAACTTAACTGTTTTGAGTTCAAGTGCAATAGGAGCTTTTTGAGAGTCTGTTTTATTTTGATCAATGCAAACCCATGCAGCGATTAAATGTACTTTGCAATACTTGAACAGTTTATTGGCTCATCATACAAACTTCTTTTTTTTTCAGTCTTGCTGCTAATAAAAGTGTATACAGCCTTTGCAGGCTTGCTTGATATGAGAAAATATGCAGTGATATTTGTAGCTATCTGTCATAAAACTATGTCAGTTGCAGGTTTACATTCCTTAACACATTTGTGATTTTACAGATGGGTTTTGATTTCTATTAATTATTACACTCCTCTCTTCCCTCCCATTTGCCTTTGTAAGGTAAGGAGGTTTTTTGGAAGCAGATGAATAGATGATAAAATTTGGTTTTGTGAGTTTCTACTTTTAACAGACAAGAGAAATTGTGTGAGCTACACAACAGCATTGCTGTTCTAGTTCTTTTTTGTTATGTTTGGTGGGGTTCAAAGTTCATGTGAGGTCAGCAGAGGTGAAATTGTTAAAATATCGTAAAATGATGTAGTCAAGGAAGATAAATTTGAGGGATAAACCTCAGTACAACAAAGCATCCCCATTCGGCAAGGAATCACTAAGCCCTTAGGCTTTCTGGTTGTGAAAGAAATATATCCAAAAGGCAAAAGCAACTGGTATACAGTATGTTTTACTTTTAAGGTGAAGTTGCTTGTGACTGGCAAAGGAAGGAAAGTTCCCTAGTTGTTTCATCATTTTGCAGCTCAGTAGTGCATATTGTTTCCATTTCAGTTGAGATCCAGTTCGAGGGTTCAACAGATGTAACCATTACTGAAGGCAACACGCTGACTAGAAATGTTTGCCATGATTCATCTGTCCCCACCTCAAATGCCATCTTTTTCTGTGAGTATACAGGAGGATAATACAGCCTTTTTTTGGAAGCCAAGATAATTTTGCCATTTGTTAATTCTTTGTGCCAGTATTACATGAACCAGTCTTGTGTACATAACACCTAATTCAGGTATATGTATAAGACTCTTAGAGTTAAACACAGCCTTCTACTTTAGTAGGATCTTGGGCATTCAAATTGATAAAAAGCTGATGCATATACAATAGTACTGGTAAATAAGACTTTGGGATAGTTTGCTAACTTCTTAATTAAATTTAAAGTGAATGCAGTATTTAAATCATTTCTATTGAATGACATTCTTCTTGTATCTGCAATAAAGCACAATTAACCAGATGTACTCTCTTTTGCTTATTTTTTCAGTGGTATCTGCCTCACCGATTACTTCAGCTTTAACCCTCCCAACAGATCCTTTCATACCAGCAGGAAGTGGTACTTGTATAACAGTGACAATCAGAAGTATGGGTAATTTTGTGAGAGAGGACACAAGGACATTCCAAATCTCTCTTTCATCAACTTTTGCAGATGTAGACGAAAACCAGGGTCATTTTTTCATAAATGTCCTGGATAATGATTCTGCACCTAGAGGCACAGGTAAGTTGAATATCTCTGTTGCCATATTTATGCTTACTTGCACATACAGTACCGCCGCAAAATCTGTCACACTGCACGTTGACGTTCAACTCAACGTTCGTTGATCAACTAGTTGAAACTTTTCAATTTCAACTCGTTGTCAACGGCCCCTCCTCCTCTCTAAGCTTTCCTTTGAAGTTTCGCCCATTGTTAGTCAACGTGGGTCCCTTTTCATGCACAACAAGAGGGCACAAAGGACTGGGAAATATCAATGGGGTGGTTTGCCGATCGATATCCAAGGGATTATATCCTTCATTGAAAGAAGTATCTGGATGTGTGTTACTGCTTAGACAACAATCAGCACACACAGTCAGCACACAGTGACTAAAACTGCATGTTAGCGCTAACATGTTTCCGTCTTCCTAAATTTGGGATTCCGTTTTAATTTTTCATTTTCCGTGACCATCCCGTTTTCTCTTCGTTTTCCGTGTTTCGTCCGTTTTTCAATAATTAAAGAATTTATAGGCTACCATGAATTGTACAGTTTACTGTGGACACCGGTCTCGGTAGTCCCGCGTATGTGTGTACGTTTTTCACGACACTAAACTGTAGTATAGTAGGAAAGTAGACCTTGATAAACAGTAAAAGTATCCATTGTTCTCTGCTTAGGGTTTCAAAACTGAAAGTTTACAACTTCTGCTCACATTTGCAATGTTTTTTTCCAATGTCAGTCAAAAGACGTTGGACTACTGTATGTGCAGGACACCTTGCGGTATCATCTCCGGTGATGTTCGTTGGCATGCGTTTTTGAATTATTGGAAACGGAGCATACCGTACGACAAACGTAACTTTTGAATTGCTGCAATTTTAGATCAAAAGCCATTAGGCCTACAACTGATTTGTAAAGCTTCTTCAAGAAGAGTTGCAGACTGAGTGGCGCCCATTTTTAGGCACCCTCTCTCTTTTTTTTTTCCTTTCGAAAATCATGGTGGTACTATAGGTTGATGACGGCAACTTTATTATAGGCCTAACATTGATTTTCGGCCACACTTTAAATCGCATGCATGAAAAGTTATTGAAGACAATATTTACCGACAAATTACAGTTTTATGATAACCTTATTATCAACTCCGACTCGCTATGACTTAAAGAGTAGGTACATTTAAATAGCTCAAGTCAAAAATTTCCAAAAAATATCAAAATCCAGGTTCCCAGAGGTCACAGCCTTAATTACGTGTACAGAAAATCCCAACGGCCCTGACAACGACCAGCCGTGGACAGTTCCGCGAGTGCGTGCTGGGCGACGTTACCTGAATACGCGCTAAACCCAAGCCCGTCCACTCCGTTTGGAAACACTCCGTTCTGCAAGCTGGAACAATATATACGACGGTGACAAATTTTCTCGATTACATCACTCCTTATTTCATTATTTTCTTGGGGCTTTTCTTTAGTTCATTCATTTCCGTCATTTAATTTGTGAAATGTTTTTAAAGAACGATGTGCCAATGTTAGAAAGCAAATATTGTATGGTCCAGTGAATTAGACTGAACTCGAGCCCAGAGATATTGAAAAAATGCATTATAACTTCCCGTTTTCACAAGAATCAAGCCGACCGTTGTGTAAATTTCATAATTCTGATTTCCGTGCAGGCGGGTCCCGCTTATTTCTCTCCTGGGTTTCTGCATAGCGGGAAATTTACGTCTTCTCTTAAAACTCTCTCTCTCAAATAATTTTACGCTTAATACTTCAAAGTTACTCCTGGCATCTATTTTGCTAAGCATGAGCTAATGAAGTAACTTGCTGTTACATCTGAATAATAAGAGCTTTACGATAAAGTACTTAGGAAAGGGAAAAAGGAATTCTTTCGATAGCAGATTTCCAGTAGAGCAACGTCAAACAAATGGGCTCTTTATCGCACTTCGTCTGAGTCACACTGCCGCAAAACTGCGGTCTAAGTTTATGAACATGGAAGGCCACGTATTTACTTGCAAGTACAGTAAGAACTGGAAATATACCAGTTCCATTTCAATTCTCTGCTGATTTTTTTTTTTAAATATACCTTTTGCAATACTCTAACTGATGTTTAATACATGAACGGTTACAGACTTACAGTGGTTACACCCACTCAGCTAAGTTACAGGTTGGACCATGCTACGATAGTATCTTCTCTTAAATAACTATTTGAGTCGCATCGCGCCTATAAATGGTACAACAGCTTATTGAAATGTTTCACAAATTGGTCTGGATATTTGTTATGTGTGTCTGTGCCAATTTGAAAATTCCAACCACGGCCCCAATTTCCGTGATTACTGTACTTCCCTTATCGTAGGAATTAACGACTTGTCTCGATTTTCGGAAGTATCACACAGTTTGAAAAACATCGTATCCAAGTCCATTCAAATGTCTTCTCCCACCAAATAAAAAGCTCTTTTCTTGGTTTTGGTATGGTTCGTATGATGAACCACACTGTTGGTAAGGCTAGACTTGACAATGCAGTTAAATGGGGCAGTCGCCCCAAGTTTATTTTGAAAGATCCGCTAAATCTTACAGATCTCCTCTTGCTTGAAAGTAAGTTTCATTGTTTCTGTGTAAAACATTGAATACTGGAGGCGAACCAAGAAGTTATTCTGCACGAAGTATTAACAAAAATGTTGCCACATGAATGAAAGGAACCATTCCTGAAATGAGAGGACTGGGTACACCGATTTATCGGGAGGGGGTGGGAGGGGGGGGGCTGCACTTTCCCTTTTAGTCCGAAACCTGTATAACATGACGTAAAATACTTTTGACAACTGTAGCGGTCTACAATAAATACTGACATCGGTAATCAATTAATCACGTAATTTCACTATTTCACTAAGCATATGGCACCTTGCCTTCCAAATAATCGGGGCATAAATAAAATCAAAACACACAGCATCGTTTAAAAAAAACACACACACACACACAAATCACTGTTCAATGCACTGAACAACGGCTAGGCCAACTTGAAGCCAACTTGTACAAAAAAAAAATTGCAAAATGCTGGACCTGTTAGCAACGCCCACATCCGGCCCCTAGCTATCCTTAAATACAGACACGTTGATTTGTTTGTAAGGTTCTACAGCGATCACGCTGATTAAAAGATGAAGTGGGGAGGGGGTTCGTCAATTTTTTTTTTACTAAGTAGGATCAATATTTGGAGTTTCTTTTCAGTTTGATCCTTAAAAAATTCAGACTAGCTTCAAGACTTGTTCAAACAGGGACCGAGCAGGATCTATGTGGTCTGTCTGATTAATCTGGAGGTTTAAATGTACGGCAGAAAATATCTTACCGTTGGTAAAGGTCATATATTCCACACAAACATGGCTTGTAAAATCCAATTTAATTCCGATTAAATCCCTCTAGTCTCGCCTACAGGGGCGGATATGGCGTTATGACATGAAGGAAACTTCCACACAATGGTCTACACTAAATAAAATCGTAGGTTTACAAGCGCTGTAGCCTACGTACTGCTGGCACCAACTGCCTATACAACGCGACACAATTTATGTAACACTTGTCTGGTGCAAATGTTGTCATCTATTGTTTTCGAAACGTAAAAGCAAGCCCCGATCTCCCAGGGTTCAAGTTTGAGCTACGGTATCTGTCAATCATACGTGAACACTTCGCGCAGCTGGGTCAATGACCGTGTTTTTCTCACGGCGGTATCTTTGATCGTCCTCCACGCGTAGACTGGTTGGCGCGATGTGTACAGTAGATTTCTGCGAATCTTTCCGTCATTGTGGCACCGTATGACAGGATTCGACCTTGTCCTGTATTTTCAAGCTTAATACGTAATTCGTGCTCACTAAAACGATGATCACTATTAATTAAACATTGTTGGGCGTGGCTGTGGCCAAGTCATCGACAAAACCGCTCGCCGACTCCCCATCAGCGGGTATTAACATTTTCATCATGGCAACAACCTTCACTTAACTTTATTAAATTGAAATTTTTCATGCTGCTCGTCAAATGACGGAGTTACAAGCCGGGGTCTAGTTTGAATTTCTTGAAGCCCCGACAGTAAAATGAGTGATCATGGAGATCAGGGCCTGCTTCCTAATGGGGAGTTTTATTCAAGAAAACTACTTTGTAAAATTTCGGGTGAAGAACGATTCGAGTGCCTCGAATTTTCGCAGGCCATATATAGTGCAAGTTACGGCCTGCAAAATGGCCCGCTGGCCACATGCCGATCACAGTAACCTATTTTGTGCAAGTTCTCCCTATCCCCTCTCCCTTCCGTCACCCACACAGAGTAACACATCTGCACGTTTTGAAGGACAACCTCCGAAAAGAAACGGTTCATGTCCTTCCAGTGCAATAGCTTTCCTTATATCCTGTGCGATGTATAAAGGATCGCATAAAGGAATTCAATAAATGAAAATTACAGCAGATGCCTACACTTAGCTAATACTTCATCTAAACGTTTATAGCCTGTGCTATTACTGTCACCCCACCCCTTTAAGCTGACCGTGTTAAACAGAGGTCAGGCAGGTGATTGTCCCAAAATTTAGGTATTTGGGCATTTGCCACCCGCCCAAACCAGCCGTGATTTTAAAGTACATTAGTGAAAACACCTGCACCGGGAAGGGGGGAGTAGGGGCACTTTTCATCCCACGGTCTCAACTTAGCAGTCGCTGCCGACGTAATCCTCCCGTCCACTAGCCTGTGTACAAATGTGTCCAAGGACACTCTCCCCGTGCTACAGTGCATATAGCGTTCTTATGGAAATTGTTCTGGGCGGTATTTTGATGCACCTGCACTTTGTAAGGTCACTTGAACATTATTTCCATTCAAAATTAAACTGAGCGGTCTTTAGATGCTGTATTTGTAACCCAATAATGAGATCTCATAAACATTTCATTGCAGCATTTTTGTCGCTGCATTTTCACCCTCTTAGTAACAGTGTAGCTACGGGCCATCTTAGCTTTATCGCAAAAAGTACATGTACAGACCGTACTTCCACGTAATTTTCACACTGTATTATAGGAACCATGCATGCAATATATGCATTCTTCCCGTCACGTCATAACAATTTTTCGCTTGCTCGCTATGCATCGGGCCAAAAACGGCACTCGACAGCTGAACAAGTGATGACGTCATTGGAAATTCCCGCCTACGTCCCCAAATCCAGAATTTTGATTGGCTGTACGTATGTGTCACGACGTTGAAACCGCTTGCACGTGACATTTGACCACGGTCATTGGAGGGTTAAAGGTGAAGGGATGTTCTACAAACGAAGGAATGTTCTACAACACGAGCTTCACTGTGCGAGTCTGTGTATTAGGTATGGCCCGGCCCAAAACATGTTGGAACATGTGTTTCAGTGCAAATTACTGTATGTAAGCTAGACTAGCGCTGCGCCAAACGTGTTGAACATGCGAAGTCTGTGATCCACAGGGACCGTCTCAGTTCCAATTTTGGACGTTCAATTGTGGCAGTTCGTAGACTTAAATTTAGATAGGGCCTTTTACGGCTGCAATAAATGGCGCGTCTAAAGTCTAATCATTGCTGGCTATGCAAGCCAAAGCAAGAGAGTTTGCACTTTCCAAAAATGTATATTACCGGCAAAAATTGGGTTTAGGATATTTTGCAAATGTTTACTGTTTTATAAACAGGCTAGGCCAAAGTTTTAGCAAAGGGTAATCCATGGCTTAAAGAATTCCTGACGGCCGTTGCCACGAAGGTTTAGATTACCTGTATAAACCCGGTGGTGGTATCAGGCTGGGATACCAAGGGGCAGAAAAAGTGAGGGTGGTGAAATGTAGGGAAGGTGAAAGGGATTGTTTTAAATTCTTCTTGTTGGGATCGGAAGACTTGATTATTTGGTTCGCAAACAGGTTCACGTACCACGTTCCTTTCTCTTTGTGCCGTTTCTACTCTCTCCATGTGGAATTTAATTGGATTATTATTTCCTTTGGACACGGGACATCCTGTTTCATACAACGGGTAAGATTAAATTTTTTTACGGTACCCCATTTGTACTTCAATAGTATTTTTTCATCCATCGGGCAATTGGGTATGTCTTCTTACTATACTGGCAGACTTAAAACTAAGAAAAATCGGCCCAGCACAGTTAAGAAAAAAAAGTCGCTAGTCCACAGTAACTGGAGAGAGGACAATTGTGAAACGGTATTAACTTTATGTAAGCCAACCTCAAACTGAAGTGAATAAACACCTACTAATCCTATTCACCGTTCACTTCAGGCTATTCATCTCCCTTTAGTTGCCCATTCACCTCAGTTTGAGGTAGCCTTACATCAAGTATCTCCCCATGAAGGTAATTCTTTCCCAGGTGACATTAAGTAGGAACATAACTGTTCGCTCTGGCACGATCAAGCGGGGTGGGCCGATGAAACATGGGACGGCGCATGTTTGAAATCTCACTCTAGCAAGCAATCTTAGTGCGTAGACACAAAGGGAGAGAATGCAGGGGGTCCGGAAATGTGAAAGGTTTGTCATTTTCGTGTATCCCCCTACTCCAAAGGAACTTTCGCCCCTTGTAAGCTATATTGCCGCCCTTCAGTTTTCTGGCAGTGGCCTTAGGTTGACGTTTATCATGTTGGTGAACTAGTGTAACATATTCTCTAATGGACGATACCCAACCTTGTCAAACAGAACCAACGCAAAAGAAAAAAAATGCACAGAACCAAAGCAAAGAAAAAATCCACGGAACCTTGAATCTGTGCCTGTCTTGAGATTCACAAGACGTTCCCAAAGGTACAGTGTAAGAAACCATTCAAAGGATGGCTAATTGGTTAAAACGTCCCTTTGCACAAAACGTTCCCTTTTCCCGGTTAGTCAGGAAAGTCCCCGCACGCCCCCCCCCCCCCCCCCCCCCCCCCGCCTAACTTGATACAAACTTTCGTGATACATACTTGGCAAGGGGCTGACAATAAAGAGTAAATTTATGAATATTTTCCAAAATTCTATGAAAACTGATCCTTACAAAAAGTGTTAAAAGTGTATGTACAAACCAGAACGCAAATTTTAAGCAACCGTTATCTGTTAGTCTACGAGCGCTGCACTACAGTGCAGGCACAGCTGTTCTTGGCAGAGCAGTCGTGTACAATTCCACATCTTATAAACCTTCAGTGCCCTTATCGGTTCGTATATTTACATACAAACAAATGTCCCAAGAACATTTTACGTTAAAATTCATCCATGCTTTGTAAATAGTATTTTACAATTTAAGCGATGGTGTAAGTTGTAAAAGTCAGTTATGTGCATATGTTTACTGCATGAAAGTTCTGGTAGATAAAACGTCTTTGGTGCCTACTGCTACAACTATAGCTCGCCGGCCAGTGCCGTTGTACTCACTCTGACGTTTGATTCAAAGTTTATCATCGAGCTTATAAACTTTTGAAACAGGACCAGGTCCTGTACTCTGTTTTATCGCTCACTACAGTACAACTTCATGAAATGTGTTTCGTCGATGATACCTTTTTTCCGCACCTCATTCCAAATGAACGCCGTTCAATTAAAGACGCAACACGTACGCTTTCTTAAAAGCATTATTTTGTAAGTTGCATATTTGGTATATTCATTTTACTTTCTTGTTCAGTAATGAAACATCATTGCAATGAAGTTATATGGTACGTTAACAGATTCCCGTCGTGACTTTGCCCGTCTTTGGTTTGACTTTCTATTGGTCCGTGGCAATCTCGTTGCACGTAAAAAGCATTTTTCTTGAAAGGCTTTCACAAAAAGCCATGACTGTTTTGCTGCGATACGGAAAACGGAGGAAGTCTAAAAATCACTGAATTGGTTAAATCTCAAACTAGATAACGTTGGTCACCCAACATGCAACTCAAGTTCACACGAACATTACAACTTGACACAATTCTGACTGTCATTGCAGGGAGTTGTTATATCGAGCTCCGTGCACAGCATCAGAACAGGTAAACTTAACTGCTGAACATCGATCTTACAACAAACTGTACAGCTCAAGAGTTTCTTGACTCATCCTTTCCCTCATTGTTCAAATAAACTTGACCATTGATGAAATAATCCGCTTACCGATACAAAAGAAGTTCTTCTGGAAGACACAATAAGGGATAGGGACACGATGAATGGGTCAACTAGTTGAGGATTAGTGGCAACCCAGGACTGACATGATTGACGTGTTGCTATTGTTCTATTGAAAATTCACAATGAAAAACTAGTTGATCAACGACCATTACTCAACTAACAGCAAACGCACGTTGGTGCGTTGAAAACGTGACAGACTTTGCGGCGGTACTGTATTTCATGTATAGCCATCAAGTAAAACAACAAAAAGGTTGCACTTCTAGAGATTACTTCATTTATGCCTTGATTTCAATTACTCCCAAGTAAATAGTTTGGATGCATTCCCTCTAGCCCTACTGTACATTGGTCCTACACCACTTTTTCCACACAGTTAACTGTCAAAATCACAAACTATTAATCTTACAGCCAATTGATTCTGTATCCTATTAGCCCTACAATTGTATTGAGTGTATAGGAGCAGTGGGCTGAAGTACCATTTAAATCTACATCGCCCCTCTCCTTACCTCCTATTCACCTATGTAATCCCCACTTACCTGCAACTAACCCTGGTAAACTAATAGCACAGAGAGGGCGCCCTTGCACCTCACCTCGAGGTACGAGGGTGGCCTCCCTCATCCGGGATTCCTACTAATAGCAGACCTCCTTGCGTCATCTTTTTCTGGCCATTACGATGAGTTCCCAGGCAACACCCAAATGTAGAAGATGCAGATGTGTGCAACCGAGATGGGATCCGCATGACTTGTGCCCTACTTGTATATCTTGTTCAGACGTCTCGAGATGTGCAGTCTGCCATGACTGGACCGATGAATGGTCTCAGCTAGTACAATGGATAGAAGAGAAGGAGAGGAAACAAGCAAAGAAAAGAGCGTCCAGCTCTAAACCTAACTCTGGCAAAGCCGGAAACAAGGAGGCTTCAGCCAAGGCCAAGCCCAATGAGGGAACAGCGATAACCGTGTTTACGGATGAGAGAGGCCAACCCTCAATGAGCCATCCATCGGCTCTACCTATCCAGCTGCACATTCTAACATCTCAGTCGTTGTCCGAACTGACAACTATAACTTCTACTTCCACATCGTCTCCGGTTGTTGTCTCCTCTTTGGTGAATGCCTCAGTGATTCTGAATACAGACTCTCTCAGACCTGCGGGTTCTCCAGAGGTCATTGACCCCGGAGCTTCTTCCAGCCAACAAAGAGACACTGCACCTTTGGGAACTACTGAGGTCATTGACCTCTCTTCTCTCCGGGACCTTCGGGTCTTTCTTCCGTGCTGCTACTTTCTCAGCCCGAGTCTGTTAATGCTATCAGGGAGTTATTATTGGCTTCAGATTCCGGATCTGCTGGGGTTAGGCTTACGGAGAGACTTCCTGCGGAACAAGGACAGGTTTCTGATTCCCCAGAAAGACGTTCCAGATTCAGGACCAGGAAGAGCCACAAGAGTAGACACCATCGCAGACACTCTTCTTCCTCTTCCCTTTCCTCCCGGTCCTCTCCTTCTCCTAAGCGTAAAAGAAAGGGCAGATTGCCTAGGTAGTCGAATTCAGAGACTCTTTTTCAGATTCTGAACTTATTGTCTAATTTGTCTCAGAGACCTTCGATACCTTCTGACCAGCCGTTGTCACATCAAAGGAGTTCTGAACCTGTTCCGGTTTCAGCTTCAGTTCCTCAGGACTTTGACCAAGGTTTTCCCTTGTCCGGAGATACCGCTGAATCGTTGCCAGGCGAGTTTCAGGAGGATGACACTCAGGAAGGTGTTGATTTATGTTCTGTCATGGATAATCAAAGCCAAGATAGATTGCCAGAGGATTCCAGTTCGGAGGATGAACCTCTTCATGGAACGGACATCCCTGAGGATGTGTTTAACAAGGCCGTGAATATTTTACGCCTGCAGCTAGGTTTTGAGACTCAGGAATCAGACAAACCGCCGTCTAGATCCAAACTCTCCTTAAACAAACCTAACCATCCGGTGAGAGCTGTCCTTCCCGTAGACAAGGAGTGTGAAGATCGTTACAAAGCGGGGGCTTCTTTCAAGAAATGGACAGCGTTTTCAAGAACTCAATGTTCTTCCTTTAGAGTCGAGGAAAAGGAGTGGCAGAATTTGTTTAAGGTACCGAATGTCCCTCAAGCGGCCGAGGACTACTTGCATTTGGTAGGCTCCTTAGATCATTCTGGGAAATGGAGATCATCTTCGGAGAAATGCCTCTTGAAGACCCTCTAGAACCTCGATAGTGCGGCTCGAGCGGGTTTGAAGTTTTCCTCCACGCTATTGCTAATTGCAGAAGTCCTTATGAAGTCCTTCCAATCTTCGGACATCCCGAGGAAAGACGCTGCTACTCTAGTAAGCCTTGTCGGCCCACTGGCCTGGCGTGTCTATGACCAATTTGCCAAAGTTTCTGTTAAGACAGTTTTAGAACAAAGGGAGACCATCATTGATGCCATGCGCCTACCTCAGAAGGACATCAAACGTCGTTTTCTTCTGTTACCCATTTCAGGCGAGGATCTCTTTGGCGGACAATTTGACACCCAGCTTCAGACGGAAGTGAAATGCAGGAAGGACAAGTTGAAGGCCAGCCTTACCGTTCCTCATTCTCTCCTGGGCCCTCGTTCTCGACGTTATCAAGTTCGTCCTCAATGACGTCAGCAGTCGTCTTCTTCGAGCTCTGTACCTAGACGTCCTCCACCCTCCTCGTTGACTCAACAGAGCGGCCCTCAACGTTCCGTTCCTTCTCGCCAAGCATCCAGGGGTTCATCCCGTGGCTCTAGGACTGGCAGGATCGGGGTTTTTCAAAGTCCTAGGGGTGCCCACCTCACCGCATCTCTTCCGGCAGTGGGGGGGGGGGGAGAATATCGTTGTTTGCTCACAATTGGAAGATTCTAGACCCGGACAGGTGGGTCTCCAGCGTAGTAGAATCCGGTTACCGAATAGAGTTCTCTTCTCGCCCTCCAACCAGGGGTCTCATGAAGTCTACTCCAGTCCCTTCCAACCCAGACAAGAGACTAGCTTTAGAAAACAAAATCCATGGCCTCCTAGCAAAAAGGCGGTCTACGTCGTTCATCCCTCTCACTCGGCCGACCTCTTTCGTTCAAACTTCTTCCTGGCTCCGAAGAAACCGGACCTCTGGAGACCGATCCTGAACCTCAAACCACTAAACAAGATGTTTATCACCACTCAGAAGTTCAGAATAAAAACTCTTTCGTCGATCATACCAACCCTGTCCCAGGGCATGTGGGCATCATCTATCGACCTGAAGGATGCCTATCTCCACATTCTCATTCACAAGGACTTCCGCAAGTTTCTAGTTTTTCGCTACCGAGAAGTAGATTATTGCTTCAGGGCTCTCCCCTTCGGCTTGGCTACGGCGCCAAGAGTGTTTACACGCATCACAAGGTCCGTCTCCCCTGTGGGCTGGGGGTTGTAGAATATGCCCACGGTATTTCCCGCCTGTCGTAGGAGGCGACTAAAGGGAAGGACTTGCACCGTATTTAAACTTTGCTTGACACTATATAACACATTTGTGTTGATGTGTCGTTAAATTTCATCTAACTAACACAAGGTCCGTCGTAGCATTCCTAAGGAGAAACAACGTGCTTCTATTCGCCTACCTAGATGATTTGCTCATTCTCTGGAACACCAGGGAAAAGACCCTGCACGATAAGCACTTGGTGATTCAGTGCCTTCAAGACCTCGGGTGGATCATAAATTGGGAGAAGTCCGCTCCGGTCCTGTCCCAGGACATCACCTATCTGGGTGCCCGTTTGGACTTTCCTTCCGGTCGAGCTTTCCCAACTCAGGAAAGAGTGTCTTCTCTAGTGTCCACGATAGACGAGATCATGTGAACAAGGACTCCCAGAGTGAGAATCTGGCTTCGTCTTCTCGGTCTGATGGCTTCCATGGTCGAGATCATGCCAATGTGTCGTCTGAGGATGAGACCGTTACAGTTCTTCGTACTTCGCCATTTCAAACTGGACCTCCATCCCCTCTCCCGGAAGATCCCGGTAAAAGAAGAGGTAGTTCCTTTCCTCCTCTGGTGGACGTCCCCGGACCATCTGTTATAAGGTTGTCTTCTTTCACAAACCAGGCCTCAGACTACAGTCACCACAGATGCCTCAAATTTTCGCTGGGGGGCGGTTTGGAAGTCAAGATCAGCGGCAGGCGAGTGGAACGACTCCGAGAGGCTTTGTCATATAAACGTCCTGGAACTCACAGCCGTCTTCAAAGCAGTAAGAACTTGGGAACGTCACCTCCGAGGACATGAAGTTACTATAGTCTCAGACAACTCCACCACAGTCTCGTACATAAACCATCAGGGAGGAACCAGATCCCTCAACCATTGTACCCTTACTTGCGATCTCCTCAGTTTTTGCCAGGATCGAGACATATCGTTGAGAGCCAGCCACCTTGCGGGGAAACTCAACGTCTTTGCGGATGCCTTATTCAGGGGGAAGCTCATTGCGAACGAGTGGGAACTAGCTCAGCCTTGGGCAGATCATATCTTCCATCAGTTCGACTGACCTCACATAGATCTCTTTGCCACAGCGGAGAACTCCAAGCTGCCAACCTTTTGCTCCAGGTTTTACCACCCTCGAGCTTGGGCAACAGATGCACTAGCAATTGATTGGAACAACCTCTCCGTTTATGCATTCCCACCGTTCCGACTAATCCTGACAACTCTACTGAAGTTTCGTCACTCTCAAGGGGTAATGATCCTAGTAGCACCCTGTTGGCCGAACCAACCGTGGTTTCCATTGATCCTGGACCTCCTGATAGACCTTCCCTTCAAGTTCCCGTCAGACGTGAATCTTCTCTCTCAGAGGAAAGGGCAGCTTCTCCATCACGACCTGGAGTCCCTTCAATTGACTGCGTGGAGATTATCCACCAACGTATCCAAGAGAGAGGACTTTCTACAAAGGCTGCGGACCTTGCAACCCTCACTCGAAGACCAGCCACATCCAAGACTTATAATTCAAGACTGGCTAAGTTCTCGGAATGGTCAGAGGCTCACTCTATCAGTCCCTTGGATGCTACCTTAGACGACGTCTGTTCGTTCTTCATATATCTCTTTGACAACGGAAGACAGGTGTCCACCATCAAAAACTATAGGTCAGCCATCTCAGCAGTCCATAATGGTTTCCAAGATAGCTCTACTATAAGTTCCAGTCCCGTGATTTCTGACCTCCTAAAGGGTATGTTTAACAAGAGACCTCCTCCTAGAAGACTGTCGCCTTCCTGGTCCATCAATGACGTCCTGCAGTCTCTCACAAAATCTCCATTTGAGCCTTTACAGAGTGCCCCACTGGATGCTCTTACTCTAAAGACCGTCTTCCTGGTTGCTGCCGCTTCAGCCCGGAGGCGTAGTGAGATTCACGCTCTATCAGTGAAGCAAGGTTTTACAAGGTTCTCTCCTTCGGGGGTTCATCTTCTTCCGGACCCAGCCTTCTTATCAAAGAATCAATCTATTCTGTTCACGCCTGATCCCATCTTCCTGCCGAATATGTCTGAGGGCTCCTCCATTAGGGAAGACTGACTAGTATGCCCCGTCAGGGCACTTCAGTGGTACCTGGACAAGACCAAACATCTAAGGTCATCTGATGCTCTATTCATTCTTCCAAGGGCTCCGTATTCGCCGGCTTCGAGAGACACCATTTCGAGATGGATTGTCAGCCTCATCTCCAAACACGCTCAACCAGGAGAACCTGTCCATGCTCATGATGTCAGGGCTCACCCTTTGTCGACAGCCTGGTTCAAGGGGGTTCCTCTCCACGACATTATGAAAGCAGCCGCCTGGAAGATACCATCATCCTTCGTCTCTACCTATCTCACCAGCGTCATTTCTACGGAAGGGGTTTTCGCTACATCTGTTCTGAGGGGTTCCAGCAGCCAGGTCAGGAGCCTCCCACCTTCAACTCAGTGCTAGTCTGGATTACATAGGTGAATAGGAGGTAAGGAGAGAGGCGATGTAGATTCCCCAAAACTCCCTGGATTGGGAATCTACGAGACCCGTTACTTACCTCCTATGAGCATCCCACCTCCCGGCCCCACTTCAGACCAGACCAGGCTTCTCACCAGGACTCGGCTCATCTGTCACATTCTGTCCAGCCAACTCCTACTGGTCCTGTCAATCTCCTTCAGACCACTGTGTTACCAACACCACTTCCGGTCCTCAGAGTTATGCGGCTGTCTTCGCCTATGCTGACACAGTCTCCTTGAGACCACTGTGTTACCAACACCCTTCCGGGCCTCAGGGTTATCCAGTCATCGACACCTATGCTGACACAGACATCTTGTTATCACGGTCGATCCAGACGTTTTTCTCATCAATCTTTTGTCTCTTTTCAGTCTCAGACCTCAGGGTTTCCAGGCTCCTTTTCCGTCCCTCATCGAGGTTTCCTCTACGTCGCTGGTTCCACTCTCTCTGAAGAGGTTCCACGACTTGACCACCACACACCTCTCCGGGGTAGTAATCGTCTACGTCTACACCAGCCCACATCTACTGGGGTAGCTCTCATCTACGACTGAGGCGATTCACGTCTACCTCCGCCGAGTGGGTGATGACCTCCTTCGAAACCTCCACATCTCTGACGCTTCGGATGGGGTCAAGACGACAGAGACTGTAGGTGAGACAATTTTTCGACTTATTTTTCTGCCATGCTAACATTCACTTTGTATCTCTCCTAGGAACTCTGTTCAGGGAGAAGATCGGTTGGTTTTCCGATCTTCCCCTTCTCTCACTTCAGGCTTTACGTTGCGTTTTGTCTGTTGGTAAGCGGAAGAGGACGAGGGAGGCCACCCTCATACCTCGAGGCGAGGTGCAAGGGCGCCCTCTCTCTGTGCTATTAGTTTACCAGGGTTAGTTGCAGGTAAGTGGGGATTACATAGGTGAATAGGAGGTGAGTATCGGGCTCGTAGATTCCCAATCCAGGGAGTTTTGGGGAAAGTACTAAATGACCTGTACACTGATGGACTGCAGGGTGTAACTGATACATTTTGCAGGTCATGTGAGTTGATCATCATTTAAAAACCCCCCTTTAGTCAGATTGCCATGTAAACTTTTACTGCCTGAGGTAATTTGGCAGGCTTTGAAGAAGACTATAGCTGTTGGAAATCTGATAGTGGGTATAAACAGTTATTCATGTTACTTTCATATCCTACTGTGGGAGTTATAGTTTTGTGTATAACAAAGTCAAGTCAATAACAACCAGTTTAACGTTCATCAGCATTTTACCTGTACTTCAGCCAATGTTGTTTACGTTCTCGTATGTAAACGCTGTAATATACTGTACGTGGGAGAAACAAAACGTCGTCTTGCTGACCGAGTCACGGAGCACCTGAGGTCAATCAAACAGAACCTCCCAGGGTTCCCGGTAGCCACACACTTCAATCCCCCGTCAACGTGCTCGATCCGTGACTTGATGGTTTCAGCGGCCATCTCGTGTCGAGGTTCTGATCATGACCGCCTAGCTGCCGAAAACCGCCTAATCATGAAACTTGGAACCCTGTCCCCACATGGTCTGAACGTTAGACTTGAACTGTTATAACGCAGCAATTCCTGCATTGTTTTGACTTGTGGTAACCAGATAACACTGTTTTCCTAGCCGAGTTTTACCGTGCCCAATTTTATTGTGTATTTTTTAAATTGTACGTTTGGCCAAGTCAACGATCAGTTGCATTTTTGCCACCTGATGAAGGGTTTAAACCCGAAACGTCATGGAATTTTTCACAAACTTTTAGCACTCTTTACTACTTCATTTTTACACATATATATGTATGTATGTATATATATGTATACATAGGTATATATATGTATATATACGTATATATATATGTGTATATATGTGTGTGTATGCATGTGTATGGGTGAACTTGTCTTCCTACCAGACTGAGGACCTGAACAATGGATTTCAGGTCCTCTGAAGGAAATTCAATAGATTTGTCAAGTCCTCAAAAGTTTGAACAATAGAGAGTCTATTGTCAAGGTTAGGGTTAAGGAAGTAAACACAAAGGAAATAACAATGAGGTCCTCGGATTGTATGTAAAATCGACTTGTGTGTGTGTGTGTGTGTGTGAACTTGTCTTCTTATCAGACTGAGGACCTGAACAATGGATTTCAGGTCCTCTGAAGGAAATTCAATAGATTTGTCAAGTCCTCGAAAGTTTGAACAATAGAGAGTCTATTGTCAAGGTTAGGGTTAAGGAAGTAAACACAAAGGAAATAACAATGAGGTCCTCGGATTGTATGTAAAATCGACTTGTATGTGTGTATGGGTGTGTATGGGTGTGTATGTGTGTGTATATATGTGTGTGTATATATGTGTATATGTGTATATATGTGTATATATGTGTATATATATATATATATATATATATATATATATATACACATATATATATATATATATATATATATATATATATATATATATATATATAATATTATAAACACTCTAAACAAGTAACTTTCAAATATGATCCTGAAGCCACTGGCACTGAAGTTAAGGCCATCTCACAAAATATACACAAAAGATACAGTACCGCTGCAAAGTCTGTCACGTTTTCAACGCACCACTGTGCGTTTGCCGTTAGTTGAGCAACGGTCATTGATCAACTAGTTTTTCATTGTGAATTTTTGATAGAACCATAGCAGCAAGTCAATTATGTTAGTCCAGGTTGCCCCTAATCCTCAACTAGTTGACCCATTCATCGTGTCCCTATCCCTTATTGTGTCTTCCAGAAGAACTTCTTTTGTATCGGTAAGCGGATTATTTCATCAGTGGTCAAGTTTATTTGAACAATGAGGAAAAGGATGAGTCAAGAAACTCTTGAGCTGTACAGTTTGTCGTAAGATCGATGTTCAGCAGTTAAGTTTACCTGTTCTGATGCTATGCACGGAACTCGATGTAACAACTCCCTGCAATGACAGTCAGAATTGTTTCAAGTTGTAAAGCTTGTGAAAACTTGATTCGCATGTTGGGTGACCAAAGTTATCTAGTTTGTGATTTAACCAATTCAGTGATTTTTAGACTTGCTCTGTTTTCCGTATCACAGTAAAACAGTCATGGCTTTTTGTGAAAGCCTTTCAAGAAAAATGGCTTTTACGTGCTACGAGATTGCCACGGACCAATAGAAAGTCAAACCAAAGACGAGCAAAGTCATGACGGGAATCTGTTAACGTACCGTATAAACTTCATTGAAATGATGTTTCATTACTGAACAAGAAAATAAAATGAATATGCCAAATATGCAACTTACAAAATAATGCTTTTAAGAAAGCGTGTTGCGTCTTTAATTGAAACGGCGTTCATTTGGAATGAGGTGCGGAATAAAGGTATCATCGACGAAACACATTTCATGAATTTGTACTGTAGTGAGCGATAAAACAGAGTACAGGACCTGGTCCTGTTTCAAAAATTTATAAGCTCAATGATAAAATTTGAATCAAGCGTAAGAGTGAGCACAACGGCACTGGCCGGCGAGCTATAGCTGTAGCAGTAGGCACCAAAGACTTTTTATCTACCAGAACTTCCCTGCAGTAAACATATGCACATAAAGCGCCTTATCTTAATTTTCTTATACGTCTCCTCGCAGTTGTCCAGGACGGCATTAAATCCCCAACTCGAGACACAGTGAATAGGCTATTGTGCTCTCTGCCCACAGGTAATTCCTTCAAAACTGCGAGTGGACGTATTTCCTTTCAAGTTTGAGTCTTAATCCTCTTACCGTTCAGGGCAGTAGTGCAAGTATTGTGTGATGGACACGCGTCTAGATTAAAATCGTTGAGGATATCGATCATTGCTTTCATTGGCAATATCATCGATAAAATTACCCATGATTGTCAGCAAAGTGTGGCAAATACAGATGTAAAACTTCATGTGCTTGATTACAGAAATAAACGAAAAAGACGACGATGGGTCTTGTCGCGTTGATACGTAAGCTATATTGCATACGTACACAAACTTCGCACAGAAAAAAACACCCCAATATATCGCGAGTCACCTTCACAAAATTCTTATTACTTCGTACGTTACTTCGTACGTTACTTTACACGCACTGTGCACTAAGTAGCGTTAAAACTACCTTTTCCGAGGTAAACAATCTTATGGTTTTTACGTCAAGACATTTCTACATACAGGGACACTTTGCACCAGAGAACAGCAAACCCGATAATGATTGATATACAGCGTGAGAACTGGCAAGGCCCCCTCCGCTTAGACGGTTTTACCATGATTTTGAAACAACTTTGAAAAATTCTGAAAATCAAATTTACCCATAACCTTGTGGGAAAAAAATGAGGCTCGCGGGGCGGAATGTGTTTGCGCAGCTCACAAGACTTCGTCTAGGCGTGTTATAGCTCCATATGTAAAAGGTGAGGCCTATTCGCACGTCGACTAGCCGCCGTGCGGACAAGATGCATTGATCGCTTATTCGCACGTCGACTAGCTACCATACTTTACTACATACGACTACGTGGTATTTGGTGTTGTAGGTAGTACGCATGGTGGATATATGTACGTAGGTAGTTGAGCCTATGTGCGATATGTTTTGTATGCATTGACCGACACAAAGTACAGACCGATGCAAGTCAAGGTACTCTATTCTGTATTTTTTAAGAGGAAGTTTGAAAGGCACATGCTTAGCCTATTTGCTGTTCCCTCTGTTGTCAAATCCCTCCAAACAAAACAGCTTTATTTTCTTCAGTCTCCTCCATGTTATTGCACTGCTTGCGATATGCATTTGGGCAGCGCTACCTATTTGTACATGCTGTGTCCCTCAATCTTACGTGTACGTATATGTGGTCGCCGTGCGAGTAAGCAATCGCATGTTGTCTGCACGGCGGCTTGTCGACGTGCGAATAGTCATGATGATGCAGTTATTTTGAAATCGTTAGGTTAGCGTACAAGCTCCAGGAAGGAGCTGAAGAAAAACGTTCCGCACCGTAAGGTTGCTCAAATTAAATTTGCGAAAATACGACAGTGGGCTTAGTAAACTTGTTTAACACATGCCTTTCGACTGTTTTATGAAATAAATACCAACTTGATATTTTTTTATACCTTCGAGTTACCAAACAAGGACAGGCGGTACCTCAACACAATGTGTGTGTAGGCTACGACGTACAGTAGAATTGAATTTCCGGTAGTCTAAGAACACTGGACAAAAATGCCATACCATCTATAGATGAACCAATTTATATACAATAATGTGCTGAAGAACAACTGAAACCTTTTTTTTTTTTTAACATTTGCTGTGACTGTGTATGTAGTACAAGCTATATGCAAAACGGGTGGGGAGGGGGAGGGTGGGGTGAGGGGTGGGGAACAGGGGAGGGTGGCCTATTACATCTTATTCCTCACAGGCATGAACAAATCTATGATTGAGAGTAGTTTTAGGTTCCTGCAGCAATACAGGGTTAACTTGGACTGACTTGTAGATGTCCTTGTCACCACGTAACCGTAATATATATGGGAACAAAAGTTTTATCAGTGTGTGAGCATTGCACATGAAAAATGCAAAAGGGGGGAGGAGAATGGTAGAGAGGGGGAGGGGGTAGCCCGTGATATCTTTCTCCTTCCCTTTCATGTAGCCTACACATGTATGATTGGGAGTGGTTTTAGGTTCCTGCAGCAATACACGGTTAACCTGGACTGACTTGAAGATGTGCTTGTCACCACATAACAGTAACATATATGGGACCAAAAGTTTTATCAGCCTGTGTGAGCATTGGACAAGAAAAATGCAAAAGGGGGAAGGGGAAGGAGAGAAAGGGGGTGTGGGTAGCCCATGATATCTTTCTCCTTCCCTGTCATGTACACATGTATGATTGGGAGTAGTTTTAGTTTCCTGCAGCAATACAGGGTTAACTTAGACTGACTTGAAGATGAGCTTGTCACCACGTAACAGTAATATATACAAAAGTTTTATCAGTGTGTGAGCATTGCACATGAGAAATGCAAAAGGGGGGAGGGGAACGGGAGAGAGGGGGGAGGGAGTAGCCCATGATATCTTCCTCCTTCCCTGTCATGTACACATGTATGATTAGGAGGTGTTTTAGGTTCCTGCAGCAATACACGGTTAACCTGGACTGACTTGAAGCTTGTGCTTGTCACCACGTAACAGTAATATATATGGGAACAAAAGTTATATCAGTGTGTGAGCATTGGACAAGAAAAATTGCCATACCACCTATATATGAACCCATTTATATACAATAATGTGCTGAAGAACACCTGAAACCTTTTTTTTAACATTTTCTGTGACTGTGTTTGTAATACAGGCTATATACAAAATAGGTTGGGGAGGGGAGATGAGGGGTGGGGAAAGAGGGTAGAGGTGGCCCATTACATCTTACTCCTCACAGGCATGAACAAATCAATGATTGAGAGTAGTTTTAGGTTACTACAGCAATACAGGGTTTACTTGGATTGACTTGAAGATGTGCTCGCCACCACGTAACAGTAATATATATGGCAAAAAAACTTCTATCAGTGTATGAACGTTGGACAAGAAAAAATGCCATACCATCTATAGATGAACCCATTTATACACAATAATGTGCTGAAGAACAACTGAAGCCTTTTTAAAACTTTTAAACGAAATATCTGTGAAAATTATTAGCATTGCAGCTCTACAAATACCGTTTTGCATTGTATGTAGCTAGCTTAGGCCTTTAGTGTACATGTCTAGTACAGTGAAGTGCTGTATCAACACCCTACCGAAGGATGCCAAGTTAGGGGGAACCGTTGAACTGAAGCTTGCGAATTTATTGCGAAGTGTTTTTTAAGGTCTTTTAAACATACCATGTGCATGTTTTAATATTCTTGGTTGATTTGGGTTATTTTCGATTCTTCTGACGATCGATATTTTTCCGTGTACATGCCATAGTGCAAAGTGTATGGTAACAACTGTGGCTTACTTTTGAGATCGAAGCATTTGTTTCAGGGCCTCGGTCTCATCTTTTTGGAAATGAAAGAATTTGAGTATGTTATCACAAAGTGCCAAAACGAGCACTGAAATAATTTCAGTGATTTAGGTTGTGTTTTTAATTCGTTTCTAAAATGAAACGACAACCGTTTTCAACGATGTTTGATGGCTTTACAAACCATCCCGTAAGATAGGGCTTTGAGCAGTTGATGGCTTCAGCTAGCCAAACATCATAATGGTTTCAACATGATTGCAGGCTTCTAGGAAATGAAAACATTATTTATTCATTGCCAATAATTTAACGCTAAAGTTCAACTGAGTGTGTCATCCATAATGTAAAAGTTATGAGGGGAATACTTTTCACAAATTTGCATTTTTCGAGAGAATTTCCGAAAATTCGAGGCTTTTTGCCAGCCAATCTACGTAGCTGCAAAAGCAGGGGATGCTTCTACAGCCTCTGCACCATCGCTTAAATTGTAAAATACTACTTACAAAGCATCAATGAATTTTTATGTAAAATGTTCTTGGGACATTTGTTTGTATGTAAATATACGAACGGATAAGGCACTGAAGGTTCATAAGATGTGGAATTGTACACGACTGCTCTGCCAAGAACAGCCGGCTGTGCCTGCACTGTAGTACAGCGATCGTAGACTAAGATATAACGGTTGCTTAAAATTTGCGTTCTGGTTTGTACATACACTTTTAACACTTTTTGTAAGGGCAAGTTTTCACTGAATTTTGGAAAATATTCATAAATTTACTCTTTAATGTCAGCCCCTTACCAAGTATGTATCACGAAAGTTTGTATGAAGTTAGGCGGGGGCGTGCGGGGACTTTTCTGACTAACCGGGAAAAGGGAATGTTTTGTGCAAAGGGACGTTTTAACCAATTAGGCCTAGCCATCCTTGGAATGGTTTCTTACACTGTACCATTGGGAACGTCTTGTGAATCTCATGACAGGCACAGATTCAAGGTTCCGTGGATTTTTTCTTTGCTTTGGTGCTGTGCATTTTTTCTTTTGCGTTGGTTCTGTTTGACAAGGTTGGGTATCGTCCATTAGAGAATATGTTACACTAGTTCACTAACATGATAAACGTCAACCTAAGGCCACTGCCAGAAAACTGATGGGCGGCAATATAGTTTACAAGGGGTGAAAGTTCCTTTGGAGTAGGGGGATACACGAAAATGACAAACCTTTCACATTTCGGCACCCCCTGCATACCCTCCATTTGTGTCTATGCACTAAGATTGCTTGCTAGAGTGAGATTTCAAACATGCGCCATCCCGTGTTTCATCTACCCACCCCGCTTGATCGTGCCAGAGGGAACAGTTATGTTCCTACTTAATGTCACCTGGGAAAGAATTACCTTCATGGGGAGTTACTTGATGTAAGGCTACCTCAAACTGAGGTGAATGGGCAATTAAATGAATAGCCAGAAGTGAACGGTGAATAGGATTAGTAGGTGTTTATTCCCTTCCGTTTGAGGTTGGCTTACATGAAGTTAATACCGTTTCACAATTGTCCTCTCTCCAGTTACTGTGGACTAGCGACTTTTTTTTCTTAACTGTGCTGGGCCGATTTTTCTTAGTTTGAAGTCCGCCAGTATAGTAAGAAGACATACCCAATTGTCCAATGGATGTAAAATACTATTAAAGTACAAATGGGGTACCGTAAAAAAATTTAATCTTACCCGTTGTATGAAACAGGATGTCCCGTGTCCAAAGGAAATAATCAATTAAATTAGAAACGGCACCAAGAGGAACGTGGTACATGAACCTGTTTACGAACCAAATAATCGAGTCTTCCGATCCCAACAAGAAGAAATTTAAAACAATCCCTTCCTTCCCTACATTTCACCACCCTCACTTTTTCTGCCCCTTGGTATCCCAGCCTGATACCACCACCTGGTTTATAATCTAAACCTTTGTGGCAACGGCCGTCAGGAATTCTTTAAGCCATGGATTACCCTTTGCTAAAACTTTGGCCTAGCCTGTTTATAAAACAGTAAACATTTGCAAAATATCCTAAACCCAATTTTTGCCGGTAATATACATTTTTGGAAAGTGCAAACTATCTTGCTTTAGCTTGCATAGCCAGCAATGATTAGAATTGAGAAGCGCCATTTATTGCAACCGTAAAAGGCCCTATCTCAATTTTAGTCTACGAACTACCACAATCGAACATCCAGAATTGGAACTGAGACGGTCCCTGTGGATCAGAGACTTCGCATGTTCAACACGTTTGGCGCAGCGCTAGTCTAGCTTACATACAGTAATTTGCACTGAAACATGTTCCAACATGTTTTGGGCCGGGCCATACCTAATACACAGACTCGCACAGTGAAGCTCGTGTTGTAGAACATTCCTTCCTTTGTAGAACTGATCCCTTCACCTTTAGCCCTCCAATGACCGTGGTCAAATGTCACATGCAAGTGGTTTCAAGGTGGCGACACATATGTACAGCCAATCAAAATTCTGGATTTGGGGACGTAGGCGGGAATTTCCAGTGACATCATCACTTGTTCAGCTGTCGAGTGCCGTTTTTGGCCCGATGCATGGCGAGCAAGCGAAAAATTGTTATGACGTGACGGGAAGAATGCATACATTGCATGCATGGTTCCTATAATACAGTGTGAAAATTATGTGGAAGTACGGTCTGTACATGTACTTTTTGCGATAAAGCTAAGATGGCCCGTAGCTATACACTGTCACTCAGAGCGCTGTAGTATACCGGTGAAAATGCATCGACAAAAATGCTGCAATGAAACGTTTATGAGATCTCATTTTTGGGTTACGAGTTCAGCATCTAAAGACCGCTTAGTCAATTTTGAATGGAAATAATGTTCAAGGGACCTTAGGCACCATAGATAAATTTCGCTATGCAGCTAACCGCGTCTTGCTCCCGGTTAACTGGGAATTCAATAGCACAAGCCCCACTGCAGTTACAGGTAGTTAACTGCAGTCAGATTAAGCTCACACTTGTGCAGCAAGTTCGTAAAGACGGGCGCGACTGACTGCCCTGACAATAACCCTTTGTGTATGGATTAGGAAAGCCTTTTTACCCTTGAACAACACAAAAAAGACTTCAGATTTGTGCTTTTCTTCGTCGTATATACTTTCTTTGGTAAATTATACGACAGAAGTTGGTCATAACTTGCACACAAATAGTGAAGTTGCAAGCGATGTTATAACCGACAATTCCGATGCAGTTCTGTATACACTTACATACGCACACACATCTCATGCTACAGTACTGTGATGGTCAACTCCCGCCCGTTATCGAGGAATCAAATTTCTACGAATTTTTGCGATTTTACGCGATGTTATTCAAATCTCTGTGATTTTGCGTGATTCAAAAATCGTGCAAAAATTCGACCGCTAAAGTTCGTATACATTTTGTAAAAATGTTCACAGTTTTTACGGTCAGTTTTGCCGTACAAAATCGCTCAAAATCGTAGACAAGGTCTCTGAAAAAGCGAACGATCATTCAGTAATCGAACTCGGAGTTTTAAACTAAACTGTTAATCTGGAAAAGTGCCGATAATTCATTTAACCTTTCAGTTACTTTTCATGTAGCAGGATAAGACTTCAAATCAATGAACTAAAAATGCACATGGTCCATTTATTGCAAACACTGTAACTTGTTCGTTACATATAAAGAAATGCCAAAATTTTTGCGGTTTTTAAAATAGAAATTTATTTTCCGTGATCTTCCCGTTTTCCCGCCATTTCCGTGATTTGTCGATTTCTCAATAAAGACTTTTTACTATAAATTGTGTACTGTATTTTTTCAGGCTGCTATAAAGCTATCTTTACTACAGTAGAAGACCATGATAAACAGTAACATCTATTATTCTCCGCTTTAAGTGTTCTAAAACTGAGAGTTTACAACCTATGTTTGCATGATATATTTTATTTTTCATTTTCCGTAACGTGGGAAAACGGCTTTTATGAAGCTTTCGTAAGGTAACAAAAGAAAAGGAAAAGGGTGCATTTTCATAGGCACATTAAAGTATTTGTGCCATCGAAGTATAGATTGGATTGCAAATCATCAACAAACGCACGTATTTGCATATTTTCGGGGGAGGGGCCCAACTGCTTCTGCTTGAAAACAGTCTGCATTACCTAAGATACGTTCCAAATTTTGTACAAATCCACCCAAGAAATAGGTTTGGCATCTCCGGTTGGGAGTGGCCCTCCTTTCCCCACTACACCCGTTGTCAGCAAACCGTACATGTTTTTATGTTGGATGGGGCCTTTTTGTAGCAGTTGCCTCCAAAATGTGCAATCCAGTGTTCCCATAATTTCCAGTTTGCAGAAAATTCTCTTACCTTTGGAGAGCATATGAAAAGTAGTAAGCCGTCAATTCTTTGAATATATCCTATTATTTCCTACAGTAGTTGGTGAAACGCGTGACGCTTTCCTCCGTATATTAATTCATCTTGAGAGCATATAAAAAAGGCGATGTGTCAGTGTCTTTTAAACAGCCATGGATAAAAATATTTCCATACCTTTTCACTCAGAGAACCGCAAATAATTTTCAGTAGCAATACGGTGCCGCATGACCCTTTAATAGATAATCAGTAGGCTTGCATTTTAATGAAACTAAAACCCACTGTATTGTCTTATTTTTTGGCCCATCGTTGGCACTACCTTTTATTTGATAGCCCCATGCAGCACACATTATTTGCTTTTCCTTCCTGACTAGCTCGTTGCTACATAGCAAATGTACACTACAGGTACAGTAATGCATTAGTGTGTTCAATTCTATGAGAAAACCTTCGCAGTTCGACTCAAGAATTTCCCAGGCACCTTGCCAGGGTCCCAGCTTATTTGCATGCAACGTTTTGTGCATTCCTTTGCTTGTGACGTCATTGCACTTCAGCCCTTTTTCACGGATTAACCCCGTGTACAATTTCTATTGGCTGCTACCAGTCCACGTGAAGGTTTACCGTAAACAAACAACTGCTAAATCCCGCCCTACTGGGCAACACCCAACTCTTGAAAACATACAGCACTCAGTACTGTCGCTTCCGCGTGTAGGCCTGATAGTGGTGTAATGTACTGTACATTACCTAACGAAGTAAATTCCATATCCTGGGTATCGTGTCGCTCTATGTGCGTTGCGAACATGCTGTCATAGGCCAAAATTCAGTATGCAGATTTTCAGCAAAATCAACCATTACGAGCTAAATTTTGTACCTTATCTTATTCATGGGTGTAGAAGAAGTCGGATCTTGAGAAAAGCATTCGGTAAGAGTTTGGTATCGCATGAAATATGGCTTACATTTCAAGAACAAGATGGCGCCGTCTGCAAAAGCTTGAAAAACATCCGGAGAGATGTGTGACGTCACGTAAACATTAAGGACAACCAAATGGGCATACAACTTCCAAAAAAGGTTACGTAAAAATGGGCGGTGGCCCTTATGAATGAATGAGTATCAAAACCCATAGCAGCGATTGGAGATTTCACGTAAGGAAGCTGCATTTGATTTTCCCAAGGCATTTGAGGTGGCTCTCATGATAATAGCGTGAAACGTGGTAGGGCCCTAATGTGCATATTAGCGCGGTGCAGTATTAGGCCCAAATGTACACTGTATTGTACATGACTAAACCTGCAGACTTGCGCCTATAGCATATACAGCATGTGACAGTACTAAATGACAATGCTATACGGTTCCCCGAGGGCCGTGTTAAAATTCGGATCATGTTAGCTGGTGAATTTTAGCGCGATCCCGGCAAAGAATGGTAGGGGATGTACTGTCTTACATTCAGAAATTTCCATCTTCGTTCTCTCCCACTGAATGGACTATAATCGGATTATATTTTTTCTATTATGGAATCGAACTTAGGCGCCTTATCTTAATTTTCTTAATATGCGTCTCCTCGCAGTTGTCCAGGACGGCATTAAATCCCCAACTCGAGACGCAGTGAATAGGCTATTGTGCTCTCTGCCCACAGGTAATTCCTTCAAAACTGCGAGTGGACTTATTTCCTTTCAAGTTTTAGTCTTAATCCTCTTACCGTTCAGGGCAGTAGTGCAAGTATTGTGTGATGGACACGCGTCCAGATTAAAATCGCTGAGGGTATCGATAATTGCTTTCATTGGCAATATCGTCGATAAAATAACCCATGATTGTCAGCAAAGTGCGGCGAATACAGATGTTAAACTTCATGTGCTTGATTACAGAAATAAACGAAAAAGAAAAGACGATGGGTCTTGTCGCGTTGATACGTAAGCTATATTGCATACGTACACAATCTTCGCACAGAAAAAAACACCCCAATATATCGCGAGTCACCTTCACAGAATTCTTATTACTTCTAACGTTATTTTGCACACACTATGCACTAAATAGCGTTTAAACTACATGTACTCCGAGGTAAACAATCTTATGGTTTTTACGTCAAGACATTTCTACATACAGGGACACTTTGCACCAGAGAACAGCAAACCCAATAACGATTGATATGCAGTGTAAGAACTGACAAGGCCCCTCCGCTTGATTAGACTGTTTTACAAATACGAGACTACCTCGCGGGGTGCGCAATTTTTTTCCCACGAGGATATGGCAAATCATGCCAATGGACCAATGAGCTTCTTGGAAATAGGCCGCACCCCTAATTCCAAAATGACAGCTTTTCGACCCTCTTCTTGTAATTCTGACACCGGATTATGAAAGAACAGGCCAGATAACCCAGTCCTCTTTACCCTAACCTAAGTAATAACCCTAACCATGATTTTGAAACAACTTTGAAAAATTCTGAAAATCAAATTTACCCATATGTAAAAGGTGGGGCCTATTCGCACGTCGACTAGCCGCCGTGCGGACAAGATGCATCGATGGCTTATTCGCACATCGACTAGCTACCATACTTTACTACATACGACTATGTGGTATTTGGTGTAGGTAGTACGCATGGTAGTACGTACGTACGTACGTAGTTGAGCCTATGTGCGATATGTTTTGTATGCATTGACCGACACAAAGTACCGACCGATGTAAGTCAAGGTACTCTATTCTGTATTTTTTAAGAGGAAGTTTGAAAGACACATGCTTAGCCTATTTGCTGTTTCCTCTGTTGTCAAATCCCTCCAAACAAAACAGCTGTATTTTCTTCATTCACCTCCATGTTATTGCATTGCTTGCAATATGCATTTGGGCAGCGCTACCTATTTGTACATGCTGTGTCCCGCAATCTTACGCATACGTATATGCGGTCACCGTGCGAGTAAGCAATCACTGCATTTTGTCTGCACGGCGGCTAGTCGACGTGCGAATAGTCATGATGACGCAGTTATTTTAAAATCGTTAGGTTAGCGTACAAGCTCCAGGAATGGGCTGAAGGAAAACGTTCCGCACCGTAAGGTTGCTCAAATTAAATTTGCGAAAATACGACAGTGGGCTTAGTAAACTTGTTTTACACATGCCTTGCGACTGTTTTATGAAATAAGTACCAACTTGATATTTTTTTGTACCTTCGAGTTACCAAACAAGGACAGGGGGTACCTCAACACAATGTGTGTGTAGGCTACGACGTACAGTAGAATTGAATTTCCGGTAGTCTAAGAAGACTGGACAAAAATGCCATGCCATCTATAGATGAACCAATTTATATACAATAATGTGCTGAAGAACAACTGAAACTTTTTTTTACATTTGCTGTGACTGTGTATGTAGTACAAGCTATATGCAAAACGGGTGGGGAGGGGGAGGGTGGGGTGAGGGGTGGGGAACAGGGGAGGGTGGCCTATTACATCTTACTCCTCACAGGCATGAACAAATCTATGATTGAGGGTAGTTTTAGGTTCCTGCAGCAATACAGGGTTAACTTGGATTGACTTGAAGATGTGCTCGCCACCACGTAACCGTAATATATATGGGAACAAAAGTTTTATCAGTGTGTGAGCATTGCACATGAAAAATGCAAAAGGGGGGAGGAGAATGGGAGAGAGGGGGAGGGGGTAGCCCGTGATATCTTTCTTCTTCCCTGTCTTGTACACATGTATAATTGGGAGTGGTTTTAGGTTCCTGCAGCAATACGGGGTTAACCTGGACTGACTTGAAGATGAGCTTGTCACCACGTAACAGTAATATATATGGGAACAAAAGTTTTATCAGTGTGTGAGCATTGGACAAGAAAAATGCAAAAGGGGGGAGGGGAAGGAGAGAAAGGGGGGTGGGATGGCCCATGATATCTCTCTCCTTCCCTGTCGTGTACACATGTATGATTGGGAGTAGTTTTAGGTTCCTGCAGCAATACAGGGTTAACTTGGACTGACTTGTAGATGTCCTTGTCACCACGTAACAGTAATATATATGGGAACAAAAGTTTTATCAGTGTGTGAGCATTGCACATGAAAAATACAAAAGGGGGAGGGGGAATGGGAGAGAGGGGGAAGAGGGTAGCCCATGATATCTTCCTCCTTCCCTGTCATGTACACATGTATGATTAGGAGGTGTTTTAGGTTCCTGCAGCAATACATGGTTAACCTGGACTGACTTGAAGCTTGTGCTTGTCACCACGTAACAGTAATATATAGGGCAATAAAACTTTTATTAATGTTTGAATATTGGACAAGAAAAATTGCCATACCACCTATATATGAACCCATTTATATACAATAATGTGCTGAAGAACAACTGAAACCCTTTTTTTTAACATTTTCTGTGACTGTGCTTGTAATACAGGCTATATGCAAAATAGGTTGGGGAGGGGAATGAGGGATGGGGGAGAGGGGTGGGGCAAAAGGGGAGAGGTGGCCCATTACATCTTACTCCTCACAGGCATGAACAAATCAATGATTGAGAGTAGTTTTAGGTTACTACAGCAATACAGGGTTTACTTGGATTGACTTGAAGATGTGCGCGCCACCATGTAACAGTAATATGTATGGCAAAAAAACTTTTATTAATGTATGAACATTGGACAAGAAAAAATGCCATACCATCTATAGATGAACCCATTTATACACAATAATGTGCTGAAGAACAACTGAAGCCTTTTTAAAACTTTTAAACGAACTATCTGTGAAAATTATTAGCATTGCAGCTCTACAAATACCGTTTTGCATTGTATGTAGCTAGCTTAGGCCTTTAGTGTACATGTCTAGTACAGTGCAGTGCTGTACCAACACCCTACCGAAGGATGCCAAGTTAGGGGGAACCGTTGAACTGAAGCTTGCAAATTTATTGTGAAGTGTTTTTTAAGGTCTTTTAAACATACCATGTGCATGTTTTAATATTCTTGGTTGATTTGGGTTATTTTCGATTCTTCTGACGATCGATATTTTTCCGTGTACATGCCATAGTGTAAAGTGTATGGTAACAATTACTGTGGCCTACTTTTGAGATCGAAGCATTTATTTCAGGGCCTCGGTCTCATCTTTTTGGAAATGAAAGAATTTGAGTATGTTATCACAAAGTGCCAAAACGAGCACTGAAATAATTTCAGTGATTTAGGTTGTGTTTTTAATTCGTTTCTAAAATGAAACGACAATCGTTTTCAATGATGTTTGATGGCTTTACAAACCATACCGTAAGATAGGGCTTTGAGCAGTTGATGGCTTCAGCTAGCCAAACATCGTAATGGTTTCAACATGATTGCAGGCTTCTAGGAAATCAAAACGTTATTTATTCATTGCCAATAATTTAATGCTAAAGTTCAACTGAGTGTGTCATCCATAATGTAAAAGTTATGAGGGGAATGCTTTTCACAAATTTGCATTTTTCGAGAGAATTTCCGAAAATTCGAGGCTTTTTGCCAGCCAATCTACGTAGCTACAAAAGCAGGGGATGCTTCTACAGCCTTCTGCAGGTCTATCTGTGAAGCTTGTAACTTTTACACCGCACAGGTTGGGACCGATCATTTCCGTGATTTTGCGATGCACAGGCCCACAAATTTTCAACTCACAAAAGTAATAGGCGGTAGCTATTTTAACACCACCCGAAGTTTATGATCAACGATGAATTAAACTACTACAGGGTCTAAATTCTGTATCGAATTATCGTCGGCACAATACAGTATAATCAATCGATACTATTGCTTCTTCCATGCAAGTAATTTGCCCACACATAAGCGGATTTAGACAGAGCACAATGGGCGTCGGCTTGCAGTTGAGTTAGCATTCAACTATGACCAACTGATCTTTTAAGTAGGACGCGGCGGAAAAAGACGACTTCAGGTGGACGCAATGCTTTGTTTTTTGCATCCAGACCCAAGAAACTGCGAGGAGACGCATAAGAAAATTAAGATAACGCGCCTTAAAGGTTTTGCCCTTGTAGGTAAGATTTAAAATTTTACCAATTGCTGAGTAGAGGGTACATTCTATGTGAATGAAAAATAAAATGCGACAAGGCCTTTGTATTGTACCGGAACATGAGGGTGCCGAAAGTAAGCTGTGATACTCTTGCAATGGCGTTCCCCCCGACTACTTTTTTGGTATTAAACAGAATGGTTCAATTTTATGGACTTGGCAGCCCGCCATTTGTCTTCCTTTGTATATAAAAGACTCAAGAAGTTTCATGCTAACTGATATAATTTTCAAAGGTCACGTAATTGATTTTTTTGAACGTGCAAAAAAAAGAAAAGTCAAAGGTTTAAAAAAATTATTCCGTTATGGGAAGGATTTGCAAACGCGCAACAATATTTCCGAACATGTAGGAATATGTACGAAAACATTTGGAGGGTTCAACCAGATTGTATTTTCATTCCAAACTTATGAAATGTACTCATAATTGCAAAGAGAAATTCAAAAGCAAATTGCGGCCCTCCTTTTTGCTATACTTTGTGTTAAGGACTCACGAAGTTTCAGGCTAAATCGCGGGTCACACTACAGTGATTTCGGATAGGATTACGTTACAATTTTTGTGAGTTTTAACTTTTAGTTAAAACCTTCTCCATCTCTGGCCAGAAACAGCCAGAAATCTGCCAACTTGTGTAAATGTATGATTTATATCAGAGGACTACGAAAATGAAATGTAAACTAATTATTTCGTGACGTCACATCGACAAACTGCTTTTATCAAAGTACAAAACTCGGACTGATTTTTGAACAAATATCGCTCTGTTGAGCGATATAAGTTATATGGTAGTAGAAGAACAGTTTATCGTGAGAAAAACACAGTTACGGAAAGAATTTATGCGCAAGAATTTTTCCGAATGAAATCTTTTCGACGGAAGTTACGAAACTTTGGGAACGTTCTAGGTATTTCTTTCTAAACTTACGAAATTTATTAATCATTGCAAGGGGAAATTCAAAGTAAACTGTGGCCCTCCCCTGTACTTTACTTTGTATATAAGACTCATGAAGTTTCAGCCTAACTAATATAATTTTCAAAGGTCTTGTTATTGACAATTTTGCGGGCGAAATGAAATTATGGGAACCTGCGCGGTTTCCCGCGATCGTAAAATAATTCTACGGGAGTTGAACGATCATAGTACTGTATTCATACTATGTTCGCTACCTAGCTTTTTCGAAATGCACGTTTCTTGACAACAAACATTACTAAACAAGGCTTTTATTTTACGTAATTGTTAGACACATGTTGTTCGAAACAGGTATCACTTTTTATAAAAATGTACAAATATTGTGTTAGGCTGTATATCGCGAGTTCTGTGAATGGGGTAGCAACTCACGAGCATTTTAACAATAGCGCTATTCATCCATGTCCCTACGTGGTTGGATAAACTGCAGTTGCTTTTAACTGCAGTTGGATGCATAGCCAAATTTATCTATGGTGCCTTACAAAGTGCAGGTGCATCAAAACACCGCCCAGAACAATTTCCGTAAGAACACTATATGCACTGTAGCACGGGGAAAGAGTGTCCTTGGACTCATTTGTACACAGGCTAGTGGACGGGAGGATTACGTCGGCAACGACTGCTAAGTTGAGACCGTGGGATGAAAAGTGCCCCTACTCCCCCTTCCCGGTGCAGGTGTTTTCACTAATGTGCTTTAAAATTACGGCTGGTTTGGGCGGGTGGCATATGCCCAAATACCTAAATTTTGGGATAATCACCTGCCTGACCTCTGTTTAACACGGCCAGCTATGGGGCGGGAAGACAGTAATAGCACAGGCTATAAATGTTTAGATGAAGTATTAGCTAACTGTAGGCATCTGGTGCAATTTTCATTCATTGAATTCCTTTATGTGATCCTTATATGGCATAGGATATAAGGAAAGCTGTTGCACTGGAAGGACATGAACCGTTCCTTTTCGGAGGTTGTCCTTCAAAAGGTGCAGATGTGTTAATACTCTGTGTGGGTGATGGAAGGGAGAGGGGATAGGGAGAACTTGCACAAAATAGGTTACTGTGATCGATATGTTCTTAAGAGGCGGCCAGTGGGCCATTTTGCGGGCTGTAACTTGCACTATATGGCCTGCGAAAATTCTAGGCACTCGAATCGTTCTTCACCCGAAATTTACAAAGTAGTTTTCTTGAATAAAACTCCCCATTAGGAAGCAGGCCCTGATCTCAATGATCACTCATTTTACTGTTGGGGCTGAAAGAAATTCAAACTAGACCCCAGCTGTAACTCCGTCATTTGGCGAGCAGCATGAAAAATTCCAATTTAATAAAGTAAAGTGAAGGTTGTTGCCATGATGACAATGTTAATACCCGCTGATGGGGAGTCGGCGAGCGGTTTTGTCGATGACTTGGCCACAGCCACGCCCAACAATGTTTAATTAATAGTGATCATCGTTTTAGTGAGCACGCATTACATATTTAGCTTCAAAATACAGGACAAGGTCGAATCCTGTCATACGGTGCCACAATGACGGAAAGATTCTCAGAAATCTACTGTACACATCGTGCCAACCAGTCTACGCGTGGAGGACGATCAAAGATACCACCGTGAGAAAAACACGGTCATTGACCCAGCTGCGCAAAGTGTTCACGTATGATTGACAGATACAGTAGCTCAAACTTGAACCCTGGGAGATCGGGGCTTGCTTTTATGTTTCGAAAACAATAGATGACAACATTTGCACCAGACAAGTGTTACATAAATTGTGTCGCATTGTATAGGCAGTTGGTGTCAGAGTATGTAGGCTACAGTGCTTGTAAACCTACGATTTTATTTAGTGTAGACCATTGTGTAGAAGTTTCCTTCATGTCATAACGCCATATCCGCCCCTGTAAGCGAGACTAGAGGGATTTAATCGGAATTAAATTGGATTTTACAAGCCATGTTTGTGTGGAATATATGACCTTTACCAATGGTAAGATATTTTCTGCCGTACATTTAAACCTCCAGATTAATCAGACAGACCACATAGATCCTGCTCGGTCCCTGTCTTCAAGCTAGTCTGAATTTTTTAAGCATCAAACTGAAAAAAAACTCCAAATATTGATCCTACTTAGTAAAAACAAATTGATGACCCCCTCCCCACTTCATCTTTTAATCAGCCTGATCGCTGTAGAACCTTACAAAAAAAATCAACGTGCCTGTATTTAAGGATAGCTAGGGGCTCGATGTGGGCATTGCTAACAGGTCCAGCATTTTGCAAATTTTTTTTGAATAGTGCTTTGTGTGTGTGTGTGTGTTTTTTAAACGATGCCGTGTGTTTTGATTTTATTTATGCCCCGATTATTTGGAAGGCAAGGTGCCATATGCTTAGCGAAATAGTGAAATTACGTGTTTAATTTATTACCGATGTCAGTATTTATTGTAGACCGCTACAGTAGTCAGATGTATTTTACGTCATGTTATACAGGTTTTGGACTAAAAGGGAAGGTGCAGTCCCCCCCCCCCCCGATAAATCGGTGCACCCAGCCCTCTCATTTCAGGAATGGCTCCTTTCATTCATGTGGCAACATTTTTGTTAATACTTCGTGCAGAGTAACATCTTGGTTCGCCTCCAGTATTCAATGTTTTACACAGAAACAATGAAACTTACTTTTAAGCAAGAGGAGATCTGTAAGATTTAGCGGATCTTTCAAAATAAACTTGGGGCGACTGCCCATTTTACTGTATTGTCAAGTCTAGCATTACAGTGTGGTTCATCATACGAACCATACCAAAACCAAGAAAAGAGCTTTTTATTTGGTGGGAGAAGACATTTGAATGGACTTGGGGACGATGTTTTTCAAACTGTGTGATACTTCCGAAAATCGAGACAAGTCGTTAATTCCTACGATAAGGGAAGTACAGTAATCACGGAAATTGGGGCCGTGGTTGGAATTTTCAAATTGGCACAGACACACATAACAAATATCCAGACCAATTTGTGAAACATTTCAATAAGCTGTTGTACCATTTAAAGGCGCGATGCGACTCAAATAGTTATTTAAAAGGAGATACTATCGTAGCATGGTCCAACCTGTAACTTAGCTGAGTGGGTGTAACCACTGTAAGTCTGTAACCGTTCATGTATTAAACATCAGTTAGAGTATTGCAAAAGGTATATTCAAAAAATAAAATTTTTTTGAGGACTCGGCTGTAATCCTCGACAAAGCTGAGTCTAAGTTGATGCCCATTCCAGGATAGCATTCCATGTCAATTCCTATCCCAATAAAACCGGACAACTGATGCCGTGATTGAGCTCGAGTCCTACTCTGACGGTTAAAGCCGTGTTCGACGATTTTCTTTCTGTCTGTATATACGCACTCGAATTTAAGGGGGTGAAACCCAGTTTTAAACCATACAGAAAGCAGAGAATTGAAATGGAACTGGTATATTTCCAGTGCTTACTGTACTTGCAAGTAAATACATGGCCTTCCATGTTCATAAACTTAGACCGCAGTTTTGCGGCAGTGTGACTCAGACGAAGTGCGATAAAGAGCCCATTTGTTTGACCTTGCTCTACTGGAAATCTGCTTTCGAAAGAATTCCTTTTTCCCTTTCCTAAGTACTTTATCGTAAAGCTCTAATTATTTCAGATGTAATAGCAAGTTACTTGATTAGCTCATGCTTAGCAAAATAGATGCCAAGAGTAACTTTGAAGTATTAAGAGTAAAATTATTTATTTATAAGCTATTTTAACCAAGGTAACCATAAAGCGATACTGCCGAGGAAAAATATTTGAGAGAGTTTTAAGAGAAGACGTAAATTTCCCGCTATGCAGAAACCCAGGAGAGAAACAAGCGGGACCCGCCTGCACGGAAATCAAAATTATGAAATTTACATAATGGTCGGCTTGGTTCTTGCGAAAACGGGAAGTTATAATGCACTTTTTTCAAATATCTCTAGGCTTGAGTTGAGTCTAATTCACTCGACCATACAATATTTACTTTCTAAGGTTGGAACATCGTTCTTTAAAAACATCATTTCACAAATAAAATGATGGAAGTGAATGAACTAAAGAAAAGCCCCAAGAAAATAATGGAATAAGGAGTGATGCAATCGAGAAAATTTGTCACCCGTCGTGTATATTGTTCCAGCTTGCAAAAGGGAGTGTTTCCAAACGGAGTGGACGGGCTTGGGTTTAGCGCGTATTCAGGTAACGTCGCCCAGCACGCATTCGCGGAACTGTCCACGGTGGTCGTTGTGAGGGCTGTTGGGATTTTCTGTAATTAAGGCTGTGACCTCTGGGAACCTGGATTTTGATATTTTTTGGAAACTTTTGACTTGAGCTATTTGAATGTACCTACTCTTTAAGTCATAGCGAGTCGGAGTTAATCATAAAGTTGTCATAAAACTCTAATTTGTCGGTAAATATTGTCTTCAATAACTTTTCATGCATGCGATTTAAAGTGTGGCCGAAAATCAATGTTAGGCCTATAATAAAGTTGCCGTCATCAACCTATAGTACCACCATGGTTTTCGAAAGGAAAGGAAAAAAAAAAAAGAGAGATATAGTAAAGTGGGGTAAAAAAGACCAGGGGGTAGTTGGGGTAAAAAAGACCACCCCCTACAAGCCAAGGGAAGTCGATTTATATACTGGTGAGTATTGGGCATTGTAGCTAATGATTTCCAGTATAGTACTATACAGTTTCAGGACAGGTGGTCTCTCTTGTCTCCAATTACCGCATCTTCGAAGCGAGAACGCAGAAAAATGGCACAGATGAAGTTTATGACATTCAGAACAAAGTTCTGAAAACCTTGTTTACACGATATCTCAAGTTAGAAAGCTTGGATGGATTTCATGCTTGGTATGTAGATGCGTTGTGGTTAGGGGAAGAACCCTATTTTTTTGTGGAGGTCAAAGGTCATCTGGGGTCACCGGGGGTCAAAATCTGAAAACCTTGTTTACACGATATCTCAAGTTAGAAAGCTTGGATAGATTTCATGCTTGGTATGTAGATGCGTTGTGGTTAGGGGAACAACCCTATTGTTTTTGGTGGAGGTCAAAGGTCATCTGGGGTCACCGGGGGTCAAAATCTGAAAACCTTGTTTACACGATATCTCAAGTTAGAAAGCTTGGACAGATTTCATGCTTGGTATGTAGATGCGTTGTGGTGAGAGGAAGAACCGTATTGTTTTTGGTGGAGGTCAAAGGTCATCTGGGGTCACCGGGGGTCAAAATATGAAAACCTTGTTTACACAGTATCTCAAGGTAGGAAGCTTGGAAAGATTTCATACTAAGTATGTGGATGTGTTATAGTAAGAGAAAGAAGTCTAATGTTTTGGGTAGAGGTCAAAGGTCATCTGGGGTCACCAGGGGTCAAAGTCTGAAAACCTTGTTTACATGATATTTCAAGGCAGGAAGCTTGCATACATCTCATACTTAGTATATGGATGTGTTATGGTAAGAGGAAGAACCGTATCATTTTTAGTGGAGGTCAAAGGTCATCTGGGGTCACCAGGGGTCAAAGTCTGAAAACCTTGTTTACACAGTATCTCAAGTTAGAAAGCTTGGATAGATGTCATGCTTGGTATGTAGATGCGTTGTGGTGGAAGGAAGGACCGTGTTGTTTTTGGTGGAGGTCAAAGGTCATCTGGGGTCCCCGGGGGTCAAAATCTGAAAACCTTGTTTACACGATATCTCAAGTTAGAAAGCTTGGATAGATTTCATGCTTGGTATGTAGATGCGTTGTGGTGAGAGGAAGAACCTTATTGTTTTGGCGATGGTCAAAGGTCATCTGGGGTCACCGGGGGTCAAAATCTGAAAACCTTGTTTACACGATATCTCAAGTTATAAAGCTTGGATAGATTTCATTTGTGGTACGTTGATGCATTGTGGTGAGAGGAAGAACCATATTGTTTTTGGTGGAGGTTAAAGGTCATCTGGGGTCACCAGGGGTCAAAGTCTGAAAACCTTGTTTACACGGTATATCAAGGTAGGAGCTTGGATAGATTTCATACTAAGTATGTGTATGTGTTATAGCAAGAGGAAGAAGCCTATTGTTTGGGGTGGAGGTCAAAGGTCATCTTGGGTCACCGGGGGTCAAAATCTGAAAACCTTGTTTACACGATATCTCAAGTTAGAAAGCTTGGATAGATTTCATGCTTGGTATGTAGATGCGTTAAGGTGAGAGGAAGAACCCTATTGTTTTTGGTGGAGGAGTGGTCATGTGGGGCCTCCGGGGGTCAAAATCTGAAAACCTTGTTTACACGATATCTCAAGTTAGATAGCTTGGATAGATTTCATGCTTGGTATGTAGATGCATTGTTGTGAGAGGAAGAACCCTATTGTTTTTGGTGGAGGTCAAAGGCCATGTGGGGTCACCGGGGGTCAAAATCTGAAAACCTTGTTTACACGATATCTCAAGTTAGATAGCTTGGATAGACTTCATACTTAGTATGTGGATGCGTTTTGGTGAGAGGAAGAACCATTTTGTTTTTGGTGGAGGTCAAAGGTCATCTGGGGTCACCGGGGGTCAAAGTCTGAAAACCTTGTTTACATGGTATCTCAAGGTGGGAGCTTGAATAGATTTCATACTAAGTATGTGGATGTGTTATAGCAAGAGGAAGAACCCTATTGTTTTGGGTGGAGGTCAAAGGTCATCTGGGGTCACCAGTGGTCAAAGTCTGAAAACCTTGTTTACACGATATCTCAAGGTGGGAAGGTTGGATAGTTTTCATACTTAGTTTGTGGATGTGTTATGGTGAGAGGAAGAACCCAATCATTTTTGGTGGAGATCAGAGGTCATCTGGGGTCACCGGGGTCAAAGTCTGAAAACCTTGTGTGCACGATATCTCGAGGTAGGAAGCTTTGGTAGATCTCATGCTTAGTATGTGGATGTGTTATGGTATAGAGAAAGATACCTATTGTTTTTGTTGGAGGTGAAAGGTTATCTTGGGTCACCAGGGGTCAAACCCTGAAAACCTTCTATGATATCTCAAGGTAGGAATCTTGGATAGATTTCATGCTAGGTATTTTCATGTGTTTGTGTTCGAGGAAAAACCCTATTGTTTTTCATGGAGGTCACAAGCCATTTGAGGTCATCAGAGGTCAAAATTGAAACTTTGTAAACATGTCATTACAAGGGAGGAAGCACAGACAAATCCCTTTTTTTTTTCATTTTTTGGTTATTCAAGTTTTAGTTCAAAGGTCATGTGACATGAGCTGACATGAGAAGAGGTCAAATTGTGACCACATCATAAAAAATGATGGAGTAGAGAAGTATAAACTTGATGGATGAACCTCAGTGTAGCAAAGCACCCTCCTTTCGGCAAGGAATCACTAAGCCTTTTGGCTTTCTGGTCAAGTTTTTTCACTACACCCCCTCTCCTATCGAGACTCAGTACGTCTGACGCTCGTAGGTGCGAACTTTGCTGTCATGTAGTTAGTCAGCACCCGCCCCCCCCCCTTACCTCTCTTTTGAAATGCTCGTCTTGCCCCTGGTTAAGCACTGGTTTTTAACCAATTATCTTTGGGGACGCGATCTCTATGTTTAAACATGTTTAAACATTTACGTCTTTTTAGGACCTGAAAATATTGGCATCCGTGAGGGGGACATATGGCCCAATGGCCTCCCCCCTGCGTACGCCACTGAGGTCAACTGTCCAGGCAGTCGGGCCCTATCGGGCACAACTTACATTGTACTTTCCTCTTCGAGTCACTAGCCGTACCGAAAGACAGACTCAAGGGAACATTAACTTAGTTTAGCGAAATGAGATGAGATATCCGGCATTTACATGAAACGATAAATTCTACTTAAGTTACTTGAAAAGATGGGAAGGGTTTGTTTTATATTTAGCTATTAGTAACGAAACTGAGGAATAGTGGGCAAAGCATAGCAAAAATCTGGGGTTTTGTCGCAGAAATGACCCTTCTGAAAGCTAAGATAAGTAAACCGACAATGGGTAGCGACAGAATTTTCCCGACATGGGACTGGGCCATGCCACTGATCCCAAGTACCTACAGCATGTTGAGGGGGTGAAAAAGGGATATGAAGGAGCCTAACTATTCCATGCCATTGCAGAATACCATGCACGTATTTAGCATTATATCACTTAATATGTCAAGAGCCGAGTTACGCACTGATAATGTTCTTTTGAGTCTGAATCGTGAAATTGCGAAGGGCGCGAAAATTTTTGGTAGGCTTACACAAAAAACATGTTATCATTAAGAAGAAAAAGAAAAACATAAAAACTGTGAGGGTTGTAGACTGTATCGGGGACAACATACATTGTGTCGAAACCACCTGGACTACCCGATGAAATAGCCAAACTTTGCTCCGTGAGTGGCTCACCAACTGATCGTACCGCATGACACACACACTTGAGAACGGCAACTAGGCTTTGCGATATGGGATGAAATTTACGACCTCTACATAACCTGTGTACCCTGCCTACATGTTACTTGGTAAGGTTGACAGGACTTATGCTATCTAGCTATGTGGAATGGAACTACTGAAGAAACTGGAGTGATATTACAGCTCGCGTAGTGCGTCGAAAATTTTGGGTTCTGATTACAGAAATCGTCCTCTGTCTTTCACTTCTTTTCCTCTTTCTTTTCCTTATGTTTCCTTCATTTGACAGAAACCACATGAGCGATGAACTCCTTTAGTATACAAGTATACTGAAAAGCCCTATGTAGCTTTTTTGCCGACAGAATATGTTTTAAGTTTCAACTTAAAGTGTTGCTTACGGGCTTTGAAAATATTGTAATAAACGTTGACTGTCTACAAATGCATTCCAATCTCCTGTCTTCGGTCTGCACCAGCCCCTTTCTCTTGCCCTGCTTTGTCCCTCCCTCCCTTGTTCTTTTCTCTGTTCGCTCGGTCTTTTTCTCTCCCTCTTCTCTCTCCTCTTTTTTCTCTTTTTCCCTCTTTCTTCTTCCCTCTAACTTTCCCTCTTTCCTTCATTTTGCCGACTAGTGCAGGATTTTGCCGACTGCGTGGATCTTGCGAAGGGGGTGTCACACACCCCCACACACCCCCCTCTAGCGTCGTGCCTGGCTCTAGCCTAAGTCAGAATTTTGAATTTATATTCATAAAAATATTGTTTCCAAATTTACAAGGTCATGTCCGCTGGGGTATACGTAATGTTTTTGCACAGGACCGGCGGCGACCACACAAGGGGGGCATGAGGGGCAAGTGCACCCCCAATCCATTTTTGAAAATTTCCCTTCTTTTCTTTCATATCAGCCCAAAGGGCCTTTATGCTATCTATTTTTGTAGAGGGTAAGACGAGGAGTTTCTTTTTTTTGACGGAGTGATGGATCTGTTTTAATCAATTTCTATCACAAGTCGCTATGAACGCTATAAACTGAAAATTTTTATAAACCCTTCGTAAGTATCAAAATTTTCGTTGGTGTCTGGGGGCAGGATTACAAAATAATCTGTTTTGCCCCAAATCACCAAATCACCAATTTCTGGCGGCGCCACTGCACAGGGCTATCTACACAATTTTGAACCCTTTTTAAAGTCACAAGGGGGATTGCAGACTCGCGTCACTGAAGGTTAGGCGAAGAGTCAAGAATTACACTTATCCCTAACAACACACCAGTCGCAGTGTGAATAAGTCATTGGCATGTGGTTTTGCCTTGGTATGACACTTCGCAAGCTCTGTAGTTCAGAGATGCCAACAATTACGATTTTAGCATAATGATTACGATTTTTACACTGATGTTACGCCATTACGATGAGGTGTCAAAATCTTCCGATTTGCGTAACATAAGGTGTGTTAATATCCTTGCAGGCCTTCATTAATAATCCTTGTTCCCTGTATTTACGTTTTGCAAGTAAAACAAGGAGTGTTTAAAATGTATGTTTGAAAACTCAGTTGGAGATCATAAAAGAAAGATAAAAAAGACAGAAATCCACACGTTGATTCGCGTTATGTGATGATAGGAGTTGCCGTACGGACATAATTTCGAATCGCATGCGTACAATGTGTCATTCATGTGCGTAAAAGTTAGCAAAACGAAACGTGTGCAGCATAGGCTGTAGAATACATACAAAACATACGTTAGGATATGTAGTGCAACTGTGCAATGTCCGTTTCCGTGTACTGCAGTTTGGTGTCTTCGCCTGGCGTACGTAAAATCGCCGTTCTACTGTACGATCATTTATCATGAACTATACAACAGTGTGTGCTATATTATGCCGTATCATATCATACATGGACAAATGTACGGAGTGAGTTCCGTTGCAACAAGATGAGTAGCCTGGGTTTAGGTATCGTAAATTTTGTAATGTCCTAGACACAGAACAGCATTCTGGGTGTATTATGGATATTTTTCAGAAAAGGTATGTGAAAGAAATTAAGGGAGATTGAAACATATCACTGCGGTATTTTTGCGCAAGGCCGTGGTAACGATCGGCCGGGTAATTTTCAAGGCCCAGAAAGAGTTAGGCCTACGTACAGCCCAGACAATCGTTGCAAGTAAGGGATGTTATGTTATAGTCATTGAGCAGGATATACGAACTATATCCTGCTCTATGGTTATACTTTGTAAAGGACTGGATTACCATACCACGCGGCAGCCACGCTATTTTTTTTTTTTTTTTGTAGGATGAAAATGGAAAAATCGGTTATTCAAAAATTTTTAAATTTGTTTCAAAATCATGGTCGGGGTTAAAATTAAGGTTAGGGTTATGTGGCCATCAGAAATACGTGCTCATCCACCCAAGATGATGACCTTAAGTGTTACAAGGGTGTTGATGAATTTGTAGTAAATTTACCATAACTTTCAAGAATTGGCGGTTATTTATTTGGATTTAACTGATGTTAAAGCAAAAACATTAGTCTCTCCTGGTATATCCCTTTCAGAGTAATACAACTTGATTTTCCCAGCGCAGATTTTGGTCAAAAAAATGGAAAATGAGAAATATTAATGGACACCCCGAGAATTTTTCACCGTTCGCGGTAATGAAACAATCATATCTCAGCGAAACGAAGATCGATTGACCCAGATTAAGTTGTAAACAGAAGTAAAAATACCCTTCATGTCACTATGAAAGAGTTGTTTTGATTGTTTGAGAGGAACCTAGGGCAGTTTTCTGTTCAAAAATATCCTACTATGAGAAAAGACGAATAATAACGCATAAGACTGCAGGAACCAGTCTAGGTCATGTACTAACTCAACTAGGCTAGTTGACCAAACTCAAGGCATCAGTTGATACGTCGCCTATACGTTTAGCCGGCCTGTACCATTGTAGTTCTTTGTCATTGTAGGGGGTGTGATATTGTGATCATTGGAGATGTTTCAGTGCCCAAAAGTAGCATCACCTACAGGTAACGTTAGATTTAATGTTTATCCAAATGTTAGATCTTCCCTCTAACACAATGTAACCTTTCCAGCTTTACGCTGTCACATGTAACTAAGTTGTTATATTTTGCGATCTTGTTTTCGTGGAAGTGGTGCTGTAATAAGCCTACAACGATACTCGAAAGGGCATCTTGAGATAAATGACCAGAATTTGTGATTATTCAGACAACTGTCAACTAGAATAGCCCGCAGATATATGTGAAACTCATAATTGTTTCCTTCGACTGATGAAATGAGTAATAGGCGGCTTTTATGTGAATAAGATATTATGACTTTTCAACGCTGTACGATCGCAATAACTTATGTGATAATGGAACAGTCCATACTTATTATGGAATGCCAGTCAATGAGCGCTGTGCATACAAGTAATTCCAATAAGGGATATTTGACCTGTTCTTTCATAATCCGGCGTCAGAATTACAAAGAATTAGTGGAATTCTATTCGACTTATTTGGAATCGAATTCCACTGAAGTGGAATACATTCCACTTAAGTGAAATGCATTTTACTTAAGTGAAATGTATTCCACTTTAAATTCAATTCTACTTAAGTGGAATGCATTTCACTTAAGTGGAATACATTTCGCTTAAGTGGAATTCAATTCTACTTAAGTGAAATGCATTTCACTTAAGCAAATGCATTACACTTAAGTGGAATAGATTCCACTTTAGTAAAATTCATTTCCACTAACATGGTCGCCACATTTCACTTAAGCTAAATTCTATTTCACTTAAGTGAAATTCTATTCCACTCAAGTGGAATTGCATTCCACTTAGGTGAAATGCAAGGCCTATTTCACTTGAGCAGAATTGTATTTGACTTAAGTGAAATGCGATTGGCCAGCTCCCTGAAGGCTCTGATTGGCCAAGCCAGAGCGCGCCAAATATCGTGCACTCACGGGTTACTACAATTAGCCTAGTGTACCGTATATCGCTGTCGATCGCTCGCACGGTGGAATGCCGACAGTATAGTAGTACTAGGCCTAGTATACTGAACTTTCATATCGCATGTAAGGCATATATAAATGTAGTAATATATACTACTCACATATGTTATGAACCAAATTTTAGTTTATGCGCACGCGCAGGATTTAATTGCTCATGAATATTGATATCACACCAAATTTTTCCTCCGGGTTTGTTTCGATGATATATGTTCTATTCCAAATAATGCCATGATGTCCTCACGCGAACTGTACGTCAATCTATCACCATTTCCCTTAAGTGGAAAGCATTTCACTTAAGCTAAATGTGTTAACTCGTCATTTTATTTGGCTTAAGCTAGATGCAATTTCACTTAAGTGAAATTGTATTCCACTTAAGTGAAATTGAATTCCACTTGAGTGAAATGGTATTTCACTTAAGTAGAATTGCATTTAGCTTAAGCTGAATTGTAATTCACTGAAGTGAAAGAGCTGGGCTATTCGACTTAAGCAAAACATAATTTCACTTAAGTGAAATTGTATTCCATTTAAGTGGAATTGAATTTCACGTAAGTGGAATATATTCTACTTAAGTGGAATACATTTCACTTCATACCCCCCCCCCAACTACGGGCCTGGTAACATTGCGGGTAATGGCGGTGTCAATGTTCAATGACGACGGGAGACACTGAAGGAGACGTGGTGAATCGCCTCCGCCAGTGGTGAAGAGGGTATCATGCACATTGATCTTTTCACACCTCATCGGGTAAGTCATCTAGTACCCAGAAGCTATGCCCTGGTGGAACACATTGGGGAAACTCCATGAGGTCTGAGGTTAGCTATTTACGGAATTAAGACCATCTAAATATGACGCGACAAACAGGTCACAAAAGTAACAATTTCACCACTTTCATAAGTTTTCGAGGCTGCATCTTCATTAGGTAAGGCCAGCAAATTGAGCCTTTCACCGAGAGCGCTGGAGCCATGAAATGAAAGACGGATGTGGCCCTCTCACATTTTAGGCATTCTGAATCATTTGTGCACAAAAACAAGTATGTTCCGTGTATAGATTATAATGTTAACCTTGGGTGGTTTGGACTTTAAAGCAGCATGCTTTCAGTACTGCAGGTCGATTGGATGAGGGGGCCGTAGCTGGCGTGAAAGGCTGCAAGCGTGATGAATTGCAAGATTCTTTGATGATGTACGATAAACAGGCAACTCTGACCATTCTACAGCATTCAGAGTATTCGGTATAACGACCCTTCGGAATAATGACCCTTTTGTTCAATTCGGAATGACGACCCTTCGGAATAACGACCCCTGTGTTTTATTCGGAATAACGACCCTTATTCTCAATTCAGAGTAATGACCCTTACGTTCTATTATTTGGAATAATGACCCTTATTCTTCATTCGGAATAACGACCCTTTGGAATAACGACCCTTCGGAATAACGACCCTTGTTCCAGGGTTCGTACGGGGTCTGGAAAACCTGGAAAAGCATGGAATTCAAGTTATTCATTTTCCAGGCCTTAAAAACCTGGAATTTCAACCAAACAGCCTGGAAATTGTTAGAAACAGTCTGGAAAATGTTTATATATCTTTTCAAAAAAATGTAAACTGTATCAAACAATTGCGCAAAATCTTCAGTATTTTTGTTAAATAATGGACAATGCCGATCTTTCTTGGTCACATCATATGGTTCCGGTCTATGAAAGAGCACTTTCCATGTGATGATTTTATGTTGTACATAACATAAGAGCGCAAAGCTGAAGTATACGTATTCCCCGCAAAGTTCACATTTGACTATTCGCTACTGCAAGGATTCATAGAACCCTTCAGATCATATCGTTCGAATGCTGTAGTTAATCTAGTGTCCAGTTTCTATCCCTTTAAATATGCTTAAAGTATGGCAAGCTAGGATGTCATTCTGTAGCCAAATGACATTTTCCATTTTAAGTTATCAAAGAGTTAATGAAAACAGTTAACACTACCAGGAAAATTATTTCAAAAATAATCCTGGGACATCGCTCAATGACCACAATAAACTGCTTAACCAGTATACACCTGTGTAGCGTAGGTTTTGGAATTAATATGTATTACATGTTAGGATACTGCAAAACTTCAGGGTCCTTTTAGAGGAAAAAGATCCGTAAGGGAAAATGATCTCAATAAAGGAGGCAAATACAGTGCGGATTGTTTGACGAGGGTCTTTTGCACATGTGAAGAAAATATGTTGGGGATTCTGGGCCGATTGGGTTATTTTCACCAAATTATGACGATCGATCATATTGCTTTCATACATGAATGAGAGACCTGTGTTGTCTGCAATACAGAGTGTATGCACTATGCAGGGAGCTGTAGCTCTGTTGTGGGATCGTACCCATGATTTCTGAACTCTAATCTCTTCTCTTGGAAAGTCAAAAACATTTCTACATTATTTCGTATGGCAAGGGCCATCAATGGATAAAATATGAATATTTTAGCTAATATCAGTACACTGGTGTGAACTATTGTGATCGCACGGCGCCTATCACGCTACTGTATGTAGGTCTGTACTCTGTTACATCACTCTCCTATCTCTGTCAAACAACTTTCTTTGAAAGATGCCCTATGACTACATGCTTTGGCTGATTTTTTTTTAAACTTTAACGCAATGATGGATGAGTTATAGGTTATCAGTGGTGGTCAGAGATTTTGTGTCAAAGGTCATCTAGGGGTCATTTTGTGTACACAAGTACATAAGAAATTCTCCCTTTCCTAGTGATTGAATGACACTGTGATAAGTGTTTCTTAGAAATCCTTTGGATGTTCATCATTTGGGATGTTCAGTAATTTTCAGTGGTCAATGCATGGTCATTTTCGGCCATTTTGGTCATTTTCTGTCATTTTATGATTAACCAATGTAGTTCTTTTACTGAAACTTCTATGGTACAGGTTTTGATATTTGTCCTACTGTAAAGATACTGTGTAGGTGTTTTGCAGGATGTTCAGAATTTGGAGTCAGCTAGTGGTCATTTAGGGGTCTTTTTTATGAAAACACTAAAAATGGATATTTTTTTATGACACAGTATTAAATGTTTATTATAATTTGGCAGTGCTTCCTTGTAGTGTTTTGGGATTTGAGGTCAGTGATGGTCAAGTCTAGCAGTCATTTTGGGTCATTTTTCGAAAACACTAAAACTCTTCTTTTCCTTATTTTTTGTAACAGTGAATATTGAATCTTTGTCATAGTAATACCTTGTAGTGATGTATTGGGTGGTGAAGGATTTTGGCTGGATCAATGGTCATGTAGAGGTTTTGGCCCATGCAACTCTAAAATGTTTCTTTCCCTAAAATTGTAAGGGAGCAGGATCTTTAGTGTTTGTTGTAATTATACATTTGTTGTGGTTTCGTTGGGACCTTTTGTGGTCAGTGCCTCAGTGGTCATGTAGATATTTATATCTTCACCAATGGGCTGTATAGGAGTATTCATTGTTTCTGCTAACTGTGGGACCAAGGAGCTGTTTGCCTACGTAGCAGGCTGTACGGCATATTCCTTGTTCAGTCATATCCCCAACGCCTGCCAAAGTGAACACCGAACAAATTCTTTTGGATATTCATAGAAACATGTGGCCTCAGGACTGGTTGAATGTTAGTGAATATTTACAAGAAGGCAACATCTGGTCCCGTTTAAATCTTGCAGTAGCCCATGCCACCCACAGAGTTGGTATGTCATTGTAATAGCCACTCCCTGGTAGTGCCCTCGCACAGGTGGTTATGCAGCACAGTAATGATAGGACTTCTCAGGTTTCAGTCTAGGCTTTCAGTTTACGGCTACAGGAGTTCACACTCTCACTCAAAAACAATAGCATGAATAATGAGAGAGTACATGAATAAGTCATATTATGGTAATGAAGTTTGCGTCTAAAATTGGACGCAGTCCTCTTTGCTTTGGCGGACGGTGGTTTGGGAAGCTGAGGAGCTGAGCAAACAGAGTTCGCTCCGCGGGGTAAGGAGCTGTGGGATCAATGGGCTAAAGGACTATGGGGTAGTCACTTTTTGGGGTTATGCATGTGTATATTTTATAAAGTCTGTATGCACAGGGATATTTGTGTCCTTTTGCTTTTGTTTTCAGATTCTTGTCCAACACCAACAGTCATCCCTGGTTCTGAAGCATCCTGCAGTGACAGTTCTTCAACAGGCAGTGTCTGTAGCTATGACTGTCTTAGTGGATTTGAGAGATTGTCTGGTGACACTTCCAGGACATGCTCCAATTCTTTAAGATGGAGTGGAAGTCCACTATTTTGCATTTCAGGTAAGCCGACTTCTATATTCTTCATTAGTCTTCAGGTGGAGTTCAGTAATGTCATCTCAACAGCCAGCTAGCTCATCAGTTGTTAATGTCGTGTGTCTGTGTGTTCCCATGTGCATAGGAAAACATCTCCTGCCTCCATCAAGACCACATCATTTTGGAAAATGGTGAGATAATTGATTTTTTGATGTCAAAAGACAACTTCAGTTTGGATTGGTTTTTAGTTTCGATGATAAGAGAAACCTATGCATTCATGATGGCGTGTGTGTTTATGTATGTGTGTGTGTGTGCGGGTGTATGCATGTGTGAACTTGTCTTCCTATCAGACTGAGGACCTGAACAATGGATTTGAGGTCCTCTGAAGGAAATTCAATAGATTTGTCAAGTCCTCGAAAGTTTGAACAATAGAGAGTCCATTGTCAAGGTTAGGGTTAAGGAAGTAAACACAAAGGAAATAACAAAGAGGTCCTCGGATTGTATGTAAAATCGACTTGTGTGTGTTTGTGACACTTTTCTTGTTTACACGATATCTCAAGAAGGGAAACTGACAGTTCTCAAAGTTGATAGGTAGGTGCCCCATATTGAGAGGAAGAACCCTATTGTTATTGGTGGAGGTCAAATGTCATTTGGGGTCACCAGGGGTCAAACCCTGAAAACCTTGTTTAAACAATATCTCAAGGTGGGAAGCTTGGATAGATTTCATACTTGGTATGTGGATGCATTATGGTAAGAGAAAGAACCCTAGTGTTTTTGGTGGAGGTCAAAGGTCATTTGGGGCCACCAGGGGTCAAACTCTGAAAACTTTGTAAACATGATATCTTGAGGAGAAAACTTGGATAGATTTCGTACTTAGTATGTGAATGCCTTAGGGTCAGGGGTAGAATGCTATTTTTTGGTGGAGGTCAAAGGTCATCTGGGGTCACCGGGGGTCAAAGTCTGAAAAACTTGTTTACATGATATCTCACAGTAGGAAGCTTGGATACATTTCATACTTGGCATGTGAATGCATTATGGTGAGAAAAAGAACCCTGTTGTTTTTAGTGGAGGTCAAAGGTCATCTGGGGCCACCCGGGGTTCAAAGTCTGCAAACCTTATGAACATGATATCTGAAGTTAGGAAACTTGGATAGATTTCATAGGTAGTGTGTGGATGCCTTATGGTCAGAGGTGGAATCATATCACTTTTGGTGGAGGTCAAAGGTCAAATGGGTTCACTGGGGGTCAAACTCTGAAAAGCTTGCTAACATGATATTGCAAGGTGGGAAGCTTGGATAGATTTCATAGATAGTATGTGGATGACTTATGGCGAGAGGAAGTACCCTACTATTTATGGTGGAGGTCAAAGGTCATCTGGGGTCAAACTCTGAAACCTTGTTTACAAGATAGCTCAAGTTAGGATTGTTGGATACTTCCCATGGTGTTCCATGTAATCCATCAGAAAACCCCATTGAGTTTTGTCAGAAATCAGAGGCCAGCTGAAATCACTGGAGGCCAAAAAGCAAAAATTGCCAAGAATTCTCAAGGTGAAATATGAACATGAAATTGTAATTTTGCAGCACTTTAATATCACAGTCAACCATTGAGTGAAAGAAACATTACATCTTGGCATTATTTGGGATTCCACAAAGTGCTATATTCATGGAAACCACAATGCATTTTTGCATTCTGGTTATACCATGGAGCCCAGATAACATTTCCATATTCGAGATGAGGTCTAACAAGACTGGAAAATAATGTGCGAAACATATCACAGTCCATAAATGAAAAGGTATGTCTTATCATTCCAACAGTTCTATTTGCTTTATTGACTACCACCTCAGCATGTGATCTAAACTTAAGGTGGTTATCCATTTAAAACACCCAAATCCTATTCACACTTTGTGCTTTCCAGGTTGATAGATTTGTTGTTAGTTTCACTCATTGTGTAACCTTGACATACGTTTCGTGAACCCAGGTGCACAACTTTACATCTGCTGGCATTAAATTGAAGTTGCCACTCATCAGCCCAGTTTTGTAGGTGATCAAGATCTAGTTGGAGTTGTTGTCTACTTGCTACTACTTCAACTGGAATAAAAATCTTTGCATCATCTGCAATCATCCTTATGAAACTTTGTACATTATCAGACATGTTTTTAACATAACATATAAAAAGCACAGGTCCTAACATACTACCCTGTAGTATGCCACTACTAACAGATGGCCAGTCAGAGAAAGATCCATTAATAGCTACTCTCTGTCTGCGATTGCTAACGAAGTCAGTAATCCAGCTTAAAACATTCCCACCAATACCGTGACCCTTTAGTTTCTTTAACAATTTATGGTGTGGTGCAGAATCAAAAGCTTTGGCACAGTCAAGGTAAATTTGCATCCACCGGCACTCCCTCATCTAAATATTTAGTCCAAATATTAACAGTATGTTGTAGCTGGGTCATACAAGAGCAACCTTTAATTAATCCATGTTGAAATGGTGATAAATGTGGTGTGAGATGAACAATAAAGTGGTCTCTAATTATACTTTCCAACATCTTACAAGCAATGGATATCAAACTAACTGGACGATAGTTCCCATACTGCAATTTGTCTCCTTTCTTAAAAATAGGTATTATATATCTTTCACAGCTTTCAGTACCTGTGTTTCAGGAGGTACTTGCCAAAATGGTGGAGATTGCATGTCACTACCCCTTGGTGGTTTCAAGTGTTCATGTCGTCCAGGATGGACTGGTCTCTTCTGTACACAACCTACCTGTTCACCAAATCCTTGTGGGACTAGAGGATCCTGCTCAATTCAGGGAGGCACTGGCTTTTCTTGTGATTGTTTTGGAGGATGGACTGGCACTACCTGTACCCAGCCTAACTGTTTACCAAATGTTTGTTCTAATGGAGGAACCTGCTTACTCCCACGCTTTGGTGATTCTGTTTGCAACTGTCCCCCAGGATGGACTGGTCTCTACTGTACACAACCTACCTGTTCACCAGATCCTTGTGGGACTAGAGGATTCTGCTCAATTCAGCAAGGCACTGGCTTTTCTTGTGATTGTTTTGGAGGATGGACTGGTACTACCTGTACCCGGCCTACCTGTTCTCTGAATGTCTGTTCTAATGGAGGAACCTGCTTACTCCCACGTATTGGTGATTCTGTTTGCAACTGTCCCCCAGGATGGACTGGTCTCTACTGTACACAACCTACCTGTTCACCAGATCCTTGTGGGACTAGAGGATTCTGCTCAATTCAGCAAGGCACTGGCTTTTCTTGTGATTGTTTTGGAGGATGGACTGGTACTACCTGTACCCGGCCTACCTGTTCTCTGAATGTCTGTTCTAATGGAGGAACCTGCTTACTCCCACGCAATAATGGTTTAATTTGTAATTGTGCTGCAGGATGGATGGGTCTTTATTGTACACAGCCTACTTGTGTGCCAAATCCTTGTCAGAATGGAGGATTGTGCAACCTTCAAGGTAATAACAATTTCATATGTAATTGCCTGCCAGGATGGGCTGGTACTACCTGTACCCAGTCTTCCTGTACACCAAACCCTTGCACTAATGGAGGAACATGTACTCTTGAAGGCAGTACCAGTTTTACTTGTAAGTGTGTTCCAGGATGGACTGGCAAGCAATGTACACAGCGCCACTGCATATCAAATCCTTGTAAGAATGGAGGATCTTGCTTTCCACTGGACAATAGCTTCCATTGTGCATGTGCTCCAGGTTGGACTGGTCCTTTTTGCAGCATGGATGTTGATGAGTGTACAAGTACACCATGCCTCAGTGGTGGTAGTTGCATAGATAACATTAATAGCTACATGTGTAACTGCCAATTGGGTTGGAGTGGATCTAATTGTGCAATAGGTAAGTGTTTATAAAGTATGTTGCATTATGGTTTCTTGATGCATGACCACCAGAGTGAGACCACAGGGCTTATACATCTGTGTGATAAACTTAATATCTAAACCTGTTTGATACATATTAAACTAAAATGATCAAGTTCAAGAGTTGCTGTACATGCACTGGACCATGCATCATTAGTTGGGACCCTATTGCATGACATCCAAATTTTCACCTCCTTGAATTAACATGGCCATATTTCAAAAAGGACACACTCAAACATAGCAAAGCTATACATCTGAGGAAAGCATTTGTCTCAAGGAGTTCAGAATGGCATTCTTTTTATGATGGGGTACATGTGACAGGTTTGGATATTTCCTGGGGAATATTAATATATCCCAGCCGGGTGAAAAATATTGGGAAATACCAGGAACTCCCAGAAATATTTGGAAATTAATAGGGGAAATAATTTGGTAACTTGAAGATAAGATCATGTGAAGAACAATTATAGTACTATGAGCACTACTTACCCTGATTTGATTGAAATACTGTCTGCTATTCAGTACATATATCTCACTTACCAAATTGGTGATCAATAGGACTCACTGAATTATTTCCCTGAAAGTTATTGTTATCGAAACATTTATCTAAAGTTGAAACATAGGCCTATGTTAGACTGTGTGAGTCTCAAGTGTACAGCACTGTCTTTTTCATTATGCAAACTTTTAAAGAAGATACAGCACTTAACCATCTCTTTTTGATTCCTTTCCGTAGGAAGAGGAATCTCTTTACAGGAAACTTCAGTGAATTTCATAGTTTGTATGAAGATAGCATTTATTCAATAGATGATCGCTATTGATTTTGGTCAAGGTCAGAATTCATATGGGGTCACCAGATGTCAAATAGTGAAAACATGGAAAACTGCTCATATAGACTACATCTCAAAGTGGGCAAAACTGAGGGACCTTTGCACTTTGCCTTTAAATACTCCCTGTTGGGAAGATGATGCCTATTGTTGTGGTGTAGGTCAAAGGCCATTTGGAGTCACAGAGGTCAAACTGTAAAAACCTTGAAAAATTGCTTGTAAACAATTAATCTCAAGATGTGTAACCTTCAGGAATCTTATACTTGACATGTGGATACTCCATATTGAGTAGATGATCTCTGTTGTTTTTGGTGGAGGTCGAAGTTCAGTTGGGGTCACCAGAGGTCAGGTTATAAAAGCCATGAAAATGCTTTTAAACTTGATATCTCCAGAAGGGAAATTTCAATAATTTTTATAGTTGGCAGTTGGATACCACATATTGAGTAGATGATCCCTGTCAATTTTGGTGGAGGTCAAAGGTCATTTGAGGTCTTCAGAGATTAAATAGTGAAAACCTGGAAAACTGCCTGTAAACAGGGTATCTTAAGGTGGGCAAGCTTGAGGGACCTCATACTAAAATGTAGATACTCCATGTTGAGGAACTGACCCCTTTTGTATCTGTTATGGGTCAAAGGTCACCAGAGGCAACCTGTAAAAATCTTAAACATTACTTGTAAACATTAAATCTCAAGATGGATAAGCCTAAGGGATTCTCATACTTGCCAAATGGATACATAGATATTCCATTTTGAGTACATGATCCGTATTGTTTTTGGTGAAGGTCAAAGGTCATTGGGGATCACTGGAGGTCAAATGTCGAAAATTTGACTATGGGGACATATGAGATGTTGCACTGCTCATAAATTACCCCAGAATGGTACACAGAATTGCATAGAGATGATTGTCAATGATCAGTGTGAACAGATTTTCTTGAAAGTTAGTTCCTACTAAGGCTGTGACGGTTAGTCCAAAACTAGAAACAGGTTTTGGCGGCAGCAAAAACCGGTTTTTAAATCAAAACTGTTTTTTGAAAAAGTACAGTGACCATGTGTATGTTCCGTGCATGAGTCTAGCCACTTACTGCACATCGTGTAATGTTGACATAGGCCATATGTATTCACATAAAATGATACATGGTTATGATCGCGCGAGCCAATTTTCATTTGTTTCAGATAATGATTCCTTGATCCCTTTCTCTTTAAAAATGTCCTATGTTTACAGTAAATGACACCCTAAACCAAAACATGTCACTCTGTAAACTTTTGATAATTGTCTTTCAAAGCTACAGTAGTCGGAGAGGTCTGTTAAACTGACTACTGAAGTCACATGTGAGTTCAACTTCAGTTTGACAGTGAAAAATCTGTACGACTCACAGACTTTGGTTCCAGTAACGTAAAACACAGCAACCCATTCCGAATGATAATGAAGAAATTCACGTTCATACAAAGTGTGAGATAAAGTAGAAATTGTAAAATTCGGCTATTCGTTCATGACCCTACTGTATGAAAGAACAAATCACGTGGAAAGAGAGTTACATAACTTGCAATCAGTGATATTCCTCACTGACACCAAGTACGGCCGAAGGTCAGGTATATGGTACCCCCCTCCCCCCAAACCACAAGGCTGCATATTTGCCCTTTCCTGCTATAGCTCACACGCACCACCCAAACATTTCAGCGTAATCGGCAGAGAAATAGGCCTGACGCGCATTGAAATCAATGTTCATCTTTGTCTTGCAACTTCCCTTTTCCTTTTTCAGAAAAATACATCCCCAAATAATTGCCACCAAACATGGACATCAATTCTGGGGGAACAGGGGGACATGTCCCCCCACATTTCGATGGGTGGGGGACACAGTATCAAATGTCCCCCCACATTTCGTAAAGAGTAGTGTCGTGGCTCTATTTGACTGCCTTTTTAGTGGCATGTAGGTCTGTTGAAAGTGTCTCAATGCAGATTCTGAATGTAGATTTTGTCAGGGAAATCTCATTTAATGAAAAATATCAACACACTTCACGCGAATGCATCACAGTTTGCACTCCATCTCATGACGATTAAAAAGGTGATTATACAAGGAACTATTCTGATCACAACACTTTCTGAAAACAGAGATACATCTCCAAACATCTGTATAGGGGCCCCACAACAATATGGGATCCTTCAATCTAATTTGTAAGCATGATGTGGAAGGTTGAAACTTAAAAGTATGTTGTTGCCATTATACATTTTTAAAAACTTTTACCGAGCACTTCGCGCGAAGCCGTTATCAGTATGGATGGTGATTGCTAATACGCTTACTATTAAGATAAAGCTGAAACACGCTTGTCAGTCCTTCACACCTCTTGCTACACCCTATTAGGGAGGTCTAACATCACCTCACTGCCCCTATTCTCTCCCTCCTGCTGATTCTCCATTGTTGGAAGCTGTTTGTCTGGATTTTCGTTCAAAATTAGTAAAAACACGATAGATGTAAAAGTGCTTAGCGTCATAATCTGTATTACCATTTGGATGTCAGGTAATAAGCATTACGCCATTGCCCCATTTATATAATTGATCCAGAGCTTCCACCAGGTCGTATACAGGCATTTGCCAGCCTTAGATGCCCTTTTATAATGCACAATGAAGGAAAGGAAAACTTTCATAATAGTCCAAGAAAGTTTCTGTTGACTCAATGCAGGTATTTTTGCGGAAAAACTGCCAAAAAAGTAGCCAAAGGGGGGGGGGCTTCAGGAAGGTTGTTGAAAATGTATTCTATCAACTCCAAAAATATCCCAAAGATAGTACCATTTTGCAACTAAGCAACCTTAAATTTACAAACATTTCTCAAAGAGGAGGGGACCCCCCTCCCCTTAGACCTCTCTCCCAGGGCGACACCTTCATGTAGTGACAAAGGAAGGATTCCCACTGTTGTATACAAAATGCATAGCTCATTACAAAGTGCAATTTACATGCTGCCACTCTGTTGGAAAAACATCCAGCCAGTCCGAATTGGGGACATTCACACCCAAAAACATATGACCCTAATTTACGTGTCACCACTGCAGTTAGTAAAAGCATCCAGGCAACCGGAAAATTAGAATTTACTAAATTACGGACATTTTCCAGCCATATACAATAAGCTCCAAAGATAGCACCATTTTGCACCTAAGCAGCCTTAAATTAACAAAACCTCCCAAAGGGGAAGGGACAACCTCTCCCCCAGGACGACACCTTTATGTAGTGACAAAAGAAGGATCACCACAGCTGTATACAAAACACAGAGCGCATAACAAAGTGCAATTTACATGCCGCCACTCTGTTGGAGAAACATCCAGCCAGTCCGAATTGGGGACCTTCACACCCAAAAACATATGACCCTAGCTATGGGCATGGTTGGGGTCCATGATCTCTGACAATGATCAACGCTGTGGAGCGTGGTTGCAGCTATTTTTGGACATGATTAAAGTAACATCTTGAAGTAATTCCCTGGACTCCGTGTATATCAACTAGCAGATCATCTGTGATGGTCCTTTAACTTTGGAATCATTGGTGTAGCCAGAGAGGAGGCGGGGGGTATGCCCCCTTCCATCGAACTCTGAAAAACTTTGTTAATGGAACACAAAAATTGGCTTCAAGTGATGCTAAATGTTGCACCAGATTGTATCTGAGGGTACTTACATATTCAAAAATTTCTCAAAGGGGAGGGGAACGGCCCCTCCCCTTAGACCCCTCCCCCAGGCTGGCGATCAGGCCCCGCAGTTGGCCCCTTCAAACAAGAAGCCTGGTTACACCAGTGTTTGGAATCCTAACTCTTATTAGAATAGGACAACATCAGTCGGACACAGGGAAAGGGCCTATAGGAAGACACGCCCTTTTCAAAAAAAGAGGGCTTGATAGTTTCTGCTAATTCATGTGCAGGCGCTTAGCCAAGGGGGTGAAGGGGGCAGCCGCCCCCCCCCCCCCCTTTGAGCAAAATTTTGGTATTTTTTGTCCTTTTTTGTTCCTTGTGTAACAAAGGAACCTATGCTGTCAAGTTTGTGGGGGTGTGTGTGTGTGTGGGCATATGTGACGCCATTGGAATTTGAGGTATGTGATGCGATAACTCAAAAACCCAGTGATCAATTTTTCTCAAACTTGGTGTGCACGTGTATCACATCGAGTAGATGTGCCCTATCATTTTTGGTGGAGGTCAAAGGTCACTAAGGATCACCAGAGGCAATAAAGTGAATTTCTTTTAGTAGCTATAATTCGGTGACCGTTTCTCAAACTGTGACATGATTTTGGGATAAGATAGATTGGTAGGAGGTGCATGTACTTACTGTAACATTCACCAAAATAATCTCGAAGGGTCAAAAGGTCAAAAAATAATGTTTTATTGATATCTTGCCAACGAAACATTTTAGGGGGATGGTGTAATGGAAAGTTGTGTTCGTCTCAGTGAAGTGCACATGATAACCTACTTTGACCTCATTTGACCTTTTGACCTTTGTGACTTTTTTGTGACACCTGGATTCGTCTTGTTGAGACGAACCAAAAAGGCAATTATACTACCCTCCTACGATGTTCCAAACTTGAGTTATTGACATTTAAGTGAGAGGTTAGTAGTGTGTGTGTCATATGCATTGGAATGTGAGGTATGCAGTGCAGTAACTCAATAACCAAGTGACATAGGAGGATGGCATCATGGAAAGTTGTGTTTGTCTAAGTGAAGTGCACCTGATGACCTTGTTTGACCTCCTTTGACCTTCGCCTTACACTACAGGCAATAAAGTCAGTTTCTTTTAGTAGCCATAACTTGGTGTCCGTTGTTGAAACTGTGACATAATTTTAGGATAAGCCTAGATTGGTAGGAGGTGGAAGTGCAAATGATGAGCTACTTTGACCTCATGTGACCTCATTTGACCTTCTGACCTTTGTAGTCATTTTGTGATGCCTGGATTGGTCTTGTTGAGACTTACCAAAAAGGCAATTTTACTCCCTACCTTTGTAGAATGCTCCTAACTGAAGTTATTGACATAAAACCTGTAAAAAGAGCTATGGAGGCTTCAGCCATGTCCACTAGTGAAAAGTATGTGTACACTGGAAATTTCATGGGTTAGGAGAAAAGTATTTGGATCTTCTTTGAAGTTACCAAATAGTTTTTCATATAATAGCTAATCATACTTAAATTTGACAGAAGCCAAATGTTGGATATGACCACTGGTAGAATGCCTAGTAAATTGTGTAAGTTGAAATTGTATCCACACTTCTAGCCAAAACTGTTATTGCTTAGAAAAAACACTGCATCACCATATCCTCAAGAAAGGCAACTTCTCAACATCATGATCTAGTATAGTAAGTGCAGACTTCACCATGTCAAAATAATTTCAATCATGTTGAAAGGATGCCTGCTTTCCATTGCCACTCCCTTCATACAAAATAATCTTTAACACAAGGAACCATAGTGCCCTGGGGCTCTTGTTTACAATATTACTAGTGTTTGCCCTGTTAATGTGCAGTAAATAGGCCTGGGAAGTGCCATTTCCTGCGATCTGGGAGGCATTCTGGACCGAAATTTTCTTGCGCTCTGTGCCAACCCATGGGTTGGCGCGGAGCATTGGCAGCATACTTACCAACTCTATCGATACTGTAAGGGGACAAATTGTAGGCCTACCATATCAGGAACACATGGTATCTAGTGGTAGGCCTATGTACAAAAGCAACACCTTACACATGTTTGAAGCTTGTAATGTGATTTTGCATACTTGTAGAATGATAAATTTTTTGCCAGCAATATGTGTGTCTTTGATTTCTTTATGGTTATTCCTACAAAATATTTCATAAAATACATAAGCCTCATTATGCATACAAAATACCATGTAAAGTATGCACCAAATCACATATTTCCACATTAAAAAACATGAAAGCTTCTCACCGTGGGAGGGGGCCCCCCTCCCACACCCTCCCCCCTAGCACGCAAGAGCACTCGGGCTCGGTCGCATCGCTCCCTTGCAAAATCTGCCAATTCACCCCCCCCCTCCCCGACAAATTTCTAGCTATGCACCTCGTCGTGTGTTCCCCCCCCCCCCCCACTTCAATACGGATTGATGCCCCTGCCACCAAATACACTCATAAACCTGAGAATGTGCTTGGGCACCAGAAAGGCCTGTTATAGCTCTGTCTGTACAAAAACTAGACCCACTCGCAAAGTGCAACATTGTATCATCAGTTCTGCATATAGGCCTACACAATGTGTGTCATTGTCAGCTGAAAGTGTGTAATGACTTCCTTTAATATAACCAGTTGAAGATATTGTTGGAGTAACCCTTCAAGTTCCAACAACCCAGCAGATCAAACTCTTAAAAATAAGTTGTTTTATTTGGTTTTAGAAAGATGACAGTTCTGTTACCAGTGTTTGGAAATGGGGAATATTGCAAAAAGTGTCTTGACTAAACTGCAGGTTGCATGCAAAATGTACTTCTCACCACCATTAAACAAAAAGTATGGGGCCACACCCCAATCCCTAGTATGGAGGTTCTTCATGAGATGTCAGCATATTTGTTAATACTGGCCATCATGGATCATGCTCAGGAGGCAGGTTAACAGCTTAAATTATTAAAGACACAGTAGGACCACAGATACAATGCCGTCGAAGCCTGGCTGTCAAATTGTGCAATAAACAGAGAGACGTGACGCAGTGACATAGTGGTGAACCTTTTAATACAACCAACCTTCAAAGATCCCATAGCAGGTGCCACTTTGGCATGCAGCATAAAATGTGATTACATGGTCATATCCTTCAATGAATTATACACCTTTGAAGTTCTCTTACTGCCACCTCTACACCTTTCATTGTGGAAGTGTAAATTTCCAAACCTGTGTTTTAAGAAATAAAGAATACTTGGCTGAAATTGACAAGACCAAAGAGGCTGGGAAGTGCCATTTCCTGCAATTTGAGAGGCATTTTTAACAAAATCTTTTCTTTGTATGTGGCTCATACCTGGTATAAACATGATTGCTGTTTTTTCGTAGAATTCAGTGTGAATTGTCTCCCCTGATCCTCCCACTTTGCACTTCATTAGCAAATTAGTTTGTCAAATTAATTAGCTTCCATGTATTTTTGGTTTCAATGATAAGAGAAACCTATGCATTCGTGATGACGTGTGTATGTATGTGTGTACGTTATAGAGAGGGTGCGTGTATGTGTGTGTAAGGGTGTGTATGTGTGTTTGTGACACTTTGCTCGTTAACACGATATCTCAAAAAGGGAAACGCTGACGGTTCTCAAACTTGGTACATAGATGCCCCATATTAAGAGGAAGAACTCTATTGTTTTTGGTGGAGGTCAAAGGTCATCGGGGGTCACCGGAGGTCAAACTCTAAAAAACCTTGTTAGCACAATATCTCAAGATAGGAAGCTTGGATAAATTTTAAACTTGGTATGTAGATGCGTTATGGTTAGAGGAAGAACCCTATTGTTTTTGATGGAGGTCAAAGGTCATCTGGGGTCACTGGGGGTCAAATGCTGAAAACTTCATTAACACGATATCTCAAGATAGGAAGCTTGGATAAATTTCATACTTAGTGTGTAGATGCATTATGGTGAGAGGAAGAACCCTATTGTTTTTGGTGGAGGTCAAAGGTCATCTGGGGTCAAACCTTAAAAACCTTGTTTTCATAATATCTCAATCTAGAAAGCTTGGATAGATTTCATACTTAGTAGTAGATGCATTATGGCAAGGGAAAGAAGCCTATTGTTCTTGGTGGAGGTCAAAGGTCACTTGGGGTCACCGGGGGTCAAACCTTGAAAATCTTATTAACATAATATCTCAAACTAGAAAGCTTGGATTGATTTCATACGTAGTATGTAGATGCTTGATGGTAAGACAATGAACCCTTTCATTTTTGGTGGAGGTCGAGGGTCATCTGGGCTCACAGGGGGTCAAACACTGAAGTCTATGTCGCTCCTCCCGTACCTCCTAGTTACATATGTATTTCCCTAATTGCCTGCAATTCCATGGCAAAGACTTCCTACCAACAGAGGGCGCCCCTGACCTAACTTACCAAGCACTCAAGTAGCGAGTGTCTTTCTCTCTTTGCCTTCCCGACGCACTGCATGTTTGCAATTCCACCTCTCCTTTTGGATCTAACTATTTGGACATTCTTGTTCCTGCTTTGAGCTTTCTACCTCGAAATCCCTGTGGATCTTTATCCTGTGTCCATCAACCGTTCTTTCTAGAGGATTTTGGCTGAGTATATGCTTTGTTTCTCTCTCTTTATTCTCTAGCTTTTGGAAGGCTTGTGGCTTACGCCCGCCTACCATTGACTTGTACTGGTTAGGCCTGTGTTTGAGTGTAGGCCTCGCTACGAGTTCTCTGTTTAGGCTTGTTTGCCAGTGGGGTTTATCCTCCCCACCTTAGCTAGTTTAGGCCTGGGCTTGACCCTCGCAGTTTTTACCCTTAGGATCGTTGTTTTCCCCGGGGTGTCGTCAAGGCTGGGTGTGGCCTTGTTGCTTAATTCTCCCGGGATAGTTTATGGGGCGCCCCCCCCCCCCCCCCCCCCCGCCCGTTTTTACAGCTTCTTTAACCTTGTTTTTCTTTTCCTCGTTTTTTGTCCAGGATACAACGATGGATCCCGGACCTTCTTCTAGCCAACCCCGTTGTCAGAAGTGCAAGCGGTTCATGCCCACAGCAGACTGAGATAGCCACAGCCTTTGTCCAAATTGTCACCTGTGTTCCCTGGACAACCGTTGCGACATTTGCCGCTCTTGGTCTGTGCTGCTTCCAGAGGAAAAGCACCGGCCAAAGGTGCCAAGAAGAAGAAGAAAGGAGATACAGCTCCTCCGGATGCTAAGTCCTCCCCTGGTCACAGTGGGAGGCCTCGCGGTGGTGCCCGGGTCACGGCACGTAAGCCCGCTATCCAATTGGCCAAGAAGAAAACGGGTTCGTCCCGTAAGGTTCCTACGCCGGCCTCTCCAACCGCCGCCCGATCTTCACCGGCAGATGGTGATTCTATCGTCTTGGTGGGCCGTACCATAGTTCAACCCACAGCAACAGAAATCCGGACTCCTGCACCGGCTACCTGTGCGGCCTCAGCCGAGCCCACGGCTATTGATCCGGACCCGTCGGAGACCACGGCTCTTCCTGACAGTGGGTTTTCAACCAACCCCGTTGCAGACAACCCGTTATTGGACCCTGAAGAGGACCCGCTCTTTTCCAGACTCAAGTCCACGGTTCCTTCCTCTCAGGACTTCATAGGCTTTGAATTAGCCGGCTCTGAGGTGGCTGATTCCTCAAACCTGGCAGGGGGACATCGTTCCCGTTCTACCGTTCGCTCACGGAAGAGAAAACACCACCACTCTTCTTCGGATTCCTCCTCTCCTTCCCGTGTTCGAGGCAGAAGTTCCAACAAACCGCCGGACCAATCGGAAACCCTGTCTCAAATTCTATCGCTGCTTTCTCAGATGTCTCAGAGAAACCAGCCGCCTCAAGCAGAACGGCCCGTTCAAACCCAGCCTCAGTCGCAGGCCGAACGGCCCGTTCGGATCCGGCCTCAATCTCAGACGGAACGACCCGTTCAAACCCAGCCTCAGTTGCAGGCCGGCCTGTTCAGATCTGACAGCCTCAGACGGAACGACCCAGTGGTGTACAGGAATCTCAATTCCAGCATCCGCGGTCAGTTTCAATCCAGGAGCGAGCCTCCCCTTCGGCTGATACTTCAGTTGCTTCGGGCTCGGCTAGACGGGATTCACTTACCAGTGAGTTTTCTCCAAACCCTGAGTTCTTCTCTGATGACAACCATGAAGTATCTGGGTCTGATGATCCTCCCTTGTTCGGAAAGGATTTAACCAGAGAATTCTTTGACAAGGCAGTGGAGGTGGTTCGCCGCCAACTCGGTTTTGAGGATGTTCAACAACCGGCAGAGGATCAGGGCCGTAAGTCTAAACTCCCTCTGAGCCGTCCGACCCCCGACAAACGCCCGCTTATGCCCGTAGATGTCGAATGCAAGGATCGTCTCAAGTCTGCCTTGACATCGAGAAAGTGGACCCCCTTTCCTATGAAACAGACCTCTGAGTTCCGGGTAGACGAAAGGGAATGGAATGCTTGTTTCCGTACTCCTCCCATCCCAACGGGTGCCGTTGATCACCTCAAGAATGCGGGAGCGATGGACGCTAAGGGTAGATACCGGTCGGCTCCTTCCAAGAAGTCAGAGAAAGCCCTCTCCGGTATGGACAAAGCCGCTCGTGCCGGCATGAAATCCTCTTCAGCCCTCCTGTTAGTAGCGGAAGTCCTTATGAAGTCATTCCGGCAGGATGTTTCCAGAAGGGATACCGGAGCAGTGGTGAACATTTTAGGGCCCCTTTCACGGCTCATTTTTGATCAATTTGCGAGAATTGCCGTCCTCTCCTTCCAAGAACGGAGGGTCCTCTTAATACTGGAGTCTCTTTCTTGGCCTACTCAGGATATTAAGAGAAGATTTCTTGATCTACCCCTCGAGGGTAAGGCGGCCGCTTCGACGAACACCTTCAAGCTGAGGTCAAGAGACGCAAGGACTTGAAGAAGGCCGATTTCCGTCTACCAGCTGCCTCTTCCAGGCGTAGGTCACTGGACTTCAGGAGATCCTCCCATCCGTCTCAATCGCGATCGTCTGGCTCCTCCGACAGCCGCCGTAGTGATCACCCATTCTGTCGGCGTCCGTCCATTAGGAATGACTCCCAGGCTTCCGGCCGACAGACAGCTTTCAACCGACCAGCTCGTGACAGCTCCCGAGGCCGCGGGCGTGGAGGCTTGCAGAAACCCTAAAGGTGCCCGCCCCACCGCAAGCCCGGCTGTGGGGGGAGACTATCCCAGTTCAACACCAACTGGGAGAGGCTTCTTCCGGACTCTTGGGTCAGGAATGTGATTTCGAGGTGCTACAAGATTAGAGTTTACCTCAAGCCCCCCACGTATGGACAAACTAAGATCTACCCCCGTCCTGGCACTTCCAGAACAAAGACAAGCTTTAGAAGAGGAGATTCTTGGCCTCCTTCACAAGAATGCTATTTACGTCGCAGGTCCCGATCCCGGGCCATTCTACTGCTCGACGTTTTTCCTCGCACCCAAGAAACCGGATCGCTGGAGACCCATTTTGAACCTCAAGCCGTTGAACAAACTCTATGTCAGACCGGCGAGATTCCGAATGGAAACATTGAAACAGATCATCCCGGCTCTCCGACCCAACATGTGCGCAACCTCCGTTGATCTCAGAGATGCTTACTTGCATATCCCGATACACGAGGACTTCCACAGATTCCTAGCCTTCCGGTACCGCGGGACGGACTTCTGCTTCCAGGCCATCCTGTTCGGTCTCTCCACGGCTCCCAGAGTGTTTACGAGGGTAACAAGAACCGTCTTAGCCTACCTGCATTGCAGAGGCCTTCAAGTCTATGCCTATCTTGACGACTGGCTGATCGTAGCCGACTCAGAAGAAGCTTGTCACAACGCTACGCTCCAGGTTCTGAACCTCCTCCAAGATCTCGGCAGGGTCGTCAGCTACGGAAAGTCCGCCCTGATTCCGTCACAGAAGTTGACGTATCTAGGAGCAGTTCTAGATTTCTCAACAGGTCGAGCCTACCCCTCTCCTCATAGGATCGAGACATTGACATCGCAGGTCTATGAGGCCGTCAGGAAACCATGCCTACGTGCCAGAGAATGGCTGCAACTACTGGGCCAGATGGCCAGTTTAGTCGACGTTCTGCCCTTTTGCCGCCTGTTCATGCGTCCGATTCAGTTACGCCTCCTCAGTTTTTTCAGACCAAGCCTTCACCCGATGTCACTGCGGGTTCCGGTGTCTCCACAGGTGAGGCATCATCTTCTCTGGTGGACGATCCCATCCAACCTCGATCAGGGAGTGGAGTTCCAGGAGATCCGCAACCTCACCTCCATCACGACGGATGCATCTCTGAGTGGATGGGGAGCAGTTTGGGGTTCTCAGACGCTGTCGGGTCAGTGGTCCAAATCGGAACGGGATTCCCACATCAACTTCCTGGAACTTCAAGCAGTCTTCATGGCTATTCAACATTGGTCCCCTCTCCTTCGAGGCCACCAAGTGACAGCTTTTCGGACAGCTCGACAACCGTCGCTTTACATCAACCACCAAGGAGGCATGAAGTCGACGAAACTGTGCACTCGAACATGGGACCTCCTGCTTTTTTGTCGCCGTTGGGACATCCACCTCAGGGCCTCCCACCTAGTGGGCGTCGACAACAATATGGTGGATGCGCTATCGAGGGGTCGCCTTTACGGCAACGAGTGGGCCCTCAACCAGACCTGGGCGGACCTCATCTTTCGGAGGTACGGCAGACCTCAAGTCGACCTCTTCGCCACAGAGGAGAACGCCAAGCTCCCAACGTTTGTGTCCAGATGCTTCAACCCGAAGGCATGGGCCGTGGATGCGCTCTCGATCCCGTGGGATGGCCTGTACGCCTATGCTTTTCCTCCGTTCTGCCTAATCAGCAAAGTCCTGCTGAGACTCAAACGCTCCAACATGGACCTCTTTCTGGTGGCCCAGCACTGGCCAAAGCAGCCATGGTTCGCGATTGTTCTCTCGCTACTAGTACACCTTCCATTCAAGTTCCCACCCAGTCATCGCCTACTACTTCAGGGCAGGGGACGCATCTGGCATGAAGATCTGTCTGTCAGTATCGAAGCTGTCGTCCGTTCCCTCAAGGAGGCAGGACTTCCTTCGGAGATTGCAGAGGTTGCCGCCGCAGCACGAAGACCAACTACCGTCGCCACGTATAACTCTCGGCTGGCTAGATACGACAAGTGGGCGAAGGAGAACAGCCTCAATCCCTTGGACACTTCTCCCAAGCAGATAGTGGAATTTCTCATGTCTTTATTCCGAGAAGTTAGACAGGTCTCCACAATCCGCAATTACCGCTCCGCAATCTCAGCTATCCACAAAGGCTTTCCAGACGGGACTTCACCGGGTACCAACCCAACCATTAACCAACTCCTGCGGGGGATGTTCCACAAGAGACCACCGACTCGACGCCTACCCCCTTCGTGGTCAATCAACGGGGTTCTCTCCACCTTGGCTGCTCCTTCCTACAAACCCATACACAATGCAACTTTGGAACACCTGGCGGTCAAGACACTTTTCCTAGTGGCTGCCGCGTCTGCCCATCGCCGTAGCGAGCTCCACGCCCTTACAACCAAGGAAGGTTTCCTACGATTCGATCCTTCTGGAGTCCGCATGTTACCAGACCCTTCCTTCCTAAGAACCAGTTGGCCTCTTTCACCCCGGCGGAGATCTTCCTCCCATACATCGCTTCACTCTCATCCATCCGGGAAGACAAACTAGTTTGTCCTGTTCGAGCAGTAGGATGGTATCTAGAAAGGACCAAACCAATCAGGAACTCACCTCGACTGTTCCTGGTACCTAGATCCCCATTCCAGCCGGCTTCCAAAGACTCTATCTCAAGATGGCTGGTTAAAATTATCTCATCGCAGATTCAGCCTAGCGGACGTCGCCTAGGGCCCACGATGTCAGGGCCATGGCCACTTCTCGAGCCTGGTTCCGCGTCATCCCCCTGGAAGACATGAAGGCTGCCTGCTGGAAGACCCCTTCAAGTTTTGTGTCCTGTTACTTGACCGATGTCATCTCCACCGAAGGTGCCTTTGCTACCTCAGTGCTCCGGGGCCCGCCATCGACCGGCCCACCTGTTCGTCGGTGCTAATCAAATACATATGTAAATAGGAGGTAAGGGAGGAGCGACATAGACTCCCCAAAACTTACCTGGTTTGGGAGTCTATGAGCGACGATACTTACCTCCTATTTACCTCCCACCTCCCGACCCCACGCGATGCTGGACCTGTTCGAGGAGCTTGTGCCTTAGTCCGCACTCACACTTACACTAACTCCGCTGAACCAGACACTCCATGCGTGGGACTCCAGACACCTATACTCTTTGGAACAACCTCAGGTGGGCCTACCCATTTGCTCTTGAGTCTTAAGTCTAGCATGCGTGTCATGGTCCCGTTTGGTGTTTGGTGTTTGGTTCGTTGCTACTAATTCTTAACCTTATGGCACCTTGTAGTTGTTCCTTCTCGCTACTGTTCGTTCGGTCTTCGTGATGGGCAAAGGAGAATGACACTCGCTACTTGAGTGCTTGGTAAGTTAGGTCAGGGGCGCCCTCTGTTGGTAGGAAGTCTTTGCCTTGGAATTGCAGGCAATTAGGGAAATATATATATGTAAATAGGAGGTAAGTATCGTCGCTCATAGACTCCCAAACCAGGTAAGTTTTGGGGAAACCATGTTAACACGATATCTCCAGGTATGAAGCTTAGATAGATTTCATATATGGTATGTAGATGCGTTATGGTGCGAAGATGGATGCTATCTTTTTTGGGGGAGGTCAAAGGTAATCTGACATCACTGGGGGTCAAACACTGAAAACCTTGTTAACACAATATTTCCAGGTAGGAAGCTTGGATAGATTTTGTATGTGGTGTGTGGATGCGTTATGGTGAGAAGATGAGCCCTATCATTTTTGGTGGAGGTCAAAGGTCATCTGATGTCACTGGGGGTCAAACACTTAAAACCTTGTTAACACGATATCTCCAGGTAGGAAGCTTGAATAAATTTCATACTTTGTATGTGGATGTGTTATGGTGCAAAGGTGGATGGTATCGTTTTTGGTGGAAGTCAAAGGTCATTTGGGGTCACCGGGGGTCAAACACTGAAAACCTTGTTAACACGATATCTCCAGGTAGGAAGCTTGAATAGATTTCATACTTCGTATGTGGATGTGTTATGGTGTGAAGATGTATACGTTCATTTTGCGTGGAGGTCAAATGTCATCTGGGGTCACTGGGGGTCAAACACTGAAAACTGTTAACTCGATATCTCCAGGTAGGAAGCTTGGATAGATTTTATACTTGGTATGTGGATGTGTTATGGTGAGAAGGTGAACCCTATAATTTTCGGTGGAGGTTAAAGGTCATCTGAGGTCATTGGGGTCAAACACTGAAAACCTTGTTAACACGATATCTCCAGATAGGAAGCTTGGATAGATTTCATACTCAGTATGTGGATGCATTATGGTGAAAAGATGAATGCCTCTGTTGGTGGAGGTTAAAAGTCATCTGGGGTCACAGGGGTCAAAAAGCAAAATTTCCCAAGAATTCCCAAGATGGTCTCATGGGTTCACCAGAAGTCAAAAAGCAAATTTTCCCAAGAATTCCCAAGATCATCATCTTGAGTCATCAGCAGTCAAAATGCAAAATTTCCCAGGAATTCCCAAGATCAAATATGAACCTTAAATTATTTTCCAACATGTTAAGATAGCACCTGACCAGTGACTGAAATATATGGGACATCATGGCATTATTTGGATTAGAACATATATCATCGAAACCTCAATGCATTTTTGCATTCTGGTTTGTCTTATGTATTGATGCAAAAAAAAAAAAAAAAATTTGCTTCCAAAAACCTATCTCTGCCATATATACAAGGTTTTAGCAATTGATTTGAGGCAAAAGAACTTTATTTTGACTGGAATATGTGCAAAACCTATATAGACAAAACTGCATCACTAAAATAACTTCTTAAAATAATTTAAGCATTTCATATAAATTTAAGTATGAAATTTAGTGGTATAATAGTCACGTTTTCATTTGTGCAGTGAGCCGCAAAGAAATGTGCTGTCCAAAATTTCTTGCACTTTTTCAAATATTCTATCAAATATTCATACCAGCCTTTGGCAAGCAGAACTCCTTTGGGAGTAACATTTGGTTTTGCCCCTTGACTCTCACCCTTTATTATCTCATCGCTCCGAGAGGAGGATGAGATATTGTAGTCACTTGGCCTGTTGGGCTATATTCGGCAATGCCAGCAGAAATAACAACTGTTGCCATGGTAACAGTTAATTTTCACAAGTTACTAGTCTAAAGTCCTAATCCATGGTGGGGTACCCCAGGGTGACCAAAAGTCCACAATGGAGGGAGGGGTCAAAACGTTTCCGTGTGTGTGTGTTAGTGTGTGTCCAATTTTGTTTTCTTAATATCTCCAAAACGGTAAAGCCGATTTTCTTCAAATTTGGTGGGAAGGTGCCCTAGGTGGAACCCCAGTTCTGCATTGACTCCCGGAAGTAAAGGTCAGAGGTCAAAGGTCAAATTATGTGAATATCACTCTTTTTATAATAACTCCAAGGAAAAAAAAACATCCCATGAACATGAAACTTCACACATATAATAAGAGTGTCTAGCACTACAAAAATATATGGTTGCCATGGCAACCAAGGTCAAAAGTCATGTGATATTAACATTTTAAGCATAAAAGTGTTCCATGAACTCCTCCTTGTGGGCTAGACCGATTCTTTTGAAATTTGGTGGGTAGGTACCCCAGAGTGTAAACTTGTGTCTCCGTGACTTTCGGCAGAAAAGGTCAAAGGTCAGAGGTCACATTCAATTTTTGGGAAAATTCACGGTTTTTTAGTATTTTTAGTATTATTCCAGAAGGAAACCTTCCACGTACAGGAAACTTTGCACATATGATGAACGTGCCTAATACCACCAGAATATATGGTTGCCATGGCAACCAAGGTCAAAGATCAATTTTTGTGAGAAATCACATTTTTTTAGTTTTTTTAGTATAATTCCAGAAGGAAACATTCCATGTATATGAAACTTTGCACATATGATGAATGTACCTAGTACCACCAGAATATATGGTTGCCATGGCAACCAAGGTCAAAGATCAATTTTTGTGAGAAATCACATTTTTCTCGTTTTTTTAGTATAACTCCAGAAGGAAACATTCCATGTACATGAAACTTTGCAAATATGATGAACATGCCTAATACCACCAGAATATATGGTTGCCATGGCAACCAAGGTCAAATATCAATTTTTGTTAGAAATCACATTTTTTTAGTTTTTTTAGTATAATTCCAGAAGGGAACATTCCACATACATGAAACTTCGCACATATGATGAACCTGCCTAATTCTACCATAATATATGGTTGCCATGGCGACCGGGATCAAAGGTCTTGTGAAATAAGGTCAAAGGTCAATTTTTGTGAAAAATCACATTTTGTTAGTATTTTTAGTATAATTCCAGAAGGAAACATTCCACATACACAAAACTTCACACATATGATGAACCTGCCTAATACTACCACAATATATGGTTGCCATGGCGACTGGGATCAAAGGTCTTGTGAAATAAGGTCAAAGGTCAATTTTTGTGAAAAATCACATTTTTTAGTATTTTAAGTATAACTCCAGAAGGAAACATTCCACATACATGAAATTTCGCACATATGATGAATGTGCCTTCCGCATATCATATTATGTGCACAGATTTTCTGTAAAGCGCATTGAATTCGTCCTTTTTGCACAACAAAAGGGCGCATGGAGATGCAAATATGAGGGCAGCAGTGCAGATTTGACATACATGCCTTTCTATTCGGTGATATGCGTATAATAGGCATTTATTACGGAAAACGTCATTGTTAGAACAACGCAGCTTGCGTAAGCGCATGAAAAGTTAAAGGCCGATATTAAAGTGAGCAATTTGAAGATACCATAGAAACTGACATACATATGGATAGATCAATTCAAACCACTCATTGTGCATTCATATTCAAGTGCACTTATTGATTCCTTGCCGTAGGCAGGCAAGGAATCTATGCGATGGTGATGTCATGTGTGTGTGTGTATGTTTGTGACACTCATTGTAATCCCAATATTTCAAGTTAGGAATGACCGATACTTTTCATAGTTGGTATGTAGGTTGTCATGTTGAGAGGAAGAACCCTATTGTTTTTGGCAGGTCAAAGGTCATTTGAGGTCACCAGAGGTCAAAGTCCAAAAACCTTGTAATCGTGATATCTCAAGATATGAATGACTTATACTTTTCATAGTATGTAGGTTTGTCATGTTGAGAGGAAGAACCCTATTGTTTTTGGCAGAGGTCAAGGGTCATTTGAGGTCACCAGAGGTCAAAGTCCAAAAAACCTTGTAATTGCGATATCTCAAGATAGGAATGACCGATAGTTTTCATAGTTGGTATGTAGATTTGTCATGTGGAGAGGAAGAACCCTATTGTTTTTGGCAGAGGTCAAAGGTCATTCCAGGTTACCTGAGGTCAAAGTCCCAAAACCTTGTAATCGCGATATCTCAAGGTAGGAATGAGTGATACTTTTCATAGTTGGTATATAGATTTGCCATGTGAAGATTAAGAACCCTGTTGTTTTTGGCAGAGGTCAAAGGTCATTCGAGGTCACCAGAGTCAAAGTCCAAAAACCTTGTAATCACGATATCTCAAGATAGGTATGACCGCTACTTTTCATAGTTGGTATGTAGATTTGTCATATCAAGAGGAAGAACCCTATTGTTTTGGCAAAGGTCAAAGGTCATTCAAGGTTATCAGAGGTCAAAGTCCAAAGACCTTGTAATCACGATATCTCAAGATAGGAATGGCCGATACTTTTCATAGCTAGTATGTAGGTTTGTCATGTTGAGAGGAAGAATGCTATTGTTTATGGCAGAGGTCAAAGGTCATTTGACGTCACCAGAATTCAAAGTCCAAAAAACTTGTAATCGCGATATCTTGAGGTAGGAATGGCAGACACTTTTCATAGTTGGTATGTAGATTTGTCATGTCAAGGGGGATAACCCTATTGTTTTTGGCAGAGGTCAAAGGTCATTCAAGGTCACCAAAGGTCGAAGTCCAAAAACCTTGTAATCGTGGTATCTTGAGATAGGAATGACAGACAGTTTTCATAGTTGAGTGAGTGGATTTGTCATGTTGAGAGGAAGAACCCTATTGCTTTTGGCAGAGGTCAAAGGTCATTCCAGGTCACCTGAGGTCAAAGTAAAAAAAATTGTAATCGCGATATCTTGAGGTAGGAATGGCCGACACTTTTCATAGGTGGTATGTAGATTTGTCATGTCAAGGGGAATAACCCTATTTTTTGGTAGAGGTCAAAGGTCATTCAAGGTCACCAGAGGTCGAAGTCCAAAAACCTTGTAATCATGATATCTTGAGATGGGAATGACAGTTTTCATAGTTGGGTGTGTGGATTTGTCATGTTGAGAGGAAGAACCCTATTGCTTTTGGCAGAGGTCAAAGGTCATTCCAGGTCACCTGAGGTCAGAGTCAAAAAACCTTGTAATCGTGATATTTTGAAGTAGGAATGACTGATACTTTTCATAGTTGGTATGTAGATTTGTCATGTCAAGGGGGAGAACCCTATCGTTTTTGGCAAAGGTCAAAGGTCATTCAAGGTCACCAGAGGTCAAAGTCCAAAAACCTTTTTTTTTTCATTTTTTTGGTTATTCAAGTTTTGGTTCAAAGGTCATGTGGCATGAGCTGATGTGAGCAGGGGTGAAATTGTGACCACATCATAAAAAATGATGAAGTAGAGAAGTATAAATTTGATGGCTGAACCTCAGTGTAACAAAGCACCCCCTTTTCGGCAAGGAATCACGAAGCTTTTTGGCTTTCTCGTTCAGAGACCGGGGAGCCAATTTTGAAGTGCGGGGGTTAATAATCGAAGCCACCCAATATGTTCAATAAAATAAATGCAGTTTACTTCGGCCCAAAATACCCACGGCAGAAAAAGGGGGGGGGGGCTGAAGCCGTCTCAGCGGTCCCTGCAGTTATGTGTAGGCCTTATGCCACAAGGAAGACAGAAAATTCTTCCTGTGAGTTATGTGGCTTAATGCATGTGCTAGCGATGAGATAAGCAACTCCGTGGATTGCCCTCTTGTATTTTGATTTTCGTCACTTTTAGTGTGTTTGTGTCCAATTTTCTTTTGTTAATATCTCCTAGATGGAATAGCCGATTTTCTTCAAACGTGGTGGGAAGATGCTCTAGGTAGATTCCCGGTGCTTCACCAATTTGTGCAAGTAAAGGTTAAAGGTCAGAGGTCAAAGGTCAAATTTATGTGAAAATGACTATGTTTACACTAACTCCAAGGAGAAACATCATGTTGACATGAAACTTCACATAGAAAATAAAAGTAGCTAGTGCTGCCAAAATATGTGGTTACCATGGTAACCAAGGTCAAAGGTCATGTAAAGGAGGGAAAATACATATTTTAAGCGAAAATCTGTGTCATATACTCCTCCTTGTGAGGGGGACAGATTCTTTTGAAACTTGGTGGGTAGGTACCGCACTGTATGAACTTGTGTCTCGTAGACCCCTGGAAGAAAAGGTTAAAAGTCAAAGGTCAAAGGTCAAACTTTGTGAAAAATCACAATTTTTAGTATTTTTAAAATAATTCCAGAAGGAAACATCCCTTTGACGTGATACTTCACACAATTAGTGAACATTTCAACTTCTACAAAAATCTATGGTTCCCATGGCATCTCATGTCAAAGGTCACGTGAAAAAAGTCAAAAATAAATTTTCTTATTTTGAAAACCGTTACTAAACAGCTCGGCCGATTCCCTTGAAATTTGTAGGGGAGGTACCCCAGTGTGTCAACTTTTGTCTCCTACACCCTCAGAAGTGAAGGTCAAAGGTCAGAGGTCGAAGGTCAACTTTTGTGAAAAAATCACATTTTTTAGTATTTATAGTATTATTCCAAAAGCAAATATTAGCTACAATGAAACTGCACACACCTGATAAACGTATTAAGTACTAACAAAATACAAGGTTGGCATGGCAACCGAGGTCAAAGGTCATGTGACAGAAGGTCAAATGTACATTTTTTTATTTTGAAAACTACTGCGAAACGGCTGAGCTTATTCTCTTGAAACTTGGTGGGAAGGTACCCAAGGGTAAGAAAAGATGTCTCACTCAGTTGGGAAGTAAAGATCAAAGGTCAGAGGTAAAGAATAGCTGGTGTGCCTGTGAGTGGTAAACACACAAAATAGACTATATTTTTCTAAGTATGAATCATAAACTTATACTTAACACAAACTATACCGCGCGTTAAAAAAACGAATGCACAAATTGCTTCCTCGTAGAAAGCGCATAGTAAGAAACCAACGCACGACGTTAGTGGTCTAGCGTATTTTTAGTGTAGCGTGTGTGACCGCTGAGTAGAGCTTTGCCGGTACGCGATGACAGCTTAACACTGGTGATAGCAACGTAAGTGAACAAAACACATTGTAGGTGCATTTGTTACTAGTACTGGCTCTCCGTTCCAATAATGTGTATGCTAACGGGCGCAAACATGCATATCATATATTATGAGCACAACTTTTCTGTATAGCGCACTGAATTTGTCCTTTTTGCACAACAAAGGGGCGCGTGGAGATGCAGATATCCGGGCGGAATTGTGGATTTGACATACGCACCTTTCTATTCTGTTAAGTGCGTATATAGGCACACATTACAGAAAACGCCATTGTTAGAACAGCACAGCGTACGTGAGCATTGTATATGCGCAGAACATTGTTGGCCTGTTTTTTTTATCCAGAATACTTGACAAGCACTTCTGCATTATCATCGACGAATGTGCTGGTAGTTGATTTCCCTTTGTGAGAGCGTGAAAAATTAAAGGCCGATATAAAAGTGCGTAATTTGAAGATACCATAGAAACTGACATATGAATAGACTATGAGCTTCAATCCAAACCACTCATTGTGCGTTCATATTCAACTGCACTTATTCAGAGACCCGGGAGCCATTTTTAGCTCATACCAGCATGTTGGTGTGAGCTATTGTGATCACGCGGCGTCACTCTGTCTATCTATCTGTCCACACTTGTTCAAAATGCTTCTCCTCCCACAGACTTTCATGGATTTGTTTGAAACTTGGGCACAATGTTCCTTGGATGGTGGGCCATTTGGGGTGTTCAGGAATTTTTGGTCCAAGGTCCAATGTGGACCCTAGGGCCCATTTAATGAAATTCTACCAAATGCTTCTCCTCCTACAGATTCTCTTTTACAATGTTGATAGTTTGCCATATTGTTACTCTGTTATTGGTCCCTTGGGGGTGTTCAGGAATTTTGGGTCCAAGGCCCAAGATGGACCGTTGGGTACATTTTGTGAAATATTGCAAAGTAATTCACTTCTTCTCTCTTTAATGTTTAAAGAGAGGTAACAGCCTCTCATTATAATGCTTGGTTAGTGATCTCATTATGGTGTTCTTGAATTTTGGTCTAAGGTCCCATGTGGGCCCCAGTGGCTCATTTTATGAAATTTTACAAAATAGTTTTTCTCCTACAAATTTTGTTGTACAGTGTTGATGATTTGTCATAATGAAGCTCTGTTAATGGTCCTTACAAATTACTTCTCCAATTTGGGATGAAGAATACTTTTGATACCTTTCTAACCAATTTTGTGCCACCCCTCTATTTTACCAGTCTCACAAAATCACTTTATTACCTGTTTTTCTTTGTACTGCAACCTCTTTAAAACTGTCTGTGTAGAAGAGGTCAATCCTGTGCAGTTTAGGTTAGTTTAAAGGGAGCTGCTTAATGGGATTTCCATTGGGCATTTCCATTGTGTGTGCATTGTCAGAGCACGTGGGTGGTTTGTCATAGTGATCCTCTGTTAATGGTTCTATTAGGGTGTACAGAAAATTTGGGTCCAAGGCCCAAAAAGTACCCTAGGGTCCATTTTGTGAAATATTGCAAAATGGTCAATTCCTCCTCCAGTTAATGTTAAACAGAGTTGAAGGCCTGTCATAATGATGCATTGTTAGTGATCTGCTTATGGTGTTCTGGAAGTTTGGGTCCAAGGTCCCGTATGGGCCCTATGGCCCCTTTTATGACATTTTGCAAATTGCTTACACCTGCAGATTCTCTTGTACAATGTTGATGGTTTGTCATAATTATATTCGGGTAGTGGTGCCTTCAGGGTGTTTAACAAGTTGGGGTCCAAGGCACAAGGTGGACCCTAGGGTCCATTTTGTGAAATATTGCAAAATGGTCAATTCCTCCTCCAGTTAATGTTAAACAGAGTTGAAGGCCTGTCATAATGATGCATTGTTAGTGATCTGCTTATGGTGTTCTGGAAGTTTGGGTCCAAGGTCCCGTATGGGCCCTATGGCCCCTTTTATGACATTTTGCAAATTGCTTACACCTGCAGATTCTCTTGTACAATGTTGATGGTTTGTCATAATTATATTCGGGTAGTGGTGCCTTCAGGGTGTTTAACAAGTTGGGGTCCAAGGCACAAGGTGGACCATAGGGTCCATTTTGTGTAGTATTGCAAGCGATTAACTTTTCCTCCAGTTAATGTTTAACAGAGTTGACGGTCTGTTATAATGATGCTTGGCTAGTGATCTGTTTCTGGTTTTGTGGAATTTTGGTCCAAAAGCCCATGTGGACCCTATGGCTCTTTTATGAAGTATGCAAATTTGCATCTTCAACTACAGATTCTCTTGTACAATGTTGATGGTTTGTCATAATGATACTTGAAATTTGGGGTCCAAGGCCAAAGATGGGCCCTAGGGGCTTTTGCTTTCTTAAATTGTATTCATGAAACAACTTACACAGCAAAGATAGCATGACAAATTTTTTGTGACATTCAGGAAGGTGCCGTCAGGGTATGTGAGATTTTGGGTCATAAGCCATTTGACGTAATCTAAAGTCATATGATGCTTGTACTAACAAAGACTAGAAGCCAGGGACCCTTAATTGGTTGAAGGTATGAGCTTCAGCACCATTGGTGCTCTAGTTGAAGTGGGGGGCTAATCATCGAAGCCGCCCAATATGTTCAATAAAATAAATGCAGTTTTATGCTGTTTTATACTGCATTCCAGAGACAAGGAATCACTAAGCCTTTTGGCTTTCTGGTTCTCATTTATTGCTGATAAAAATGCAAGAAACCTCTCTGTACTAATTATTATTTTAAGGTTCCCAGAACCCACCAAATCAAGTACAGGGACTCATTTTCCAATTTTTACCAGTAAGACCCTAGATCCACCACCATAGCTGCACCTGGATGCTATGTGAGGGCTTTCCTTTAAGTGGTATACTGGCTGGTGGGTACAGTATTTGTTTCATCATCAATTACTTTTGAGCATTGAGAGTGGAAATATAGCCCAATGCAACCCCTAATATGATCAGGTGTCCCCACCCACAACTCCCACTCCCCAAATGATTAAAACATTAGTCTGAGTTAGGCATATTGGTAAAATGGTCAAATTGTGATTTTTCTAGTCTGCTTGGTGGTTGATCATCTATTGTACTTTGAAGATAGTTCAATGCTTCATTTTATTAGTCACAATTTTGTAAATACCCCAGAGCCTCTGTGCTGGGCTCTGCCCCTTGAACCCCACAGGGGCATTGCCTGTTCACCCCACCAGGGGGCAGACCCCTGGACACCAGACCTTAAAAGGAGTGCTTTGCACAAGTTACTGCATCTTGAGTGCAGTTCAATCTTGATGTCACCAGTGTGCCCCCCAGGCAGAATGTTGTGCCCCCCTCCACTCTGAAAAGTGGCAAATTTAGCCATTGCAGCAGCTTTGAAGTGATGAAGTGAGTTACTGGCATTGTGGATCAAAGAAGGATTCGTTAGGCCCCAGTGTGGTATCTCAAGAGTGGTAACTGTTAGGGATCTCATATTTAGCATGTAGATGGTTCATATGGAGTAGAAGATCCCTATCATTTTAAGTGGAGCTCAAAGGTCATTTGGGGTCACAAGAGGTCAAAAGATCAAAACTTTGTAAAACGATTTCTGAAGAAAAGTAACTGTGAGGCATCTCACAGAGATGCCACTTTTCAGATTTTAGTCTGAAATCAGATTTTTTTGGAATGCAGATCAAAAATTCAGATTTTTTTTGACATCAGAAAACACTCTTTTGATTCCCAAATTTTTGGTCAAATTTACGAAAAAAATCTGGTCTGTTGCATGATCCGAGAGTTAGTCCCACATAAACCACTGATAGTAGCAAATGTATTTGTTGTACTAAGTACCTTATGCAGATGGCACTGCATGGAGAATCGTTAAGTACTGGACAGACTTTGTATACTAGTTTAGTGTGATTGTATACTAGTTTACTGTGATTGTCTATCCGGCAGTTTGACACCTTTACAAAAGTTTCAGATATTTTGGGTAAATGCTGGTGGCATCTCTGATCTCATACTTGTCACATGGGTCATATATTAGATGCTTCTTCAAATTTTTGGTGTAGCTAGGTCAAAGGTTATTTGGGGTCACAAGAGGTCAAAGTTCAAACCTTGTAAACAGGATACTCTTACAAAAAATGTGTGGCAGTTTGTTCCAAATCCTCAGGTTTTCACATGTGTTTTTACAGGTATTTTGCATGAAAACCTGTTTTCCCTTGACATTGACACAGGTTGGCCAGTTTCCACACTTTATAGTCATAGGTTTGACACAGGTTTGACGTGCAAAACGTGTGGCAATTAAAACTAAAACTAACAAAGAATTCTGAGACAAAACCTGTGGCTTGAAATTAAGGCAGGGAAAGATGTGTAAACCTGTGTCAAACCAGTGTCCAGAGGGTTCCAAAAACACAGGTTTGTCACCCATCACCCAGGAACATGTGTGATTTCTTTTGTTTTTCACGTGTAATCAGGCGTGGCAACTGACACAGGTTGACGCACCTTTTTTTGTAAGGGTATCTCAAGAAGAGTAACTGTGGGGATCTCACACTTGGCATGTGGATGGCCCATATATTTACTATATGCAGGGTTTTCACTCATCATTTTTGTTTCAGGAGTCACAGACCCTTCAAAATAAATTTACAAGAGTCAAATTTAAAAGAGAAGGGGTCAAACTATATTTGAGTTTAATACAACAAACTTTATTCCTGTCTTTTGTTTATTTTCTATATTTGTGATGCTTTTCCACTATTTTTTTCTTGTAAGACATGATATTCAGTCTATTGATAATCAATATGGGAACTGGAAAGTGCTACATTTTGTAAATTTATTTGCACAATGAATGCATTGGCAAAATTGCGTTATCATTACTGATTGTTGGGGCGAAAAAGCTGTGCGTCAGTTTGACCCCAGAGGTTTTGTGTCTGTGCGTCAAAATGAAAAGTTGTGCGTCACTGACCCGGGTGCCCGAGTCGGTGAAATTACTGTATATGATTGCAATAATTTTGGTGGAGGTCATAAGATGATAAGAGGTTAAAAGGTCAAAACCTTGTAGACATGGTATCTCAAGAAGAGCATGCTGCTAGAATTCAATAGGGTCATCTAGCCAAAGTTCCCTGGGAAAAGGCCTTTTTCTAGGGTGAAATATATAGACGTCTTCTGTCGCCTGATGGCTAAATCCTCCTTTTGAATTCTAGCCTCATGAGGAAATGTGGGGAATCTCATACTTGTCATGTGGATGGTTCATATATCGGAGGTGCTTCTTATTGTAGTGGAGGTCAAAGGTTATTAGGGATCAGGGGAGGTCAACAGGTCAAAACCTCATAAACATGATGTCGCAAGAAGGGTAAGTGTAAGGGATATCGTTTCGTTCATTTCGTTTATTTGTTTTTCTACATCATTGAAAAGTACCGATACATAACATAATAATTACCAATAATGAAGTAGATGGAAGTAAAACTAAAAACCCTGAGGGGCTTGTCAAGAGTTTTACTCCCCATAACTACAAAAACAAAGGTAACTGACATAGCTGAGTCAGAAACAAAGAAAGCAAAAGGAACAAAGAATTAAAGATATAAAGGCCAGAAAAAACAATTAACTAAACAAAAGTAAAGACTAAGATAATAGGACCAGAACTCTCCCTCTAAGACCCCACCCCTTTCAACCCGTGCTCCCCCCACCCCCCCCCCCACTAAAGACCACGGCTTTCCACAAAGAAAATTCGTAGTGACAAAACACGCATGTAATGAATGCATTCAAACAATATAAGTCAATCAATAAGATACATCGTTACAATAAACCTGGCATATAAAAAGGTGATGGAGACTACTTAAGTATTAGTACAAAGCTATGTAGTACTGGGTGAAACCTCTCCGAAAAGAACTTATACTTGGCCTGTTAATTAATGTATTAGGTAATGAATTCCACAGTTGTATAGCTCTGTAGCGTAATGTCAACTGTGAAGATGATTTACGGGTACCAATAGTATGTAGGAGATGAGACCGGCGAGTAAAATAGTTGTGGACTAAAGAATTTTTGGTGAAGAATTCTGAAAATGATTTTGGTAAAAGGCTGCACATGAAACGATAGGTGAATGAAGCAATGTTAAGGTTGATCATATCAAACAGTTTCAAGAGATTAAGGGACTTATACAACTCGCTGGTGTGATCACGGGGTCCGGATAAAGAGATGTAGGGAATAACTCTTTTCTGCAAAAGAACCAGCTTGTGAAGGTAGGAGGTTTTTGTACCTGACCAAACTGTGGAACAATACATTAGATGAGGATACACCAGAGTAAGGTAAATTGTACGGAGAATACCTTTTGGCAACAAATGTCTTAATCTACCAATTACACCGATTCCTTTGGCAATTTTTGAAGAAATATGATTGATGTGCTCTTGCCAGGTAAGCTTGCAGTCAATAATGATGCCGAGAAATTTAACACTTTTGGCAGGTTCAAGCTTTTGCCCATTTATGGATATATTGAAAACATGATGATGAGTATTATTAAATACGATAAAATTTGTCTTACTGATATTAAGGGATAGCTTATTTGCTATGAACCAATCAGAGAAGAGGCTTAGTTCATTAAAAACGTTGTTTTCAAGTTGATATGGGTCATTCCCAGTGAAGAAAATATTTGTATCATCAGCAAACAGTACAACTTCTGCTTTCTTAGAAACCAAAGAAATATTCATATAAATAATAAAAAGTAAGGGCCCATGAATTGAGCCCTGCAGTACACCACACCTTACAGTTTGTATTTTGACTTTATATTGTTAAATGATGTAACTTGTAACCTGTCAGAGAGATAGCTTTCAAACCAGTTCAGACAAATACCTCATACTATAGCGATCAATTTTCTGTAAAAGAATACCGTGGTCAATTGTGTCAAATGCCTTTGAAAGATCAAGAAAAACCCAATACATGTATTGTTATTGTCAATAGAACTATGTAATTTGTCAACGGCTTCAATAAGAGCAAGTTCAGTTGAGTGACCTGGACAAAACCCATATTGGCTGTTTGTGAGAACATTGTGTTTAGCAAGAAAAGTTTGTACTCTGTTGAACATGAGTCTTTCTAAAATTTTTGAGAAGCATGACAAAACTGAAACTGGACGGTAATTGAGGAACTGATTTTGATCACCTTTTTTGTAAATGGGGACAACTTTAGCGATTTTTAGTTTGTCTGGAAGATTCCCACATTGAAAGACAAGTTAAAAATGTAGGTCAATGGTTCGGAAATGTACAGGATAACTTTACCAACTACCTGAGGCCGAAAACCATTATAGCCCGCAGCTTTATTGGGGTTTAGCCACTCTAAAGAAACACTGACAAGTTCCTCTTTACTTATGGGTGAAAGAAAGAATGAGTTGGACCTGTAGTCTGGTATAAGTTCCTTTAGGCGTGTATTTCATGGAATTTTGGATGCAAGAGACAGACCAAGGTTTACAAAAAAGTCATTAAATGCAATAGCGTTTGGATCTGAAATCTTGATGTTCTCATTTATGAACTCGTCAGGGTAACTACTTTGTGGTTGTCCTTTGTGTAGAACGTCATTAATATTTTGCCACGTACGTTTCATGTTGTGTTTAGATTTGTTGAATATATTAGTATAATACATCCTTTTTGCTATACACACTACATGATTAAGCTTATTACGAAAATTGTTATAGGTTTTTCGCTTCGTAGATGTTGGAGTCTTCAGATAACTCTTGTAGAGCTTATTTTCAGTTTTGATAGAATTGATAATGCCTCTTGTAATCCAATCCTTTTTCTTCCTTTTGTGTTTATATCATACTTGCCATGTCAATGGTTCACATAAAGTAGATGCTTCTTATAATTTTGGTGGGGGTCAGAGGTCATGGGTGGTAAAAAGGTCATAGACAGTGAAAATCTGGAAACTGCTCAATAAACATTTGCAGTATCTCAAGGTAGGTAAGTACTGAGGAGTTCATACTTGAGGTGTGGATACTACTAATTGAATAGATGATGCCTAATGTTTTTTGTGGAGGTCAGGGTCATTTTGGGTCATGCAGAGATGCCAATTTCCCTGATTCTCATGGATTTCTGTCTATTCTGACTAACAAATATGACAACCTCCCTGATTCAAGAAGGACTTTCCCCTATTAAGTTGCATGTAATTCTAAAAACCTCCCTGATTTCTGGATGTAAATGTTGGCATCTCTGGGTCATAAGAGGTCATGTCAAAACCTTGTAAACATGATATCTAAAGAAAGGTAAGTGTAAGGGATCTTAAAGTTCAAATGTAAATGGTCCATATTTTGTAGATGGTTTCTCTTATTTTGGCGGATGCCAAAGGTCATTTGGGTTAGTCAGGGGTCAAATATGAAACTTGCCAACTTGATATGTCAAGAAGGGAGACTGTTATGAACCTCATACTTGGTATGTTAGTGCTCCATAGTAAGATGAAGAAGCCTATTGATTTTGAAGGAGGTGAATGGTCATTTGAGGCTATTCTAGGTCAAATGCAATATACCATGAAAATAGCTTGTTACCATTTTATCTCAAGATGAGTAATAGCGAGGGACCTAATATGCAGTGGCGCCGGCACGGGGGGCATGGGGGGGGGGGGGGGGCGTGCCCCCTATGAAATTTTTTTGAAAATTTTAAAATGATCCCAAAAGGCGATAAAGCTATAGATTTCTGTAGGGGGTAGGGTGAGGTGTGCTTCAACCGAGTGATAGATCTATTTAATCATTTTCTATCACAAATGTTTCTCAAACTATCAGAATTTTCGCAAATCCTTCGCAAACTATCAAAAATTTCGCGCGCTCCGCGCGCTTCAAACCTTACCACTGTGTTCTTATTATCAATATGTTCTGATAGCAACTCCCGAAGAAGCACAGCAGCAAAAGTTGAGAGCTGTTTACGAATTAACAGGTAAAAGACTGGCATTTTGAGTGGCATGTAGGTTTGTTGGGCAATTGAAAGTGTCTCGATGCAGATTCTGAATGCAGGTTTTGTCATGGAAATCTCATTTAATGAAAAATTTCACGCGCTTTGCGCGCATGCTTTACGGTTTGCACTTCATCTTATGACCATTATTAACATAATAATACATGGAACTATAATCACAACATCTGTAGGGGCCTATAGCATCAATATGCGATCTTTCAATCTAAGTTGTTGAAGCATGATTTGGAAAGTTGAAATTATACCGTTATATATTTTCCAGAAAATTTTACCGAGCGCTTTGCGCGCAGCCATTATAGGTATAGATGGCAGACACGTAGCCAAGGGGGTGAAGGGGGCATCCGCCCCCCTTGAGCATATTTTTGAGTTTTTGTAATGTTTTTTTCAATATTGCTAGTGTTTCTCCTTTTTATATGCTGTAAAATAGGCTTGGGAAGTGCCATTTCCAGCGATCTGGGAGGCACTTTGGGCCAAAATTTTCTTGCGCTTTGCGCCAACCTATGGTGGCGCAAAGCGATGAGAATCTGTCTATGGGGTTCGCCCCCTTGACAAATTCCTGGTTACGCCCTTGATAGATGGTGATTTTTAATAAACTTACGACAAAAAAAGAATTCTGAAAACGCCTTTCTTAGTCCTTCACCCCTTTTGCTATACCTATCAGGGAGGTCTAATATCACCTTCCTGCACCAACAGTCTCCCTCCCGCCCGTTCTCCATTGCTGGAAGCTGTTCATCTGGATTTTCGTTCAAAATTAGTAAAAATACGATAGTTGTAAAGTGCTCTACTCTATATTATCATTTGGATGTCACGTAATAAGCATTATGTCGTTGCTCCATTTTATGTACTTTATCTAGAGCTTCCGGAAGGCCCTATACAGGTATCTGCCAGCCTTAGATGCCTTTTTATAATGCACAATGAAGGGGAGGAAAAATTTCGTTATATTGCAACAATGTTTCTGTGGACTCCACGCAAGTATTTTTGGATAAAAACGTTGCCAATAGAAGGCGGTAAAGTAGCCAAAAGGGAGTCTTCAGGGGGTTTGTTGACAACGTATTCTTCTCTTAGACAACATGTTCTCCTTTTTCACCTAACCAAAAATTAGAATTCACTAGATTATGGACATTTTCCAGCTATATATCATCAGCTCCAAAAATATTCCAAAAGATAGCACCATTTTGCATCTAAGAAACCTTAAATAAGCAAAAATTTCTCAAAGGGGAGGGGGACACCCCCTCCCTTTAGACCCCTCCCCCTGGATGGCACCTTTATGTAGTGACAAAGGAAAGATCCTCACTGCTGTATTCAAAGCGCTGGCGCATAAAAAAAAACGAATATTTAAGCGTCGCCACTCAGTTGGATAAAAACATCCAGCCAGTCGGAAAAATTAGAATTCACTAAACTATGGACATTTTCCAGCCATACAGGTATGTGATCAGCTCCAAAAATATCATAAAGATAGCACCATTTTGCATCTAAGCAACTTTTAAATAAACAAAAATTTCTCAAAAAAAAAAAATTTCCCCTTAGACCCCTCCCCCAGGACGGCACCTTAGTGCAGTGACACCTGACAAAGGAAGGATCCCCACTGTGTATACGAACGTAGGGAGCACACGAAAAAAAAAAACGCATTTTGTGCAGACTTGGGAGGTTAACTGAAGTGCCATTACGACATCATCTGTTGTGCCCCCCCAATCACCAAAGCCTGCCGGCGCCACTGCTAATATGTGGTGAAAACTGCCTAAACATGATTTGTCAAGTAAGAAACATGCTCAGATCTTATATCTGGCATGTAATCAATCTGTGCCATCGATCTTTACCTGGATGGAATTATAAATTAAGCACTTCCAACCACAGAACTAAAATTATATCAATATGGCAAGGAGTCACTAAGCCTTTTGGCTTTCTGGTTTCCTTGTTCTGATGCAGAAAGGAGAAACCTGTGCATTTGTGGTAGTGTTGTGTTGGTATATGTGTATATTTGTGATGCAATATCTTGTTCAAGTGCTATATCAAGAGGGAAAACTGAAGTTCCCCATCTTGTTGAAAGTCCCATATGATAATAGGAAGAACCCTACTGTTTTTATGAAGGTCTGACATCACTGGAGGTCAAGCACCTACGAAACCCTTATATGTTGTGTATGTGTTCATACTGTGTGGTTGTGTTTTGTTGAGTAGATGACCCTGCTGCCACTTTGGTGGAGTTCAAGGATCATTTGGGGCTGCCAAAAGTCACTTGCTGAAACCTAATACAAATATATTTCAAGGTGTAGAATTTATCCTGCTTAACTTGAATTCTGGCTGTATCATATTCAAAGAATGAATACCATTGTTTTTGATCAAAGTTAAATTACATCTGTGGTCAGCAGAGGTCAAAGTATGAAAAGCCTAGTCATGTGTCATGCTGTATGTATTTTTTCATTCTCATTTTTAGGGGTGTTTTAATCGTAACATTTTTCTTCCACAGGTTGCACATTTTCTAATCAAGCATGCAATGAAGTTTCATGCCATTGTTTAAGGGATGAAGTGTGTAATTACAACTCAGGTGCCTGTCTCAGAAGTAATTGCACCATCCTCAATTGTCCAGCAGGTACAGTATGTTTGTTCCCTTTACAATTAAATTAATATGATAAACAAAGTGAGAAGAAAGGAACTCAATTGCCACACTGGCATCTCTCTCATGCTGGACACATTATAGGCCCCCATCTTGGTTTATAGCCTGGGTTCCTGCATAGAAAATCAAAACTGACATTTCAATTTTTTCAACAAAGAAATCAAGGATTTCATTGAAATGTATTTTAAAAGATTATTTTCTGTGGCATTTTATTTAAGTTTTGATTGTTTTCTTATTTTTGTGGGGAATTTTTACTTTGTTGCTTTGACATCTTAATTTGTGTTTTTCCACCATGTTGGCTGACATGAACTCTTGTAGGAAGGTATGTGAAATCCAGCTTTGATTATAAACATTAAATTACATCATTTTGAACTTTTCCAAAATTTTTAGTAATGTTGTAAAATATTTATTTGGTTGCTATTTTGTTTTTCTGTCATCTTGGTTGACCTGGATCTCAGCAAAAAAGTTACAAAAATTAAGGTTTGAATATTGATCATAAAATACTCCAAAATGCCATAATCCCATTCATAATGATGTAATTTAGTGTTTTTTAATCAAAGCTGGGTTTTAAAAACCTTTGTACAAGAGTAAAAGTCAGCCATTGTGGCAGAAAAACACCAAAGAAGTGAAGCAGTACCATAAAAATTTCCACGAAAATTAAGAAAAAAAAAGAAAATAATTATTTAAAATATATTTCAGTTAAAAGCCCTTTATAACCTTGTAGAAAATTGAACTTAAATATTAACACATGATTTTTGATATTTTATGCAGGAACCGAGGCTAGCCAAGATGGAGGAAACAACAAAATGGTCGTCACTAATAAAATTATATATAAAAATAACAAAAGTAGTCATTAAAAACCTTTTACACAGTTGCCCTTAATAGCTGGCCATTGATAAATCATCAACACTTATTTTTGGTTCCTTGTGTAACAAAGGAACCAATGTTGTCAAGTTGGTGTGTGTACGTGTGTATGTGTGTATGTGTGTGTGTATGTGACGCCATAGGAATTTGAGGTATGTGATTCGATAACGCAATAATCAAGTGATTAATTTTTCTCAAACTTGGTGTGTACGTGTATCATATTGAGTAGATGTGCCCTATTGTTTTTGTTGGAGGTCAAAGGTCACTAGGGGTCACTAGAGGCAATAAAATGAATTTCTTTTAGTAGCTATAACTCGGTGACTGTTATTCAAACTGTGACATAATTTTAGGATAAGATAGATTGGTAAGAGGTGCAAATACTGTAACATTTACCAAAATAATCTCAAAGGGTCAAAAGGTCAAAAAGTAATGTTTTATTGATATCTCGCCAACGAAACATTTTACGGGGATGGTGTAATGGAAAGTTGTGTTCGTCTCAGTGAAGTGCACATGATGACCTACTTTGACCTCACTTGACCTCATTTGACCCTTTGACCTTTGTGACTTTTTTGTGACACCTGGATTCGCCTTGTTGAGATGAACAAAAAAGGCAATTATACTACCCTCATACGATGTTCCTAACTCGAGTTATTGACAATTAAGTGAAGGTTAGTAGTGTGTGTGTAATATATGCATTGGAATGCGAGGTATGCGGTGCAATAACTCCATAACCAAGTGACATTGGATGATGGTATAATGGAAAGTTTTGTTCATCTCAGTGAATTGCACATGATGACCTACTTTGACCTCACTTGACCTCATTTGACCTTTTGACCTTTGTGACTTTTTGTGCTGCCTGGATTCGTCTTGTTGAGAAGAACAAAAAAAGCAATTATACTACCCTCGTACGATGCTCCTAACTTAAATTATTAACATTTAAGTGAAAGGTTAGTAGTGTGTGTGTGTGTGTGTTATGTATGCATTGCAATGCTAGGTATATAGTGGGATAACAATAGCCAAGTGACATAGGGGGATGGCATAATGAAAAGTTGTGTTCGTCTAAATGATGTGCACGTGATGACTTTCTTTGACCTCATTTGACCTTTTGTTCTTTGTGCCTTTCTTGTGATGCCTGGATAAATCTTGTTGAGACAAACCAAAAAGGCAATTAAACTACCCTTGTGCTATGCTCCTAACTCAAGTAATCAACATGTTAGTAAAGGTCATGAGTGTGTGTGTGACGCATTGGAATGGGAGGTATGTGATGCAGTAAATCAATATATAACCAAGTGGTCAGTTCTTAAATTTACGAGTATGTGTATGATATTCAAGTATGTTCCCTAATGTTTTTGGTGGAGGTCAAAAGTCATTGGGGTTGAAGGAGCACATGCCTTCCCTTACTACTCCCTTTGTAGAAAATAATCTTAAAGGTAAGGAACCATAGTGCCCTTGGGCTCTTGTTTCAAATGTTTCTGTTAGAAATCAGGCCATCCAAGATGGCAGAAATGGCAAAACGGCCTTAATAATTGTGTCATAATAATAAGGAAAATAATCATTAAAAATACTTTTGACAATTTAAACTTAAGATCTGTCCAAATTCTGTTGAAAATATTCAGTGTGTAGTTTTCTGAACATCTTTTACCCAGATCCAGTACCAAGGTTGCAGAAATAAAATGGCAGCCCATGTAATAATCAATAATATATTAAAATAATGAGAAAAATATTCATGAAAAATATGTTATTTTATGCCAAATAATGGAAAGTTATTTTCAGAACATATTTGTTGAAGTTCAGTCAACCAAGATGGCAGAAAAAGCAAAATGGCTGCCAATTTTAAAAATTACAGTATATTGTAATAATAAGGAATCCTATCTTTTATTCTGTAGTACATATATCAAAACATATTTTCTGGAATCTTTTCCTGGATCCAGGTCAAGAAAGATTGCAGAAATAACCTTGGGGAATTTTCCAGCATTGTCAGGGAGCCTCAATCCTTATGATAAAAGGTGTCATCCTAATGAAGTCCAGTTCCTCCCCCCCCCCCCCCCACGATCTGCTTGATTTTTGCTCTTAGCAAGGGCAGATTCTTCAAAAAAGGGACCCAAACTTTCCAATTTTATTTGATGAACATCCAGATTTTTCAAATTTCCTTTAATAAGACTGCAAATTTTTAAAACATTTTTCAATAAAAATCTAAAAATTTAAAATTTCCTTCAGTAAAGCCCCTAAATTTTCTAATTTTGGTCAAAAGAAGCAAAAGCAAAAATATTGCATTTGGCATTCTTTCAGTTTTCTGTCATCTTTGTCAAGGCTTCTGGTTGCTGGCCCCTGCCACCTGTCAGGGAGCTTGGCCCCCTTGTCATTCAAATCCTGCTGCCATCCCTGACAAATTTGCTTATTTTATAGTTAATGTTTTAGTCCTGATGTACTTGTAAAATAGAGATGTAACCACATGCAGTGGTTGATATCTCTGATAGACATTGGTGGACATTGGTGCTGTGTGTTTGATACTACTTTTTGGTTTCGATGATAAGAGAAACCTATGCATTCATGATGGCGTGTGTGGGTGTGTGCGTGTGTGTGTGTGGGTGTATTAGGGTGTGTGTGACACTTTGCTTGTTAACACGATATCTCAAGAAGGGAAACTCCGACAGTTCTCAAACTTGGTATATAGATGCCCCATATTGAGAGGAAGAACCCTATTGTTTTTGGTGGGGGTCAAAGGTCACCTGGGGTCAAACTCTGAAAACCTTGTTAACACAATATCTCAAGGTAGGAAGCTTGGATGCTATCTTTTTTGGTGGGGTTCAAACGTCATCTCGGGTCACTGGGGTCAAACACTGAAAACCTTGTTGACACAATATCTTGAGGTAGGAAGCTTGGGTGAATTTCATACTTTGTATGTAGATGCGTTATGGTAAGTGGAAGGACCCTATAATTTTGGTGGAGGTCAAAGGTCATCTGGGGTCAAACCCTGAAAACTTTGTTAACACGGCATCTCAATGTAGGAAGTTTGGATAAATTTAATTCTGGTATGTAGATGCCTTATAGTAAGAGGAAGAACCTTATCTTTTTTGGTGGGGTTCAAACGTCATCTCGGGTCACCGGGGTCAAACACTGAAAACCTTGTTGACACAATATCTTGAGGTAGGAAGCTTGGATGAATTTCATACTTTGTATGTAGATGCATTATGGTAAGAGGAGGGACCCTATAATTTTGGTGGAGGTCAAAGGTCATCTGGGGTCACTGGGTCAAACCCTGAAAACTTTGTTAACATGGCATCTCAATGTAGGAAGCTTGGATAAATTTCATTCTGTGTGTGTAGATGCCTTATAGTAAGAGGAAGAACCCTATCATTTTTGGTGGGGTTCAAAGGTCATCTGGGGTCACTGGGGGTCAAACCCTGAAAACCTTGTTAACACAATATCTTGAGGTAGGAAGCTTGGATGAATTTCATACTTTGTATGTAGATTCATTATGGTAAGGGGAAGGACCTTATCATTTTTGGTGGAGGTCAAAGGTCATCTAGGGTCACTGGGGGTCAAATACTGAAAACCTTTTCAACACGATATCTCCAGGTAGGAAGCTTGGATAGATTTCATACGTGGTAAATTGATGTGTTGTAGTGAGAAAATGTACCCCACTCTTTTTGGTGGAGTTCAAAGGTCACCTGGGGTCCCCAGGGGTCAAACACTGAAAACCTTGTTAACACAATATCTCAAGGGAGAAAGCTTGGATAGATTTTATACGTAGTATGATACGTAGTATGTGTATGCATTGTAGTGAGAAGATGTACCCAATCATTTTTGATTCCTTGACGTAGTCAGAGGAATCTATGCGATGGTGATGCTGTGTGTGTGTGTGTATGTTTGTATGAGGGTGGGTGTATGTGTATATGTGACGCTTTGCTTGTAAACACTCTATCTCAAGAAGGGTAACCTGTAGGGATCTCATACTTGGCATGTTGATACCCCTTATTGAGTAGATGATCCCTATTGTTTTTGGTGAAGGCCAAAGGTCATTTGGGGTCACCAGAGGTCATATGGTAAACACCTTGGAAATTGCTTGTAAACACTCTATCTCAAGATGTGTAACATCAAGGAATCTCATACTTGGCATGTGCATGGCCCATATTAGGAAGATGATCCCAATTGTTTTTGGTAGAGGTCAAAGGTCATTTGGGGTCACCAGAGGTGAAAAGGGGCAAAATCGTCCAAGCACAATATCTTTGAATGTAGAACTTGGTTAAACTTGAAACTTGATGTGTGACTTGCTTTTACATACTTGTCCTAAAATTTCATGAAGATTAGAAGTCATTTGAGGTCAAAATTGACATTTTCTTTGAAGGTCTTCATTCTGCGGTAGCTCTGATGGACCATTCGTATCATCATGTCGTAAGGATCTACGTATACTTACTACACGCTCTGTAAAACTTAACCATACCCCATGGGCATCCATATCCAGAAGATCATAATAAGCTGTGGGCTGTGGTATTCGGCTCTCCCATTGGATAGTTGTCATGACGTGGTGACTCTCTCATGAAGATAGGCCGAACTATCCAATGGGAGGACCGGATTTCGAAGGAGGGAAATTCCCTTAATGTATGTGACGTCCCAATCGCAATGACTAAATGTGATGTCTGGAAACCAAATTTTTGTGGAGAAATGTTTCTGTTTTTTTAGACATTTTTGGTCCAAGTGAATCATCAAACGATACAAATGATTGGAACATTGATGTGTATTGAAGACGGTGAAGGTACGCTGTAAATAAGGTGAATAAAATCGTGATTCAGTTAGGCGCAGTTGATACCGAAAGGCCGTGAAGTGCGCTACCTTTCCACTATTATATACCTGTATAGGGTATTTACTGTATAATGCTAGGACTGCCTGTGCTTGCATGTAGGCTAATGATTAGGCCTAGCCTACAATTAGACCTACCTACAAGTGTAGCCTTAGTCTGGAAAGTTCACATCTGCTACATCGAATTTTTATGCCAGTCACCTTTTTCCCTCAACTTTTACGCCACGCCAAATTGTTGTAGTCTTTTTAGTACAGTGTGTAGGCTTTTGTAAAAGACAAGAAAATCACACCATCCAATTGGTGTATAAGGTCTTTACTGCACGCCGAAAATCTTCGGTGTAACATACATGTTTTCTGACGGGGTCTAGCCTAGGCCCATACTGGAAAGTTCAACAGTTTTCATGCAGATCTGTGGCAAATGAAGTTGTATGCCATACTGGCTTTGGTGCACAATTGTGATGTCATTGTGGCATAACAAACAATAATGTTAGCCTAGGCCTAGCCTGCATCCTAAGCCAAATACACAGTAGCCTATGCCTAGGCCTAAGCCTGTGTCTGCAGTAACAAACAGTAATGCACTGTAGTGTCAGGATTATTCTCTCTGAGACAGGGGTGTTAGTAAGGTGGCGTGGCATAGTCCCCTGTAAGGTTTCATTGTACCGCTGAAATTTGGTAGCCTACTGTCAGTACCACCACAAACGGTGCCAGTATAGGCCTACCGCAATACTGGTACCATAAGAGAAAAAAGTCCAAATTTTAACACAAGAAAAAACCTGCAAAAATGTTTGATTCGTCAGCTCTAAGCTTATAAAGTGATAAGGAGTCAACCAGGGTTGTAGCTACGCTGGTCCGTGCCAGGTCAATGAACCACAACAAATATATGCCGCTAATAGTAGCGGGAAGGTTACAACCCTAACGTTATGAACACATTTCATGCAGCAAATTTTTCATGACTGTTTTGCAGCAAATCACATAGACAGTAGGCCACATTCGTTCTATCGACTCGTATGTAGGTAATCAGGTACAGTCCATTGATTTGCGAACAAAATCGAACAGATATTTATGTAGTAGTATTGTGCATGCATGCATTACTTACTGCTCTATATGATACTTAAACACTTAAAAACAAACACGTGTGAGCCTACACCCTGTGTTATGCAATACATGGTAGGATGGTGTGAAATAGCCAAGTAGTTGCGTGACAGTACTGTAGGCTTCAAAGTATTTCCTTTTATAGTTCGTTCTGTGAGAGACTTAAATTGGTTATGATTACGGCTGGGATGTGGCTAGGGATGTGGCAGCAATATTTTTACTCCTGATATTTAAGAGAAGTGAAGACTTGACTCGCAATAAGAACAAAATGATGTGAGCATTGTTAGATAGCATTATTTGTCACTGCCATTCTCCCGACTGTTGGCTTTGGCCCGACTATGTACTATTGAAAATGGAATATTCGTACATGGATGTCAGTTAATGGTTCCTTGGACCCTTATTGGCAACATTCATGGAGTGGCTCCACCATATGTTACCCTGGACTTGGCCTGAACTGTGTCCACTGTGGTGCTATGGTAGAAGGGATTAGAGCACCAACTCTTTCCTTAAGGGTGCCATGATATTGCTAATGGGGTTTGTGGCAAATTGTACTCACCTGATTATGTTTCGTTCAGTCGCACTTCCAGCGAGCAGTCACTTCGTGCTGTGCTTCCAGTACGTTAGTAAATTTATATCTGCACACTGTATACTATGCATAGTAGTGTGTAGGCCTATACTTACGAAACCATTATGCCGTGAGCTCATTTTGACAAAGCTGTATGTTTACATATATAATTTTTCATAAATATTTTTGTAATCCTTTATGGGTTAATAATATAATTTTCTATAATAGTTTTAAACTTAGATGAGTCACAAATACAGCACAAAGCTGTTTTTGCAACTTTATTCTCCTTCAAGTTAAAACAAACATCACAAGCATGGGTGGAAAAAGCTGGGAGGCTCCTTCCCGGGAAATTTTTGCATTTAGAGTGAAATGTTAGTAACTGGAGGGAAATTTTCCTTTTTATACATCAGAATATGGAAAGAACTGAGGGAAATTTTTCTCCCTTCCAGGCAGTGTTTCCTCTAAGAAATTATCCATTGGGTCAATATACCCAATATGAGAACATTTGACTCACTAGGAATTTCAGTGCCATATGTCTACACTGCATCAACTTTAGGAACAAATGAAACACTATTTTTTATTTTTTGCCATGAACATCAGTGCATCAAATCTAGTCGTTGCATCAAAATCGCATCATAGCAGCTTAGCAGAAACACTGCTTCCCAGGAAATAAACATTTTTTCCAGCACTGATCACAAGGGTACTCATTAGCAACGTAGGATAAGATGAAAATTAACATTTCCAAGGTGAAATTTGTGATTGCTGCAGTATGGTGAAAATGATTATCAAATGAACGTTTCATGTTTATATTTTAATATAAAAACTCAAGGCAATTATCCAGTGGATATGGTATTTATATTTCAGTAATATTCATTCATTGTATTTTTAAAAAAATATTTTCGCAGTACCATCGGGTATGGTTCTCAGCGATACTTCGGTACCTTATGATGAGTGGTAACGTATCGGTACCAGTACTTACAAAAATACTGGTATACCGTGAAATATAAGTCCTGTTGCATGATAAATTTGTGGCTTACAGCATACAAACTTTTCAGCATGGGTATAGGGGGTAGGCCTACTATGTGAATTTGAGAAAGATCGAGACCAGACAAAGTTTTTGATTCCCTGACGTAGTTAGAGGAATCTATGCAACGGTGATGCCATGTGTGCTGTATGTATGTGTGTGTGTATGTCACACTTAGAGCTATCTTAAGAAGGGTAACCTCAAAACATGAGTTTAGGGAGAGAACGTCGTCGGCAAATGCTAAAATATGTTTAAATAGTGCTCGCTCTTATCATATCCTTGCAATTAGTGCTTTGAAGATTGCTTTTTAAATTAAGCCTTTTGGCTTTCTGGTTGGTGGAGGTCAGAGGTCATCTGGGGTCAACAGGGGTCAAACACTGAAAACCTTGTTAACACATATCTCCAGGTAGGAAGCTTGGATAGATTTCATACTTAGTATGTGGATGCGTTATGGTGAAAAGATGGACCCTTTCATTTTTGGTGGAGGTCAAAGGTCATCTGGGGTCACCAGAGGTCAAACCACAAATTTCCCAAGAATTCCAAAGATTAAATAGGAATTAAAACTATTTTTCCAACACATTAAGATAGCATTTGACCAGTGACTGAAAGATATGGGACATCATGGCATTATTTGGAATAGAACTTATATCATCGAAACCTCAATGCATTTTTGCATTCTGGTTTATGGCCAAAAATTTTCAATTCACCAAGCCAGCCTTTAATTATTGTTACAGTCTTAAATCTGAATGATTCACCCAAGTAAGTGATATACCAACAGGAAATCAGAAAGATGAGCTGTTTCTACTTTTGCAGCTATTGAAAGTGTAACTTTATCTAAGATGAACCCTTCCTCATCAGTGAACATCAGCTGTACCCTGATAGGATCAACAGCTGTATTAGAGGGACTTCAGCTGTGGCTGTCCAGAGAACCAGAAGGTCTAAATGTAACAGGAATCACCAGACTGACAGGGAATAGAATGAACTCTGGTTTATATTCAGTTCAAGGTACTTTTAGGGCACACAATGTAACTAAAGAAACAAATCTCTATTGTGTCCTTTTCAAAGTAAACGACTGGATTGGAAGAGTCAGTGTTACAGATTTTGTGTATGGTGAGTTGCTACTTGTACAGATCAGATGGAATTTTACTTTGTGTAAATTGTTATCACATTAATAAGGGCACACTATCTACACTCTGTAATCATTCTTATGTGAACAATGACATTGAAAAAATAAAGTTATTCAGGGGCCAAGCCAGGCATATTTCATGAAGGTGGTGTAAGCTTTAACAAAAAGGAGGTTACTCATTGTCCTGTTTTCTCTGTTTTCATGATGGTGACTGAGTCATTAAGAGTGGTCAGAGATTTGGTGTCAGGGTCATCTAGGAGTCATTTGGGGGTCATTTCATGCATGCATAAATATATGCTCCCTAAAGTTCCAACAGATTCAATATGACACTGTATTTAAGATCTGATAAGGAATCCTTTGGATGCATGTGCTGCATTTTACTTGTCTATGGATTTGGGGTCAATGTGTAGTCATTTTTTACATCTTAGTTGTTTTTTACAGTCATTTTACAAAAATGAAAATAGTTCCATTTTGCAGCACCTTGCTATTAAAACTAGTCAAAAGTTCTTTCCAATACCAATTAGGTGCTCATTCATGCATACATGTGTCAATTGCCCTAAATGTGTCAAAATTGACATTTGATGGTGGTTTATTGCAGATTAAGCTGGACAGTGATTAACCATAATCACCATGAGTATTTTGACACTTTTATGACAGGACTTATTTTAGGGCAGAATTCATTGTTCACCGTAATCTAATTCCCATTGATGTTGAGCTAATGTCACACCAGAGTGGCCATCAACTTGAAGTTATATGCATACAGTAGCTAGTTGGAATGATTAACCAGAGGTCAGTACTTGAATTGGGAACTTCAGTTTTAAGGGGAAAGATGTGGTAGCTATGAGTAACTGATTTCAGTGAAGGAAAAATCCACCATGCTTTTTCAAAAGTTTTTATGGCACACTTATTAATGTTTGATATACGTATATTGTAACAGTTTAAGTATTTCACAGGGTGTTTAGGGGTATTTTCGTCACCTATTTGGGTCATTTTATGATAACACTGAAATGGATCTTTTCCAAAAGTTTATGTTTATGACACAGTGTTGAGTGTTTGTTCAACAAAATGATTCCCTTAAAGATTATGTTTTCTGTGAGCTGGAAGGTAGATGCTCTGACCATTGAGGCCTGTGTGGGAGAACATGGTCAACTGAGCTTAAATACAGTCAAGTTTTCCATTATTAAAACTTGACTCAACAGTATTCAAGCTCATGCAGTTGACTGTGTTCTCCCACAGTCTTCAATGGCTCAGTGGTCAGAGCATCTGCCTTGTGTGCCAGAGGTCATTGGTTCAAATCCTGCTTAAAGCTAAGTTTTCCATTCATATATTAAAATCCTCTTTCAGTGTAAGACAAGTGCTTTGTTAGAGGTATGATGGCCTATAGCATTGATTAGACTCTTTCATATGAAGTCGGTACATCTCTCTTCCTACTCAATAATACTTGGGACAAGCCCTGTGACATATTAATGGAAAACTTGATTTGGCAGTGTTTAAGCTCAGTTGACCATGTTCACACACATAGTAGTCCTCAATGGTTCAGTGGTCAGAGAATCCGCCTTGTGGGCGTGAGGTCGCTGGTTCAAATCCTGCTTGAGGCTAAGTTTTCCATTTATGTATTAATATCCTCTTTCAGCTGTAAGACAAGTGCTTTGTTAAAGGTATAATGGCCTATGGTCTGTATGCGACTATTTAATATAGTGTTGATTTGACTCATTCATATAAAGTCGCTATGTTTCTCTCTCTCTCTACACACACACCCACACATATATAAGGTTAGTTCCTATTACCGACACAATATATATGCTACTACTTCATTGTATACCAAATTAAGTACATGTGTCCAATAACATGCACTGTTGACAAGCCATTCAAATAATACATATTTAAGTCTCAAAAGGCAATGGGGAAATATATGCTTATGTATTTTATTGTTTTTTTTTCACCTTAATGAAACCGTGGTGTACCCATTTCCCCTAACATTACGATTTACGAATATAGCTGTAATTTAGCAGGGCTGAAATTTAGCACTCGTCCGATCATCCGTGACGGGTAAAACTTGCATCGGACAACCACTTTCTCTCTTTGAACTTGTCCGATGGAAGAGTAGATTTTATTTGTAACTGAATAGTTCCCTACATCAGCAGGAAAGTACGTCAAAAAAATCCCCTTAAGAAGTGGCATTGAGACAATGGTATTGACTACCATTCATCATTGTACCATGCCAATAAATATGGAAAAATACAGAATTTAAAGTAAATGTTTGTTTTCTATGGCAGAGACAGGAAATAGAATTGTTCATCTCTTGTTCGTCACTTTTATTCGGACAACAAAAAACTATTTCGGACAACCTAAATTTAGCTTCAGGTTGTCCGATAGGCAACCTCAAAATTTCCTTAAAAATCAGGCCTGTTTAGGATTTAGGCAAAATATATGAAAAATCGTGACTGTTGAGCAAAATCGACTGTTGGGCGAAAATATTGTTTTGCCCAAGCATTTTTACACACTGTTTTATGTGGGAATATGTAAACATGGTAATGTTCGTTTAGCCACACAATCTTCATGCAATTACTACAGTGTTGACCAACTTACATGTATCCATATCCATAACAGGCATGGCTGCAGGACCATTGAAGTATATCTCAAAACCATAAGGGGAAATATATTCTTATGTATTATAAAACGCTAGATCCTACAAAATCCGGCAAAATTCGTGTACGGGCACATGGTTAGGTGAAATGAAAACAATAAAAATACGTAAGGATATATTTCCCCTGATGGTTTTGAGATGTACTATGCATTATCTCAATGGTCCATCAGCCATGCATGTTAACTGATACATGTACGTAAGTTGGTCTACATTGAAGTAATTGCATAAAGATTGTGTGGTTAAACGGACGTTATCATATGTTTAGGTATTCCCATATAAAACAGAGTGTAAAAAAGGCTAGGGCAAAACTCTCTCGCCCAATGGTCAGTTCTCCCAAAGGTCACGCATTTTCATACATTTCTCGTAAATCCCAATATTATTGAAATATATCTTGAATGATGAAGCCGAAAACCAACGATATTCTGGAAATATGCCTGTAGGATCCAATAAAGGATTCACAAACCACACCAAAAATATTACTATAATGGAAAGAATATGGTGGGAGTCAACTATATCAGCAAAAAAAAAGATGGAAAAAAACAGCACCAAGTAGGAAGCTTTCGGTTCTTTAATCAACCTTACTCAGTCTTATTTTAAGATGCTTTTATATGTACTTGAATTATTTAAGGGCATCACCTTGCCCCAGACAGTCAAAATTTTCCCATGCAGTTTACTTCTAGCCCCATCTTAATTCCATCCAAAACACATTTTTTGTGCACTTCCCTGTCAAAGCTACAGTAGCCTGCACTGAGTTAATCCTGCTCAAGGCCAATGATATCCACAGAATACTATGTATGAGCCTAATTGGGAACACAACTGACTGCACAGGTCATTGTTGACCAACCACAGTCAATTGCATGCATATGCACCCTTGCAAAAAAAAAAATGTGTCAACCTCCATCTGTAGTCACACAGGATCATGCATGAAAACAAAAGAAATCACACCTGTTCTTGAGTGACAAACCTGCCAATTTTGAACCCTTTGGAAACAGGTTGATACATTTTTTTCCTGCCTTTAATTTCAAGCCACAGGTTTTTTCTAGGAACTCTTTGTTGTCAGTGGTTTTAATTGCCACACTTTTTGGCATTTAAAACCCTTGAAAACATTTGGCAAACCTGTGGCAAAGTGTGGCAACTGGCCAACCTAACTGTGTCAGTGTCAGAGGAAAACATGGGTTTTCACTGAAAATACCTGTCATTACCCATGGCAGACACATGAAAAGCTGAGGATTTTGAACTTAATTGCCACCCATTTTTTTTCTACTGTTTGAAATAAATGTCAGTCAAAGTGAAGTCACAAATTGTATTTGGGGATGTAATCATATTCCCATAAAATATGTTTGAGGTGGTGCAATAGCCCCTTTAAGCAGACAAACATATTGCACAAATATCTTTGCTGCTAGGTTGAATTGAATGAGATTATATCCATTTCTTGCAATTTGTTAGAAGCCCATAAAGCTGATTGTGATGTAAATTTTAATACAGCACAAAATGCCATAAACCTTGTCATACATTCAATGTGTACTTGAGAGACCTGCCTGAAAAAATCTTCCTTCTCAGAGCTTCCCACCCTGAGTGCTGCTCCCATACCTGGAAATGTGTCTAACACTTCAGTTACTATCAGATGGAGAGCCTGGGATGGAACAGTAGATGATGGGGATCCCCCTGTGGTGGCGTACATCCCATACTACCTGAGGAGTTCATCAATGGAGTGGCAACGAGGTGGTAAAGTTTCAGTAGGAAGGCCCTTTGAGTTTCAAGCAGACAATTTGGAGGTTGATATCCAATATGACTTCAGTGTGGCTGCTGTCAGAGAGGGAGAAAATGGAGAAGGACCCAGAAGTCCATCTGTGACAGTTAAGACCCTCTGCAATGGTAATTAAGGCCGCTAGGTTTTATAGCCTGAATTTGCCTAGCCAGTGAAGCTTCTGTCTTTCACATTTGTCTCTGTGTCAGTTTGTCTGTCAAAAACTTTTAATGCTCAGTCATGGTCATATTTTTTTAAAAGTAGTTAGGGATACATAATGAGGGACATCAGCTGGCTGCATTTCACATTCCTATGAACTAGTAGCATAGATAGGCTTCTTAACTGCAAGGTGTACGGTTATGCTTTTTTTTATAGATTGTGGTCACTGTGGTCACTGTTTTGGTTATCAGATCGATAACTTTTCAATTGTGTAAAATAAACAATTAACTTAAATGACTTCAAAAATGCTACGGGGGGGGGGGGGGGATTCTTGGTGTACATCCATCCTGCATTGTTGCCTTGTAATTACATGTCAGCTTGAGAGAGGCTATTTTTCTAACACCCCATTCAAACCTGTACCACCACGTGCCCTCTCAAGCCACAAGTGGAAGCGGATCTGACGGGGAAAGCCCATACGGTTTTGACTGGGGAAGCATAGCTCAAATTAATAACCAACTGCTGAAAGGGGAAAGTGAATGTCAGAAGAAATGGGAAGAAGAAAGGTCATTTTAATGTAACTTGGATAATGCAGGATGACGTAAAAAATTTTGTACTTTTTGGTGCACTTGGCGCGCAGCCATCGTAGATAGTTGTGCCATTGCCAATATCTTTTAGACAGCTGGAGTAGCTTTATATTTCAGTGCAACTCGCCATCTCCACACCTTTCCTCCAAATACCCATGCACAAACAAATTTACTGGCAATTAGTGCAAACATAATTACCATAAAGTTATAGTCAAGTTCCAATCTTGAGTTATGTTTAGTGTAAATTCAATGCATTTTCAGATAGTGAAGTGATTTACACCCCTGAGAGAGCTGTATACATTTCTGTGGTGCCTTTTGAGCAGTTGGGTCATTTCAACTTGATTCCTCCCCATGATAAGATTTGTAGTTACAGGCCTTATAAAGATAAATTCCATGCACCTTATCTGAGTGTCACATATTCCAACCTGGTTGGTAAAATGTTCATCAAAAAATAAAACTACTCGCCTCCTGACAATTAGGCTTATATAGACCCCTTTTAACCGTCAAATTGACTGGGTTTTAGTACATTCAGTTTATGCCAGCAAAATGTATAGTAAAAATATCATTTTTGTGGTCTATTAAGTATGCATCCAATTTCCTTTGGAAGTAGTTATACTTTCCATTCTAATGCTCAGAGTTCTTTAGTTACCTCAGGGTCCCTGGGGACTTTTTCTCCTAAGACTCTTCTAGGAAGCTGTCTTTCAACCTCACTAATAGTCAAATTACCATTTCTGTGGTCTGTTTAGTGTGCATCCAGTGTCCTTTAGAAGTAGTTAAATGCTTTAATACTCACAGTTTTGTAAATACGCCAGAGCTTTCAGGGACTTTGCTTCCTGGATCCCTACGATGGCATTGCCCCTGGACCCCACCAGGGGCCCTAAGTTAGGCTCCTGGAACCTATGCCATCTGTGGAGTACTTTGGACCGGTGTGGTTGGCTTTTGTACTTGATAAATAGAAACAAACTTGAACAAGGTTTAAAGTCATAACTAGGGCTGTTAAAGTGAGATTGTAAAATCTTTAAGGAAAAGGCAGTATTAAACCTTAGTATCTGATTAATGTGACAGTATTATTTTTGTCTTTTTCTGAGTTGTGTAAGTAAGTCCACTCCTAGGTTTACCTTCAATATACCATGTTTTAAAATATCAGGACAGATGCTTGTGTTAAGGCAAAAGAGAGGCAAATGTTTCAAAAGAAAGGGGTTGGGTTGACTGCTTTCCTAATTCCTCATTCATTGATTGGATCTAATATTGGCAGTGATTGTCTCAGATCAAATGTTGTTTATATAATAACTAAATGTCTGAATGACCATATCAGTGATTTTGTTTTCTAATCTTATGGTCAAATTGTATCTTAAATCACCTTGACATACATTGTAAAATATTTTATGCAATTTTATTGTTTATAGTTTGTTTATGGCATTATTCTTTTTTATTTGCAGCTCCAGACATGCCAATCTCAGTAAATACCCAGTTGGCTTCATCCAACAGAGTTAATGTATCATGGCAGGTATGTCTCATTGTAAAATGTAAATACAGAATGATGATTCATTGTTTACTTCTACTAGATTAACAGGGTGAAGTAATGTGATGGTAGCAATAGGTTTGGTAAAGAATTTCAAGACTTTTGGCCTTTTGGTTGAGTTTTCTCAACGTTTTAAAACATATGGTCTGAAATTTGGTGGGGATATTGAACACATCATGCATATTAAAAGTGCAACATTTTGTGGTAAACAGTGGTTATTTGGAGTCACTATAGAGGTTATTTTCCAAATTTAGGCTAAAATTCCCTTCTCCACCTAGAGGTTTGATATTTTTGCTGGAAACTTTGCACAGTCATCTTCAGGTTTTTCATGCAGAAAAGAAATTTGGGAATAATGGATAAAATGAAAAATAAAGTGTTTAGGGCACAAACATTAATACAAAATTGACTGTTTGGGGTTGGAAGGAATTGGTTGTAACAAAAAATGAAAAATTAATTGATTTCAGTTGCTTTATACACTTTCTAGTACCCTGACTTGTTCCAAAGATCTTATTTAATTCGATCAAGGTATCATGGAGAAAATTTAAAAGAAAATTATGTTGTTTTGATCAAAGCAATGGATTCTGCAGAGGACAAAAAATTATTCCGCATTTTGATTCAAGGGTGCAAGTCAAGGCAATTTCAGGATAGCGCCAAGTGAAGTCATTTGACTGTAGTTGCATTGTTACATGTGTCTTACAAAGCATATTAAGTATCTTAGCACAGCAGAGACAAATGGCAGCCATCTTTCCACATTATGTTTATTGGAGTTAACTTGATATGATTACAAAATAGTCACCTCTGTACAATGAACAGCCAAACCAACAGGTGCATGGCCAAACTAACCACACTGAAACCAGAGAGATGCAAGCCGGTAGCCAGAGAAGAATCTGAAGGGGGCAAAAAGCTTCCAGGTGGAGGCAAAAAAATTTGAATGGGCAAAATATACTAAAAGGCATTAAGGCAGTGGTAATTTTTCATCTTAATCTAGTGGGGCAATTATTTTTCCAGGGGGTTTCACCTCCCCTGACCCCTCTTGTCTACAGGCTTGGAGAGATGATATAGCTTTGCATTGTTTGCATGTTTTTCAGCTATGCATACTAAGTCTATGATTGCATAATAGACTACCAGGCCTTACCATACGAGCCATGTTGTTTATGCTTATGATATCCTACGTACAGTTTATCCCTGGCACTGTTATTTGACCAGGCTTGTCAAAGTTGAAGTCATACACAATTGGTGCTGATCTTGTTGCCTGTTTGATGCAATATGTACATCAATAGTAGAGCCACTTTTTTTCTGGGAAGGCAGAAATTTTCATGGAGTAACAGAATTTGGTGTTTGCCGTGCAGAATCGCAGAAAATGCTAAGTCCGTTTTTTTCCTCATTACCTCCTATTTACATGTGTGCCTTTATTGCCTACAAGAACCATCTGGCAAAAACTAATGGCACCGCCGTATCCCCTATCAATAGAGGGGGCCTAGAACCCTAAATCATCTGTCTGCATTTTTGCCTCACCGTGTTCAACACGTTCTAAACTTGTCTATTGAAAAATGCAGAAAATGCTTAAATGGCAGGGGAAAAAGTACTTGACTGATTTTTCAAGAGAAATCAAGGATATACAGTAAAAAACCTTTATAACTACCAGTTGTTATAATTGCCCCAAAGAAGTAAGTACAGGTCAGGCACAGTAGGCTAAGTTTTGCTGCATACTCCATGGGTCTTGCTTCAACCAGGGAGTTGCTATTTGATCAAATAGCAACTCCCTGCTTCAACTAATGTGGTACAAGTTCACATTGTTACAAGCTCCCACACATACTGTACCTCTCTTAAGGTGCCATGAGAGGTAGGCACTAAGTAAGCTATGTACTACTGTGTTTGCATTTATATCTGTCGAGAGTATAGTCCTAGTAGCCAAATACAATTAAGTCTCTGGCTAGTTAAAACTTAAGCCTCAGCAGCAGGTCCCAGTAAAATTCATTTTCTGTATCGGATGAAATAAAGTGACAACAGTTACAAAATCCCCTGTACGTGACTTATGAATTTGTTTTACGTATTCACTCAAAGGAAAGGTCTAAACATAAAAGTCCTCAGAAAACAATTTGTACAGGTAATAACCCTATTTACATTGCTTCCCAAACAATGCTAGAAGCAGAGTACTCCAGATCTTGTGTTCATTGTGCGGCCGCTGGCATAGTCTGGGAAAACAATGGCATCATAATATTCTATATGCTGATGTGCATACAGCACAGCACACGGTATGTTTGCATTGTGAGATCACTGAGATTAGCACTTGCCAATGTTTGATGAACAGCATGCATGGTCATTGCATTTGAAGAATTTGATTGGTTGATTTCTAGGGATACTTTCAGAAGCTACTGTAGTCAGGTAGGCCTTGGTATAATCAATCTACTTTGCCCCTCATTACCTCCTGTATTTACACTTGTAATCCCTACTTACCCCAGTAACTGTTGACAAGCTTTTAATAGCACAGTAATCCCGGGTGGCCTCCCAAAAGAGGGTCTTCAGCTAGTCCTCTTCCTGCTTGCCTGTCCAAGTGACATGACAAATTTTTGTTCCTGCTTTTCCAATTTCCAGCAGAAAGCATTATATCTGCTGTTATCAAACCCATCCTTGGCCATCCATTTTGTGGAGTGCTCAACATCATTTTCACAGTGGCCATGATGAGTATCCTTTTCCCTTTGTTTTTTGTTTTTTTTTTTTAGGTCTTTTTTAGGTCATAATCATTGCACCATGGAGTTTGTCCTCACTGTGTGTTCATCATGATTACAGTCAATACAAAATGAGCAATCTAGGTTACTGTGACAATGGAATTTCCCTAATGTTTAATATTATGCACATTGCACTTGGCTTGGTTTGGCAGTTTTTGACACACAGTTTGCAACATTTAGCTTTCATAGATTCTTATTCTGGATTTTAAGACTTGTTGTTCTAGCATTTCCATTCTTTTCTGATCATGCACTTATAATACTGAGAGTACCACTGATTTTATCGACAATCTTGTTTTGAAAAGGTGGTGAGCTTTTTTGATTCACACTCTTTGCACCACATTGTACATACATACCGACCATGTTGCACAGTTAAGTACAAAACCGGAACTCCTCGAATCTGGTTGTGCATGAAACGAAATTTCCTGGACTTTTGAAAGTTGAAAACAGAACTGTGCAATTTGTAAAGTGGAAAAGTGGTGGCGGTACAATTGTTCATACTAACTTTAACAGAAGGAACCAATAATTTTGAGAGAAAGTTAAGTATTTATCTACTTTCCACAAATCAAACCTCAGTTTAAATTGGGCTTAAACAATGCAAGGCCAGTTGCTGATGAAAAGTGATGTTTGACAAATTATTTTTTATATGAAGATTGTATAAAAGTTTTTGACTGTTGGCCTAGCATTTTGTATTTGCCACCTGACTATCACCAGAGTACTGCAGCAGTGTAGAACTAAAATATGATGAACATGCAAAGCATAGCTTGGTTATGTTACATAACTGATATATGAGCTGTATTAAATGTGAAGTATCATGGCTAAAAATTCAGAAGGAATACTTTGGCACCCCTGTCATTAGGTTTATCCTATTTGTGATACCATATCTTAAAAAATCCATTGGCCAATCACTGTCAGCATATTGGCATGTAGATGACTTAGTTGTTAGAATTCTTATAGCTATTCCTTTTAGTTACACTTCAGGGCATACTTATGTGAATCTGTCAGTAAGAAACTGAAACAATGAAAACCTATCATTTTACCTAGTGTGTTGAAGGTTCCTAATCACAGCTTATTGAATTGGTAAATTTAGATTGCCTGAAATGTGTTGCCATTTAGTATGAACATTGGAAACAGCTTTCATAATACAAAATTGAAATTTTCCAATAATAATTGTAGGAGAAACCAAACTGTATTTCCTCAGTTTGCTGACAAAGTATTGGCTGCAAATTGTTTCACAATAAATGCGGAAATATTAACTCTTTGAAGGTAGAATCTAACACTAGATGCGAACAAGCAGGGATAGTAGACTGAGTGACTATTCATGTGTATATTCATATATATTCAGATAAAAAGGGCATATATACAGCAGAGCAAGAAATTGAAATAAAGTAATTTCATCCTGGCTTATTTCATTGTAGCTACCTCCTGGTGAAGTAATGTGTAGCACTGGAGTGACTAGTTATAGAGTCTACTACAGGATAGAGGGCAGCATTGAGGACACTCCTCAATTGGCTGGTACAGTGGAGGATGTTGACACCAGGTGGTTTATTGTTGATGATGGATTACTTGAGCCTGAATCTTCTTACGTCTTCTTTGTAACTGTCCATACTGATCAAGAGAGTGATTTCAGGGAGAGTGAGCCCATTCAGACTCCTGGTGAGTTGTGACTAATGAACTGATGTGTACACACATTTAAGCTGCTACTCAAAACATCTAGCCAAAGCCACCCAAAGAGGATGAAATTGGAAGCTGCAGGGACTTAAACTTGTTCATTAGCTCAACCCACGAAGTGTGGGTAGAGCTTATGTGGTACTGTGGGGTGAAAATGTCTGTCTCTCTGTTCAAAAGCTTTCATCTTCTGCAATTGCTGGTGGATTTTTGTGAAATTTGCAGTGAAGGAGCCATATTAGGATGGGAATACATTTTACTCCTAGCTACATGATTGGACAAAGATAAGTAGTAATTTTTTGCCATTTTTGATAATTTTTCATAGTGTTTTAGAGGCCCTCATTCTTCTTGGAGTCTCACTCCTTGGATAATGTGGGTCTATTTCGCTCCTCTCTTACCTCCTATTTACCTATGTACCCATTATTGCCCCCAATAACTGTCTGGCAAAAAACTAATAGCACCGCGGAAACCCCTAGCAGTAGAGGGCGCCCTAAACCCCAAATCGTCCTTCTGCATTTTTGCCTCATCATGTTTGACACGTCTCAAACTTGTCTGGTGGAAAACTACGCAAATTTTCATCTTTTGACATCCTGAACTACTTACTATCCACACCATTAGCACCGTGTTGACGATCTCATCGCCGTTTGTGACCAAAATCATGAGTATCCTCTTCTCGTTAGGAGCTTTTTTACGTTTTTCCTAGCCTGTATCTGTTCGAGGATTTTCGCCTCTGCGCGATCCTCTATGTATGTGATTTTGTACAGGTACCAGTCTCGCGCCGCCATTTTGTTTTCTGCGTCCCTCAGGGCCTCGGGTTCGGTCGCGCCTTTGTGCCGACTTCCCCTCCCCTTTCCCCCCCTTATTATGTTGGGGAGTCTCTCCCCTCCTCTAGTTTCGGTTCATGTTAGTTTCCCGTTTTCTAGAGGCTTATTTCCTTAGAATTCTTGCTCTCCTAGCCTTGACGTCATGTTATTCTTAGTCAGTTCTCCTAGGCCTATTTGACCTTCTCTTGCATGTTTCTGTTCAGGTCGTTCTCCCTAGGTTTGCTAGGTTGCAGCATTCATCTTTCATATTCCGTTTTATATGTGTATTTTGATATGTGTATTTCGTATTTTATATCACTTGATATGTGTATTACGTTTTATGCCACTCGTTATGAATTCCACGTTATTACCGGGCCTTGCTTCCCGCTGTGTGCTCGCTTGCGCTAATCCAGCTTTGTCCGGTTCCCCACAGCGGTTGGCAAGGCTCCTATTGTTCTCCTCCTCGCTGGTTACCGTGGTTGGTTTCCGGCCGGTTGTTGTATTCCTTATCGATTTTTACCCAGATACCAAATGCACTTTGTGTAAGAAGTTTAAACCGGCTTGGGACACCCACGAACTATGCCCGGCTTGCAGAGATTGTTCCGTGGAGCAACCGTGCCAAGTATGCCGCACCTGGTCAAGAAGAAAGGCAGCAAAGGCAGTAAATCTTCCAGCAAATCCTCCAGGGCCTCCTCTCATAAGTCTTCAAGCCACGAACCCAGGCACTCCAGGAAGAAATCCGTTCCGGGTACACCAGTCCAAAACCCCACGGATAAGGCAAATGAGATCGGTACGGGCGCTGCTTCGGCAGGTCATCCGAGTCTCGCCTCGAAGATCGGTAGTAGCGCTGTTAACCCAGGCTTACCGCATCTCCAGGAGAATACACAACCAGAGGCCGGCGTGGACGTTTCATCCCTTGGCTTACCGAGCCTCTTTCCAGGCAATCCAGCTACTACCGTCTCGGGAACCGTGATCCAGCAAGCTGCCGATCCAGAGAACCAGGGTTTTTCCGGCGACAATCCCATGGACATTTCGTTTTTGTCCAGCTTACATTCAACTGTGCCACAAGATTTCGAGGGCTTCCAGGATAGGGGCCGCTCCAAACACTGCTCCAGTTCCAAATCCAAGAAGAAGAAACGCCGTCGCCGCCATTCATCCTCTTCTTCTATGTATGTGATTTTGTACAGGTACCAGTCTCGCGCCGCCATTTTGTTTTCTGCGTCCCTCTGCGTCTCTCTTCGCCAAAAACGCAGAAGGACGATTTGGGGTTTAGGGGGCCCTCTACTGCTAGGGGTTTCCGCGGTGCTATTAGTTTTTTGCCAGACAGTTATTGGGGGCAATAATGGGTACATAGGTAAATAGGAGGTAAGTATCGTCGCTCATACACTCCCAAACCAGTGAGTTTTGGGGACTTTAGCCGTAGTATTGTCATCTCTTCATCAAGGTCTCTGGGCAACATCGATAGACCTAAAAGATGCCTCCCTTCACATCCCCATCCACCCGTCACATCAAAGGTTCTTGGCTTTCCGCTACAGAAACACAGACTACTGCTTCCGTGCCCTCCCGTTCGGACTATCCACCGCCCCAAGAGTGTTTACACGGGTCACAAAAGCCGTCCTGGGTTTCCTCCGAAAACAAGGCATTCTCGTGTTTGCCTACCTGGACGACTGGTTACTTGTGGGCCGCTCAGCTCAAGAATCCTCCCACATCACCTCGTACACCGTGTCTCTCTTGGAAAGCCTAGGTTGGATCATCAACACAGAGAATTCGTCTCTCACTCCAACCCAAACCATAACCTACCTAGGGGCAGTTCTCGATTTCCGTTCCGGAAGAGTGTCTCCATCTCCGCAAAGGGTCACAACCCTCACAGAAATGGCACTACTCATGCATTCTCGACGTCAGGCTCCGGCAAGACAATGGCTTCGTCTACTGGGCCTCATGGCCAGCATGGTCGATGTAATCCCGTACTGCAGGCTCTTCATGAGACCAATCCAGATCCACCTTCTACGTCACTTCTCTCCAGCCCGAAATCCTCTATCAACCGTGGTCCCGTCATCCCCCCAGGTCAAGGACCACCTTCTATGGTGGATGTCGCCTCTCAATGTTGCATCGGGGAGACCTCTCAAGAAGTGCAGACCAGCCTCAACGATCACCACAGATGCCTCCCTCTCAGGTTGGGGTGCAGTCTGGGAATCAGAAACCCTGTCAGGTCTTTGGAGTCCAGAGGAGTCCAAACTCCACATCAATTTACTGGAACTGTCGGCGGTTTTTCAGGCGATCTCCAAATGGGGCCCCAGTCTCAGGAATCACCAAGTGACGATCCTGTGCGACAATTCAACGACAGTAGCCTACATAAACCGTCAGGGCGGAACCAAGTCAACTTCCCTATGTCTCAGGACTTGGAACCTCCTCCACCTCTGTCGACGTTTCGACATCCTCATCAGGGCCTCCCACCTGGCGGGTCAACAGAATGTCATGGCCGATGCCCTATCCAGGGGAACTCTACTGGAGACGGAATGGTCCGTATCTCAGGTTTGGGCCAACCACATCTTCCAGATCTTCGAAAAACCCATGGTGGACCTGTTTGCCACTCCATCCAACACCAAACTCAGAATGTTTTGCACGAGGTCCTTTCACCCCCAGGCCTGGGCGATCGATGCTCTCGCAATTCCATGGGACAATCTGTACGCCTACGCTTTCCCTCCGTGGTGTCTAATCAACCGAGTACTCCTCAAGCTGAGGGAATCCAACGCAATCCTTCTTCTGGTAGCACCCTTCTGGCCGAACCAACCATGGTTTCCTGCCCTCCTCGAGATGCTCTTCGACCACCCATTCAGATTTCCCCTACGGACCAACCTCCTCACTCAGGCGAAAGGGAAAATCTGGCATCAACGTCTTCAGAACCTCCGACTAGCAGCTTGGAAACTCTCACCAGACGTTTCATTGATCAAGGCCTTTCACAGGAAGCTGCGGCTATCGCCTCAGGCTCCCGTAGACGATCCACTCTGTCAACTTATGATTCCAGACTTACCAAGTTCAGAGAGTGGGCCTCCAGCCAGAATCTTGATCCCATGGAAGCACCAGTTGAAGCTATAGCAGACTTTTTCGTCCTCCTATTCAACGAAGGCAAACAAATCAGTACCATCAGAAACTACCGGTCAGCAATTGCCTCCATCCATAAGGGGTTTCCTGATGGCTCCTCGCTCGGCTCCAACGAGTCCTTGTTACACCTCAGGGGCATGTTCAACAAAAGACCCCCCAGAAAGCGTCTACCTCCATCGTGGTCTATCAACGACGTCTTGCTGGATCTTTCTCGACCACCTTACGAGCCTTTACACAACACACCTCTGGAGCTCCTCACTCTTAAGACTCTGTTCCTGGTTGCAGCAGCCTCTGCCAGAAGACGTAGCGAACTTCATGCCTTGACGACCCATAAGGGCTACATCAGATTTAGCCAAGCAGGTGTGTTTCTTCTTCCAGACCCAACCTTCCTGACTAAGAATGGAACGGTCTCTTTCACTCCCAGTGAGATCTACTTACCCAGCATTTCTTCAACCTCTTCCATCACTGAAGACAAGAAAGTCTGTCCCGTTAGAGCTTTGAAATGGTACCTGGAGAGAACCAAGAACATTCGTACTTCTGACAAGCTTTTCCTGATCCCGAAGTCTCCCTACAATCCGGCTTCCAAAGACACTTTGTCCAGATGGATAGTTAAGTTGATTACGCCCCATACATCTCCAGACGAACCAACCCACGCTCACCTCCTCCGGGGCCATGCGGCTTCCACAGCCTGGTTCAGTGGAGTTCCATTAGACGACATCCTCCGTGCAGCTGCTTGGAAAACTCCATCAACATTTGTGGCTAGCTACCTTACAGACATTGTCTCAGAAGAGGGCGCCTTCGCTAGAGCCGTCCTAGGAGTTCCAGACCGCCGTCGTCCGGGCCTCCCACCATCCTCTCAGTGCTAGTCTGGTTACATAGGTAAATAGGAGGTAAGAGAGGAGCGAAATAGACTCCCCAAAACTCACTGGTTTGGGAGTCTATGAGCGACGATACTTACCTCCTATTTAGCACCCACCTCCCGGCCCCACGGACTCCAGCGGGACTCTCAACCTTTCTGGGATTCTCTACACACTCTACTACACTAGGCTTACCGACGTTGCCTCTGCCAAGACTGCTTCAGGGATCTCCACACTCTCCAGTTCAGGGGACAAGGAAGACAGAATCTGGGCTACTCGTTCTCACCAAGGTGATTTTCAACTTCCCTTCTCGCTTCCTGGGCAGACTTGATAAACCTCCTCGACCAGGCCTTTCACCTCTGGACACCTCCACACCGTCCCGATACCAACTGAGAAGTTCTCTCTACCTTTCAACATCCTTGCCGTCTAAGACGTTCACAGACTTGTGACAGCTCTGTCAACGACACCGTTAAAAATGCTGTTGTTGTCATGATGATAATGATGATGGTGATGATAAGTCAACCCTGCCGACCATGACGATCCTTTATGATGGATCAGCCTCGCCGACTACGACTCTCCCGACAATGACGACGCCTCCTCCGTCCTGTTTGTTCTCTCGGTGAGTTTAGGTTTCTTCTTGTTTCCTTTGGGGGGTTTATTTGAGTCCCTTACGGGGGGCTCTAGTTGAGTCTTGTCCCCCTTTCGGGGGGTTCTCTCTTCGCCAAAAACACAGAAGGACGATTTGGGGTTTAGGGCGCCCTCTACTGCTAGGGGTTTCCGCGGTGCTATTAGTTTTTTGCCAGACAGTTATTGGGGGCAATAATGGGTACATAGGTAAATAGGAGGTAAGTATCGTCGCTCATAGACTCCCAAACCAGTGAGTTTTGGGGATTATAATACATGGTAGTGAGCTTAAATTAGCCTTATCTGGAGGGGCATGCTCACCAACTTAAATGAACAGCCTCAAGGCAAAAGCCTTCATGAGACAAGTTTTCAGTTACCTTGTTTTGACTGCTGTTGTAGGCATTGTTAGTATTTCTAGTAGTTTCCAGTGTCCAGGGTGTCCACTATGTACAAAATTAATTTACCATTATGGCCAAGTTCCCAGACAAGTAACTGATCCTTCAGCAATTTTAGTATCTATTACATAGCTCTTCTTGCTGTGTGAGGACATTGCATACAGAAGGGTCATCATTCATCCACGGAGTTGCTATTTGGCTTACCACCACTGATTTCCCTGGTCTACTGTAATGGGATAGTAGTAGTCTAGGAATGTTAAAGGGGCTCATTGTGTTGATATTCAACTATTTTGTGATGAGTTTGAAGGAAATCATTGCATAACAATGTTTCTAATTAGCCTCATTACTCATGTATCACTTCCTACAGTTACCAAAGTTGTGAGAAATTCTAGTTTTTGTAGACAGGGTTTGCATATGATTAATACCTAATGGTAAAAAGTACCTGGTCACTAATTTGTAATAAATGATTTTAATCATTAAATTACCCCATCTTGGACAATTCAGTTGTGTTTAAGATGTGCAGAATCTGTGAGTTTGACCATTTACCATCAAGGTGTGAGTAAAACTCAACAGGTGTGAAAAAAATCATGAATTTTGAAGTGAGCCCCTTTAAAGTGAAGAGATTTGATCTTTGCTCACTCAAGGCCCTATGTCAACCAGGGAATCAACATTAAGGAATCAAAGTTAGAATTTGGAATAATTGCAATTTTAAAAGTACACAAATCAACACTACTTGGCAGCATTTTAAAGGCAATAGGCAGTCACCCCAATCAGAGTTAGTATGCCCCATCACTCTAGTTCATGAATGGCCTATTTTGATCATGTGACAATGTTTTTGTTATTGAGTTGTGAAATTCAAGGAGAATTTCTCCTTGCTTTACCTATTGTTCGTAGTAGTTATGTTCAAAACGTCTTCAGAGGTGCTTGTAATGCAGTAAGAGGAGATTTGCAAGAATTTGCTGATTTTTGAAAGCAAATTTTGGGGCGACTGTCTTCTGCCTTTAACTTCAAATGGATGGTGTAATTTTCATCCAATAGTTTGCTTTTGCTCACCTTTTTCATGGGAGTGGGGGAAGGGAAAACATTTGATAACTTATTCTTCCCCCACTGGTTCAGGGTCTGCCTTAAGGATTTTGTTTTGCATAGCAAAACTGCTATGCATTTTTTATTTTGTATAGCAATTTACAGATTTTGCATAGCAGATTTGTTGTTGGCAAAAAGTAGTCCATGTCAGGTTAAAAAAAAAAAACATTGATTTCAGTAAACATATTCTCGTAATTTTATGCAACTTATTTTGAACGTTTAAAAGGTTAAACCAACCATCAGCAGTTTACAAAGTGCCAAATTCAACCAAACCATTAAATGGATGACCCGCTTTAAAGTTACAAGGGAAGGTTAACATTTTTTCTATCCCGTGTCTTGCTTTGATACCCTTTCATTGAAATGATGGTTATTTGCCAGTTTAACGACCAAATGAGGCTTCAAAAAAACAAAAAAAAAACAAAAAAAAAACTGTCGTAAGTTGGTGACCTTTCATTCATAGCATATAACTCTGTGGTTCTCACCTGCTAATTAAATTCCGCAAAACAAAATGGACCTAGAATGCCTTTTATATCCCGATTGTAGCAGTAGCCCAAAACTGCTTATTACTACATAATAGTGCTATACAAATTGATTCACACTTTCCCAGTTTTAGACCATAATCGTAGCCCAAGTCTCTCAGAGAACGAACGGTGAAACAGAAATACTTAGATGCCCTGCAGTTACTTGGCTATGTCACACCATCCTACTGTGTATTACCTATACATAAGTATAGTTTCATACAGCAGTACGTAATGCATGCACGCACTACATATTCCTAGTAAATATCTGTTTGATGCTGTGCGCAAATCAATTTGAGGAACGATCGAATACAAAATGGGGTCACGTTCACAATTGCGTAAATACAAGGCACACTTTTATATCACACAAATTAACATGTGCTTTACATGAAAAGCACCCACCGCTACTACCGCGAACTGTGAGGTAACAATTGGAAATTTTGCAGTAAAAGTAGCGATCAAAAAAAAATTGTAGGCTCCTGGTAACATGCCTAATGTTCTTGCGATGTAAGTCAACTTCTCAACAGTGCAGGTGGGTAGCCTAATGTTTGTGTGTTTGCATACAATTACGGACCTACACATGCACTGACTTTACTGTGCTTTCATCGGGCGTTTCACTTGAACGTTTGTACAGAACACAGACATGGCCAAATGTATCGGTCTTTGCGTACATTTCGGCCCTACCAAATGCACTATTGATGACTGCGAATTTGACATTCAGTTTCGTGCATTGATAATTTTGGGTGCATGTGCAAAATGAAAATCGGTGAAATGATCGCTAAATCTCGACGTACATGTTTAAAAAGCTTGTGTGCATATTGCGAACATCGTTGTGCATGGTGAATAGAGCCAGTAATGCATTACACGGTTGATACCGAATGTGGACATCGTTTAACGGTACCGTAACGAACGTTTATTCGGGCCGACGCTTAGGAGATTAAACGGAAATTGACAGCCCTAGAATTATTGAATTATTAAAAACTTATTCAGGGAATTGATGTATTTTAACAATAGTATTTAGGTTGGAATTGAAATGTAAAAATTAGGTGTGAAATGAAGTCAAGTTAAATCGTTGTGTGGATGTCAGAATGCCTGTACCTGTACAAACAACTTCAATCGATTTGCAGGTTTGTGTCGCAAATCTGCGAGGCATTAAAATTTTTGTATCGCTTCTGCGCTTCAGTTGCATCGCAAACTGGGATGCGATACCAGCTATTGCGGACCCTGCACTGGTTATGCCACTGCAGTACACAAACTGCTCGCATTTATGCACTATGACTCTAGTTTCTGATCCCTTCCCTTATGGGCAGTACTATATATTGTAGGGATGAACTAGCTCAAAAGATTTTTCCCTGACACGGTCCAACTGCTAGATGAACAGTGTTTACATGCTGGCCAGCCCAACATGAGTTTGGGTATGTATTAAGTATGGACCATGATTACGTTCAAAATTAATTAAAAACTGAACAGGTCATAACATCAGAAGGGTTGAGCGACTGCAGCAATGCTGCTCTAGTTCAATTTGCCACCACCATCTAGTAAATTTTGATATTCAAAATTATTTGGTGATTTCCACTTCTCTCAAAGTCTGCCAATAATTTCTCAGTTCTCAAAGTCATTAATGCAGGAATCTTGTGGTTAAATTATCCTTCATGTGATGACCCTAGATTGTGTCATATGGATTTAATAATTTGTAATACACAGGCCTATGTCATGTTTGTCAAGATGTAAAATATTCAAGCAAGGCCTGCCTTCACAGTTATATCATTACAGTAACCAGTGTTAATACATTGGGGAAAATGGTCAGTAAAAGCTCTTTGCAAAGTCTGGAAATATTTGATAGTTGTGATAGTTTCTCGAATTTGGGGTGCTTGGACCGGAAACTTGATGTGTGGTCTGCAAAACTGAACACTTCAGGTTGTGTTTCTACATTTTCCCCTACCCCCTTCCCCCACCCCAAGTGCATGACAAAAAGTGAGTGACGGTTTTTCATTCCAAAGTTATTTCATGCCATATTTTTAGCTCACACATTGTACACAGCTGGTTATAAAATGGGGCAGATTGCATCAACTTTTTTCAGCCTTTTGATGGACATTTTGGGCTGAAATTTTGGTATATGATTGTTTGTTAATAGAGCATTAATACTTGCCTATTTGCATTCCCATATACAAAAGTTAAGTTTGGTTTTTAAGCTGTTTTTGTTAGGCTGAGTTTACTTCGCCTGCTGAACAAGTAGCTGTGTATTCATTGTACTGATAGCAGTGCACTTTGTTGTGTGGTCAGTTGCGATCTTGCAAATGCCTATGCAGGCTGTTTGAAATCTGACCCATTTACACACACATCAGTCTTTATTCATCAAGTGGCCCGTTCAATCACAATGCCTGGGGAGGGGTGGGGGGGGGGGTGGGGGGGATAACTTACTGTATTATCAAGGTTCAGAATTCTATGCAGCTCCCTGCATTGAGCAGCTAAATTTGAAGAAACTCTGTGGTCAGTATGGTTTACAAGAAAGGAAAAGGCTTAACCTGTTGTGGGGAAATCTCCCATTTTATTTCTGGATCAATTTAGTTGGTCAAGTCAAGTAATTGCAATAACTGTTTTGAGTTCAAGTGCAGTAGGAGCGTTTGAGTCTCTCTTTGTTTTGATCAGTGCAAACCCATGCAGTGTTTACTTGTGGAGATGTAGGTGCAATTAAATGTACTTACTTTGCAATACTTGAACAGTTTATAGGTACATCATACAAATTTAGTTTTTGTTTTTTTCAGTCCTACTGCTGATTACAGTAAATAGCCTTTACAGGCTTTCTTGATTTTAGAAAATATGCAGTAATGATTGTGAATCTGTCATTTAACTGTATCAGTTGCAGTGTTCACATGCCTTAACACACTTGTGATTTTTTGAGTTCTTTAATTATTACCTTTTGCTTTTGCCTTTGTAAGGTAAGGAGGTGTTGTGGATAAATGATAAAATTGGTTTTTTGAGTTCCTATTTTTAACAGACAAGAGAAATTATGTGAGCTACACAGCAGCATTGCTGCTCTAGTCGTTAATTCTACTACACGCGGTCTCTCCTAGACAAATTAATGAATTATAATTAGATTGAAAATCATATTCCCATTTTCTGATCAAAGATTATCTTGTGACCTTTTTAACTAGTTTTGTTCCGTCCCATCCATTTTTACCCGTAACACAATATCTTTGTACTGCACCCTCATTACACTATCTGTGAATGTAAGGTCAACCCAGTGAGTTTGTTTAGATCAAGTTAAAGGGAACTGTTTATTATTGGTATTTCAATGCTGCCTCCACTAAAACCTTGTGCACGAATACCGCATGAGAACATGAAGTGTTTGTGTGAAGTTCCAATGGAGAGATTATTGAAGTTAGTAACTGCAAAAGGTCAGACACACATTTTTGCATTATGTACCATCTGAGTTGGTACAGCTACAGTACATGGTGGTATATATACCACTTGAAAGTTTTGATGCATATAGTGGGATACAGGGTTGCACTTCTACGATCATTTTATTCATTTGTCAGGAAGACTGTGAAGACAAACTTCTGCTTAAATCTTATCTGGTATAAACTTGGGTACCTCTTGGTAGTCTAAATTATATTTGGATCTTTAAATTGGCCATCTTGTTCTTCAAAAAGTCTGAAAAGTCTTCAGTTTCAATGCCTGAAAAGTGTGAGCACCTTTAGTTATTTTACAGTGGGAAGAAAATTTCAGTTATGCTGACTGCCTTTAAATGGATTCCATGATCTTGCCAGATCATCAACCAGAGAAGTTAGTAATCTACGTCGCCCCTCTCTTACCTCCTATCTACAATTGTAACCCTCACTTACCCGTATTAAGGTCCTGGCAAGTTTGATCACACAGTAGAGGAGGCTGGCCTCCGCTAGAGGGCGGCCTCCCCCGTCCTCTTCTCACTTGCCTCGTCAGAGTTTAGACACGTATTTTGTGATCCTGTGCATTTTTCAAAGTTTTTCTGGATTTCTATCGGAGTTTGGAGCTTGCTTCCGTGTGGATTCCTTCAGAATTGGTTCAGAAGTGTTCTGCAGTGGGTTTTGATGAGTATAATCTTTATTTGGGATCATTTTCGGGCCTTTTTAGGTTACCGCCCTTAGTCACGTTTTAGCAACGTGTTTTCGCCATAGGCTTTCCATAGGGACCAGTTCCGCGATGTAGCCTAGTGTTATCAGGGCGGGTGGTTTTGGGGCTTCGTGGACACGGGAGTCTACTCCCCCCCCCCCTTATTCTTTCATCGGGAGCGATTCCTTCGTTTTTAGAGAGTTAATTAATGAGTTCTTGATGGGGAGCTGCCCTTTTGGCCTCCCCTTCGTGTAGTTTGCTCTTATTCTCGAGCTTCTCATGCCTTGTTGTTTGCATGTTGTGCTTTTTATGCCATTTGTCTTTTTTGCCAGTTTTTCTTCTGCAAAGTTGTTAGTTGTTTTTTGCTCCGGGAGATGCCCTTCGGGACTCCCATGTTGTTACTCCTGTGTCGGCCATTTTGTTCTAGGTGTTTTCGTTATGGCCGCCTCTTTGCATGCTCGCCTATGTTGTCGTTTTAAGCTATACTGTAGCCATTGTATTGAGTCGCCCGCTATGTGGGCGAGTCCTGTGGACTGGCCGGGGTTAGCCGGGGTTAGCTCAGTGGAGCGTGGAAGCTCTGCCTCGGTTGCTCGTTTAAGCCATTCACGCTTGTATGTATGCATGCTTTTTCTCTCTCTCTCTCCTATTGTTCCCCAGTCCTCGGCTGAGGACCGGGCGTGTTGGCTAACCACATGACCTCCCTTTGACACAATAACTATAGGTATTAATGTTGCAATCTTTTCTACCTTTTACAAAATTTAGTCAAAATTTAGTACTAAAAAAGTGACAAAACAAGCACATTCATTATTAGATTATTAAAGTGGCACATTGAGTAGATATTGATAATTTTGTGAGAATTTTAAAGGGTCTACCACACAACAGTGCTTATAATTAGCATAATTAGTCGAGTTTCACATCCAACACTTATACAAAAACTAAAAATTTGGAATTTTTGGACCCTTGCTTGTAATGGTGATGTGCAGTTATGATCAATACTAATCTGAAAAGTGTCTGGTCACGAATTTTTGAAAACCGAATTGAATCGTTTAGTAATCATTCATAAAATGTTTGTCTGTAGGGTATGGGAATCGTCTTAATTTGACCATTTGTCATTAGTTCATGAAGAAAACTTGACAGGTTTGGACAAATTTAACTAATTTCTCGAACCAACTCAAAGTGCCTCTTTAACCATAGCATTTAGTGGAAGTTATTTGAAAATTTGTTCGTGAAAATCACATATCATGCCAGCAAGGGATGCCCTTTTATTTCAAAGTATTACATACTACAAACAATTTATATATCTTTCCTTGACAGCTGGCCCAGGATCTGGACCTCTTGTTGGCATTATTGTTGCAGTTATAAGCATTATGTTCCTCCTTATTATACTACTACTGGTTGTTTTTTTGCTCATCAAGAGGTATGTATTCATTCTTATTTCTTGAAATGAAATATTGTAATAATCAAATTAAATGATTTCGTCAACTTTTGGTCTCATGTAAGGTTGGGGGGTCTTTTTCTCTACCATACATTTCATGGCATTTGGATAAACTTTTACCCCACATGGGTATGAATTGGGGTTCCAGTGCAGCTGTGAATATAGTGTTGCGAGGTCTGATAGATGAGGCAGAGAATTGTTTTAAGCTGCACATGGTTTGTTTATTGATGTTCTATGATCAGCGGAATTACAGAAGAGTGAGTCCAGGAGGGTGCACATAACAAATAGCTGACTATTCTGTGTGAGCATGCATATCATGTAGCAGATAGCACTGATTGCATTGGTTAAATAGACAATAAGATTAAACAAGAATGAAACAAAGCATTACATAATTTTGGTTCAGAAGAAGAGATCACATATAGCAGAAATAATTTTTCTAACTCGTCAGTTTTTACCAGAAAACAAGCAGGGAAAATAAAGGGTACAGGTTCCTTCATGTACTGTTTAGTCATTTTATACATTATTTGAACAGACTGGAGTAGCAGTGAGTACAGCAGATACAGGAGCTAGACAGACTTTTACTTGTACCACTTCCACTTTCTCTGTTCCCTAGTTGCAGTTCTGGTGGAGTTATGCCTCTGTTCAAGATCCATACTTCAGTGATTTAAACTGCAAAACTATGCATCAGAAGATTCTTGTCTTACTAGAGATTAGCTTTTCATAGGAGGCCCTTTTCCCTCTTGTAAGGTGCCCTTTTTTTGTTCAGTAGCAAATTCAAGGAAAGATGAAGGGGAAAAATGTATATCATAAATATTCCAATGAACATACTGCTAATGAAAGCTCTTTCTTGTTACCTTTCAGAAAAGGGCTACTAATTAAAAATGACTCATTTAAAGCAAAAATTGTGCATTAGAATTCAAAAGATTCTTGCATTACTAGAAAGCACTGTGCAGTATGAGGTAACATACTTTCTGTATCAGTAAGTAGGTTATCATACTGACAGGTATAAAAGAAAATGTTTTAAAGCATGTTTTGCAAAAGAACTTTTGGCAACTGGTTTTTCTACCTTCAGGAAAAGAGATAAGAAAGCAGATGATAATACTCCAGCAGCAAAACCTGTGGACAATACCTACGACAATCGTAAGTATTATGATCCTTTTTGCTCTTTAGATCGTGTCAATGAAGATATGTGACTGGCTGTGAAGAAGTTTTGCTTTTACGTGACAAATAAGAATTACCTTGTTGAGAGATGTTGAAATTATTCTAACATTCTTTTTTCTCAAGGTGAAATTCTGAAGCAAAAAAAAGTGTGTATGTGTTAAGTGTTAAACTGTGTTTCTTTTTTTTCTAATTAATCCTGTATGAATTATTTGTTCATTACTTCCTAGTTTTTGTGGTTTGCTTAGATAAGTATTATTCATTTGCATAGCTTTTATTTCCAAAGAAATCCCATCATAGCATATGAACATTGCAACTCTCCAAGAAATCAGGATCCAGAAACATGTAATAACATAACAATTATCTTGTGACCCCATCCTTCCATTTTAAAGATTTACTAAACTTATGTTTATTCATAATCATGAACGTTTCAAATAAAATTGTGTGTGAAATACTCCATATGTAATCATGGGAATTGCTGCTGTTTTCCACATTTTCAATGCTTTGGGCTGATGGACAGGTACATATTTTCATGTCCACAAACCTTGAGAGCCTCCTCACACTATTCCTACCATGGGAACTCACTCATTTAAAGTGTTACAAACACAGAACAATGAAAGAATCTTAGTTTCAGCTGTACAAATTTGAATGCTGTGGGCTGAATTGTCTTTTTTTTGGGGGGGGGGGGGGCTGTTCTATAATTCTAACCAAGAGAGTGATTTGCATTTTCTGTTGTTGCATCAGGATTTGACACTTCTGTTCTTTAAACCATCAAATGTTGTTACCAGATTCGCCCCCATTTTGTTTTAGCAAATTCATCTTTACAGCACATGCCATGTACCATACTTACTGAAAAACAGAAAACTATGACTTGAATGTTTCCCAAGAGGAAAATTAATATCTCCAAGCTGTTCCAAGTGCATCACCATTTTTCCACTGAAAAGTGACATGTAGCCATTGGGCAATGATGAATGGAGGCTTGATAAATGATAACAATGCAAGAGTTGTTACAAGAGTTGTTAGACAACAATCCCTGAGGACACACTTTAATACAAAGCTGAGATTGTTTTGAAATGGTCATTTGCAAGTTACTGTCATGCTACCTGGTTTTGAAAATTCCAAAATAAACCTTTAAAGCATTCATTGTGCTGTCTCTACTGAGGTCACTGAAGGCATATTTTTCCTTTTTCCTTAATTGTATTTTGAAATTTCACCTGTGTCTAGCATGCAATATGTTTCAGAATTGGTGATTAAAAGTTTGATTTTGCTGCAAAAGTATAAATGTAGACTTTACCACCTCAGCATTGATGTATTTTAAGGTATAATATGTTTGTCCGGTTGTAACTAAATTTCATTTTTGCCAGCAGCAGTCTTTGGCATTCCAGATGTACGTAGACATAATGCAGAACCAGCAAAAGCAGCAGAACCAGTACCTCGGATACAGCCATCTGTAAGAGAAGACTATGACAGCAAATCTGTGGAGAGCCTTTCCATTGAAAAGGAAAGCTCCCCAGATGACGTTATCTATGGTAATCTGGAGCAACCCAAGCCAATCAGAGTAGCAGAATTTGGAGAATATTTCAGGCAAAATGTTGACAAGTTTGATCATGAGTTTTCAGTAAGTAGTTCATAGGTGTGAATTTCCTTTATATTTGCTCTGAAGTAGGCTTTACATAAAATGACCTATCTGATTCTTAAATAAAAAATACACTTTAAATCTACATTTTAGTAACTGAGGAACAGTTACTTATTAAAATGTCATGAGATAATAGTTTAATCACCAATTTACTTAAAGATGACACATAAGTATATGAAGTGGAGGGGGGGGGGGGAGAAGTACAGGGGCACTGAGCCACCCCATCCCCAAATTTTGGAAATCCAACCCCCAACCGTGAAAGTATTCAGGCAAAATCTTTCTAAAAGCTTAGAGGTTGGGACAAAAAGTTGTGCCTTCCCCAGGTCAAAAAGATTAGTCTTTACGTCTATGAGATGTCATGGTATACTATTAGCCAGATCACTTTAAAGAGAGCAGCAAATCTGAGCTTGTAAGATAAAAGAGTGAATAAGTATTAAGGAAAACTATATCGATTTTAAAACATGAAGTGCTGTATAAACATTACAGAGTATATTTCAGAGTGGCAAATTGAAAACATCACCACTGGTTCTAGGTATAAACATTACCCAACATAACTTGTGGCTGTGTATCTATTGGCTGCACTAACTCTTGAGTTTGCAAAGGAAACAAGTAGGTCAATGCTTTGCCTTATGGTTTTTTATCCTATCTTCATGCATGGCAAAAGAGTTACTCTCTGTTTACCACATATAAATACTTTATAGAGAGTACAACTTTAGACCTTTTTTAAAAAAAACTCCCCAAACTGTCTGCAGTGAACAGCTGTTAATTGTGATGGAGTATTAAACCATACTGCTATTTCAAAATTACGTTTGTGTCATTGAGAGACATAAACTTTTCCGAGTAGATAAACTGTCTAGTCTTTTATCTGAAGCTGCTTGATTAAACATAGTCCAGATTAAATCTGTTATCAGACACCATAGGTGTTCTTGTGACTGATAAAGCAAAAACCACATACTGTGAACTCCATAGACTCTGTCTGTGCAACACAGTAGACCTCTTGAGATGGTCAGCATACTGTGGTCATTACAGGGTGTAAGAAGGAAGATGAACCAAACATGCATGAAATGCAAATATCCACAGACAGTGAGCCAAATAATCCCATTCAGTACACTGAATAGAACTCACATGATTAGGATATAAAACATGCGGGTGAAAAGACCAATATTCTATTCAATTCGGAGATTTTTACATAATATAGATCATTAAAACCCTATTTATCCGTACACATCGGGACCAAATGTTGTTCAGATGATGGAAAATTTTGGATAATGGAGTTTCAAGTTTTGACTTCAACTACAGTACATGGGGTCCCTAAGAAAGTATGCCAAAATATTTCCCAAATAATTTCAAAACAGCTTGCAAAGTTACAGAAAAAAATGATTGATGATATAACAATTTTGTGAACTCCTAAAACCCAGAGATTTTATTCCTAATTTCAAGCCTATGGTCTCCTGAATGACCAATGCTTTGTACACCCTAAATGTGTGTATGTGCTGACAAGTAGCTCTAACAATCTTGAGAGGTATATATTCGGCATAAATTTCCAAAAAAAATTGGAGATACATGTTGAAAGGACTCTCAGACAGTCATTTGCAGTGTTTAGGTAAGGTCTGCTGGTGCTAATTTTAGGTATGAAGCTTACTTTTCAAATTCAGTGAAACTAGGTATAATGCTATCCTAGGGTGTATTATGTGTGGAATATCGAGCCTATTCTGACTATTGACTCCTAGCAGGATTTTCAAAGCAAATGTGTATGACTTTTCTTCCAAATTTGACAAAGACTTAAAAATTGTTGTCGATGCCCAGATGCAGGCTATTTTAGTCATTGTGACTTCGAAAAAATGCAGAAAAATTTATTTTAGCTGAGTTTTGTCGAAGTGAAATGAATGAAAATTGGTGAAGCCACCATAATTGTGTTGGATATTGCTAGTTCCGATTAAGGGGTTCTGGATAAATGTATCCACCAAGCTTTCAGTAGCACATTACAAAGCAAAACTCAAAGGAAACTTTTCCAATATATTCAAATTTTTTGTGGAACTTATACAGTCAAAGTAAGATGTGACGATTACTAAAACAGCATGCATCTGGGCATAGACAACAAGAGGTTGTAACTCTTTGTCAAATTTGGAAGAAAATCGTACGTGTTTGTTTTGAAATTCTTGCTAGGAGTCAAGAGTCGTTATGAGCTTGATATCCCACTTAAAATATATGTTAGGATAGTGTAAGGCCTATTTTTACTGAATCTGAAAAGTATGCATTGTAGTGGTCTTGGTATTGAATAACAATAGTAGACCTTACGAAAACATATTGCCAATGGTTGTTTGAGGGTTTTCTTCACATGTGTTGCCAAAATTTTTAGACATTTATGCTGAATTTATACTCTAGATTTCTCTCAAGATTATTAACTAGGGCCCCCCTTCAGCTTATGCACACATTTATTCTGTTCAAAGCATTGGTCATTCAGGAAGTCATAGGCTCAAATTTTGGGAATAAAACGTTTAGGTTTTAGAAGTTTACAAAATTGTTTGTCATATCATTGATCACAAAAAAAATGACTAAATATATTTGGGCATTTTTTCTGTAATTTTGCTAGCAGTTCAGAATTGTTTGGGAAATGTTTTGACACACTTTTTTAGGGACCAAGTGTACTGCACTTGAAGCCAAAACTCAAATCCTGTTTTTCTGAATTTTCCCATTATCCAAACTACCTTCGGTCCCTATGTATTCGGATAAACTGGGTTTTACTGTTCGTGAAAAAGATATGAACACATGATGCTCTCGCTCATGCTACGGCTTTAGAGTATTAAGGCCGATGTTAATTTAGTCTAATATAAGTCTTGATTTACTCTGGTAATTGTCTTTTACAGATCTTAGAAGGAAGTAAGAAGCAGTTTGACTGGACTGCAGCAGAGGATCCTGCTAATAAGAAGAAAAACAGGTTCAAGAGTATGTACACATGTAAGTATTCTTTGTGCATCACCTTATTGTGCTACAAACAATGAGTCTCCAGCTATCTTGGAAATCAAGAAAACCCTTGGCAGTTAGTTTCTATTCTTCCTGTCAAAGCAAAATGAAGGATTTTGACAGGCTCAATTTTAAGAGAAAGTGGTCAATCAGTTTTGTTTCATATTCCAACAGTATATCCAATGGATGATTGGCTATGGTGGCCCAACAGTATCTCCAATGGATGATTTGCTTTGGTGGCCCAACAGTATATCCAATGGATGATTGGCTGTGGTGGCTTTTTACATGTGTGAAAGAAAGATTTGTTAAAGTCATTATCCTGGAAGCAACGTTGGCACAGTTAGATCTCAGAATTTGGGGGGTCCCCCCCAAAAAAAATATTTTGGAGGGGATTTTGGTTCAGATGGTGGGATCTCAGTAAGTTGAAACATAAAAAGTCAACTTTTTCCCATCAAGTCTTTCCAACTTGTGTGGGAAATTTCCACAGGTAGTTTTAAAATTTGGGGGAATGCTGAGAAGAATGTGGGAACCTTATAACCCTGCTCCCTAATGTGAAAACTGCCTGGAAGTTGGAGAATTCATGAGGAAAAAGTTACAGAAAACTGAGAACATTGTATTTATATGGTATCTTACAACACTGAGTGATATCATCAGTCATCTGTGGCCTCAGAGTTATGAGACAGATAGCTGGGTCTTTGAAGGGAAAATGCAGTCACTTTGATGTGAATTTAGCCTACTGTGGTATCCTTCTTCATGTATGGCTCTTGTGATCATGTGCCAGACAATGTTTTTGCCACTGAATAGTAAACTTTCATTCAGGATTTCTCCTACATTGACCTCGAAGTATCATATTTATGTCCTGGAATAGGGCAATTGCTTATTTCCAGTAATTTGAGAGGGAAAATATATAAATTATAAACAGCTTATGACAACAGAATCAGAGTCATAGGGAGTAATCTTGCGTATTAAGTTATTATAGCATTATTTGGGCAATTCACATAATTTAGGACACATATTCGAGGGACTATAATCATGGATATTCTGATATGCATAACCCATCTTTTTGTAGCTATGATAGTTATGTTCATTGTAGTGCTAACTGTGAATTTCCTTAAAAAGAGTTTGGGACCTGATAACTGTAAAAATGAATGGACATGTTTCATATCCTATCAGATTCTTTTCTTTTAAAGGATATCATTTGTTTCCTCATCCTTAGTTTGAAAAATAATCTAAATTCTTCAAATCTCCTTAAATTTTCTTAACATCTTTCTTTCATGATGAAGTATAAAATGAAAATATAAGTAGGACATAAATATTTAATGTTTAAGTAACAAAAATATTGCCAAATGGTTAAAAGAACACTTTAAAAATTAGCAAAGAAGGGTATTCAAATGAACCTTTTGGCAAGATTGACTGCACATGTGCACATTCTAAAAATCTGGACATAAACAGTAAACAGTGGTACTGCTGTACCTACAAAAAAAAAAGTCATAAAAATTTAGGAATGCTGTCAAAGATGTTCCAATTATCCCTTGGAAGAAAAGTATAGAGAGGGTTCTTACCTGTAGCTTTGTGTCTTGAACAGCATATGCAACATATTGTCTTGGTCTGAAAGACTGTCTTTGAACCTGTCACAGTTACATTTATTTACCGTACATACAAGCTGAGCAGGGTTTGTTTATATTCTGTGCATCCCACAATTCCTTGCAGCAATCAAAATTGCAAAAGGGTTATTCAAGTTTTTCAGTGAATGTGTTTTCCCTTCCTTTTCTTACCCTCTTCAGTTGTTTTTTTGGTTTCGATGATAAGAGAAACCAATGCATTCGTGATGGCGTATGTGTGTATGTATGTGTGTATGTGCGTGTGTGTGTATGTGTGTGTGTATGTGTGTATGTGTGTATGTGTGTGTGTATGTGTGTTTGTGACACTTTGCTCGTTAACACGATATCTCAAGAAGGGAAACTCTGACAGTTCTCAAACTTGGTACATAGATGCCCCATATTGAGAGGAAGAACCCTATTGTTTTTGGTGGAGGTCAAAGGTCATCTGGGGTCACCAGGGGTCAAACTCCGAAAACCTTGTTAACACGATATCTCAAGATAGAAAGCTTGGATAAATTTCATACTTAGTATGTAGATGCATGATGGTAAGAGGAAGAACCCTATCGTTTTTTATGGAGGTCAAAGGTCATTTGGGGTCACCGGGGGTCGAATGCTGAAAACCTTGTTAACACGATATCTCAAGTTAGGAAGCTGGGATAAATTTCATACTGAGTATGTAGATGCATTATGGTAAGAGGAAGAACCCTATCGTTTGTGGTGGAGGTCAAAGGTCATTTGGGGTCACCGGAGGTCAAACTCTGAAAACCTTGTTAACACGATATCTCAAGATAGGAAGCTTGGATAAATTTCATACTTAGTATGTAGATGCGTTATGGTTAGAGAAAGAACCCTATCATTTTTGGTGGAGGTCAAAGGTCATCTGGGGTCACCGGGGGTCGAATGCTGAAAGCCTTATTAACATGATATCTCAAGTTAGGAAGCTTGGATAAATTTCATACTTAGTGTGTAGATGTGTTATGGTAAGAGGAAGAACCCTATTGTTTTTGATAGAGGTCAAAGGTCATCTGGGGTCACCTGGGGTCAAATGCTGAAGACCTTGTTAACACGATATCTCAAGTTAGGAAGCTTGGATAAATTTCATACTTAGTATGTAGATGCGTTATGGTAAGAGGAAGAACCCTATCGTTTTTGGTGGAAGTCAAAGGTCATCTGGGGTCACTGGAGGTCAAACTCTGAAAACCTTGTTAACACGATATCTCAAGATAGGAAGCTTGGATAAATTTCATACTTAGTATGTAGATGCGTTATGGTAAGAGGAAGAGCCTTATTGTTTTGGGTGGAGGTCAAAGGTCATCTGGGGTCACCGGGGGTCGAATGCTGAAAACCTTGTTAACACGATATCTCAAGTTAGGAAGCTGGGATAAATTTCATACTTAGTATGTAGATGCATTATGGTAAGAGGAAGAACCCTATTGTTTGTGGTGGAATTCAAAGGTCATTTGGGGTCACCGGAGGTCAAACTCAGAAAACCTTGTTAACACGATATCTCAAGATAGGAAGCTTGGATAAATTTCATACTTAGTATGTAGATGCGTTATGGTTAGAGAAAGAACCCTATCATTTTTGGTGGAGGTCAAAGGTCATCTGGGGTCACCGGGGGTCGAATGCTGAAAACCTTATTAACATGATATCTCAAGATAGGAAGCTTGGATAAATTTCATACTTAGTATGTAGATGTGTTATGGTAAGAGGAAGAACCCTATCGTTTTTGATAGAGGTCAAAGGTCATCTGGGGTCACCGGGGGTCAAATGCTGAAGACCTTGTTAACACGATATCTCAAGTTAGGAAGCTTGGATAAATTTCATACTTAGTGTGTAGATGCGTTATGGTAAGAGGAAGAACCCTATCGTTTTTGGTGGAAGTCAAAGGTCATCTGGGGTCACTGGAGGTCAAACTCTGAAAACCTTGTTAACACGATATCTCAAGATAGGAAGCTTGGATAAATTTCATACATAGTATGTAGATGCGTTTTGGTAAGAGGAAGAGCCTTATTGTTTTGGGTGGAGGTCAAAGGTCATCTGGGGTCACCGGGGGTTGAATGCTGAAAACCTTGTTAACACGATATCTCAAGTTAGGAAGCTTGGATAAATTTCATACTTAGTGTGTAGATGTGTTATGGTAAGAGGAAGAACTCTATCATTTTTGGTGGCGGTCAAAGGTCATCTGGGGTCACCGGAGGTCAAACTCTGAAAACCATGTTGACACGATATCTCAAGATAGGAAGCTTGGATAGATTTCATAGGTAGTATGTGGATGTGTTATGGTGGGAAGATGAATGCTATTATGTTTGGTGGAGGTCAAAGGTCATGTAGGGTCACCGGGGGTCAAACACTGAAAATGTTTTAAACTCGATATCTCAAGATAGGAAGCTTGAATAAATTTCATACTTAGTATGTACATGCATTATGGTAAGAGGAAGAATTCTATCGTTTTGATGGAGGTCAAAGGTCTTCTGGGGTCAAAAAGCAAAATTTTAAGAATTCCCAAGATCGTCTCATGGGTTCACCAGAAGGCAAAAAGCAAATTTTCCCAAGAATTCCCAAGATCATCATCTTGAGTCGTCGGATGTCAAAATGCAAAATTTTCCAGGAATTCCCAAGATCAAATACTGTATGAACCTAAAATTATTTTCCAGCATGTTAAGATAGCACTTGACCAGTGACTGAAACATATGGGACATCATGGCATTATTTGGAATAGAACATATATCATCGAAACCTCAATGCATTTTTGCATTCTGGTTTTTATTGTCATATTGTCTTTTTTCACTGTTGAGCATTCAATGTGTCTAAACTGTATCTAAGGTCATACTTTTCAGATGCCTTTTAGAGGCAACCTTTGTTGGGCAGAATGACAAATGGTATCATGTTCAAACATTGTACTAAAGCATTAATTATAATTGTGTAGATTATTAGTGTAGAAAACAGATCAATACTTTAGATTGATTTTATCTAAACCAGATGATCACAGCCGTGTGGTTTTGTGGGACTTACCTGATCAAGAAGGCTCTGACTATTACAATGCATCATTCATCAAGGTAAGAGTTCAAATGAAAAAGAAAATCTGTGAGTGTAGTTGGATCCTTCTTGTTTTATGTATATTCACTTAGAGGATGTTTTAAGGTGTTTTTTTAGGGGGAGGGGGGCACAAAAATAATTCTTATTTTGTTCTACAATATTTTTGTGGGATTGAAGTGCATATGGAAGAAAAACAGCCATGTTGAATACACATTCATTTCAAGAGATATAGCCATAGTTGTACAATTATGTCCTAATGAAATATTTGTAGCCTTTATTGTGTCTTATAAGAAGGCAGAATTTTTGAACAATGAAAGTGTTTCATCAATTTTTTTAAAATTTCAAAAGAAAATTAGAAAATGAGTTTTTCAACTAGTTCCCTTCTGTTTTTTCATCATTTTATGTCTGTAAAATGTATCATTTTTAAGAATTCTGTAAGAATGCATCAGTCATAATGATCTTTGCCTGGTCCTTTTTTTCCAGGATACCAACGACGTAGTTGCATACATTGCATCTCAAGGTAAAGTTCGACTTAAAATAGATGAGTGTTAGACTCTGCAAAGAGTGTAGGAGAAGGTAGGCCAATTATACTTGCTCTTGCATGAACACAACATTTGCCTGCCTATTAAATCTATGAACTGTAGGATGTGATTATGTAATTATGTTGATGTTTGCACAAAAAAGGGGCAACCAGATTTCTTTTTTGAAGTGTAAACTACCTTTTACAAACGTTTATGGTGCCAAAGTTATACCTTCTCATTTCTTTATGAGAAACCGAATGCAACCTTTCCATTTTTTTATATCTGTCATACATAACTACTGTTGATATAATGTTGGAGGAGAGTTAACTACCTACAGTCTTAAAAGAATACTTACCTCCTTGTCTCGCCAACAGCTCCAAATAGAGCATCTCTGGAAGATTTTGTGCGCATGATCTGGGAACAACATGTGACCACAATAGTGATGGTAGCCAACTTATATGAAGATGGAAAAGTTAGTCTACTTTTGTCTAGAATTTTTGCTGTTTCATATTGTCACTACCATCTAAAACTTGACCGAGGCATAGAACTCTAAAATGTTTACAGCTTTACATTAAAATGTGCACATTACAATTTAAATGTTTAAAGCTTTATGTAATTTTAAATTGTACTTCTTCTCATTACTAGAAATGAGGGAGTATGAAAGATAAATAATTGTTTGAAGTCAACATAAAAAATATCAGAGAGTAATATAATTAAAGTAATCTGCTAAACAGAGGTGGTAGTTTGTTCATTTGTCATTTGTCACTGGCAAGGGAACTTGCTACATAACTGGTCCACCCCAAGGCATTTCAGTTTGGCTTGCAACTGACTTCATGGGCTGGACAACAGGTTTTTAATGGCAAGCCTTGCCAAGTGGGAGGGAAGCTGGAGTATTTGGAGAAAAACCCACTTATCTTGAGCGGGATTGGAACCCATGAGTTTGTGAAATACATCGTTGCACAGCATAACAATCCAGCTTTAATAGGGATCCCCCGATTACTGGGAGTGACTATCTGACAGCTGAGCAGGCTCCTTCAAATCAGGCTGAGTTGTAGTAGGATTTATGTGAAAATTGTTTTAACATCAGCCTTATCTTGGTACTAGAAAATATAGTACAACTTTCAGTTTAAACATTTACCTTGGCTTGAGACCTTTAATCACATTTCGTCATAGCTAATTCAGATTTTACATGAAGTACAAGCGTGAATGTTTTATAATTTATAATGAGTTTTTGTTGAATAATTTTTCCATTTACCTCAACCCTACCCTCTGTATATGCTAGAGCATGACAATTAAGCTCCTTTGGTATTTGGTTTATAGAGTGTCTAGTCTTTTACTACAACTTCTGGTTTAATTCTTCAGCACAAAAATTTCATAAGTACTTTAGTCAACTAGAAGGAAGTAAACTGGAAATTGATTCTCAACCATGAAATTTTGGATCATACTTTTTTTTTGATGAAATTATGGTCATACTGTGGTTGTAAGATTCAGTTGGTTTTAACATATCATTTCAGTAAACTTTCTCAAGCCCGTCAGTGACCTTGCCACCATTCTGTCCTTGAGGCCTCACAGCTTAAGTACAATATTAATATGCTATGGGGTATTGTTCCTGTGTTAACCCTGTGTGCTGATTACCAATCTAGAAATTATCAGGCTCTGTTCTGTTAGCCCTTGAGATTAGATGCAAATTTCAAATGGCTAGATTTTCATGGTGGTATATACTTACAGATTTTAACAAGAGTCGTTAAATACATCAAATTTTTTACCCTACAGGAGCGTTGTTTGCAGTACTGGCCTGAGAATGAAGGTGGTAGCACATCATTTGGATTTGTAACTGTGACATGGCTGAAGACAACGCAGTTTTCAGATTTTGTCATTCGGTATTTTACATTCAAGAGGGTAAGTAAACAATGGAAAAAGTAAGTTGTAAGGAAAACTGTTTTATTTGAGTTGCATGTTGGCTTACAAGGAAAGACAATAATATGAACAAAAATATAAACATGAATGTTACTTCACAACCCCGGAGACCTTAGGAGCGCTTAAATTGGAGTGAGTTTTTTTGCATGGTTTTGGAAGGGCGCTTGAAGTTTTTTATTTAAGTTGGTCATGGAATATTACTTGAATTCCATTTTTGATTCCTTGACGAAGTCAAAGGAATCTATGCGATGGTGATGTCGTGTGTGTGTGTGTGCGTGTGTGTGTGTGTGTGTGTATGTGACGCTTGGCTTGTAAACACGATATCTCAAGAAGGGTAACTCTGAAGGATCTCATACTTGGCATGTAGATTGCCCATATGGAGAAGATGATCCCTATTGTTTTTGGTGGAGGTCAAAGGTCATTTGGGGTCACAAGAGGTCAAAAGGTCAAAACCTTGTAAACACTATATCTCAAGAAGGGTAACTCCGAAGGATCTCATACTTGGCATGTAGATTGCCCATATGGAGTAGATGATCCCTATTGTTTTTGGTGGAGGTCAAAGGTCATTTGGGGTCACAAGAGGTCAAAAGGTCAAAACCTTGTAAACACGATATCTCAAGAAGGGTAACTCCGAGGGATCTCATACTTGGCAGGTAGGTTGCCCATAATGAGTAGATGATCCCTATTGTTTTTGGTGGAAGTCAAAGGTCATTTGGGGTCACCAGAGGTCAAATGGTAAATATCTTGGAAATTGCTTGTAAACACTTCTATCTCAAGATGTGTAACTTCCAAGAATTTCACACTTGGCATGTGCATGGCCCATATGAGAAAGATGATCACTATTGTTTTTGGTAAAGGTCAAAGGTCATTTGGGGTCACCAGAGGTCAAATGGTTTAAAATCTTTCAAGCAGTATATCTGTGATTGTAAAACTTGGTTCAACTTGAAACTTGTGGTGTAGCTTACTTTTATTTTGTGCATATTTGCCTTAAAATTTCATGGATATTAAAAGTCATTTGAGCTCAAAATTGGCATTTTCTTAACGTGGTAATTCTACGGTAGCCTAGGTGGACCATTCACGTCAAATGACGTCATAACAATCTATGTAGACTTACTACACGCGCTCTAAAACGTAATCGTACCCATGGGCATCCGTATCTGTAATGCTGCTTTATAACGATATCTGTAAGCGCAGTACATACGTACGTGTATTTCGTACGAGGTACGTACAGTTGCATGGTGATACCATGAGTCGATCACCTAAAAATTGTCGTGTAAAGTCTGTGTTGTATACGTTTTGTGTGTAGTGACCGACTCGAGGTACCGACCGACTCGAGGTACCGACCTACTCAAGGTACAGTACAGTCACTATACGTCTGTAGCTAGCGCAGCTGAATCGAAGTAAATACGAACAACAAGCCGTACATAGCTGCGTTCCATTTGACAGGTGAATTCACCACGTCTGTCTTTTTTCTGCAGCACAGGTAGCTCAACATTTTGTCTGCTACTCCGTACTGCAGAAAAAAATGCAGTGATTCACCACTTTACGACCTGAATGGATGCATACAGTACAGCATTCAAGAATATACAGGCTTACGCCTTCGAGAGGTTGGTCTGTTTTCGTATTCGGGGACGTAGCTCCTTTACGGAGCAGACCTTCGGGAGTAACGTTTGGTTTCTCCCCTTGGCTCTTCGCCAGAGAGTCAAAGGGACTTTGGAACAACCTGAAGACTGAAGTAGACTAGGGCCTACAGTACTGTAATGTTACAGTACGGAGTAGGCCCTAGGCCTAGGCCTAAACGTGAAGTTAGGCCTAGCCTAGGTAACGCAGTACTATGTAGTCTAGCCTAGGCCTTCTGCTGCTTGTTGCGTTTTAAGAAGTGTGTTGGATATCCAGTTTAGGGGTACTCTTTCACAAAGGTCTTTGATCGATGTGAGCTGGTGTTACCAACAAGGCAGCCTAGGCCTACGAGCCTAGGCCAAGCCCAAGGCTACTACTAGGCCTAGCCTAGGCCTATACTTTCATATTAGGCCTAGCCTAAGTAATATAGTTCAGGCCTAGTTCCCAGTCTCACATACATTTTGTTCCCTGAACTAGGCCTAGACCATTCACGATCAAAGATTTAGCAGTTTGATAGAATATTTGAACAAAAAACAAGATCACTTGTAGGCCTAGGCCCTATAGGCTGAACCAAAATTTACAGATATTTTTGAACACTATCATTACTGTTATGAACTTCAAGTGTCACGTTTGGTTTCGCCCCTTGACGCTAATTCGCCAGAGATTTAAAGGGACTTGGGAAAAAGTAGGAAAGTAGGGAGTAGAACCAAGGCCTAAAGCTCGACCTAGCCTATGTGTACTGCAGTAGCCTAGGCCTGCAGCTGTTTGTTGTGTAGTAAGAAGTGTGTTGGATATGTAGCCTACATTTAAGCCTAGGCCCTGACAGAGGTTTGTGATTGATGTGAGTTTGTGTTACCAACTTAACGGCTGTTTCGGTTCAGCATGGTTCTGCTGCAACATGGGTTCTTGTAGGAGTGTAGGACCCACAGACATTCTATCATATGGTGTAGGCCTACATAGGCTATTAATACACTTTTCATGTATAAGTTAGGCCTAATTTAGTGCAAGCCTAGGTAACCTAAGCCTAGTCCTCAGTCTCACATAACTCTGTTCCCTGAACTAGGCCTAACGTTAGGCCTAGGCTATCCACGATCAAAGGTTGTGTGCATGTTTCAGAGAATAACATGTCTAGCCTACATTTATTGCTGGAGTGATTGTTGCTAGGGCCTAGGCCTAACTTTGGAGCCCTAAGTGCAAGTATGAACATAACCATAGCTAGGCCTATGGGTATACTGTGTCACATTTGAACAGCAATACTTGCTATTTATTTTAGCATACAATAGTGTGACCACCCTTGTAACAAAATTGATAGAATGTTTAATAAAAACAGGATCGCTTGTATAAACCAAAAGTTTTAGACATTTTTTGAACATTGCTGTTAGGAACTTCGAGAGTAACATTTGGTTTCACCCCTTGGCGCTTCACTGGAGAGTCGAAGAGACTTTGGAAGAAGTATTTAAGTATGCATGGAATAGGTTCTAGGCCTAAAGTTAGGCCTAGCATAGGCCTACAGCAGTTCGTGGTGTTTTTATAAGTGTGTTGGATATGTACATTTAAGCCTAGGCCCTGACAGAGCTTTGTAGGTACGTTATGATTGCCACAGATGGAGGTTTGTGGTCTGTGAGTTTGTGTTAGCGGCTGTTTCTTTTCCGCTGGTTGTGCAATGTGGGTTCTCGTAGGAGTGTAGGACCCACAGACGTTGCATCACATAGGGTCTACATAGGCTACTAATCAAAAGTTAGGCCTAATGAAGTGCAGGTCTAGGTAGGCCCTAGCCTAGGGTACCTAGGCCTAGTTCTCACGTACACTTTGTTCCCTGAACTAGGCCTAGGCTATTGCAACACAAACTTTTGACCGCATATTACTGTGAGAGTAATATCGTCTGCATGCGTTGCTGCAGTGATTGTTGCTATATATACGCGTATGCGCGTGTATGAACGTAACTATAGCTATGGACTATGTCACAATTGAACAGCATGCGTGCTATTTAGCATACAATAGTGTGAACGTCCTAGTTACACGATTTAGCAGTTTCATAGAATGTTTAAAAAACAAAACAGGATCGTTTGTGTAAATCAAAATTTTTGGTCCCTTTTTGGACACTAAGTGCAAATAATCTTAGAATGAAGGGTGTTAAACATATAAGGCCCCGTAGAGGTCAATTATATAGGAGTATACGTGAATTTGAGAAAGATCGAGACCATTCAAAATTTTTGAAGTCACGGTAGCCCAATTTTGACAATGGGTATATTGCTGACCTAGTATGGGAAGCCCCAAAGCTTCCCAAATACTAGGTCAGCAGACTGCGGACTAGGTAGGCCCTAGCCTAGCCTAGGGTACCTAGACCTAATTTTGTATGTGTCTGTGTGTATTTGTGACGATATGCTTGTAAACAGCCTCTCAAAAAGGGTAACTGTGAGGATGTTACTAAATACATCATATTGAGTAGATGATCCCAATTATTTTTGGTGAAAGTCAAAGGTCCCCTTGGAGGCAAGGAATCACTAAGCCTCCTGGCTTTCTGGTTGGAAAAGTTTTCTGAGATCTGTGCAAGTTTGCACTGCTATCTCCATACTAACTTCTTTTTTTCTAGACACTAGTATTTTTATAACTTCTTTTTTCCTAAACACTTAAGTTTTTTTAATCAAAATCCGGTTGAAACATATATGCATGAGAATAGGATGTCCTTGAAAAATGTTTGCTTAAATGAATACTGATACAAAAAGGAAAGGATTGGAGGGGGCATAGATGATAGCAAACCTTCCTTCAGAAAGGGATAACGTGCAATTTATGTTGTATTACACTAAAGTAGCCATCCTATCCCTTGGAAAGACTGCTCTGTGTAGTGTCAGCACCAGAATGGCCTTTTAGAAATTGTAATTGTAAGACTCCTTGATCCAAACAGGGAGTTCTTCTACAGCATGTGAGTAGGCTTGTGCTGTTCAGTATAACCTGTGAGTAATTTGGCATTTTGAGTTGTTCATTCATCAGCACTGGACTGTAAGGGATATCACCCCATTGAGATGTTTAATAGGAGTAAGAGTGTCTCATCAACTGTTACCTAGTATGCTGAATTTGATCTAAATTCAGTCGGGGGCTATCTCTGTTTAATCAGTTTAAACAGAGTTTTACATGCAAATTTCTCAAAAATGTGAACTGGCATTTCAAAAGAAACCAAATTTGATCAAAATTGTTGAGTTGGTTAGCCACCCAATGTATTGTAATTCATAAGCCATAGGCTTCTCCCACATTTGTGGTAGCTTATCATCATGAAAACAACTGCCCTTCAAGGCCTGAATGTTCTAAAAATAGTTCTTAGGGTTATCACTGTTTTCCTATATCTTTGAAAATATTTTTATGACCGTACTTTAAATATATCTTTCTTTGTGCTCATTTTAGGGAAAGGAGACACGTGAAGTTCAGCAGTTACACTTCCTGACATGGCCTGACAAGGACACTCCAGAGCACGGGACTGCTCTGATAGAGTTTACAAAGCAAAGTAAGCTACTTCACCGTGGGAAGAAGTATCCTATGTTGGTCCATTGCAGGTGAGAAGAGTTGACTGTGTATTAATCATGTATTACATTAAAAAGCAATCATAATTTGGTACATAAAATTACCAAAAATTTATGCTGACGCTAACAAATCATTTTTAACAAAGGTATGCCATGTCAAGTTCTATGCTCATGTAGGTTGTAAACACAGAAAGGTGGTCTGGAAGTTATAGTAACAATTCATGAAAATTTACTCTTTAAAAGAATGTACGTATTACCTTGAACCTTCATATTGACCAGTGTTTGATAGCTTTGTGGATAGAATTATTGCTTAGGTGCAATAGACAAGTATTAAAATTAGGAACTGATTATGGGGAAAAACAAGAAACCAAACATGCTGTTTATGGTGGTTATGGAAGAGAATCATTACAGATCTTGTTTCTTTTCCGTTTACTTGAGTGTGCATCTATATTGTGTGTAAATCAGAAAGCATTGACACTCACCAGGGAACCATACTTTGCTACTCAGGCTATTTGTAATCCTGCTGCCCAAATTACAAAAATGCTTTTATATTTTCCAAGATGTAAACTTTATCATTTGCTTCATATGACAGTCTGCACAAAAGTAGCAAGGCAGCAAAAGAAAAAATACCCTTACATAGGTTCATTAAACCATTTGTGTGCTGTTGATGACTGGGTTACACCACAGTTGATTCATGTTTCACAACTTATTTCCACAACAAGCCACCAAAAAAAGATGGCTCATGAATTATCCTTCACCAAGTTCTTCAAATGTGGAACATTGTGTTATCGAGTGGGTAATGCAAAATTTGAAACACAAAAGGCATGCTGAATAAGAGCTGTTTACAGTAATAGGAAAGTATCAATTTGAAAACAACTATGTATTTGATCGCCATATCGTGTACATCGGCCGTACCAGTTTACAGCAAACAGCAGACCCGAGTAATATATGGAGATTTGAGGGTCAGAAATTTTCCAACTCCAGTCCGTGCTCGAGGGAGCAATTTTACGCTTGGGCTGGCCCGGTGTAAATAATCCCTGCTCAGTTTCAGCAGGGCAGGTTACGGCAGGAAGTTGTTACAAAGCAACTCCCTGGTTGCAGGTAGCGATTACAACTAGCCAGACAATGCAGTGCATACCACTATACACGCACATGTTGACACTGTGTGCATACACCTGCATTATATTATCTTGCACAGACAGTATCATGGTGCTTCGTAGAATTACACACAGGCTTCCACTTTGAATGAAATTTCGTTTTGAAAAAATTACACGAATTCTACTGAATCAAATTTAAAAAAAAAAGTATTATGGAAATAGTATGTTGAAATGGAGTTGTTTTTGTCTTTTTCCGTACCAAGCTTTTGTTTAATTGCACTTTTCACCAGAAACGAGCCCAGTGATGCGTGTTTCTAACACCAAGCCACCCCTATAGGCCTACTAGATAACGAAACAACATGGGCCCATCTTTAGAAATGAACGTCAAAAGACAGCTCATAAATATATTTGCACCCAGTGCGTGTGGATGGGTAACGTTCCAAAACTAAGGCCCAGAAGTAGCGCGAAAGACCTAGAAACTTTACGAATAGGATTGCCCTATAAACACATACCCAAATGAATATACGGCACGTGGCTCGACTTTCGATGCTGCTAGATTTCATATTTGTCAAGTTATCACTAAAGTTAACATGACATGATTTGATGATGTAAAGAAGTAAATTTTGGTAATACAGTTATGTCTACATAAGGTATGCACTTATTTCAACCACAATAATATTCTTTTGTGTCGAATCAATAGCCAAAACTTCGTATATTTGGTGGAGAAACTCTTTTCTGAAGCAAAATTCATTCCATCAGATTTTAAATCGTACACATTCTTTCAAGGTGTATTATGCGCTGTGTGCACGAAAAAAATCTTCTTTCCCTGTTACTCCTATCCTGGTACTACCTTACATACTAAAATGATTCCTATCTTCATATTGCTCGTAATTTTTTACTACTATAAAAACTACTTGCAAAATTTTTACGTCCAAAGTTTCCTAAATATATTGCAAAAAAGAGCAAAATATTTTCCCAGTATTTTACGTACCCCCCATTTGCGAAAAGTGGAACGTGCCAAAGTGCATAGAGGTAGAGTGACCCAGGCAACGAACGAAATAAACGTTCGTACGTGCACGGTGTCTGCCGTATCTTACCGTACATTTTTAACGGTAATGTGCGGGTGAAATCTCGGCCAGGAGATGGATTAGAAAGATTTTTACTGTCATTATTATGAAGGTACGGTAGGTAGTGGATTTTTCATAAGAGTAACAAGAAAGCAGTTCAAGAGAAATTTGAACACATGGTTGAGGTACATTACAGTACAGAAGTTGCAGTGACAAACAGGCGCGGTTCTAGATCGAGACTTTGGGGGGGGGGGGCTTGAAACGGAAGAATCATAAAATTTTCTTTCAAATATGTAAATCGGCCACGCGCACGCTGAAACCAATGATAAAAACAGTACCATAACCAAGGATGGCGCAGTGTTATTTTGATAGGGGACATGGGTTGAGTGATCGCCGTCGTAGGGGCAGGGTCTAAGGGGAGGGGTGTCCTCTTCCTCTGAGAAATTTTTGCTTATTTAATGTTGCTAAGATGCAAAATGGTGCATTCTTTGGGTAATTTTTTGACTATATGACTGGAAAAATATTCATAACTTTGTGAATTCTAATTTTTGGTTGGGGAAAGAGGGCCTTCTTAGGGGAGAGGTTTAAGGGAAAGGGTGTTCCCCTCCCTTTGGGAAATTTGTGCTAAGTTAAGGTTGCTAAGATGCGAAATGGTGGGGTGTTTGGGTTATTTTTTGACTGATATATATGGCTGGAAAATGTTCATAACTTTGTGAATTCTAATTTTTGGTTGGGTAAAAGAGGGCTGTTCTAGGGGATAGGTCTAAGGGGAGGGGTCCCCCTCCCCTTTGAGAAATTTTGGTTGCTTGAAGGTTGCTTACTAGATGCAAAAATGGTGTTGTCTTTGGGATATTTTTGGACCTGATCATATGGGTTCAAAACATTCTTAATATTTTTGGTTAAGTGAAAGAGGAGCCTTTTTTGTCAAAGGGTATGTATCAACAAACCTCCTGAAGTCCCCTTTTGAACACGTTACTGCCTTCTAGTCGGGGAAAGTTTTACGCAAAAATACGTGCGTGGAATCCACAGAAATATTCTCGAACTATTAAGAAAATTTGCCTTTCTTCATTTGTGCATTATAAAATCGTATCTAAAGGCTGATAGAAACCGGAAGCTCTGGATTAACTATATGGATCAGATATAGGCCTACTACGCCCTCCTCTTTTCTTCTCCTTTACATCTTCTTTTCCTACTCTTTTTCTCTTTTCCTGCAAATTACAGGGGGGTAGGCCTCCCTTCCCCCTGAGTGGCACCGCCCCTGACCATGACATAGATGTAACGTATATACAGGCATATATTTTTTTTATTTGGAAGAAAGTAGCAAACGTTACTGAGAGATACGAACAACTGGACCTGTTCACATTAATGGGAATAACAATTCGGCCTGTAGATTTGACTTAAAAGGACTGCTAGTATAGCTTGACGAGATCAGCGACGAAATGACTCGTTTTGAACTTCCAACAGATGATTAATCCGTTAACTTGATTTACATGTACGTACATACTATCATAGATGTTACTTATGCTACTTATCTGACCCAACTTCCATTGTATGAAATCGTGAACCTAATATGTGATTTCGAGACAGAGACGACAGTTTCCCTTGACAAACTAAATCCACTGGACCAAGATGTGCACAAGTGTATTGGGCAGTTTTGTTTTTCAGTACACGCAAATATAGCATAACACAACCTCTGATTTTTTTGGGGGGGGGGGAGTTGAGCGAACTTTTTGGGGGGGGCTTGAGCCCCCAAAGCCCCCCCCCCTAAAACCGCGCCTGGTGACAAACTGGAAGTTATTTTTTTGGTTCCGATGCACACGTTACGGCACACTTGGACGCAAAGCCACAGAAGGTAATGATAGGACTTGTTTAAAATTTGTACTAACGGCGCTAAAGTATATGGTCATTTTATTAATTCCCGTCTGATTTCTAAACTCACGATGTTAAGAACCAACGGCACATTGTCAGGCCCGTAGTCAAGGGGGGGGGGGGGGGGGGGGGGCCTCAGGATGTAATAATTTCTAGGCCTACTGCGAAAGTTGAATATATGTCAAAGTCACACTTTACACACATACATAGCCTTCCCAAGGAAAAGTCACTTTAACATTTTCTTAAGAATATTATCAAATGAAATATTCTGTTTTTAAGTGCATCCCCTGTCATTATCATTTGTTCCAACTGCAAGGGGCTCCTTTATATTCAGATCAACAGACTATAACTTGGTTAAATACGAAATCACCATTTCCTTTGCCCTTCTTAACGTTCAGCTAATCCAGTTTGAAGATGCAGTAATTTCATCATTTTAGAGAAATTGCTTTTCCTCTCTGCAAGACTGATTTGTTTACTATGCCAGTCTGTCATGGCTTCTATATACAGTACCATAGTACACACAGTACTGACAATACATTGCTGTGTGCACAGTCTGGGTGTATGTGTGTGTGTGTGTGTGTGTGTTACGTAACACATTTAGATAACAGCTTGCTTGAACATGGAGGTTATAACTCTATGGTGTGAATTACCCCAAAGTCCATTCACACTAATAGTCTTGGTGATTAGATTTCAACTCCATGGTGAAACTGGAAAATCTGTTTAATTGACTGTGCAGGGAATGAAGCCTTTGGGCTGATTTCTTTAGACCATTTTTGCTGTAACAGTGGTAGGGGAATGTACGCACCATATGCTTCTCTTCAAGTAATAATTTAATCATTTCAGTATTGTAGAATCTTTCCTTCATGTGATATTGGCAGGAAAGTATCTGAGCCCCTTACGAAGCATTTGTTAGGATGTATTGTGATTTATGTACAAGAATGTTTGCTATGAACACAATGGTTGCAGTGTTTAATACAACATGTGATAGTCCATTAACAATGGACCAGAAGCTGGTGGAGGATTAGCCTTGTGTTAAGGTATAGAGAGATAAAGCAGCACAAAATGAAATATGAAATACCTTTTTACTAAAAAGATTTGCAAATACAATTTTTGCAATAGATTAATGAAAGGTGTTGCACAAAGATTCGTAAAAAGAAAAGAGAAACAAGAAGAATAAACAGAAATAGTAAGATGAGTAAGAACAAAAAAGTGCATGATAATATCCAGTATGATAAAAAGAATTTTTAACCCACTCTTAAAAATTAAAAAATAGTTGTCACTACTGCAGATTTCTTTATTCAAGTTAAGGGTAGTAAAGCAGAGAGCAAGATCCCTCAACTAAAAGTCAATCCATGGCAATTGTTCTTAAGTTTAGAGACAATAAGGCAGAGAGTAAGATCTTCTGTAAACTCACAATGTACCCCTGTAATATAGAGATCATAAGGTACAACTGATTGAGTGGATTACAGTATCTTGAGCTTGCATTCCATCCCAAACATGCATGTTTTTTTTTTCTCAATATTTCTGTCGTAGTGCCGGAATTGGGAGAACTGGTACTTTCATCTGTTTGAACTGTATGATGGATGTTCTTAGAGATGAAGAGTACATCGATGTATTTGGATTTGTGAATAAGATCAGACAAAATCGAGTCAACATGGTGCAGACATCAAAGCAGTATGTGTTCCTGTACAAGTGTCTCAATGAATACCATCTTACCCATCAGACTGAGATGTCAGTCCGTCAAATGACTCGACTGAATGTGGAATCACATAGAGGCATCCTCCTGGGAGAGTTTGAGGTGATTAAAATGGATCAAGCAGCAACAGTTTTTTCTTTCCATAACGCAAGTTAGGCCGGGATTTTCTATTTCATTCGCAATTCTTGGACAGTGTCTTTATTATTAAACCTTGCATTGTTTCTTTCTGTTCAGCTTGTTGAGTATTTTCATTTTCAACCTCTTGAGTAGCATCTTTATGTTCAATCTCTGTGGTAGCTTCTTCATTTTTAAACTCTGAGGAAACATTGTTTTTACATTCAACCCCTCTGGAAGATTCCTCACATTAAACCTCTTTGGTAGTTACCTGTCATTGTAAGTTTTGATAGTTTTCCATAATGAACTTCCCTTTTGGTTTTACATATTACAGTTCTTTACAAGTTTGTTTATATTACCTCTTCAGTTGTTTCTTTACATTAAACATCTTTGATAGTTTGATTTTCAACATCTTGGGAGGTTCTGAGAAAAGTCATGGAAAAAAATCAAACTTCTCTCGAGAGCTCTGGCTGTGAAAGATCAGACATTGGACAAATGTTATGGTTTAGTAATTCTTATACCCTATGTATCTTTGTAAAGTTACACAGGATTCAGTGAGTTTTTTAGTTTCTTTCCTCATACATGATACTTAATTCTTGTATTTTCAAGCTCTGTTTAAACATTTTATTATTAACAATAGCTGTTGTCAGAGCTGGGACACAGTCACCGCAAAGACACTGTTAAAAACTGTGTTGGGAAGAAGAAAGAAAACATTGCAAGGAACAGAGTTCGTAATATGGTTCCATGTAAGTATGCCAACACCATCTTTCCCATACTGTTCATTTGCATGACATGTTGGTTATATTCTGAACTACTTTCTGAACTATTCTGAATATTCTGAACTTTGTTTGCTTTTGATATTAATATCATGCATAGTCAAAGGTGGGGAAGGCTTTATGGATGTAAAATTATCCTTATGTCTGGCAAGTACTTGAAACTGTAATTGATGCAGCATAAGCACCATAACATGTAACTACATCTTTTTTTTTTCTGTAAATTTTTCTGTTTTCTCAAAAGTGTCTGCAGTTCTTGACATACCTGATAAGAAATTGTCATCCTGGTCACTTTAAAGGAATGGTTTAAGCAAAATTAAATTAATTTTTAAATGTAAAAGAGGAACTAAATCTATGCAATTTGGTGAAACTTGCATTCAAATTGGACATGCAGCACTTGAGATATCAGCAAATGAAGTTACTACATTTGTGACCCAAAGTGAGCCTGAGGCAAGCAGGGGTCGTGTCACTTCTCACATTGATGAGAAATGCTGTTTCCTTTGTTTTTTTCAGCCTGTTGTGCTGACTTTGAGGGTAAATAGGGATCGGACCTCCCCATGTGGAATGTGAAGTTTATAAAATTCTTATGCCTCTCATGCAATCACGTTCCAATAACATGTGATTGTGGAGGAGAAAATTGGTTAGGTTAAAAAACACAAAAGACTGGTCATTAATGTGAGGGTATGGTGTCATATGTGCTTGCATCAAGTTCACTTTGTGTTGAAAATGAGACAACTTTTAACTGCTAACATCTTGAGAACCACTCGTCGGATTTCGATGCAAATTTCACCAGAATGCTTAAAATAAGTATCCCTCTAAAATACCAAAACTTGATTTGAGCTTAGACCCTTGTTTTAAAGTTCAAAAGAGTATGGCCAGTAGGTTGGGAAGGGTTGTACTGTAAGTAAGCCTCCTGTCTTCAGCAGTACAGGATCTAGATCAGCACTGGACAATGAAACTGCTCAGCATGAGGTGGTACATTTCTTGGTATTGAGGCATAAACTTAAAGTTAACTATACTGGGAGCATTTGATTCAAACCATTTAGAATGAGAAAATTCGCCTGTTATGAATTTGGCTTATCAAGCCATGGATCTTCAAGTCAAGATAATGTGTGAGGGATAAAAAGTATAGAAAATAGGTGCATGGGACAAACTATTATTGCCTAGAAGAGGATTTTGCCATGTAGGGTGGGGGCAGTACCTTCATAAAATGGTGTCTAGAAGGAGTCCTGAGTAATTCCAAAAACATACCACAAGTGTACATGTTTCACATTAGCAAGGACCAATAGCTCAAAGGCTGTAATTTTGTAAGAGCTGCCATAACTAGAAGTTAATTATACACCAGAATGCTTAGAATATGTACCCCCTAACATATCAAAACTTGATTTGAGATTATACCCATCTTTTAACTTTTCCAAAGAAAGAGTGAACTCTCGATCAGATCTCTAGCTTGTTTTCACTTCTTGTGCGTATTGGTCGTACTTGAAGTATAGTGCATGTAGCCGGCTGAAGCGACTTGTAGTACATACTGTAGCTCGTGCTTTGGTACACTTTCCTTTACTTATATTCCTGGGAATGGATTTTAATTCATAATGGTACTCAAAGATTTTGAATATTATGTTGCGCTGTTAATGAAATATTTCATTCTCTTACCATGAATGGTGGGGGGGGGGGGGGGTGGGGGGGGGGGGGGGGAGGGGGGGGGGGGGGTGGGGGGGGGGGGGGGTGGGGGGGTGGGGCGGGGGTCCATGGCGGTGGGGGGGGGGGTGGGTGGGGGGTGGGCGGGGGGGGGGGGGGGGTGGGGGGGGGGGGGGGTGGGGGGGGGGGGTGGGTGGGGGGGTGGGGGGGGGGGGGGGGGGGGGTGGGGGGGGGGGGGGGTGGCGGTGGGGGGGGGTGGTGGGGGGGGGGGGGGGGGGGGTGGGGGGGTGGGGGTGGGGGGGGGTCGGGGGGGGGGGGGGTGGGGGGGGGGGGGGGTGGGGGGGGGGGGGGGTGGGGGGGGGGGGGGGTGGGGGGGGGGGGGGGTGGGGGGGGGGGGGGGTGGGGGGGGGGGGGGGTGGGGGGGGGGGGGGGTGGGGGGGGGGGGGGGTGGGGGGGGGGGGGGGTGGGGGGGGGGGGGGGTGGGGGGGGGGGGGATGCAAAAGAGCAACTATGATGACCAATCATCTACTGAACATTCTGGCCAACTTTGATAAGATTTTCATATAACCAATGGGAGTTGAAAAAGCTTTTTAGTGATTCCAATGTTTGACCTCTCTATGACCCCAAATGACCTTTGACCTACTTTAAAATGCATCTTCAATGACCAATCATCTACTGAACACTGGCCAACTTTGATAACATTTGGATATAACCCCTAGGAGATGAAGACTTCTGTGATTCCAGCTTTCACCTCTCTGACCCCAAATGATCTTTGATGTATTTCAAAAATACATCTTTGATGACCCATTATCTACTGAACACTGGCCAACTTTTGATAAGATTTGGATATAACCCCTAGGAGATGAAGACTTGTGGGATTCCAACTTTAACCTCTCTATGACCCCCCAAATGACCTTTGACCTTCTTCAAAATACATCATTGACGACCCATCATTTACTGAACACTAGCCAATTTTGATGAGATTTGGATATAACCCCTAGGAGATGAAGACTTGTGTGATTCCACCTTTGACCTCTCGAAGAGCCCAAATGACCTTTGACATACTTCAAAAGTACAACTGGCACATGCCATCATCCACTGAACATTCCAGCCACATTTGATAAAATTTGCAGATAACCCCTAGCACTTAAAGATTTTGCAAGATTTCACTGTTTTGACCTTTGCATGACCCCCAAATGACCTTGACCTACTTCAAAAACACCCAGTTGATGACCCATCATCTACTGAATGCTCTTGCCAAATCTGACAAAATTCCAACACAACCCCTAGGAGTTCAAGGCTTTTGCATAATTATGCTCAGTTGGCCTTTTGTTTGACCTCTCTTTGACCCTAAATGACCCTTGCCCCACTTCAAAAGTATAAAAGTACATGGTCATGACCTCACAGGTAGTACACCATGCATGAAAATGACCACTGACCTTAAAATTCTCAACACCAGTAATAAAACAAATACACAAAAGCCAAGTTACAATGACAAACACCCAATACTGTCACTGAATCTTTAAGACACAAAGTAACATTTGTTATAAATGACCCCAAACTGACCCATAAATCTGACCTTTGAGTCCATCCTTGACCACCACTGATAACCCTTTATCCTTGTATCACTGTGCCCAAGTTTCATTAAACTTTGTCCAAGCAAATGCTCATTTGGTGAGTCTGTATTTTTTAACACTCTCTCGTAACAGTAACATATGGGTTATGTACTGTAGCTCAGCCTAAAATGTGTTAGAATGATGTAAGAAGTTTACACAAGTAAATATGTAGCCTAATCTTATCGATATAAATAAGACATTCCACACATAATAAACACAATACATCACAGAACAAGTACAACACATAAATTTCCCACCAAAAATTATCGAAAGGTTCAAATAAGCCCTAATCCAGTTAGTATAGAGATCAGTGGTACATACACGGATAGGTTGCATATTGCGGAAGATTTCGTGCGTGCGTATTACAAGTATTACACAGGCTAACGTAACCACCAAAGTTGTATACGGATGCCTGTGCAGAACACTGTAATCTCTAAAGCTTGAGCATCACGCATCTACATGGAAGCACAATATGCTGACAAACAATGCACAATTATGGTCAATGGGAGTAACCGTAGAAAGTAGGTTTATAATTATATCTTCATTTTTCATAAGAAAATGGCCATGAATTTTCCACGCCATCACAAAGCGAGTGAAAACTCAATCAGAACAACTTTTATTGTAGGTTTCAAGATCAGCCACTGTTCACTTTTAGAGTTAATCCTGTTTACCCAAAAAATCAATATTTGACCTCTGGTGACCTCAAATGACCTTTGACCTACTTCAAAAACACAACTTTGATGACCCATCATTTACTTAACACTCCTGTCAAATTTGAAAAGATTCCAACATAACCACAAGGAGTTGAAGGCTTTTGCGTGATTTCACTCTTTGACCTCTCACGACCCCAAATAACCTTTGACCTACTTCCTGTTACCATGATTATCAAGCCCTTGATATGTGTTATAGCCACACCAACTTTGACAAGGAACGGTCAAAGCACCTGCAGACAGCAGCTCTTTTTCCAATGTTGACGGACAGACAGACAGACAGACGCATTGCCATGACAATAGCTCAACTTGTTGAGGTAATAAAATAGCAGTAAAGTATTACTTTGAAGAGTAAAGTAGGACCAGCAGTTACTCAGGAGAACAGTACTTTTAAGACTGAATCACATCAATGTTAACAACATTGCATGACTCAGATATACAAGTTTCCTGTACTCACTGCTTTCTCCATGAACCTGCCAATGGCTACTCACTACTCACTATTCTTGTACCTAATATAGCCTTTGTGTTGTGTAATGAGAAAAATTAGTAGCAGAGGTACTGAGTTGAAGTGTTCCATTTGTTGATTCCATCTAGCAACCAAACACAGCCAGTCTGAGCCTCAAACACTGGTTGGGGCAGAAGAAATTTCGAAATTTTTGGCTGCCTAGATGGCACAGAAACAACTCTGAAACACTTATTCCCAAAACACTTTTAAACTGTTTCTTTTCAGAAATGAGAGTATGGGGGAAAACATAATAAGTATTAAGGAGTATGCAATTCCAAGACAATGTGATGAACAAATGACAGTGTTTGTTCTTAACTAGTACTTTAATCTTGATTCTGTGAGATTTGGCACTGTGCTCTGTGTGACCTTAAGACAATTTCATCATAGCTTGATAGGGTGGACCAACTGCTGATCATTCACTAGAACTACCAAACTCCAGGTGTTAATCTACCATCATTTTGGTGAAAAATATTAAAATGAATAAACAAGAGAAAAGTCTCATAGTTGACAAATGGGAACACTGATTTCACTGATTTGAGGTATAACTTTTACTGACATTTCTAATCCCCTGGGGCCTTCTTCAGCATCAAATAGACTGTACAAGAAAACTTTAAAACTGAATGCGCAAGCAAACTTACACTTAGCACGAGAGACGATGCAATTAAACAAATCAACAGAGGAAAACAGAACCAGAGAATTAAGGATGCACTGATGGCTGAGCACAAGACAAAAAATTAGACAACAAAGGGAAAGTGTTGTCTACATTGTGATTATTAAAACCGTCTCCATTTTAAACATCTTCCAAACTGAATCCCTACCATAAGACCTGATTTATCCGAACTCATCAGGGCCAAAAATTCATGCAGTTTGGATGACTGAGCAATTCTGAACAGGGTGTCAAGTCTTGGCACCAAATACTGTGCATGGGCCCAGGTCCTGAAAAAAGAGTGCAAACTCTTTTCCTATATGGTTGTGCTGCAGCTGGCAATATGAAAGAAAAAGGACAAATACCTCAGTATCCCCCCACCTTCCTGGTGGGTGTATTCACGAGAGACTATACTTAACCCTTGCTACATTTGATTTGCATAAACCTCATTCTGGCTAGCAACTCTTCCTCACTGGCCTGAAGCCCAAAGCAAGGGGGTTTCCCCTGGAGCACTTACCAGTGTGAGCAGAGGTTCTCTCATAATGACGACAGTCCTCCGAGGGGAGCTGCCCAGTCTTGACTGGGCGGCGCTTCCAAGTGAGGAGTACACCACCCCAACTGAAAACCTCTCCCAAAACCCAACCACTTCCTTGTGAGGTGGAGAGAGGGAGAGGCTAGCTATCTAGAAAAAATCTGTACAGGTATATGTATACATATAATATACCTGGGGGTAGGTTGGAGGGACTGTAGCATGAGGGTAAGTATGGTCACTCATCAATATGCCCACCAGGAAGGTGGAAGGAATTAACAGTGCAGACTTGCAAATTTGCATTAGTGAAGTACTGAGTGGGTCCTGGAGGGGGTGCCTGGGGAAGGGCAGAACTGCATGACAGAAGGCCACCTCAGCAGAGAGAGTGTTTGTGAGGTAGCAATTCATTACGAGTACAGTTTGGTTACACTTTTTCAGTGAATTTGTAGTCAGTCAGGCAGATAATATGTTTATTTGCCCACTCTGCCATATACTGATAGGTCCACTTGAGTGTAAATATTTTCATTACAACTCCCTCACACAACAATGAATACAACAATGAATACAACAATGAATACTGTCTTTGATTACAATTAAGTTAACGCATTCACCATGGCATGGTGTTAATCTAGCCAGCCACAGGCAGGAAGAGGAATTCGGTCTTTTTTCCTTATCATTTTGAAAGAGGACTCAAAAGAAACAAAACGGTTAAATCTGCTCTTTATCAGTATTGTGAACTTGCAAAAATTGTCGAAGTATTTGTTTTGAATGTTTGGGAGGAATACATTTTCATTTATTGGAGTGCCACAGTGCCCACAGAAGAATTTGATTGTGAAAGGTTCCATCACAAGCTTGTTAATTACCGATACGAGAATCGGTAACTTAAGTCATGTGTGAACGATGTGGCTTCCGCAGAGCAAGCCATCAGCCAATTCAACTGTGTAGACAGGAGAAAACGTTGCAAAAATTTGGTCACGTTACACCTGGGCAGACTTCAGTAAATCTGTGAAACACTGTAACCGTTCCGAACGCGTAATGAGCCAGTAGGACGATGGAGTCTTCCAGGCAGCCACCCTGAGTATATCCTCAATTGGCATGCCAGCGAAGAGGGCCTTCGAAGGTGCCTGGCCACAGACCTCCTTCACCTGGATCGTTCCTTGAGCATGCATGCTGCTAAATGATCTCAGACAGCCACTGGGAAATTGTGGCTGTCCAAGGTCATTGAGCTGGCGTGGTGTTAAAACTACTCTGGGCTATGTGCAATGGGCAAGATTTATGCAAATTAAATGTAGCATGGGGTAAGTATATGTTTGCAACCTGAATAATATTTTTTATGATCAATGATATTATACACAATTCTGCAGCCTTTTGAAACCAAACAATTTTATTTTTGGCATAAATTTCTCAAACATTCATGATGCAGGTGTCTCTTATAAAAACCTTTGGAATACCTTCATAAGCTGTACTAGTTTTCTGTGTTTTAGGTATAACAGCCAAAAACTTCTTCAGAATTAACTTAATTGATAGCAAGCACTAAATTATGCTATCCTAACATGCATTTCATATGCACTTGTGTCTCATAGCAAGATTTTGGACCCAAGTCCATAAAAGTTTTCTTCCAAAGTTGAAAAAGAAAAATAATCTTTTGTTGTGCCCAAATAATCGAGAGCTTTTCAAGACATCATTTTATGTAACCATGACTCCAAATTCTATTGAGTTAAAACAAAGCTAAATGCACTGAAACCTTAAAGGACAGTTACCAACTCATTTGTGCAAGATAACAGGTTGGTGAAATGAGGAAACCAATTCAGATTTAATTGGGTTTTACTGCAATATGTGAAACCTGACTTTTTTTAAATTGACCCTATTTAAATTGGTTTTACTGTAATAGGTGAAACCTGACTTCTTTGAAATTACCCTATTTAAACCAGATCTGAATTATCTTTATTTTGTCAATGCTAACACTTTCTCCAACAGGTATAAAGTCCTGAAAATGTAAGCCAAGAGAAGAATAGATACAAGGAATGAATCGAAGAGATGAAAAAATATTTCTATATAAAGCTATTTATATACATTTTACAAGTAAACATACCTGCCATGATACATTGACTTTGTTGGATGTTGTCAATTGAACATTAACTGAGACTGCCAAATCAGGAACTGTAAAGAAGGCAAAATGAAAAAAACAAAGGTCATAGACAAAAGCATGGTCTCATAATGATTGTGAAGGTGATTTCAAAGCACACACTACTGGAATGATACTGAGAAACAAAAACCTAAAAATAAAAATATTCAGCAACCATTCAGGTTAAATACATTAAATATGTGACTTCTGGAGCAACACTCTACAAGAGCTTATAGCTAAAATTTAGTTTTGATATATTAAATGCCAGTGTCATTTATGTTACCATTCAGGTAAAATTTGCATTCAATTTCTATTTGCAACTTCTGATATATTAGAAGATGAATTTATCACGTTTTCAACCAAAAGGGATACTGATGCCAAACAAAAGCTACATCAAAATCTTACATTAATCAATACTGGTTTGGTTTTCTTTAATGTTACAACTTTTCTTCTTTAATAATCATGTCATGTTTTCATAATAATGCATAATAGCTAACACAATTTTACAAGTTTACATGGGAAACTCTTATGCTTTTCTCTTCAAAGTCAAAGCAAGAGAAAGACCAGAATGCAAAAATGCATTGAGGTTTCGATGATATATGTTCTATTCCAAATAATGCCATGATGTCCCATGTCTTTCAGTCGCTGGTCAAGTGCTATCTTAACATGTTGGAAAAATAATTTTAAGTTCATATTTGATCTTGGGAATTCCTGGGAAATTTTGCCTTTTGCCTTCTGGTGAACTCATGAGACGATCTTGGGAATTCTTAAAATTTTGCTTTTTGACCCCAGATGACCTTTGACCTCCATCAAAAACGATAGGGTTCTTCCTCTTACCATAATGCTAAGTATGAAATTTATTCAAGCTTCCTTTCTTGAGATATCATGTTAAAAACATTTTCAGTGTTTGACCCCCGGTGACCCTAAATGACCTTTGACCTCCACCAAACATGATAGCATTCATCTTCCCACCATAACACATCCACATACTACCTATGAAATCTATCCAAGCTTCCTATCTTGAGATATCGTGTCAACATGGTTTTCAGAGTTTGACCTCCGGTGACCCCAGATGACCTTTGACCTCCACCAAAAACGGTAGGGTTCTTCCTCTTACCATAACGCATCTACATACTAAGTATGAAATTTATCCAAGCTTCCTACCTTGAGATATCATGTTAACAAGGTTTTCAGAGTTTGACCTCCAGTGACCCCAGATGACCTTTGACCTCCACCAAAAACGATAGTGTTCTTCCTCTTACAATAACGCATCTACATACTAAGTATGAAATTTATCCAAGCTTCCTAACTTGAGATATCGTGTTAACAAGGTTTTCAGCATTCGACCCCCGGTGACCCCAGATGACCTTTGACCTCCATCAAAAATGATAGGGTTCTTCCCCTTACCATAACACATCTACATACTAAGTATGAAATTTATCTAACCTTCCTACCTTGAGATATCGTGTTAACAAGGTTTTCAGAGTTTGACCTCCGGTGACCCCAGATGACCTTTGACCTCCACCACAAACGATAGGGTCCTTCCTCTTACCATAACGCATCTACATACTAAGTATGAAATTTATCCAAGCTTCCTAACTTGAGATAACGTGTTAACAAGGTTTTCAGCATTTGACCTCCGGTGACCCCAGATGACCTTTGACCTCCATCAAAAACGATAGGGTTCTTCCTCTTACCATAACGTATCTACATGCTAAGTATGAAATTTATCCAAGCTTCCTATCTCGAGATATCGTGTTAACAAGGTTTTCGGAGTTTGACCCCCGGTGACCCCAGATGACCTTTGACCCCCACCAAAAACAATAGGGTTCTTCCTCTCAATATGGGGCATCTATGTACCAAGTTTGAGAACTGTCAGAGTTTCCCTTCTTGAGATATCGTGTTAACGAGCAGTGTCACAAACACACATACACACACACACATACACGCATACACACATACACACACACATACACACACACGCACATACACACATACATACACACATACGCCATCACGAATGCATTGGTTTCTCTTATCATCGAAACCAAAAAAAAGGAAGCATTGACTATAAATGACAGGAGATGACAGCACTCCTAGTTGTGTGAAGTTCACTTAAAGGCATTTTCTAGTGGCTTTTCACAAGGCTCTCATGTGAAAGAGAAAAAAAATTCCAGTTTATGCCCTCCAAACCCCGTACTCCCGTAGCAATACTCTAATCCTAACTCAAGACTCATATTAAAGAGTACTTATTTTTGTCAAAAAATACCTCCATTTCTAATCAAGGTCACAGAATGTTATGTAAAGTGGGCACACTGCCTCAGATTCCTTTTGTTTTCTTTATAATTGAATGTCCTGTTTGTACTTGAAATTTGATACTGTTGGAATGTTTGAATGTTTCCATGTAGATTTAGCACAAATCTACACCATATGTAGGGCATAACAAATAAAGTAACTAGATATTCCCTACAGCAGCGTCAATATCATAAAGAAATTCAATTCTGTCAAATTACTGTGCCGCGATGACATCACAGCTTTCCCATAATGCACTTCATCTTGAGAAAAAATGCATTTCTTTGAAAATTAACATCTTTCAAATTCTACAAGCTATTGAGATGCAGTTTTCACCTCCTAACAGAGAAAATTTTTCTGCCTTTTGATCTCACTGAATTTTGTCTGTGGCAAATCCCTTTAAGGTACCAGAGGCAGTGACTCTGGTATGCATGGCAGTGACTCATTCTGCATCTATACTGCTACACATACAGCTAGAGACTGATTGAAAATTTCACCAGATCTGAATGGATCCTTCACATACTAAGTTTGCATAAACCCTTCCTTTAATTCACACAACCTTCAATTCCTGAATGTATCATTCCTCGCCACAACAGATTACAAACAGTGTCTCCCACACAGCGTCGATGGGACAAAGAACCAGTGGGTGCAACTGGAACAGATTTTATAATTTGATATCTGACAGGCTGACCAATGAGTATTCAGTTCTGCTTGCAATGTCAATACATGTTTTATTTCCTTGTGTTCACTTATCAACAACTTTTGTTAAAACATTTTTATGTCCAGTGCATTAAGATTGGCCTTTGGTAAAGACAAACATGATCAGCCCACTGAGCCGTCACATTTTTTTCACCCACATCCTCTCCCAGATAGATAGCACTTGAACAGATTATTTCTTTAAATACCTCTGGGGTCTTGCAGTGACCATGCACATCTCAACACATATGAAATATGTTGTGCTGCTTCAAAGTGTTGACAAAATTTGATCAGGAAAGTATGTGTGCATTGTAAATTACAGACACAGACAGACAAATGAAAATGGCATATGCTACCTTGCTCAACAATTTTATAGACCTACCATTGCAGAGGGTTTTCACTTTCACAGATGGACTCCTCAGGCCTTCAACATTGTCCCCCTCTCTGACAACAGCTACACTAAAGTCATAGAGAGTATCAACTTCCAAGTTGTCTGCTTTAAACTGAAGAGTCTCACTGGTTAGAATCCTAGGGCCACTGGTCCACTCATCTGATGCATTCCTTCTGTAGTATGGGATGTAGGCCAATATTGGAGGCTCACCATCATCCATATCTGGATCCCAAGTCCTCCAGCTGATAGTAATGGAAGTGTTGGAGACATCCTCACTGGTGGGGGCAGCATTCAACACTGGGAGCTCTGAGAAGAGACATTTTTACAGACTAAGCTTGTGCATGCATGTAAACAAGAGCAAGTGTCAAATTCCCTTTCAAAGTTGCAACTCAGATGACCTTTGACCTCAATAGTAAACAATAGTTTTTTCCACTCAGTGTAAGAACTGCAGGTGGGAGTTTTCTTCTTGAGATAATGTGTTAACAAGCTAATTGTTACAGACACATATATGCACTCACACACAAACTAGCTATGAACATGTATATACCCTATACAGTGTGTTCACAGCTGTTTGTATATAGCTTCTACACTAATCTGTAAGGTTGAGAGTGGTGCTAATAAAAATCTTTCAAACCTTGAACTGCAGGTAACAATTTACAGAGCAAACAAAATGGTAGGGTCATGGAGCAAGTGAGGCTTATGAATAAGCATTCGCCAATCAGCACAGGAAGCTAGACTATTGATGGCCTGGAAGGAAATGACTGTGAAATCGATTCCCTGAACATGTATTGGGTGGTGATTAAGACGCTTGTCATTGATATAATAAGGATGATATTCCAAGGCAAAATCTGCGATCTTTGGGTGAATCAACATCTTGCATAAGTACAGGGGCTGGTTCCACGAATCAAGATGATCAACAGCCATTTTGAATTTATTTGTCCAGAACTGAATTTTAAAGAATCCAGGCCTACCCTGATGGAGAAATGTGTTTACTACATTTTTTCCTTGTTCATTTCAACTTAAAATTTTGTTTAGATATAGGGCTCATCTGTCTAACATTTCAAAGAGATGGCCCATAATTTCAAGAACTGCTGTATTAACCTAACCACCTGTGCAGTGAACAATAGGAAAAATGGAGATGGCTGTGAAAGGGTGGTTAAGATACTTCACCGTTCACCAATAAACATCTCCTGAACCTTCTATGGACCTAATAACCTTGTAGTAGCTTTTAAAGCCTTTCAGATATGGGACATGTGTCCGTGAAATCCCAGCTGGATCACATCAAACACTGCAAAACCTATTCAAATCTTAAATGGTACCCAGCGAGCAAACAGCAATGGGAATAAAAACATATTGCATTGGTTTTTAAATGTGAGTGCCTCAATAGCAGCCATGGTAGTTCGCATGTTCCAAGGGTTTGAAAATGGTTTAATTTGGAATGATATTTGTGTTGTGCAGTTTCTGTAAAGTGCTTTGAGACCTATATTGCTGGTGTAAATAAAATCATATACACTGTAATTATAGGTTACTAATATGATTTAGAAAGTTTCATTTAATGTGTTCTATGAGGCAGAGGCATATGCATACCTACCAACCTTTCAATTTCCAAAAGTGGGACAAACTGTCGCGATGCAATAGAAGTGCATGCGAAGCACGCACATCGAGCGCGAAGTACGAGACAAAAACGGGTGGGGTCCAGGGGCCCGCCCTAGGGCCCCTGGTGGGGTCCAGGGGCAACGCCCTGGTGGGGGTCCAGGGGACAAAGCCCCCGGAAGCTCCTAGGTTTTAGTAGTTTCAGATATGTTAGGAAGACTTTTTGAATGCTAAATTTATAAGTTTTAATGCTTACAATAACACTGAGTTTGTATTCCTGAAGCAAGCACAAGGGTTGGAAATTCAAAAGGCCTTAATTTTTTTCAAGAGCCCCAAGAAAGTAATCTCAATCCCATTTGTTTTATTATGAGAACAAAAAGAATTACTGCAAAATGTGAGAAATTCCTGAACACCTGGCCTTTATATTGGCTTCACCAAAGTTATATCACAGCAATAAACACACAAAACTTTTCCAACATCAGTGGAAGACAATGCATTTTTTTTTTGTTTTTCCATGAAATGACCCCAACATGACCCACTAGATGACCAAAGATCTACACTTTCTTGAACAACCTTTATGGGGCTATTACCAAAAATATCACAAGAAATACCCCAAACTATTACTACATTTGTAGAAGCCAATGCATTTTTTCTTTTTCTAAAATATGACCACCAGATGACCATTGACCCAAAATTTATGAACACCCTTTTTGAGGATACTACCAAAGTTATATCACATCAATAAACACCCAAAGATATCCCTACATCATAAGGAGGTAAACGACCTCTTTTGCTTTTCCATAAAATAAACCCCAGATGACCCCTAGATGACCTTTGACTCCAAATCCCTGACCATCACTGATAACCAACGATCTAGTCATCAATGTGTGTAAGTTTCATCAGAATTTGCCCAAGCATGTGTTCATGGGGATTGTCTAAAGTTTTGAGCACTTTCTCGTAACAGTGTTATATATGGGCAACATATCCTTAACTTTTAAAATAATGCAGGAAAATAAGGTAATTAATGATGCCATCTTATCAATAAATATGTCTTTTCATGCATAACTCAATGTTAGAGAACTAATAAAACTTTCTAAACACTTTGAAACAAGGGCTATTGAAAAATGTTTATAGCCCCGTGGCTATAGATCAAGCCTTCACTTCTGTGGCAGATTAACTGCAGAGACATGTGTAGGTTAGGTTCTTGGTGTACATACATTACAAGTTAGGCAAAGGCATAAGTGTCAAGCCTCCGTAAAGTAAGTCGCCTCGTAAGAAAAAGTATTTCAAGTGAAGCTTGCGAATATGTTTTGAATAGTTGTTTGAAGGCTTTTTGCACATGCCAGTTTCATGTTTTTTTTGGCCAATAGCTGGTTCATTCTAGATACTTTCGGCGATGATCTTGTTTGATTGAAACAATGTGTATAGTACACACTATAGTCTATGGTGAGAGCTGTAGCCAGTAGCTTGCCTGTGCTAGCTTACCAAGATTTCGGGACTAAAATCTCATCCCGTTGGAAGTCGATATCTTGCGTACGTATTCACAGGTTGCAAAAGATCTCCCTGCTAGTATTTTATGGCTTTCTACAAAAATTATCAAGCCCGCCATTAATGATATGAATTATGTCTGGATCAAGATTCGAACGGCTTCACTTAGCCACCAAAAGTTTTCAATGTACAGTACGTAAATGTACGCATGCAAGCTGTAGATATATGAGCCGGAACGGAATATGACTTCGCGAAAGTCTTGTAGGCTTAGGAAAATCATGCCGGAGATAATATGAAAGTTTTTACGACTAACGAAGAAGCTGATCTTGCATCATGTTGAAAAACACCTCTGCTGAGTGAAGTAAGAGCCCGTACGGTAGCACGCATGGTGGCTAGCGCCACACGTGGTTGGTACTTTTTTGCAGCAATATTGCAATGAACTGAAAACATATACATCCGGGCACGTTTTAGATTGAGCAATGTTTTAGATTGAGCAATCTCAACCACTCCCGACTTTCGCGAGTTGCAACTTTTTCGCGGTGACCACGGCGATAAAGCCCAGCCCTGCAAGCGTTCCATGTACTGCTAAACGTACGTGCAGAAACCGGGCCTTCACTTCTGCCGTTTTGTACAAAGTAAGGCCATTGCGAAAGTACTAACGGCATTGGCTAATTATCATTATAATGGAGTCGGGAAAACTGTCGCAAGCTATATTTGTGTTCCCTTTTGAAGTTTGTGTTCCCTTTTGAAGTTTTTTCGAATATTAGGCCCACTTGGCCTCTCTTTTTTGATTTCTTTTGGAGTATTATGCTGTCAGCATGAAAACTGGAAAAATCGGGACATTCCACTTTTCATGCGTTTTTAAGATCGCAAATCGGGATTGTCCCGCCAAAATCGGGACGGTTGGCAGGTCTGCATATGTGGAATAATGCCTTTAAAAAGATTCCTCATTTTAACATATTCTTGACTGAAGGGTACAGTGCCACCAGGAAGGAACAGTGCTTATAAAGAGTGTAAGTTGCCCAAACCTCACCTGTTTCACAGTTAGCTCCTGCAAATCCAGCGTTACAAGTACAGCTAAATCCATTGACATGATTGACACACTCTCCTTTGTTCAAACAGGGATCACTGCTGCATTCATTCGTTTCTGTAATTTGAAATAAAATAAAGGCAATACTTCATGCAGCGAGGGCATAGCATGACTAAAGAATGAAACTTACATAACAATCACTTCACTGCAGCTGACGCAGCTTCTTCCAGGACTAGAGGTCAGTTCTTCCAAAAATAGAAGTCAGCAAAAAGCACCCACTTCTTCCATGAAATTCTCAGAAAGGTAGCAAACAACTGAACGTTTAAATGGAAGTTGTTGTGGCTACTTCTTGCTCACCCGAACTTTATCAGTGCATATTTTTTTATGAAAAGGAACTTTATCACTTGTACTTTTCTTTTAACTCCAGAACATGGCATGATTGCCCCTGTAAGTCTAATCTGAGTCCCACAGTACCTCCCTCGATTCCTACAGATAATACACCAAAATCAACAGCTATCATTTCTTTCAAATTCCTGAAGTTAATTAAGCAAATTCCTTTAGCATTAAATAAATTATTTCTCATCCTGAAATGAGAACATGTAAATTTTACTTCATGGAGAATGTTTTTACAACTTTTTTATTTTGTCTAAAAACTATGTGTTTCATGACATGAAAGTTGACAAGTCATTCTGTACAGTTTATTAAAATTGGAATTCTCTAAAACTTACAAGTCAGTGGCCTGGGAAGGCCTACTTACCTCATCTACTCCAGGTGTGAAAAATACTATCTATCACACAATCAATACTCAGTAAAAGTTTGCATGACTGAGGGAACACTATTTTTACTTCACTGTTGCAAAACAGGTATTCCTCCTGATCATAACTGTTTCGTGTAAAACCTAGGAAGTTCAACAACTGCAAAGTAATTAAGGTACAGTATGGAGAAAACTTCTCTAGGATGAGGCTGTGCCAATTGAGAACAGTCTTGTGATGATTTAGAGATAGGCTTTGTCACAGGACTTCGCTTAAACATGCACTAAAGCAGCAGACAGACAGATGGTCTATACTGGAGCCATCTGAACATCTGGCATGAGCACAAGCTTTTCTGACTTGTAACCCATAATCCTCCTGACCTGTTTTCTTCCTCCAACAGAAAGGTTAGGAAGTTCAAAACTTGGCTGGAGGATGCTTCTACAGGAAGAATGTCAGACTGAGTAACAGTTTGCAAATCTTGCAAATCTATAATGCCATACATGTGCAAAGTTGATCTTGTGATATCAACTGTGATACCTGTAACTGTTTCTGAAATGCCCTGACCAGTGAGGTGGCACCTTTTAGAGTATAGCCAAGCACAGAGAGTAATTTCATGTCCATATGTAAAAATCTGCCTTTAAGATGTCAGAGGTCAGCCCCTGGAGGAAACCAATAGGGTTTCTTGACGAGCTTTAAAAGAAGCAGAACCCTGAGCTGGTTCAGATACAGTACAGAGGTGCAATTAAGATCATAGTCACTCAAACCACTCCTAGTTTTGCCATTACTTGATGTATGAGGCCCCACCAGGAGAATGCCTACTTGTAGGCACTGCACCACTTGACTGAGAAGGTATTTGTGGCCAGGTTGCAGAACCCCGTACAAAATAATGAAAGCTTCAATCTATCCAAGGTTCTGTAGTACAGTTCTTGACCAGGAAGAATTCAAACCATCTCTACATGGTGTAGGGAAAGGGTCTAATACCTCCCTGAAACACACAGCAAATCCAAAAATGTAGGAAAATGGTTGCTAAGAAAACCTCTTGCCTGCTCTCAAGCTGTTTCAAAATGTCAAGGCTTTGACTAAAGCTGAGAAAACTTCCTGAACTAATATGAAGCAGCAACATTAAATAAATGTCAAATAGTTTCTATATTTGACTCGTAAAATGTAAGAGCTTCTCGGGTGTGTGAGCCCTTACTTACCTGCTGGGAGGCTGGTTGGGTGTTGTTGGTAAAATTGAATGCCTTTAGTCTGTGTGGCAATTTAAATATAAAGATTCCATTACTAGAACCAGCTATTGTCTTTTCTTTACTAGCATGTAGCAAACTGGAATCCAGTTCCACGACACCTAGGGAAACTGGCCAGAGGCTACTGCTTTCTCAGATGCAAACAATGGTCCTGTATATTGAGAATGCAAACATCCAAGACATGAATACATTCAGTTCATGAGAATTTGCAGCCATGAAATAAACAAGCACAAATGCAGAAACCTCAACTTCAATTGAGGAAGATTCTGGCCTGGTCACCCAAGACCCTGGGCAGAGGATTGTAGGTTATGGGCTTGGATGAGACTGGATACTCATTGAAACCCCAGGAGAAGTCTGCCTGTTTTCAATGTCTCTCTGTCCAAAACAGTCCAAAAGGTGACCAAAGTGTTGAAAGTCCCCCCAAAACTTAGCATCCAAACATACATGACTGACCTAATTCCAAGGAAAAAGAAACGAGGATGAATACGTATTGTGCAGTGAAGTGAAGATAGCACTTCTGTGTCATACAGGCTTTCACTGAAACCTATTCCACTGTAAATGGTATTGTTCAATGTAAAATATTGTGAAATATATGACGTAAGTAGGAGTGAAATATATTGCTGTTATGATACTACAATGCTACTTCTACTAGATTTCAACATGGATGAGCCAGAGCACTATTTCTGAGGATGCCAGTTGTATACAGTACTTCATTAGTACAATTCTAATTCCTATTTCAGTCTGTACACAACTCCCAAAACAGCACTGGCCCCTCTCTAGTTAGTTAGATGAGATTTTATGATACGCCAACACAATTATGTTATATAGTACTGTCAGCTAGATAAAAAGGTAAAGTTCAAATACGGTTTCAAATCCAAGTTAAAGTTCACTTTCAAATATAGTTCAAATATGGTTCATGTCCTCTCCTTTAGTTGCCTCTTACGACAGGTGGGGAATACCGTGGGCATATTCCACAACCCCCAGCCCACAGGGGGCTGACCTTCCTGTAAAATGCTTCAATTTTACAAGCGTATTGTGACCACTGGAAATAGTAGTTGCCATTTGTAAAATGGCAAAGCACAAGAATGTAACAGGATTTCTTTCACACAATGACAAGATACCATTTGCCAATCTCAATTTAAGTTTCTAAATTAAAAGATTAACTCAATCCAAGATTAATTGATGTAATGACTCTACCTCGTTAAAAGTTTCATAAAAAAATGTTTCCATGAATCCTTAGCATATTTCAAAATACCTGAAAGTATTGAAATGTTCCAGAAAATAAGTCTTGTCATTAAGATGCAGTTCTGATGAATATTCAAGAATATCAAAAAATCAAGTTCTTGTATGATAATGAGCTCAAACAAGTACAAATTAATCATCATTCAATGTTCCTCTTAACAACAGCATGTGTTCATCAGGATGGTGCCGGGATTTGCCCAACAGGGGCCAAGCTCCTTGATGGGGGCTTGTAACCAGAAGCCCCGACAAAGGCGGCAGGTTGCCAGCAGGATATGGAATGCACACTTGACAATTTATAGGCTTCTGCTGACAAAAAAATTGAATTAGGGCTTTAATTGAAAACAATTGACAAATTTAGATTTTTATTGAAAATGTGAAAAATTTGTACTTTCATTAAATAAAATTTGAAAAACTTTGACTAACCTTGAAAAAACTGAGGTTTACATTGAAAAATCTGCTCTTCCTAAGAACAAAATTAAGCAGATCTTCAAGGAGACTGTCCATCATCTGTATTTCATATTTTATTGTACACACGCTGGCTCCCTGACAAAATTGGAAAGATTTGATAAGGCTTGCATGGCCACCACCTCCCCCCCCCCTTCCCCCCGGTACCATCCTTGTTGTTCATTCACAAGAGCTTCTACTTCGTCTCAAGTAATTCAGATGGGATGACATGTAGGACTGCCATTCTCAGACCTGCCAACATTTGAAAACTAGAAATAGGAACACAGTGGCACAATTTTGGAAAATCTGCCGGCCTGGGGGTGGGGTATAAGGGGAGGGGGTGTCCCCCTCCCCTTTGGAAATTTTTTGAAGTTTAAATACTCTTAGATTCAAAACGGTGGGATATTTAAGGAATATGTATCAAATTTTTAAACAGGCAAAATTACAAATTTTTTAGGCTGTATTTTAAAAATCTGGATGATTGGTAGGCCTATGTCTGCTGGAATTGTAGCCATGACATGAAAGTTCTTTTAGTCCAAATTCTTGTAGAAGCTGACCACAGTTAACCAGGCTTGCATCATAACAAGGTAACAGAACTCCAGCTCTATCAGCACAATGTGCGCTCAAGCGAATAATGACTTGTGGGGCTTAGTAAGTAGTTCCAGTGGCTACTAGGGCGTGGCCGGATCATATGTCTGGATTGAGCACGGTTGTGAAGATACAACTGGCTGGACTAAAACCACAGAATGTGAAAGTTACTGGCCATCACTAATAAGACTTTCCCGGGCTGTGGGGGACTACTCAGGATTGTATGCTTATGGGCATTTGCATGGCATGGCCTAAACAAAAATGCAAAAGTCAACACACCCCATCACAGTGATAAGTCTAAGGTTTTGTTAGTCTATAAAGCAAGCAAATTGAACTTTGAACTAGTTCCCGGCAGTGCTGATTACATCCCTTTTTGCATTATAAGTGCACAAAATAAAAACTTTCAGATCTTGTTACTTGTTACTGTTAGGCTGGGCAGGCCTAAACTTAAACTTTGTTTAGGCCTTGGCCTATGTGGACGATTCTTGGCGGGGTTTATGCAATGTATTCAGAAAAAAAATCATATAAAAAATTCCCACCTACTTCATAATCTCCTCGACTTTCATAGTTCAAAAGTTAGACCTCAACATAACCATTAAGTTCAGGCCTGGCCTGTAGGCTAGACTGCACACATGTGCTATTTGGCTATCCCGCACTTTCGCTACGTTACCCTTAGTATGATACAGCGAACTACGGTACCGAAAAACGCCTGCAGGCTCGCAGCTTACTGTCCCAAAGTTTAATACTCAAAAACTTCATTGCTGGTCTTCCGTTCAAAATTGAACACTGTCATAAGTATTTGTTCAATCTTAAAATATTATTTTTCATTCTTCTTAATCTCAAACAACAGCATTGCGATTTGTCCCACTGGTTATCAAACAAACATGCACTATGTATTGCATGTATACCATATACGTACGTACCACCGCAGGTGCTACACGGACTTCGCGGTCGGTCCGTAGGCTAGGCACAGCTGTGGTGCTTTGTAAAGCATTAATTACAACGATCGTTACGGATATGTACTGTCAGTGTGCACATATCCTGAGACATTTTAGCATGCACACCGGATGTCGCATACATAATGCTGAAGTCTTGGTCATAGTGTTTACATATATGTACACGTGAAGCCCATAAAAGTTCGATCCACGGAATCATTAATGAGGTGCGTGACATGCATTTTAAATAGTTATGTTGCAAGGATATTTCTAGTACTATTTTGGGGTGGGTGCTAAAAATCGGAACGTTCCGATTTTTTGCTATGTACAGACTCAAAAATCGGAACGGTTCCGATTAAATCGTCATGTAGAATGCAGGTCTGCATTCTAATCGTTCTAACGCAAAAAAAAAAAATTAATAACATTCAGGCTTTAATTGCCAATTAGTTAATTCTTATGACATCATAAACGGTACAAACCTGAGCACTGGAGACCATCCCCATCATATCCAGCCCTGCAAGTGCATGTGAAACTTCCAAAAGTATCTTGACAACTGGCTTGTGGTGAACATGGATAGTAATTAAGATCTGAGCATTCATCAACATCTGAAAATTGTGAAGTGTGAAGAAAAGGACTGATATCAACATTTATTGAAAATACCAATTTAGGGAATATATTGGAACTCCAGGTTCAATTCTTTAAACTATACATCTTATATATGAACACCATAACCCTAATAAGTGAGTGATACTTTTCCTGAAGCTCTTTCATGCTCAGAAACAGTGGGTTTGTCACATGACATCAGTTTGTAGATGTGAATTTACAAAAAAAAAAACCCTCTTGTTTCACAGTTCTGCTACATTCATGCATTTAAAACAACATCAGTATCTTATTCTATCATCATCCTCTTGATAACAAACTTTTGAATTTTACAATTCATAAACACCTTTATTGATTTCCTGCATTCTGATTGGCTGAAAACCATTCGAGACCAGTCTCGAATCGCATTCAAGACTGGCCTTTGCCAGTTAGAATTACTTTTTAAAGGTGAAATGAATATCACTGTTACCACTGCACTGTGCACTATGCTTTGTCCATAATGTGTTACCATAGCAACATAAACCATAACAGGCTGAGTAAGCAAACTGGTTACTGTAAACTAGTATTACACTGTTAAGCCTAGCACCCCTTCAAAAGTATAATGCTCATTTCATCCCATGAATGAATGCTACTAGCAAAATTATATTCATCTTCCTCTTGGAACTGGCAGTGGTATGGCTCTTAAAAAGAGCGTATAACCTTATACGCCATGGGTTTATTTGTTCACGGTCTGCCTGTTACAGATATTCCAATTTCCCAAAGTTGGAGTGGTAAAGAAAAGTGAATTGGTCTCTGTGCTGCTAATGTCAGCATGGGGCCTGTGGTATATATTAACTATCACATGCAAAGCAACGTTAAACACAGGTTTTACTGACAGTGTCAGGTTTAAGGTTTGAACCAATTCTGCTAACAGGCCAGCATGGTCTTTACTACAAGCTAGGCTACTTATGAACTAATGGTACATAGTTTAAGCTAGGCCTAACGTTAGACCTGCATAACCTGTATTAAAAGCTTGAACGCATTTTCAAAATTACCAACACTATAATACTCTTCCAAAGAGGCTAAAGACAGCTTAAATCACCGTCTTAGACATGGATCTTGAACGCAAGTGCGTTAGCTTGTTGTCAAATGTCCGCATGTGGTTGAGTGCTGCACTGCGCACAGTATTGCAGTACACCGTAACTGCACATACAGCACTGTGTATTTACCGTACTGTGAACCTTTCGTAGTGTAGAACGAAAAATTCACTGTAAACAACAGTCAGCTAGAAATTAGTTTCCTTGTTTTAATGCTCAGCCTCATCTCTACAAAGATGAATGATAATTCTGAGATAAACGACTTTATGTTACATTAATCCAATTAAATTTTGTTCGATGAATTGAGATTCCAATCGATATGTAAAGTGAAAATATTTGCGTGGTTGTCCACTTTCTTTTGGCTTGGAAGCCAAGAAACTAAACATGACATCATAATAGAGTCCTTAGTTAGCTGGGAGAATTAAAATGTGATCTGTAAAATTTTGTCGAAAATTCGATGTTTTTGTCGATTCCCAACATTTTAATGTTGAGTGTTTATGAGTGGGGATAAAAGCAAGGTGCCAGGTTTTAAATGTGATTTGAGACCTCTGATGACATCATCACAGAGGCAGCGGACCTTGGCTGTCTCCTCCGTCCGCTCAGCCTTAGCTATGATGACGTCATCGTCGGTCTCGAATCACATTTAAGACCGGGTACCCTCGCATTTATCCCCTAATTCATTGTTTTGAGTAGGTGTATAGAGGTTCTTCACTGATGTAACAAATACATATGACAACAACAAAGTCAGCCATATTGGACACCACACTTATCACGCATGTACCCTGCCTACAAAAGTATTGGTCAAAGCTTCAACCATTTAGTACCTTCTTTTCAAAGAATGTTTCCTTGAAGATGGCACAAGTTTGTTGCATAATCACAAGGAAAATTGCAGGCAATACACTTGTGTTATCGATTTCCAACAAACATGCAACAAAGAAAAAGATGGGTTTCTGGAATTCTTCAGAAGAAATATTGAGCTCTGGAGTCCACATACTGAATTGTCTGGTGCTCAGTTCATATCCAGTGAGTGACTTAGGATATTATGACGTGCCATGAAAAGGACCCTTACAGAAATGCACACTTCTAAATTCCCGGTATACAGTATGGGCCTTTGATCAGGTTTTCAGCAGAACGTTTACACTCATGCAGATTGATAAAAGATTATCACTATGGCAACTGTTGGTACTGCTTTTCTGTGTAGAGGCTGTTCTGGGGGAAGATAATCGGCTTAAGAGAGATAAGAACTGCAGACAGGAAATGAGAGTCACTGGTCAGAAGACTCAAGAAATAAACATTACATGCAAGGCTGCACAATTTCTGTCAAAATCTGTAAGGGGTCTATCTGCTTGACATGGATAGTGTTGTGTATTTGTTCTATGTAATCATCACAAAGCATTTAAACCCAATACATGTAGCCTACATGCAGGCTACTCATACATGTACTCACAAAAGATCCCCAACAGTTAAGTTAAGGAAAAGTTTTTTGAAAAAAAGGAACAAAACATTTAACACTATATGACTGACACTGTGTACAGTGTAGTTTTTGCAGGTGCACTAAGTTTGACGTCCAAAATTGTGGTACAGGTTAAACTAGGTCCATTATGACGTCAGGTACAGAACCTCTATACCAGTGTCGTATTTGAGTCCGTGCTCCATGGTTTGTCGTTTGCTAGCTACGCGTCTACTACGTACGGTATACAATGTGCGATCCCCAAAGCTGCGTTGATTTATTGAGTTGCGGCATAGTTTGTACGTACGGGCAGTGATTGTGACGTCACAGCCATGTGTTATACTAGACTATTGCACGACCGTGTGTTATACTAGACTATTGCACAATGGATAACACACGACCATGATGATAGTGCCGAATCACCCATGGCATGTGACCACCAATCCTCCAATCAAATGTAAAGAAATAAATAAGGTGTTATATAATACTGATTAAGAGCATGCTTTATAACCAGAAAACCCAAAGGCTTAGTGATTCCTTGCTGAAAGGAAATGAAAGTTATCCACCTATCCATCTTTGTGACCTCACATGACCTTTCACCTCTACCAAATATAATGGCATTCTTCCTAGACTGGCTTCAGATTAGGTGCCACCAGGAATATATGGTCATTAATGCCATCATGTCTTTTCAATATTCCCTAACATGTCTCTGAACAGAAAAATTCAGGTTTAGGGGGAAGTAAAATGGCTATTAATTTACATCCAGAAACCTGAGAGTAAAAAATTACCACTAAAATTATTAGCCAAGAAATTCTTCGATCCATATAAAGATTTTATGAATCACATGACTGATGAAGTCAGCAGAGGTCAAAAGGTCACAGACTTTGACCTTGACCTAAATCTTGACTATACCATTTTAGAATGTAATTGTTTAGAGTAAACCTGTTCATATATCCTGTTTTGACCTGAAATGATTTTATTACGTCTTCAGACAATTTTAGGCTACTAATGTTCTAGGGTATCCACTTATGAATGACCAGCATCTTACTAACAAGAAAGCCCCAAAACTTAGATTGCCTAAAGGAAATAAAAGGTATCAATCTTTTGCTTCTTGAGCAATTGCACTTACTAGCAAGTTCCAAGATTTTTCCTGTTTCACCTCCAGTGACCTAGAGTAAACTTTGACCTCTATTAAAAAGAATAGGGTTCATCTTCTGACTATAACACATCCACAAGCAAAGTACGAAAAGTATATACACACTTCCTAACTTGGAATACTGTTTACAAAGGATTTGGTTTTTGACCTCTGGTGACCTCACATGACCTCCAACCTCCACCAAAAACTATCATATTCTTCAGGACTCTTAATATGATAAATTTATACACCAAGTATGAGAAGTATCTACCATTTTTAACTTGAGATACCATGTTTACAAGGGTTTCACATTTTGTCCTCTGGTAAGCTCACATGACTTTTGACCTCTACCAAAAACAACACCAGTCATTTTCTGACTGTAAAGCATGCACATGCTAGGTATGAAAAGAAATGCTTCCTATCTTGAGATATTTGGTTCAAAAAGATTTTTGGTTTGACCTCTGGTGACCTGACATGACCTCTGATCTCCACCAAAAACAACAGGGTTCCTCCTCTCAATATGATAAATCCATATATCAAGTATGGAAAGTATCCATCATTCCTATCTTGAGATATCATGTTAATAAGGAAATAAGTTTTTTTGAAGTTCTATCTTTAGTGAATTTGTATACTACCATGATTTAAAATGTTTCCTCAAATGTGTTGTATAAGTGGTGTGATATAAAGCCCAAAAGCCCTCTTGATCCTAAAGTCACTATATAGTCTTGAATGGTGTGGGTTACCAGAGGATGGGGCATGATGAATTAGAAGAGAATTTTACCAAAATCTCACCTCTTAGGCACCTTGTTCCTGTAAATCCAGCAGCACAAATACACCGATATCCATTGACTTGGTCTTCACATTCTCCTCCATTCAAGCAGGGATTACTCCAACATTCATCAATATCTGTAAATTTATTGTAAATCACATCAGTCATCAAGGAGCTATAATACTTGACTTTATAACAGAAAGAATGAAACTTTAACAAGAGCCCAATGGGCACTGTGGTTCCTCGCTGAATGTAATGAAACTGAGCCAACTACTGAATGAACCAGTATTTCTGTTGATTCACAAAATCTGCTCTGTAGACAATGCACATCTTGTGTTAACACATTCAAGCATAAATAGTTCTGAAGAAATACAGCCTACAGGCACTTCAGGGGATATCAACACAGACAGTATACAGTTACAATTTGTTCTATTCAATTAAGCAATCACAATTCATGCACGCTCAATGGTATCTGATCCAAATGATCAGTGACTTGGTTCTCTTTATAAAACTAACAACCCATAGTAGCATTTAATTAATCAATTCTAATTTCCAATTCCTGCAAGCTCACATGTCCTAATCTAACAGGGGTGTGAGTGAGGTTCTTCAAAAAAAGAGGAAAATAGCTGAAGCTTATCTACCGAAGCATAGCTTGCACAAGGCCTTCCCGAAAGTCCAGGGTGGGAGCTCCCAGAAGGTAAAGGGCAGAGCTCCATGGAAATTTTTTTGAAATATGGAACAATGAGAGTGATATTTCCTGAATATTTTGCACCAGTTTTCTTTGTACAAAAGAAATTATCATTTTTTGCCAGAAAATAAATTATCATATGATCCAACTTAATTGTTAATATGGGCCAAAATGACCATTAGATGACCATTGACCTCCAATTTCTAAACACCTGCCCAAGAAGTTACTAAGTTACTAAATATAGCAACCCAAAACTGTCAAGGGGTCTTCAGGGGACATAGTCTTTTAAACTTATTTATTTTCATAAAATGTCCCAAAAAGGACCCCTAGATGACATTTGACCCCAAATCCCAGATCACCACAGATAACCTGTTATAGGTTCACCTTTGTGCCCAAGTTTTAGTAACATTTGCCACAGCATGTGTCTATGGAGTAAGCCTTGAACTGTTGTATGCTTCATCATAACAGTGGTATATATGGCTAATACAGCCAAATGTAATAAATAAAAGAACCAATAGACAAATAATGATGTCATCCTATCCATAAAAGCCACTAACCATGCATAACACAACTTTTGTGAACAAATACGACAATTTAAGCAACTTGCAACGAATATTATTGAAACATAATACTAGGCCATGTAGCTCTTGGAGGCCGCCTATAACTTGTACAGTAGATCAAACGTAGTTGCATGTGTTGGTTAGGTTGTAATGTGTACATATACGTGACATGTTAGGCAATGGGAAACATGCCATTCCCCTCTGGAGAAAGTTGCCCCGTATAGGAAAACCTTAACATAGAAACTTGCAAATACACTTCAGATTGTTATTTAAGGGTCTTTTACACATGTCATTTACATAATTTGGAGGTTCTTGACCAAATGGGATATTTTGGATTCTTTAGACGATCGATCTTGATTTTGCTGGTCTATGTAATTGAGACATACTGTCTACAGCTCACAGTGTATGGAGAAAGTTGTAGCTTGCTTTCATGATCAAACCATGACTTTTGGGACTAAAATCTCGCACCTGTGGAGTAAAAGTTTTGCGAATGTATATTCACGGATTCCAAAAGCTCTCGTGGCTATATTTTTGCAGCCATCTAAGACTGCTAAGATCAAATTTCCTGATCAAGATTTTTAGGGTTTTAATGTCAAGCCCAGCTAGCTATATGAACTCCCATACAAGCACTTTGCATACAATACTGAAGTAGTGCAGTTTATACAGTACAGTAGGAAAGACCTCCGTTCTGGTATCGCTTTTACCATTGGCGGAAATCTTGAGTTTCAATACACAGTTACTTCTGTCCGATTTTTCAAAAAGGCGGAAAATGAGATCGGGAGAGAAAATGAAAAAAGCGGATTTCCGCTAAAAGGCGGAGATTTCACACCCCTGTAATCTAAGGACAAATGTTGTCTGTCTAGTGAACTTTCACAACAGTCCTCTGCTTTGTGGGCAGAGAATCTTCTGCAATATTAAAAAGTAGTACTTGATGCACGTTTTCATAATGGCAGGATTATGGATTAAAATCATAATACTATAATTTCAATTAAAATTGAGATACTTGGCATCTCTGAAAGATGTCCCACATCTTTCAGTCATTGGGTGAATGTGATCTTAAAGGCAGATTTTCATCACCCCAGACAGTTCCAATTCTCCCAACCTACTTACTTCTAGCCCCTCCCACATCTAACTAAAACTCATCTTTATCCAGACACCATCCTAGTTTATTGCTTCAGGGCATACTAGTGAGCATACAAGTCCTTAATGTGTAATCAGAGCACTCTCAGTGCATGCTGCGTAATATGAGATACTCTGCATTTTTTGAATTTGATGTCAATCAAAGAGCTGTACCTGTTGAGATTTTTGATGTACATAGGGTGAAATTGTAGTTTGGGGTGACGAGTGACTGCCTTTAATGTGCTGGAATGACAGTTTTGTGCTTATATTTTTTGACTTTTGGAATTCTTGGGAATTTGCTTTTTGGCATCTGGTGATTTCAACTCTGACATCCAACAAATCTCATATGGGTTTTCTAGCTGCTAGATTTAATGCAACACCTCAAAGCAAAAATCTATTCAAGCCTCCTACACTGAGATATAGAGTTGAAAAGGTTTGCAGAGTTTGACCTCTAGTGACCCCAGATGACCTTTGGTCTCCACCAAAAATTTTTCCCCACCATAAGGCATCCACTAAGTATGAAATTTATCCAAGCTTTCTACCTTGAGATATTGTGCTAACAACAAGGTTATCAGTTTTTGACCCTTGGTGACCCCAAATGACCTTTGACCTCTACCCAGAACTGTATGGCACAGCTTCTCACTATGGTGGATCTATATACCAAGTATGAAATCTATCCAAGATTTTTTCCTTGAGATATTGCGTTAACAAGGTTTTCAGTATTTGACTCTCAGTGACCCCAAATGACCTTTGACCTCCACCAAAAATGACAGGATTCATCTTCTTACCATAAGTCATCCACATACCAAGTATGAAATCTATCCAAGCTTCCTACCTTGAGATAGTTTTAACAAGTTTTCAGTGTTTGACTGCTGGTGACCCAGATGACCTTTGACCTCCACCAAAAGCTACAGCATTCATCTTCTCCCCATAATGCATCTACATACCAAGTATGAAACTTATCCAAGCTTCCTACCTTGAGATATCGTGCAAACAAGGTTTTCGGTCTTTGACCCCTGGTGACCCCACATGACCTTTGACCTCCACCAAAAACAATAGGGCACACCTTCTCACTATGACAGATCCATATACCAAGTTTCAGTTTAGTCCAACTTTCCCTTGTTGAGTTACAGCGTACCGAAGCAAGTGTCACACACACACACACACACACACACACCCACGCACACACACATGTCGATTTTACATACAATCCGAGGACCTCATTGTTATTTCCTTTGTGTTAACTTCCTTAACCCTAACCTTGACAATAGACTCTCTATTGTTCAAACTTTCGAGGACTTGACAAATCTATTGAATTTCCTTCAGAGGACCTGAAATCCATTGTTCAGGTCCTCAGTCTGATAGGAAGACAAGTTCACACACACGCCAAGCTGACTACATAGGTTCCTTTTGCTAACGCAAGGAACCAAAAAGAATCATTTCATTGCAGTTGAAGCAGCTTCTTCAAGAACTGGTACTCAATAAAAACTGCACTCTTTTGTGGTGAAATTCTGTAGCAAACGAAGTTTAAGTAAAACCATTTCACCAGGCAACTAATACTCTCCACCCCAAAATGTCATCAAAAAGACACACTTCATCACTTGCTTATATTCTTAGCTCAATGACATGGCATGATCACCTCTGTCAAATTTGAGTCCCACAAGATTTCTTTTAATTCAAATCAAGTCCCAGCACATTTCATGGGATTCCTACTAATTATTCAGTCTTATTTACTGCCATTACTTATTTCAAATTCCTGGAGTTTATTATGCATCTTCCTTTGGCATTAATTATTTCTTATCCTTAAATGGCAGCCAATGAGGAAATTTATATCAAGAAAAACTTACTTTCAACTTTTCCTCCGTCTAAATTATGTGTTTCAGGACAGGAAAATTGAAGTCAGTCTGAACTGTTTGTTTAAGATGGAGAATATATTTTTGATATCATATTGCTTACTACTCTGACTGGACTTTAACAAGGACTTGCTAGACGGCTACTTATGGGGATGTCTGTTTTATACTTGGTGAGTACATTTCCAATTCCTGTTTCAGCCTTTGTCCACCCTCTATTAAGCAGCCTTGTCTAGTCTTTAAAAAAAACTTTGTAGTATTTTGTGTAGTATATTGTGATCACTGTTGAAAGAAATTTGACATGAGCAGTACAAGCAAGCACACAACAAAACTGGATTTCTTTCAGCCAAATCTCATTTTAACCCACCCAACCATAGGTTAACTGAGCTACCCCATTTGAAGTTTCATAAACTTTTCTTGAATGACATTATACATGGATACTAGTGTGTCTCCCAACACATGAAAGTGTGCAAATATCACAGAAAAGACATTTTGTTACTGGAACACATGTGTCCTGTAGGCTTGCGTAGATTACCTGACTCTATTTCAGAGTCGTGATTTCTGGCCAGGAGTCAAGAAGCTACTCCATTTTCCTTAAATTGCAATTTGAAATAACTTTCATAGGCTTGGAGCCTGAGACAGCAATCCCAGGATTTTACTAGCCTGCAAAATTGCTCTAATCATGGATCATCAAAAACAATTAAGCTGCAAGATAAAAAGTTGCACATTTTGTTTTGTTAGCTGTGTCAGGTTAATTGTGTAAATGTTTTGGGAAATTTATGGGGATGTTTGAACTGAAGCTGGCACTTAATACTTTGTTTTTTAAGCCCTGCAGCCATTGGAATCACAGCAGACAGGGCCTTAATACTTTGTTTTTTAAGCCCTGCAGCCATTGGAATCACAGCAGACAGGGCCTTCATTAACATTCAGTGACTGAAAGTCAAGATGTAGTTTTAATGGTTAGGGTACATTTTAGGCTAATGATCCACAACTGGGGTACGAGATTTAGCAAAGAGTTGGGTAGGGTACAAATAAGTCAATTTCAGTTTATAAATTTGCGCTCTCAATAGATATGCAATGTTTCTAACTTTTCTTATATTCTATGTGGTTACAATCCTGTGCTCCCTAAATTTTGTCAATCAAGAAGGGGAGATCCCCCAATATTTTGCAGCTCGGGCAGCTGTTGCTAATAGCAACAGACCCTTTTCCAAATAGCAATTACAAAAGATTGTGGGATAAAGCTTTTGTATGCATCATTTTTGTCAATGGCATTTTACTGTCGTCAAAAACGGCGCACACCAAAACTGTATCCCACAATCCTTTGGGATTGATATTTGGAAGAGGGTCTATGGGTGCATCTGTATGTATTCAGGATTAAACATAACGAATTCTATACAGAATGCAGAGCCCCAATGTACCCTTTAACATCCCCTCCCCACTTCCCCCGCAACATAATGACTATACCTGGCACTCAAAACATCCTGTGCACATTCCTGTTTAATTCCAACAATGAATACACACAATTGTCAAGCATCAAAAACATAAAAGTAACAGTTTTCCTTTTTAAAGAGATGGAAACAAAGGAATCAAAATTTTAAGTTTCCTATATATTTTGTTATGACATGTGTTGCTTTAGCTTTTGCTGACTAGCTTCAACAAACTTATGAATCAATTTTACACAGGAAATTCTCAGCAAAACTAAGAGCACTAAAGCATGATGACAAAATGTACTGTTACTGTGGCAAAAAAAGGATTAGTGCACAAAAGTGTAAAAATTGCTGTGGAAATTTTGAAAAATGCTACACAATATGAAAAATGCAGAGTAAAAATGCTTCCTAATATTTCTGAACCAAGTAATTCCCAGTTGTTCCATAAGTAAGCGTTCTCTTCTGCTGCAGAGATGCCAAGTTTTTGAAATGAAAAATAGGGGTCTCGATCCTCCCAACAATGCACCAGATAGTCCCACTCATACGCGCACAAAGCGCTGTGCCGTTCCCAGCCAGGGGTCCAAGGGCCCACTTATGAGTCCTTGGTAGGGCCCAACAGCAAAGCCCTGATGCAGGTCTAGGGGCGAAGCCCCCGAAAGCTCTCGCATTTATGAAAGTTGAAGGGTTCTAAACCTTTGTTCCACCTTTTTATACCACAAAAGAGCAAAATAAAGGTAAGTGTTGAAAGCTACTAGTATGCACAGCAGGTGCACATTGCCAAGACAGGGCTACATATTATAAACACACAACAGCCACTGTGAAATGCCCATGAAGCAGATCTGAACAGCCCTGGGTTGAGGCACACCCCTGCACATACTGTAGGCTGCAGGTACATGTAGTCCCCAGGCCTATATATACACTGAAAATTACAATGGTATGTCACCACTTTTGCAGTAAATGGTTTTAAGAAATTTGAATTCAAATATTGACTTCATTTTGGAAGACTTTGCTTGAATAAGGTTATTCTGGGCATAGCCTTAATGGAACAATAAAACACAAAATTGATCCCACCCTCATTTTACATCTTTATTGGTCAAAGTAGGCCATATTTTCCTAAGCCTAGGCTGCTTCACAGGCCTAACATTTATAGGCATCATCATGAAAGCAAGGCATAGCCTAGGCTAGGCTCATTTATTTTAAACCATATTTGTTGTTTTTTCACATTTCAAAATAAAACATGTAGGCTAGCTTATATTGCATGTGATCCACTTAGGGAAGTCACACAAACTCGTTTCTGCGGAGCCGCGTGGCAGCTGATGTCATCAAGATTCTATGAATATGCCTATTGACGTCACACACCCATTTCCGAAGTTCACCGATGTTTAATAAGCCTTCCGAGGCCTGCCCTTTTGTACCCAGCTTAAAGTCACACAATTGCAGGTCTAGCCCTGAATAGTTCTCCTACAAGACTGCTATTCAAAGAGGGTAACGTCCTGACAAAAGCTCACACACAATACGTCAATAAGTGATAGCCATTCTGCCTCACAAACCTTCGCTAATCCTATAAGCCGATTATTTCTGGACTTGGGGTTTTACTGATGATTTAAATATGTTGATAACTATCCAAAAAACAAAACATGAGCTCCAGCACACGTTTACCGACCGTAGCCTACAATACAGTGCAGCTTAAAATAAATCGGACATTAATTGCGTTATGCGTTAGAGAATTTCCTGCAAATGACGCCGGCAACGCAAATAACGTTAGTTTCGTTAATAAACTCTAAAGTTAACTTGCGCTAGAACCTAAACTGGAAATCTTTTAGCCAAGAAATGATTCCATCGTTAGTTGCGTAAAATTATGGTTTGAGAACAAATGCAGCATCGACACTGGCAACGATCTGTGCATTAGTTTTGTCGATACACTTTAGTTTTGTCGATATACTTTATCCCAACGTTCACTTAACCAGCATGCCGCATTTACGTTCATTTTCATGATAAGCGGGATACAAATAATGAAATCTCCAGACTGGACCGCAATGATAAGCCCCGCTAGTGCGCCGAGACAACTCGTGCAAAGCTTATGTTTTGCAAGTTGTACCAAAGGTACCGATACGGAAAAGCGCGGGAGATGTCGGCGCAGTTGAGCTTGACACAAATTGAGGATTATCGGAAAAAGAGAAATTATTGCATACGTCAAGAAAACATTTTTCGGATCATACCAATTAAAAATTATTTTGGACAATTAGGATTACGACTATTGATATGGCTTCTCCCAATGGCTCAGGCTAGTAGGAAGTGAACTATAGTAGGCCTACTAGGAGCAGCAGCTCTTGTCTAGTTGTGGGATCGTAGCGATAATCTGGGAGGGTGGGGAGTTAAAACCTTGGATACATCACGGCCGTCATGGACTTTCACTGCTTTCAATATTGCGTTTTACTTTTAACAGTGAAGACGTGAGTATGGGTCTAACAATATCCACTGGAAACAACCCCTAGACTTTGTGCTTCGCGCACACCATATTTTTGGAATTATCGATGAAGGTTTAAAATTCAAGTAAACATTTCCACCCATCACCTACCCTGAGTGGGAGGATCCCATACGCTCATGCGTTATGTGATTGCTTCAGGCCACCAAGCCCGTAGCCAGAGGAAGGGCGGGGGCCGGGGCGCAGCGAAAGTTTCGTCCTGAGAAATTTTAAAGAAACCATTTCCTCAGTGCAGTTTAACGTATCTCACCCCCTCCCGCCGAAAAAAATATTTAGTCCGCCTGGAAGCTATCATACCCTTTCCCCTTCCCGTCTTCAGTATCTTGTCTGGCAACCAATTTTCCTAGCCTGTGCAGTTAAAACTAAGAATTGGGTGCGTCTGGCTACGGGCCTGAAAGCCACTTCCTAAGGCAGCAGTCCAGAAAAATGGTCCGACTAGTCCCCAAGCTTTTGAGGCCGCAAATAACTTTTCAAGGGCTCGCCATGGTATGGCCACCATCAAAATATTTCAGACTTTTCCTATTATCCAATGCCAATAAGTGCAGTGAGAACCATGATGACACCAATTAAGACTAAGACAAGACTCTTAAATTATTGATTATGTATAACAACATTCACACATACCCGATGACACTCAGATGTAAAGACCATCAAGTCAACTCAGTCTCACCTTCATAAAAAAAAAAGAAAAAAAATGAAAAAGAAAAAAAAAAAGAAAGCTGCACGCAAATGGCCGTGGGGAGGAAGAGCGATGTCCACTACTGCTAAAGGTATTCGGAAAACATGTAGTACAGGGTGAAATATCGGAAAATTGCAAACTCCAAAATGGCGCCGACCTTCAACAATCCCCAAAAAAATATTCCAGGTCCAAATGAATGACGTCACTTGTGTCTGAAGAGCTCGAGAAGTGACGAAGCCACATGACTTCCAAACAAGGCCACGCAAAAATGGGCGTTGGCCGTTAATGAATGAATGGAACTTACAAACACCGCAGTCTTCTACAAATTGAAAGACTTATACATCTTCCAGCCGATTGGCATTCCCGTAAAATTCAGCACAGTAAGCCAGCTTAAATTTGACATTTTTTGAATTCTCAGGAACTACTCTGGCTACCGACCTCCCGTTTAAATAATTTTGTGTTTTCCCTATTTTCCCATTTGTCTGAAAATGGTTTGCCTAATATTTTTCGTTTCATGTTTTCTACGATTACAGCTGACAGCGGAGACGAAGGGGAGGGGGTGAGGGAGGCTACGGGAGCCTTAGCCCCCGCACTTTTTCTGCCGTGGGCATTTTGGGCTGCCTTAAACTGGGCTGATACGCTTTTATTTTCTTTAACAAATTGGGCCGCTTCGATGATTCAACCCCCACCCCTGCCCCACTTCAAAACTGGACCCATGGTTCCTGGTTATGCAGTTTATATCTTTCTAAGTTTTCAAAAAACTGTTGAAGTCTGTTGGCCTGTTAATGCAGTTTTTATGGTGATGTCGCATAACAAAAACTGCTTGGATTATGATGGAATGGCACATCGTTAAGAAACTTACATCGTTTCACTTTTCCTTTATAAACTTCCGATTCCTCAAAGACATGACCTAGTTTTCAAGATATTGTAATGGTATATCTTACAGGGGCGGATCCAAGGGGGGTTTTAGGGGTTTAAACCCTCCTTTGATTTTCGAGGATTTTTTTCATTTTGTTTAATATATTGTGTATTTTCCCCGATATGATTTGAAGGTTATTTTCAGTTACAATGCAATTAACATGCCATAATAAGTTTGCTAACAGCTTATTTTTCCTTCTCAGTATCGTCCCGAATCTCTCTCATTCAAAATCATTATAGAGTCAGTTGAGTCCTTCAAGAGGAGGTCCAGCTCTATGATTAGTTTACAAAGTTCAACGAGGTCAATGACACACTTGAAGTGATTGTTTTCAGTTCTAGCTGTTCATTACAGAGACACAAACGAATTAGACACACCAGTGGTAGGCTTGATTGTATGCATGGGATTTCTGGTTGTCTCGTCATCTAAGCGGAGCGCGACCATCGTTTGGCGCGGCGTGAACCAAGAAAAATTGACCCTTCTCAGACCTTACCATCTAAACTTAGGCCATCTTCATGTTTCATGTTTTGTATGTTTGCCATTTCCATGGAAACATGACGTTTCTTTGATATTCTACCTTGCTGTACATACAACCATGTAGTCTAGAGGCAAGAAGGAAAATATGCTAAAATACCACCTACAGGTCACTGACACTTCCCATGTGCAAGAAACTCCAGGCAACTAACACCCACTGTTCTGCATGGAATAATGTTTAAACGTGATCTTGGTCATAACGTACTCTTGGATAAAAAAGGAATATATCTTGTATATTAATAGTGGTGACACAATAGTCACAGTGCTCACGTGCTAGAGCTAGGTCCCGGGTTCGAGTCCTGACTCAATCACAGTACCCAAGGCTCTCGAGGAAAAATATGACGTCAAAAGATGCAAAATATTGCACCAGATTGCGTCTAAGGATACCTGGTGGTTGAAAAAATTTTCAAAGGGGAAGGGGCAACCCTTCCCCTTAGACCCCTCCCTCAGGACGGCGGTTAACAAGTGTTGAAAAGTTTCCCCACCTTTGGAGATGGATCCACGCCCATGGTTTTTATACGAATTAAAGAGCCCAGGATATGTGAGGGAAATGCATTTCCTGCAATCTGGGGCGCTTCTGGACCAAAAATTTTCTCTGTACGTTTCGCGCCAACTCATGGTGGCGCTCCGCTCAGATAGTAACTATATCGCAAACCCCCCCTTTAGTCAAAACCTGTATCCGCCCCTGTCTTAGATGGGTCAATTTGTTACAATACAATGCATTGGTAATGGTATTTTTAATATACTAAGTGGCCTCACCCCCCCCCCCCCCCAAAAAAAAAAAATCCAGAGAATCCCTTACTACATTTCTAGGATGTAGGCCTGAACTTCCCTGAAGTGTTGTAATTTGACCGAGTCGACAACTTAAAAGTCACTTCGTACGTTAAATTTCTCTACGTAACCCGAAATCAAAAAACCACGAAGGGGCCTATACTACAGCTTAACAATAGGGAGACTGCTCTATCAAGGCAATATGTTACGTTCTTCAAAATGTAGGCATTGCTTATTAAAGCTCCTTAGCCCTCGCTCGTTGCTGAATATCCTGAACTTTGTAGTATGACGAGAAAACACAAGTGTGACCGAAGTGTTTGTGTATGTATTATTACTCAAAGAATATTGGGAGTAAAGCCTCAAAATTAACTTGGTAACTTGTGGCGCAAAATTGAGAATGGTCCCTAGGCCTAATCCTGACTACGAAAGGTGATATGGATAATATTGCATGTACGCACACGGTATACGGGTAAATGTACAGGAGTTTGAATGCAATGAATATCTATCATTCATCATTGTAGTCATCAATTTCTCATTTCGTCATCAGTCTTGTCGTTACGTCATACGTTGTAACAAATCATAGTTAGTTATTCTTTGGATGGGATGGACTAAAATTGGGACCGAGAGGAGTTACAATGCACCACCGAACGAATCAAAATCAACATACGGGCCCGGCTTAGTTTCGGCTACATGAAGTGTACCGTACGTCGCAAATCAATTTTTGTGCACTGCCACGTACATTTTATGCCACCAGGCTGCAAGCTGTTAGGCCGTTAGTAAAGCAACGGAAGGAAGAGTTTCGCCTGCAGTGAGAAATACTAGACTAATGGTTGTTTGGAACTTTCTTTAAAAACAATCTTCGAGTAAGTTTTATGACAAACATTTGTTTTAACATGCACCTTTACAAGTCACAGGGTCCCTTCCCGAAGTTTAATCTGAAGAAGCTAGTTCATCCGTTTATAAGGCGGCTCAAAAGGCCCACGCCAGAAAATGTGCGGGGGCTAATGCCCCCGTAGTCCCACCGTCTCCGCCGTCACTGTTCACAGGCATAAGATCTTCTCACATGGCTGCAGAAATATTGACAGTATTTCCCTTCCGTGCGACGGGCGTTTCTATTTTGAGAATATATAGGATCGCAAACCCGGTTGCAAAATTAGCGTCGATATTTACAACAATATTCAGAACTTCGTGGACTATTTAAGGGTAAAACCCACAGAGCCTTAGCCAAACGGGATAAAGGTGCGTTCACACCAAAACTGAAATCTGCTGCGTTTTGAGGGTGAGGCTCAGAAATATTTGTCCAGGACAAATAGGGGCAATTTTATTTCCATGAAAATTTGAAAAATAGCCCCATCCGTTCTGAGATAACAAATTTCACGTCCCACCCGCAAAACGCAGCAGACTTCGGTTTTGGTGTGAACGCTCATTAAGACTGACTGATATCCATTTTTTATATTTACAAACCAGTTAGCGTCAAAAAGAAAAGAAAAGGAAGCTGCAATCGACCTAACTTATAGGACCTCGGGAAAATTGGAAGGTTTACTAAATATGCCATCCTTATTGCAGTAATTGTCTGAATAGTTATGGGCTTAACCTGTTTTTATTTCGTTCGGGAATTTCACTTCACATAGTGATAAATTCTTGGTTTGTAAACAAGACCAACCATGGTCACGGTCAAGTTTTCCTTTCAATGTATAGAAGCAGATAATTTAAAAAACAAAGTAACTAACACTGCAAAACATACTTTCATCTAAAAGAGAAAAAATTCTTAAAAGAAATCAAAGAAGGAAAGACAAACGCAAGAATTTATTTTGGTTCAAACAACATGTGAATAGCTGGGAGTTTAACAAAAGAAAAGCAACTGGTCTTCACACTTGAGCGCTCCGTCACCGTAGCTTCGTGTAAACTGTGCTGAATGGGTTTATTTAGACATTTCGAACAAAAGCTGTGACACTGGTCATGACGGAAATTGGGAAGCTGTTTACTGGGCCATTGTGCTCTGAAATCAGATTACTACAAGCTTAGAGGAAGCTGTGCATAATTCGGAAAGTGCTCGGCAGTGCCGAGAAGGACAAGAAAGATAATGAGTCAAGCTCCAGTGAACACGCAAATCCGTCTCCGCGAGGCTCTGCAGCAACGAGTTTGTGTGGCTTCCCTTATCTTCATCAAAATTTTATGCAGCTTTTTAATAACTACACAAGTTGAGGTTCAGCTAGCCCAACATAATGCATACAGAACTCTTGGATTTAATGAAATGGTGTGTTTGTTGTTGGTGTTTGACTTGCGTACACACTACCACTTTTGGCTACATTCACGCCCCTAACTACGCCATTATTACTATGCTGCATCTTCTGAAAACTCAAAATCCCATCCTACACCAGTCTAGGTGGATTTTCTGACTTAGTTTATTAGAGCATGAGTCAGTTAATTGGGCAGCGGTGCATGTCTAATCTCAAACAATAGACTCTGTAGTGATGACTTGCAAGTAGTTCTCACAACTTGTTGATAAGAAAGTTGCGGTCAATAATATCTTGAGAGCTTGTAAGATGATTTCAACGAGTACGCTGTCGCTGTCGAAGGTCTTGATATATTCGTAAGTCGTTGAAATCATCTTACTAGTATGGATTCCCGTCGTGAAAGTCTTTCTACTTATTTTGCGAGCTTGTTTGCTCAAGAGATTAAAGTAATGATAATAACTCTGAGAATAGGTGGAAAGTGCTGCACAGGTGCAGCATATGGCTAATGGCACCTCTAACAACATGTTCAGTTTTAAGTATTAAAGGATTTTAAGTTTCTTCTTTCTGGGGAACTCACCTTGTCCCCACCTCAGACTCACTGTCAGTGGCTATTTTCACTAGGCGACTGTTGATATCCAACTTCATAGTGTCTCTTATGCTACTGAAAGATCCAGCAGTGTGTAATTTACATATGATGTACTAATTGCACAGCTAGCCCAATGGTAAGCTAGAACTACAAGTATAGTGCCAGTATGAGTGTGGTGAACATGGTTAGGCTAGGTTACAAAACCTGCATCAGATGAGACGGCACACTGTGCTAGCTTGCTGTGGTTGCATGTGGTTGCAAGCCTTATTATCTGCAAATATGTATATGTCAGTAAGGCAAGTGAAGTACAGGAGGTCCATTTACACTACAATGTATGTGGGCCCTGTGTTTTCCACAGTGTGCACATATGTCAGTGTAGCATCCCCCATACTGATGTCAGCTTTAACTTGACAAAATATAAGATGGGCACCACTAGTTGTTAATACCATTACAAGAAAGCTTTAATAACAGTGATTCCTTTCCTCTTGGATATAATTTTAGTACAGTGGTTTCCTGTTGATGCAATGTCATAGTGAAGTTACTGTGCTGTATGTAGGAAGTTAAAACTCCATGGGCATAGGCCAAACAGATTCACATTTTCCTGGTTTCTACAGCTTGATCTCTAGTGACCCCAAATGATCTTTGACCTCTACCAAATACTGCAGACACTATGCTCAATATGGAGTACCCAACTGGAAAGTTAAGATTCATATACATTTTCCTTCTAGAGATATCACATTACTAAATTTTTAACACTTTGAACTCTAGTGATCCCAAATGACCTTTGACCTACACCCAAAAACAACATGGATCATCTACTCAAAATGGAATATCCATATATCCATTTGGCAAGTATGAGACCCCTTAAGCTTACACATCTTGCGGTTAAATGCACACAAGCAATATTTACGGTTTTTACAGTTTGACCACTGGTGACCTACACCAAAAACAATAGGGGCCATTTTCTCAACATGGAGTAAATTTACAATCAGGTCCCTGAAGCTTGCCCACCTTAAGATATCTTAACCATGTTAAAGAGCAGTTTTCAAGGTTTTCACTATTTAACCTCAAATGAGTTTTGACCTCCACCAAAGTCGACAGGGATCATCTACTCAATATGGGGTGTCCACATCAAGTATGCACTCCCTTACACTTACGCATCATGAGGTTAAATGTTAACGTGCAGTTAAGGTTTTTACAGTTTGACCTCTGGTGACTACAGGTGACCTTTGACCTACACCCAAACAAAGGGATCATCTTCCCAACATGGAGTATCTACATGCAAATTATGGGCCACTCACGTTTGCCCACCTTGAGATAGTCTTTATAAGCAGTGCCTTAGGTTTTCACTGTTTGACCTCCGGTGACCCAAATGAACTTTGACCTTCACCAAAATCAATGGGGATCATCTTCTCAACACAGAGTATCTACATGCAAAGTATCAGGTCCCTCAGTCTTGCCCACCTTGAGATACTGTCTTTACGAACAGTATTTAGGTTTTCACTATTTGACCGCCGGTGACCCAATAGGGATCATCTACTCAATATGTGCTATCCACATGCCAACTTTGAAATTCACTGAAGTTTCCTGTCTAGAGATATCATGTTTACAAGCAATTAGTCAAGGTTTTTACAGTTTGACTTCTGGTGGCCCCAGATGACGTTTGACCTACAACAAAAACAACAGGAATCATCTTCCCAACATGGAGTATCTACATGCAAAGTATCAGGTCCCTCAATCTTGCCCACCTTTAGATACTGTCTTTACAAGCAGTTTCATAGGTGTTCACTATTTGACCTCTGGTGACCCAAATGAACTTGGACCTTCACTTTAATCAAAGGGATCATCTTCCCTACATGGAGTATCTACATTAAAGCCAAAATTTTTCTGTTTTCTAAATTCAAGATTCCCTTTTGTTAAGTTTGCATTTTCTGTGATCTTCCCGTTTTCCTGCCATTTTCCATGCTTTGTCCGTTTTTCAATAAATAAAGAATTTTTACTATGAATTGTGTACGGTTTGCTGTGGACAGGGTCTCTGTCCTGTGTATGTGGGTACACTTTTCACACTGCTAAGCTGTAGTAGAGTAGTAGTAGAGTCTCGTAATACTACCTACCTAGAATTACTACCTCGGAGGTAGTACTTCCCTCCATGATCCATTGTTCTCCGCTTTGAGTGTTCTAAAACTGAAAGTTCACAACTTCTGCTCACAGTGATAATGTTTTTTCACTGCCAGTCAAAATCACGAATTCCGTGTTCTATTACCGATTCTGTGAATTCTGTCTGTTTTCTGTAACAAGGAAAAATGTTGGCTTTAATCTACATACGAAGTATCAGGTCCCTCAATCTTGCCCACCAAAAACAACAGGAATCATCTTTCCAAAACAGAGTATTTACACGCAAAGTACCAGGTCCCTCAATTTTGATACTGTGTTTACGAGCAGTTTTCCATGTTTTCTCTAATTGACTTCTGGAGACCCCAAATGACCTTTGACCTTCACCAAAATCAGTAGGGATAAACTCAATATGTGCTATCCACATGCAAACTATGACATTCAGTAAAGTTTCCTGTCTGGAGATAACATTTTAAAAGCATTTTTCATGGCTTTTACAGTTTGACCTTTGGTGATCTCAGGTGACCTTTGCCCTCCACAAAAAACAATAGTGACCATCTACTAAATATGATGTATCTACATATCAAGTATGACATCCCTCACAGTTACCCTTCTTAAGATATCGTATGTGTATGCATGTACAGGCAGTCCTGGCATTATATAGTAAATATATAGCCTTCATATAACAGAGACTATATAGGCTTGATTTACTATATAATGCTAAGACTGCCTGTGCATGTACGTAACAACAATCACTGCAGCATCGCATGCTGCAGCATGTTACTCTCACAGTAAAATCCAGTCACGGAATTAAATCATGTATTTGCAGACGGATATGATGTACTGTATGGCCTACATATGAACAACTGTCAAGTGGTCAACTGGCCAGCTGAGTGCATAATTCAACAGAGGGGAGCTGTAGTACAGTAACAAGTTCTGCACGCAAGTGCAGACAACTGACAATTGCAACAGGTGGTCTAGACAACACCACTTGACGAAGAACCACATATCACACATAGTGTACAGACACCATAATCATGCACTAGCTCATAGCTGATTGAAGTATTTTGACTGACTAAAATGGTGACTGCATACTGACCCTTTCTTCAGTTTACCATCCTCCCATATTTTAGTTCAGTGGTCTAGCCACATGCAAACTAACTCTATGGAAGAAACACCTGGAATTGGCTGGTAGGAAGACTGTACGGATGCCTAGTAGGAAGAATACATGATATCGGCTGTACATTGTACTCTCACATCAAGTTTCAAGCAAGTACAATCGACATTTGAACAAAAAGGTTGATTAAAGATACCATCATCAGATTGACTTCCAGCAGCGGGTCGTGAGTAATCTTCTGGACACAGATACCTGTGTACAATCAAATTTTACAATGTGTGTACTAACTAGATGTAGATCGTTATGACATCAATTGATCTGAACGGTCCATCTGGGCTACAGTAGAATGACCTTTAACCTGTTGAGTGCGAATCACGAATATATTCGTCATGGGCGGCCGCGCGGGGGAGAGGTCCTCGCACACCTCCTGACTGCTGCACGCGTGGCTCCAAACTGCAAGCAGTTACCAGAGATGCCTTCCTATATACTGTGGGGTTCTGCGGGGGCGAGCTGTGACGTCACCACTCAGAGTATGCGCAGAGCGGATGGCTGTTTGACTGACAGAACAAGAGGGAGCTCGGCCGGAGCGAGCTGTTCCAGTCAACTGCGTACGTGGCACAGTTTAGTTCCGCACTTAATGGGTTAAAGGGACTGCCAATTTTGACCTCAAATGACTTTCAACCTCCATGAAATTTTAAGACAAATGTATACTGATTAAAAGCATGCTACATGGTACGTTCCAAGTAAAACAAAGTTTTACATTTACACCACTCAGATTATGCGCAGAGCGGATGGCTGTTTGACTGACAGAACAAGAGGGAGCTCGGCCGGAGCGAGCTGTTCCATTCAACTGCGTACGTGGCACAGTTTAGTTCCGCACTTAACGGGTTAAAGGGACTGCCAATTTTGACCTCAAATGACTTTCAACCTCCATGAAATTTTAAGACAAATGTATACTGATTAAAAGCATGCTACATGGTACGTTCCAAGCAAAACAAAGTTTTACATTTACAGATACTGTGTTCAGAAGATTTTGAGACTTTTGACCTTTGAACTCCACCAAAACAATAGGGATTATCTAATCAATAGGAGATGTCAACATGCTATGCATACAATCCCTCAAAGTTTCCCTTCTTGATATATCGTGTTACAAGCAATTTACATGCTTATTTCAGTTTGACTTCTGATGACCCGAAATGACCTTTGGCCTCCACCAAAAACAATATGCAACATCTACTCAATAAGGGCTACCTTCATGCCATGCATGTGGTCTCTCACCATTTGCCTTCTTGAGGTTCTGTGTTTACAAGACAAGTGTCATGTACACACACGCACCTGCACACACACTGCATCACAGTTGCATAGATTCCTCTGCCTATGGCAAGGAATCATAAAGTGGAATTTGGAGGGGATTTTCCAAACAGCAGACTTTGGGGTAACAGTTGTACTAATTCCACCTAAATCAGCATCACTGGCATCTCTGCTGATGGCCCCTGCAATTCTCTACCTACAGTCAGCCACTGAGAAGCCTGTCAAGTGCAAGCCTACTGGTGTATCAGTACTCGCTGAAAGGCTAGTAGTCGATAGTTTATAGCTGCCAAGGTATATGTTCCTGCATAAGTTATGACATCATTGCAAGAGTTGCAAGAGTTCAGACTTGCAACTAACAGGGCCTTGGGTACCCAGCTCCAAAAATATTGGAGATGCCCAACCCTTGTGTCCTGATGAGCATTTGAAAAGAAAGAGTGGGGTGGCAGACTCTCAAAAACCTCAGCAATGTATCCACTGATGAGGTACACGTGGAATAAATTAAACAGTGGTGATGGGTTCTGTCTCTTGAATTCACTGAAAAATTCTTGCATGGTAGAATATCACCCAGCAGTGTATAATTTCACACCTTTTGATATATTTAAATAGCCAATACTCCCCTCCTCAGGTCACTATGTAGTCTTGAGTCCTGTCAATACAAGGATGGGGGGGGGGGGGGCATGGTAAAATACAAGAGAATTTTACCAAAATCTTACCTCTTCCACACCTTGTTCCTGTAAATCCAGCAGCACAAATACACCGATATCGATTGACTTGGTCTTCACATTCTCCTCCATTCAAGCAGGGATTGTTCCTACATTCATCAATATCTGTAAATAATTAATTGTCAATTAAATCAATCATTAAGGGGATATACAACTTCACTTTACCAAAGAGAATGAAACTTAACGATTATCTCACTGCAGTGGAAGCAGTTTCTTCAAGAACTGTAACTCAATAAAACCCACACTTTTTGTATTGAAATTCTCAGAAAGTACTGCAGCATGCAAAAGTTTAGGGAAAACCTGTTTTACCAGGCAACTAATACTAATCACCCAAAAATGATCACAGCTTTGTATGAAAATGAGACACTTCATCACCTGCCTCTTATTCTTAACTCAACAACAAGGCATTATCACCTTTGTCTAATTTAAGTCCCACGGCATCAGTCTTTCAACTCAAGTCCCACAACTGTCTTGGGATTTCACCCAATAATAAGTGTGTCTCAGAACTCATGTAAGTATACAACTGTCAGAGAAAAGAAATGTTCCGTTACTGCAACATACTGTGCAAATTAATACATTTTAAGTCATCTAAAGATTTTAGAAGAAGATCTCTTTAACCCCCAAGTCCAACAAATACTGCAAATGATCAAGGTCTAATCTCTTGTACCTTTCAAAAGAAAGCAAAACATTATTTCAAATGGTTAAAGAGACCAGTTGGTAGGGCTGAAGAAAGGCTTTTAAGTTGAAGAAGGAACTCTGGTGTGTCTATTGAAGTGCTATACCTGGGTCACAGGGAAAGTTAGTGGTGTTGCCTAGAAAAGAGTCCTTCGGAATAGACATGCCATGGCATAGATACCTGTGCAGTCCCTCACAAAAGGCTCATACGGAAGTTGAAAATATTTAATATTGATGACATTTACTCCACATGGATTGGAACATTCTTGTGTGGATGTAGACAACGAATTTTAGCAATGGTGCCGCCTCTGACTGGAAACTTGTTACAAGTGAATTGTGTATCCCACAGATCCATTCTTAGCCCTGTTTTTGTTGTCATTCTAAGTTTACAGACAATCTCCTGCACTTCTTACAAAATGCCAGTATTCCTTATGAAAAAGTAACAAGGAATTACTGTGGTATAAAGCTTTCAAAGGATATTTTCTCTTTGTATGAGTGGTTTCAAATCTGCGTCACATATAGTTACTGGATTTTCATCAATGTGAAGGTAAGACCATGACAATTGAACAAACACCACGAGACTGCTGTAATTACAACCTGTCTGAAGGAACTAACATGGAACAATTGGTCAGTGGAAAAAATCTTAGAGTAACAATAGGCAACAGGTTATCCCTTGATAAATACACAACTGGAAAGGTGAATAAAGTTTGTTCAGTAATTGTCCACTAAATTCTTTACATATCTGGATTTATACACAACATTGGAGCTATTTTCTTCTATTATTGTGTATCCAAAAGTAGACTATGCATATCAATTACGAATATATTATAGAAAAGCTTATCAATTTGCTCAATAATGTCCTAATGGCAAGCTACAAAATTGGTACCTAGACTAAAAGATATGCCTTGCAATTTAAGGCTGGCAGTATTTAGATTTACCTATTTTAATAGTTTTTGCAGGTTATGGGGACATAAGATTGATGTCTACACAATTTTAAGTGACAAATACAGCATGTGGTATCTGACTTGTGCTCCCTTTTGTAACAGAATGTAGATGAAGACAAGAACATCTATTTCTTTGAAAGAAGGTCAATGTCAAACTTTCATAAGAATAGTTTCCCTTAACTAGAAAGCCCAAAGGCTTTGTGATTCCTTGCCAAAAGGAAGAAAAGGTATAAATCTTTACATCTTGATCTATTGCATTTACTAACAATTTCCAAGGTTCTTGCTGTTTCACTTATGGAGACCTTGTGCAACCTTTGACCTCCATCAAAAAAAAAATGGGTTCATTAGGTTCATCTTCTGACCATCACAAATCCAAAAGCAAAGTATGGAAAGAATACACGCTTCCTATGCTGGGATACTGTGTTCAAAAAGGGTTCTGTTTTGACCTCTGGTGACCTGACATGATCTCTGACCTCCACCACCACAACAGGGTTCTTCTTCTCAATATGATAAAGCCATATATCAATTAAGGATGGAAAGTATCCATCATTCCTATCTTGAGATATCGTGTTTACAAGCAACTCCCAAGGTTTTTGAAGAATTACCTTCCCTGACCTCAGAAAACCTTTCACCTACAAAAACAAGAGGGTTCACTTTCTGACTACAATGCATCCACATGCCACATATGGAATGTGTCCATGCTTTCTACCTTGAGATATCATGTTTACAAGGTTTGTGGTTTTGACCTCCGGTGGACTGACATAACCTCTGACCTCCACCAAAAACAATAGGGTTCTTCCTCTCAATATGATAAATCTATTAACTAAATATGAAAAGTATCCATTACTCCTATCTTGAGATATCATCTTTACAAGCAACTCCCAAGGTTTTCTAAGTTTTACTCTCCATGACCTCAGATAATCTTTGACCTCTACCAAAAACAATGGGCTTCATCTTCTGACTAGAATGCATCAACATGCCCAGTATGAAAAGTAACCATGCTTTCTACCTGCAGATATTGTGGTAACAAGGTTTTTGGTTTTTGACCTCTGTTGACTTGACATGACCTCTGACCACCAAAAATGTTAGGGTTCTTCCTCTCACTATGATAAATCTATGTACTAAGCAGTGTTTCCTCTGAGAAATTGTCCATTGAGTCAATATACCCAATGTGAGAAAATTGACCCACTAGAAATTTCAATGCCATGCATTCACACTGCATCAACTTTAGGAACAAATGAAATCCTCTTTTTTTATTTTTTGCCATGAAAATCCGTGAGTCAAATGGACAAGTCATTGTGTCAAAATCATGTCATAGCTGCTAAGCGGAAACACTGGTACTAAGTATAAAAACTATCCATCATTCCTATCTTGAGATAGTGTGTTTACATGCAATTCCCAAGGTCTGTGAAGTTTTACCCTCTGTGACCTCAGATAACCTTTGATCTCTACCAAAAACAACAGGCTTCATCTTCTGACTATACAGATCCACATGCTGAGTACGGAAGGTATCTAAGCTTTCTACCTTGAGAGATCGTGTTTACAAGGTTTTTGATGTGTGACCTCTGTTGACATGACATGACCTCTGACCGCCACCAAATACAATAGGGTTATTCCTATAAATATGATATATCTATATACCAAGTATGAAAAGTATCCATCATTCCTACCTTGAGATATCGTGTTTACAAGCTAAGTGCCACAAACACACATGCATACACACGCACATACTCATTCACACACACACATACAGACATACACTTGCCATCGTGACTACATTGATTCCTTTTGCCTTCAGCAAGGAATCAGAAAAGTCATGGACACCTGTAACAACTTTCTAGAGCAGTGATCGCGCACCAAAGGAGACTTGACAACTACTGGAAAAGCCATCTTTTTCTTAACAGCTATGAGGATACATGACTGATGCCCCACCATCAATACATATGATGAAGAAAGGGAGCTAGATTATAGGCACTTACTGCCTTCTACCAAAAGTCACATCCATGATGTCACTATGAATACAAACCATGTACATACTTTTAACTTCTATTACAATTTAAAAATATTCCATTTAATGAGCCCTTTGAGATATAAGGTGATGTAATGCCCTCGCACCCATGTTACCATGTAGTCTTGCCAAGGTATGGTAACACAGGGAGGGGGCAAGGCTTATAAGAAAGGTTTTTTGCTGAAGTCTCACTTGTTTCACAGTCAGTTCCTGTAAATCCAGCAACACAAGAACACTGATATCCATCGACCATGTTGTCACATGTTCCTCCATTCCTGCACGGACTACTGTTGCATTCGTCTATATCTGTAAAGATTTGTGAAGATTGTCAATAGTGAAGACTTAACCTAATGCAATAAAGAGTGAAACTTTGATCAAAAGCACCACCTCGCTGAAGCAACAGGAGCTTCTTCTACAATTACTACATTATAGGTATAGATAGCACTAGTATTGTACAAAATTACTCTTGCACAGCTGTGCTGCTACCAGGGGTGGGGTTCGGGGTGGCGTGGGGGGGGGGTGGCAGTAAAACCAATAAAGGAAAGAGGGCTGATATATCTTTGGAATGTTTATTCTTTGTGAATGTACTACGTAGTGCAACACATTGAGCAAAGTATTGTAGTATCTTCAGTAGCAACAATGACAGTTGATATTAAGCTGTACGACTTGGCTGGTACTGATCCCTCTCCTAAAATGGTTGACACATGTATGTCAACAACTTCATCATTATATACAAGCTTCTTAATTCCCAGTAACTGTAAGGCCTACCTAAAGTACAGAAAAAAACAGCATACTATGGATTCTATGGAAGTTTTTCACTATGTATCTCAGAAATACTTATTTTCAAACTTTCAGAATGCAAAATATAGGAATTATGGGAATGATGGCCGAGCCCTGTAATGATGAAAAAGCAAGTTTTACAGAAACAACCTCTCTTCTACCAGAAATCCATGCATCTTATGCATCTGTGACTTAAGAACCATTTAGTTTTAATTTCTACTATGATTTCAAATGTTCCATTTTACGAGCTCCTGATAAACTGTATAACATAATACAATGCCCTAGAGCTGCACATGTCACCATATAGTACAAAAAGGTATGGTGACACAGGGAGTGCATGGACAGCTGGTCTATAATTGCAGAAAAGCATTTGCCCAAATCTCACCTGTTTCACAGTTAGTCCCTGTATAACCAGCAGCACAATCACACAGATATCCATTGACCATGTTGTCACACGTTCCTCCATTCCTGCATGGACTACTGTTGCATTCATTAATATCTGAAAATTTTTGTAAATTAAGTCAAAAGTGTAGAGTAAGACTAAATTTATGCAACAGTGAATGAAACTTAAAAAAACACAATGCCGATTCAATCACACTGAAGTTTAAATAGTTGCTCCAACAGTTACTACAGTATAGAGGGATTTCATGTGGACGTCACATGATTGAGATTGCCCAACTGTGAAGGGCAAAACACACCCAGTAAGCATATTTACAGCACAAGCTCACAGCATAACCATAGATACTACTGTGACACAATGTACGCTTGTCCTTCAAAACCAAAGAGAAACCCGATCACATGAATTCGGTGAAACACCTCTATTAAGTAGCACTAGCAGGTTGTCTTGCAACTACTAAAATCTTGATGTCAAGCAACTACAGTTCTCTGAATGACATCATACTTTTTGATTCCTTGTCAAAGGCAAAAGGAATCTGTGCAATGATGATGGTGTGTGTTGTGATGCTAGTAGCTTGTAAAAATATCTCAAGATTGGAAGCATGGATACTTTTGATGCTTGGTGTATGGATTTATCATAATGAGAGGAAGAACCAAAACCTTGTAAACACAACATCTCAAGATAGGAATGATGCATACTTTTTATACGTGGTAATATATCTTATTACGAGGAAGAATGTTATAATTTTTAGTGGTGGTCAGAGAACATCAGAGATCATGTTAGGTCACCAGAGGTCATAAACCAAATCCTTTTCAACACTTCATATCAATGTATTTAGTTTTCAGGCAGATGGCAGTGCCATTGCTATGAAAAAAATTGCCATAGCTCTACTCATGATGTAGTAGACAACAAATCTCTTTGTGTTTACTTTCTAATCCAGCTTAGTTCTTAAACAAATCTAAAGAGCAAGATAACTGAATGATTATTAGGTGACCTTCAATATGCAAACCTCACTTAAAAGGAAGTTTTGGTGAGCTATCTCTATTCAGATAACAACCCCCTGGTTTCTCTACATGAATATACAACTGAAGAATCAAGTTTCAAAAACATTATGAAAACCTTGTGGAAAGCCTTGTTGTGTTTGCCACCAAATTGCTGAATGCCTTTCATGATGAGCCCTGACTGGTACCATTCCACAGTCAGGACTATGTATGACTCTAAGGGTGAAGCCAATTTTATTACTTTTTTGAAGCTCTGATCTAAAATAAACCATGGCACTTTACTTTTGAAATTCAGAATCATGGGTACAAACACCACCATACACTATTCGACAGCCTTACAGACACACACAGATAGACTGAAACAGGCAGACAGACAGGCAGGTGGATGAAGAGAGGAATGGATGAACATAAAATTAACAAGAGGTACTTATAATATATGAACACTTGTGGTACAGACCTGTACACATGGAACCATCTTCAATGTATCCAGTGGGGCATGTACATGAGATAACGCCCATATCATTAACACATGAGGCTGAAAAAAAAAAAACATGTGAGTATATATATAAAGAATGCATTCATCAACAACTGGAAAAGATAAAGATCAAAGGATTATATTTGCTGTACAGAAATGTTACTGTTTCACACAAATTGGTTGAAATCAATTTCAGTAATTGGATCAGTCCTATATTCACCTTAAATCCAGGACAAAAAGGTATACACCATACTTTAAAAGTGACCAGGGTAAACAAGCTCAAAACCATTTCAATCTGGTTGGTATTTCATTGAAATATGATGTACAATAAAATACAACACTTCATTTTCCTTTTAATTCTCACATTATCCTGCCCCCTCATTGGTTGACAGACATGAATTTTGATCCGACCATAGAGAGTGTGTGTATTAGCTACAAACAGGGATTTACCACTCTGAGTGACACTGCCAACTCTGAATGATGCAAAATGAACTGCAACCTTACATTGCTGAACACACAAATAGCCTCTACAGTAATTAGGAATGACTATGAACATCTAAAAAGAATCTCTCTCATCATTTGTTTTATATGAGAACATCCATTGAGTTAACCTTTGAGAAAATGACCCCACAAAATGATCCTCAAATAGCAAGTTTGACCTCAAATGCCTGACTGTCCTATATGAATCCTTTTCATTACAAAAACACTCTGTTACTGACTTTGTGGCAGTATTTTCTTGTTTATTCATAAAATGACCCCCAGATGACCTTTGACCTCAAATTCCTGAAAACCAATGATAGCCTACTACTGGGCCATACATCATTACAGCCAAGTTTCATCAACCTGAAAGAGTCTGTCCAAGAACTGCATAAGTTCTTGGCCAAGGAAACTTTGACACAAATTGTTGACTGAGTGACGTCAGGCAGGGTTCAAATTAAGAAATCACTCACCAGGGGCCATTTTTAAAACCAGAAAGCTAAAACGATTTGTGATTCCTTGCCAATGAAATATAAGTCTATTACTGTGTTTTCAAATTCACAGTGTTTCATAAATTACTGTCTTTAAAATTTTGGCACAGAATGTTGAGGATCCCTTGGAATAGATCAAACACATTAATACCATATAAATAACCATTTGACCTCCAACGACCTCAAATGAATTTTGATCTTCACTTAATATGGGCCATCCACATGTCAAGTAGGCCTATACGATTCATCAACACTTCTCTGCTCAAGATAAAGTGTGTACAGTGTTTACAAAGTTTCAACCTTCTGACCTCTGGTGACCCCAAATGACTTCAGACCCCCACCAAAACAAGACAGGGATCATTTAATCAATACGGACCATTCACATGGCATGTATGACATTCACCAAAGTTACTCTACTTGAGATGCCATGTTTACAAGGTTTTAACCTTTTGACCTCTGGTGACCCCAAATGACCTCTGACCTCCACCAAAGATGATGAGGATCACTTACTCAATATGGATCATCCACATGCTGAGTATGAGATTCATCAAAGTTCCTATGCTTGAAATATGTTAACAAGATTTTGACCTTTTGACCTCTGGTGACCTCAATGAACCTTGGCCTTGATAGGGATCATCTACTTAATTTGGGTCACCTACATACCAAGTATGAGATCTCTTAAAGTTCCCCTGCATGAGATAGTGTTTACAAGTTTTAACCATTTGACCTCTGGTGACACTAAATGACCTTTACTCCCACCTAAAAATGATGAGGATCATTTGCTCAAAATGGACCATCCAGATGCTAAGTATGAGATTCATCAAACTTCCCCTGTTTGAAATATGTTAACAAGATTTTAACAGTTTTGACCACTGGTGACCCCAAATGACCTCTGACCTTTACCAAGAAAACAATAAGGATCATCTACTCAATAAGGAGTATTGACATGCCACATATGAGATCCCTTGCGGTATTAACCCTTCTTGAGTGATCCCAAATGACCTCAGACCCCTACCAAAAACAAAAGGGATCATCTAATCAATATGGGCCATTCACATGTCAAGTACGAGATTCATCGAAGTTACTTGCTTGAGATATCATGTATACAAGGTTTTCAACTTTTGACCTCTGGTGACCCCAAATGACCTTTGACCTCCACCAAAAATGATGAGGATCATTACTCAATATGGGCCATCCACATGCTGAGTATGAGATTCATCAAATTTCCTGTGCTTGAAATATGCTAACAAGATTTTAACCCTTTTGACCTCTGGTGATCCCAAATGACCTTTGACCTCTACCAAAAACAATAGGGATCATCTTTCTAATATGGGCCATGCACATGTCATGTCATGTCTTTTTTATTGCTTTTCAGCAGTTATAGAGACTCAAAATGTGGAATTATCTTAGATCATGCACAACAAACTGGAACACATCGTGAAAGCCTGCATGTATGCATACCTTGCATGATTAGGACAGCACCATGCAATAGCATGTCCTTAACTGTGAAGTACATGATCGTGAGAGCTACTTTTCATTCCTTTTAGATGACTCCTTGATTCATTCCTCTTTACAAGTACCCAAACAACACCCGAATCAAATACTTATAAACATGAAAGTGTAGAATATTTCGGCCTAACATGAGGTTTAATATATTACAGATTAGCCTTTTTCCGTAAATTTCTCACGTTAATTTTCACCCCGCATAAATCACGATCCCGCACTGGCTCCATTGCACGTAGAGCAACCTAACACCAAGCCATGCACAGACCAAATCTGCAACTGCCCCTCAATCAGTGCTACTTTTAAACACGAGACTAGACTAGGCTTAAAAAATCTTCATATGTAAATGTGTTAGGATAGTGAAGCAGCAAAAGCAAGTAAATCTGAAGGAAAAAGTATCGTACAAGAAAATTACTGAAGAAAATTTTCTGAAACTATTAAATAGGGCTTATTTAAGAGTATTTTACACATGCTTCTAAATGCAAACACATTAAATTGGACAGGGTTACCCTGCCTACATAGTACAGTATCTTGCACTGAAATTTTAAATGACTTGGAGGGATCGTAGGCTCAGATTTTGGACAACATTGTCAAGGTTTAAGAAGCCTTAAAACCTGCTTATTATCTTCAGCTTTAAAAGATACTACATAAATGTTGCTGCTGACATCGCTCCATTTTATTAGCTGTATCAGGATTAAGGTGTGACAAGCTTGAAACATTTTTGGGGATCTCATTCCTTGACTAAAGGCTCACGAGGAGCTGCAAATCGTCAGCTAATGTGATTGGTTGTAAAGGACACAGGGCTTTGATTCATAAATTAATTCCCATTGATTTCTTTTAAAAAGGTAGCAGATCGTCAATCTTTGAGGTGAGGAAGTGTGAAATGTGTGGCAGGATAAAATTTTGAAACGGGAGTAATTTAAATCACGATTGGTTATAGACCAGTGTTTTTCAACCAGTTTTTCCATTATGTGAAAATTTCGCAACGGAATCCAACCAGAACTGGTTTGATCCAGTTTTAAAATTAAAACCGGCAGTGACCAGCCCTCCTTACTGTCACTTGTTGGCGAATAGTATTTACTTCTTGCAGAGCTTTCAGGGCCGCTGAGCCAATTTTGAAGTGGGGGCTAATCTGAAATGGCCCTGTATATGATTAAGAAAAAAAGTTAAAGGTGGTCCCAAATACCCACAGCAGAAAAAGTGCAGGGACTAAAGCCCCCTAGTCTTTGTGGTCCCTGGCTTTCCAAACACATTGCTAAGCATAGGAGGGATGACATGTAGCCTAGATCTTTTCTTGTCCAAATGACTCATATTAAGATGTAATAGTTTCATTTTATTACGTTACCATATTTATTAGTATTGTTATGTGGAACAGAAAGATGTCTCTACATTAATCCAAACCCCAAAGTCTCTGGAACCTCATGCAGCCACTCTCAATTATAGATGAATTCCAAGCCATGAGAGAAGAAACATTAGTACTGCATACACAATGCTCATGCCATACCCCCATCAACTTTAAGGTAAAGGCTATATTGCCTACTCAACACTTGCCTACTCCAACCCCTTTTTTAAAAGGTATTAATTTTGAAAAAAAAAAAAAAAAATCAGAACGATAGGTTAGAGGGAGCATTCCAAACAATTTGGGAGAACCTTCATGTTTCATTCACAATATTAACATATTTCTGAATATCCTTTTCAAATGCTTATAATTTTTTAACATTCCAGGGCTTTACTTGGGCTTTGCCCCTGGATCCCAACAGGGTGGGCCCTGGCCTGAATGCCTGCGTTTCCTTCCCTTGACTTCAATTCTGGACTTGAAAATACACTTATCTTAATATGTACATATGGCAGGGATAAGGGTAGGGAGTGATATCTTACAAGACATACACTGTGGGAACCATGAAGAGAGGAACTGATAAAATAGAGGAAATATGTCTGATGATCATATATTTTTCATACCAAACAAAATCAGATAAATTGTTGAAAGCTACTCATTCTTCATGCACCAAGCACAGGATAGCTTTCCTTGGCTGGAACTTTTACAAATCATGGCCTCCTAGGTTCGTGGCTAACATGATTGTTGTAATTGCTGACTTATCCAGCTATCAGTTGATAAGTAAATCTCCTTAGAGGCTGGATGAATAAACTTCAGACATGAATAGATAAACAGGTCGCTGACCATTTTGGTAAGGGAACAATTTTTCCTCATGGCACATTTGAAGGTTGGCAGAGCTGTGCTACACAGTGCACTAAAAGCAAGCTGTCACCACAATTTTATGCATTGGGCATCCTTACACTGCATAAGTGTGGTGACTTACAAAAAGAACACAAGCCATTAACTGCAGCAGTAAGGTCAGTGTCTGTGGATTTGGTAGTATGTCTACAGGTACAGTACCACCAATAAGGCACTGTCTACCCTATATCACTTACACATGCAGAATTTAAAGCAACAATGACACATGATGAAAGACGAATATGGCTCTGTGGGGGGAGGGGGGTAAATCCAAGAATGGGCATGCCCAGATACTTTTCTTTACTGCTGCAGTCAATTGCATGTCTGGGCTAATATTTTTAAGGACACTGGGCACTGTTTTATCCAGATTCAGATTCTTCCAGGCACTATTTGGTCCATGTATACAGCAGGGACACTGGTACTTAATTGGCAAGACTGTGCTAAACAACAGTGTACTAGAAGCAAGCTGTTGCCAGTTTATGCATTGAACATTCTCATACTGTGTTGTAACTTACTAGAAGAACAAGGGACGATATTTTGAGACTGTTGGGCACTGCTTTCTCAAAAAAAAAAAAAAAAAACAGTGGGGGCACATTAAAAAGTTTTTGGTAAGGATCCCCACACAGTATACCCATACTCTTCCCCTCTATGATGTATGTTCACATCTATGATTGAGAGTGGCATCAGGTTCCAGCAACTTCATTGGGTGACAGGTCTTGAGATTCAGAAGTATGTAGTGTTTTCTCCTTACAGTAATATATCTTCAAAACTACACTAATGTGATAAGTTTGAACAAGCTACAGTAAGATGGTATTCTGCAGATATTATTCCCATGCTAAGCAACATGTATCAAAATGAATAAAACATAATTAATATGCACTTTGGAGCAAAAATTTTTATTAGCTGCAAGGCCCTGTAGCTTTATGTAAGGGGTTTACTTCTGTATAAATGCATCATTCAGGATAGGTTCTTAGTGTACATATAAATTAAACATTAGGCAACAGTTGAAGAGTCAATCTCCCAAAGGAAGTCCTCCCACAGAGAAAAGGCTTTGACCTGTAAGCTGCCAGTATATCATGGATTGTTATTGAAGGGATTGACAGGTCTTTTGCACATGTCAGCCTTATGTTTTTGGCATTCGTAACCTTTGGGTTATTCTGAATTCTTCTGACAATCCGACCTAGGAGACTTCATTGGTACAACAGTACAAGCTACTACAGTACAAAGTGTATGCAAAGAGCAGTAGCCTATAGTTTACTTGTACATTCAAACCAAGAAAGTCAGGACTGAAATATCTTCCCTTTGCAATTCAAAAGATGCTAATAACTGTCAGTGAAAGAATAATGATGGTTTACACAGTAAAACCCTGTTTTTCCTAACTGGCCAAGTAATTTTACGAGACTTATATTCAACACCATTAAGGTTAAAGGCTGCCAACTGCTGCATATTCCATTCAAGTTTCTGCGGTACAAAAATATACAACTGAAGAAACAAGTTTCAAAAACACTTGTGAAACCCTTCTGGAAAGCCTCGTGTGTGCCAACAAGTTGCTGAACACCTTTACTTGATGAGTCCTGACTGGTACCTTTCCACAGTCAAGACTACGTATAACTCTACATTAGGGGGGAAGCCAATTTTATTCCTTTGTTGAAGCTCTGAACTAAAATAAACCATGGAACTACTTTTGAAATGGAAATTCATGAGTACGTACACCACCATATCCTAAAACTGGCACACTTTTCTAATGACTTTCTCGTTTAGTTAGATCTCTAATAATTTTCGTTTAGTTAGATCTCTAATAATTTTAATGGCAATCAATCTCACCCCAGACAACATAACTACCTACTACATTTACTTCTAGCCCCTTTCCAGTTGATATATATAAAAGAAATAAATAAAAAATAAAAAAAAAAATATATAAAAAAATAGAAAATATCAAATATCAAAAAAAAAAGAAATATCTGTGGCAGACAAAGCTGCAGCAACGTGGGCTGATTTTAAACTGCTAAGGGCCATATACTCACTTTTTTTCCAGCATGAGCTGTCTGCTTCACATGAAGCTACACTACTGACTGCAAAAGTCATCACTGCACTAATCACAACAATGCTTAAGTCTGAATTTATGTTAATCAAAGTGTAGTCACCAATTGTTCATAGAGATACTGGGATTAGCCTAAACATGTTTGTGGTAATGCATTATCCCCCATAATTACACGACCTACATTATATTTAAAAGTTTTAACATTTATATCTCTCATTACTGCTCCTTCTGAGAGCTTGCCTGTATGTTTGTATTTGTACAGAAATACCCAATGCACATCCCCTAGAGAATTTGCTCCCTTGAATGCAGTACAAGTCTGCTTCAAGATTTGATGATCAACATTTCTGCAGTTAAAACACTTCATACAGCACTCCCACTTTGACATCAATCAAAAAAAAAAAAAAAATTTGCCAATTGAATCCTACAATTATACAAATGCAGTTGCTCAAACCAATCCCTGTTGAAGTCAGTCAACCCTTTCTTTTCTAATTGATTTATTGAACAGCTCTTCTCCTGGTTGAAGCAATTAATTGATTACTGTTATGAATTCATCCCTGTCATTTATTATATTGTCAAAACACAGCTATTGCAAATCTTTCCACGTTTTGACACAAGATCAACTGATAAATAACATTTGTAGAGTTAGTGCAACATTGTGAGAAAACCATCTGTGCATATGCCATATTTTCTGACAAACTGCTTTTAGTGATATTTTTGATAGGTCAAGCATAATTTAAACAGCAGATGTGTAGTGACAGTGGTCAAGTAATCCCACGTTAGGTTTGGAATGGCATTAATTGAATTTTCGAAGAGCAACCATGACTACTGGTGATTTTTTACAACTATTAGCACTAGACCCTGTACAAAAATCAGCATTAAAAGAAACTTTGAAAACAGCTAGTAGAATCAGTTCAGGTTTGGTAGGTATATTACTGACACTTTTACTGAAAAAAAAAAAAAAACACCCAGCTAGCAATGGGCAGGTTCAAAAAAAGTAATGTCATTCAGAACACTATGGTTTCATAATGTCAGAAGTTCTATTCCATCATCACCCAAACCAAATGTGCTTCTCTTCAGTGGAAAGATTCACTCGACCACATGGATGCACACACAAATTACACACAACAGATGGGCTGGCTTTTGAAATGACAATAAACTGGACTGCATATCTAAAGACTAATGAAGATTATCATGGAAAGTTTGCTTACTTGGAATGCAAAATAATGGAAGTCCACTCCATTCTGAGTAAGTGTAGCATGTCCTAGAAGAGTCACCAGACAATCTCTCAAATCCATCTTCACAGGCATAGCTACATACACTACCGTGTTCATAACTGCTGGTGCAAGATACTTCTTGACCATTTATGACTGTAGGAGGTGGGCAAGAATCTGAGAAAAAATGCAAAAACAACTTGGTTTTCTTGTGAGTACACAGACTTTTAAACATGAATATAATCTTAACAGAGGACTGTCCTATAAAGCAGTCCCCCTAAGGCCTATGATTCCAAAGTTGACAAAGCAGACAACCCACCAATGCTATAGCCCATTGGTCATACAGGATGCATGTACTGTGCATCTCACAGGTAATACAGCCCACTGATCCTACACAGCTCATTACAGTCCTATAATAATAATACAAAAACAGAATCCCATGGCTAACAGGGTATATAAATCCCATGAAGTGCAGGCCAAACAGGCCTTGTTACCAATTTCCTGCATATACTGCAGGGCCAAATGGTTTTATGGCTGAAGGACCATGTGAGGCATAGGACTAAAGGGCTGCTTTGGGATTTCAAAAACGTCAGGTACATAAATGTTGACTAAAAACACTTTTATTTGCTTTATCAATGTTTCACAAAATTTTGTAAAATTTGTCAATATTGTGGAAAATGGTTGAAACTAACTACATCAAAGGGGCTTAGACCACCTAGGACTTCAACCAAAATAAAAAATTGTGGTGTAACAAATAGTGAAACTATCATTTCATATTCCCCAGCACTCACCCACACTTCCATCTGAAAAAGGAATATATACTGAAATGCTGCAGGCCATTGTTCTCTTTTGTGTCTTTAAAGCCTTATGATTAGAGAGATTGGCTACAGAAAAACCTACATAAAATTCTTGTAACCTGTTGTATGATTGAGAACTAAAAGTTTAAAATGGCTGAAACAATTTGCAATCAGACCACTATGGGGCCTTATCCAAATTCCCTTATGCATCTTTCCCTGTACTCAAGGCAAAGAACACATCAAACTATGGTAAGGTGTTTTTCCACGTTTTTCAGAGTCAGGGTACGCGATAGCCATATCACATCTCAGTTTTGCGATGCAAATGAGCACAGTAATGATACAAAAATTGAAAAAATAACTGTTAATTGCTATACAACATAAAAATGCACAGCAGTTTTGTTATGCAAAACAAAATCCTTAACACAGACAGGCTTTCTACTGCTCTGCAAGCATATTGTAGGGGGAAATATAGGGATTTTCATCACAAAATAGGGGTTTATAGGGATGTTTTGTAGGTCAAATATAGCATTTTATAAGGCTTTCGTGTGAATATTTGACACAACTGGCACAGTAAATCAAGCAAAAACCAGGCCTATATGGGCTATAGGTCCTTGTTTACAGAACTCACAACTGTAGATCTGACTGTAAACTCCAGTGGCACCGGCAGGGGGGGGGGGCCCAAAGGGGGAGGGCGTGCCCCCCCAATCAATTTCAGAAAATTTTTTTGAAAATTTTAAAATGATCCCCAAAGGCATTTAAGCTATAGGCCTAGATTTCTGTATGGGGTAGGGTGAGGTGTGTTTTCAACCAAGTGATGGATCTATTGTAACCATTTTCCATCACAAATGGTTCTCAAACTATCAGAATTATTCCAAATCCTTCGCAAACTTTCAAAATTTTCGGGCGCTCCGCGCGCTTCAAACCTTACCTCAATATTGTTCTAATTATCAATAATTTCCGGTAGCAACTCCCACAGAAGCACAGCAACAGAAGCTGAAAGCTGTTTACGAATTCTCAGGTAAACTCGGACTGGTTTTGTGATTGGAAAATAAGTTTGTTGGGGAATTGAAAGTGTCTCGATACAGAGCATAAATGCAGGTTTTGTCATGGTTATCTTATTTAATGAAAAATTTCGGCGCGCTTCGCGAGCATTTATCACTGTTTTCACTCCAACTCATGACCATCATTAAGGTTAAAACACATGCAACTATTCTGATCACAACACTTTTCCGAAAACAGAAGTACATCCCCAACATCTGTAGGGCCTATGGGATCTTTCAGTCTAATTTGTAGGATGATGTGGAAGGTTGAAAGTGCGTATTTGCCGTTATACATTTTTCAAATTTTTTTTTACCACGCGCTTCGCGCTCAGCCTCTACCTGTATAGATGGTGATTTTTAATACACTTACGACGAAAAAAATATTCTGAAACGCACCTTTTAGTCCTTAACCGGTCTAATACCACTTCCCTGCACCTATACTCTCTCTCATTCCCCATTGATGGAAGATGTTCCTCTGGATTTTCTTTCAAACTTAGTAAAATACCATTGTTGTAACGTGCTTGGCATTATACTCTATTGTATCATTTGGATGTCAGGTAATATCATATCAGTGCCACATTTTATATAATTAATCCAGAGCTTCCAGGAGGCACTATACAGGTGTCTGTCAGTATTAGATACCCTTTTACAATGCACAATGAGACAAAGGAAAATTTTCGTAATAGTCCAAGAATGTTTCTGTGGACTCCACCCATGTATTTTGTTGAAAAACTTTCCCCGAATAGAAGGCATTAAAGCCTAGCCAAAAAGGGGGCTTGGGGAGGTTTGCTGACAACATACCCTTCTCTAAGACAACACACTCCTCTTTCACCTAACCAAAAATTAGAATTCACTAAATTATGGATATTTTCCAGCCATGTATGATCAGTTCCAAAAATATCCTAAAGATAACACCATTTTGCATTTAAAGCAACTTTAAATTACCAAAATTTCTCAAAGGGGGGACACCCCTCCCCTTAGACCCCTCCCCCAGGATGATACCTTTATGTAGTGACAAAAAGGATTCCACACTGCTGTATACCATCGCAGGGACGCACTCTCTCTTCTTTCTCCTAACCAAAAATTAGAATTCACTAAATAAGGATATTTTCCAATCATATAAGATCACTTCTAAAAATACTCCAAAGATAGCACCATTTTGCATCTAGGCAACCTTAAATTAACAAAAATTTCTCTAAGGGGAGGGGGACACCCCCTCCCCCTAGAACCCTCCCCCAGGACGGCACCTTTATGTAGTGCCAAAAAAGACTCCACATTGCTGTGTACAATCGCAGGGACGCACAAAAATGGTACAATTTTAGCAGACTTGGGGGGAAACTGAGGTGGCATTGTGACATCATCTGTTATGCCCCCCAATCACCAAACCCTGGCGGCGCCACTGGTAGACTCAAAAGCTATATGGGTCTTTCTCTAAATTAGGGTATGAGTAGAAGGACATGAGGTCAAAATTTAACCAGAATGCAAAAATACATTGAGGCTTCGATGATACATGTTCTATTCCAAATAATGCCATGATGTCCCATATCTTTCAGCCACTGGTCAAGTGTTATCTTAACATGTTGGGAAAATAATTTTAGGTTCATATTTGATCTTGGGAATTCTTGGGAAAATCTGCATTTTGACTTCTGGTGAACCCATGAGACGATTTTGGGAATTCTTAAAATTTTGCTTTTTGACCCCTGTGACCCCAGATGACCTTTGACTTCCACCAAAAACGAAAGCATTCATATTTTCACTACAACGCATCCACATACTGAGTATGAAATCTATCCAAGCTTCCTACCTGGCAATATCGTGTTAACAAGGTTTGTAGTGTTTGACCCCAGTGACCTCAGATGAGCTCTGACCTCCACCAAAAAGTGATAGGGTTCATCTTCTTACCAAAATGCATCCACATACTGGGTATGAAATCTATCCAAGCTTCCTATCTTGAGGTATCATGTTAACAAGGCTTTAAGGGTTTGACCCCCAGTAACCCTAGATGACCTTTGACCTCCACCAAAAACAATAGGGTTCTTCCTCTTACCATAACACATCTACACACTACATATAAAATTCATCTAAGCTTCCTACCTTGAGATATCGTGCACACAAGGTTTTCAGGTTTGATCCCCGGCGACCACAGATGACCTTTGACCTCCACCAAAAACGATACGGTTCTTCCTCTTACCATAACACATCTACTCACTAAGTATGAAATTCATCCTAGCTTCCTACCTTGAGATAGCGTGCACACAAGGTTTTCAGGTTTTGACCCCCGGTGACCCCAGATGACCTTTGACCTCCACCAAAAACAATAGGGTTCTTCCTCTTACCATAACACATCTACACACTAAGTATGAAAATCATCCAAGCTTCCTACCTTGAGATATTGTGCACACAAGGTTTTCAGGTTTTGACCCCCAGTTGGCCCCAGATGACCTTTGACCCCCACCAAAAACGATAGCGTTCTTCCACTTACCATAACACATCTACACACTAAGTATAAAATTCATCCAAGCTTCCTACCTTGAGATATCATGCACACAAGGTTTTCAGGTTTTGACCCCCGGTGACCCCAGACGACCTTTCACCCCCACCAAAAACGATAGGGTTCTTCCTCTTAATATGGGGCATCTATGTACCAAGTTTGAAAACTGTCAGAGTTTCTCTTCTTGAGATACCATGTTAACAAGGTTTTCAGGTTTTGATCCCCGGTGACCCCAGATGACCTTTGACCTCCACCAAAAACAATAGGGTTCTTCCTCTTACCATAACACATCTACACACTAAGTATGAAAATCATCCAAGCTTCCTACCTTGAGATATTGTGCACACAAGGTTTTCAGGTTTTGACCCCCCATGGGCCCAGATGACCTTTGACCCCCACCAAAAACGATAGGGTTCTTCCTCTTACCATAACACATCTACACACTAAGTATAAAATTCATCCAAGCTTCCTACCTTGAGATATCATGCACACAAGGTTTTCAGGTTTTGACCCCCGGTGACCCCAGACGACCTTTGACCCCACCAAAAATGATAGGGTTCTTCCTCTTAATATGGGGCATCTATATACCAAGTTTGAAAACTGTCAGAGTTTCTCTTCTTGAGATATCGTGCTCACAAGCTAAGTCACAAACACACACACACACATACACACGCACACACACCCACACACATACGCCATCATGACCGCATAGGTTTCTCTTTCATCGAAACCAAAAATCACCTTTACTGATTGCAATTTACAATCATGATAGAGTTTTATCAACATTCATTAAAGTTAAAAATATTTTTACACACAGCCTTGTATACACATGAAACTGAACACTCATTCAAACATATACATGCCAGTAAATTGACCGACTGTAAACAGTAGCAAGGACACCACAGAAGGGTTTAAGCGCCTCTTACAAGAATGAAGACAAACCCTTAATGGTTGAAAATTCATACTTGAGTCTGATTAAGCCTGAACCTTTTGTAACAACAACACGGAGAAAGTTTGAAGAATTCTCCAGAACTTGAAAAAGTCAGTTTCATTTTTCTTAATACTTTCACATGTCAAAAGATCAAAACTTTTACAAATTTTATACAATTTGGACTGTTTTATACTAGTAACTACTACTTAACTGTTGAAATTTTCCTGTGTGATAACCATAGATTGTTAGGCTTGCCATTTGGTATCCTGTTTTCTATCACTTTATGGACATGTATGGTATTTGCAAGACCTTTTACTCCATTTAGACTGCCACATGTAACAGGGACACCAAGACTTGGTGTCCCCATTACACCTACAGTAACATGTAAATTTTCAAATCATGACAGTTTAACTTTTAAATGTCGAGTTGACCTGGAAATTTTCAAATGTAATATAAACCACTGTTTGCAGTAATAAGATACTATAAAAAGCCCCAGTTTCACTGAATTTTTGTTCATCATACATCTAGAATGACCAACATATAAACTATGGCAGCATGGGGGACACCAAAAAAATCAAATGTCCATCAGCATGAAACACTTGGTTCAAAAGACAGGGGATCATGTTTTCTGGTAACATTCTGGTATCTACTTTTCATTTTACTCAACTCACACAAAAATTAATGGTTTGTGCAAATGGTGAGGCATCAAAGTTCACCAACATAACTCACTAAAGGGGACACCAAAATTCCGTCGATTATGACTGATACTGATACCTGAAACAATGTTTGCTTTGATTTGTTCTTTCCAAATGTGCTAATTTCTATAAAAAAGAGTTTGACCTAATTCTTACATCAAATGAACTTCTGCCACCTGAGATTTGTAAAAATGGTAAAAAATACATTAGAAAACCAACATAACTACGGGGACACCAAAGAGTTATGTTGGTCTGGTAGTTTTCTATGGTCCTGTTTGGAAAATTCGGTTAAGCAATAATACTGATATTTGGAAATACAAATGTTGACTCTCTGTCACATCCTTACCATGGTAAATGAGCAAAGCTATTCAATCCATGATAAATATGCTTGCATGTCCCAGCCGTTACCCCAAAACCATGGGGGGACACCAAACCAAACAAGGCTATTTTCTAAAACATACTAAACATTGAAAATTCAGTTTATATATCACAAGGTTGCCCTGTTGATAAGGTATAACAAAATACCAATTATGTTTTAATAGTTTGTTGCACTCCATGCCTTTGAAATTTTGTATACAGCCCAGTCAGCGTTCTCCACTGATTTAATTTTTGTCTGGGTGAGCCGAAGGTTAAAGGTTAATATAAATTGCTGTCTATAAAGAGAGAGTGTGCTCTCTTTGAAAAATGTTTGCTTTAATAGATGATAAATTTAATTATGGCCTTCTTTGATGACTAAGTACATTTCTGATTATGATTACTCGATGTTCACACTAAAATTATTGCTGTTTGCTCTGTTTTAAGGTTTTGAATTGATAATTTCTGTCTGAGTGGCTCAACTTTTTGTCTGGGTGGTACATTTTTTGTCCGGGTGCTAAGCACCCTATGCAAATTTTGTCCGGATGCAGCACCCTAACAAAACAGCTAGTGGAGAACAATGCAGCCCTGTATACTGGCAATGTTAGTGAAATCACCTTTGTTACCCTAATTTAGAGAATTACCCATATACATACTCACAATATGCTCCCTAAAGCTGGGATACTCTCACCCTCTAACATACTGTACAGTCATTTCCATGAGGTGTCCACTTCTTGGACAACATCATCCAACATGTCCACTACTTCGCTTGGCAACATCATGCAACTTGGCATGTGCCTTATGCCCATGATGCTCCAATGACACCAATGACCATATGAAGGAACTTGTCCTCATCAAATGACTGTACAGTATAACTTGTATGCCAACAACAGGGATCACAGCATTCTCTGACTCGCAAGCTGGCGTGGAAATACCGGAAAAGAGAAAACAGGGAACCAAAAAATAGGGCTTATAGGGCAAATTTGGCAAAAAATAGGGATTTATAGGGAGAACAAAAAATATAGGGAATTATAGGAATTATAGGGCTGGTAGAAAGCCTGTGCATGCAGACCCTATTCAGAGTGTGGTGTGCGAGCAGATTTACAGTAGCGATTCATAGTCCACGCCCGCTCTTGCACAATGAGTACTGCATGTCAGAGCAGAGCCATCAAGAGACAATTCCGCTCGCTAAGCCACGGGTTATTCCACGAGCTACTCGAGTGATAATGGAGACAAGACTAGAAACTAGGCAAAATTGAAGCAAGCAGGACAAAGTTTGCATTGCTTCCAAAATAAGCAGAACCATAAGACCTCAAATGTTGTTAAAATCTTTGACTGACGGGGCTACCAAGTAGTGTAGGAGAAAAAATTCCAGTCTTTGCTGGCTAACACTTTCAAATCAAAATTAACAACTTACGATGCATAACATGATACTCAGTTTGCGTAACATTAGGTTGTCAGTACGAGTAAGCTACACAGGCTCCTGCTACAGTAAGTATGAAAATGGACTGGTGATAATGTGTAAAACAATATTTTCAGAGCGTGATCTCCATTAACCTCAGATGACCTTTGACCTCCACTAAACACAAAAGGATTCTTCTACTCCTTATAATACATATACTTGCTAAAGCTTGAGAAGCATCTATGCTTTGTTTCTTAAAATAGCAAGTTATCAAAGGTTTTCAGTTTCATCTTCAGTAACTTCAGATGAGCTTTGACCTCCACCACTGAAATGGGGTTCTTTCTCTCACAAAAATTCATATCTTGTGATATAGTATTAACAAGGTTTTTTAAGTTTATGACCCATGTTGAACTCCTTTTCATGCATGATTCTTCAGAGGTTACACACTGCGAGGTGCAATAAAGTCTGTGCTTGCTACCATTTTTAATTGTTCTTGTCCAGAGAGTAACCAGCCTTTTCATTTAATTTGCTTTATGCTTTGCCTTGCCTTCCTGTGCCCTTAAATGATTACGCTAAGATTTGTTGAACAACTTTGGCCAATTACAATTGGAAGAGGTTACAACTTAACTGATCATATGTAATTTTTCCATTACAGATTTGATACAAAACTGGATTCCTGCATAGATAATGAGCACCACACATGTATCTATACTAACCTCATCTGACTATACTATACATCTCTTTTAAACTTTAACCAGAAAGCCAAAAGGCCTTGCGATTCCTTGCCGTACAAAATGTTGAGATTTTCTCAGATAACCTTTGACCTGTCTTTTGTGTAATGTAATGTAAGCAGACACCAAGTATAACTTGTCACCTTTGACTTCCACCTCCCCAAAAATAGGGTTGTTTCTCTCAACCTGAATACTGTGTACCACACCTAATAGCTACTTCATTTCCTGTCCACCTACTTTGAGGATACATCCCACTTATCCATTTGTGTCGAACGTCAAACCTGTAACCCAAACATGAAGGACATAAAAATTTCGCTTCTTACATATCTTATTACTGGTCATATTATGTCACTGCGACCAAAAATCAGAAACCATAATACTGCAGATATTTTGTAGTGCTTTTAGCTTCACAATCCTCTGATATTTGAACCAACTCAGGTGTACCTCGAAGCCATGCACTGCACCCATTTGTAACGAAAAAGCAACTAGAGGCATCACGTTTACAAAGTTTTAAGTTATGGACCTGTGGTGACCTCCAATGACCTTTGATCTCCATCAAAAACAATAGGATTGTTCCTCTCAACATGACAAATCTATATACCAAACATAAAAACTATCCATCATTCATACTTGAGATATTGTGTTTACAAGCCATTCACAATGCTTTTGCAATCTTTACCGACCTCAGATGACCTTTGACCAACACCAAAACAATAGGGTCTTCTACTCACTATGACCCATCTACACACTAAGTATGACAAGTAGCTGTGTTTCCTCCTCATAATATGTTTACAAAGCTTCAGTTTTTGACCTGTGGTGACCTCAAATGACTTGTGACCTCCACCAAAAGCACTATGGTTCCCCCTCTTTACATGACAAATCTATATACGAAGTATGAAAAGCATCTGTCATTCCAATCTTTATATATCATGTTAACAAGGTTTTCAGTTTGTGACCTCTGGTGACCTCAAAGACCTTTGACTTCCACCGAAAAAATATGGTTCCTCCTCTCAACAAACAAATCTATATACCCAATTTGAAAAGTGTCCGTCATTACTATCTTGAAATATCGTGTTTACAAGCCATTTACAAGGTTTTCGCAGTTTAACCTCTGGTGACCTGAAATGACCTTTGACCTCTACCAAAAATTATAGGGTTCTTCCTCTCAACATGACACATCTACACACCACATATGGAGAGTGTCCGTCATTGGTCTTTTGAGATATTGTGTTTACAAGCTAAGTGTCACATACATACACACACATGGATGACATCACCATCCCATAGATTCCTTGCTTGCCTTTGGCAAGGAATCAAAAAGAGTTTTTATGATCTACTGTACATAGAGATGTTTCAACCATGTCACATGATTTGGTTTTGAAGGGTATTAAAGCAGACATTGTGTGTCATCATAGTATCTATGGTTATGCCATCCGTGCATGTGCTTACTGAGCATGTTCTGTGCCCAGCAATGCCGGGCAATCCCAATCGCATGACATCACATGAAATACCTCATAGGAAGTCTGTGCCTGAAGAAGGATTGTCTCTATCACTGCCATCTTACAGACTTGAGGTTGTATCCCAAGTACCATGTGTGATATGCATTAATCAGATTTTAGTTCCTGCATTTTTTTTTTTTTTTTTTTCATTTAATGCTCTTTTTAGACTAAAATGGTGAATGACCAACCCCCAAAAATGGTTCTTACAGTCCATCTCCATGGAATATCATCATATCTTACTTCATGTGCATCAGATCTCCCTTGACACACCCCAACACATCATTCATGTTAATACTCTCACTGCATGCACCTGCAGAGAATGCTGTATACAGAATTAGTAGTATATACCGAAATCTTTTGTTTAATTGAAATTCTTATGTCTTTTATCAGCTTGAATGACCTTAAATTCACAAAACACCAGTTTAGTATGGCCCTACAGTCCAATAATCTAAATGGTCCCTGGACCCATAGTGATTCATGCAAATTGTCAATGGATGTTTTAAGTTCTATGGAGTCTCCATGTCGTGCTTATGACTTTCATTGGTCATAAGTCATTTTTAGTATTTGCACATCAAGTCACAAGTCACAAAAATTGCGACTTGGGTCCATCCAAGTGGCAGGACTCGAGTCTACAACTCTGCCCAGGTCCCATAGTAATCTCTACTCCGTTTGGTCCAACAGTCAATCGGATTTTGCATGCAAATATGTCCTTTAGGTCTATTCTGTAAAATTAATGGGTCTGTCATTTTTTTACTGTTGCTGCACAACCAATACACAATAGGAAATGGGCTGTACGAATATACGAGAGTCAACCAAAATATAGACCTTATGCATTGTCCTCAGACCGGCGTCATTTTGGAGGGAAACAATGGAGCCCACGAGCATGAACGGCATAGATTTTGTACACGGGTGCAGTAGACTTACACGCATATACAATTTAATGACAAATCAGCTGTCTGCATTTGTTGGTGTAACTTGCAATTATATGCACTTTTCTTCCAAACATGGGAGCCCTTTCTGCTCTGTGACATCATATGCATACATGGGGCCTTATCCAAATTCGCTTATGCATTTTTCCGCCTGCCTTTGGCATGCCTTTAATGCTGCTATGAAATCACAGTTCTGTAGTTCATACCTCTGTCCTCCAGAGAAGAAGCAGGGCACTGCACTTCCTTCAAAGTCGCATGCACGAGCAACAGTTTTTATTCATGCACACAATAGTAATCCGCTTACGTGCCTTATCCCGTTACAGGTAGAGTAAGTCGCACGATGAAAACTCCTTGAATGGAGTAAGGACTGTGACAAGTCTCTACCATGTATAGGTGCAGACTGCTTGTGTTTACATATACTGCCCAAACTGTACAGTAGAACTATGTAGCACATGTTTGTACTTGGTCTATGTTACATGGAGATGCATGTCCGTGATACTTGTCAGTCCTATTTTCATTTGGAAAACTAGTTGACCTAAAACGTAACCAGACAAACCAGGCAGAATAATGAAACGAAATGAAGTCACACCTTTTCTGAAGCCTTGATTTACAAAGCAGTAGTAATGTTGGCTATGTATAACTATAGGCCATGGCTGCGTCAACTACTGCTGGCCTGTAAGATAATGCGTAATGGTGACATCGCAAGGTTCTGAAAATTACCAAATTGCCCAAACGCTGAAAGTGTTTGTTTTTTAAATAAGGCTGAACAACGGTTCGTCAAAATAAAATATTGACAATGTGTACCATACGGTATGACAAACAAATAGCAATACACTCCCCAGGTGGGAATACTATGCAAGTTTGACAACATTGAATGAAATGGGGCTTCACAAAAGTGTTGCATTCCTTTCTTTTTTGATTGGTGTTTATATTATGCACTTCTTTCAGGTGTATTCACACAGGTTACAAAATATATGGTTAATACGCTCATGGTTACAAGCCGTAAAATTAGCTAATGTACTAAAGCAAATTTATTTTGTATTTTTTATGCAATAATGGTAAGGCCTACTCACTCCATTTTTGTATCACCGAGTGTTTTAAGGAGGCATATTTTGCAGGCTGGCACTTGTTGGGGAGGGTGTCCTAGAAGTAACTTTGCCATCCCCCAAAATTTGACTGTCACACTGTGACAGTCAAATATCATTACGTGATATTGCCCTTACTCAAATCGCCTTTCACTGAGCAGTACAAAACCCGACCTTCTGGGGAGAAAGTCGGGATTTTACTTGATGTTTGCACCTCCAGATTATAGCCTTTGGTATGCCTATCAGGTTTTATCATATTTTTATTGATTTTTCCAAATTTTAGGCTATAATCAGTTGGTGCAAACATCATGTAAAATCCCGACTTTTCCCCCAGAAGGTCTGGTTTTGCACTGTTCAGTGGTGGGCGTGTAAGGGAGATATCACGTAAAGATTTACATTACCCGACCGTGTGATGAGGTATTGTGTTCATCAGGCTGGCGGTGGGCTGTCTGGCTGGTGCATATAAACCATATGCCTACACTGGCTCATTTATGCTCCCAGCAACACTGGATTCACTTGCTTTAAAAACAGTTTTTAAAACATACCCTCTCACTACGTGTTGTAGGCCTTAAGGGTGGGGCGGTTCCCTGAACTTGTTAGCCTACAATCATTTGGTTTATATAGGCTACGGTAATTTTCACCACAGTGTAACTGATTGCGTTCATTGTTTATTGTCTTTTCAAAGACACAAAGTCTTTTCCACTTAACTTATGCATGTGCCCATTTCTTCCATCCTACAAATTTCACAAGGTTGGCGAAAATTGATGAAAGATGGTTGTTTTCGCTTTGCGACAGTTTCTTTATGAGAAGCAGGCAGGAATTGAGGTGCTGAAAATTTGTTAGTATCAAAACTAAATTTCTAAAATAACAAGAAAAAATGTGAGTACCTTTGCTTTTTTCCAATCTTGAAAAATGATCCTCCGAAGATATTCAAAGATGAGAAACACTGAGTAGAAACTATAAAAGACACATACAGTCTTTGCGCTTTCTCAGTTAGTAGTAACTTGCAGCTGGGTTTTTAAAGACAGTAGCCTAGCCTATTGTGGTGCAAGTTCCTGCAATCGGATCGAGGAGTGTTTCTTTTCAATTTCCATTTTTTACCGACCTTCCTTCAAAGTATACTTGGTATGAAATGGCTATAGTTTCCGTGTGATTCAATAAATATTACCAGTGTCAAAAAATACTAACACTAGTTACATGTTTAGGCCAAACTGACTTCATCGCTTCTTGGCGTGTCTTTATGGCCGACTAAGGGACCGCGCACAAATTTAATCGCCGTTTGTCACCGTCTGAGTGGTTGCTACCCATTGTAAGGAGTATAGCAACCACCAGTTAATGTGCTTCCCTTCAATGCACACATCTCTCCATGCACAGGCAGACCGTGAACAGTTATAAACACAGTCAGGAAGAGCAGCAGTATAATCCTCTCCAGCACAAAAGAAGACTTAACAATAGGCTGCCCATCAGAGTAAATCTCAACACAAAAGGTGCTTTTAGTCAATAGCTGGTCAACATCTTGTGAATAAAAGCTGCCTTTCTTTGTGTAGCAAACTCACCTACAAGTGCATATAAAGCTAGCCAGAGTTCAGAGTCACTGAACTCTGGTCTAGAACACGAAAGTCTGGCACGTGCATTACTTGTTAAACCATTGCTTTTCTTTACTAACGTCCGTATCATCCACATGACTAACATCTTCTTCATCTTGTTCAAAAAAAAAAGAAAGCAAGAAAAGAAACTAAGATAACCAATGTGATTAAGACTTGCCTAAAACGAACTTCTGCCCAGTTAAACTTTGTCAGCAAAGGGAAAATAGAAACCGTCAAAATGTAACGTAAAATTGTCTTTGTGAAACCTTTTATAAAGTAACCAGCGCACGTTATGAGAGAGAAATAGTGATATTTATACTACGTGCATGCATTACGTACCGCTGTACATGATACTACAACACTTATAACCAGAATGCAAAAATGCATTGTGGTTTCAATGATATACATGTTCTATTACAAATAAAGCCATGATGTCCCATACCTTTCAGTCAATGGTCAAATGCTATCTCAAAACGTTGGAAAAATACAGTTTTGTATTCTTATTAAGTCTTGGGAATTCTTGGGAAATTTGCATTTTGACCTCTGGTGACCCCAGATGATGATCTTGGGAATTCTTGGGAAATTTTACTCTTTGATGTGTGGTGAACCCATATAAAACTTTTGGGAATTTTTGGGAAATTTTGCTTTTTGACCTGTGGTGAACCCATGAAATATTCTTGGGAATTCCTGGCAAATTTTGCTTTTTTACCTCTGGTGACCCAAGATGACCTTTGACCTCCACCAAAAGCAATACGGTCCATCTTTTCACCATAATACATCCACATACTAAGTATAAAGTCTATCCAAGCTTTCTCCCTTGAGATATTGTGTTAACAAGGTTTTCAGTGTTTGACCCACAGTGATACTAGATGACCTTTGAACTCCACCAAAAACAATGGGGTACATCTTCTCATATAACACATCAATTTACCATGTATGAAATCTATCCAAGCTTCCTACCTAGAGATATCATGTTGACAAGGTTTTCAGACGTTGACCCCTGGTGACCCCAGATGACCTTTAACCTCCACCAAAACAATAGGATTCATCTTCTAACCATAATGCATCTACATACTATGTATGAAATCTATCCAAGCTTCCTACCTGGAGATATCATGTTAACAAGATTTTCAGAGTTTAACCCCCAGTAACCCCAAATGAACTTTGACCTCCACCAAAAATTACAGGATTCTGACCCTTACTATAACACATCTACAAAACACAGTATGAAACTTATTCAAGCTTCCTACCTTGAGATATCGTGTTAACAAGGTTTTCAGGGATTCAACCCCGGTGACCCCAGATGACCTTTGAACCCCACCAAAAATAACAGGGTTCTTTCTCTAACTATAAGGCATCTACATACAAAGTATGAAATTTATCCAAGCTTCCTATCTGGAGGTATCAGGTTAACAAGGTTTTTAGGGTTTGACCCCTGGTGACCCCAAATGACCTTTGACCTATACCAAAAATAATAGGCTTCTTCCTCATACCATAATGCATCTACATACAAACTATGAAATCCATCCAAGCTTCCTACCTTAAGATATTGTGTTAACAAGGTTCAGAGTTTGACCCCCGGTGACCACAGGTGACCTTTGACCCCACCAAAAACAATAGGGTTCGTCCTCTCAATATGGGGCATTTATGTACCAAGTTTGAGAATTGTCAGAGTTTCCCTTCTTGAGATATCGTGTTAACGAGCAAAGTGTCACAAACACACACATACACACATACGCACACTCAATGCCTTACAGGGTACTGGGAAAGGACCTCGCAAGGAATGCAAGGGGATTTCCCAGCAGCGAAGCTGCCCGCGAAGAAGTGAGTAGACGGACATGCTTGAGGGCGGGCTGCGCTCCAAGGCAGACACGTGCAGCCGCGCGTGACTTCTCTTTGCAGTGACAGAATTTTCAGGCAGCTACACCAGTTTTGAGCCGTGCATGAGCTAGGAAAGACGTGCGAGAGCGGAGCTCTCGCCGGCTAGGCCAGTACCCGCTAAGGCCACGTTGGTGAGTGCACACACACACACGCACCCACCCACACACATACATACACACACGCCATCATGAATGCATAGGTTTCTCTTATCATCGAAACCAAAAACAAACAAGTGTGAACCTACACCCTGTGTTTATGTATAGGTAATACATGGTAGAATGGTGTGAAATAGCCAAGCAGTTGCACTGAAGTTCTGAAGTACTTCCGTTTATAGTTCGTTTTGTGAGAGACTTTGATTACGGTTACGGTCTAACCTAGCAGTGCTTCCACACTCTAAATTTATTTTTTTTTTTTTTTTTGAAATGAAATCTCAAATTTCCTGAAATCGACTTGGTATTTCATGATATTTTCAATAACGCTTCTTGTATGCTACTTTAATGGCTGATCCAGGATTTCACCCTGTCAAGCCATACGTCATTTTCATACGCCATACGCCATTTCCAGATTTTCCGAAATTATCCCCCTTCCTGAAAATTTCCCGTAGAGCACCCAGATTTCCCGAATTTCGGGAAGAGTGGAAGCACTGTAACCTAGGAAGAAATAAAACAGGTTAGGGGTGTGGCGGCAATGATATTTTTACTTTTCATATTTTCAATTTTCTCACGAGAATAATAACATTAAGTAACCTGTGTATTACTGTTCTAGCCAGCATATTTTTCTGCTTGAATGTTGCGCAAGACATATAGGCTAAAATGTCACACAAAAATCCTTAATTCCATGATTTTTACACACCTAAAAATAAGAGAAGTGAAGACTAGAAGCACGATAAGAACAAAAAGATGTGAGAATTGTTAGATAGCATTAACTTGTCACTGCCATTCTCCCCACTGTTGGCTTCGGGCTGACTATGTACTATTGAAAATGGAATATTGGTACATGGATGTCAGTGAATGGTTTCTTGGACCCTTATTGGCAACATTCATGGAGTGGCTCCGCCATATGTTACCCTGGACTTGACCCGAACTGTGTACACAGTGGTACTATGGTAAGAGGGAATAGAGCACCAACTCTGCCCTTAAGGGTGCCATGATATTGCTAATGGGGTTTGTGGCATTATGCTTCAAAGGCCGGCAATAGGCAGTTGCTCTAATATTTGCTCCGAAAAATCAGCAAACTCTTGCAAATTGTACGTAATTAGTTTTTTCTCTGAAAAAAAAAGAAAAAAAAAACAATAAAAACTTCACCCTCAGGCCACTACCCCACATCAGTAAGATAGCTATTGACAATATAAAATCCTGCCCCCCCCCCATGCAAATCCGGGATTCGCCACTGTGATGATGCATGTACATCTGGCTTTTAGCCTAAACTTGTTGAACATTTATAGTCTGTATATAAGCGCCCAGCCGCCGAAGACGTGGAGCTGACGGAACTTGGGGTCGCTGGCATGGCCTGGCCCCCTGTCGGGAAAATTCTGTCATCACATAGGCTTATGGTCAAATTATTTTATTTTGGCTTTCCAAAAAGGGTCATTTCTGAGATAAAACCCAAAATTTTCGGCACGCTTTATATCCACTGATCCTCAGTTCCATTACTTACAGCTTAATATACTAAGTAGGGTACAAACACTTTCCATCTATTCAAATAACTTCATAAGTTATTATGAAGGACTGCTAGGATTAATTGCTTTAAATACAGTTTTATCCCAAACACAGTTCGGGATTGAAATGATCTCCCTGGCAGTCTTATAATGGGGGCTGTTAGTCACCCTGAGCCCGTAGAGTTTATAATCAATTCTCTGAGGGTCTGACAAACCTCACAGCATGTATGTGGTGTACGAATGTCCTTAACTGGATGTCTCACCGTATTCGAAAGAAGAGAAGAAGACAGAAGAAGATAAATAAATGGAATTATGTAAATGTCAGGAATTTCATCTCATTTCGCTACACTTAGTTAATGTTCCTTTGTCTGCTTGTATCTGTCTTGCGGTACGGCTAGCCTGACTGACTCGAGGAGGGAAGTAAAATGTTAGTTGTGCCCAAAAGGGCTCAACTGTCAGGACAATTGACCTTTGTAAGCTTTAAATAAGCACTGCAGATTTTTTTTTAGTGTATAGGCTCACCCTAAATAATTTCACGCCCTTTTTCACATCTTAGAGTCTGGCAAAAACAATAAATCGGCGCGGAACTATTTTCCTCTAGTAAATACAAATTTTATGCAAAATATACCCCACAATAACATGGTACAAGGTTTTCTTCAATTCTCCCTCACCAACCTCTCGACGGGATCGGAGCTGTCCGGTGAGGCTTCTGGTCTCCGGCCCTCCAGTCTGGGAGTCGGGGCATCGGGCAATCCTGACGCCACCCCTGGGTGGATGGGGAGTCACGGGTGTGGGGGTGACTTGTTACGTGATAACCCTTAGACACTACTGTCGGTATACTGACTATATGCTGTTGGTACATTTACCTTTTCATCCCTGCCCCCTGTTATGCAACTGTTGAGCAATAGTCTCACAGAAGTTGTCCAAGAAAAGTTGGTCCCCTGGCCTACTAAAACTCTTGTTATGCCACCGCAGTTATCCCTGCCTTCCCCCTCACCTACAGTAGACCTGTCACCCGTTACCCCTAGATGTACCGAAGTGATACACCTTACCCTAGTTCCGAAAATTCTTATTGTCTTAGCGCAATATTATATGCTTTTAATAAAATCCATCGCATGTTTTTGTTGGCGTAAACATAATGTTTCAACGAAAAAGGATGTGCGTGAATTCCCACCCTCCACTTTGTTATCCATTTCAAAATCACATAATAGTTCTGAAAACATTCCACCAGGACAACGGCCTCTTGACCAACTCGTCGTAGCCCAACTTTGCACACATTCTCTGTTTCACTGAGTTCACAAGTTTATTCACTGTGGGCTCTTCTGCAAAGTTATTTGTCTCAATCCGCCGTGTCATCGCAATTTTCTTTCTGTCGTTTGTTTCAAAATTAATTGAAAATGCTAAGGTAGCGACGGAGACCTGCCACGGAGGCTTCAAGTCACTGGCGAAATTAACAACTATCGGAGACTGTGGTTGCCATTTTGTTAAAAGTAATTAGCGCAACAAAGTGGCACATTGGGCACCTTTACAGAATCTGTTAAAGTGAAGTTTTAGTTTTAAACATTACACATATGGTAATGGGTGTACTTTAAATATAATGCGTATTTTCTCTACAAATTCATGTCTCCGATATTTTTGTCAATACAGCATGATCAGTTATGACGTTGTCAGTTATGACGTTGTTCGAACGTACTGTTAGGCTACTTTTACTTAAGGGACATTCTGTTTTGACCTATACCTGGAAGGAAACAGTGTGCTATCATATCGCAATGTCCCGATACAAGCGTTACAGGCTTCTCTGGAGATGTTGAGAATATGGCACATGGACAGGGAATTGAAACCAATAAGTTAGGGAATGTGTCCTGACTATGTAGAATAATCTTGTTAGCCCAGTCGAAATAATTTTCTCATTTGGTCCCATGATGTGCCATGGCACCTGCTGAAGTTTACTGTCGCTACCTCTCAGTGGCAGGTAGAAAATGCAGACAGGGGCCTTTGATAGTTTTCGGCCAGTCATCAATAGCAAGACCATAGCCGAGCACTCCCCCCTTCCAATTTTTTTCACCACTGGAAAAATGTTAGGAACCCATTGCCCTAACACATTTTTACATACCCTGGAAAATTTTTGCCCTCCTGGAAGTCATCTCTTTCGATTTCAGCATCCTGTCTGGCTAAGGGCCTCATCAGTGGTGGATCGAAGCAGAGAGGGAGGGGAAAGGGCACAAGGGCATTCTCTAGCTGTGAAACAATCTTTGAAAACTGTAAAAGTGTGGGCAGGGAACAATAGAGTAGCAATACCCAGTACCTGGGGGGCAAGGACAAGAAGCTGTGTGGGGACCTAAATATTAAAGACCAACGGTACAAATCTTACGCATCATAGCGGTGTCCTCAACCTCAATTTTTGTTAACTGGGTCGGGAGATTTGGATCCTCAAGCCCCACTAGATATTTGCCAGTGGTGGAGGAAGGCTGGGGGAGAAATCCCCCATGAAAAAGTAGGGGATCAGCCTCCCCCTCATCTGCAAAGTGATCCAAGAAGTGGGTACGTTGGGGAGAATTTTGAAGTGGGTGCTGAATATATTCTCAATCGTTCCAGTGCTGAAAATACTAATAATTATCCATAAGCCTATCCATACTTCAAGGCTGGGGACATGCAACTTGAATAGAACACTCGGGAAATGCTGTTTCCGGCCATCTAGAGGGTTTGCACTGACAAAACATTTCTATGCGCCCCACGCCAACCATTGGGAGGGCTCCGTTTAGACAGTCTTGCTGCAGGCACTGCCACCCCCCCCCCCACTTTCGTTCCGTGCGCCTGCTGCTTGTTACGTCCCCTGATAGGGAGTGGGAACCGACCACTGAGCAGTCCTTAGACAACCGGCTACTTGATTTATCATGTACTGAGAAGGCCCCTTTACAAAGCTAAGGCTAAGCCTACTAGAAAAACCGAGCCGGTATATCTCGCGATATTCTTTGAATATGATAAAAAAGTATGCAGCCTAGCCGCAGATTTTCGGAATGAAATAGCAGTTTTATGTTCTTCCACTATTTATGAAAACATGCATGAAGTTTTCAAAAGCCCAATAATATTTTGGAACATGCAAAAAATTTTGTAGGTAAGAGCTAGTGATTCAGCCTGCTGCTGCTGGTTTGTGGCCGGGCCGTACAATCCATGCAAACCTAACGCAGCTATCGCAAGTAGTGCTAACGTTGCCGTACCGTTTTCGATGTATGTGAAAAAGCCAATGCAATCTGTGGACCTTCTAACGCAATTAACAATGGGATCGTTACTTGGTGGGAAGATTGCAGGTGTGGAAAGGCATAACGCTAGCAACGATTCACGTTGATAACGGAAGTATCGATAATTGTGGTTCAATGCTAACGCAACTATCGTTAGCAAACGGAATTTTCTCACGCTTAACGCTACTAACGTCCATTTTATTCTGAGTTGTACTGTAGATGGTCACTTAGTCAATTTATTCAACAGTGAAGTCTTCTTTTGACGCACTCAAGTACAATGTATCTTTTAGACTCGAACCTTTTGTTCCCATGAAGTAACCACACGTTGGCCAAATCCTGTCACTGCTTTTGTTTGTGAACAATAGCAGTGACTCTCCACTGGTGAGCGCCATGCTCTTTAACTCTCCTGGTGATTCTGTGGTTGTGTGCGCTCATACATAAGCATTATGCAGGGTGCATAATAGGCAGTGATCGTTGGCTGTGAGTATTGCCAATAAACGGCGATTAAATTTGTGGGCGGTCCCTAATGTAACGAAGTCCCAGGCATAAGCCTAAATTCTGTGCAACCTATCTGTCCTCTGCTCATTCTCGGTGCCTACAATTGCTACGATCATTTTAATTTCATGACCAAATGAGTTAATAACCCACATAAATGGATAAAAAGTCCGTCAGAAAAACATCCCTACTGTATGATGGAATTTTATCGCTCAAAACTTTCGTAAAGCTTTTAACAAATATGCAGCTTTTATGGTTCTGCTAAGCTCCGAAAGCAATGGTTCGATGCCTATTTATTTCTAGCATTGTCTCTGCTATCGCTTGAGTAGCTCACAGAATGACCAGCGGCTTGGCAAACTGAATGGTTTCTTGACTGCTCTGCTCCGATGCGCACTACTTAGTGTGCAAGAGCAGATTTGGATTATGAGTTGCTACTGTAAATCTGTACACGGCACTCCGAAAAACAAGGAAAAGCACATTTTCTTTGTCTGACATGTTCTTTGCCGTGAGTGCAGGGAAATACGCATAAGATAATTTGGATAAGGTCCCTTACTTTCCAGGACTTCAAAAGAAAAGCTCACTCCCACTGCAGGCAAAAACCTGAAACTGTTCCCAAAAGGGGTACAACCCCATAAGCTAAATATAGCTCCATATAGACATAAGATAATTTGAATAAGATCCCTAAGGTCTATTGACAAAAGAAGTAACACACTATGCAATGTTTAAAGCATTGCTTATGTAAATTATTGACTGGAAATAGGACAAATTATTAAAGTGCAATTTAAGATGAAAATGGTGGCAGAAGTATTCCACGTACCTGAGGTTCTATCATTATCCAAGATATGTGAAATAAAGTGACCCTGGTTTTCATCTACATCTACAGTAGTAGATGTGAGAGAGATCAAAAATGTCATTGTGTCTTCACTCTCTAAATCATCCACACTTCCTACCTGAAATGTCCCACAAAAACTGCCTGCAGGTATGTAACCTGTAGTTGAGAGGTATAATTCCGATCTTGTTGGAAAAGCAGTTAATGCTAAAAACAAAACAGAAGAGTGCATATTTGAAGGATTACATGTTAATGATGGATGGTATTAGAGTGCTGTTTCTTAGAAATAATGCTTACTTAGTTCACTTTGCAATGTTCTAAAGTAGTGCACTTTGAAAAAATTATTTCAGAGTTCAATTCATGTGCTATGCATCTGTGGTAATTACAATCACATAACTAAATGTCCTGGCACAACTCATTGCTGCATTTGAAACTCTTAAAAAAATTTGATTTTACAATTTTGTATAGATACAAGTAATGCAAACATATACCAACAATACACACATGCCACATTTATTGACTACTTACAATATTTATTACTCTCTTTTATTTATACTGTACTCACAAAAAAAAATTGCAACCTGGCTAGTTCTTGAAGAACTGTAGCAAACCCGACGTTGAAATATCTGGTTTTCCCCAATCCTTAAATCTGCAGTTTGTTGGAAGTAAATCTTAACTGAAAAGGAAGGCACAATAAAGTATCAAAGTCTGTAAGCTGCAGGGATCAAAATTTCCAAAGGTTGAATTACAGTAGCATACCTGCCAACCTTTCAATTTCCAAAAGTGGGACAAACTGTCGCGGTGTAACGGAAGTGCAGGCGAAGCATGCACATTGAGTGCGAAGCGCTAGACTAAAATGGATGTGGACCAGAGGCCTGCCCTAGGGGGTCCAGGGGTGAAGCCCCTGGAAGCTCCTGGGTTTTAGTAGTTACAGGTATGTTAGGAAGACTTTCTGAGTGCTAAATTTATATGTTTTAATGCTTAAAATAACACTGAGTTTGTATTCCTGAAGCAAGAAGTGTTTTCATTAGGGTTGGAAATTCAAGAGACCAAGAACTACAGGCCTTAACTTTTTCAAGAGCCCCAAGAAAATCTCATGTCCCATTTGTTTTATTATGAGAACAACAGTGTTTTGCACTGGGTACCCGACCGACGAGGTCAGGACCCGGTTCTGAAATTGCTACCTGGATCCAAAGTTTCACTAACATAGATTGCACGTGTGACAAAACATCGAACATGTTACTTTTTCCTGGTAAAATTTATCATGCACACGCCTAAGAACACTTGTCATGCCCATACATAAGATACGTTGGTGTTATATTATATCAACGTGCAAAGCAAAATTTGTTATTATGACTTTACAACAAACTTGTAGCCTAACTTCTAACAGAAGTTATATTTTCAGGTACCTGGGTACCCGACAGACCATCAACTTCAGGTACCCGGTTCTGAATTTTGGACCCGGTGCAAACGCTAGAGAACAAAAAGTATTACTGCAAGATGTGAGAAATTCCTGAACACCCGGCCTTTATATTGGCTTTCACCAAATTTATGTCACATCAATAAACACACAAAACTTTCCCAACATCAGTAGAAGGCAATGCATTTTTTTTTGTTTTTCCATGAAATGACCCCAACATGACCCACTAAATGACCAATGACCTAAACTTTCTTGAATGACCTTTATGAGGCTATTACCAAAATAACAGGCTATCACAAGAAATACCTCAAACTATAACTATATCTGTAGAAGCCAATGCATTGTTTTTCTACAATATAACCACTAGATGACCATTGACCTAAACACCTTTTATGAGGATACTACCAAAGATATCCCTACATAATAAGGAGGTATAAGACCTATTTTGCTTTTCCATAAAATAAACCCCAGATGACCCCTAGAACCTAGATGACCTTTGACTCCAAATCCCTGACCATCACTGTTAACCAATGATCTAGACATCAAAGTGTTTAAGGTCCATCAGAATTTGCCCAAGCATGTGTTCATGGGGATTGTCTAAAGTTTTGAACACTTTCTCGTAACATTGTTATACATGGGCAACATATATTACACTTTTAAAATAATGCAGGAAAATAAGGTAATTAATGATGCCATCTTATCAATAAATATGACTTTTTATGCATAACTCAATGTTTCAGAACTAATAAAACTTTCTAAACACTTTGCAACAATAGCCACTGAGAAATGTTTATAGCCCCATGGCTATAGATCAAGCCTTCACTCGTGTGGCAGATTAACTACAGAGACGTGTAGGTTAGGTTCTTGGTGTACATACATTACACGTTAGGCAAAGGCATAAGTGTCAAGCCTCTGTAAAGGAAGTTGCCTCGTAAGAAAAAGTATTTCAAGTGAAGTTTGCGAATATGTTTGAATAGTTGTCTGAAGGATTTTTGCACATGCCAGTTTCATGTTTACGGTTTTTGGCCAATAGCTGCATGGTTCATTCTCAATACTTTCGGCGATGATCTTGTTTGATTGAGCCAATGTGTACAGTACACACTACGGTATATGATGAGAGCTGAATACAGTAGCTTGCCTGTGCTAGCTTAACAAGATTTCGGGACTAAAATCTCATCCTGTTGGAAGTCGATTTCTTGCGTATGTATTCACAGGTTGCAAAAGGTCTCCCTGCTAGTGTTTCATGGCTTTCTTCAAAAATTATCAAGCCAGCCATTTTAAACTGATATGAATTATGTCTGGATCAAGATTCAAATGGCTTCACTTTAATAGCCACCGAAGAGTTTTCAGTGTACAGTATGTAAATGTAGGCTTGCAAGCTGTAGATACAGAGCCGTAGATTGACTCTTTGGCACGATTTCAAGCAGTGATGCTGGAACAGAATATTAATCCATCAGGGCAGGCTCGATATCGTTCAGTTTAGCTGCACCTATTTAGTACCAAGGGTTGGACCAAAATTCTAGTGTATGTTAGTGCTTTCTTTACAATTCGCGATGTTTGATGATTCGGGAAGTGTTAAGTTGAGAATAAACAGCAGATTTGTGACGAACTAATTTATTACTCTGGCGGTAAATGTTGTTGGAGGTATCTTCCTTTGCTCTATGATATTCACCAAATAAACCAATCAAAGTCCTTCTTTGTAACAGCTGACATGTCTTGCAAACAAGTGCATTGGGGGTTTGTGTGGTGTTGTTTTTAGTGTGCACTGTTTATATGGTAATGTACTGTACAGCTGAGCACTGTGCATGCTATATAGTATACATATCACACCTTTGCATTGCATCGTAGGAACAGTGATTGAGTACTCATCTTTTATGTTCGCAAAGTCAAGTAAATGCAGACAAAATTGACGGAGGAACGATGGCAATGTCGTCTGAGCTGTGTCAAGATTTGGAAAGAGTCATACGATGGCCGAAGGTGTAGGTGAAGGTAAAGGTGTAGCACAATATCATCAGATGTAAATCTTCAAAGTTCATGGAAGCAGCCTGTCACCACGGGAAATTTTCTCTGACGTAACATGCCCTAGGCCTATAGCTTTAGTAAAGCCTAAAGACTAATGCTATTTTAATCATTCATGGGATTAATAAGAAAAAAGCCATGGATAGGATGGAAGATAAAGGTACTATTATACGAGGACTGTTTGTAAACTTAAACTTTCAACCCTCCGTGACCAGACTAGGCACAGTATAAATTGCATTGCATGAGTATTGGAACTTGAAGCTCAAGGAATGAGTGAGTGACCAGTTAGCCAGGCACTTCCATGTCACCTTCATGATGAAACTTACAAAGCATTAATTGGAACTCAGCTGTCTTCTGCTACAAGGGAAAAAAGGATGATAGTTGCATCTAGTCTTCTCCCGTAATTTCTCGCTGGTAACATAGGTTAATGTAGCTGATGCAGGTTTTGCGTTAATTCCAACATAATAACCGACATGACCTGGCAATTTCCAGAGTCCTGTTTACACCTACTGTTTACTTGGTCTGTAACAGCTGATGTTGCTTATAATGTAGAAAACTTTGTGAACTTTTGCATACCAGTAGATAACTGTTACCAGATGATATCATTATCAGAGATCTTGTCACCCTTTCATCTATCAGAAATGATGTGAAAGGAAATATGTGTTGTGCCATATAATTCCTTTGGACAAGGAGCATGTTACATGTTCAAAGCCAAAAATTTTCACTACAACAAGAAGTCAGCTAGAGATACTGTGGTATTCATTCTGAATAGGAGCTGTAGAAAATTACAGAGGACTCTGGTCACACTACCAGTACCATTACCTACTACCACAGTGAAAGTCTGTAGAAAAGGTGCAGGGATAATCAACATGACTATATTGTATTAAAAAGACCAGAGTCATCTTAAACACAATGAACAAGATAGAACTTTTTTACATTTTGTCAATCCTCAGTGTGAATACTTTATTTTGCCTGAAGGTAATGCTGGTAATATTTCTGAAACTTAGGGTAAGGGATGTGCCAGTGGACATTGAGAGTGTTCTGTGAAGTCAAAAGGGCACATGTGGACATTTGCTAATAGAAGGCTGCAGTGGAGTGTGGGCGGACTTTTAAAGGTATGAACATTAAGTATGAAGACAAAGTTTCCAATGAAATTGTTAATATAGCATTAAATGAGACTGTACTTCTGTGACAACATGTCATTGAGTCCTTGTACCATAAGAAATATCTGTGACGACTCAAGTCACTGGCATACAGGTATTAGACGATGGGCACAGGGTCCCCTTTGTACATTATTTTTTTTTTATTTGGGATTTTGGGGGAACCATTTGGCTAAATCTTGGCCCTGAAGGAGCCTCCCTCCCTCCTTCTGCATCTCAGCTAGATCAGTAGATCATGTGTGTAGACCACTGATGAATAATAAGTGAACTTGGATAGTCTGCTGATTATTCCTGACAATAATAGTTATAAATAATACAATCAAAGTATATATGGCATGGCACTGCACTGCTGAATGTGAAGTGGTCCCATGTGGGGTATTACTGTGTGGACTGCTTAGCCCTCCTGCAGTATTGGACAAGGTACAAAGAGAATGACTCAGAGGATGAGATCAACCAAAAAGCCCAAAGGCTTAGTGATTCCTTGCCAAATGGGGATGCTTTGTTGCACTGAGGTTTATCCCTCAAATCTATCTTTGTTGACTACATTATTTTATGTCTTAACAATTTGACCTCTGCTGACCTCACATGACCTTTAAACCCCACCAAATATAACAAAAACAAAAATCTGAAGTGTCTTGAAAGGGATTCAACTCCAATGGATCTTGGATAATGGATCTTGATCATTCTTGGAAAACTTTGCTTTCTGACCTCTGGTGACCCTAGATGACAATCTTAGGAATACTTGGGATGCTTTGCTGTTTGACCTCTTGTGATTCCTGATGACTATCTTGGGAATTCTTGGGAAATTTCACTTTTTGACCTATGGTGACCCCATATCATGATCTTGGGAATTCTTGGGATATTTTGCTTTTTGAACTCTGGTGACCCCATATAACAATCTTGGGAATTCTTGGGAAATTTTGCTTTTGCTTTTTGGCCTCTGATAACTCCAGATGATGATCTTGGGAATTCTTGGGAAATGTTGATTTTTGACCCCAGTGATGCCAGATTACTATCTTGGAAATTCTTGGGATATTTTGCTTTTTGACCTCTAGTGACCCTATATAACAATCTTGGGAATTCTTGGGAAATTTTGCTTTTTGACCCCAGTGATGCCAGATTACAGTCTTGGGAATTCCTGGGAAATTTTGCTTTTTGACCTTTGGTAACCCAAGATGACCTTTGACCTCCACCAAAAACAATAGGATTCTTCCTTACATCATGACAAATCTATATACCAAATATGAAGTGTCAGTCATTCCTATCTTGAGATATCGTGATTATGAGCTTTTCAGCTTTTTACCTCCAGTGACCTCAAATGACCTTTGACCTTCACCAAAAACAAAAGGCTTTTTCCTGTCAACATGATAAATCTATGTACCAAATAAGAAAAGTGTCGGTCATTGCTATCTGGAGATATTGTGTTTACAAGCCGTTAACGAGGTTTTTGCAGTTTAACCTCTGGTGACCTCAGATGACCTTTGACCTCTACCGAAAACAATAGGATTCTTCCTCTCAACATGACAAATCTATATAGGCCATTCCCATCTTGACATATCGTGGTTTAGAGGTTTTCGGTCTTTGACCTCTAGTGACCTCAAATGACCTTTGACCTCCACCAAAAACAATAGGATTCTTTCTCTCAACATGACAAGTCTATATACCAAATATGAAAAGTGTCTGTCATTCCTACCTTGAGATATCATGATTAACGAGCTTTTCGGCTTTTTAACTCCGGTGACCCCAAGTGACCTTTGACCTTCACCAAAACGATAGGCCTCTTCCTCTCAACATGACAAATCTACATACCAAATATAAAAAGTGTCGGTCATCCCTATCTCGAGATATTGCAATTACAAGGGTTTTTGGTTTTTGACCTCTGGTGACCTCAAATGACCTTTGACCTCCACCAAAAACAATAGGATTCTTTCTCTCAAGATGACAAACCTATATATCAAATATGAAAAGTGTCCGTCATTCCTATCTTGAGATATCGCGATTACGAGCTTTTCGGCTTTTTACCTCCGGTGACCTCAAATGACCTTTGACCTTCACCAACAAACAATAGGGTTCTTCCTCTTAACATGACAAATCTATACACCAAATATGAAAAGTGTCCGTCATTCCTATCTTGAGATATCGCGATTACGAGCTTTTCGGCTTTTTACCTCCGGTGACCTCAAATGACCTTTGACCTTCACCAACAAACAATAGGGTTCTTCCTCTTAACATGACAAATCTATACACCAAATATGAAAAGTGTCAGTCATGGCTATCTCGAGATAGTGCGATTACAAGCCATTTAGGAGGTTTTCGCAGTGTGACCTATGGTGACCTCAGATGACCTTTGACCTCTACCAAAAACACTAGGGTTCTTCCTCTCAACATGACAAATCTATATACCAAATATGAAGTGTCGGTCAATCCTATCTTGAGATATTGCGATTACAAGCAGCGTCACAAACACACATACACACCCACGCACATACACGCACACACACACACACGACATCACCATCTCATAGATTCCTTGCCTGCCTATGGCAAGGAATCAAAAAAGGAGACAAATAAAGTAATGAGGGCAACACCCTTCTCTTGACTTACAAGGAAACACCGTGTCCTATTTCTCAATTTGTCTATCTCAGCTGTTACAAAGCAGAGAAGGAACCACAAGCCATTGCAATGCTTTACTGCAGATTATCCAAAGTATATCAATCAAATTTAATTGAATTCCCATAAGATGGAACACAGTTTTAAAATTTTTTTAATCTTTGATGTGTGTAAGGTGCAGTTTATTCATACTACAATCCCTCCCCACCATTCCTCCATTCCATCAGAGAAGTATTAAGTTATTAAATGATGGCTACTGTAATGGAATGTCTAATTGAAGTTCAGGAGGTATCATTGCAATTTTTAATACCTGCTAATGAATACTGTAGACTAGTATGCACATCAGAAAAACTGGGTCTGTTTTTAACAGAATCATGATAGCTATCTTCAAGTATATATTCCACAGTGAGTTTTATAATTGACTTTATAAATAACCATAGGCGTAGGAGGCAGGACGGCTGGGGGGCTGCAGCCCCCCCAACCAAAAATTTTTGTGAAAATTTGGGCAAAATGCTGAGGACTTTTCGGGCAACTACGGAAAGAAAAATAATGCAATGATGTAACTAAAGGGTATTAACAAAAACTTCCTTGGTAATTAATATTAAGTTTTCACTTGAATTGCACCAGCACCTACTGTATATATTCTGTGTTAATTCATTAGTGTGTTTTTTAATGGTTAAACTTATATTATGATTATCAGTGGTGTATTTGAGGGGCCATACTGTCGCCATGCCCCACCCTCACTGGTGCTGATTTCTTTTTCTACCTAAAATACGTAAATTTTTTAACACAAATTTTACTTCAAAGGTAGCATATGTGGCACCAGATTGCATGTGAGGACACCTAATTTTTCAAAAATTTTCAAAGGGGAGGGGGCCCCTTAGACCCCTCCCCCAGAACGACTTCTGCCAAAATTAAAACCAATAAAGCAGGGAGGAACAAGGCAAATTACTGTATGTTATTGGCTGCGGTGTGATAAACGACAAATGCCCATATGATGTGTACATTAACGTGTCGAACGTGCGTGGAGTGCGCGGAAATTTGGGGTTATATTTTCGGGCAAGTCGTTCCAGCCCCCCCGCCCCGCCCCGCCCCACCCCCACCCAAATCAACTTGGGCTCCTACGCCTATGTAAATAACTCATCCCCTTGCAAACTATTCCCAATTTTCCATGGCATTCCCCCATAAGTATGAACTAACGAATCTCTGCCTGCTACTAAGGTTTAAAGATCAAGTAAACTCTGCCCTAATTAACCCGGGTACAGTGTGTTAACGTTACAATTCTCCAATAAGGCACAACCCTTAACAGGAGCAGCGATCCATCTTTGAAAGTGGGGGGGGGGGGGTATAGTCAGTGGCACTATCTAAGCGGAGCGCCACCACTGGTTGGCGCAGAGCGTACAAAGAAAATTTTGGCCAAAAATACACCCGAGATCGCTGGAAATGGCCCCTTCCAGGCTTTGTAACGTGATACTATATGACAACTGGAGAAGCATATTGCCTAAAAAGTAAATAGGCCTATTGTAAAAAGTCTAGAACAGACAAATTTTTCTGATTGCCTTGCAAGGGTGGATAAAGTTTCTGATTCGAGAGATAAGAATAAAATCATTAAATGAATATCAGTAATTTTTTTATATTTGTATATCTTCCATTTTCGTACTAATTATTACTTATTTTCAGGGAATGTCAGCTTATATAAGCACATTTTGAGCTTCTTGTCGACGCTCCTCAGTCTCGTCATAGTTGTACAATGAATCAATTTATATTTGTGTACACCTGTTTATAATCACGTCTGTTTTAATTTTTTTGATGAAGGTCTTAATATCAAATAATTGTTTATAATCATCAGTCATTTTCTGAATTAAATATTTGTAATACTTTGTCAAAATGAGACTGAAAGAAAGTTGATGAAACTGAACCGAAACTGAACAATAAAAAATTATGGTAATGATTTTCAAAGCTTAAGTGACTGCAGGAAGCCTGACAGACGCAACTGCTGTGGGGCCTAAACTACGATATGATAAAACACATCTGGACAAGCAGAAACCCTTGTCATTGAATTAGATCAGGCCCGTAGTCAAGGGGGGAGGCAGGGGGGCGAAGCCCCCCTGGAAAATATTCCCCCCTAGAAGATCAAAAATTAGCATTGCCGTAATGCATTTTAGAATGTTTCGCCCCTCTGGGGCTTTTTCGCCCCCCTTCAGCACCTTGTCTGGCTACTGGCCTGAATTAGATCTTTCCAAAACCTTACGGCGCATCTGGCAATTAGATAGAAACTCTTTTGCAATTTGTAGAGGGTCAATATCCATAAGAAGATTGGAGTGGATGGCGCATACCATTAGGCTATTTAAGCGCGTCTGTCCCATTGTGTTTCGAAGCCATGTTTTGATTCTTCAAAGGGCACTGAAAGAGCGCTCAGCCTTACAATTGCTGGCAGACGACACTAGAATAAGGCGTAGTAGTTGTTCCACCCGAGGAAACATCTGTCGCACCTGATGGCTCATGTCACGCATAATTGTATGGACTTGCTCCAATGAAGACTTGCACTGGCTCAAGTGCTGTTGGTGAAAGAATTGCAGTTCTAGTTCTAGACCCTCAGATAGCTCCGGATAACTATTTTTGTAATCTTTTAGTTTTTCTATTCTATAAAGAAGTTTGCTTAGCTATAATAACTAACTTAACCTTTTTACATAATTTCCGAATCTGCTGGGTTGATTTCATGGTGGGGATATAGTGTACAGTATCCCCCCATCCAATTTCATGGGGGGATATATCCCCCACCCCTCACCCCCCGATCGCCGCCCGTGACCCTTAACAACTCGGACAGAAGATTTAAGCGAAAGCGACCACCTCGAATTGTTTCCAAGAAAACAAGACACATCTTACATGATTACACCAGCATTTTTTCAAAGAATTTGACAACCTTTCGCGTTTTTCATGCTAGGAAGTGACACGTACTTTCTCTCTAACCGTGATCGTTAGGCTACAGTATGTGCTGCATGCATAGTACACATTGGCATGTTATGCAGTGCACACTATGCCCTAAATTAACGTGTGCGGCGTATGGCGGTCACCGTCTCACCAATGCTTTCTGTATCAGAAGACGTATCACATGACTACATGTAACGATTTCGATTGGTTCTTTCGTCAAAGATTATGGCCTTTAGTGAAAGCCCCGAGTGTTGATTTCTAACAGAGTGGAGTAAATTAGTAAGTTAGAAAACTGCCGTTTGTTTTCATAATAACACCTCCCGAAGCATCCAACATCGAGATTCTTGAAGAAGATTTTGACATCAAACCTTGGTACTAATAGGTGCAGCGAAAGCCAATTTTTAAGCACATTTTGAGGTCTGCCCTGATGGACTATATGGTTTTGCAAAAGCCTTGAAGGCTTGGGAAAATCTTGCCGGAGATAATATGAAAGTTTTTTATACTGCTAAATGTACGTGCAGAAAGCGGGCCTTCACGTCTTATCTGCCACTTTGTACGAAGTAAGGCCATTGCGAAAGCACTAACGGCACTGGCTAATTATCATTATAATGGAAGTGGGCAAAACTGTCGCAAGCTATATTTGTGTTCCCTTCTTGAAGTTTTTCCACATATTAGGCCCACTCGGTCTCTCTTTTTTATTTCTTTTGGAGTATTATGCTGTAGTCATGAAAACTGGAAAAATCGGGACGTCCTGCTTTTCATACGTTTTTGAGATCGGAAATCGGGATTGTCCTGCCAAAATCAGGACAGTTGGCAGGTCTGCAGTAGCCCAACAGAAATTTGATGTTATTCCAGCAGCCTAAAGTGTATTTGCAATGGACACAATTCATGACATCAAATTAGTCTAATGTTTAATAGACTATGGAATAATATTATCAGTTAGACAGCTTTATGTAGGCTTCACCAGTATCCACTTCTTGATGTGATGCATGGATAGTCATGTGTAGTGCTTGAAGTCAAGCTATTGCAACTTATGTTTGGAGGAATATTAACTGGATTTTCAAAGAGAAATCACGACTAATGGTTATGAATCAAATACAACTATAACTTAACACTAAACCTCATACATAAATTAGCTTTTCAAGAAACTTTGAAAAAAAAAAAAGCTAGTAAAATCAGTTTAGGCTTGATAAATGTTATGATACTTTTACTGGTAAATGCCATGCATCTGTAGCTAGCAATGGGCAGTCTCAAAACCAGCATGCCATAAGGCTTAGTGATTCCTTGCCTATAGAAATATTTTCTAAGTACTTTCCAGGACTTCAAAAGAAAAGCTTCCTACAATTCATCCACACACTATTATGTATTCATGGTTCCTTTCTTGAGCTATCACATTTGCTGTTTTTCAGTTTTTTACCTACACTGACTTCCTCTCCAAAAACAATAGGATTCTTCTTCTCGATGACAAACCTATAAATCTAGTATTAAAGGTATCCATCTTTTGCATCAGGAGCTATTGCACTTAATACTAGCAAATTTCCACTGTTTTCACTGTGTCACCTCCGATGACCTCATATATCCTTTCATCTCTATCAGAAACAAAAGGGCTCAAGTTCTGACAATAACACATCCACATGCCATGTATGAATTAAAGTATACATGTTTCCTACCTTGAGATATAGTGTATGCAAGGATTTTGGTTTTTGACCTTTGGTGACCTAGCATGACATCTGTGACCTCTGACCACCACCAAAAACTATGTTCTTCCTCTTAATATTATTAATTTATATACCACATATGAAAACTATCCATCATTCCTATCTTGAGATGTTGTGTTAACATGGTTTTTAGTTTTTGTCTTCTGGTGATCTCACATTTTCATTGACCTCCACCAGAAGCAATAGAATTCTTCCTATGATAAATCCATATATAGGCCTATACCACACATGAAAAGAATCTATACTTCCTCTCTTGGGATATCATATTTACTAGTGTTTAACCGATCATCTCTCAAATAATCAGTATTGGGGCCAATTATTGCACAATCCGTAAATAATCGGTATCAGTAACATTTTGTCATTGCACCGATTACCACCACCGATTATTGAAAACTGGAAACGGAGCTAAAATAAACTTTAAAGTTTCTGCAAAAAACTTTATAGTTACCAAAAACAAACATTTCCCACCCAAAATATCAGCACTGATAGTCACAAAACTTGCAAAATTTAAAGCTCTGCAAATGATAGCGGTCCTTGTAAATGTTGCCATAACTTCTAGTGCAGCAAAGCCTCAAAGGGCACACAGTATTACTTACAAGGTGTGCATGCAACAGACCATGCCGTAGATCTTAGTGTTTTCCCCGGTTCCTAAAATCGGAACCAGGTAATTACTGCCTATTACCCGTCGGGTACCCGGGTACCCGACGGAAATACAATGACCAATAAGACCTGTTGTCTATGCATGCACAATGACTGACAACATAATACAGAACATATAGACTGTTGCTTATAACAATCATTGCAAGGATTCTAGTTCAGATTTTTGTTTTGCTTCTTTTTAATGAAGGTTTGACATAAAATAAATTCATCATTTTTTTTCAATTTGCAAACTTCCCGAATTCTCATTTGGAAGCGGCCATTAATGATTTTTGCCGACAAAATGCTAACTACAGCCATAGCAGATCATTGTATGATCCGTTATAATATAGTCTGAGGCGGTGTATTGATATAAGGTACACCGCAGCAATGTATCAATACCAGTTTAAATAGCTGGGGAGTACAGAGAATTATGCAACAATGAGAAAGAATTACCGCCAAAACAATCCCAAAAGTCTTTAGGCCAGGTTACGATTGACTTGTACAACTTTATTTCACTACTATGTAGGCCTAAGCCGTTTTCTAGCTCAATTAAATGTAAATACAACGTAACATATAACCCATCAGTAATGTACTGTGGGCTTGGATCCGTTATGTTGGTCTATATACAATTAATTAAACAGTCTTCCGAATTCCAGAATTAACAAAATCAGCCCTCTGATTGGTCAACAACCTTGTGGACTTTGCCCCTTCAGTTCTCAGTGTAACAGTATAGTGTACGATGCATGCAGTGCTGCAGAGCAGTGAAGTTTTGTCTGTACAGACAGCATGCACACAGTACAGTACGTCAATGCAAGTTTTACACGTGCTTGCTGGATATTAACGGCACTGCGATAAGCCCCGCTTTTAACTAATGCGGCAGATGGTTTTTTTTAGTTTTGGAGGTAATACTGTAAGAGGAGTTTCCGCCGGTTCTTACCCGGTTGCTAATTATGTTGTAAAGACCTCCCTGCTAGCTAGGTGTAAAGGTACCCTCGTGTGACTCACTGGACATCCGCCAGTGCCTGGGGCAATAGTATCTCGCTGTCTCCCAGACCTCCCTGCTGGTTGTTCAGAGGTATGCATTAATAGACACAGGGAGAGCATTGTTTTACGTCAAATATATTCATTAAGTTAAGCCACGTGTTTTCCCTGGATAATGCAGGAAGCGTGTGAAATTAAGAGAGAGAAGTAGAGTTGCGTTTTAGTCTTCCTTCTGGGCAGAAGTCTTGTCCCTGCCAGCTAGCTATTGCTACTGCAGTGTAACCAGTAAACTAGGCCGTAACTTCATCTTGAGTATTACCAGAAACTTTGTACCGTGTTTCTATAATAGTAGAACGAGTAATAGATTTAATGGACTGGAGTACTGTTTCCTTTATTCTTTTTATCGGTCTCGGCTTTAACTGTAACACCCAATAAAATAGTGTTACAATACAGTGTGAATTTGAAATACATAAGTTTTTTTTTTATAATTTCTTAAGGCCGGCCGAAAAGCGGCATTGTAGCAACCACTGTGAAGTTTTGTACACAAACTACAATGCCATTAAAGAACTTGCATCGCAGCAAGGGCCGCGTGCACATTGTCTCACTCTCACAGTCAACTTGACATGCATGCATAGTGTTTGTGTTCCACAGAGTTGAGTGCATTAAACTCTATCAACTGGCCTTTATCATTACGGGCATGAGGTGTGTTATTATTGAAAAACAGTTTCAAATTTCGAGATGATATAATTGTATTGCAAAACAAAGATTGGAAGATATAAATTCCGATCAGTGATTTTATTGTTGTTTACACTGAAATCTCTTTTTACATATGAACAATAGGCAAGTACATGGAAAAATTATCTGGGCAATGATGAGGAAGGAATGATTTCTTTTTTCATGCATTTTTTTGGGAATCGGGTAATAGATTTGGAACCGGGTAGTAACACATCAGGCGGGTACCCGATGAAAACACTAGCAGATCTGCATACAAATTATACTACAGAAAGACTATGACTTTGCGCTACTTTTTAAAGTTTCAGTGCTAACCATATCATCTGTACACATATTTTTTGCATGTACTGTAGCAACTAGAAATTAGATGACCTTTGACCTCCATCAAAAACAACAGGGTTCTTTCTCTTACCATAACGCATCTAAATACTACGTATGAAATTCATCCAAGCTTCCTACTTTGAGATATCATACACACAAGATTTTCAGGTTTTGACCCCCGGTAACCCCAGATGACCTTTGACCCCCACCAAAAACAATAGGTTTCTTCCTCTTTATATGGGGCACCTATGTACCAAGTTTGAAAACTGTCGGAGTTTCTCATCTTGAGATATCGTGCACACAAGCTAAGCATCACAAACACACACACACATACGCCATCATGACCGCATAGGTTTCTCTTTCAACAAAACCAATAATAGGTCATCGGCAATTGGCATCAGCCCGATTGTGTAATTGAATAATCAGTAATCGGTAATTACCGATTATGGTGTAATCGAACACTCATAGTTACAAGCAATTTTCAAGGTGTTTTCAGTTTTATCCCTAATGACCTTGAAAAGCCTTAGACCTCTTCCAAAAACAATAGGGTTCATCTTTTGACTATAACACATCCAAATGCCAAGTATGAGAAGTATCCAAGCTTCCTATCTTGAGATATTGTGGTTACAAGGTTTTTGGTTCTCCCCCTCATTATGATAAATCCATACACCAAGTATGGCAAGTATCCATGCTTCCTTATCTTGAGATATCATGTTTACAAGCTAAGCATCACCACACAAACCATCATGATTGCACAGATTCATTTTGCCTGTGGTTAATAACTGGAGAGATTCACTCACACACTCACATGGAAGCCCACACACAAATTGCACACAACCGGTGGGCTGGCTTTTGAAATGACAATGTACTGGACTGTATCTAAAGACTAATGAAGATTATCATGGGAAGCTTGCTTACTTGGAATACAAAATAATGGAAGTCCACTCCAATCTGAGTAAGTGTAGCATGTCCTAGAAGAGTCACCAGACAATCTCCCAAATCCATCATTACATCTATAGTTACAGACACTACCACGTTCATAATTGTTGGTGCAAGATACTTCCTGACCATTTATGACTGTAGGGGTTGGGCAAGAATCTGAAAACAAAAAGCAAAAAGGAGTTGATATTCTTGTGAGCACACAAACATCTAAACATAACTATAATCCAAACAGAGAAGACTTATATATACAGTAGTCCTAGGCCTATGGCCTTTTAGTTCCAAAGTTGACAACTTCAGGCAATCTGCTAGTCCCTACAGCTTACTGATCACACAGCATGCATTTTCTGTATCTCACAGTGCTGTAGTACTCGAGACCAGTCTCGGACTCGAGACCGGTCTTGAGTCACAATTTTAGGGACTTTAGGGACTTTGGTTGACTTTATCTGAGCAGAGCGTCACTATCTGTAGGCTCGTATAGCGTAACAAGAATATTTTTGGCCAAAAAAGCCTCCTAGATTGCCGTGAGTGGCAAGTTACAAGGCTGCAAAAGCTGTACCTCGATGCCTTACGTATTCTTTATTCTGAAATATATCATTATTTAGAAATGCACAGTTCAAATAATAAAAGACAAATAAAGAGGAAAGAAATAATATTTGGCCTATAAATGTTTCTATCAAAGGGTATATGGTCTCCTAAGATTTTGTAAGTTCATTTAAACTGGCCTGCCAGTTCCCCTCACCACTGGGTTACATACGTCAAACTACATGGCCGTCGATTTGACTGCAGCCTGAGTGAACATGTGAGTGAGTGGGGAGAGATAATTGGATATGGTACAGTTTGCACAGGGATGTAGCAAAGGGATTAGTGATGGTATGTGGGAGCTGAAATTCAAGGTGGGTATGAAGCCAAGAAATTGGAACTCTACAGGTCAATCTATACACTTTAATTTAACCAAGATAATAGCCAGACACATCACTTCTAGCTCACCCGCTTTTGCTTCCAAAACTGATGTGTTTGTCGCGTTGTTGGCACAATTGTTTGGTTGGCAAATTTTTATCCCAAATGCACCCTCTTCACAAGCGTTTGGTACAGTCACCCTTAGGAGTGCGAAAAGATTGGAGACATGAGGCACACTCTCGTTCTCGTGCAAAGAGTACCAAAGGTACATCTACAGGTGCAGGTCCCGTTGGGTCGGGAACATGTACAAAAAGGTGTCGATATATTCCGATTCAAATTTAATGAGCAGAGCAATGAACGCAACAAAAGTTTGACAGTTTGCAACAATTTTTAACAGAAAATATTAAAAGATCGATTGTTTTAGATATGACAACCACTCTACCTCCAGTCACGGCTTTCCCGTCAAAACCGATTTTCCCAACAGACCTATTCAATTTCTGCCTTTTGCCAATAAAAAGTAAGAAAGCAAACAAAAGCAGTACTTTGTTCAGCATATATACAGTAGCACCACATGACCAATAAAAGAAGGACAATGGCGCGTACTGCCATGCAGACCCAGGGCCTATATCATAAAACGGGCGGGATTTCGTGTGTGAAAGTGGGGGGGGGGGGTAAACTCAGTTGAAATACCAAACAGGGCCCTCCTTTGAAGGCGTGGGGTCCAAGGGTCCGCCCTCAGGTCCTGGTGAGAGGAGACCCTGGTAGTGGTCCAGGGGTAACACCTCGGAAGCCCTGAGGTATTAAAAGAATTAAAACCATTGTAATGAAGCATTTGGCTATCTCAAAACTCATCAGATGTGCACTATAAACAGATCAGAAGAATCACATTTTGACCTTTTTAATAAAAGCTTCAATCAGAATTGCGGGGCTATTTTCTCTTTTTTGTTTCACTTCTGTCCATGGTCTGGGACAAGGGGCCCCTCAACTGTTTCATTGCTTGTGAAAAATAAGAGTTTCGAAAATACAGGTTAAAGCATTAATTTGTATGGACGATGAAAAGTTGAGTGTGATGGTGTATAATACTTTTCAAAATGAATGGAATGTTATGGCTAACTCTTACAGAGACAGGGCCATGGGCTCCCACAGGCCTGAAGATTTCAGATTTCATGGTAACCATTTTTAGGTTACATGGTTTTTGATCCACGTAACCTAACATAACACATTTTTGTTATGTCTCAAAAACCCATTTTTGTAGATTCCCAAATATTGCAAGGCCTCCCCCACTCCCCCCATAACCCTCCCCTCTGGATTTCCATGCACTCCACTCATCCCCTCAATCGGTCTCCCACCACGTCCCTCCCGGCCTATTGTACCCGCTTCCTGATTTAAGACCAAATTTGTTCATCTTCTCACTATAACGCATCAACATACTAGGTATGAAATCTATCCAAGCTTCCTACCTGGAGATTTCATGTTAACAAGGTTTTCAATGTTTGACCCGGTAACCCCAGATGACCTTCGACATCCACCAAAAACAATTGGGTTCTTCCTCTCAACATTGGGCATCTATGTATTAAGTGTGAGAACTGTCAGAGTTTCCCTTCTCGAAATATCATGTTAACGAGCAGTGTCACAAACATACATACACACACACGCACGCACACACACACACATACACACATATGCCATCATGAATGCCTAGGTTTCTCTTATCATCGAAACCAAAAAGTACTCTTTTCTTGCTCCTGAGTGACTAGCCTAAGCCTAATTTGAAGCTTCCAAGGCCTCTCTGTTGTTTTCCAGACTGGATTGTTCTAAACAAATTGCTCACTTTCCCCCAACAGTACTATTTTAGATTGAGAACTAAGTAATGATATCAAGTGACTAAATTTCAAAGGATCCAGTGAACACAAAGATAAGTTAATTATTAAAATGAAATCAAGTAATTACAAAATACTGTTTTGGTTTTGAGTAGAGTACAAAATGAGGGTTGCCTAAGGTGTAGGTAATATGTAACAGTACTTCCATATTCATATCAGTGACAGCAGCACTTGGGAATTTTCCAAAGATGGTGGGAATCTACAGATTGACTTCATAAACTTGGGAACTGGAGTAGGTAACTTGGGAATGTGGGGAATTACTGTGGACTTAAGGCAGAATACCTTGGAAATTCAAGCCAATTTCAATTCTGCCCTTGTATAACTTCCTTGATTACATCATAAACTAACAGGTAATTGCCATGCAGACGAAGGTACATGGCCATCTTTCAGCTTGAATGAAATTTCTTCTCTTTCATAGGTACATGATGCTGTTCACATAGTCCACAGCACACAGTGTGGGTAAGCTTTAGTCAACCTTGGGAAATCTTGGGACTTTTGGGCAGATGATCTTGGGAATTTTGAAAACACGTTTGCACCCATGATGTATAATGAAGGTCTGAACGATGTACAGTGCGAGAGCTCAACTGACTTGCATTTATTTCAAATAGTATCTTATACCATGACTGTGGTATGCTCCAGCACAGAGCTGGTTCGTGTATCCTGCTTTCTGTGCCACCACACAGGAATATTTTTCAGATGGATAAAAGCCTCAATACCACCTTAGCCTACATCCATGCCATCCACTATGCTGCAGAAGCCTCCACACTGTCTTGTTCATGACCACCAAACAGCAATTGCCGAACTGGTGAACAATCCCCAGTTAAAGCATGTGTGCTCACTACCTTCAAGTGAGCACTTGCCAGGGTAAAAGAGAATAAAAGTAACCCTCCAGATGCAAAACTCCATTACTTTTGTTACCATTACTATACTGATTCAGCAAGACATTTGATCTAGTACCCCACCAAAGACTGTTAATGAAATAAGGCATTCTGGTATTTCTGGCACACTACACTCTTGGATTAGAAACTTCCTCATGCATAGAACGCAACAAGTTGTCCTTGACGGTGCCACTTCCTCAACTATAGCTGTTACCTCTGGTGTCTCTCAGGGTACAGTGTTAGGCCCACTTCTGTTTATCTTATACCTTAATGACCTGCCTGATGGATTATCATCCCAAGTTCGTCTTTTAGCTGATGACTGTATCCTGTATTGCAAAATTAACTCAGTGGAAGATCGTTACTTGTTACAGAACGATGTAAATAGTCTCTGCAAATGGGAGTTCAAATGGCAAATGAAATTTAATGTTTCTAAGTGCTTTGCCATGCATGTTACTCATAAGAAGAAACACTATTGCCTTCGTATAAAATGAATGATAGTTTACTACAAATTTACAGTCTCCAGCCATACTTATTTAGGAGTGGATATTAACAGTAAATTATTGCTGAGCTGATCATATTAGCGGCATAACATCTAAAGCAAACAGAGTTCTCGGATTGTTACGACGTAACCTGTACAGTTGTTCCCCTAAAGTCAAGGAAGCTGCTTTCAAATCCCTTGTAAGACCAAGGTTGGAATACTGCTCAAGTATTTGGGATCCTTACCATCAGGAACATATTAATAAGCTTGAAGCAGTTCCACCAGTTGAAGCAGAGCCGCCAGATTTGTCTGTAAAAATCATAAATGTAAAAGTAGCATCTCATCCATGCTTGCTGACTTAAACTGGCCTTCTTTTGAGGAACGTAAGACCAGAGCTAGGTTGAGTTTATTGTATAAGTCCCTCCATCACCTGGTTGCCATCAATTTAGACGGATATGTTTTAAAGCCCGATAATGGAATCTCTACTCGCAAGTTATCATCTATCTCCTTTCATCATCCCACTGTAAGAAAGGACTGCTATAGGTTTTCTTTTATTCCAAGGACAATGGCTGAGTGGAATTATCTACCCCCAGCTGTTAGGGAGGCCCCTTCATTTAAAGCTTTCAACAACCAACTATGCAATTGAACTTGTCATCCTTGAGGAGATCCCAAGTTAATTATAGTCTGCTAGCCATTACACACCTACAACTATATATATCCCGTTTGCGGTGAACTGTTTTGTAGTATTACATGAGAACCAGAACCATAAAGTACAGTACAGACGATGCTATACAGAGTTTATATATTACTAAAACAATATTGTCATTGTGCACTTTCTGTGGCGTAGTGGATAAGGCACTCACCTCTCACTCGGCATTGGCATAGCCGGGGGGGGGGGGGGGGGGCAGGGGGCCAGAGCCCCCCCCAAAAGAATTCTGAAAATTTTTTTAGACTTAACAAGAACGCCAAGAGGTGTAGTGATTCCTTGCCAAGTTGAGAGATGGGGAAGATATGAGTGCATAGGTTTAAATCTTCCTTGCAATCAATGAGGACATCATTGTAGACTTGTATAATTAATACAGTAAATGTATGACATATTTAAGTTTCTTTATACACCCCTTATTGAGATAATGTGGTTACAAAAGATTTTATACCTTGCCAGCTGGTGACCATAAATGACCTCTGATGTCTCTTAAAAGCAATCCCAACTGAATTCTTTGCACATTGAACTTAAGTTTGCCACTCCTATCCTTCACAAGAATAAGGAGACTGTATATTCATATAAGTCAGGCAATTCCTTGCTGTGGTGAATCCTTGCTGTTACCATGCCAGCACCAATTACATGGACACATCATTTCAAGGTGAGCTGTGTACCACTATTGATGGTAATTATTCTTTGGGGACTTCAGTTCTCTCCACTTTCCTGTCATCTACCTAAAATCGTAGGGCTGTCAATCAATCATACCTTTGACAGTCTCCTCAGGGACAGCAAAGTGGGCTCTCTTTTGCCACTTGTAAAGGTCATTGGTGAAGCAGCTTCTCCTAATCTGTTTACAATGATATGGTCTGTCTGTTAAAAACACTAAACAGATCAGTTTGAGCCGCATTGACTGATACTTTGTAGAATACTGTATTACCATCATATAACTAAATACAAGTTTTGTACAGTATCAATACAAGGGATGTTCTGCACCTCTTAATTAAAAATATATAATTCTTGGTCCACAGTACTTAGCAATTACACATCAATCTGGTTTTGACTGGACAGACCACCAACATAGGTGTCAGAGGTCAGCAGTATCAGTCTACAGGTTACTTGTCTTTGTGAGTTGTGACTGTTTTATCCTCAGTGGGCATAGAGGGTAACTGTTATTACCTCTGGTTCTTGTGGTGACATATTTTGTATCAATCACAACATCTCTACATCTCAAACCAAGTGTGAGGTACAAATAAATTAGAGCCTTAAAACCTGTGAAATCATAACATAACTCACGTAACTATAAACGGAACTGTTCAAAATGATTATATCAAAAGCAATAAGATCACAGGGATGAGTGAAAGGCAGAAAATATATAGTATGTTTGGAGTAAACATAACACCTGTAACCTACTATGTGCAAATCCATCTTTGAACCACACAAAAAAGAATATCTCATGAATTCTGTTCAAAAATTGGAGTGTGTAGAAAAGTTTCAGGGTTTGACCCCCTGTGATCCCAGATGACCTCTGAACCCCACCAAAGACAATCAAGTTCTCTGTCTTACCATAATGCACCTACACACTAAGTATAAAATTTATCCAAGCTTCCTACCTTGAGATATCGTGTTAGGTTTTCAGAGTTTGACCCCAGATGACCTTTAACTCCCACCAAAACCAGGTTTTTTGTTTCACCATAATGCATGTAGCCTACATACTAAGTATGAAATTTATCCAAGATTCCTACCCTGAGATATCATGATAACAAGGTTTTAGAGTTTGACCACCGGTGACCCCAAATGACCTTTGACCTCCACCAGAAATAAGAGTTCTTTGTCTCACAATAATGCATCTACATACCATGTATGAAATTTATCCAGGCTTCCTACCTTGAGATATTGTGTTAACAAGGATTTCAAAGTTTGACCCGTGGTGACCCCACATGACCTTTGACCTCCACCAAAAATGTTACGTGTCTTTCTCTTACCGTAAGGCATCTACATACTAAGTATGAAATTTATCCAAGCTTTCTGCCTTGAGATATCATGTTAACAAAGTTTTCAGAGTTTGATCCCCGGTGACCTCAGATGACCTTTGAACCACACCAAAACCAATCCCAGCTGAGATCTTTACATGCTTTACCCACAAACCAACTTTGAAGTGTCTCTCCCTTTCCCTTCAAAAACTAGAGTGCTAAAGAGATGTTGTCACACACATACACACACGCACACACCGACATCACCATCGCATAGATTCCTTGCCTGCCTTTGGCAAGGAATCAAAAAGAGTGGTTGGCTCTCCAGAACTCAGTGACTTGACTGAAGTGATGATATGTCGAATATACAAGATACCCATAATGTTTCCTAGAACTATCAAATTACCATTTTATGGTAAATAAAATAGGAAATCAGGAAACCAGGGATGGGTCTAGTTTAAATGGTAGAGTGACCTTACTTGGTAGTAAACCATAGCTGGTATGCTATTACTAAACCTGTTTCGACCGTGGACGATAAGTACCAGGTCTCATCAGTAGCGGTAGGGTAAAGTCAGCGATAGAGTATCAACGAGCTGTCACACAGAATTTGATGAACCAATCGTGAAATTTGTATTCTTGTATTTTTCGATAAGCTGGTGCATAGCTAGCAATAGAGAACAACAAATTGGTTGCATGATAACAACAAGACCATTTCCCAAAGCAGTACTTCAAAAGGAATGATTTAAGTGTGTTACTACTCACAGGGGTCCCACACATTTTGGTGAATGAAATTCCAGACCTTTTCAAGACCTTTTTCAGACCTTTCCATAGTTTTTCCAGACCAAAATTATCACCGGTGGTCCATATTATGGGTGATATATATGGATATATATGGGTGATAAATATACACACCCACAATGAGGCATCTGCCTGGGCACATGCTAGGCCTAAATTTATTTACCCGGTACTAACTTTGGTCTTATATCTAGCTATCAAAATAACCCCAACCACTTAAAATGACGTTTTGACTGTGTGTGACAATCTGTTGTGTTACCCCCACTTCTTATTCTGCTGTCCTCAGCAAACCACAATGTGGATTTCATAGAAAGGGCCTTAGGCCCCACGTGGGACCTTAGACCCACACATCCAGAAAAAATAAAAGGTCATTAATCAAGCATCATTATGACAGATGGTCAACTGTTTAACTCTGACTGAAGGAATTAAGGTCAACCATTTTGCAATATTTCACATAATGGATGCCAGGGCACATCTTGGACCTTGGGCGCAAAATGTCTGTACAACCTGAAGATGCCACTAACCGAGTATCATTATGACAAACCATCAACATTGTACAAGAGAATCTGTTGTTGAAGAAACCCTTTGCAGCTTTTCATAAAATGGGGTCATAGGGCCCACATGGGATCTGGACCAAAATTCTAGAATACCACACAGATCTACTATAACACCACTATAATATTACGGTTTAACATCCCATCAACTCTTTTTAACATTAAAAGGTGGAAAAGTTAATCACTTTGCAATATTTCACAAAATGGACCCTACATCACATCTTTGGCCTTAGGCCCAAAATTTCTGAACACCCTGCAGGTACGGTTCCACTTACGGAGTACCATTATGACAAACTATCAACTCTGTACAAGAGAATATCTGAAAGAGAAGCATTGTGTAAAATTTCATAAAATGGGCCATAGGACCGGCCCGCATGGGACCTTAGACCAAAATTTTCTGAACACCTTAAATGGCCCACCACCCAAGGGACATTACGTGCAAGTTTCATCGACATCCTTTGAAAGATGTGCGAATAACAGCCACTTTTGCAAATGTCTACAAACAGACCGATATAGAGATCAACAGGTCTGTCATCAGAATAGCTCACACCAGCTTTGCAGGTATGAGACAAAAATTCAAACCATTCACCCCATAAACCTAACTGTTACGTGCTAGAAAGGAGTGAGGTTATCAAAAATTATTGTAAAATCTTTAAAATCGATGATGATAAGTAATTTCTAAGTTTCTTTAACCCTGGGACTGTTGTCCAAAATCTGTGCCCACGATTTCTCCCAGTCCTTTAAAATTTCAATTCAAGATACTATACTAGTACAGTAAAACCCCGTTTATCCGAACCCCGTTTATCCGAAACCCCGTTTATCCGAACTAGCCAGCAGATTTAACAACAATAATATTCAATACAATTACGGTAGTAGACACCAAGTTTTCAGTGCTTTACAAGGCAAAATTGAGCATAAATTTTGCAGAAATGCACTAATTTTTCTGGGGACTTTAACAGTCATGGAAAGATGTCACGATGGCTAAAACACCCGACATGTGGACATAGAAAACAATCTGTTATCTCTTTGTCAAATTTGGAAGAAATATCGTACGTATTTGCTTTGAAATTCTTGTTAGGACCCATGAGTCGGTATAGGCTCAATATCCTCTTATACAAAAGTATGTTAGGCTACCGTAAGTCCTAGTTTCACTAAATTTGAAAGTTAGTAACGTAGTGAGCTTCGTACCTAAAAATAACGAAAGTAGACCTTACAAAAACATTGTGAACTGCTGTTTGAGAGTCTCCTACACATATGTCTCTAACATTTTTGGAAATTTATGCAGAATTTATACTCTAGATACCTCTCCAGATCGTTACAGCTCTTCTTCAGCCCACACACTCATTTAGTGTGTAGATGGTATTGGTCATTCAGACGAGCGAAGGCTCGAATTTTTGGAGTAAAATCTCTCTGTTTTAGAAGTCTTAAAATTTATTTGTGAAATCATCGGTCACAAAAAATAGTAACGAAATATTTGGGGGGATTTTGTGTGCAATTTTTAGCCTTTTCGGAATTTTTTGGGGAAAGTGTTGACACACTGTCTTATGGGATCCAGTGTACAGTATTTGAGGCAAAAACTTGGAACCTCGTTTATCCGAATTTTTTCGTTATCCGAACAACCTTCGGTCCCGATGTGTTCGGATAAACGGGGTTTTACTGTACACAATACTGTGTAGATGTATTAGTCTCAGGGTAGCCAACTCAAACGTAAAAGTGAATGCCAGCCAAAATTATCCAGATGGCATTCATTTCATAAAATAGTTTCAAGGCATGTGTAAAATACTTTAAATAAGCCCTGTTTAATGGTTTCGAAAAATTTTCTTGCATAATTTCCCCGTACGATACTTTTTTCTTCAGTTACTTGCTTTGGCTGCTATCCTATCCTAACAAGTTTACATATGGAGATATATCAAGCCTAGCCTAGTCTCGTGTTTCAAAGTAACACTGAGTGACAGGCATTACAGTTTTGGTTAATATATGGCTTGGAACGTTCAGCAGAACTAGCGCATGATCGTCATATATGCAAAGTGCACGAAATTAACATCGGGAATTTACGGCATAATCTCTCATTTTATAGAACCAATTCAGCCTTCATTCACTTACTTCCTTGACCCACTGCAAAAATATAAGGCAAGAAAAATAGTGAAAAACATAGTGAAGAAATTTTCCAGACCTGGTAGGTAAATTCAAGGACTTTCCAGGCCTGGAATACCCCCTTTTGATTTTCCTGACCTTTTCCCGACTTCTCGACCGCGTGGGAACCCTGTACTCAATGCTTCTTTTAGGGTATTGCATGTCAAGTGCCAGTGACGGTTAGAAATATGATGGGTGAATGAATATTTACGCGGCACAAAACTGTGTCTACGGTATGAACGGTTTACAAAGGATAAAGTTGCAGTGAAAGAAGCAAGGATGTCACTGGATGGAAAATTACTTTTCCAAAATAAGGTAAAGCTAACTGGTAAGTAGGTGTGGAAAGTTTCCTGAACTTACAGAAGGATATGTTTCTGTTTTAGGAAGTTTCTCGAGTGCAGAAAATCCTTGATAGGTTATTCCCCTGTTAAAGTGACAGGCATTCATTTTGGGATTTGATATCAGCTTTGATAGTACAAATGTCTGATCGGTATGACAGGAGTGGTGAAAAATCCTCAATATGTGATTTTCTTCAGATAAACAAAGCACACCTCCAAAACGACTGATGTTTTGATGAAAACAGAAAATGCTGTTATTCAGTGTGTTAGTAGTCAGAAGAAATTTGGTTAAATTCCTCTGACAACTTGTGTTCCGATGGAATGGAAGCATCGTGTGTGTAAGGACTTACAATTTTCTCCTGTAACCAGAATGCACAAATGCATTGAGGTTTCGATGATATACTGTATGTTCTATTCCAAATAAAGCCATGATGTCCCATATCTTTCAGTCAATGGTCAAATGTTATCTTAACATGTTGGAAAAATACAGTTTTGTATTCCTATTTAGTCTTGGGAATTCTTGGGAAATTTGTGTTTTGACCTCTGGTGACCCCAGATGACGATCTTGGGAATTCTTGGGAAATTTTGCTCTTTGATCTCTGGTGAACCCATGTAATATTCTTGGGAATTCTTTGGAAATTTTGCTTTTTTACCTCTGGTGACCCCAAATGACCTTTGACCTCCACCAAAAACAATAGGGTCCATCTTTTCACCATAACACATCCACATCCTAAGTATAAAATCTATCCAAGCTTTCTCCCTTGAGATATTGTGTTAACAAGGTTTTAAGTGTTTGACCCCTGGTGACCCTAGATGACCTTTGAACACCAAAAACAATGGGGTACATCTTCTCACTATAACACATCAATTTACCATGTATGAAATCTATTCAAGCTTCCTACCTGGAGATATCATCTTGAAAAGGTTTTCAGACATTGATCTCTGGTGACCCCAGATGACCTCTGACCTCAACCAAAAACAATAGGATTCATCTTCTCACTATAACGCATGTACATACTAAGTATGGAATCTATCCAAGCTTCCTACCTGGAGATATTGTGTTAACAAGATTTTCAGAGTTTAATCCCCAGTGACCCCAAATGAACTTTGACCTCCACCAAAAATGATAGGATTCTTCCTCTTACTATAATGCATCTACATACAAAGTATGAAACTTATTCAAGCTTCCTAGTTTGAGATATCGTGTTAACCAGGTTTTCAGGGTTTCACCCCCGGTGACCCCAGATGACCTTTGAACCCCACCAAAAATAATAGGGTTCTTTCTCTATCTATAAGGCATCTACATACAAAGTATGAAATTCATCCAAGCTTCCTACCTGGAGATACCAGGTTAACAAGGTTTTCAGGGTTTGACCCCTGGTGACCTCAAATGACCTTTGACCTCCACCAAAAATGATAGGCTTCTTTCTCTTACCATAATGCATCTACAAACAAAGTATGAAATTCATCCAAGCTTTGTAACTCAAGTTATTGTGTTAACAAGATTTTCAGGGTTTGACCCCTGGTGACCCCAGATGACCTTTCACCTCCACCAAAAACGATACCGATCTTCCTCTTACCATAACGCATCTACATACAGAGTATGAAATTCATCCAGACTTCCTACCTCGAGGTATTGTGTTAAAAAGATTTTCAAAGTTTGACCCAGGTGACCTTCGACCCCCACCAAAAACAATAGGGTTCTTCCTCTTAGTATGGGGCATCTATGTACCAAGTTTGAGAACTGTCAGTTTCCCTTCTTGAGATATCATGTTAACGAAGTTTTCAGGGTTTGACCCTTGGTGACCCCAGATGACCTTCCACCTCCACCATGAAATGATAGGGTTCTTCCTAATACCATAATGCATCTACATACAAAGTATGAAATTCATCCAAGCTTTCTACCTCAAGATATTGTGTTAACAAGGTTTTCAGAGTTTGACCCCCAGTGACCCCAGGTGACCTTTGACCCCCACCAAAAACAATAGGGCTTTTCCTCTCAATATGGGCATCTATATACCAAGTTTGAGAACTGTCAGTTTCCCTTCTTGAGATATCATGTTAACAAGCAAAGTGTCACAAACACACACACATCCACACACGCACATCCACACACACATACATACACACACGCCATCATGAATGCATAGGTTTCTCTTATCATCGAAACCAAAAAGGTAAAAACTTTAGCAATAGCACAGTTGCTACAGCTTTCTATGGTCAAAGAACTACATAAAACCAGACCCTACCATGGTTTCGTATACACCATGAGATATAGATTGACTATTTCCATGTCAAATTATTTCATCCCGATATATCACTACTTCGGTCACGTCACTAAGTTCTGAAGAGCCGACCATTTTCTCTAATTAAGCAAGTGCTCAACCCATGGCTTTATCAATATTCTGGAGCTGAAACTATTGGCCACATCCAGTTATAACTGACGCTAATGACTTGGTAATTTGTTTGACATTTTCTTATGACTGAGTTACACCAACACCCCTGGAAAAATCTGGATAGGCTAGTGCCTACTCCTCGGAAAACTCCTGACTGCACGACTATACCAATGGATTGACAACCTTTGATTTGCTTAGCAAAATGTTTCTTATGACAGTTTAGGGCAGGATTCAGGGTGCGTACTCCCCACTATTATTTGCAGAGCAATTTACTTTTTGGTAATGGAACAAAAAAACATTGACTTCAAATGATGTTAAATGCTGCCCTACATTGCATCTGAGGGTACTTAAATATTCAAAAAATTCTCAAAAGGGAGGACACCCCCTTCCCATAGACCATCCCCCAGGCTCTGCAGTTAGCCCCCTCCAAATAAAAATCCTGCCTATGCCAATGTCACTGGGGAGATAGTATATATCTAGGGTTTGGTCCCTCTCAAAACAGGTTGGGGGAATTTTGTTCCCCTTCAGTTTTAAATTCAAGAGTGTGAATGCCTCGCATTCTGGTTCTCTCAATAAAATGCATCTATACATGCAAAATATTAAAAACATCTATGCTTCCTAATGTTCCTATCTTGGGTTGTAGTAGTAACAGGGTTTACAGTGTTTGACTTTTGTTGACTTCAGATGGGCTTTGACCTCCACCAGAAACACTGTACCTTCTGTGTGATTCTTTAAACATTGTATTCTATTAAGTGTATTAAAGTTTATGTTTGCTACCATTTGTGATTATTCTTGTCCAGAAAGAAAACAGCTAATACCCTCATTATTTTAATTGACTTTAATCTACATGACCAAACCAAAATTTGTTGACTAACTTTGGTAAATTATAGTGAAAGGAGGTTCGACCTCATCCGACCAGATATGTAGTAATCTCATCATTAGAGACCAGATTCCTAGAGTCAATGAGCACCACCCATGCACCTCTAGTGACAACGCCTCAAGCAGGTGATCTATACAGGAGCCCAGTACCCCAAGTAGGTGGTTACTATCACTGCATGCCCTGTTACAGACTTGACTTTTCCACCAAGTACTGTGAGAGATGCACAAGTTTTTATGATTTTTATTTTCATACCTTTTAGACAAACACCAACATATTGTTCTAACAGTCAATATCCATGGAACACCATCATATCATCTTATCTTAGGCTTAATGTACATCAAATTGCCCTTGACACATCCTAACACATCACTTCATGTTAAATACTATCATCAGGAAGTTGTTCTCTAGCAAACTCCCTGCTTTCATTCACAAGCATTTGCTCACAATGATGTATACAGCAGTAACATCTTTCATTAAATTGAGAATCTAATGTGTATGATCAGCTTCAATGACCTTCAATTCACGAAATGTAACTGACAGCCCTCTGTCCAACAACCCTAAATGGTCCCATGACCCACAGTAATCTCAATCCTGTTTATATTGGTGAAACAGTCAAAAAATAGGATTTTGCATGACAGTGTGTCTTGTAGAACTCATGGGCTTTTTTAGTACACAGGTTAGCATATTATGCAATATTTAAGATATATGATAAGATATAGGAATCTTTAATCATAATGCAAGGAAATTGGTGCCATTTCATCTCATAAAACACATGAAAACACTTTAAACATATGAAAAACACATAAAACAAAGTAAAAAACTTGAAAAAAATAATAAAAAGATAAAGTATCTACATAAAACTACAACTAAAAGAATGCAATAACAGTTACATACAAATTAAAAATTGCCCTTACTTCCTTATAAAATTGTTGGCAAGAGTTAAGGTGGCCCATGGTAAAAAAGATTTCCTGTATCTTTTTGTCCTACATTTGCTAACAATCGCTCTACCCAAATACTGAATTCAACTTTAATTCTCAGAGAATGATCAGAAGACATTAATGATTTTATTTTTCTATGTTACTCTTTCAAGCAGAGCTCTTTAACAGAACTTACCTGTTACCAACACACCTTTCTTTCTTTCATAATTACTCTATTAAGTTTCTATTAAGTTTTAAGCATTGTTGTTGTATATTATTGAGAGGACTGTATCATTTTATGAACGGTGTGAAGTAGAGATGAATATGGCAAATGAAGTATTGAACTTACCTGCATTGCTATCATAGTCATCATCTCTGACATGTAAAATAAACTGACCACGGTTTTCATCTACACCTACAGTAGAAGATGTGGTACTTATAAAGATCAGAAATGTTTTGGTGTCCTCTCTCGCATTGTTATTCCTCCTTCTGACTTCTAAATTTACACACCTGCTTGTAAGTCTGACATTAGTTGGGAGTTGCAAGTCTGATGTTGGAGAAGCATTTAATGCTAAAAGCAAAATAGGAGAGTGCACATTTGAAGTAGTACAAATTTACAATGGATAAGAGAAAAGAGCTGTTTACTAGAAAAAATGCCCACTAAGGTTACTTTGAAATGTTCCATTCAAGGATGCTTTGACAGACTATTCCAAAGACCAATCTATTCATCTAGTATGCATCAGCAGTAATTACAATTGCATGGCTTAAGGTCCTGACACAAGTCACTACTACATTTGAAACTCATGAACAAATTTGAATTTACAATTTTGTATAAACACAAGTAATGCAAACATATACCAACAATACACACATGCCACATTTATTGACTGCTTAAAATATTTATTACTCTCTTTTATTTATACTATACTCACAAAAATAGACCTCAGCCTGGATGGTGCTGGAAGAACTATGGCAAACATCTATGTACAATGGGTAGCTTTCATAAATTGTTCTAACTGCTGTGGCTGGACTGAAGTAAATCATAACTGCAAAAGTAGTGCAACAAAGTATAAACAGTATTAAGCTGCATGGATCAAAGTTGCCATAGGTTGATAATTACTGGTTGGACAGAAATTTGAATACTTATTCCACCAGCCAAAGTATAATTGCACTGGCCACATTTCATGACTAGTCTAATGTTTAATCATGGAGCTACTATGAATGGAGTGAAAGCAGCTTATTGCCCTTTGAAGTTATCATCTGTTCCGACATTCCAAAGCTCAAAAACCTCATTAGCTGCTACATAGGGTTATAATCCCGAAAAAACAAAAGGTAAGTGACAATTATAGGCAAGATCTTTCCCTCCCATACTAATTCTCTCACAGCCTTGCTGGTGTTTGGGCCATAATTTTTAAGTTAGACCTGAAGAGATTTTCAAGAATGCCGTCCATTTTATAAAACTAGGTAAGGATAATTAATCAAAGTTCTGTGCATTGTCTTTTGCAAAACTCATTTACATTTTTTGATGAGTAAATGTGTATAACAGTTCTTCTTTTTAAACGAGCATATCTTTGGGCTCTTGTTTGTCAGAACAGGCAACAGAACTTCAAAGCAATTATGTAGGACAGACAATAGGACAAAGAAATTGAAAGATTAAGGGTTAAGAACTCAATGGATTTATAAAGATGGTGAGAATATGACTAGAGGGTAACAACAGAGGTCAAACAATAACAAGTTAAACCAGAAAGCCAAATGGCTTAGTGACTACTTGCCAAATGGGGATGCTTTGTTGCACTGAGGTTTATCCCTCAAATTTATCTTTATCATTTATCATTATCAAATTTATCTTTATCATTTTACAATGTTTAAACAATATCACCTCTGCTGACCTCACATGACCTTTGAACCCCACTAAATATAACAAAAAAGAAAAAAGGAAGTGTCTTGAAAGGGATTTGACCTCCAATGGATCTTGCACCTTGAAAATTCTTGAAAAATTTTGCTTCTTTGACCTCTGGTGACCCCTGATGAGGATCTTGGGAATTCTTGTGAAATTTTGCTTTTTGACCTTTAGAGACCCCAGATGATGATCTTGGGAATTCTTCGGAAATTTTGCTTTTTGGCCCCTGGTGACTCCAGATGATGACCTTGGGAATTCTTGTGAAATTTTGGTTTTGACCTCTGGTGACCCCAGATGACCTTTGACCTCCACCAAAAACACGTTTTTTTTTCCTCGGACCATAAGGCATCCATGTATCAAGTATGAAACCTTTCCAAGCTTCCCAATTAAAGGTGGTTCTCACAGCTTGACCCAAGATGACCTTTGACCTCAATCAAAGACAATATGGTTCTTCTTACCATAAGGCATGCACAAACCACGTATGAAATCTATCCAAGCTTTCCTAATTTGAGATATCACATTCACAAGGATTTCAGGGTTTGACCTCTGGTGACCAGAGATGACCTTTGACCTCCACAAAAAACAATGTGCTTCTTTTTCCCCACCATAACGCTTACCCATACTAAGTGTGAGATCTATCTATGCTTCCTACCTTGAGATATTGTGTTAAGAAAGTTTTTTGACCCTGAGTGACCCCACATAACCTCTGACCTCCACCAACCAGAAAGCCCAAGGGCTTAGTGATTCCTTGCCAAAAGGGAGGGTGCTTTGTTACACCAGGGTCCATCCCTCAAATTTATACTTCTGTACTACATCATTTTTTATGATGTGTTCACAATTGGACCCCTGCTGATCTCACATTACCTTTGAACCCCAACACAACTTAAAAACAAAAAATGAAAAAAGAAACATGTCTAAGAATGGATGTCTGTGCTTCCTCCCTTTTAATGTCATGTCATGTTTACAAAGTTTCAGTTTTGGACCTCTGGTGACCTCAAATGACTTGTGACCTCCACCAAAAACAACAGGGTTACTCGTCTCAACATGACAAATTTATATAAAAATTATGAAAAGCATCATTCATCCAAGTTTCCTATCTCGAGATATCGTGTAAACAAGATTTCAGGGTTTGTTCCCCATAGAAACTAGATGACCTTTGAACCCCAACAAAAACCATGGGTTCTTCCCTCAGCATAAAGCATCTACACATACAGTATAAGATTTATTCAAGCTTCCTTCCTTACGATATTGTGTAAACAAGGTTTGCAGGGTTTGACCCCTGGTGACCCGAGATGACCTTTGACCTCCACCAAAAACAGTAGGGTTCTTCCCCTCACTATAAGGCATCTGCATACTAAGTATGAAAATTTTCCAAGCTTCCTACCTTGAGATATCATGTTAACAAGGTTAACAAGGTTTTCAGGGTTTAACACCCCTCACCCCAGATGACCTTTGGCCTCCACCAAAAACAATAGGATTCTTTGCTTTACCATGACACATCTACACACTAAATATGGAAATTATCCAAGCTTCCTATATCAAGATATTGTGTTAACAAGGTTTTCAGAGTTTGACCTCAGGTGACCCCAAATGACCTTTGACCTCCACCAAAAACAATAGGGTTTTTCCAAATTCCATAAGGCATCTACGTACTAAGCATGAAAATTATCCAAGCTTCCTACCTAGAGGTATTGTGTAAACAAGGTTTCCAAAGTTTGACCCTTGGTGACCCCACATGACCTTTGACCTCCACCAAAAACATTATAGTCCTCCCTCTCACCATAACACAACAAACACCATATGAAATTCATCCAAGCTTTCTAACTTGAGATATCATGTTGACAAGGTTTTCAGGGTTTGATGCCCCCTGACCCCAGATGACCTTTGACCTTCACCAAAAACAATAGGATTCTTTGCCTTACCATGACACATCTACATCCTACGTATGAAATTTCTCAAAGCTTCCTATATATTGAGATATTGTGTTAACAAGGTTTTCAGAGTTTGACCCCCAGTGACCCCAAATGACCTTTGATCTCCACCAAGCACAATAGGGTTCATCCTCTCACCATAAGGCATTGAAAATTATCCAAGCTTCTTATCTTGAGATATTGTGTAAACAAGGTTTTCAGAGTTTGACCCCTGGTGACCCTAGATGACCCCTGACCCCCTCCTGACCCCCATCAAACACAATAGGGTTCTTCCTCTCAATATGGGGCACCTATGTACCAAGTTTGAGGACTGTCAGAGTTTCTCCATGAGATATCGTGTTAAGGAGCAAAGTGTCACAAACACAAATACACATACACGCAGGCGGGCACACCAATACGCACCTTACCGGGACACAGGAAATGTCCTGGTAGGGAAAAGACTAAAACTGCCCAGCAGCAGACCTGCCGGGGATCTAGCCGAGCAGACGTGCATGCCTGAGTGCGGGCTTCAGTGCCCAGGCCAGCACCTGCAGTTGCGCGTGACTTCTTGTTGCAGTGGCCGAATTTTCGGAGAGCTATGCCAGTTTCAAGCCATGCGTGAGCTAGGAAAGACATGCGAGCGGCGAGCGCTCGCTGGCTGCCCTGTGTCCCAATAAGGACATGGTGGTGAGTGCACATACACGCACATACACACACACGCCATCATGAATGCATAGATTCCTTTGCCTTCAGCAAGGCATAAAAAACAACAGAGTCCTTCCTCTCAACATGACAAGGCTACATACCAAATATGAAGAGTCTGTCATTGTTAACTTGAGATACCGTGTTTACAAGCCATTTACAAGGTTGTGGCTGTTTAGTGTTTGGTGACCTAAGCTGACCTTTGACCACCACCAAAGACAATAGGGTTCTTTCTTACATCATGAAAAATCCACATGGCGACCTCAAATGACTTCTGAGCTCCACCGAAAACAATAGGGTTCTTCCTCTCAACATGACAAATCCATATACCAAACATGAAAAGTGTACGTTATTGCTATCTGGAGATATCGTGTTTACAAGCTAGGTGTCACACACACAGGCGTTCACACGCAACATCACCATCGCATAGATTCCTTGAGCCTTCCGCAAGAAATCAATAAAACTGTGTAAAGCTTCCATTCAAAAGATGGGATTAAAAGTCCAAATGATACTGTATACTTTAAAGTTAAAATATAGCAATAAAAGATAAAATTTAATGAGATGAACACCTTAAATGAGCCTTCAAAAGTCAGAAAGAATGAGATTTGAAGTCAAACTTTAATGTATGTTTAAGTTAAAATTATCATGAAATTTGAATTTGTGACTGTAATAATAGAGTAACAGTTGATTCTTGCTTAATTTCTAAGATAAAATTACTTTAAGTTTAATTTCATTTCGATTTCAGATCACACAAACCTGAAACTCAAACTCTTCACTTTTCAAAAAGTCAGCACAGGGCAGTATGATCTTGAACCAACTTGAAATAATGATTGAGATTAAAAGTAAGAGTTCTCCCTTTTTACATATTCATAATGAGATTAAAGCCTTGACGGTCAAAATGACAACACTAAATTTAAGCTTTAAAATTTATAAGTCAAAATTTTAAAACTAAGAATTAATGACATTTAAAAGGTTAGGTCTTTCTATAAATCAGGGTACAGGTACAGCAACGTGAAAGAATCCAAATTCCTCTGTATTGACTGAAATTGATACTCACGATGGAAGTATCATTAGTATTTATTAACAAGAGCCCAATGGGCACTGTGGTTCCTTGCTGAATGTAATGAAACATGAGCCAACTACTGTACTGAATGAACCAGTATTTCTGTTGATTCACAAAATCTGCTCTGTAGACAATGCACATCTTGTGTTAACACATTCAAGCATAAATAAATTGTTCTGAAGAAATACAGCCTACAGGCACTTCAGGGGATATCAAAACAGACAGGATACAGTTACAATTTGTTTTATTCAATTAAGCAATCACAATTCATGCACGCTCAGTGGTATCTGATCCAAATGATCAGTAACTTGGTTCTCTTTATAAAACTAACAACCCATAGTAGCATTTAATTAACCAATTCCAATTTCCAATTCCTGCAAGCTCACATGTCCTAATCTAAGGACAAATGTTGTCTGTCTAGTGAACTTTCACAACAGTCCTCTGCTTTGTGGGCAGAGAATCTTCTGCAATATTAAAAAGCAGTATTTGATGCACATTTTCATAATGGCAGAATTATGGATTAAAATCGTAATACTATAATTTGAATTAAAATTGAGATACTTGGCATCTCTGAAAGATATCCCACATCTTTCAGTCATTGGGTGAATGTGATCTTAATGTGCGGGAATGATACAGTTTTGTGCTTATATTTTTGACTTGAGGAATTCTTGGGAATTTGCTTTTTGGCATCTGGTGATTTCAACTCTGACATCCAACAAAACTCATATGGGTTTTCTGCTAGATTTAATGCAACACCTCAAAGCAAAGATCTATTCAAGCTTCCTACACTGAGATATAGAGTTGAAAAGGTTTGCAGAGTTTGACCTTCAGTGACCCCAGATGACCTTTGATCTCCACCAAAATATTTTTCCCCACCACAAGGCATCCACTAAGTATGAAATTTATCCAAGCTTCCTACCTTGAGATATTGTGCTAACAACAAGGTTATCAGTTTTTGACCCTCGGTGACCCCAGATGACCTTTGACCTCCACCCAAAACGGTATGGCACAGCTTCTCACTATGGTGTATCTATGTACTAAGTATGAAATCTATCCAAGATTTTTTCCTTGAGATATTGCATTAACAAGGTTTTCAGTATTTGACTCTCAGTGACCCCAAATGACCTTTGACCTCCACCAAAACTTAAAGGATTCATCTTCTCACCATAAGTCATCCACATACCAAGTATGAAATCTATCCAAGCTTCCTACCTTGAGATATTGTTTTAACAACAAGTTTTCAGTATTTGACTGCTGGTGACCCCAGATGACCTTTGACCTCCACCAAAAGCTACAGCATTCATCTTCTCACCATAATGCATCTACATACCAAGTATGAAATTTATCCAAGCTTCCTACCTTGAGATATCGTGCAAACAAGGTTTTCGGTCTTTGACCCCTGGTGACCCCACATGACCTTTGACCTCCACCAAAAACAATAGGGCACACCTTCTTACTATGACAGATCCATATACCAAGTTTCGGTTTAGTCCAACTTTCCCTTGTTGAGTTACAGCGTACCGAAGCAAGTGTCACACACACACACACACACACACGCACACACACACATACACACACACACGCCAAGCTGACTACATAGGTTCCTTTTGCTAACGCAAGGAACCAAAAATACACATTTTATTACATACAGCTGTGTGCACACACATGGAGGGACTCACTGAAACATAGGCCAGTAAATTGACCAACATAACAGGGACACTGTAGCAGTCTGTTAGCTTCTCTTAAAGAAGAATGAAGAAACTCCTGAATGGTTGAAAATTTTAGTTGAATGTGAATGATAAAGGAAACATGTGATGAATGAAAAAGTTTCAAAGAATTCTCCATAACTGGAAAAGAAAAGTCAGTTTCATTTTTGTCAACACTTTTTTAAATGTCAAAGATCCACAGTTTTACATACAGTATTTGTACAATACTGCCTGTTTTTAACCAGAAATGGTAATAAATTATATCAGAATTTTCCTCTTTGTAAGATAGATAATTACACTTGTCACATACTGTATGGTAACTCATTTTCCATCAATTTATGGATGTGTGATATCTGCAAGACATTTATAGTTCATTTGTACTGTTGTAACAGGACACCAAGAATTGGTGTCCCCATTACACCCAACATGTAATTTTGAAATGACAACAGTGAAATTTTTAAATGTTGAGCTGGCCTGGAAATTATCCATTGTAATACAAACCACTGTTCTATGCTGACAAAAACTGCAGTTTATTGAATTTTTGTTGCTCATAAATACAAAAATGACCAAAATAACTATAGCAGCATGAGAGACACCAAAAAAGTCAAATTTGCATCAGTATAAGATAGTAGATACTTGTTTCAAACACATGGTGTCATTTTTCTGGTAACATCCTGGTATTTATCTACTTTGCCAACACTAAATTCATACAAAAAAATTTTAACGGTTTTGTGCAAATTGTGATGCATCAAACTTTACCAAATGATATAACTAACTGATGCCAAAATTCTTTCAACTAAAATGATACTTTGAACAATATTCTTAAAAAAGGCCATTTTTTTGTTCAAATTTGCTACTTTCTGATGGAGTTTTACCTCATTATATAAAATGAACTTCCAACTGTCACTTATATAAAATGAATTTCCAACTGTCACTTATAATGATTGGCCATATTTGCAAAAATGGTGAAAAATAAATTAGAAAGCAAGCAATAATTACAGTGTAGTCTCCCTAGAGGGGGATACCACATATGTTGGGGGCAGGAGTATTTTTACTGTCATGTGTGGAAAATTGGGTGCAATAAATAATACTGATATTTTGGAAATGTTGACTCTTGGTGATCATATTTACCATGATGAATGAGCGCAGCAATTCAGTACAAGATTTATGTTTGGCAGAAAGATCAAAGTTTCATTGATGCTTATAAAATGTCCAAGCTGGTACCAGGTACCTTAAAATCATAGGAAACATGAACCCAAATGGCTGTAGGCTATTTCCAGAAAATACTTATAAGCTAAAAATTAAGTTTATAAACCATGAGGTAAAGTAGCCATGCATGCTGGTAAGATATAATAAAACACCTGTTATACCAGTTTCTTGTACCACATCTTTGCAATTTTCTATGATAATGGCAAAGTTTTCACTAAGTGAAAACCCCCTTCTTAATACCTTAATTTAAAACTGTGAAATATCCAAAAGACAAATGTTTGACCTTCAAAGACATATTGTATACAAGAGCATCAATGATGCTGTAGCTCAACAACAAATTCCCTCATACAGAGTTACTGTTACATACTGTAGTTTGATTAGGGATCCAAACCAAGAGTCATGGACAGTTATGATCAAGCACCTTCAGTGCTATAGATGTAAATAATCACAGTAGTTGCAAATCAGAGTTGCCTAGCTGGTGGCAACCTTTTTAAATATTTGTGGGCACAGCACTGATGGTAATTCTGTTGACATGAATGAAGTGCTACAGTGTACTTATACCCCAATTATTTGTCTGGCCCAACGAAAAATGATTCTTATGGCAACACATCATACAAACCCAAAACTCTTATGGAAAAGCATCGGCATGGATTTCACCATCTGATCCTTTGTGACCCCAAATGGCATTTAACATCTACACAAAGTAAACCTGTGATGACCCATCATCCTCTGAACACTCCGGCCAACTCTGATAAGATTCCGACGCAACCCCTATATTTAAAGGCTTTTGCTTGTTTCTACTGTTTGACCTCTCTTTGACCCTGAATGACTTTGACCTTCCTCAAAAGTACACCTCTGATGACCCATCAACTACCTGATACTCTTGCTAACTTTGATAAGATTCAGGCACAAGCCCCACATAGAAGTTGAAAGCTATTGCATTTTTCCATTCTTCAATCATTTTATGACACTAAATGACTTTTGGCCTTCTTCAACAGTGCACATGATGACCCATCATCTACTGACCACTCTGGCCGACTTTGATAAGATTTAGATATCAGCAATAGGAGATGAAGGCTTTTGTGTGATTCCAGTGTTTGACCTCTCTATGACCCCAAAGGACCGTCGACCTACTTCAAAAGCACAACTGTCATGTCCCATCATCTACTAAACAGTCTGGCCACATTTAATAAAGTTGCCCATCACCACTGGGAGTTGAGTGCTTTTGTGTGATTTCACTGTTTGACCTCTGTATGACCCCAAATGACCTTTGACCTACTTCAAAAGTACAACTTTGCTGATCCATCATGTACTGATCACTCTGGCCAACTTTGATAATATTCAGACATAACCAATAGGAGTTAAGGGTTGTTTTACAATCAGGGTACATCAGGTGTCTCACAGAGGGCAAAAAATGAAGTTGTTTATTTTTCTTTAGTATGTATTTTGTTGTGTTGCAGACAGGTCAAATTCAAGATTTTAAAAGTATAGAGGCATCAAGTATCCACAATTTTATTTTATACAACTTTAAATATCTATGATCTAAAATTTGGCTCCTGGGACATGAAATTATCTAACTACACACATCCCATTATTCTCTTGCTTAGAGTGAGTTAAGATGACATTGTTTTAAGTAAAAATGATGTGTAATGAAAATACAACTCAGTATCCTGAAGTGTGTGGCATATCTGTTTGCCTACACAGAAGTTTCTGTTTGTCTGTACATGATAGGGGTGAAATGGTTTTATGAAGTTTTCAGTTCTGAAACGTTAGTAGTGGTAACAGCAGTTCTGTTTCAATGTGCTGATAACCATAGTCAGTCTACTTCTGCACACCAATTTTCAAAACACTATGTTCAGCAACAGTCTAGATACTTGATGTCAAAATTATCAGTCGGAGAGGACATGTGGTTTTTCGGAGAGGACAATTTGTTTGACACAGAGAAGGGAGTGTGTTAACAGGGTTCTTGAGCTTAATTATTTCATATAGGAATTAATGCTATGTTTGATAAGTGGAAGATGACAAATGAAACTTGAGCAATTCAAATTTCTGGATTAAGTACATAGCCTTTTCCGTAAATGTTTTCATTTAATGTATAAGTGACCGATAACAGGTGGTACCATTTGAAGGTTCTGAAACATCAGGATAAGTTCTAGAAGTTTTATTCCATTTTACTGAACAGTAAACACACTGAAATTGGTTGCTTCTGAGTGCCCTTTTTTGCAAAACACTATACCTAAAAGGCAGCTATATGATGTCAATATACTGTAACCAGTCAGAGAAGATTCCTCATTGTCGGAGAGGACACTTTTTTGACATGCTCACAGTAAATCAGTAACTGCCTTTGATTTACTGTATTATTTCAATATTTCATAGTACCAGCAATAGTGCAATATACGTACATAACAAGGGAAAGTTTCTCATATTTTCTGTAACATTACAATGTATTAACATAGTTAACAGTTTGAAAAAGCTCATGTTAAGTCAACAACGGTACAGCAGACTGATTCACTCAGTACATATACTACACACAATTGTGATAGGTAAGTCAGTACATGCAGCAGGAAATGACACAACTGATTATACATACAAACTGAGAAATAAAAGAAAGTGTTTTGAAGTTTTGGTTTGTTACTCCAAGATCCCCTGTTATGAATTTTTGGAGAGGCTTTTTTTTTTTTTGGACGTAAAATTTGACCAGTTATTATTTTAGATTTTTTAAAAATGTTTCTGATTCAACCTTAATAACAACTTGGAAAGCAACTATGGAAGCATGTTCTAACAAGTATTGTAGCCATGCTTTTTTAGCATACTGTATGCTTGCCACATGACAATATACATCTAAAAGCAATCAAAACACTTTGGTTTGGCTGAGGTACAAACATTTGAGAGACCATGTTATTAAAAGGGTGGTCCAACCATACATTTGCCTGTGATATGTTTTAGAGTGAGTAATCCAATCATTCTAGTGAAACTTCAATAAAATTTCAGTTTGTTAATTTTGAGATACTTCCAGTTAAAGATACCCCATTTTCCTCTCACAACTGAACTTGAAGCAAGCAGGATTGACATCATCCCCACACATTGATAAAGCAGTTTTTGCTTTTCTGTAATGCACACTCCCAGTTTAGTAAGTACTTCAAAATTTAATGCCATCGTTAAATCTATGGGGGGGGGGGGTAATATGTTGAAACCTTCACATACCCTGTTGTTGGGCTGACCTCTACTGATTTCAAGGTAAAAAAAATTCCAGTATCCATTATAAACAAAGAAAACTAAAAAACTTTTCACCAATGTGAGGAGATGTCACTCATTGTATTAAGTTAGTCTGCCTGTGTCAGTACTTCAATTGGTTGGGAACTGTGCCATTAAACCTCATCTAACTCTAACACTAACTCAAGAACCATACAGTACATTGGATAGACCTTTTACCAAAATGGTAGGAATTAAAAGTCCTAAAAACGTATCAAGGCTAAATTTGTGGCTGGACCACCCTTTTGACCTCTTTGAAAAATGTCATAATGTTTAACTGCAGGTCATGAAAATCTTCCTGAACTGCCTGGAAAGCAGTGTTACTAAAGCAATAGTGTCCTTGGGTAATGAGTGTGTGTGTGTGGGGGGGGGGGGGTTGAGGTAAGCAATCAATTTCATCTTTGTTTAGGCCATATACTGTACAAAGCAGTAGGGCAGGATCGCTTAGAGTTGACCTTTCCATTGTTTTAAGTTTCATTATCTGGATGGATTAATTGCCAGACGGGAATGCAAAAACTGCTATTTTTCAGACATCTGAAAAATATGGATTCATATCTGTATGTGCCTCATAGTTGTTGTGTGTGACATTCACAGCTCTCAGGTATACTGTAGTCCCTAGGAGTTCAATTGATTTGGTTTGTCCATTTTTGTTAGAGAATTTTACTAGGTTCAGAATGTTAACCTAGGACCATACTGATGGAAATATCTGAATGTGTCAAAATGCTTGTCCTCTCCGACATTTAAGAAAAAGGTACTCATGGCATTGAATCTATCAACTAAGAAAGCAAAAAGGATCACTGCTGATATCAATGGTTGCCAAAATCTGCACAGCTAGGCTACATAAACTAAGTAAAACAAAAACAGGGTAAACTTAGTCTTTAATACCATACACTTTTCTGTTAGTTTGAAGATTATGTACATAAGAATACCCAGAAACATGACTGTCTCTTGGACATATCCCCCAAAGCCTACTTAATTAACCATGTTCTAGTTTAAATTACTACACCATATTCTTATAAATGGAGAGCCCCAATCATACAAAGGTTAATTTTGATATAAATCTGCAAATATGTACCCCCTGGAAAACGTCATCTCTGATTTTCGGAGAGGACGTACTTTTTGACATACATAATGTATTGAGTATACTTGAGTGAAGGAGATGTAATTATGCATTTATGATGGAACAATGTTAGTACTTTTAGTACCATAAGTGGGAGCTCAAGTGCTCCTATTTCTTAAACAGAAACATAGAAATACCATTTTTGTCGGAGAGGACACTTTTTGACGGAATTGAAAGTCTCAGGGTTGAAACTGGTTCCATATCTCAACTGAAGGAGTGAACATAATATCAATTCCACATGTTTGTAGGATACAAATTACTGATTTGTGAGGCAACATTTTTTTTTACTGGGCCATATATCTGTCAGCTTAACTTGGATGATTTCGGAGAGGACATATTTTGACGGAAAATACTACCTCCTTTTCATGCAGTTTTTCATTTATTAAATTTGTTTCAATCTTTGAAAGGTGTAGGCCTTTGAACAACCTTGTTGTAGTTGTAACTTGCAAATCAGTACTTTCTGTCAAACTCTTTGCTGTATTAGTGATTCATCTGGTCAAATGTTTGCAAAATTCAAATGAGACGGTGGAATTTGCCAGAAATCACACTATGCAGAATTATTTTACCCCAAATTGTGCTTTGAATACATTTAATTTACTATTGTAGACAGGACATATACTGTACTTTTAGTTAGTGTGGTTGGTCTTAATGTCAAGTGTATATATTTTTAGTATGGGGGCAATAAAGTGAATTTCTGTTCGACGTACCCTGATTGTAAAACAACCCTTAAAGGTTTTTGAGTGATTTCACTGTTTGAACTCTCTATGATCCCAAATGACCTTTGACCTCCTTAAAAGTACAACTTTGATGACCCATTCATTATCTACTGATCACTTGCCAAATTTGATTAAACGCACAAAACCCCTTGGAGTTGAAGGCTTTTTAATGATTACACTGACCTTTTGTGTGACCTCTCTTTGACCCCAAATGACCTTTGACCTCCTTCAAAGTACAAATTTGATGACTCATCATCTACTGAACACTTTCGCCAAATTTGATTAAATTCTGACATAACCCCTAGGAGTTGAAGGCTTTGGAGTGATTACACTATTTGAGCTCCTTTTGTTTGCTCTTGTTGACCCCCACATGACCTTTGACCTACTTCAAAAGAACTTTGATGACCCTTCACTTACTACAAACTCCTGTCAAATTTGAAGATTCCAACATAACCACAAGGAGTTGAAGGGATTGGCGTGATTTCACTCTTTGACCTCTCACGATCCCAAATGACCTTTGACCTACTTCCTGCTACCACATTTAGCAAACCCTTGACATGTATTATGAACTTACCAACTTTGATAAGTAACAATCAAAGAACCTGCAGACAGCAGCCTTTTAACCAATGCTGACAGAAAGACAGACAGACAGACAGACAGACAGACAGATGCAACTGCCATGATAACAGCTCAACTTGTTGAGCTAATACTGAGACTACAAGTCAAAGTCACATTAATAAAGTTTCACTGTATCATCAAAATCATGAAATCAAACATCACATACAGTAGCCTGCTGTAGCCTGAACTGTATGCTTTATAAGACTCAGTAATGACCCTTTTTAGTCAAACTGAATGTTTCAAATTCAGTGTTACAGTCATAAGATACAAACTTTCAATACTGACTTTGTAAATGGGATAGATCAAAGAATAAAATTAATGGCATTAAAACTGACCTACAGTGTGATGTGACAAGCTACAGCTGAATCTGAAATATGATGAGATGGAGTCCAAAGTTTGGCACTCAGACTAAATACGATAAGACAAAGCCTAACATTACAAGTCAAAACAGGATGATGACATTTGGAGGTCAGATATTTTTAGCCCACCACAATGTCAAAATATAGCCTAATAGTGAAGTTGGAGGAAATGTTTGGCACACATCTTGTCATGGAATGGTTCAAAGATCGGGTACCGAATGCACCCAGGTCAGACATTCGTCAAGGTACAGCTGACCTTGTGATCCACACAAAAGCAGGGCTCAAAATAACCAGCAGCACCAACAGCCATGGCTGTCGGGATCTTACTGATGGCCATGGTGCCCCTCAGTCAATGTCCTATGAAATAACATCTACCAACAGCCAATTTGCTCATTTTGGCTGTGCCCTTTTTCAAGCTTATTTCAAGCCCTGCAAAAGTACATTTTACCAAACTCACATACTAGGGAAAATTCAAATGCAGGCTCGAAAATAGACTGGTGCTCTGGCGCAAAGCACCAGAGACCGCCGCAACTGTGCCAGAAAAACGGAAAAGTGGGTGTTTGTATTCATGACACAATAGAATTTATGAACTCGTATGCCCACCCCCCACCTTATCCACATTCAAGGTGCCATTGAGGTCAATCTTAACCTGCAGTAGGCTATACATAAGCACCCAGCCCCTCCTCCCCCTTCCAAGATTCTCAGAGATGAAGTCAGGGCCATAGCTAGGATCATATGTTTTGGGTGGGGGGGGGGTGTGAAGGTCCCAAAAACCAACTGGATGGATATTTTTTCCAACTGAATGGTGGCGAGTAAATTGCACCATTTTTTATGTGCCCTGTGTTTACATACAGCAGTGGGGATCCTTCCTTTGTCACTACATAAAGGTGCCATCATGGGGGAGGGGTCTAAGGAGGGGCTGACCCCTCCCCTTTGAGAAATTTTTGTTACTTTAAAGTTGATTAGATGCAAAATGAAGCTATCTTTGGGACATTTTTAGAGCTGATCATATATGGCTAGAAAATGTCCATAATTAAATGAATTCTAATTTTTCCGACTGGTTTGATTCTTTTTCCAAATGAGTGGTGGCCCGTAAATTGAATTTTTGTTTTTATGGGCATTACTTCTGTATGATTCAGCAGTGGGAATCCTTCCTTTGTCACTTCATAAAGGTGCCATCCTAGGGGAGGGGCCTAAGGGGAGGGAGTGTCCCCCTCCCTTTTGAGAAATTTTTGTAAAGGTAAGGTTGCTTAGATGCAAAATGGTGCTATCTTTGGATACTTTTGAAACTGATCATATATGGCTGGAAATGTCCATAATTTAGTGAATACTAAGATTTGGTTAGGTGAAATTAGAAAGTGTGTTGTCTAAGAGAAGAATACGTTGTCAACAAATCTCCTGAAGCCCCCCACCCTTTGACTCCTTTAATGCCTTCTATTCTGACATCTAATGCTAGCATATAACTGTATAGGCCTCCTGGAAGCTTTGTATCAATTATAAAATGGGGCAATGACATAATGCTTATTACCTGCCATCTAAATAATAATATAGAGTATGACGCCAAGCACTTTATATCTATCACATTTTTACTAATTCTGAACGAAAATCCAGACGAACAGCTTCCAGCAATGGGGAATGGGCGGGAGGGAGAGTATAGGTGCAGAAAAACGAAACTAGACCTCCCAGATAGGTATAGCAAAAGGTGTTTAGGACTAACAAGCGCCTTTTCAGAATGTACACCAAGTTTATGCTATAAAAGTTCACTGGTACGTTGTGCTTATAATGTTCATAAGTGATACAACGTGGATTCTGAGGATTGCGCGCGAAGCACGCCGAAATTTGGGGGTATACTTCAATGCCAAAATGAAAAACCTGCATGCAGGCTCAGTTAGGGGTGGTGCTTTGATTTGCCGACATGGGGGGGGGGGGGGGAAGCGGTGCCCTGACTGGGAGCCAGCTACTCTAAGTCCCAACAGATGCAATGGGTTGCTGAACTCAAAATATAAGGCACGCGAAGCGCGCCGCAAAATTTGGGGTTATATCCAATTTTCATTAAGGAAAGTTGAAAAAGTTTGGGCTTTTATAGTTTTATTGAAGAATCTGGACAAAACCAAGAAATTTTTTCGGGTGACTGCATGGTCGTCGTCAGGGATTACATTCTTCATCTTACCCATTAAGGATCTCCTATGAAACTGAAAGATCTTTTTCTTACAAAATATGTTTGCCACAATGGCGAGGCTGAAGAAAGAATCTTCCAAAAGTTAGGAAAAAGAGGAAAGAACTTCGCAACGATGCATTTTTGTGTTTCTCTAGAATCACGCCTACACGGAAGAACAGCATTTGTGTCCAATATGTTTGAAACGGGGGCATTACCACTAGATAAAACTATAGCTGAAAGCCCGCGAAAATTTTTTGAAGTTATAGAAAGAATCGTTACAGAACTTACTGGCTACGGGCCTGGTAAATAGACTTTGGGAATATTTTCTGAGTATACATCTATGTCTTCACCAATATTAGTCTATATAAAATTTTGCACAATTTTGTGGGGCTCTGAAAAATTTAGCGAGGGGGGCTAAAGCACCCTAGCTCCCATAGAACTGTGTCTGGTATAATTACCTTAATAATGTTCATGAGATTGATTGTAAATCGTGACGCATGTGCGTGAAGTGCACCCAAATTTTCATTAAATAAGATTTCCATAATAAAACCTGCATTCAGAATCTGCATCAAGATAATTTCAATTGCCCACAAACCAACATGCCACTCAAAAAGCCAGTCTGTTACCTGGTAATTTGTAAACAGCTTTCAACTTCTGCTGTTGTGCTTCTCTAAAAGTTGCTATCGGAAGATATTGATAATAAGAACAACACTGAGGTAAGGTTTGAAGCGCACAGCAATTTTGAGAGTTTTGAGAAGAATTTGCAAAAAAAGGACAGCTTTGATTTGATTTTACGGAAAATAACGTTTGGTATTATTCTCACATGGTCTAGTTGGAAAATATACACAAAGTTGACATAGGCTCAGTTGGAAAAATGTACTAGATATCAGAAATTCAGAGATATCAGAAATTCCAACTGGCATTTCAGATTTTCCGACTATCGTCACTCTGACGAACTTTGGGGGATGAGACACCCCCCGGGTCGCGATGGCCCTGGATGGAGTGACCACAGGTATGCTTACACGTAGTACTCTCTGGTGTTATACCAAAAATGCTCTCTCTTATTTCCTGTCTCTGTTATTTTGAATTTCTTTTACTAAATGCACTTGTAAGTAACATTCGAGAGACAATCAGAAAATGTTACATGCAGGGAACAGTAGTTTCTTTGAAAAACTGAAAACAGCTATAGACAATAGGACAACAGCTCCAGAAAAGCTTCAAAATGAAGGTCGTTAGAAGCTGTTTTTAGCTTATTTTTGGGCCCTGAAATGAATGAGAGAAAACTTTGATGACATTTTCAAGGATGTTTGGTATACCCCAGACTATTAAGGAATAGCCATACAGTTCTAAATACAATTAGTGATTGTTCTTTGATTGACATCAACTTAAACAATAGGCCTAGCTTCACGTACTCCGGTTGGTCAATGATGACTTGTGTGGTCAATTTACATAACATTACATAACATAACAGGTTAAAGGGCAAAGGAGGGTTAGGCTAGGCCTAAGGCCCCATGAAGATGCTCCATTAACCCTTAAAATGAAAACAAACAACCAACCAACACCAAATGTGCCCAGTGCAATTAGATTCTACTACAGTCATGGAAGAACTTTATCAATGTTAACCTGAAAGCAGTGTACTGATGTGGAGTTAACTACCCACTCAGGCAGACTATTCCACTCACTGACAAGTATGAGAGAAGATGAACTTCCTAATGTGAAGCCTTGCAAATGCAAATACCAGCTTCTTACAAAATGGCCTTGAACCTCAAAATTGTGTTTCCAACTGAGCTCACATCATAGAAAGGGAGAATGATGTTGGGCAACCTGGACTGAAGCCACTCATATGGTACTCTGTGTGGCAAAATGTCTTGTGATCTTTCAAAAACACAGTTAACATGAGATTAGGAGATAGGATACTAGGCTAGGCCTAGGGGTTATTTCTGAATTTGAAGGAGTTCGAAGTAAACTTAGGCTAGGTGGGAGAATTTTTACTCCCTGAGGTACGTGCGACTTGTTGCCCTTTGAAGTCAAACTTAACAGTGAGTTTCACAGAATTAGATACAGGAAGTTAGTAGCCTATCATTCAACTCCAACTTTATTTGGGACCCTATCTGTCAGAGCTTTATCACTAACACTGCCGGTAGCTAGCCTAGTAGGCCTATATACTCACGCACCTTGGGGTGCTTGCGCTGCGCTCATCATTTGATAGGAGCACAGGATCAATGCAGTCAGCAACATGAATGCATCGGTTTCTTGTTTCTTTTCTCCAGCCATCTTGCTGTAGGGGCCTAGAGGCAGTCACAACTGGCACCGGTGAAACGTGAAATCGCTACCACCACACCGGCACCTATTAAAGTATTGGCTATGTGTGGTAGTAGGCCTAGGCTAGGTACAGTATACTGAGAACTGATGTCTTCCGTCTCCTTAGCTTGACGATTGCCTCGCTAATTAATCCAAGCTCCTTGGCCTATAACTAGGCCTAACTTGATAGAGGTTAGTAAAATTCCAGGCTCGGCCAGGTAATCGTCCACGGAGACCATTTGCGACAACAACAGAAAACACTGAACTTCAAAACAGTTTGATGAATTCCTGTCAGCACTGCTGCTTATGTTTTCTTCAGCTTTACTAACTTACTTTCTGCAAACAGATTAAGAACCTGCATCGTTCGAAAGTACATATACTACACACACACACTATATATATAATAAGACATATAGTGTGTGTAGTATAATTATGTACTTTCGAACGCCTGTGGTATGCACCCCCACACAAGTGTATACAAATACCAAATATAATATGCGAAACTCTTAGTTTCTGCTTCTCCTTTTTCTGCGTTATGTTACTAGATGTTTATTTTAGGGAGTGCTTTCTCGACAAGCCCTTTATGGCTTTTAGTAGCACTTCCTTTCACTTCTCATTATTTTGTAAATATGTCAACTTGTAATTGTTACTGTACTCAGGGGCGGCACCACAGGGGGGGGGGGGGCAGGGCAGGCATTTGCCCCCCATGGTTTTTGACCCCAAAAATAAAATCGTCTAAATAACGTTTTAAGACACACAATTTTTGTAGGGGGTGGGATGAGGTGTAACAGTATCATGGAATAAAGTATTGTGATACATTATCCGTCGCACACAGGACATTTTCGGTGTAAATCCTCGAAAATTTTGCTCGCTTCGCGCGCGTTGTCTTCTCTGTCTAACTCATTGTACATCCGCCCCATACTGCAATAGTCCTTCGTGCAAATATTTGGAATGTTCGAGTATACATGCATTCATCATTTGCTATATAGCCTATCTTCATCACCTCAGAGCTTACACTTAGGCCTCTTCTACATCCCACAAGACCCATTATTGAATTTCTCTCTGGGTTTCTGGGTTTTTTTTTTTTTTTTTGCCGTAGTAGCGTAAACAATAGGGGGGCCAAAATACAGTAAGTTCCCTGGCGAGATTCTGTGAAAATTGCTGTCTAATTGAAAACAAGCAAAACATAGTATTCAACAATAAACTGACTGATTTGAGTGATCTTCTTCTTCTTCTTCTTATCTTCTTTCTTCTTCTTCTTCTTCTTCTTCTTCTTCTTCTTCTTCTTCTTCTTCTTCTTCTTCTTCTTCTTCTTCTTCTTCTTCTTCTTCTTCTTTCTTCTTCTTCTTCTTCTTCTTCTTCTTCTTGTTCTTCTTCTTCTTCTTCTTCTTCTTCTTCGTCTTGGTTGTTCTGCTTCTTTCTTCTTCTTTCTTCTTCTTTCTTCTTCTTTCTTCTTCTTTCTTCTTCTTTCTTCTTATTTCTTCTTCTTTCTTCTTATTTCTTCTTCTTTCTTCTTCTTATTTCTTCTTATTTCTTCTTCTTTCTTCTTCTTATTTCTTCTTCTTCCTTTTTCTTTCTTCTTCTTCTCCTTTTTCCTTCTTCTTCTTCTTTTCTTCTTCTTCTTCTTCTTCTTTCTTCTTCTTCTTTCTTCTTCTTCTTCTTCTTCTTCTTCTTCTTCTTCTTCTTCTTCTTCTTTCTTCTTCTTCTTCTTCTTCTCTTCTTCTTCTTCTTGAGGGTACTCCCAATGCGCCTGAGCAAGGCATTCGATGGGGAAAGGTGGTGTGGCCAAAGTTGGGACTAATTATTGAGACTCGAAATCTCTCTTCCTTCAGTTTGGTATTGCCTTCATTGAAAAGTTGGACTCATTATCCAATGTGGGCTATGTCCGCGGAGGAGCTTGTTCCAACCGGGAAATGGTTCTTGGGAAGTATGAAATTGCATATGCCACCAACATTACAAGTTAATATTTTTGAATGGACTTGAGAGTTTGTTCTAGTTCGGACTAGTGTGATGAACAAAGATATTTTGAGTAGGGATTGCTAATTTATTGGTTGATAAATATTTTATGACAGGTAAAGGAGATCGGTTAACATTACGTCTGCATTCTAAGGGTGGTGTCAATTCAGGGATGACATAATGTCAGATAATACTTTCAGTTCTCTATGAAGCGTCCCAGTGACAAACCTACCGGCCCTATATTGAATATTTTCAGCTTTCTTTTTTGCCAGTGATAGTTTGAGGGAGGACCAAAACTTGGGAAGGCATACTCAAGTTTGGAGGACGCACATAGGATAAGAAAAGCCTTTTTCTTCTCGTTAACATGAGAAGTGACCAACCAATGTAGGTTTACGGGATAGCAAATTCAAAGACCCTAGTTGCTTTGGCAGCCTACCAGTTATTAATGTGAAGGTGGACCAAGAAAATTTGGATAGTCCCAAAGTAACACCAAGGTAGCAGGGATGACTTTACAGATTCAATCATTATGTCCAGCCAAATTTGTAGGTGAATTTGAAAGGGGTTTGTTTTCAGGGGTCTGGTAGTAAGAACATAACATGTTTATTAGGATTAAATTCCATACAACCAGTCATTTGACCACCTTATATAGAGACGTCAAGGTCAGATTGTTGAAGGATGTTTTGGTCGATTTGTGTGAGAATCGAATCATGACCGATAAAAAGAAACGGCATCATCAGCAAAAAGCCTGATTTTGAGAGGAACACAGCATCCGGTGAGATCATTTATGAAGCATAAAAAGAACAAGGGTCCAAGGACGGTGCCCTGGGGGACTCCCAGAGGTGATTCAGGCTAATCCAAACCAGGGGAGGATTATAGGGGGGGGTCAGGCTAAGGGGGGGGGGAACTTTCACTTCCGTGTACACATTGTTCATCATGTCACAATAATCACAAAATGCGTTAAATTGGTACGCAGGGAAGGTTTATCCAGAGGAAGAAGTAACGAGTTCCCGTGGGAAATGTGGGAATATATATATAATATATAGATATATATATATAGTATATATATACTATATAATATATAGGAGGTAAAAATTGAAGTAGTAAATAGTGCTAAAAGTTTAGTGAAAAAATTCTCAACGACGTTTCGGGTTTAAAAAACCCTTCATCAGGTTGACCAAAAATGCAAACTGATCGTTGAACAACGGCCAAACGTACAAATTTAAAAAATACACAATAAAATTGGGCACGGTTTTAAAACTCGGCTAGGAAAACAGACAGTGTATATATTATATATATATATATATATATATATATATATATATATTATATATATATATATATATAATATACTATATATATATATATTGCTATATGCCATAGCACGCTCTTATACAGGGCTTGTGCTCTTTGGGTTATTCATAAGCAAGTGTACCGTGTGAAGGGTTGGATTGACGCAAGTTATGCTTAGTGTCGTCTTTCCATTCAGTCTCTGGAAACCTGTACTCTTGCAGCTTGCAACTGTATGATGATCTAACAAGATCGAAACAGTTTCTGTCTGCAGATTGAGTTATATAATATGATAATATATATAGATTAATAGATATATTATATATACTTATATATATATATATATATATATATATATATATATATAATGCGTGTAACATATCCTAAATTTCTTCAGGAGCAATTTGAAAAGATCATGGGAAGGTGCCATTTCTTGCGATTTGGGAGCTGTTTTGGCAAAAATTTTTATCGTCGCAGTCCCGTACAACACAATAAGAAATCATGCCACATATCAAGATGGGCTTCAGTGCAATTTGAAAGGTCTGAGGAAAGACCATTTAATTTGCGATATGAGAAGCCATTTTTGGCAACCTTTTTAAACGAGTACGATCGTGCCAACTGGTTAGTGGCGCTCCGCTTCTATACCAACGGCAAACCAAAACGCCGTTCACGACGCTCATGCCTGTCAGTCGTCACGTATCAAGTATCGTACGGTTCAAAACAGCCTCCAAGATCCCGAGAAGTGCCATTTCACGCCAGTCTGGGGTCTGTAGGGCGAAAATTCTCTTGTACGCTTCGCACCAAACTATGATGGCACTCCCGCTTCGATGGCAACTTCCATTCTGCGCCCCATCCCCCAATAACCAACACAAAATTGCCGCCCTTGCCCATTTGTGTTATGTAATCGGTCGACAGTAAGTGATTTACAAACAAAACTGCGAAAACTGTAGTAAAGAACGTTGGATTGCTTACCTAGAAAACTAGATTTTCCGAGGAAAAAAATATGACTTCAAAAGATCCACAAAAATATTGTACCAAATTGCGTCTAAGGCTTCCCGCGTCAGGTCGAAAAATCCTTTCACATTCCACTCCCCTTACCCTCCCTCAGAAACCGCGATCACTCATCTCATGCCCTAGGGCGGATGAAGGGGGGAAGGATTTTGTTTAGTAAGCACCCAAAAAGTCAGAGCCAAAATGGCCACCAAAAACGTTTTTGTTTAAGCTAGGGACGAACATTAAATTGGACACCTTTGAGAATCGCTTAATATTCATGATTGACGTCAATCCTAAAAAAGCGAGTAGGACCCTCCTGGCGACCGGGAAATGTACGATATGCAGCGGTTAAGAATGTCCACAAATATTGTATGGCCTGTCATATTGCCGTGTTGATCGGTACGGTTACGAATATTCGTTGCCCGCGTATATGCCGTGAATCGAGTAGCTGCGAAACAAGTATCTAATGATTATTTTGATGTGATGCATTTTAACCTCCCATAATATTTTGGTATGATAATTATGATTGAGAGAATATGATTTACACTAGTAGTTCGCACTGCAGTGAGAGACAGGCAGTCGTCGTCGTCGATAATTTGTATCCACCCCCAAGGCCTAATAGTGACACTTAGTAGGTTTACAGAAGTATAATAGGGCTACGTTTATATACGTAAGGCCTTATTCATACTAGGCTTAGAGGAAGCTGTTTTTCGACCAGAGGAGAGGAAGCCTATCGAGGGTTTGACCGTCGTTTCGGACGGGCTGTCCTTAAGGAAGGAAAATCTTTATGGAAAATTATTTGAGAAGTCCTTGGATTCAATTTGGTTGGGACATCGACACACTGAACAAAATTTTAAAGGCGCGAAAATTTACTGCAAATTATTTGAAAAAAATAATATTATTTTCAGCGGGCAACCACAACTAAATAATGAAGTTGCCAATGCTAGAATTTGAAGAGACAAGGAAGCATATCCTTCGCGGCACACGCACCATCTTTTGACTGGAGTTTAGCCCCCACCCATCCTTCTGCTTTCAACCTCGGGGTTTCAAGGCTTTACCCAGGCCTTTTCCAAGCCGATAAAGTTAAAGTGTGCCAAACTTCAAACGAAAGCACTATATAGGGAGCCCTGTGTTTCGGTTTGGGGTTGTATTAGCCTGTCGTAAACTCGAAACAACCCGGCGCACCAAGGAAGGGGGGGGGGGGGGGGTCCAGAACCAGGGGTTTCGATAAGGGACCGAATGGCAAAAACTCTCTCAAGAAAGGAAATATGGTTTCCCATGATGGGTCAAAAAACAAGTCATATATCCATGAATTGACATAATTAACATAAACTATTTGATTTTCTTTGGCGTTATTCCGCTGAAGGAACGGAGTAAAGCTGGTTCATTTTGCTAGTCTGCAGGTAGACCAACGTGGCCGCGCTAGCAGAAGGTGCTAAATTGGGAACCCCGATAGACATCTCTAACTTTTGTCATAAGTCATCCCTTTTCCTCCTTCCCTCATTCTATCCTCATCCTTTCCTTGCAAAAGCCAGCTTGAATCGATCCATGGGGCCAACTTCGTCCCAGTTTTGTCTTCTCTACCCTTCAGATCTGTCAGGGTGCTCGATCCTTCCCCTTACCATTTCCGTCCTTTCCATCCAGCCCCCTTGTCCTAATTACTCATCCCATCACTACTTCCCATCATTATTAGGGCCCGCGTAGTCCTGCTTCCCTTTCTTGGCCTCCTTTCTTCAATAATTCCTGTAGGCCTACTATTTCCTTCCTTTCGTTTTTTCTTTTGGGTTTTCTAATTTGTTCCCTTTATTCTTTCTTTTCTTCCTTTTTTCTTTTTTTGTTCTCCTTCTCTTTTGTTTTCTTTTTTTTATTTTCATTTTTTCAGTTTTTCTTTCACATGTTTTTGTGTTTTGTTTTACACCGATTTCTCGTTATCTCCGATATTTTCTCGGCAAGGGGGAGAAGTTACCCCTTCCCCACTCCTTTTACGGCCTACTTAGGTGTGTCATGTCAAAATCATCACCAAGATTATGTACTTTATCTATCTTGAGAAACACCCCTCATCCTTAATGTGAAATCCTTTACATTAGCCACCCCAAAACCACCCCACCACTGCGGGTCTTACGAAACGACCAAGGGCCTTTGGTCTAAGTAAAAAAGTCGATTATACTTTGATTGCATGTGATTTTGTTTCTAGCGCACATCTGTGTGCCTCTTTCTAACTTGAAGAGTTGCTTTGTTTTAAAGCCCACAACCACCCTGTGCTTACTGGGGTGGCCCTCGCCCCTAGCTCCGAGTACCAGGGGGCCGCTTTTTAAAAGGGGATATGGACATCACCTTAAACATATTTAGGAATTAATGATTACTTCCATAAATACCATGTGGCGAGTGCCATTGTTTTTGATATTAATGCAAACAGTAAGCTTTCCCTCTGGCTGGTCAATGATGACTTGAGGAAGTCAGTTGTTCTCGACAACTTAACACACACAGTAACATGTTGGTATAGCCTTGAGCAATCCTAACTCAGTGCGAATGCAAGCCACTGTTACTATCTATTTAGGAGATGAAATAGATCAAAGGCCGTCAATAACCTCTAACCTCTAACCCTAATATCCAGGGCCTGAATCCCTTATCCTCCAAAATGTTACCCTAGAAAATAAAAATGACCCATTGTATTAATGCATTTAAGTTTATCTCACCCCACTAAAAAAATATTTTCGCTCCTTGAGAGAAGCCCTCTCGCCCATTCAGAACATTTCCTGGCTAAGCAACCTTGCATTAGGCATAGCAGGTGGTTTTGTTTAACATTGGTAGGAAGGGGTTAGTATAAAAGTTAACTTAGTAGAGAGGAAGTTCATAACGGGGGCCCCGGGCCGTTTGCACAATTCACGGGAGCGATGAGGTGACGAGCCTAGGGGCAGGGGAGGGAGCTGATAACAGGAATGATTAAACTAAGTACTCATGGGCCTTACAAGATTCCAAAAGCGGTTTTCCTCTAGCTGAGCTCTAAAAACTGTATTTGCATGAATATGAATGAACCGTCCAACAAGTCGAAGATGCATGGGTCTTACATTCCCTCCTCGGTGCTGTTCTGCAAAGCATTGGAATTATCTTTTGGAAGATGCCACGAAATCACTTCTAACTGTTCAGTGTTTAATTATTCAACATTTTCCCTGCAGGACCTCATTTTTCCGATCAGTTATAGTGAAAGGTGGTAAGCGAACAGGGATTTATGACCTAAAATTGTCCTCGGCCCCTTTCACTTTCATCTTGGATCAGGTAATAAGCCAGGCATGTCAATCAGGCGCCTGCATACGGGGGGGGGGGGGGATGGGTTTCCAAATCGTTTTTTAGACCCCCAAATGTTTGCGTCCTAATAAAACGTTGTAAGGATTACGGACGGTCGAATCAATGCCGTAACCCCCACCCCATTTGATACGGCTATCCCCTAAAAAATTTCATCCTAAGCTACGCCGCCTGATGTCCAGTACGGCAGTGCCCCGTTTTTATACAATATGATTAACCGAGGAACTTCCACGGGCCCTGTTGTATTGTGCCTGTCAAGCCTAGCCCTTAGATACCATTTTACAACTGTGGAAAATTTAGAGAAATGAGTCCAAGTAATGTTTTCTGTCGGTGACACCATCGAACTTTTTTTTATTTTGTGTAAAACTTTCCCCGAATAGAAAGGCAGTAAAGTAGCCAAAATGGAGGGGCTTCGGAGGTTTTGTTGACAACATACTCCCTCTTTTCACCTAACCAAAACACTTAAAATTTACTAAAGTATGGACATTTTCCAACCCATATGTTTGATCATATGCAGTTCCCGAAATATCCGCACAAAGATAGCACCATTTTGCAGATGAATAGCAACCCTAAAGTTAAAAAAAATTTCCAAATATTTAAGGGGAGGGGGCACCTCCCCTTAGAACCCTCCTTCTGGACGACAACACGTTATGTAAGGTGACAAAAGGACCCAGTACCGTATCCCACCCTACTGGTTTTTTTCTTGTGACATCGAAGGGACGCTTTAAAAAGGTACAACATTACGCAGACTTAGGGGTTTAGCTGAGGTCTTAGCGTTACGACGTCATACTGTGGTGCCCAACCATCACCAGATTCTGGTGGCACCACTGATTGAAAAAACAAAAAAATTCTAAGGGGGATTATCTATAATCTCTGCCTGTTTCTGACATGGGAAATGCTGTCCAGATATGGAGCTCTTTAATGAAATGCAGAGTCAACCATGCTTTCCCTTATCATTTGGACTGAGCCAGGGATAGGTTTATTGATGAAGCCAGAGCATTACACATTGATGAGTTGGCAATTGACAAGCTCCTCCCCGAGTTCATGAAATGGCCCGCCTAGTAAAAGCATTGGCAAACTTGATGATAAGCCTACACCATTACGTCCGGGCCCCACCACAAACACTCTACACATTCATAACTTTTTCAAAAGGGAAGAAGGTGTTGTTATCCCAAATACATTATAAAAATGGACATTCAGGTGGGCAGCTAATTTTTCCGCCGTCCCTCCCCCCCCCCCCCCGCCCCTTCAAACCCACCCTATAGTATAACTTCACAGCAGGTACTAATGTCGAACACCCAATCCCGTAACATGATATCAGGCAAATAAGAAGGTCTCAAGCCTTTTAACCCCATACCTTTCCTGTTAAAACCTGGAGACATATCATGCATGGTAGGGCCTATATGCATGTCTGTGAGACACAAATGTTGTCACCTTACAAAAACAAAACGTACGAATTTTGGATTGAGTCTCGAAAGTGAACCTCATTTTGGCATACTTATACATACTCTCATATCTGGCATGGGCGTCAAATCCTGGGGGGGGGGTGGGGGCGGGGACGGTGGGGACAAGTCCACCCCAACATTTCGATGGGTGGGGGACAAAAGGTCAAAGGCACTCCCGTAGCCAAGGTGGGACGGGAGCTAAGGTCCCTGAAAAATTAAAATAGCCCATTACCATTGCTTTTATGCATTTTAGTATATCTAGACCCCTAAAACAAGTAATTCGCCCCACCGTATGAGCTATCTCGCCCCCTTTCAGTACCTTGACTGCAGGCCCGTAGCCAGACAAGGTACAGAATGGGGAGAGAGTTGTTTCCCAGGGGGTGAGGTATACTAAAATGCATTAAGACAAAAGTAATTTTTGTTCTTCTAGGGGACCAAAATTTTTCCAGGGGCTTCGCCCCTGGCCTCCACCCCCCTTGGCTACTGGCTTGCTTGTCTGGCTATGGGCCTGGCCAAAGGATAACATCCATACTAGACCTCAGAATAAAAAAAGTCGATGACAGGTCACTGGCACAAGTAAGGGCCGCATTTAGGTCATGATTGTTTGTCAGTCGGGGAACTCAATACCTAGGAGGACGCCCTCTCCCCCAAACTACTTCCACTTTTGCGAAGTCTTTATGATGCGTCTCCTACATCATGCATCAACCATTGCAAATATAGCTTTTTAGTAGGCTACATTAGACTGTGTTTCGTGGTTCCGCTCGGCAATGTCTGTTGGTTAAAAATCCAGTTGAACTTCACTCTGAACTCGCACAATGATGTGAAGAGGCCTTGGTCTACATCAATACCTCGCAATCTAGTTTTGCGGAAGTGTACACTGTCCTTTTCATTTCCTTGTCATAGACTTTCGATACCTTACCTTTTATATCTCTATGGTAACAGTCAATGCTACTCAACTGCACCATGCACTGCTGCCTTGCGTAAACATAAGGTGTTTGCTATTATCATTTGTTATGGTGTATTGTGATCTTAGTGCTTACCCAAACGGTTTCTGAAGTGAGCTTGACATTTCCCTATAAGTATTCAGTAGAGTCATTTCAAACCTTGCAACCAGGAAATCATCTAACATTGAAGGGAAAAATATTTTAAAGTTATCGACGAAGTGTGACGAATAATGGACGATTCGACCACAAAGCACAACTAATCTTGTAAAGCGGGTTGGATAATTGCCGATGTGTAGATCATATTCACTGATGACTCTTTCTTTTTTTTATCAGCGTTGCTTATAAAAGAAAATGAGTCGAAATATCAACTACAAATGCTACATAAAAGTCTATCGTCTTACTTTCCTTCCGAGTATATATATATATATATATATATATATATATATATATATATATATATATATATATATATATATAATGTAAAAAAAATGGTCATGGCAGATTCAAATCATTGAGGTGCAACAAATTCAATAAGTTAAGGGGTTTTCCTCTTGCCTGATTGGGTGCTAATTATGCAACAGCAAACACATTGTGAAACAAAAAGTCATATGGGTTTGAGGATAATAAACTTATGCTTATTTTGTTGTTGTCAGTGCGTTTTCCCTTTTAAGGTTTTACATATATCTCAGCCTACATCAAGGATTAGTTCCGTGTCGATGACCATTTTTAATAGCGTTTTTACTTTAAATTTACTGTAGGGAAAGAGGAACCATACTTCAAAGGCTTTGTTTAGTAAAAAACAATGGTACCTAAAAATAATTGTACCATAGAGTCTTCTTCGGTCCATTTTAGCACACGTTTACAAATAATTTGCAGGCCGCCACTTGAACAGGGCCGTAGATTGCGGGGGGTAGACAAGGGGGTCAGCTGCCTCTGAGATTTCCAAGTCCCAATTTGAAAGTAGCCTTCTTGCAAAAAGTACGTAGACAACAGTTACTTCGCTAACATATAGGGCGTACCGCAAATTCTATACTTAGTCGTATTTGGGAAGTCTCAAGAGGGTCAGAGCAAACAGAGTCCGTTTGGCCGCTGGGTGAGGAGCTAGCTACAGCAATGCTCAGTTGAGATTATAAAATTCCAGCTGAGGGCAATTGATTTTGGCTCAGAGGTCAGTGTTTAAATGGTAATAATTCTGCATAACAACGATGACGCATTTCCATGCCGGAAAAGAAGGCTAGATGTGGGAGAAATTCATGGGAAAGTTGAATTGTAAAGCAATCGATTCATTTCGGTACCCGGGCAGTTTATTTATACTAGCATTTGAAAACCCATCTAAATATACGAATTATTGCTTTCTCAACAACCAGGAAGCAGCACATGTATAGTAACGTCATGTTACAGCCAAGCTGTATGTATCGAGTTTCTCAAACTGCTATTATGTTGCATCTAGACTATAGCTATTTAATTAAAACAAGAGAATAATCCATATAGTTATAGTCTACATGTCTCATGGCCAGTACGCTTGTAATTCAACGTATACGTCAACATTAATAGACTCCTATCAACTTTGACCCTAATGAATATGGAATTACATATCCTGCAGTGTCGCAAAAAATATAAAAAGAAAAAAAAATCAGTTAGCCTTCTGCGCAACTTCAGTAAGGCTATACGGCGTCTTACATTTTAACTTTTGCTAAGGCTCTCCGAGCGTCACATCAGTATCTCATACACTACTGCGTCAGCGCTGTAAAATGCTTTTATTTTGAGTGATACACAAAGCACGTTACTCGTTTTTTCATGGTTATCATGGGCTATAGACCTTATGCATTCACATCACACTGACGTCATTTTGGGTGAAAACAGTGAAGCACACGTGCACGAACAGCGTGGGTTTCGCCGCACGTGTAGTAGACTTACGCGCGTATACGAATGGTTGACAAATCAGCTGTCTGCATTTTTTGGTGTAACTTGCAATGATACGCGCTTTTCCGCCATCTTCCTCCAAAGGAGGGCGCACTTTCTCCTTTGTGACATCATATGCATAAGGTCCAGAGAAATCCTAAGCTAAAGCTTATGATTTCTCTGATAAGGTCTATTGTGAATGACAAGTAACGCGCGTGTTGAGTATGCATTGCATGACCGCACTTAATTAGCGCATGCTATACTCTATCTTCCTGTTTACGATAAATTTTCTGTGTACGCGCTGTTGGGGTGATAGGCAGGGCAGCGTTACGTGTCTGCGCTACTGACGGGCTTATGTGCGCCAAGCAGGGAGGTGATATCACCCCCCCCCCCTGCGCCATGTATGAGCGCGTTTATAATAGGCCTACACGAATGATAGGAATGGCATGCATCATTGACCTAAACTTAAAGGGAAAATGCAGTCCCCCGAATTTGAACTAGTGTACCCCGCCACACTAGTTCAGCCTAGTTCCTATCAATCATGTGACGATATTTTTGTTTCTTATTTCTTAAATTTATGCAGAATAACCCCTTGGTTTACCTTTAGTATTCAATGATTTTATACAGGAAAATTATGCAAAGTAATTGTGAGAGAAATGAAAGGAGATCTGTAAACTAGCAAATTTTTGAAAATAAACTTGGGGCGACTGCCTTCTCCCTTTCAAGGCTCATGCAGTTGACTTTCCACGATCAATTCGCAGTAATTGAACACCTTGCAATTTTATTACACGAAAATTAATGCTTTCCTCTCAATGTAAGCAAAAAATACACAATTTTCCAACTCTAAGTCCGATCCTACAGAGTTCGAATAAAATCAGCCAATCCATTTGCAAGGAATTTGATACATAGGCCTAGGCCTAATTCCACCTAAAATATACATTTGGTCTTGAACTTAAACCACAAGAGCTTTGACCTCGGTTTCCATGGCAACCACATGTTTTGGTAGTGCCTGACATTTTCATTAAACCTGTGAAGGTTTATGCCCATACAATGTTGCTTGAAGGTATAACGAAAACCCGTTTTTTGAAAATTTACTTTTGATCTTTCCTTCCATGGTTCTGCAAGAGACAATTTCCTACCTTGGAGTAGCTATCTCCCCACTAAGTTTGGAAAAAAGCGGGCTAGCAGTCACGGAAGTTTTTACAATATCGTGCTTAAAATATACATTTGAAGCTACCACCAGGGACCGGACCAGAGGGTTTTTTTCCGGCTCCAGTCCCCCTCCCCATTAGGCACCACTTCTTTTTGAGATGATCCTAAACTGCCCTATACATTGTTTATGTATATTGATTGCGAAATGCAAGGAAATAACATTTAATATTGTTAAATCTCAAATTTTCTCCCAGATTCCCCTACCGAGGCTTCTTATTTGACTCTTGTAGGCTCGAATTTTGCCCTAACGGAGTTAACACCCCTTGTAACATCCCCGATTCGCTCCTGCATGCATGTAAAGCACGTGACATTTGATCTCGATGTCAATAGCAAACTCACGTTTTGGTAAAACATGACATTGCCATTAACTCTTTGTGAAGTTTTCATGTAAACTCAATGCGGTTCCCTTTGGAAGAAATGGCAAAATAATGATTTTTACATTTTTTATTTTAATTTTTTTTTTGAGCTGAAACCTGTGAACAATCAAATTTACTTTTGCGGTCTAATAGACACAACTTTAAACCCTGGAGTATACCTACCCACCAATTTGAAGAAAACAGGTCTCGCCGACTATGAGGAGTTTTTGACCCAAATATGTGTTGAAAATTGTATTTTTGACCGCCCATCACGTGAACTTTGACCATACTTTCCGTGACAACTACATAGCCTATTTTGGTATAATACGAGACAGTCCCATGTATTTATTATACTTGTGAAGCTTCAGTCAGTACAATGTTTCCTCTTAAAATTATAGCCACAAATGATTTTTACCAAAATTGACCTCTGACCTTCACTTCCGGTAGTATGCAAAATCCAAGGTTGACCTTAGGGTAACTTGCCAGTTGCCCCCAAGTTTAAATAAATCGGCCGCCTTGTATAGGAGAAACTCGTAAAACAATGTTGGACCCACACCCACACACAGCGGACACGCCTTGACTTTTCCGTCATGGACTTTCCGTCACCCTGGGGTACCCAACCACAACTTAACCCCTAAGACTTGTCATTATCATGGCAACTGACAATGCTGTATATAGCTCAACTGGCAAAGTAACTACCATGGAAGTACTTAACTTCGAGATAGTACTCAAATGGTAACTACAATATGTCATCCTCCAGCACGAAGTGATTAGATAATCTTTTAAGAATAGTATTCTGGGAAGACGTATACGCATGAAAGCCATGGCAGTACTTTTGAGGCAAGGGTGTCACTTATGGTTGTGGAAGGGGTATAGAGGGGTTTCAGTCACGTGACTTAAACCAACTAGACGCAATTTTGAAGGGCAAGATCGCTCGTCTTTTTGGTTTTGACTGGTAAGCGTCAATTGTGTCACAATAGTATCTATGGCTATGCCGTGCGCGTGAGCTGTAAGTTCGGTTACTGCGTACGTGTTTTGCCCTTCAGTGCGTGGGAATCCATTGCGCGTGACGTCACATGAAATCCCTCAATAGGAGCAAAGATATTATAAGCATAGATTCCAAACTCCTATAGAGCTTATGCACGTGACGTCAGCGCGTTTCAGTTTGGTTTACTGGATGGAACTGCCATACGTAGTAGGTGTGTTAAAGATACGCGCTCACGATAGCACCTTAGTAACAATTGTTGCACAATGTACGCCTGGATGGAAAAATAGAGAAACGTGACGTAGGTGCATAAGCTCTATACCTACACTGTTACGCTCAGTGACTCCACATGGAGACGCATATATCGGGGCGGAAGTGTTAATTTGACACGCTCACCGTTCTATTCCGCGATCTGCGTACAAAAATAACGCGTCACAGAAAATTTCATTGTTTAAAGAGGGTAGCGTGCGTGCACTTTTACAACGCGTTCTATACGTGTAGAATACATTTCTGTGTGTATTATCCGAAATACTTGACGCACAGTTCTGCGCGCTCTGGAAACAAACGCGCTAGTTGCTTTCCCGTTATGAGCGCGTAAGTAAGTGAATATAAAAGTGCGTCACTTGAAGATACCATAGAAACTGACCAATGAATGTCGATGAACTTGCAAAACCAGTCATTGTGCGTTCATGTTCAAGTGTAAATACGTAGACGTCGAGTTGAAGAAATAAGTTATTCTTGTTTAAGTGGAATTTATTGAGGCGTAGTACTTCTCCAGCCAACAACATTCCGAAATAACAAGTATTAATACTTTTGTAAGACATCCATTTGCCTGTTTGATTTCAAAACGACTGAGCAGTGATCAGCACTTCCGCCCCGATGTTTTGGCCTCCATGAGGAGTCAACGCGACATTTTAAGTTTGGAATCTATTTTTGTAATATCTTTGTATAGGAGCTGGACAGGTCCCCCACTTTTTGAACTTGTGTGGGACACTAGGCCTATGTCAAATGACTGTATGTCAGACTTATAGTACTCGAGTACGAGTCTAGAACTACAGTATTTGAAAATTACCTAAATTAGTCAGAGTCAACTTCTCACAACTTAATGACTCAGTTGACATTTTTAAAAACTTACAAACCCTAAAAACAAACAAGCCAAAATTCAAAACTAAAACCTGTATAATCAGTTTTCTTCACGTACTGAAATCATTCTTAATTTGTCCCTTTTTATTGGTAAATGCAAACCTTTGCCCCTCCACTGAATTTGAAGACTTGTTTTGTGGCAGACTGCAGTTTACAAAAAGTAATTTTTTTTTCTCAGAGAAGTTACTTCGAAATAAAATACTTTAACAGAGGGTTTCCATTAAGAACAAAATGTCATTTTGACATTGAAACGACAGTTGGGTTTTTCTTTACTTCCCAAGTACCACTTGCTCAGTATACCATGATGGCTTTCAAGTGACATGGCAAGTTTCACGGTAAAGCTTCTTCAAGTTGTGATCCATGCAGTAGAAATGGCCTTTCTTTCAAGTTAGTCATTCGGCTTCAAACCCCAACTTAATATTCTTGCTTAAGGTCTGACAAAGTGAAAAAGGCAAAGCGTTTCTACAGCATTGGGAATAATCATTATTATACAACAGGTATTATTTCATTCACCTCTAGAATCATTCACCAACATTTACAAAATGTGATATTGACAGTGGCATATATAAATCAAATGCAGCATTTATTTGTAAACAGGTTTTCAAACAGACAAACAGTTTAACGTTATCAGGAAGCCACCTGACTCATCAAGGACCCTAAATCAGAGTGATGAGCACCGACGAGATTTGCCTTCTCTTTTCGACTAGTGCTCAGACGTTAACGAGGCAGGCGTGTACTGGTCGCTCCCAATCCTGCTGCTAGGACGGTCATATAACGTCCCTATCTGACGGATGAGAGTGTATCCCCAGTCTTTAGGCCACTTTTCAAAGGCTGGGAGGGTGCAGGTTTCTTGCTCTGCCCCACTGATGCATAGCTGACCCAAACAGAGCGGACGACTTTCTGAATGGGACAACTTCCCTTGTCGGACAACCAGATACCCACCAGGATCTCATCTGGGGACCTCTAGTATGCAAGGCAGTACACCCAGATCACCAGGCCAACTCCACCTTCAACCCTTGAAGACAATCAAAGTCTTTAATTAAAAACAATTAAAGTCTTCAGTTAAAGACAATTAAAGTCTTTAATTAAAGGCAATAAATGTCTATAAACTACCTTTAACACAATTGTATGTTACTAAGCTGTTATATTACTACAGCCTATACATGTACTCAGAAATGTACTCGTACTCTTACTCGAGTACATTTTTCTGTACTATTCGTACTCGAACTCATACTCAGAGGGTTTGAAAATCAGGTACTCGCACTCGTACTCGTACTCATGGCTTTGTACTCGTACTCGAGGCCTTGTGCTCGTACTCGGGAGATTGTACTCGCACTTCAAGTCTTCTCCATGTTTTATAGTGACTTCTTTGTTTTGGCCAAGGCCAATATACGTCTCACTTAAAGCGTGTCTAAAGTCTTAAATTTCAAAAATACATGTAACAAAGCTGAAAATACATCCAGGTGGTCCAACTCTCTTATTCACAGGACATTCCTAAGGTGAGATATAAAATTTTGAAACTCTTCCACTCAATTTAAAATGGTGGATTGTTCAATAATTTGTGATGTCATTTTTTACTACTCAAGTTTCTGTCTTTGTTTTTCTTTTTTTGAAAGCCATTGCACCTGCATGGTGCTAAAATGTGATCACTGTCTAACCGTTACGGAGTGACTTGGCTTTATCATTTATAAGCCCTTTCCATACCAACATTTTATGCAAGGGAACAGTAAATTTTTCAAGGTCATATAAACCACGTAATTTCAAAAGGAAGCAAAAGATGGTAATGTGAGTTGTACAAGAAGGAAATCACAAATAGTATGCGCAATCGACTATTTTAAATTAAGTGAATAAATTTCAACAGTTTATATCTCAGCAACGGAGTAAGCTACATGAAAATGGGATTTGGATCATGAAATCATGAAATTCATTTTCTAACCTCTAAAATATATATTCTTGTAATTCTAGACTTTAGGTCCACTTTCAGATAAAAAGTCTTTACCAGCACACTTACTATTAAAACTGTAGGCCCAATGAATGCAACGTAAAATGACATGTAACACGATAAAATAATTTTTAAAATGCCACTTTGCACAAACCATAGAAATTAAAGTAAGGGAGAACGCTGACACAGTACATTCCTGAGTGTTTAACTAGTAAAGTCACGAAATATATAGGGGCGCTTCCGTTGTACAGCAAAAAAAAACTGGTTTATTGGCGTGTCTCTCTGTACATACAGTGCGTATTCTGCTTAAGAAGTTATGCTATTTTATACGTTTTTCGAAAGATTAGGAATAATTTTCACAACAGGATAAGTCATGGTGACGTAAGTACTTGAACTTGTAAACTTGTAGTTTCTCCGCTAATAACTGGGACAAAAGCAACGACGTAATATCTGTAATAGGGTTCGTTGCTCTGCTGCACCGCACAGCCTAGCCAAATCAATCGGGCTTCAGTCCAGATCGCCAAAGGTCATTTTCCTTTATTTTAATTTCTATGGCAAGAACCCATACGGTGGCCGGATTGAACCCAGGAGGAGAATCCCCAACACAACCTCCCTCGATCTGGACTTTCCCCGGATATTTACCATCTGAAGAATTCGGGCCCTGCCAATTCCCATTGGATCCCCCATCCGGCACCCCTACCCAGACGCAGTACCTGCCCAGACGACTCTCACCGAGCAATTACCGTTTATCAGAACATTTCCATGCAGGGCGGCTGTCGGTAAACTACACCGGACTGGCCCAAATCAGGGATAGTGCGTTAAAAATTAATTCTGTTCCATAAAGTTTCTAATATACCGAGCGAACTATTACAAAAAAGTAACATGTAGGCTACCTTTCATTGTGTTGTATCACCCATAACCCTTTAATACACATAACCTATACTGTGCCACGCCCACCTAAACAACCATAAGCACATTTAGTTTATGTACCAAAGAAAGTTCGGGGCGACTACTTATCCCCTTTCAGCCATCTAATCTCATTCTATTGTCAAAAGCCCATTACGCCGAGCGGACTGTGTTTGCTCAGCTCCTCTGCTTCCCAAACTGCCAAACCAGGGATATGGCTGAAAAAGGAATATGCCGTACAGCCTGCTACGCAGGTAATCACGCAATTAAACTAAACGCAGGTGGACGTGGGTGTTTGTTCTTTGACCTTTGCAAAGTTGCTTGGATACAAAATGGTGCTATCGTTATGAGAAAGTTTTGATGTATTTTATGTATTAAAAATTCTCGTTAGTGTCTTTACGGCTGGACATGGCACGGTGCCATACCACAGCGTAAGACAGCCCGGCGGTGCGAACACACCCCGTCTAGTGCGCCACTGCTAGGTCCACCGTAGCGTAGTGCTATTTTTGTCAAAAATGCCTCCGAGATTGGCTGAAATGAAGCCTTCTATACCTCCAAAGTTCTTGAGAAACCGAGACTGCAACAAGAAAAGCTAACCTTGAAAAATTAATTCAGTAAAATCACTTCGTAGGAGAAAACAGGACTAAAAGGTACTCAAATGAGCCCATTAATATTGCAGCATGAAATTAAAGTCTATCATGGGCTATATTTTAAATAGGCATGCTGTCGGCCGTACACCGGAGGAGTAATAATTTAAGTGTTCAGCGAATAGCTTCAGCTGTGTTGTGTGCATCAAGCATGAGGAAGGTTCATTCTTTAGTGCGAGTTTAACCCCCATAAGCACCTGCCTGCGGTGGGGGTCAGGGGACCTCCCCTGGATAATTTTGGAAAAATCGGGGAACCTGTATATGCGATTTCCAAGGTTCTGAGTTTTTAGTATTTTCAACCAGTAGCCTGGCTACGGAAGTTTTTTTTTTTTTCAAGTAGGCCATTTTTCATTCACGATTGGGAAATCCCAAGGGGTGGGGGCAGCTGCTCCCTTGCCCACCTACCCCCGCATGCTACGGCCTGCACTGTTACTCAAGGGTATGGCGATTTGTGTGGGACTTTGGGAAACCTCACAATGACCTATATGTATATGTGTACGTACACACACACACACTCGCACACACACACACACACACATATATATATATATATATATATATATATATATATATATATATATATATATATATATATATATATATATATATATATATATATACACAAGCACAAGTATATCTGGAAATGTACTACGAATACGTGCTTTTGTACTGCTGTTTAACGAAATGAACTCTTTAGTGACGCCGAAGAAAACACAAGTTGCAAGTATAGCATTGGGCATGTTGGGTGCGCGTTCAGAAGTCAGTATAACAACTAAACGTTTACATCTAACAGCTGCTTGATATGAGCATGGAGCTGTCTCTCACAGCTCCCTGATTTGAGTGTTTGACAGAGAGGATAAAGGAATAACAAGAACAAGATTCACCCGACAATGACACGAGAAAGCTACACGTGCGGGCGAAGCGCGCAGAAAATTTGCATCTTTAAGAAAAGTTATCTACGTAAGTATATGATTGTGTAAGATTATGGGATCCGAACTAGTATACGCGCATTGTGTGATCTACTAGGTCATGTCCGGTTAGGGTGAATACCAGGGGCGCAAATCCCGGGGGGCAAGGGGGGCCTTTGCCCCCTCAAGTGAAAAAGTGGGGGGGGGGGCAAACCCTAATTTGGCCCCCCAAAAATGTGAATAGCAATACTCATTTTTTTTCGCCGCTTGGTCACTTTTGACATCCCTTTGATAACAACACATGACAACAATACAATTATAGGCTATAACTGACATAGTATTTGAATGTCTGTTGACCAAGGCCGTATGGAATATCATCTGAAGCTGAAACCCGGCGCAGACGAATCAATTTTCAGTCGAAAACACTTAAGACATGTCTTATAGTTATACCTTCACTTCGTTTCCTAATCTAGGCCAGAGCGATCTATCTCTGCATTTTGTGCCCCGGTTCGTGAAGCACATCAGTAGTATTAATTAACTTTGTGCCCTAACTAACCCTTTTGACAAGTGTAAATGTTCTAAAACCCAGGAGCCTTTACACTAAAAAACTTCCGTTCGAAATAATCTTTCTGTAGCTTCTGAAATACTAAAACCCAGGAGCTTCCGGGGGCTTCGCCCCCTGGACCCCCACCCCGGCTTTGCCCCTGGACCCCACCAGGGGCCCTAAGACGGGCCCCTGGACCCCACCCATGAGGGCTTCGCTCTTCGCGCTCGCGGTGCACGCTACGCGTGCACAGTTTCAAATCCACGCTTACACCATTTTCGTTTTCGCCCCCCCACTCTCAAACAGAGATTTGCGTCCCTGGTGAAGACCCCCAGAGGCCCGTATTAAAAAAGGTTGTCAACATTCGATTCAGTGGTGCAACGTTCATGAAAAAAGTAGTTTAGCCTGTTTCGAAAGACATCAGACTAAACGTTGGTCACTACTGCTATTGTAGAAACCAATGTTGAATGAAGAGAATTAATGAAAAGAGGGTTTCATGGACCTTCAAGTTAAAGATTACTTTCGGAACGTCAGTTCCTTACGTTTTCCACAATGTTGCTCTTGGACACCAGCAACCGGCCGTCCGAGTGCTCTGAAACCACCGTATACTACCAAAGGTACCCAGAATCTTTGAGTTGGGCAACATGGAGATGGACGACAAAATTTAGGTCTCCCTCGGAAATCTTACTGTAGATTTGCTGTCATTCAGTTTGCTGTATCTATAAAGGGCCCTATTGGAAACACGGGGATACGAAAAAGCAAACAAAATTTAATATCAGAATATCCATGCAATAGTTGAAATAAGTATTCGCTATGTTGCTGGAGAAACATTCCTTTAAAACAGTCCCGTGAAACAGAAAAACAATTGTATCAATAGGGGGCACAAACAGATATCTTTTCAAATATTTCACTTGGTTGAGCTAAAAATCAACCGAGTTGTTTCATTTTTAACAAAATCTAGTAGACTTAGAATCAAATTTAGTCAAATTTGTGGCAAGATTTCGGTTTGTGCCCCTATGGATTAGACTGTTTTTTCAGAGCGCTGGGGTTACTCGATATTCCAACCAAGCGGGTTAATTTGAAGGCCCTGAATATGGGGTTGAATATAATATTTGCCTGCGTGTGTCTAAGAGTGTCAGTACTATTACTTGACATTCTTGTGGCAAGCAAAAATGCTCTCGAAGCGCGCCCAAATGGCAAAAGTGCCTTCATGGTCAATAGAGCTAAATATTACTGTCGTCAAAACAAAAAAATCCCATGAGATAAAAGGCATTCCGGCTGCCCCCTCGACCTAAAAGCTAGGGATCATGTTTTATGGTCTAAGCCTAGACGCAAATATTGCAGATTTTGCCAAATTTTGAAGGTATCCCGTGTTCCCTAATCAAATTATTGAAGGGGACTGTCTCACATACGTCGGTTTTTAGCCTAGGCAAATATCACTGCAGTTGACACCAACTCTACGGGAAGATTGAACAAGGTTTTACGTTCCGTATTGTACCAAATTACAGAGGGAATGTATATCTGAGACAGTCTCATTGTCATCGGAAAGTCTAATATTGACATTAATATGAGCAATTATTACGAAATTTGCCAAAATATAGATATTCCGTCCCCCTCAACCAAATTATTGGAGGGTACTGTAGCCTATGTCTCACATTCACAATATTAGCAAATTGTGGTCGTTGACGAAACAATTGGGGATGGGGATGAAAGGTGGTCCGTCCCCAACCAAATTATTGGACATCCACCCCCCCCCCCCCCAAGATCGCTGCCCTTGCTGCTAGTAATAGTAAGGACTCTTGAAGGCACAATGAGTTTCGATAAGTATTGGATTTTAAAGGCGTTATGCCTTTTGTAGTATAAGAATACTATGCACTGAATAGTCAGGGACGTTTTGGCTTGTGGCACTTTTTTTTTGATAGCTATATTTGCTAAAAATTTGGTATAGTATAGAATAGACATCAGACAATTAGAGAAGTAGGGCCTATGTGCTCCATTTTTTATGTGCAAGGGGGGGGGGGGCAGCCATTTCAAAATGGCCGCCATTTTGATCATTTGGCTGATTTAGCTTAAGAAAGGCTCTTTTTCGCCAACATTTGGGGACTAAAACTTTTTTATGAGTAAAAGTGGTAAAATTAACACACTTTTCCACAATATCCTAAATGTTTTTCCTAAAATATTGATCCGTTTTGTTTTAGTGACCTGTCGAATGTGGCCTTTTTTCGCCAAGAAACGGCAATTTTGGCAATTTTAGCGCCTTGAGACAAATTTGAGCACAAGATTCTCTTAAAATGTGTATTCCAGCGACCTTAACTTTTGTTAATGGGTAGTCCAAATAACCAGGTAGTACGTGGGGAAAATTTGGACTTCCAGATTCAAACCTATGAAATGAGTGGTACTGAAAATTCGCAATTTCTTTGTTTTTCGTCGAAAATTTTGGGCCTGCGGATCCTTTTTTATGCCCAATATTTCCTTCAATTGAATAACTAGATCTACTGATCTCTCTGCTATTAAAAGAAAAGTAGATTGTTAAGACACACATCAATTTTGAAAGTTTTAAAAGCAGGCAAATCTTCCATTGGTGTAGCCCCTAAATGACTCAAACATCAATATTTCCATTTTTCATTAACAAATACAAGTTTTGGCACTACAAGACAAGTTTGAACAATGATGATCTCTTTTAGAGCCACACAATATCTTCCATCTTCACAAAATTGGTACTCAAGATGAGTCAGTAGTACACAGAAAGAAATACACAACGGAAAAATACACAACGGAATATTGAATAAAGGAAACCCAAATATTGAAATTTATTCATTTTTTAGTAAAAAATATGGGTAAAAGGGCATTTTGAGCAGTAATATCTCTGATACTGTGCCACAAGATGCTCCCATCTTCATGGAATGGGTAGCCTTATGCCGTCAGTATTGCACAGAAAGAATTTCGACTCGCAAATCAGAATGGGCATGAAATTAAGGAAACCCTGGTATTGGAATTTCTTCATTCTTTCTTGAAAAATAGGGGGTTTGGGGCGATTTTAGTATATTGTGGGAGACTGCTTTAACTTTACCACTTGAACAGTTTTAGACCCCAAATGTTAGTGCAAAGAATCTTTCTTGAGCTAAATCAGCCAAAATGACCAAAATGTGGCTGGCCATTTTGAAATAACTCACCGTAACTCACCGGAGCTCACCGGTGAGTGGCCGATGGGCATTAGCGTAGCCGGGGGGAGGGCCAATGGGGCCATGGCCCCCAATCGAATTCTGAAAAATACACCTATACGTATTGCCCATACACACCTGAAGGAAGTGCAAATCATTCCTCAACGTTAATTACTTGAGTCCCTTGGAAGTGAACCAAAAAACAAAATCATTTGTAAATCAATTCGATTTTTGACTTATTTCCCTAAATTTGGCAAGAGCATTGTTGTCAATTGTCTCAGTCATGAAAACTTTCCAAGCTAGCTGTTCTATAGAAGATGGCTCCCTTTTGCTAGTGCTTTATTTAAACAAATTATTGAAGTACCACATTCAGCATTACCAATGCAGATAGCTCCCGCTATTAATCCTGACTAGGCCAGTGCTCGACCCATGGCTTTATTAATATTCTGGAGCCGAAACTATTGGCCACTTTCAATTATAACGCTAATGACTTTTGGTAGTTTGTTTGACATTTTCTTATGACTGAGTTCATCCAACACCCCCGGAAAAATCTGGATAGGCTAGTGCCTACCCCTCGGAAAACGCCTGACTAAACAGCTACACCGGTGTACTGACAACCTTTGAATTGCTTAGCAAAACCTTTCTTATGACAGTTCAGGGCCAGTGTGCTTACGCCCCCCCCCCCCCACCTATTCTTTGCAGGGCAATTTATTTTATTGTAATGGAACAAAAAATTGACTTCAAATGATGCTAAATGTTGCACCAGATTGCATCTGAGGGTACTTAAATATTCAAAAATTTCTCAAAGGGGAGGGGGACCCTCCCCTTAGACCCCTCCTTGGGCCGGCGATCAGGCCCTGCAGTTCGCTCCCCAAACAAATATCCTGGCTACGCCAGTGCCGATGGGGGCGTAAGAACTGAGGCAGACAGCCGTTTCTGGCTTATGTAGAGCCCCCTTCTTCAAGTTCCGCAGAACAGGATCAATTTTACTTTTAAATTCATTAACTGTTGTAGCAGCTTCCTCAGTGTGGCAGGTTGTTCCACACATGTAATAACTCGCTGAATGAAAAGTATTTCTTAATATCCAGTTGACAGTAGTGCTTCTGAAATTTTAGCTGGTGGTCCCTGGCTGCCTGCAGCTGTTCTACTATCTCCTGACAAATTGGAAATTACTGACTGTTCGCCCCTGCTAGTCCCTTAACAATTTAAAAAAACTTCTATCAAGTCTGTTCTAAGTCTATGCATTTTTAGTGAAACTTGACCAGTTCGCTCAAGCCTTTGTTCGTAACTGAGAGTAGATAGTTCTGGAATCATTTTGTACGACGTTGTATTTTCTCAATATTACCAGGGGCGGAGAAACAGGGGGTTGGGGGCTATAACCCCTCCACTTTTTGACAAGGGGAGGTTATCCAACATAATTACCCCCCCCCCCCCCCCGCCCCTCCCCAGTTTTCAGGTACACTTCGGAAAAATAATTTATGGAAAACTGAAAAAAGCAAATGAGATAATAATAAAAATAAACGACCTTATTAACTAATGACTAGATGCAACTAAACTGTCACTAACGTTAGTGATCAGTAATTAGTTGTCAAAATCATTAGTGTGCCAAGGTCCCATACACCTGGAGCGGTGATGGAGTGAAGTGTTCCTTTGCACTGCCCTTAAATGAGAATACATCATAGAACTTTTATTTCTATGGAATACATACATATCAGTCAGTTTTGATCTATGAGTAAGCTATATAAATATGTACCTGTATATTGATGGACCATCCCAGCTTGCTGAGGCACCGGTTTGCCTTAGGCAAGCTGGGAAAAATAGTTCATAAAATACATAATTATATGTCTCCTTATACAAAAATACCGTGTAAAGTATGCACCAAATCGCATATTTTCACATTAAAAAAACAAAAAAAGCTTCACACCGTGGAAGGGGTGCCCCCTCCCAGTAGCGTAGCCAGAGGGGGGGGCAGGGCGAAAAGTCGAAGAAAAGTCGGGACGACGGAAAATGAAGGAAAAAAAAAGGAAGGAAGAAGAGGGAAGGAAAGGGGAAGGAGGGAGAGAAAAAGAAAAAAAGGAGGAAAAGGGAAGGAAAATAAAATAACAATAAAAATAGGAATGATTACCGATGGAAGGAAAGGATGGAGAGAAGGAAAAGGGCTTGATAAAGCAGAAAACTGGTTCAAATATCGACGGGACGAGTACTGAAACAGGCAGGACTAGGGACCGTGGAAAAGACCGAAATAAGGGAATGAGAAAGTGAAGTGCCCAGAAGGTAGAAACCGGCACGAGGGATGAAGCCAGGCAGATTGTGCACGGGAAAGAGGAAGGATGAGGGAACTAGGGAAGGGAATAGAGAGCGTTAGACTAGGGAGTCCGCGAGGACAGACTATGACGCAGAGCAGAGCAGAGCAAAGCGGATTTAGGAGGGAGAGAAAGACGAGGACGTAAAGAAAGGTTGTCAGTGTGGGAGTTGGAGGGATTACAGCTGCCGTCTCGATTTTATCTTTTCATCCCTATCAAAAAGGGATACTTAAAATCACTGTACCGGTGCAGATTTTCTTTTAAAGTCACACAGTGAGTGGAAAATAGCCAGTTGCCAGTGCGTTGCCACGAACTGGGGTTTGGTAACAGAACCCTAATGAGTGGGTCAAGAAAAGTTGCCAAGTTAAGAGAAACTAAACGTGAATTTGAATATGATAGATAACGTGTGCAATGTAAAGTGAAGCACGTCAAGGAAATTCATACTAAATGGTCTTTTCGGCGCGCTTCGCTCTAATAAATCACAATTGCATAGGTTGTCGTTAGTCAGTTTTACAGGACAGTTTGAGCAGAATTTACTCAAAGCCTTATGCGTCCCTCATTTACCATCATCCATCCTCTCAGGTGCAGATCCAGAGGGTATGGATCCCATCTCCTCTAGGCAGAAAATAGGAACAAATTTTGAAAAATAAAGGAAACAAACAAGCAAAAAAGATCGGGAAAGAAAAGAGACGGAGAATAAATTAGAAAGAATTTTAGCCAATTGAAGAAAAACAGTGCCTTGCAGGGCAAGCTCTCTTAATTCAAAATTCATCATTCCGGCGTGTTTGTTTCATTTTTGCTCTTTGTGAAAATCTTAAATGGATTAACCCTTATAAAGACCCGTGTAGTTCCCGGCATAATCCACCCGCTCCCATCTGCTCTCAACCTATCACCGTGACCATCATATTGACCTACCGATAGCCTAGTCCAAGTTAGGTAAATATAAAAAAAAAATCAAATTGTGATTCTATATTGTTTGTAGTGCGCATCCAGTTCCATTTTAAATAGTTAAATATTTCGTTCAGGCTCGTCGGGTCACAGGGAAAGCCCACATAGACACTAAAACATGCGCTAGCTCCACCCATATTTTGCATTCCCGGCTGGGATATAGGCTGAAGAGATAAATCTTACTCTGTCCAGTTAGATTTAAATTTTTTGTCAGGGTACCCACTGGTGTGGCTGACTGTGGCAGCAGTCCTCCTAAAATCTAAAAACTAAAAAATATTTGATAATTTTAAAGTGCAACTTACAACACCTGGGAAATGTCATTTCCTGTAATCTGGGAAGGCGTATTGGCCAAAATATTACCCTGTACGCTTCGCGCCAACTAGTGGTGGCGCTCCGCTTGGATAATGTCTCAAAGGTCCCTCTGAGGAAAGGTTATGGATCCCTCTGGAAAAATTCCTCAGTCTTACGTCCAGTTTACCACTGACAAGGCACTCGGGCGTCATCAAATCGATCATCATTTCTTCCGCGTTATGAAAAGTAGTTAAATTGTAATGAACGTGACTTTATCAGTTCGCATACTGATAAGGCCATTTGAATATCAAGTCGATATTGTATTCTCATGCCCCAATTCTTTACAATTCCAGAGCTTCGGACTTGGCCGAGGGGGGGGGGGGGTGAGGGTAAACTAAAATTACTAAACTAAAATTTTCATTTTGCCCCCCCCCCCAAGCCGAAGAGTCTGGCTACGCGCCTGCCCCCTCCCACTCTCCCCTTGCGCGCATGCGCGCTCAGTTCGGTCGCTTCGTTCTGCCGCTTTGCCAAGTATATGCAACCCCCACCACTTGACAAGGGATCTCCGCCCCTGAATATTATCAATATTTTTCTGGAGATAAGGGCGTCGTGCCTGACAGCAGTACCATCAAGATGTGGTCTGACTACTACTTTTACAGTCGTAGGTTCTGTTAATAATACCAAGAACTTAACAAGCTTTGGCACAGTCTACTTGAACTCAGCGAATGACCAATAAGCACGGGCATAGGCCTAAATCCTTCTCATAGTCAAGGTCAAATAGCTGGCTTCCCCTGCCCCCTCCCCCACCCCTTTGCACATGAAAAAAATGGAGCACATACTTCTCTGATTGCCTGATGTCTTATTCTACATCTTATCAAAGTTTTACCAAATATAACAAAAAAAAAAAAAAAAATGGAAACCCCCAAAAGCTATATGTTTCGGCCTGGACTATCAAACGGCGCACCATGTAATGATCTCGAGTCCGTTTCATTTCGTTTCATTTCATTTATTTGTTTTTCCACTTCAAGTACAGTCAGGGGCGGCGCCAGGGTTTTTCGATGGGGGGGGGGCAAACCATGCTGGGTCGGACCCAGCTTTCTTGTTTGGGGGTGCAGGCATTGAAGACTTCCGAGCCTCACCCCCCCCCCCCCCACCCCCCGTTGTCAGAACCTGCATTTTTGGCGTTTTCACTTTCTTGGACTTTATTTTTCTCTCGAAAAAAAAAACTTTTTTTTTCTAAGACAAATACAAACTGTGGGAAGGGTTGGTTGTCTGTCAGTGAAAATCGGCCCCTCACTGAATGAGACGCTCCAACTATGCAGCAGGCGCGGCGGAACGAAAAAATATTGGGGGGGGGGGGCTGAGTGCAGCAAGACTATCTAAGCGGAGCGCCACCATCGGTTGGCGCGGAGCGTACAAGAAAATTTTTGGCTTCACAAACCCTCCAGATGGCCGGAAATGGCACTTCCCGAGTGTTCTAAGCTGCATGTACCCAGCCTTGAAATATGGATCATATGTCTGCAATTTCTCAATTAAGGAGAAAAAAATAAATGTATGAAAAATGGTAATACATATTTCTAAGGGGAGCGCCACCATCGGTTGGCGCGGAGCGTTCAAGAAAACTTTTGACTTTGCAAACCCCCCAGATGGCCGGAAACGGCACTAGTCCCGAGTGTTCTAAACTGTATGTATTCATCCTTGAAATATGGATCTCATGTCTGCAATTTCTTAATTAATGAGAAAAAAATAATCCTCATTATGTGATTTTTTCCTTGCTTATAGAAAAGCCGAATCACTGAGGAAGGGTTATACGCAAAATTGAATTTTATAAAAGGGAGAGGAATAATAACTCTTATGAGATATCATTAAATTTTTACCTATAGTTTTTCGAGTTTTTGAACCAATGATTTAACCAAATTTGCAAGCTAAAGTAAACTTTACGCAAACAGGAGTGACGTCATTTCCTCACATTAATAGACTGATTTATGTATATCGTTAAATTTAAATCCGATTTAGTGTCCTTCAAAATCGTATGGTACCATTACGTAAAATGCATAGGAGATATTGAAGTTTTGCAAGTTGCACCCTTAAGGGTCTGTAAGTCAAAACGATTGAAAGGCACAGAAAAGGGAGAACTGCTCATCAATGTAAGAATGTGAAATCACTCCAGCTTGCTTTGAGTTCACTTTGCTTTGAAAATACAGTTAAATCAACTCTTTATATTGAAAGAAACGTGCACAGAAAATGCATTTTTTGGTCTACAAAGAACTGCCAAATTTTAGCTAAATTTAGAGTGTACCTAAAGGCTAAAAATTAAAAAAAAAACATATGTTACAAAGCTTGAAAAATGAATCCAAATGGTCTAACTGCCATCTTTACAGGAATTCCTGAGCTGAGATATATAAAATGTTGGTGCTTATTCAATTAAAAATGGTAGATGGCGCAATAATTTGTAATGTCATTCTTGTACTACTCAAATTACATTCTTTGTTTTCTTTATTTTTTCGAAAGCCTCTGCACCTTGTGCCAAAATGTGATCACTTTCTCACTGTTGTAGGGTGACTTGACTATACAAAACATCACCGTACAACAGTAATTTTTGCAAGGTTATATAAACATTTCAATTTCAAAAGGAAACAAAAGCAAGTAATGTGAGTTTTACAAGAAGATCATCACAAATTATTGCGCAATCGACTATTTCAAATAAAGTGAATAAATTTTAACTTTTCATATCTCAGCAACAAGGTGAGCTATGAAAATGAGAGTTTAATGAGTGAAATTCGTTTCCAACGTCTAAAATGTATATTCTTATAATTCTACACTTTAGGTCCACTTTAAACTCCTAAAATGAAACGTGCATGTATGGGATAAGAGACAAACCTGATTGAAATTTATTTTATTGGAGTATTATTTATGTAAAATTTGGACTTAAATAATTGGTTGGGATGGTGTCACCAGGGAGGGAGAGGGAGGAGGGAGGGAGATACCTTACCATAACACACGTCAGTCTTTAAGCGCCTGTCACACCTCACCGGATTGCAATAACGGAGAGGAAACGAAGACCCAAAATGGCTCTCCGTTGATGTACGTTAGTATCCGTTTAGTCTCCTGTTCTCCGCCGACTTCGTTTCATGACCGGGAACGCCCGGTAGGAACGGCGAGAGATTTTGAACATGCACAAAACTTGGACCGAACGTCGACCGAAAAAGGTCCCCCTTACGTATTCGATACTTATCCGTTAAGCTTCCGTTTTATCATTTTCTCGTGAGTTTCTCATACTGGACTTCTCCGTTAGTATCCGTTCGTCTCCGGTGATTGCTATTTGCTCACCGGATCATTACCGGACAACAAACGGATGAAACGTAGAAGTACAGTACCTGTACCGAATGTTCGACGGACACTAACGCATAAGTAACGGAAGCGTAAAGGAATAGAACTGACGATACGGATAGATAACGTACGTTTAACTGAAGAAACGAAAAAATACAGGCAAAAAAGCGTATAGGGGACGGACATAGACCGAAGATGCAGCGTACTTGCATCCTGTCCCCTCCTCATACTATAGCTTAACGGGAAAACATAAATTGGACACCTTTGAGAACCGCTTAATATTCATTATATTACGTACCTATTTTGGCCCATCCTACTTACATACGTCACCCCTGTGGTGAAATCGGAGAGAACGATCCAGCAGGGTCACCGAACTGCGTGTTTGTGCAGATCACACGGCACTCCCTGGTAATATAGTAGAATCCCAACGTGAAATGTATAAGGAATTTACAGGTTCCTCACGGGAACCTGGAAATAATATAACTCAAAAACTTTTCTGGGAGCTTTGCTGTCTTCACGAAGTTTTATTATTACATGCAAAGAACATCAAAGTGGTGTTATAACTTTTGAATCAGTTATTTTTAGTAACCTTTTCTTACGAAACATTTCTTCCTCAATATTTAAACTGACGGTACCAGCATGCAGGGGCGTCAATCCATATTCAAATGTGGGGGGGGGGGGACTGGGGACATCATGACTTAGCACAAACCAATCCCTTTGGTTTTGAAGAGGGGGTGTCTTCCTATAGGCCCTTTCCTCCTCCCCCCCCCCTTATGATGACTGACGCCCTATTCTAATAATAGGCCCGTAGCCAGGAATTCTGATATAGGGGGCACTTTTTCTATGGAAGGATCTGCCCTCTTCGTCCGATTCTCCCGACTAAGTTACTCCTTCCAAAACTGTGTTGAGCCCCTCCTTGTTCAGACACAAACCTAGTTTTTTGCTTAATTAAGGGCATACCCTGTTGGGCGTACGAGGCCATAATATGTAACCAGAACATTCTCTGCGCATGCTGTGTGTTGTGAGCTTTGATGTTAGTCAAGCATTGAGCATTCACCTATGACCAATTGAGAATTTTGCTTTCTCCCAACCAAAATGTATTTGGGGTGATGAGTGTCTGTCTTTAAGAACAAAACCAAGACGCCGAGCGATTGGTCGCGAAGGGATGCCCCCTTCCACCAGCCGTGGACATTGAGACACTTTACGTTTCATACAAAATGATTATCATGATGTTGAGTCTGAATTAAGAATCTTCCCGATCGTTAGAGAAAGAGGATGGAACTTTTTATGGATTCAGTTCTGTGTTTTTCCGGGAATTACACCTACACGAAAGAACAATAACCTAATTGTGGAACCTGTACATTTATAAATTAAGCCAACATATCTGAAACGGGTGTTAAAGCTATATGTAACTAAAGATGAAAGCGCGCGTAGCGCGGGAAAATTTTTGTGATTTTAGAACAAAAATGTTACAGAGAACAAAATACGTTCATTATTAAACTCCTTTTGGGATCATTTTTGGTTACAAATCGCTTGGTGTCATACCAGGGCCACCGTTTACATGTACTAAAATTTTATTTTCGATCGATTTTCCGTATAGGGGGGCACAGTGGTCCGCACGGGGGGCACGGCCCCCTCGTGCCCCGGCCTGGCTACGGATCTGTCTAATAAGAATTATCATTTCAAAGTTAACATGACCATCATTGAGATCTGCCGGGTGAAATACATTTTACCATGTCCCAGAATAGCTGAAGCCACGCTTCGCAGCGTGGATCATTGTCGGAGATCATGGAACCGACCAGGCCTGTTGCTAGGGTGACATGTTTTGGGGTGTGAAGGTGACCGTTCCAAATTCCGACTGGCTGGATGTTTTTACCAACTGAGTAGAGACGTGTAAATTGCACTTTGTTTTATGAGCGCTCTGCGTTTTGTATACAGCAATGGGGATCCTTCCTTTGTCACTACATAAATGTGTCGTCCTGGGGAGTGGTCTAAGGGGATGGAGCGTCCCTCTCCGTTTTGAGAAATTTTTGTTAATTTAAGGCTGCTTAGGTGCAAAACGGTGCCATCTTTGGGATATTTTTGGAGCTGATCGTATATGGCTGGAAAATGTCCATAATTTAGTGAATTCTAATTTCCCGACTGGCTAGATCTTTTTACGAATTGCAGTGGCGGCGCGTAAACTGCACCTTTTTTATGCACCCTGCGTTTGTATTCAGCAGTGGGGATCCTTCCTTTGTCACTATGTAAAGGTGTCATCCTGGGAGAGGGGTCTAAGGCGAGGGGGCCTCCCCTTTGAGAAATTTTTGTTAATTTAAGGTTGCTTAGATGCAAAATGGTGCTATCTTTGGGATATTTTTGGAGCTGATCGTAGTATAGCAAAGTTGTGAAGGACAAGCAAGGGCGTTTTCAGAATGCTTTTTAAGTAGTAAGTGTATTAACAATCACCATCTATACCGATAATGGCATCGGCGAAGCGCTCTGTAAAAATTTTTGAAAATGTTTAACGGCAACAAAGTACTTTCAACCTTCCACATCATACTACAAATTAGACTGAATGCAGTGGCGTACCCAGGATTTGTCTCAAGGGGGCGGGGCATGCAGTATGTTGTGTGACTGCCGGCCTGGGGGAGGGGTTTAAGGGGAGGGGTGTCCCCCTACCCTTTGAAAATTTTTGAAAAATAAGGTGTCCTTACAGCAATCTGGTGCCAAATATGCTACCTTTTGAAGAAAACTTTGTGTTAAAAAATTTACGTATTTTTATAGAACTAAAAAATAGGCATCAGTGAGGGGGCATAAAAAATTTAAGTATTTTTAGGAACTTAAAAAGAATCGGAATAAGTGAGAGGGGCATGGCCGAATGGCCCTCCCTTCTGCGTACGCCATTGATTGAATGATCCCATATTAATGAGAGGCCCCTTCAGATGTTTGGAGATGTATGTCTGTCTTCGGAGTGTGTTGTGATCAGAATAGTTCCATGTATTTACCTTTTTAATGGTCATGAGAAGGAGTGCAAACCGTGACGCATGCGCGCGAAGCGCGCCGAAATTTTGTCATTAAATAAGATTTCCCTGACGAAATCTGCATTCAGAATCTGCATCGAGAAACTTAGCAATTGCCCAAAAAACCTACATACCACTCAAAAAGCCAGTCAAATAGAGCCACGGCATACTCTTTTACGCAAATGTGTGTGTGTGTGTGGGGGGGGGGGAGACATTTGATATTGTGTCCCCCACCCATCGAAATGTTGGGGGACTTGTCCCCCCGTCCCCGCCCCCCCCCCCCCCAGGATTGACGCCCATGCCAGTATGAGAGTATGTATAAGTATGCCGAAAAGAGGTTCACTTTCGACTCACCAAATTCGTACGTTTTGTTTTGTAAGGTGACACATTTGTGTCTCAAGACATGCATATAGGCCTACATGCATGATATGTCTCCAGGTTTTAACAGGAAAGGTATGGGGTTAAAAGGCTTGAGACTTCTTATTTGCCTGATATCATGTTACGGATTGGGTGTTCGACATTAGTACCTGCTGTGAAGTTATACTATAGGGTGGGTTGAAGGGGCGGGGGGGGGGGGACGGCGGAAATTAGCTGCCAACCTGAATGTCCATTTTATAGTATTTGGGATAACACCTTCCCTTTTGAAAAAGTATGTGTGGGGCCCGGACGTAATGGTGTAGGCTTATCATCAGTTTGCCAATGCTTTTACTAGGCGGCCATTTCATGAACTCGGGGAGGAGCTTGTCAATTGCCAACTCATCAAATGTGTAATGCTCTGCTTCAATAAACCTATCCCTCAGTCCAAATGATAAGGGAAAGCATGGTTGACTCTGCATTTAATTAGAGCTCCATATCTGGACGCATTTCCCATGCAGAAACAGGCAGAGATTATAGAAATCCCCCTTAGATTTTTTTGTTTTTCAATCAGTGGTGCCACCAGAATCTGGTGATGGGGGGCACCACAGATGACGTCGTAACGCTACCTCAGCTAAACCCCTAAGTCTGCGTAAGTTGTACCTTTTTAAGCGTCCCTTCGATTTCATACAGTAGTGGGATATCTTTCCTTTGTCACCTTACATAACGGTGTCGTCCAGAAGGAGGGTTCTAAGGGGAGGTCCCCTCCCCTTAAATATTTGGAAATTTTTTTTAACTTTAGGGTTGCTATTAGCTGCAAAATGGTGCTATCTTTGGGATATTTTCGGAACTGCATGATCACATATGGTTGGAAAATGTCCATACTTTAGTAAATTTTAAGTGTTTGGTTAGGTGAAAGAGGGGAGTATGTTGTCAACAAACCTTCCGAAGCCCCTCCATTTGGCTACTTTACTGCCTTCTATTCGGGGAAAGTTTTACACAAAATAAAAAAAGTTCGTGGGGTCCACAGAAAACATTCTTGGACTATTTCTAAATTTTTCACAGTTGTAAAATGGTATCTAAGGCTAGGCTGACAGGCACAATACAGGGCCCGTGGAAGTCCTCGGTTAATCATATGTATAAAACGGGGCACTGCCGTACTGACATCAGGGGCGTAGCTAGGATGAAATTTTTTAGGGGCTAGCCGTATCAAATGGGGTGGGGGTTACGGCATTGATCGCCGTCCTTAATCCTTACACGTTTTATTAGGACGCAAACATTTGGGGTCCTAAAAACATTTGGAACCCATCCCCCCCCCCCCCGTATGCAGGCGCCTGATTGACATGCTGCTTATTACCTGATCCAAATGAAAGTGAAAGTGGCGAGACAATTTTTAGTCATAAATCCTTCGCTTACCACTTTCACTATAACTGATCGGAAAATGAGGTCCTGCAGGGAAAATGTTGAAATTAAACACTGAACAGTTAGAAGTGATTTCGTGGCATCTTCCAAAAGATAATTCACATGCTTTGCAGAACACCCGAGGAGGGAATGTAAGACCCATGCATCTTCGACTTGTTGACGTCATTCATTTCATGCAAATCAGTTTTAGAGCTCAGCTAGAGAAACCCTTTTGGAATCTTGTAAGGCCCAGTACTTAGTTTATCATTACTTGTAAAGCTCCCCTGCCCCTAGCTCTCATCGCTCCCTGAATTGTGCAAACGCCCGGGGCCCCCGTTATGAACTTCTCTCTACTAAGTTACTTTTATAACCCCTCCTCCAATTTAAACAAAACCACCTGCTATGCCTAATGCAAGGTTGCTGTAGCCAGGAAATGTTCTGAAGGGGCGAGAGGGCTTCCAGGAGCGAAATATTTTTTTAGGGGGTGAGATAAACTTAAATGCATTAATACAATGGTCATTTTTATTTTCTAGGGTAAAATTTTGGGGGAAGGGATTCAGGCCCTGGATTAGGGTTAGAGGTTAGGGTTATTGACGGCTTTGATCTATTTCATCTCCTAAATAAAGTAACAGTGGCTTGCATTCGCACTGAGTTATGATTGCTCAAGGCTATACCAACATGTTACTGTGTGTGTTAGTTGTCGAGAACAACTGACTCCTCAAGTCATCATTGACCAGCCAGAGGGAAGCTACTGTTTGCATTAATATCAAAACAATGCACTCGCCAATGGTATTTAGGGAAGTAATCATATTCCTAAATATGTTTAAGGTGATGTCATATCCCCTTTAAAAAGGGCCCCCTGGTACTCGGAGCTAGGGGAGGGGCCACCCCAGAAGCACAGGGAGTTGTGGGCTTTAAAACAAAGCACCTTCAAGTTATAAAGAGCATCAGATGTGCGCTAAACAAATCACAGCAATCAAAGTATAATCACTTTTTTACTTAGACCAAAGGCCCTTGGTCGTTTCGTAAGACAGTGGGGTGGTTTGGGGTGGTAATGTAAAGGATTCACATAAGAGAGGGTGTTTCTCAGATAGATAAAGTACATAATCTTGGTGAGATTTTGACAGACACATAAGTAGCGTAAAAGGAGTGGGGAAGGGGTAACTTCTCCCCCTTGCCCGAGAAAATATCGGAGATAAATCGGTGTAAAACAAAAACAAAAACAATGGGAAGAAAACTGAAATGAAATAAAAAAAGAAACAAAAGAGAAGGAGAACAAAAGAAAAAGGAAGAAAGAATAAAGGGAACAAATTAGAAAACAAAAGAAAAAACGAAAGGAAGGAAATAGTAGGCCTACAGGAATTATTGAAGAAAGGAGGCCAAGAAAGGGAGCAGGACTACGGGCCTAATAATGAGGGGAAGAGTGATGGGATGAGTAATTAGGACAAGGGGCGATGGAAAGGACGGAATGGTAAGGGGAAGGATCGAGCCTGACAGATCGAAGGGTAGAGAAGACAAAACTGGGACGAAGTTGGCCCCATGGATCGATTCAAGCTGGCTTTGCAAGGAAAGGATAGGATAGAATGAGGGAAGGAGGAAAAGGGATGCTTATGACAAAAGTTAAGAGGTCTATCGTTCCCAGTTAGCACCTTCTGCAGCCGGCCACTGGTCTACCTGCAGACAGCAAAATGACCAGCTTTACTCCCGTCCTTCAGCGGAAAACGCCAAAGAAATACAAATAGTTTATGTAATTTGTCATTCATGGATATATGAATTGTTTTTGACCATCATGAAAAATATTTCCTTTCTGAGAGAGTTTTGCCATCGGTCCCTTATCGAAACCCCTGGTTCTGGACCCCCCCCCCCCCTTCCTTGGTGGCCGGGTTGTTTCGAGTTTACGACAGGCTAATACAACCCCAAACCGAAACCGCTCCCTATATAGTGCTTTCGTTTGAAGTTTGGCACACTTTAACTTTAAGGCTTGAAAGGCCTGGGTAACCTGAAACCCGAGGTTGAAAGCAGGGATGGGTGGGGGCTAAACTCCAGTCAAAGATGTGGTGTGCCGCGAAGATATGCTTCCTTGTCTCTTCAATTCTAGCATTGCAACTTCATTATTTAGTTTGTGCCCCTGAAAAAATATATCAAATTAATTTGCAGTAATTTTCCGCCTTTAAAATTTGTTCAGTGTGTCGATGTCCCACCAAATTGAATCCAAGGACCTCAAATAATCAAAAGATTTTCCTTCCCTTAGGACAGCCGTCCGAAACGACGTTCAAACCCTCGATAGGCTTCCTCTCCTCTGGTCGAAAACAGCTTCCTCTAAGCCTAGTAGACTAGGCCTTACGTATAACGTAGCCTATTATACTTCTGTAAACTACTAAGTGTCATTTAGGCCTTGGGGTGGATACAAATTATCGACGACGACCTGTCTCTCACTGCAGGCGAAATAATGTGTAAATCATATTCTCTCAATCATAATTATCATACCAAAATATTATGGAGGTAAATGCATCATCAAAATAATCATTAGATACTTGTTTCGCAGCTACTCGATTCACACATATACGGGCAACGATATCGTAACCGTACCATCAACACGGCAATATGACAGCATACAATATTTGTGACATTCTTAACCGCTGCATATCGTACATTTCCCGGTCCCAGGAGTGTCCTACTCGCTTTTATGATGACGTCAATCATGAATATTAAGCGATTCTCAAAGGTGTCCAATTTATGTTCTCCCTAGCTTAACAAACGTTTTTGCCATTTTCTCTGAATTTTTTGGGTGCTACTACATCCTTCCCCCTTCATCCGCCCTAGGCATGAGATGAGTGATCGCGGTTCTGAGGGAGGGTAAGGGGAGGGAATGTGAAAGATTTTTCGACTACCGGGAAGCCTTAGACGCAATTTGGTACAATATTTTGTATCTTTTGAAGTCATATTTTTTCTCGAGAAATCTAGTTTCTAGGTAAGCAATCCAACGTTCTTTACTACAGTTTTCCAGTTTTGTTGCACTTACTGTCGACGATTACATAACAAATGGGCAAGGGCGGCAATTTGTGTTGGTTATTGGGGGAGGGGCGCAGAATGGAAGTTGCCATCGAAGCGGAGTGCCATCATAGTTTGGTGCGAAGCGTACAAGAGAATTTTCGCCCTACAGACCCCAGACTGCGTGAAATGGCACTTCTCGGGATCTTGGAGGCAGTTTTGAACCGTACGATACTTGATACGTGACGACTGACAGGCATGAGCGTGTGAACGGCGTTTGGTTGCGTTGGTATAGAAGCGGAGCGCCACTAACAGTTGGCACGGATCGTACCGTTTAAAAAGGTTGCCAAAATGGCTTCTATATCGCAATTAAATGGTCTTTCTCAGACCTTTCAAATTGCACTGAAGCCATCTTGATATGTGGCATGATTTCTATTGGCTGGTACGGACTGCGACGATAAAATTTTTGCCAAAACAGCTCCCAAATCGCAAGAAATGGCCCTTCCCAGATCTTTCAAATTGCCCTGAAGACATCTAGATATGTTACACGCATTATATATATATATATATATATATATATATATATATATATATATATATATATATATATATACATATATATATATATATAACTCAATCTGCAGACAGAACTGTTTCGATCTTGTCAGATCTCATCAGTGCAGCTCAGAGTAGGTTTCAAGACTGAATGGAAAGTCCGACACAAGCATAACTTGCGTCAATCCAACCCTTCACGGTACACTGCTTATGAATACCAAAGTGCACAAGCCCTAAAGAGCGTGCTATGCATATAGCATATATATATATATATATATATATATATATATATATATATATATATATATATATATATATATATATATATATATATATATACACTGTCTGTTTTCCTAGCCGAGTTTAACCGTGCCCAATTTTATTGTGTATTTTTAAATTGTACGTTTGGCCGTGTCAACGATCAGTTGCATTTTTGTCACCTGATGAAGGGTTTAAACCCGAAACGTCGTGGAATTTTTCACAAACTTTTAGCACTATTTACTACTTCATTTTTACCTCTATATATATATATATATATATATATATATATATATATATATATATATATATATTCCCACTTTCACGGAACTGTTACTCTTCCTCTGGTATAACCTTCCCTGCGTACCAATTTAACCATTTTGTGATTATTGTGACATGATTGAACAATGTACACGGAAGTGAAAGTCCTACCCCCCCCTCTCCTCCCCTGGTTGGATAGCCTGATCACCTCTGGAGTCCCCCAGGGCACCGTCCTTGGACCCTTGTTCTTTTTATGCTTCATAAATGATCTCCCGGATGCTGTTGCCTCTCAAATCAGGCTTTTTGCTGATGATGCCTTTCTTTATCGGCAGATCGATTCTCCAATCGACCAAAACATCCTTCAATCTGACCTTGACTCTCTATATAAGTGGTCAAATGACTGGTGTATGGAATTTAATCCTAATAAATGTTATGTTCTTACTACCACCCTGAAAACAAACCCCTTCAAATTCACCTACAAATTGGCTGGACATAATATTGAATCTGTAAAGTCATCCTGCTACCTTGGTGTTACTTTGGACTCCAAATTTTCTTGGTCACCTCACATTAATAATGTAGCTGCCAAAGCAACTAGGTCTTTGAATTTGCTATCCCGTAACCTACATGGTTGTCCTTCTCATGTTAAAGAAAAGGCTTTTCTTATCTATGTGCGTCCTCAACTTGAGTATGCTTCCCAAGTTTGGTCTCCTCAAACTACCACTGGAAAAAAGAAGCTTGAAAATATTCAATCTAGGGCCGGTAGGTTTGTCACTGGACGCTTCAAGAGAACTGAAAGTATTACTGACATTATGTCATCCTTGAATTGGCCCACCCTTGAATGCAGACGTAATGTTACCGATCTCTTTACCTGTCATAAAATATTACACAATAAATTAGCAATCCCTACTCAAAATATCTTTGTTCATCACGCTAGTCGAACTAGAACAAACTCTCAGTCCTTCAAAAATATTACTTGTAATGTTGGTGCATATGGCAATTCATACTTCCCAAGAACCATTTCCAGTTGGAACAAGCTCCCCCCGGACATAGCCCAATTGGATAATGAGTCCACTTTCAAGAAGGCAATAACAAACTGGTTTCAGTCTCAATAATTAGTTAACTCTGCACACCAATTTTCCTCCATCGAATGCCTTGCTCAGGTGCATTGGAGTACCCTCAAGAAGAAGAAGAAGAAGGAGAAGAAGAAGAAGAAGAAGAAGAAGAAGAAGAAGAAGAAGAAGAAGAAGAAAGAAGAAGAAGAAGAAGAAGAAGAAGAAGAAGAAGAAGAAGAAGAAGAAAGAAGAAGAAGAAGAAGAAGAAGAAGAAGAAGAAGAAGAAGAAGAAGAAGAAGAAGAAAGAAGAAGAGAAGAAGAAGAACAAGAAGACGAAGAACAAGAAGAAGAAGAAGTACAAGAAGAAGAAGAATAACAAGTAAGAAGAAGAAGAAGAAGAAGAAGAAGAAGAAGAAGAGAAGAAGAAGAAGAAGAAGAAGAAAGAAGAAGAATAAGTAGAAGAAGAAGAAGAAGAAGAAGAAGAAGAAGAAGAAGAAGAAGAAGAAGAAGAAGAAGAAGAAGAAGAAGAAGAAGAAGAAGAAGAAGAAGAAGAAGAAGAAGAAGAAGAAGAAGAAGAAGAAGAAGAAGAAGAAGAAGAAGAAGAAGAAGAAGAAGAAGAAGAAGAAGAAGAAGATCACTCAAATCAGTCAGTTTATTGTTGAATACTATGTTTTGCTTGTTTTCAATTAGACAGCAATTTTCACAGAATCTCGCCAGGGAACTTACTGTATTTTGGCCCCCCTATTGTTTACGCTACTACGGCAAAAAAAAAAAAAAAAACCCAGAAACCCAGAGAGAAATTCAATCATGGGTCTTCTGGGATGTAGAAGAGGCCTAAGTGTAAGCTCTGAGGTGGATGAAGATAGGCTATATAGCAAATGATGAATGCATGTATACTCGAACATTCCAAATATTTGCACGAAGGACTATTGCAGTATGGGGCGGATGTACAATGAGTTAGACAGAGAAGACAACGCGCGCGAAGCGAGCAAAATTTTCGAGGATTTACACCGAAAATGTCCTGTGTGCGACGGATAATGTATCACAATACTTTATTCCATGATACTGTTACACCTCATCCCACCCCCTACAAAAATTGTGTGTCTTAAAACGTTATTTAGACGATTTTATTTTTGGGGTCAAAAACCATGGGGGGCAAATGCCTGCCCTGCCCCCCCCCCCCTGTGGTGCCGCCCCTGAGTACAGTAACAATTACAAGTTGACATATTTACAAAATAATGAGAAGTGAAAGGAAGTGCTACTAAAAGCCATAAAGGGCTTGTCGAGAAAGCACTCCCTAAAATAAACATCTAGTAACATAACGCAGAAAAAGGAGAAGCAGAAACTAAGAGTTTCGCATATTATATTTGGTATTTGTATACACTTGTGTGGGGGTGCATACCACAGGCGTTCGAAAGTACATAATTATACTACACACACTATATGTCTTATTATATATATAGTGTGTGTGTGTAGTATATGTACTTTCGAACGATGCAGGTTCTTAATCTGTTTGCAGAAAGTAAGTTAGTAAAGCTGAAGAAAACATAAGCAGCAGTGCTGACAGGAATTCATCAAACTGTTTTGAAGTTCAGTGTTTTCTGTTGTTGTCGCAAATGGTCTCCGTGGACGATTACCTGGCCGAGCCTGGAATTTTACTAACCTCTATCAAGTTAGGCCTAGTTATAGGCCAAGGAGCTTGGATTAATTAGCGAGGCAATCGTCAAGCTAAGGAGACGGAAGACATCAGTTCTCAGTATACTGTACCTAGCCTAGGCCTACTACCACACATAGCCAATACTTTAATAGGTGCCGGTGTGGTGGTAGCGATTTCACGTTTCACCGGTGCCAGTTGTGACTGCCTCTAGGCCCCTACAGCAAGATGGCTGGAGAAAAGAAACAAGAAACCGATGCATTCATGTTGCTGACTGCATTGATCCTGTGCTCCTATCAAATGATGAGCGCAGCGCAAGCACCCCAAGGTGCGTGAGTATATAGGCCTACTAGGCTAGCTACCGGCAGTGTTAGTGATAATAAAGCTCTGACAGATAGGGCCCCAAATAAAGTTGGAGTTGAATGATAGGCTACTAACTTCCTGTATCTAATTCTGTGAAACTCACTGTTAAGTTTGACTTCAAAGGGCAACAAGTCGCACGTACCTCAGGGAGTAAAAATTCTCCCACCTAGCCTAAGTTTACTTCGAACTCCTTCAAATTCAGAAATAACCCCTAGGCCTAGCCTAGTATCCTATCTCCTAATCTCATGTTAACTGTGTTTTTGAAAGATCACAAGACATTTTGCCACACAGAGTACCATATGAGTGGCTTCAGTCCAGGTTGCCCAACATCATTCTCCCTTTCTATGATGTGAGCTCAGTTGGAAACACAATTTTGAGGTTCAAGGCCATTTTGTAAGAAGCTGGTATTTGCATTTGCAAGGCTTCACATTAGGAAGTTCATCTTCTCTCATACTTGTCAGTGAGTGGAATAGTCTGCCTGAGTGGGTAGTTAACTCCACATCAGTACACTGCTTTCAGGTTAACATTGATAAAGTTCTTCCATGACTGTAGTAGAATCTAATTGCACTGGGCACATTTGGTGTTGGTTGGTTGTTTGTTTTCATTTTAAGGGTTAATGGAGCATCTTCATGGGGCCTTAGGCCTAGCCTAACCCTCCTTTGCCCTTTAACCTGTTATGTTATGTAATGTTATGTAAATTGACCACACAAGTCATCATTGACCAACCGGAGTACGTGAAGCTAGGCCTATTGTTTAAGTTGATGTCAATCAAAGAACAATCACTAATTGTATTTAGAACTGTATGGCTATTCCTTAATAGTCTGGGGTATACCAAACATCCTTGAAAATGTCATCAAAGTTTTCTCTCATTCATTTCAGGGCCCAAAAATAAGCTAAAAACAGCTTCTAACGACCTTCATTTTGAAGCTTTTCTGGAGCTGTTGTCCTATTGTCTATAGCTGTTTTCAGTTTTTCAAAGAAACTACTGTTCCCTGCATGTAACATTTTCTGATTGTCTCTCGAATGTTACTTACAAGTGCATTTAGTAAAAGAAATTCAAAATAACAGAGACAGGAAATAAGAGAGAGCATTTTTGGTATAACACCAGAGAGTACTACGTGTAAGCATACCTGTGGTCACTCCATCCAGGGCCATCGCGACCCGGGGGGTGTCTCATCCCCCAAAGTTCGTCAGAGTGACGATAGTCGGAAAATCTGAAATGCCAGTTGGAATTTCTGATATCTCTGAATTTCTGATATCTAGTACATTTTTCCAACTGAGCCTATGTCAACTTTGTGTATATTTTCCAACTAGACCATGTGAGAATAATACCAAACGTTATTTTCCGTAAAATCAAATCAAAGCTGTCCTTTTTTTGCAAATTCTTCTCAAACTCTCAAAATTGCTGTGCGCTTCAAACCTTACCTCAGTGTTGTTCTTATTATCAATATCTTCCGATAGCAACTTTTAGAGAAGCACAACAGCAGAAGTTGAAAGCTGTTTACAAATTACCAGGTAACAGACTGGCTTTTTGAGTGGCATGTTGGTTTGTGGGGCAATTGAAATTATCTTGATGCAGATTCTGAATGCAGGTTTTATTATGGAAATCTTATTTAATGAAAATTTGGGTGCACTTCACGCACATGCGTCACGATTTACAATCAATCTCATGAACATTATTAAGGTAATTATACCAGACACAGTTCTATGGGAGCTAGGGTGCTTTAGCCCCCCTCGCTAAATTTTTCAGAGCCCCACAAAATTGTGCAAAATTTTATATAGACTAATATTGGTGAAGACATAGATGTATACTCAGAAAATATTCCCAAAGTCTATTTACCAGGCCCGTAGCCAGTAAGTTCTGTAACGATTCTTTCTATAACTTCAAAAAATTTTCGCGGGCTTTCAGCTATAGTTTTATCTAGTGGTAATGCCCCCGTTTCAAACATATTGGACACAAATGCTGTTCTTCCGTGTAGGCGTGATTCTAGAGAAACACAAAAAATGCCATCGTTGCGAAGTTCTTTCCTCTTTTTCCTAACTTTTGGAAGATTCTTTCTTCAGCCTCGCCATTGTGGCAAACATATTTTGTAAGAAAAAGATCTTTCAGTTTCATAGGAGATCCTTAATGGGTAAGATGAAGAATGTAATCCCTGACGACGACCATGCAGTCACCCGAAAAAATTTCTTGGTTTTGTCCAGATTCTTCAATAAAACTATAAAAGCCCAAACTTTTTCAACTTTCCTTAATGAAAATTGGATATAACCCCAAATTTTGCGGCGCGCTTCGCGTGCCTTATATTTTGAGTTCGACAACCCATTGCATCTGTCAGGGCTTAGAGTAGCTGGCTCCCAGTCAGGGCACATGCCCCCCCCCCCCTCCCCCATGTCGGCAAATCAAATCACCACCCCTGGCTGAACCCGCATGCAAGTTTTTCATTTTGGCATTGATGTATACCCCCAAATTTCGGCGTGCTTCGCGCGCAATCCTCAGAATCCACGTTGTATCACTTATGAACATTATAAGCACAACGTACCAGTGAACTTTTATAGCATAAACTTGGTGTACATTCTGAAAAGGCGCTTGTTAGTCCTAAACACCTTTTGCTATACCTATCTGGGAGGTCTAGTTTCGTTTTTTCTGCACCTATACTCTCCCTCCCGCCCATTCCCATTGCTGGAAGCTGTTCGTTCTGGATTTTCGTTCAGAATTAGTAAAAATGTGATAGATATAAAGTGCCTGGCGTCATATCTATATTATTATTTAGATGGCAGGTAATAAGCATTATGTCATTGCCCATTTTATAATTGATACAAAGCTTCCAGGAGGCCTATAACAGTTATAGCTAGCATTAGAATGTCAGAATAGAAGGCATTAAAGGAGTCAAAGGGTGGGGGGCTTCAGGAGATTTGTTGACAACGATTCTTCTCTTAGACAACACACTTTCTAATTTCACCTAAACCAAATCTTAGTATTCACTAAATTATGGACAATTTCCAGCCATATATGATCAGTTTCAAAAGTATCCAAAGATAGCACCATTTGCATCTAAGCAACCTTACCTTTACAAAAATTTCTCAAAAGGGAGGGGGACACTCCCTCCCCTTAGGCCCCTCCCTAGGATGGCACCTTTATGAAGTGACAAAGGAAGGATTCCCACTGCTGAATCATACAGAAGTAATGCACATAAAAACAAAAATTCAATATACGGGCCACCACTCATTTGGAAAATGAAACAAACCAGTCGGAAAAATTCGAATTATTTTAATTATGTACATTTTCTAGCCATATATGATCAGGTCTAAAATGGTCCCAAAGATAGCTTCATTTTGCATCTAATCAAACTTTAAAGTAACAAAAATTTCTCAAAGGGGAGGGGTCAGCCCTCCTTAGACCCCTCCCCCATGATGGCACCTTATGGTAGTGACAAAGGAAGGATCCCCACTGCTGTATGTAAACACAGGGGCCACATAAAAAATGGTTGCAATTTACTCGCCACCATTCAGTTGGAAAAATATCCATCCAGTTGGTTTTTGGGACCTTCACACCCCCCCCCACCCAAAAACATATGATCCTAAGCTATGGCCCTGCGACTTCATCTCTGAGAATCTTGGAAGGGGAGGAGGAGGGGCTGTGGTGCTTTTATGTATAGCCTACTGCAGGTTAAGATTGACCTCAAATGGCAACCCAATTGAATGTGGATAAGGTGGGGGCCGTGGGCATACGAGTTCCATAAACTTCCTATTGTGTCATGAGTACAAACAACCCACTTTTCCGTTTTCTGGCCACAGTTGCGGCTGGTCTCTGGTGCTTTGCGCCAGGAAGCACCAGTCTATTTTCGCAGCCTGCATTTGAATTTCCCTAGTATGTGAGTTTGTAAAATGTTACTTTTGCAGGGGCTTGAAATAAGCTTGAAAAAGGGCACAGCCAAACATGAAGCAAATTGGCTGTTGGTAGATGTTATTTCATAGGACATTGACATCGAGGGGCACCATGGGCCATCAGTAAGATCCCGACAGCCATGGCTGTTGGTGTGCTGCTGGTTATTTTGAGCCATGCTTTTGTGTGGATCACAAGGTCAGCTGTACCTTGACGAAATGTCTGACCCTGGGTGCATTCGGGTACCCGTATCTTTTGAACCATTCCCATGACAAGATGTTGTGCCAAACATTTCCTCCAACTTCCACTATTAGGCTATATTTTGACATTGTGGGTGGGCTCTAAAATAATATCTGACCTCCAAATGTTCATCATCCTGTTTTGACTTGTAATGTTAGGGCTTGTCTTATCGTAATTTAGTCTGAAGTGCCAAACTTTGGACTCCATCTCATCATTATTTTCAGAATTCCAGCTGTAGCTTGTCACATCACACTGTAGGTCAGTTTTAATGCCATTAATTTTATTCTTTGATCTATCCCATTTACAAAAGTCAGTATTGAAAAGTTTGTATTCTTATGACTGTAACGACTGAAATTTGAAAACATTCAGTTTGACTAAAAAAGGGTCATTTACTGAGTCTTATAAAGCATACAAGTTCAGGCTACAGCAGGCTACCTTGTATGTGAGTGTTTGATTTTCATTGATTTTGATAGGATACAGTGAAACTTTATTAATGTGACTTTGACTTGTCAGTCTCAGTATATAGCTCAAACAAGTTGAGCTGTTATCATGGCAGTTGCATTCTGTTCTGTCTGTTCTGTCTGTCTGTCTGTTCTTTCTGTCAGCCATTGGTTAAAAGGCTGCTAGTCTGCAGGTTCTGCTTGATTGGGTGGCTTACTATCAAAGTTGGTAAGAGTTCATAAATACATGTCAATGGGTTTGCTAATGTGGTAGCAGGAAGTAGGTCAAAGGTCCATTTGGTGATGCGTGAGATGGTCAAAGATGTGAAATCCACGCCAAATCCCTTCAAACTCCTTGTGGTTATGTTTGGAATCTTAAAATTGACAGGAGTTTGTAGTAATGTGAAGGGTCATCAAAGTTCTATTTGAAGGTAGGTCAAAGGTCATTGGGGGTCAACAAGAGCACAACAAAAAGGAGCTCAAATAGTGTACATCACTCCAAAAAGCCTTCAATCTGCCTAGGGGTTATGTCAGAATTTAATCAAATTTGGCGAAAGGGTTCAGTAGATGATGAGTCATTCAAATTTGTACTTTGAAGGAGGTCAAAGGTCATTTGGGGTCAAAGACCGAGGTCACACAAAAGGTCAGTGTAATCATTAAAAAAGCCTTCAACTCCAAGGGGTTTGTCGCGTTTAATCAAATTTGGCAAGTGATCAGTAGATAATGAAATGGGAGCGTCATCAAAGTTGATACTTTAAGGAGGTCAAAGGTCATTTGGCGATCAATTAGAGAGTTCAAACAGTGAAAAAACAAATCACTCAAAACACTTTAAGGGTTGTTTTTACCCAATCAGGGGGACGTCGAACAGAAAATTCACTTTGATTGCCCCATACTAAAAATATATACACTTTGGACATTAAGACCAAACCACACTAAACTAACAAGTACAGTTATGTCCTGTCTACAATAGTTAAATTAAATGTATTCAAAGCACAAATTTGGGGTTAAAATAATTCTGCATAGTGTTAGATTCTGGCAAGAGTGCCACCGTCGTCATTTGAATTTTGGCAAACATTTGACCAGATGAATCACTAAACAGCAAAGAGTTTGACAGAAAGTTTACTGATCTTTGCAAGTTACAACTAACAACAAGGTTGTTCAAAGGCCTACACCTTTCAAAGATTGAAACAAAATTTAATAAATGAAAAAACTGCATGAAAAGGACGGGTAGTATTTTCCGGTCTCAAAAATTATGTCCTCTCCGAAATCATCCAAGTTAAGCTTGGACAGATATATGGCCCAGTAAAATAAAAATGTTGCCTCACAAATCAGTAATTTGTATCCTTACAAAACATGTGGAATTGATATTATGTTCACTCCTTCAGTTGAGATATGGAAACATAGTTTCAACCATGAGACTTTCAATTCCGTCCAAAAAAGTGTCTACCTCTCCGACACAAAATGGTATTTCTATGTTTTCTGTTTAAGAAAATAGGAGAAGCACTTGAGCTCCCACTTATGGTTACTATACAGTACTAAATTGTTCCTCTAAATGAATAATTACATCTCCTTCACTCAAGTTTACTCAATACATTATGTATGTCAAAAAGTACGGCCTCTCCGAAAATCAGAGATGCGTTTCAGGGGTCATATTTTGGGGGGGGGGGGGGTGGGGGGGGGGGGGGGTGGGGGGGGGGGGGGGTGGGGGGGGGGGGGGGTGGGGGGGGGGGGGGGTGGGGGGGGGGGGGGGTGGGGGGGGGGGGGGGTGGGGGGGGGGGGGGGTGGGGGGGGGGGGGGGTGGGGGGGGGGGGGGGTGGGGGGGGGGGGGGGTGGGGGGGGGGGGGGGTGGGGGGGGGGGGGGGTGGGGGGGGGGGGGGGTGGGGGGGGGGGGGGGTGGGGGGGGGGGGGGGTGGGGGGGGGGGGGGGTGGGGGGGGGGGGGGGTGGGGGGGGGGGGGGGTGGGGGGGGGGGGGGGTGGGGGGGGGGGGGGGTGGGGGGGGGGGGGGGTGGGGGGGGGGGGGGGTGGGGGGGGGGGGGGGTGGGGGGGGGGGGGGGTGGGGGGGGGGGGGGGTGGGGGGGGGGGGGGGTGGGGGGGGGGGGGGGTGGGGGGGGGGGGGGGTGGGGGGGGGGGGGGGTGGGGGGGGGGGGGGGTGGGGACACATCATTTTTTGAAGATTTTTTTAAAAGCAGACAAATTTTTTTCCATTGGTAGTAAAACCCTAAACAGCTGAAAACATCAATATTTTTTCATTTTTCATTAATAAAAAATACAAGTTTTTGGCATTTACCAAGACACGTTTTGAACAATGATGATACTCTTTTAGAGCCACACAAGATCTTCCATCTTTCACCAAAATTGGTACTTCAGTGCCTCAGTAGTACACCAGAACAAAAATGACACTGGTTGGTGAACACGAAAATATTGAATAAAGGAAACGCCAAATCTTGAATTTTATTCAATGTTTTATTAAAAAAGATGGGTAAAAGGGCATTTTTGAGCAGTAATATCTCTGATACTGTGCCATAAGATGCTCCCATCTTCATGAAATGGGCAGTCTAGTGCCTTCTTAGTTCACAGAAATAATTTTGACTCTCAAATAAGAATGGGCATAAAATAACAGGAAACCCAAATTCTGCAATTTCTTCACTTTTCCTTGCAAAATATGGGTTTAGGGCACTTTTGGGCCTTAATATCTCTAAAGGTATCATACAAGATGCTCTCATCTTCCTGATATGGGCAGTCTAGTGCCTTGTTAGTACACAGAAAGAATTTCGACTCTCAAATAAGAATGGACATGACATAACGGAAACTCAAATTCTGCAATTTCTTCACTTTTCCTTGGTTTAGGGGCACTTTTGGGCCTTAATACCTCTAAAGGTATCAAACAAGTTGCTCTCATCTTTTTTGATATCGACAGTCTTGTACCTTGGTAGTACACAGAAAGAATTTTGACTCTCAAGTGAGAATGGGCATAAAGTTATGGAAGCCCAAATTCTGCAATTTCTTCATCAGTTCATTTTTTCTTGAAAAATAAGGGTTCAGGGGCATTTTTGGGTAGCAATATCTCTGTCAGTCTGTGGATACCATATAATATGTTATTATCGCCATGGAAAGGATCCTACAGGGCCTTGGTAATAAACATAAAACTTTTGACCCGCAAGACGGAACAAACATGAAATAGAGGGAAAATATGTGATACTGTATGTCAGTATGACCAGATGACCGTTCACCTGTTCACCGTACTAACGTACTAACTGTATAGTATAAATTGAAGAACTTTTAAACTTTTAAAAACACTCATTAAGCATCCGTTCAGTATGTGCTAATCCAAAGATACGTTCTATGTATTACAAACTACACAACCCATTTGATGGAGATGACAGGATGATAACATTATGGAGATATTACTGCTCAAAAGTGCCCTTAAACCCATATCTTATTATCGTTATTTATGCCCATTCTTATTTGAGACTCAAAATTCTTTCTGCGTAATCACAAGGCACTAGACTGCCCATATCAGGAAGATGAGAGCATCTTGTATGATACCTTTAGAGATATTACGGCCCCAAAGTGCCCCTAAACCCATATTTTGCAAGGAAAAGTGAAGAAATTGCAGAATTTGGGTTTTCGTTATTTTATGCCCATTCTTATTTGAGACTCAAAATTCTTTCTGTGTGCTAACAAGGCACTAGACTGCCCATATCAGGAAGATGAGAGCATCTTGTATGATACCTTTAGAGATGTTAAGGCCCAAAAGTGCCCTAAACCCATATTTTGCAAGTAAAAGTGAAGAAATTGCAGAATTTGGGTTTCCCTTATTTTATGCCCATTCTTATTTGAGAGTCGAAATTCTTTCTGGTGAACTAACAAGGCACTAGACTGCCCATTTAGTTCATTGACGATTGGGTAGCATCTTCTTGCACAGTATCATAGAGGGGGGAATTTTGTTTAATTTTTTTTTTTAAACTGCTCCAAATATGCCCTTTTACCCATCTTTTACTAAAAATGAATAATTTCAATATTTGGGTTTCCTTTATTCAATATGTTCGTTTTCACCAACCGTTGTATTTTTTTCTGTGTACTACTGAGGGCGTACTTGAGTAAACCAATTTTGTTGAAGATATGGATAGATCTTGTGTGGCTTCTAAAAAAGAGATCATCCTTTGTTCAAACTTGTCGTTTGTAATGCCAAAACTTGTATTTTTTTTATTAATGAAAAAATGAAAATATTGATGTTTTTAGAGCTGTTTCGAAGGTGGTTTATACCAATGGAAAATTTGTCTGCTTTTTAAAACTCTTCAAAATTGATGTGTGTCTTAACAATCCAATTTTTCTTTTAATAGTCATAGAGATCAGTAGACTTAGTTATTCAATTGAAGGAAATGTTGGCCATAAAAAAAAAATGATCCCCGTAGGCCAAAATTTCCGGACGAAATATACAAAGAAACTGCGAATTTTCAGTACCACATCATTTCATGTAGGTTTGAATCTGGGAGTCCAAATTTTCCCCACGTAACTACTTGGTTATAGGAACTACCCATTAACAAAACTTAAGGTGCGTTGGTATTACAACACACTTTAAGAGAATCTGGTACTTCAAAATTTTGTCCCGCCGGCGGGGCCAAACTTTGCCAAAATTGCCGATTTTTTGGCGAGAAGGGGCCATATTCGCAGCCAGTCACTACAAAAGCAAAACGGATCAATATTTTGGGGCATAACTTTCAGTATATTTTTGAGGAGATCTGTTGTATAATATTTTAGCCGACCTTGTACTTACCTCCAAAAAAATTTTAGGGACCGTCAATCTTTGTTGGGGCATGCAGCATCGAGCCTTTCTTCTTTTTCTTGTTTCCTCTCTTTGAGCCAAATCAGCCAAAATGGTCCAAAATGGCGGCCATTTTTGAATTGGCTGGGTAAAAGGGGGCCCATAGAGCAGCAGGATATTATATCCTGCTCTAATGGGCTACCCCCCCCCTTGCACATGAAAAAAAATGGGGAGAAAAATGGGGCAACATACTTTTCTGATTTGCCTGATGGTCTACATCTAAACATCTTTATCAAAGTTTTATTTAATAATTTAAAAAAATTCCAATTTAAAATGATTATCAAATTAATAAACCTTAGATTAAATTATAAATTAAAAAATTTTTATTTAAAGTTTTTTATAAAAAATAAATTTACAACTTAATAAAAATATAAAACATACCAAATACTAGCAAAAAACAAAGTGCAAACCCCCAAAAAGAAGCTAAGTGACTACGAAAACGCGGCCTGGACTATTTAATAAAAATTTGGACTTTTCGAGTGCAATGCTATGCGTCTCAGCCAAGAGGCTAGAGTCCGAAACAAGTCAAAAATAGTCATATTTATTTTATTTTTTAGGTTTTCCTTTCCATCCCTCCAGGCCCCCATTCCAACCAGGGTTCCATGTTTTTCCAGACCTCGAGTCAAGTCAAGATCAAAAGGGAGAGAAAAATAAGAAATTGAGAAAAAGTCAAATTTTGTATTTTTTTGGGGTGGGCGTTTTGGGCTGATGACCAAGTCCAAGTCCAAATGTCAAAAAGGGTAGAGTCAAATATTATATATGATTGATTGTGATTAATAAATATATGATGCCGACTCGAGTTCGAGTCAGAGAAGAGATTATTAGGAAGTCAGCATAAAGCGGTTATCAAGAGATAGGGAGTCATAGGTCAGCATAGAGGCGAGTCCAAGTGGGTCAAGAGTGGGCTTGACTCGACGTTGACTTGTTTACCGAAAAAAATGCTTCCTTCTTGATCCTTGGTGTTTAGCCTCAACACCAAAACAAAACACTAGTGCCTCCCTAAGTGACTCTCTGCTTCGCTACCCTGCACACTTACCTTGTCCTTTCCTAACCTGGCTACTGGCTAACCTTCAAACTGTACATTATTATCCTTGATACAAGTATATCCCTAATCCTTAACTTACGAAACTTAACTTTTACGCCTTATACTTTACCAACACGCCAAACAACGAAGAAAAACATTTCCATTTTCCTCATTTCCTGGTGCCATTCCTGTTGGCTTCCTTTTTTTTTCCACCAACAAAGAGGCGACTCACCTCAACACGTTACTCTAACTGGTTTCCCACAAATCATGTGTTGTGGAGCTTGCTGTGAAGTTAAAAACAAACTCGAAAACGTCTTATGGGTGTGCAAAAAGCCACTACCTTTTGATTTCCATTCCAAGCCATTCCAAGCTGTGACTTTTTTACAGTTAACTACAAACTACAGGTTTATACTATATAGAGGAAGGAAAGGGGAAGGTAAACAAACGAAATTAAACGAGATAACACGACGTATAACTTGAAATACTGGAAAACGGTACGATAATATGAAAAAAATATAACGAACGAAAATTATATTACGGTACCAATTCTATTAAAGAAACCCGAACCTGGAAGAATTGCTATTTGAACAACTTTTTTTTTTGGATATTTTTTGACATTGGGGAAAAAACCTGTGTGTTCTATTTTTGACCCGAACAGTCCGACGAGGTTTATGTAATACTAATATGTTAACCTTTGATCAATGCATGGCACTGTCTGAAATTTTGTTTACTTAAATATCACAGAAACACTTGTTATATGTTCGATTTGTCAACTGGCGTGCCGTGCTTGTTGTGATGCGTCGCTGCGTCTTGACGGAGGAGCGTAGGCTACTAGGCTACCTTATAAACATAAATTGGACACCTTTGAGAACCGCTTAATATTCATCGTATTACGTATTTATTTTGGCCCATCCTACTTACATACGTCACCCCTGTGGTGAAATCGGAGAGAACGATCCAGCAAGGTCACTTGCATGCACTGGGCGCGTGTTGTGTACAATACACACGGAACACTTCCCCCTGTTAATACAGTAGAATCCCGCAACGTGAAATGCATAATAAGAAATTTACTGGGGTTCCTCATGGGAACCCCCCTGGATCATAATATATACTCAAAAAAAGAAAAACTTTTTCTGGGAACTTTGCTGTCTTCACACGAAGGTAGTTTTATTATTACATGCAGAGCACATGGTGTTTAAGAACTATTTGAATCAGTTATGGTTTAGTGAACCTTTTCCCTTAAACGAAAACATTCTCTTCCCTCATTGATTTAAAAACGTGTGACCGTACCACAGCCATCAAGCTGAGAGTATAAGTATGCGAAAAGAGGTGGCACTTTCGACATTCGACACTAGTACCTGCTGTACTATAGGCTGGGTTGAAGGGGGGGGGAGACGACGGAAATTAGCTGTCAACCTGAATGTCCAACTTATAGTATTGGGGATAACACCTTCCCTTTTGAAAAAGTATATGTGGGACCCGGAGTTAATGGTGTAGGCTTATCAGTTTGCCAATGCTTTTAACTAGGCGGCCATTTCATGAACTCGGGGAGGAGCTTTTCAATTGCCAACTCATCAAATGTGCAATGCTCTGCTTCAATAAACCTACCCCTCAGTCCAAATGATAAGGGAAAGCATGGTTGACTCTGCATTTAATTAGAGCTCTATCTGGACGCATTTCCTATGCAGAAACAGGCAGAGATTATAGAAATCACCCTTAGATCCTTTGTTTTCAATCAGTGTGCCACCAGAATCTGGTGATGGGGGCACCACAGATGACGTCGTAATGCTACCTCAGTTAAACCCCTAAGTCTGCTTAAATTGTACCTTTTTGAACGTCCCTTCGATTGTATACAGCAGTGGGATATCTTTCCTTTGTCACCTTATATAACGGTGCCGTCCAGGGGGAAACCCTCGGTTAATCATATATATAAAACGGGGCACTGCCGCACTGACATCAGGGGCGTAGCTAGGATGAAATTTTTATGGAGCCTATCCGTATCAAATGGGGTGGGGGTTACGGCATTGATCGCCGTCCTTAATCCTAACACGTTTTATTAGGACGCAAACATTTGGGGGGGGGGGCTAAAAACATTTGGAACCCATCCCCCCCCCCGTATCCACGCGCCTGATTGACATGCTGCTTATTGCCTAATATCCAAATGATGCTATAGTGTATGACGCCGAGCACTTTTACTACTATCGTATTTTTACTAATTTTGAACGAAAATCGTAACGAACAGCTTCCAGGAATTGGGAATGGGAGGGGAACAGAGTATATGTGCAGGGAGGTATTATTAGACCGCCCTGATAGTTATAGCAAAAGGGGTGAAAGACTTACATGAAAGTGGCGGGACATTTTTTAGCCATAACTCCTTCGCTTTTCACTTTCACTACAACTGATGGGAAAATGTGCTCGCAGGGAAAATGTTGAAATTAAACACTTAACAGTTAGAAGCGATTTCGTGGCATCTTCCAAAGGATAATTCACATGCTTTGCAGAACACCCGAGGAGGGAATGTAAGACCCATGCATCTTCGACTTGTTGACGTCATTCATTTCATGCAGATCAGTTTGAGAGCTCAGCTAGAGAAACCCGTTTGGAATCTTGTAAGGCCCAGTTTGTACTTAGTTTATCATTATTTGTAAAGCTCCCCCTGCCCCTAGCTCTCATCGCCCCCTGAGTTGTGCAAACGCCCCGGGGGCGGTAAGGCCCCCTTATGAACCACTGCCCTATAGACAGCAAAACTTCTCTCTATTAAGTTACTTGTATTACCCCTCCTCCAATTTAAACAAAACCACCCGGCATGCCTAGTGCAAGGTTGCTGTAAGCCAGGAAATGTTCTGAAGGGGCGAGAGGACTTCCAGGAGCGAAATATATTTTTAGGGGGTGAAATAAACTTAAATGCATTAATGCAATGGTCATTTTTATTTTCTAGGGGAAACTTTTTGGGGAAGGGATTCAGACCCTGGGCCTCTTATTGACGGCCTTGATCTATTTCATCACCTAAATAAAGTAACAGTAGCTTGCATTCGCACTGAGTATGATTGCTCAAGGCTATACCAGTTTGTTACTGTGTGTTAGTTGTCAAGAACAACTGACTCCTCAAGTCATCATTGACCAACCAGACGGAAGCTACTGTTTGCATTAATATAAAAAAATGCACTCGCCAATAGTATTTAATGATGTAATCATAGTACTAAATATGTTTGGGGTGATGTCATATCCCCTTTAAAAAGGGTCCCCTGGTACTCGGAGCTAGGGGAGGGGCCACCCCAGAAGCACAGGGAGTTGTGGGCATTAAAACAAAGCACCTTCAAGTTACAAAGAGCATCAGATGTGCACTAAACAAACCACAGCAATCAAAGTATAATCACTTTTTTACTCAGACCAAAGACCCTTGGTCGTTTCGTAAGACAGCGGGGTGGTTTGGGGTGGTAATGTAAAGGATTCACATAAGTGGAGAGGCTGTTTCTCAGATAGATAAAGTACATAATCTTGGTGAGATTTTGACAGGCACATAAGTAGCGTAAAAGGAGTGGGGAAGGGATAACTTCTCCCCCTTGCCAGAGAAATTTATCGAAGATAAATCGGTGTAAAACAAAAATGAAAACAAGGGGAAGAAAACAGAAATGAAATCAAAAAGGAAACAAAAGAGAAGGAGAACAAAAGAAAAAGGAAGAAAGAACAAAGGGAGCAAATTAGAAAACAAAAGAAAAAAGCGAAAGGAAGGAAATAGTAGGCCTACAGGAATTATTGAAGAAAGGAGTCCAAGAAGGGGAGCAGGACTACGCGCCTAATAATGAGGGGAAGAAGAATGATGGGATGAGTAATTAGGACAAGGGGCGATGGAAAGGACGGAACGGTAAGGGGAAGGATCGAGCCTGACAGATCGAAGGGTAGAGAAGACAAACCTGGGACGAAGTTGGCCCCATGGATCGATTCAAGCCGGCTTTGCAAGGAAAGGATAGGATAGAATGAGGGAGGGAGGAAAAGGGATGCTTATGAAAAAAGTTAAGAGGACCGCACCCTCTTCAGCCCGCCACTGGTCTACCTGGTCTAAAGCAAAATGGCCTGCCTTACTCCCGTCCTTCAGCGGAAAGGGCCAAAGAAATACAGACAGTTTATGTAATTTGTCATTCATGGATATATAAATTGTTTTTGGCCATCATGAAAAATATTTTCCTTTCTCAGAGAGTTTTGCCATCGGTCCCGCATCGAATCGCTTTCGGTTTTCCGCTTGGGCACCCTTAATAACTCTAGCCACCTGCGTTCGGAAATCTAACGTATTTCCGTCCGCGTTTTCTGACGTGTTATACACTGGGTTAGGCATTGTTGTTATGGTTCCTTTTGAAAAACGAACCCATGAAAATTTCAAAAAATCAAAAGGCCCTTCTTTCTTTGCTGTATTTGCGTATATGAAGTACTACAGAATTTCTCGGAATTTCGGGAGTGAACCAGGGGAGGACCTAGGATTCCAAGGGGGAAGTTTCCAGGTTTGTCGGGACTGACGCGTAAGCGGCAATGCGAGCGCGATAGCTCGCGATAGCTCGCGATAGCTCGACTATTGTGCGTGGGGTCCAGGGTCCCGCTCAAGGGCCCCTGGTGGGGGCCGGGGGCGACGTCACAGGGGACTCTGGCATTTTAGGCTTTTTAGGGGCCTTTAACTGAAGAAAATTGTGATCAATTTCTGAGAACCACAAAGCCATCAACAATCGCAGAATACCTTTTTAACAGACCAGGCCTGCTGGAGAATTGAACCGGTTCTACTGAGTCGTAAGGTCACATTCGTTACTATTGCAACAGGCTTCTACCGCCTCCCCTCCTCCTAATAGGCCACGCTCAGGCTACGCTCCAGCCAATAACCCAGGAGGATGCAAAGAGATTAGAGAACATTCTCTCCCGTTACTGTATATGACATTCATTGTTCCGGTGTGTATGATAAAATGATAATATTTACTTCTATAAATTCTCTTGCTTATTTGGTCGGCGTTCCAGCCCAAGCTGGTGTTCAGCTGTCTCTGCAAAACACGAAAATTTGCTAGACGGCCGTATTCCTGCATACCTGCTGTGTACAAATACAACACAAATGTTAAATACCGCAGTGTCCATGCTGACACTACATGAGAAACGAAACAAGGGAATTAATTTATTCTGTGGAATTTTATGTTCATTTTTACTTTAATTTTTTTCTGGGAAGAAAGGGGTCCCGGAAACCAGGAAACCCCTGGTTCCGGAACCGCCCTCGTGGGTGGCCGGGCGTTTCGAGTTTACGACAGGCTAATACAACCCCAAACCGAAACCGCTCCATAAGTAGTGCTTTCGTTTGAAGTTTGGCACACTTTAACCTTAATCACTCCTTCAGTGTGCAAAAGCGCTGATCGAGGCTTGAAAGGCCTGGCTAACCTGAAACCCGAGGTTGAAAGCAGGGGTGGGTGGGGGCTAAACTCCAGTCAAAGATGTGGTGTACCGCGAGGATATGCTTTCGTGTCTCTTCAGTTCTAGGATTGCAACCCCATTATTTAGTTTGTACCCCTGTAAAAATATGTCCAATTAATGTACAGTAATTTTCCGCCTTTAAAATTTGTCCAGTGTGTCGATGTCCCACCAAATTGCATCCAAGGACCTCAAATAATCAAAAGATTTCCCTTCCCTTAGGACAGCCGTCCGAAACAACGTTCAAACCCTCGGCCCTTCCCCTCCTCTGGTCGAAAACAGCTTCCTTTTAGCCTAGTAGACTAGGCCTTAGGTAAATTGTAGCCTATTATACTTTTGTAAACTACTATAAGTGTCATTAAGACCTAGGGGCGGATACAAATTATCGACGACCTGTCTCTCACTGCAGGCGAAATAATGTGTAAATCATATTCTCTCAATCATAATTATCATACCAAAATATTATGGAGGGTAAATTCATCATCAAAATAATCATTAGATACTTCTTTCGCAGCTACTCGATTCACACATATACGGGCAACGATATCGTAACCGTACCATCAACACGGCAATATGACAACATACAATATTTGTAACATTCTTAACCTGTTCGTTCGCACACAGACTGCTACGTATCGTATTTCCCGGTCCCGGGAGTGTCCTACTCGCTTTTGTGATGACGTCAAATCATGTATATTAAGCGGTTCTCAAAGGTGTCCAATTTATGTTCTCCCTTGTAACAGGGAGTTGCTAACTCTCTGCTTGTAATATGGCGGGGTTTATCACGGAAGACGGTGAGACAAAGAACGAGGAACTGAACAGAGACGGATCCAGGGTTAGGAGAGCCAGTGGCGCCACTAGGATTTGGTGATGGGGGAGCACCACAGAGGACGTCCAAATGCCACCTCAGTTTCCCCCAGGTCTGCAGAAATTGTACCTATTTATGCGTCCACACGATTGTATACAGTAGTTTGGAATCCTTCCTTTGTCACTACATAAAGGTGCCGTCCTGGGGGAGGGGTCTAAGGGGAGTCCCCCTCCCCTTTTAGAAATTTTTAATTTACCGTAAGGTTGCTTAGATGCAAAATGGTGCCATCTTTGGGATACTTTTTGAACTGATCATATATGGCCTGAAAATATCCATAATTTAAGTGAATTCTAAGTTTTGGTTAGGCAAAAGAGGAGGGTATGGTTACGTGAAAGAGGAGAGTATATACCTCTTTACCATAAGTTAATTTTTACTGTATTTAAAACAAATATATTTCAGGATTTTTTTTGTGAACTTACAAGAATATTCTCTGTGAGAACCTGTATATCATTGGAAAGAGCAAAGATGGGGGATTTGAATGCATATTTTATTTATGTAAACTAATCTTATTATGTATGCAAATATGCAAATTAGATGACGTCATACAGTTTTTCATAGATAACCCATACATATCACTATTATTTTGTATTTTATGGTGCAGGAGATTGTTTAGCTTCCTTTTCTCTTTCATTTGATAGCAAATTTGAGGAAATTGGACCAAAAATGAGGAAGATATGCCCATTTTCCTCTTGCCATACAGCCCACACTGAAGTAACACACACTGACCTTATGTGACCCCTACACAGAACGCTATGGCTCAGTGCACAGTGGAATGGGAAAACATAAATTGGACACCTTTGAGAACCGCTTAATATTCATTTTATTACGTACATATTTTGGCCCATCCTTCTTATGTACGTCACACCCGTGGTGAAATATTGGACACCTTTGAGAACCGCTTAATATTCATGATTTGACGTCATCACAAAAGAGAGTAGGACACCTGCAACCGGGAAATACGATACGCAGCAGTCTGTGTGCTAACAGGTTAACAATAATGTCACAAATGTTGTGTGCTGTACGTCGTATTGCCGTGTTGATGGTACGGTTACGGTATCGTTGCCCTTGTATGTGTGAATCGGGGAGCCGCGAAACAAGTATCTATTGATCATTTTAATGATGCATTTACCTCCATAATATATATTTTTGTATGATAGTTATGATTGCGAGAATATGACCAGGGAGTTGCTATTTGACAAATAGCAACTCCCTGATATGACTTACACATTATTTTGCCTGCAGGGAGAGACAGGTCATCGTGGGCGATAATTTGTATTCGCCCTTACGATTCTTTTTTAACGTAGTCCTAAATGTCACTAAGTAGTTTAAAGAAGTATAATAGGCTATACCCCGGTACGTAAAGCCTAAAGTAGTCTACTAGGCGTGAAGGAAGCTGTTTTCGACTAGAGGAGGGGGGTTGAACGTTGTTTCGGACGGCTGTCCTGAGGGTGGGAAATCTTTTGATTATTTGAGGGTCCTTAGATGCAATTTGGTGGGACATCATACTCAGGGCAAAATTTAAAGGATAATTACTGCAATTAATTTGACACATTTTTACAGGGGCACAAACTAAATTAAGGGGTTGCAGTCCTAGAATTGAGGAAAAAAGGAAGCATATCTTCGCACAACACATCTTTGACTGAAGTTTAGCCCCCACCCACCCCTGATTTCAACCTCGGGTTTTGGGCTACCCAAGACTTTCAAGTCTCTCGCAGCGCTTTATGCACACTGGCAGTATGTTTAGAGGTATTGGCAGGTCCAACCCAGTTACCTATGAAGGAGAGGAGGAGTGATTAAACTAGTTGAAGTATGCCAAACTTCAAACGGACGCACTACTTAGGGGGCGGCTTCGGTTTGGGGTTGTATGAGTCTCAGAGTCTGTCGTAAACTCGAAATACCCGACCGTCCACCATGGGCGGATTTAGGGGGTTTTCTGGTTTCCGGACCCCCCCTTCTTCCCAGAAAAAATTAAAGTAAAGATGAACATGAAATTCCACAAAAGAAATTAATTCTACCACGTTTCTTTTCGCATGTAGTGTCAGCATGGACACTGCGGTAGTAACATTTGTGTTGTATTCGTACACTAGCTGGAATACTAAATTCCGTTTCTAGCAAATTTTCGTTTTTTACAGGAGACAGCCGAACACCAGCCGTTTGGGCTGGAGCGCGGACCAAATAAGCAAGAGAACTTATAGAAGTAAATATTTATCATTTTATCATACACACCGGAGCTTTGAATATTATATATAGTACTGGGAAAGAATGTTCTCTAATCTCTTTGCATTCTGCTGGGTTATTGGCTGGAGCATAGCCGGAGCGTAGCTACTGTCAGGAGGGGGCAGTAGCCTATTGCAATAGTAACGAATGTTGCCTTGCGACGAAGCAGATCCGGTTCAATTCTCCAGCTGGCCCGATCTGTTTAAAAGGTATTCTGCGGTTGTTGATGACTTTGTGGTGCTTAGAAATTGATCACAATTTTCGTCCATTTTAAAGGCCCCTAAAAAGCCTAAAATGCCAGAGCTTCCGGGGGCTTCACACCCTGGCTCCCACCGGATCTTTGCCCCTGTACCCCACTAAGGGCCGTTAAGCGGGACCCTGGACCCCATGCACATTGGCTCGCGCTATCGCGCTCGCATTGCCGCTTACGCGTCAGTCTAACTCAACAATCGCAACGCGCCCGGCCCGGCATGGAAACTCCTCTTTGGAATCCTAGATCCGCCCCTGGTTCACTATCGAAATTCCGAGAATTCTGTAGTATTCATACACGCAAATATAGCAAAGAAAGAAGGAACTTTGAATTTTTTGAAAGTTTTATGGGGACATTTTTTTTCTCAAAATGAACCATAGGCCCAATAACAATACCTGACCCAGTGTGTAACACGTCAGAAAACGCGGACGGAAAACTCTAGCTTGGCCAACGCAGATCGCTGGAGTTATAAAGGGTGCCCAAGTGGAAAACCGAAAGGGATTGGATGCAGGACCGATGGAAAAATTCTCTGAGAAAGGAAATTTTGTTCATGATGGTTCAAACAATTCATATATCCATGAATTGTACAAAATTACTACAGATGTTGTAATGTATTTTCGGGAGGCGTTTTTTCCTGGCTGAAGGACCGCGGGACTAAAGCTGGCCATTATTGCTGTTCGGCAGGCAGACCAGTGGCGTGCTGTAGAGGGTGCTAACTGGGAACAACTAGACGGCTTTATCATAAGTCATCCCTTTCCTCCCTCCCTCATTCTATCCTATCTTTCCCTTGCAAAGACAGCTTAATCGGGGGGGGGGGGGGGGGGATTCGTGGGACCAACTTCGCCCCAGGCTTGCCTTCTCTACCATGTCGATCTGTCCAGGTCTCCATCCCTTTACGCGTTTCTGTCCTTTTTCCATCGCCCCTAGTCCTAATTACTCATTTCCATTCACTCTTCCCTTCATTATAAGGCCCCGTACAGTCCTGCTACACATTCTTGGCCTCCTTTCTTCAATAATTACCTTTAGGACCTACTATTTCCGTCCCCTTTCGTTTTCTTTTCTTTTGTTTTTAATTTTTGTTCCCTTTATTCTTTCCTTCCTTTTTTCTTTCTTTTGTTCTTCCTTCTCTTTTCTTTCCTTTTTGATTTCAAAAAAAAAAAAATTTTCCTGTTTTCTTCCCCTTGTTTTTTCGTTTTTCTTCTTTCACACCGATTTATCTCCGATATTTTTCTCGCGGGAAGGGGGAGAAGTTACCCCTTCTCACTCCTGTTGCGATTACTTTTATGTGCCTGTCAAAATCTTACCAAGATTATTGTACTTTACCTATCTGAGAAACCCCCTCTCCACTTATGTGTATCCCTTTCCATTACCACCCCAAACTACCCCGCTGTATTACACAAACAACCAGTCATACTTTAATTAATTTGCTGTGGTTTGTTTAGTGCACATTTGATGCTTGTTTATAAAGTGAAGGTGATTTTGTTTATATAAAAGCCCACAACTCCCGAAGGCTTCAGGGGTGGCCTCGTCCCCTAGGTCCGAGTACCATGGGGTGCCCTTATTTTCAAAAGGGGAATATGACCATCATCGTAAACATATTTGAAGGAAATATGGATTAAATCCCTAAATACAATTGGTGAGTGCACTTTTTTGATATAAATGCAAACAGTAGCTCCCTTCTGTTAGTCAATGATGACTTGAGGAGTCAGTTGTTCTCGATAACTCCACACACAGTAGTATATTGGTAGGTGCCTATAGCTTTGAGCAATCATAACTCAGTTGCAAATGCAAGCTACTGTAACTTTGTTTAGGAGATGAAATGAGATCAAGGGCCGTCAATAGTGGGGGCGCCCAGGGTCTGAATCCCTCCCCAAAAATTGTGTCCTAGGAAAATAAAAGTGACCATTGCATTAATGCATTTAAGTTTTATATCACCCCCTAGAAAAATATATTTCGCTCCCTGGAAGCCCTCCCCTTCAGCACATTTCCTGGCCTTGCCACTAGGCAATGGCAAGGTGGTTTTGTGTTTAAATTGGAGGAGAGTTTTATACAAGTAACTTAGTAGAGAGAATTTTAACTGTCTAGGAGTCGTTCATTAATGGGGTACCCTTATCCGCCCCGAGAACGTTTAGGACAACTCGGGGGGAGGGGGCGATGAGCGCTATAAGGCGGGGAGCGCTTTGCAAATAATGGGAAACTGAACATACACTTGGTGCCTTACAAGATTCCAAAAGGGTTTCTCTGGCTGAGCTCTCAAACTGATTTGCTTAAAAAGGAAATAAATGACGTCAACAAGTCGAAGATGCAATGGGGTCTTACATTCCCTCCTCGGTGTCTCTGCAAAGCATTTGAATTATCTTTTGGAGGATGCCACGAAATCGCTTCTAACAGTGTTTCATTTCATGATATTTTCCCTTCCAGGATCCTCATATTCCCCATCAGTTGTAGTGGAAAGCGAATGAGTTTAATGCTAAAATTGTCTCGCCACTTTCTTGTAAGTCTTTTCCACCCCTTTTGTTATTAACTATCAGGGTCCGTCTAATATCAGCCCTCCCTGCACTATACTCTCTCTGCCCTCCCCTTCCCATTCCTGGAAGCTGTTCTTCGTCAGGATTTGCGTTCATAATTATAGTAAAAATATGATAGTTGAAAAGTGCTCGGCGTCATAACTCTAAAAGCATCATTTGGATATCATGGTAATAAGCATCAATGTTAATCAGGTGCGTAGCTACAGGGAAGGGGGGGGGGGCTGGGCCCTCCAAGTGTTTTTTTAGCCCCCCCCCCCCCCATGTTTTTCGTCCCTAAAACATGTGTAAAGGGATTAAAGGAACGGGCGATCAATGCCGTAACCCCCCCCCCATTTGGTACCTAGCCCCCTAAAACATTTCATCCTCACTACTAACAGGACACCCTGATGTCCCGTGGCGGCGAGTGGCCCCATTTTATATAATTAGACCGAGGGCTTTACAGGGGGTACGGCCCCTGTATTGTGTCTGTCAGCCTTAGAGACCCTTTTACAACCGTAAAAAAATCGTAATAGTCCAAGAATGTTTATGTGGACCCCACGCACTTTTTTATTTTTGCGTAAAGGACTTTACCCTGGAATAGAAGGCAGTAAAGTGGTCAAATGGGAGGGGCTTCAGGGAGGTTTGTTTGACAAACATACTCCCGGCCCGGCCTCTTTTCACGTAACACAAACATTAGAATTTACTAAATTATGGACATTTTCCAATCATTTTATGATAATGCAGGATTCCAAAATATCGCGCAAGATAGCACCATTTTGCAGACTAAGAAACCCTAAACGTGAACAAAAATTTCTCAAGAGTATTAAAGGGCAGGGGACTTCCCTGCCTCATTGTTAATAGCACTGGGAAACTGCTGATTAGCCTACAACCATTACGTTCCGGGCCCCACACATACTTTTTCAAAGGGGAAGGTGTTTATCCTCATACTATAAACTGGACCCGTCAGGGTTGGCAGCTAATTTTCCGCCCCCCGGCCCCCCCCCTTCATCACACCCTATAGTATACCTTTACAGTAGGTACGTGTCCGAAAGTGAACCTTCCGGAATACTGTACACTGCTTCATGCTGGCCGGGTAATTATTGAGGAAGAAGTGTTTACGTAAGAAAAGGTTACTAAACATAACTGATTCACTAGTTATAACACCATGTGTGCATGCATGTAATAATAAAACTACGCTTTTCGTGAAGACAACAAAGCTCCCAGAAAAGTTTTTTCAGTTACGTTATTTCCATGTATTTCCACGGTTTCCCGTGAGGACCTGGACAGTAAATTTTCATATACATTTCAAGTTGGGATTCTATTGTATTACACTGCACGCTAAGTAATTCGGTTTTAACATTGCTGTGTGATCTGCAAAAACACGCTGTGCAGTAAGACAGGTGCTGCAGGGATCGTTTCTCTCCGATTTCACCACGGGTGTGACGTACATAAGAAGGATGGGCCAAAATATGTACGTAATATAATGAATATTAAGCGGTTCTCGAAGGTGTCCAATTTATGTTTTCCCCGTAAACAACCTTGGATCTAAACAGAGCTGCGTGGGCTTTGTAAGGTAGCTCTAAATGGCCATTTTAGTGAGTAGAAAAGTCGGAGGGGTGTTGTGGGTTATAATTTTTGATATTGGGAGGGGATTTTTGGGTCAGAAATGAATGTTTTGGGTCAAAATTTACGCATTTTTGAAAACTGAATATGTTTGGACCTTTGAACCTCTCTAACTCACCCTACCCTTGTCATTTATGCATATATGTTGGTATTTTTATGTAAGGAATCTTGTAACAAACATTTTGGCGTTTGAATGAAAAAGATTAGACTTTCCGTTGTTGAACTATGAATTTCGGCGAGTTGTAGGTTTTGGGGGTAGAAATGACCAATTTTTGACCAAAAATGATGCATTTTTGAAAATAATACTTGAAATATCTCTAAAATCCCTATACCTGGCATCTAATCACCTCTCATGGTGTTTCTTTAGGATCTAGGGAATTCAAAAAAAGTATACTGAGTAGTGTGACCTTTTCCTAAGTACCTGAAATGATTTTTTTGAAAATTATGCTCAATTTTTAGCATTTTTTGAATTTTTTGGAGAATTTTTGAGAATGTAAACAACTAGTTATTATCGATGTTTTATGAAAAAATAATTTTAACATTGATAAAAAAAAAAACTACACTCCTACTACAAACTCCCCCCAAAAATGGTGGCATTCAATAGATCTATTTGTTGGCTTCATTTTGGTGGTTAAATGAAGGCTGGTGGATGTTGCATGACAAAGTTATGATTTTTTAAAAACTTATTCCTCGACAGGGGTGGCTCAGACACCCCCGTTATGGAAAAGACGTATGCGTCTATGCGATAGTTTACAGCAGTGATAATCCTTCCTTTGTCACTTCATAAAGGTGTCGTCCTGGGTGAGGGGTCTAAGGGGAGGGGGTTTTGTGAATTTAAGGTTGCTTAGATGCAAAATGGTGCTATCTTTGGGATGTTTTTGGAACTGATCATATATGACTGGAAAATATCCATAGTTTAATGAATTCTCATTTTTGGTAAGGTGAAGAGGAGAGTATGGTGTATAAGAGAAGGGTATGTTGTCAGAAAACCTCCTGAAGTCCCCCCCCCCCTTTGGCTTCTTTAATTAATGCTTTCTATTCGTGGAAAGTTTTTATGTAAAAATACGTGCGTGGAGTCTACAGAAACATTTCTGGACTATTACGAAAATTTGCCTTTGCTTCATTGTGCATTATAAAAGGGTATCTAAGGCTGGAAGACAGCGGTATAGGGGCCTCCTGGAAGCTCTGGATTAATTATACAAAGTGGGGCACTGATATGATGCTTATTACCTGACATCCAAATGATACTATAGCAGGCCCGTTCCATTGACAAGGTGCTGAGGAAGGGGGGGGGTGGAATTTTCCAGAGGGTGTATGAAATGAGTATGATGCCGGGCACTTTGCCACTATCGTACGTCCGACATAATCCTTTTGAACAGTAAGACCTAGACGAACACCTCCCAGGTTATATTAGCTACAGAAGGAAAGGGGTTTAGGACTAAAAAGAGCGCATTTCACCAAATGCTTTTTTTTTCGTGCGAAAGTGTATTAAAATTTCACCATCTATACCGGTAATGGCTGCATTTGAAAAATGTATAACCTCAAATACGTACTTTCAACCTTCCACATCATATTACAAATTAGACTGAAAGATCCCAAAGGCCTACAGAGTTGGAAATGTTACTTATGTTTCTTTCGGAAAAGAGTTTGAGATCCCAGAATAGTCGCATGTAATTATACCCCTTAATAATGGTCATAAGATGGGGTGCAAACCGCGAAGCATGCGCCCGAAGCGCGCCGATATTTTTAATTAAATAAGATAACCATGACAAAACCTGCATTCATGATCCTCTTCCATCGAAATTACACTTTCAATTCCTCATCAAATCTATATGCCAATCACAAAGCCAATCTTTTACTGGGGGGGGGTGGGGGGGGGGGGGGGTGGGAAAATCCTGGCTACGCCAATGGGAGAGTATAGGTGCAGGGAGGTGATGTTAGACATCCCTGATAGGTATAGAAAAAGGGGTGGAGGCAGGGAGCTGCCACTGGAGACAGTTCCCTGGTGGAGGGAGGACTAACAAGTGCATTTCAGAATGTTTTTTCGTCGTAAGTGTATTAACAATCACCATCTATGTCTGTAATAGCTACGCGCGAAGCGCTCTGTAAAAATTTTTGAAAAATGTATAACGGCATTAAGTACTTTCAACCTTCCATATCATTTTGCAAATTAGACTGAAAAATCCCATATCGGTACGAGGTCCCTGCAGAGGTTGGAGATGTACCTATGTTTTTCGGAAAAGTGTTGTGATCATAATATTTCCATGTATTATTATCTTAATAATGGTTATGAGGTGGAGTGCAAACCGTGACGAATATTATGCACGGGAAGGGCGCCGAAATTTTTCATTAAATAAGAATTCCATGACAAAACGTGCATTCAAACTCTACATTGAGACACTTTCAATTCCCCAACAAACCTATATGCCAATCAAAAAGCCAGTCATTTACCTGAAGATTCGTTAATCGTTTTCAGCTTTTGCTGCTGTGCTTCTCCGCTAGTTGCTGTTAAAAGATATTCGTAAAAAGAAGAATGTTGAGGTAAGGTTTGAAGCGCGTGGAGTGTGCGAAAATTTTGATAGTTTGACAACCATTTGTGATAGAAAATAATTACAATAGATCCCTCAACTCGTTCGAACACACACCTCACCCTGCCCCATACAGAAATCTATAGCTTAAAAGTCTTTTGAGATCATTTTAAAATTTTCGAATAAAAAAATCTGAAATCGATTGGGGGGCACGCGCTCTCATACCCTCCCCCGTGCCGGCTAGGCTGAAGTCATTAATTGTTGGTTTATGGAATCTCTATTTATTTTCATTCCGAAAAGAAACATAAAATGTTTACCTTGCCAGAAATGAAGGGTAGGACCATTCCGACTTTCTTGGATCTGTCCCTATTTCAAACACATAATGAAAATGCTTGATGCATGAACCCGTGAAATATTGGCTCAAGCTAATATTCACTCAAAAAAATTGGAAGTACCGAATAAATAATAAATCCAAGGAAAAAAAGGGGAGTTTGCCACCGGACACATGCCAAACATCTAGTCCCTTTCTACCGCTATACCTGATATAATAGTCGATAAATGTACAAAAAGAAACGTTGACAGTGTTGCCATGCTATTCGAAAACGCCAAATACCTTACCGTATGTACATTTAAAGCCGCCGTAGAAGACCGATTTGGGTGTAACACGACAACTCGACAATTTCACAAATTTTTCAGAAATGTCGAGTTTGCGTAAATCGGTACAAATTTTGTCGAGTTAACGAATTTCATGAAACACAACATCACGACAATTTTGACAATTTTTACCGAGATGTCGAGTTTGCGAAAGTCGGTATCTCGACAAAGATCAGAATTTTGTCGAGTTACCGAGTTTCACCAAACACAACATCACCACAATTTGACAAATTTTACAGAGATCTCGAGTTTGCGTAAGTCGGTATCTCAACAAAAATCAGAATTTTGTCGAGTTACCGAGTTTCACCAAACACAACATCACCACAATTTGACAAATTTTTCCGAGATGTCGAGTTTGCGTAAGCCGGTATCTCAACAAAAATCAGAATTTTGTCGAGTTACCGAGTTTCACCAAACACGACATCACCACAATTTGACAAATTGTTCCGAGATGTCGAGTTTGCGTAAGCCGGTATCTCAACAAAAATCAGAATTTTGTCGAGTTACCGAGTTTCACCAAACACGACATCACCACAATTTGACAAATTGTTCCGAGATGTCGAGTTTGCGTAAGTCGGTATCTCGACAAAAATCATAATTTTGTCGAGATAACAAGTTATTCTAACACGATAACTCTACATCTCGCATGTCACCTTATGGCCACGGTATAAATGCACCTAAAATAACACTTTTTGCTGATTACAGGAAGTTTTGCTGTACTCAAATTTTGTTTGGCATGATGGTATCACGATTAAATTGACCAACAGTACTACTGTAGACCTGAAGCGTTCATAATTCACCTACGATCTTACACTTAAGTCCCGAAAACCACCCAAAACGACTGTTCTTTGCCTACTACTAGAATTCATGCAAAATACAAAGTCTTCTTGATTTCTTGCATTTATGTTTCCAGGGGTAGTATTTTTACTTAAGCATTTTACAATGTAATAAGCTAGCAAGTGGCAGAGCGCACTGCAGAGAGAAACAAATTGTGGTTTGGTCCTTCAACAGGTTTGTCCAGAGGTGCATGGCCCCAGGATTTGCTCTACAGGGGCCTAAACTCTTTGGCGGGAGGGGCGGTCTGAAGACTTGAAAAGGGCGATGGGTTGCCGGGAGGATATTGAAAGCAAAATTTTTGGCTCCCGAAGCGAGCCGAAAATATTTAGTTTCTTTTGAAAGAATTTGAAAGTTTGGGGTTTCATGAAAGAAAATCTGAAAAACTGGGGGGGGGGGGAATTTTCGTACAACGTGCTGTACATGAGAGGAAATTCAAGTAAGTTGTCGGGAGGGGGGGGGGCTGGACGTCTTCGGAATTACATATTTTTTATATTTTTACATATTTTTTTATCGTACCTATAAAGGCTCCCTGACAAAATTGGGAAAGTTCCTCGAAGTCAGCCTTCTTCCGATGGGGCCATGCCCCCTGCTCCCATCTGGTACCACCCCTTGTTTGTCCGTGTCTGTTTTCAAGAATGTTACAACCAGAACTATGTAATGTCCAATCCAACATGGCAGTGACTGCTTAGTAACCTGATTTAGGGTTGTTAATTGTTGGATATTCGGATGTTCCCATTTTTACACAGTTGATTGTCATGAAGCTGTGCTTTTCCATTGAAATAAGTCTCTAGTCAGTTCAAGTGGTAGCATCGCTGTTTGTGGTGTATCCCCGTAGAGTTTACCCTAGGCTCTAACAATAGACTATCACATGTGCAATTAATGGGCAAAGCAGTCATGTTAAGTGCAGTAAAGCTTTATTAAAAGATACTCTTTAGCCTACAGGTTAAGCTGCTCATCGGTTTGGTCGCACCCTTTTATAATCAAATTAGCAGTGTATAACCTACACAATGCAGTCACATTTAATAGTTAAGCTCTACAATTGCAGTACCTGCCATCAAGAGTTTCTAAGATTGGTGGCTGGACAATTCACTCCTGAATTTTGACATTTTTTAAGGGTAGGCTGCTATTTTGGACGTTTTCAGAGAAAACATCTTCAAACTGAAAATTATGTGGGGCTTCAGTCCCCCTCCCGAGCGGCCCTGAATTAAGCTGGTGAAGTTATACGGTATTTTTCTTAGAGTAGTGAAATATTTGAGTGTGCCATCTCAACGCATACTCTATATGTGCAATTGCTATAGTGGTGGATTCGCTCTTTGCTCCTTTCACACTGTACGTTACTGAGGTAGCCTTGTACCTACTTGGGTGGATTTGAGACAAAATGTACCCACCCAGCCCCCACCCTCCCAATTTATGTAGCAAGGATTTCAATCAGTTTTGGCAGGGTTGGACATGAGAGCAACACATTGACAGTCAAATAAACTTCTTGAGTCCCGAATAAATCAGTGTCACTGCTGACGAAACCTTGGCAAACTCTATGTCCTTAAGGGTTTATTCATTGAAGCCCTTTCCAATTATATCAAAAGTCAATCAAAATGTGTTCAAGAAAATTGATTAAAATGAATCATTTGCAAAATTGCTGATGTCATGGTGGACATATTAATACGCAGATCTGTTCAAGTTGCACAGTTTGCTGATCACAGGAAATTTGTTCCACTCATGTTCGATTGATAAAATGTTACATTGAATTTTGAAACAGTAGTACAGTTGACCTGTGACCCATTGCCTTCCTCCAGAAAATATTTAAAGTAAACTGGTCTTCTTATGTTTTGGCATTTAGGTGGCAAGTAAGTAGGATAAAACTTTTAGCGGGTAATGCATGATAGGAATTGGTTTTGGTAACTGGACCTAAAAAGTGCTGGGTTTTGCTTACAACTTATTTGTTTAAACACAAGAAAAAGCAGCATTTGAGGACGAACTTAGTACAGTCATATTTACATGGTATGCCACAACTAACAGCGCCGCTGCCAGGATTTCAAAAGTGTGGGAAAGAGACAGGACACATTACGTGTACGTCCCCACGTTACAGCTTATTGTAGACAGACACCTATTGGTGATCCGGTCACGTGACACCCGAGTAAAGCTGCTTTTAGTCAGGGATAGTCATCAACACATTTAATGGGTTTGTACACTTAATGGTCGTGGTCGGCAAGCAGAAATGGGGAAAGTATTTTGGCACATATTGCTCCTGTAAACTGTCTTTCTTTAAGCAGGAATGGACAGGGCAAGTAAGTAGCATACCCCTCCCCCATCCTTGGTGGGCCCTGCAAGCAAGTGACCAAACGATGGCTCATTTATTTCGGTGAAACTTGCCAAGGTTAAATCAGAAACATGAAGTAGGGTATCAACTAGTGCTAACGCTTTAATGAAAATGACACATACTATGTCTAGTTTCAGAATATGCTGGATGCTCTGTAGTTTGGCAATGTTGGATTTTTAACCACGAGATAACTCACAGATAAGATTTTAAGTATAAGCTATAGTGTTTGCCATCAAACTGGAGCTATTATCATGTAGAATCAGATTGGATGAAAAGGGGCACATCAGTTGCAGGTCCCTAAAATATGATTATCAGGCCATTTGTCAAATGAGGTCCAAATTCTATAACACGCCCCTGACGTAAAAGGCCAGCATCACACATGAATACACTACAGCCACAGTCTTTGATATAAACACAGGTCCACAATGTTTATACAACTGGATGATAGCAGTGGCATACTTTTCAAGCCTAGGTCCTTCAAGGAGTATAGTCCTCAGAAAAGTATGGCGCTTTCACTTTCATTATGAAAGCTGTCTGCGAATTATTTAGTAATTTTGCAGGATGATATCATTTTACAGGAATAAGATACATAACTGAAAATTCAAATGTGAAGAGATTTACTACGGTACTGTATTAACAGAATTTTGAGTCAAACCTGCAATAATTCACTCAAGTGTGAATATACGGGTCTTTGAAGTTGTAATTTTTCACTCCTAAAATATGTTTTTCTAAATTTCCGATCCATTCCATGGCCCTAGACCAAATGTCAGAGGGCCTTTGTAATATAGCCACCTATTGCTACTGTAGGCTTATATAGTCCTGTAAGCGTGGGGGAAGATCATTCACCTTACAACATTTCCAGTGATTATTAAGTAGCTGGAGTACAGCATAGGTATCAATATAGGTAGCATAGATATATGGGAAGGGAACAAAAAAAATCAAACTGTCGTAAAATGGATTTTTTGGGGGTCAAAGTAATGCCTTTAAAAACATTTTCAACTTCTAATGTCATAACTTTGCCCATAATGTTCACAAGTTTGACTTACAACCTCAATATCTTGACAGTTATCTTACAATTTTTACTTTAAAATTCCAACTTGTAACCTTGATTGTCATTATTTTAATCTAAAATCTCATAAAGTTGACCAATAATGTCATACTTTTACTTTTGGAGTACAGAATGTGACCTATAATCTCACCCTTACTGTTATCAAGTTGACTTGAAGAAGTCAAACTTTTGTCTTAAATCATATTGTCTTGACTTTTAATTTCGTTATTTTGACTATTAGGGTCACATGTATTTGCCTCTTTTATTCCATTAATTATAAGGACTTCTGACCTCATAATGTTGACTTTAAAATGAAATATTAAGTTTCAGTTACATAATTTTGACTTTTTAATTACCATTTTTATTTTATTAGTTTGACTCACCTTTTTGTTTGGAAATGTAAAGCGGAAGTTTTAGCTTTAAATGGTAGAAAGTGCCTTGACAAGTCATAATTGTGATTTTTAAGTGAACATTTTGCTGATAAAAATGTCACTTTAATCGAATGAAAAGTCTAAATAATGACTCTAAAAATTATCAGTTAAATATTCATGAAAATGAGATTTAAGAAACAGTTTTGGCCTAAAAAATTAATAACACAACGAGTGGACTTAAGAGATTAAAAGTTAATATTTAGATTAAAACAGTTAAAAAATATGAAACTTATACTCTTTTATATTGCATTTCAAGTTGGAATACTAAAATCTGAACAAATAGTTTGGTATCTGAACGTCATAAGAGGATTTCAAATCCGAAAAGAACTACTAAAATTTTTACTTTAATAATTAAAATACTTGGGTTCCATAAGGAGTAGGTTAACTTTAAAGGTCACGTGCAGGACAGTTTTAGTCGTTTTTTGCCCTTCCCATGTCCCTTTGCTGAAATATTTTAAGGCAACCAGTTTTGGACCTCAGCACTTAATAATTAAAGGCATTGAATGGTTATGCTTTCTCTCGCTTATAGACCTGGAATAATGTTAAAGTTATATAAATTATGAGGGCCATGTAACAATTAATAAAAGGCCTGCAAATTCATAAAATTTAAAAAAATTACATTTAGAAGTAAAAAATTACATTTTCAAGTGCCCAGGTTTTCAAAAATGAGATAAGTAATGCTGCTTTGACATCAAATTCTTTATATATATGTATATATGTATACATCATACCACATACAAATTTTCAGCCATTGATCTAATGCCTGTGAAAAGATATCAGCTTTCAAAATATGACGAAATGGCGCTTGCACCTTTCTTCCTGAGAACATGGTATTGCGCAATACTTTTCTGATGGCTTTAACTTCTGAACACTCTTAAGCTTCAGCACTAAAAATTTCACAAGGATCATTCAATTTTACATAAACCGTTTAAAGTACGCAAGTTACACGTCCCTTTTCTGCAGTTTTTATAATAAAACCATTATACGAAGGCATTCAAACCTTCAATGGAAAGATTTTATGGACGTCATTGTGACGTCATCATTGTGTTTTTGCAAGGGAACTTGAAACATTTAGTCGGAGATAGTCATAGAAACATTTTTACGCATAAAATTGCCAATAAAACCCACATTACATACACCTTTTTGACATTAAGTAGGAAAAAAAGGTTTAAAAAGCCGCCATTTTGGATTTGACCTAATTTTGGCCCTTTCCATGGGTGGATTTTGGTGGATTTTTTCCTGTGTACATTATACACCTCAACTAATACCAAACTGCATAAAACTCACTTGTAGGAATTTTTTTAGGGTCAAACCCTATATCTACCCGACTATACGTACGTCACACCCGTGGTGAAATCGGAGAGAAACGATCCCTGCAGCACCTGTCTTACTGCACAGCGTGTGTTTGTGCAGATCACACAGCAATGTTAAAACCGAATTACTTAGCGTGCAGTGTAATACAGTAGAATCCCAACTTGAAATGTATATGAAATTTACTGCAGGTTCCTCACGGAAACCTGGAAATAATGGAAATAACGTAACTGAAAAACTTTTCTGGGAGCTTTGTTGTCTTCACGAAAGGTAGTTTTATTATTACATGCATGCACACATGGTGTTATAACTAGTGAATCAGTTATGTTTAGTAACCTTTTTTTACGAAACATTTCTTCCTCAATATTTAAACTGCATCCGGCCAGCATGAGAGTGTAAGTATTCCGAAGGTTCACTTTCGACACGTACCTGCTGTAAAGGTATACTATAGGGTGGGATGAAGGGGGGGGGGGGCGGCGGAAATTAGCTGCCAACCTGAGTGTCTAGTTTATAGTATTGAGGATAACACTTTCCCCTTTGAAAAAGTATGTGTGGGGCCCGGACGTAATGGTGTAGGCTTATCATCAGATTCCCAGTGCTATTAACAATGCGGCCAGGGGAAGTCCCCTGCCCTTTAATACTTGAGAAATTTTTGTTCACTTTAGGTTTTCTTAGCTGCAAAATGGTGCTATCTTTGGGATATTTTTGGAACTGCATTATCATACATGATTGGAAAATGTCCATAATTTAGTAAATTATAATGTTTGGTTACGTGAAAGAGGCCGGGCCGGGAGTATGTTGTCAACAAACCTCCCTGAAGCCCCTCCCATTTGACCACTTTACTGCCTTCTATTCCAGGAAAGTCTTTACGCAAAATAAAAAAGTGCGTGGGGTCCACATAAACATTCTTGGACTATTACGATTTTTTTACAGTTGTAAAAGGGTCTCTAAGGCTGACAGACACAATACAGGGCCGTACCCCCTAGGCTGGAAGCCCTCGGTTAATTATATAAAATGGGGCACTGCCGCACGGACATCAGGGGTGTAGTAGTGAGGATGAAATGTTTTAGGGGGCCTAGGTACCAAATGGGAAGGTTACGGCATTGATCGCCGTCCTTAATCCTTACACATTTTTTAGGACGAAAACATCGGGGGGGGGGGGAGGCTAACAAACACTTGAGGGCCCCGCCCCCCCCCCCTTCCCTGTAGCTACGCACCTGATTGACATGATGCTTATTACCTGATATCCAAATGATGCTTTAGAGTATGACGCCGAGCACTTTTCAACTATCATATTTTTACTATAATTCTGAACGCAAATCCTGACGAACAGCTTCCAGGAATTGGGAATGGGAGGGAGAGAGAGTATATGTGCAGGGAGGTGATATTAGACGACCCTGATAGTTATAGCAAAAGGGGTGAAAGACTTACAAGAAAGTGGCGAGACAATTTTTAGCCTTAACTCCTTCGCTTTCCACTACAACTGATGGGAATATGAGGATCCTGGAAGGGAAATATTGAAATTAAACACTGTTAGAAGCGATTTCGTGGCATCCTCCAAAAGATAATTCAAATGCTTTGCAGAGCACCCGAGGAGGGAATGTAAGACCCATGCATCTTCGACTTGTTGACGTCATTTATTTCCTTTTTAAGCAAATCAGTTTGAGAGCTCAGCCAGAGAAACCTTTTTGGAATCTTGTAAGGCCCAGTGTATGTTCAGTTTCCCATTATTTGCAAAGCGCTCCCCGCCTTTAGCGCTCATAGCCCCCTCCCCCCGAGTTGTCCAAACGTTCCCGGGGCGATAAGGCCCCCATTATGAACGACTGCCCTAGACAGTTAAAATTCTCTCTACTAAGTTACTTGTATAAACTCTCCTCCAATTTAAACAAAACCACCTGCCATGCCTAGTGCAAGCCAGGAAATGTGCTGAAGGGGAGGGCTTCCAGGAGCGAAATATATTTTTAGGGGGTGATATAAACTTAAATGCATTAATGCAATGGTCACTTTTATTTTCTAGGACACAATTTTTGGGGAGGGCTTCAGGCCCTGGGCCCACTATTGACGGCCTTGATCTATTTCATCTCCTAAACAAAGTTACAGTAGCTTGCATTTGCACTGAGTTATGATTGCTCAAGGCTATAGGCCTACCAATATACTACTGTGTGTGAGTTATCGAGAACAACTGACTCCTCAAGTCATCATTGACCAACCAGAAGGGAGCTACTGTTTGCATTTATATCAAAAAAGTGCACTCACCAATTGTATTTAGGGATTTAATCATATTCCTAAATATGTTTGGGATGATGTCATATCCCCTTTAATAAGGGCACCCCATGGTACTCGGAGCTAGGGGAGAGGCCACCCCTGAAGCCTCGGGAGTTGTGGGCTTTAAAACAAATCACCTTCACTTTATAAACAGCATCAAATGTGCACTAAACAAACCACAGCAATTAAAGTATGACTGGTTGTTTTGTAATACAGCGGGGTAGTTTGGGGTGGTAATGGAAAGGATACACATAAGTGGAGAGGGGGTTTCTCAGATAGGTAAAGTGCATAATCTTGGTAAGATTTTGACAGGCACATAAGTAACGTAACAGGAGTGAGAAGGGGTAACTTCTCCCCCTTCCCGGAGAAAATATCGGAGATAAATCGGTGTGAAAGAAAAAACGAAAACAAGGGAAGAAAACAGAAATGAAATCAAAAAGGAAAGAAAAGAGCAGGAGAACAAAAGAAAAAGGAAGAAAGAATAAAGGGAACAAATTAAAAGCAAAAGAAAAGAAAACGAAAGGACGGAAATAGTAGGCCTACAGGAATTATTGAAGAAAGGAGGCCAAGAAGGGGAGCAGGACTGTACGGGCCTTATAATGAAGGGAAGAGTGATGGAACGAGTAATTAGGACTAGGGGCGATGGAAAGGACAGAACGGTAAAGGGATGGAGCCTGACAGATCGAATGGTAGAGAAGGCAAGCCTGGGACGAAGTTGGTCCCACGGATCGATTAAAGCTGTCTTTGCAAGGGAAAGATAGGATAGAATGAGGGAGGGAGGAAAGGGATGACTTATGATAAAGCCGTCTATTGTTCCCAGTTAGCACCCTCTGCAGCCCGCCACTGGTCTGCCTGCCGACAGCAAAATGGCCAGCTTTAGTCCCGCGGTCCTTCAGCGGAAAACGCTTCAGAAATACATACAACATCTGTAAGTAATTTGTCATTCATGGATATATGAATTGTTTGAACCATCATGAACAAAATTTCCTTTCTCAGAGAATTTTGCCATCGGTCCTGCATCCAATCCCTTTCGGTTTTCCGCTTGGGCACCCTTTATAACTCCAGCGATCTGCGTTGGCCAAGCTAGCGTTTTCCGTCCGCGTTTTCTGACGTGTTACACACTGGGTCAGGTATTGTTATTGGACCTATGGTTCATTTTGAAAAAAAAAAATGTCCCCATGAAACTTTCAAAAAATCCAAAGTTCTTTCTTTCTTTGCTATATTTGCGTGTATGAATACTGCAGAATTCTCGGAATTTCGATAGTGAACCAGGGGCGGATCTAGGATTCCAAAGAAGAGTTTCCATGCCGGGGCCGGGCGCGTTGCGATTGTTGAGTTAGACTGACGCGTAAGCGGCAATGCGAGCGCGATAGCGCGAGCCAATGTGCATGGGGTCCAGGGTCCCGCTTAACGGCCCGTAGTGGGGTACAGGGGCAAAGATCCGGTGGGAGCCAGGGTGTGAAGCCCCCGGAAGCTCTGGCATTTTAGGCTTTTTAGGGGCCTTTAAAATGGACGAAAATTGTGATCAATTTCTGAGCACCACAAAGTCATCAACAACCGCAGAATACCTTTTAAACAGATCGGGCCAGCTGGAGAATTGAACCGGATCTGCTTCGTCGCAAGGCAACATTCGTTACTATTGCAATAGGCTACTGCCCCCTCCTGACAGTAGCTACGCTCCGGCTATGCTCCAGCCAATAACCCAGTAGAATGCAAAGAGATTAGAGAACATTCTTTCCCAGTACTATATATAATATTCAAAGCTCCGGTGTGTATGATAAAATGATAAATATTTACTTCTATAAGTTCTCTTGCTTATTTGGTCCGCGCTCCAGCCCAAACGGCTGGTGTTCGGCTGTCTCCTGTAAAAAACGAAAATTTGCTAGAAACGGAATTTAGTATTCCAGCTAGTGTACGAATACAACACAAATGTTACTACCGCAGTGTCCATGCTGACACTACATGCGAAAAGAAACGTGGTAGAATTAATTTCTTTTGTGGAATTTCATGTTCATCTTTACTTTAATTTTTTCTGGGAAGAAGGGGGGGGGGGGTTCCGGAAACCAGAAAACCCCCTAAATCCGCCCTTGGTGGACGGTCGGGTATTTCGAGTTTACGACAGACTCTGAGACTCATACAACCCCAAACCGAAGCCGCCCCCTAAGCAGTGCGTCCGTTTGAAGTTTGGCATACTTCAACTAGTTTAATCACTCCTCCTCTCCTTCATAGGTAACTGGGTTGGACCTGCCAATACCTCTAAACATACTGCCAGTGTGCATAAAGCGCTGCGAGAGACTTGAAAGTCTTGGGTAGCCCAAAACCCGAGGTTGAAATCAGGGGTGGGTGGGGGCTAAACTTCAGTCAAAGATGTGTTGTGCGAAGATATGCTTCCTTTTTTCCTCAATTCTAGGACTGCAACCCCTTAATTTAGTTTGTGCCCCTGTAAAAATGTGTCAAATTAATTGCAGTAATTATCCTTTAAATTTTGCCCTGAGTATGATGTCCCACCAAATTGCATCCAAGGACCCTCAAATAATCAAAAGATTTCCCACCCTCAGGACAGCCATCCGAAACAACGTTCAACCCCCCTCCTCTAGTCGAAAACAGCTTCCTTCACGCCTAGTAGACTACTTTAGGCTTTACGTACCGGGGTATAGCCTATTATACTTCTTTAAACTACTTAGTGTCATTTAGGACTACGTTAAAAAAGAATCGTAAGGGCGAATACAAATTATCGCCCACGATGACCTGTCTCTCCCTGCAGGCAAAATAATGTGTAAGTCATATCAAGGACTAGTTGCTATTTGTCAAATAGCAACTCCCTGGTCATATTCTCGCAATCATAACTATCATACAAAAATATATATTATGGAGGTAAATGCATCATTAAAATGATCAATAGATACTTGTTTCGCGGCTCCCCGATTCACACATACAAGGGCAACGATACCGTAACCGTACCATCAACACGGCAATATGACAGCACACAAAATTTGTGACATTATTGTTAACCTGTTAGCACACAGACTGCTGCGTATCGTATTTCCCGGTTGCAGGAGGTGTCCTACTCTCTTTTGTGATGACGTCAAATCATGAATATTAAGCGATTCTCAAAGGTGTCCAATTTATGTTCTCACATTCCGAATGCTCCGTTTCGTTCAACATCCAACCGTCAATGATTACGTAATGCAGTCGCCCACCGGGTGTACTGCACTTAAATATTTGCTAACCGAACAAAACTAGGAATTAAGACACTTCTGTGTTGTTGCAGGGAGTGTAACGGGACGTTATGAGATCTTACGTCTTACAAATCGTGTGATAAGTATGAACGATCCTGCAGCATTACTCAGTTTGCATTAATCGTTTCACGTAGCGCAATGAAATATATTTGTATAGTTGCAGGAAGCTGCTTTCAGCTGGAGGAGTTCAAACGTTTCGGACCGCCGTTCTACTGCTGGAGGAGGGGTACCCTTTTCCTTTGGAAAATTTTTGAATATTTGAGGGTCCTAGATACAACTTGGTGCAATATTTGGGAAAGTTTAGGAGAATAACGGCAATTTTTTACATTTTTTACAGAGGGAACAAATAAGTGGTTTTCGTTCTTGATGTGAAGGGGGCTGGGGGAGGAAGCATACTTCCGCCCCACCACTGTTTCGGCCGGGGGTCGGGGAGACCCCCCTAGCCCTAGCCTGTCTGGTGGTGGAACTGTACCCTTTCAACTCTGACTTGAAGCTCAGTTTGTTGATAATTGCCCACAAGGTTTCAACGGTAAAACCGCTATCTGCAGGAATAATGGGTCTGCCGAACTCCAGTAAGGCTACGGCCTTCGCTTGCCTAATTCGTACGTCTTTGAGCCGAATTGCACTAACCGCTCAACACTAGTACAGTCTGGTGACCTCTACAAATTGGTAAGGCAGGGATGTAGGCCGATAAACACGCAATTCGAAACATTTTCATGATATTTGTCAAATGTTAATTATGAATAATTTTGCCCTCAGTTGAGAATTAGTTTGAGTAAACATTCACGTAATCTGTAAGCAGCTTTAATGTGTGGGTGGTGATATGCAAATAACATACAATATCAAAGAATATGTTGCATTATAGTGAGTATGTTTTAAGAGCATCGGGAAAACATTTTCATTATTTCAAATAATGTTTTGATATTGTTTTAAAAACGTCATACTGCGTTATTAATAACCAAAAACGAAATATTTTCCCATATAGCAGCCACACTAGTGTTGGAAAACTTGGCTAGTATGTTGCAATGGCACTAGGACTGGAAATATTGTCCAACTAATGTAAAGTTCTTTTGAATATCAATTCTAATTTGCTTTAAACGTTTGTTCAAAATAGATATTATTTTTAAGCATTTTAAAGATGTTAATAAAACATTTTATTATTTGGTATGATATTATTTTATATTCTAATGTGACATCTGTAAAATGTCTTGAAGAATGTTCTTTGAAATTCCTGGATGAATTAAGAATGTTATCATGAAGACGCTTTTATGTCTGTCAGAAACTGTTTTATGAAAAAAAAATTTGTTAACGTTCAGGGAACATTTTTAAAGACGGATGTTCAAAGCATTAATTATAATGATATTGATGTACTTTAGCACGGTAGTTCCGCAGAGAAATGCAGGTTTAGTTATATTACTCATCGCAGTATAATACACTTTACAACAGAACATTTTTAAAACATCGAGAAAACTATTTTGATTCTGATAAAGCATTATCCCATTGATGTTAAATGCGTTTGTGGTATAAGTCTATATGTATATATAATACCAGTAGTTAGTACCTGTATAAAAATCCTATTAATTTGGACATTGAAACTACATATGTAAAAATAGATGGTGTTGTTCCTTTTTGTGATATTTATGCGTTTTCTTATGTTTCGACCGTCACGTTGTATTGATATTTTCGCACTATTACAGCAAATGTTATATAAAAAATATTTCTAAAATTTCGACAAAGCGTTAGATTCTAAGACGAAACATCATGATAATAGTAAAAGGTAATACGTTTAGCCTGTTGCCATTAGTTGTAGTTTGAATGCACGTATATGTAATCTGTAGGCAACCTTAACTTATGGCGATCGCTGGTTTGGCATCTTTATGGTGGTGATATGTGAATAACATTTTTTCAACATCAAAGAATTTGTTGGATTAAATATGTTTTAAGAGAATCGGGTAAACATTTTTTTTTTCAAATCATCTTTCAATATTGTTTTAATAGCGTCATTGCGTTATCAATAAGCGTCCGCCTAATATTTTTCCATTTAGCAGCTTCACTTGTTGGAACGGGTTTCTGTGTTGAATATGAGAATATGGTCTAAACTTGAGGTTCTTTTGAATATCAATTTCTATTTTAAAAGTAATTTGCTTAAAACGTTTGTTAAATATGAAAATAAATGTTACTTCATAGCATTTTAAGACTATTAGTAGAGCATTTTAATATTATGGTATAACATCTGTATAATGTCTTAGAGAATGTACTTCTTTGAAAATTCCACAATGAATTTAGAACGTTATCACGAAGACGCTTTGCTCCTGCTGGAAACTGTTTTATAAAAAGCGTTTCGTAAACGTTCACAGAACTTATTTTGAAGTCGAATGTTCAAGGCATTATGATGATGTTGATGTAGTTCTTTACCTCAATAGTTTCAATGAGAAATCCATGTTCAGTCATATTTGTCATCGCAATAGAATAAGCTCTACATGAAACATTTTTAAAACATCAAAAAAAAAAAAAAAAAAAAAAAACGATTCTGATCTTGATAAAAAATTAACCAATTGTTGTTAAATGCTTTTGTGGTATGTTAAAATGTAATAACTAAAGTTAATTTAGCTTGTTAATTGCCCTCAGTTGAGTAACAGTTTCAGTACACGTATACTGTATGAATTAAATCTGTAGGCAGCTTTTACTTGAGGCGATCGGTGAATGGTTTGACGTCATTATGTCACATCAAAGGGTGGTTAGAGACTATATCTGAATAACATTTTTTTCAATATCAAGAATACTTTGGATAAAATATTTTTAAGAGCATAAGGAAAACATTTTCATTCTTCAAATTTCCTTTTAATATTGCTTTAATGACGTCATTGCGTTATCAATATTAAACAAAGAAGAATTATTTCTCAATTTACCAGCTACACTCAATGGCTGGGTGACTATATTACAATGACAAGAGATTGTTGTTCAAATTTGAAGTTCTTCAGTTTTGAATATTTTGGTTTCTAAATCAATTGACCTAAAACAAGTGTTAAATATTTTTAGAAAATGTTAATAGAAATCATTTAAAAATATTAGTAAAACGTTTCATTATCTTGATATGACATTTTTGAAATTTCATGAAAACGTTTTTATGAAATATGATTCTTTAAAAACTCCACGATGACTTTAGAATGTTATAAAAACATTTGTTTCTGCTTGGAACTGTTTTATGAAAAACATTTTGTAAACGTTCACCAAACATGCTACGGATATATAATGATTCTGAATTTCTGATATCGAAGGAATCTGTTTGGGCAATGGTTGCAACAAGTAGTGAATTTTCAGTCATATTTTCCACCGCATGCAAACGTTATTTCATTTTTGAAACAACAAAACACGGTTATACTTACATATAACATTAACCCGTTGTTATTAAATGTTTTGTGGTAATTTAAAATGTAATTTTTGTATTAAACTTATACTTGTAAGCACAAGTACTGTTGAGATGTGAAACCAACGACAAAAATGTAAATAGGTGATGTTACTCCTTCTTTGTGGTATAAATGCGTTGTATGTGTCTAAATGTTTCAATAATATTCTGGCACCATCAAAGCAAACGTTGTGTGACAAAAGTTGTAACATTTCAAGAAAACGGTTGCAGTTTAAGACGACACATTATAATGATGATATTCGTAAAACGTTATTTGTGTCCTTTGCCCTCAGTTGAGAGGATATTTAAAAAGAATATTTTCACTAGTCTGTAGGCAACTTAAACGTGTGGTGATCGATGACTTGTTTTCTCTATGTGGCATAAAAGGGTGCTTATGCGTGAATAACGTTTTATCAACATCAAAAACTATGTAACCTTATATATATATATTTTCATAGCATCAGAACAATGATTTCATTTCTTCAGAAAACGTTTTTTTTTTACTGTTTTAATAACGTCATTGCCTTATCAATAACAACCTGCAAAATAAGCGTCGATTTCCTAACAACGATTATTTGCTGGATTCTTATAACACAGTAACATGAAATGTTTGGTCGAATTTGCCTTTCTTTGGAATAATTTCTTGTGTATTAAATGATGTGATTCAAACATTTGTTTAACATTTTTGAAAATGTTAAATATAAAGCATTACAAAACATTTGTACAACATTGTAACATTTTGACATGACTTTGTTAAAATGTCAATAAAATGATATTATAAAATGTTTTTCTTTATCATCCCCAAGATCAATTCGGAATGTTATAAAAACGTTATGTGTTGCGTTTGTTTAACATTTTCGAAAAATGTTAAAATATAAAGCACTATAAAACATTTGTACAACATTGTAACATTTTGACATGACTTTTTCAAAATGTCAATAAAATGATATTATAAAATGTTTTTCTTTAACATCTCCAAAATCAATTCGGAATGTTATAAAAACGTTATGCGTTGCGTTTGTTTAACATTTTTGAAAAATGTTATATAAAAAGCATTACAAAACATTTGTACAACATTGTAACATTTTGACATGACTTTTTAAAATGTCAATAAAATGATATTATAAAATGTTTTTCTTTAACATCTCCAAGATCAATTCGGAATGTTATGAAAACGTTATGTGTTGCGTTTGTTTAACATTTTTGAAAAATGTTAAATATAAAGCATTATAGAACATTTGTACAACATTGTAACATTTTGACATAACTTTTTAAAATGTCAATAAAATGATATTATAAAATGTTTTTCTTTTACATCCCCAAGATCAATTCGGAATGTTATGAAAACGTTATGTGTTGCGTTTGTTTAACATTTTCGAAAAATGTTAAATATAAAGCATTATAAAACATTTGTACAACATTGTAACTTTTTGACATGACTTTTTTAAAATGTCAGTAAAATGATATTATAAAATGTTTTCCTTTAACATTTCTAAGATCAATTCTGAATGTTATGAAAACGTTATGTGTTGCGTTTGTTTGACATTTTCGAAAAATGTTAAATATAAAGCATTATAGAACATTTGTACAACATTGTTACCTTTGGCATGACGTTTTTAAAATGTCAATAAAATGATATTGTAAAATGTTTTTTCTTTAACATCCCCAAGATCAATTTGGAATGTTTTAAAAACGTTATGTGTTGCGTTTGTTTAACATTTTCGAAAAATATTAGATATAAAGCATTATAAAAACATTTGTACAACATTGTAACATTTTGACATAACTTTTTTAAAATGTCAATAAAACAATATTGTAAAATGTTTTTCTTTAACATTTCTAAGATCAATTCGGAATGTTATGAAAACGTTATGTGTTTGCTGGGCAGGCAGGCCTACATAAACGCGCAGTTAGAAAACGACAAACCATGGAGCTACTACACGAACAAACTCGAATCCATAGTGACCGCCAAAACACAAATTTAACCAACAACTAGCAAAATTATAAGGTGTTATATAAAACAAATAATGAATGTTTTTCATTCGTGCGATAGTTCGCCTCGTTGAATAGAACGTTCAATCTTTCAGCTCATGAAATTATTCATGCTATCGCACTCATAAACATTCATTATTTGTATACTAACCAACGGTCGAGCACCACAATCTTGATGATAGTGCCGAATCACGCATGGCATGTGACCACCAATCTTCCAATCAGATGTAGAGAAATTAATGACAGGGGCGGATCCAGGATTTCTGAAAAGGGGGGGGGGGCGAACTTGTTCGACCTCTGATTGATGGCACTATACCATCTAAGCGGAGCGCCACCATCAGTTGGCGCGGAGCGTACAAGAAAATTTTTGACAAAATAGACCTCCCAGATCGCCGGAAATAGCACTTCCTATGTCTTATTTTTGTATTTTCTGCTTCATATAATTTCATGTCTCAACTCTCAACACATTAGTTTTCCCACAAGTCATTAAGAGAAGACAGTTATCATAGGTACAATGCATCCTGTTCAAGGCGTCTAATCAGATCTTTAGTAGTTCATGTTCTAATTTGGTGAATATTGACGGACTTCCTTCAGAAATTTGTGACCCATATCTTAGTTCGACTTGATGCCAGGACCCAGGTACCTTGCATTGACATGTGTGTGTAAATGCACGTATTATCACGTGCATGTTCCCCTCTGCCTATTTTCTTGTTCTGCGTGGACTCAGTGAGAAAGTGAAAATGACCCAAAATGCACGAGACTTGGCAGCCCTATCATTGTCTTGGGGGTACGTCCAGACAGTGTAATCATGGTATTATTGTGGGCCTTACATAGTATTAAAACTGCACTGTAGGCCAATCGTGTCCTCCCCCGTTTTCCCGCTTCCGCCGCCTATGCGTAGCATACCCCAAAATTTGGGTAACAACACATCCCAGATAGCCATAAAAGATACTTCTAATTGGCCTTGTAACTCGCATGATTTTTCCATCTTAATTCTCTCGCAGTGGCGTAGCTAGGATTTTCTGTGTTTGGGGCTCTGGGAGCTGAAGACTTCTGTGGGGGCTCCCGTTTACTATCAGAGCCGTATATTAGGATGGCTCTGTTTACTATCTAAGCGGAGCGCGGAGCGTACCAAGAAATTTTGAGATTTTAATACATGCCAGATCGCCGGAAATGGCACTTGCCAAGCTTGATAGCAGCCATCAAGAAGTGCAATTTTTGTGAACAAGATGTAAAGTTTGATTTTATTTTATTACACATTTCTGTGAGGACGGATTAGCTTAGCTGGTGGAACTTTTTTTGTCCAAGTTTGAATCCCGTTTTACTTAGTGGCGTACCCAGGATTTCTCTCACAGGGGGCATGCAGTATGTTGTGTGATCGCCGGCCTGGGGGAGGGGTATAAAGGGAGGGGGTGAAAATTTTTGAAAAATTAGGTGTCTTTACATGCAATCTGGTGCCAAAAATGCTACTTTTTGAAGTAAAATTTGTGTTAAAAAATTTACGCATTTTTAGGAACTAAAAAAATAAATCGGCATCAGTGAGGGGGGGGGGGCATGGCCCAATGGCCTCCCCCTGTGTACGCCACTGCGTTTACTATCTTAGCGGAGCGCCACCATAGGTTGGCGCGGAGCGTTCCAAGAAAACTTGAGGTTTTAATACATCCCAGATGCCCGGAAATGGCACTTGCCAGGCTTGATAACAGCCCATCTCAACTGATGCGCACTGTCTCGTAAGGTGTTTTTCGATTGGCTGATGGTAATGTATCGGTATTGTATCTTATTGATTGTTTCCAATCATGTGTAGTAAGATAGCATGCGTGTGAACTGTCCCAAGCGACGTTCAAACTGATCTGCTGTGCGCTATGACTCCCGTGCTTCGAGGTTGCTAATTGCAGCTTCATTCTCTATCACTCCACTCTCTGTCCTTCTCTCTATCTCTTCTCCTTTCCGTTTTTTTCTCTCTTTTTTCCCTTTCCTTTTTTTTTTTTTTTTTTTTTTTTTTGCATTTTCAAAAAGGGGGGGCAGGGCCGGGTCGCCCCCCTAGATCCCCCCTGAATAAGGTGTTATATAATACACCATATACTATGTATCCGTCTATAATATAGAGGGCTTCAGTCACGTGACTTTAACCAACTAGACTCAATTTTGAAGGGCAAGATCGCGCGTCTTTTTTGTTTTGAAGGGCAAGAACGCGCGTCTTTTTGGTTTTGACGGGCACGCGTCCATTGTGTCACAGTAGTATCTATGGTTATGCCGTGCGCGTGAGCTGTAAATTCGCTTACTACGTGTGTGTTTTGCCCTTCAGTGCCTGGGAATCCATTGTGCGTGACGTCACATGAAATCCCTCTATAGACCCTTTTCCAAATAGCAACTACAAAGGATTATGGGATAGACTTTAAGTACGCATTTTTCCCCACAGTAAAATGCCATTGACGAAAACGCTTTTTCCAAAGTTCCCCTGACTCTCTGGCGAAGAGCCAGGGGGCGAAAACCAAACAATACTCCCGAAGGAGTTCTGCTCCCCGAAGGAGTAACAACGTCCCCAAGAGACAAACTTTGACTTAACTGACACCACCCGACAGTGGTCCCGTTCTAGACTGGTTGAACAGAACAGGTTCCACCTGGGAGCTCCGCCGTCGTGATCACGGATACTCCTGCGCCAGGTAAGTTGACGAAAACGACACACACCAAAACTCGATCCCACAATCCTTTGTAATTGCTATTTGGAAAATAGAAATTTCCCGTAAGCTGCGTGACTGAGTCACGCAAATCGAGGTAGCATTTTCAAAAATTCATAACTTCGTCATGCAACATCCGCCAGCCTTTATTTAACCACCAAAATAGGAACGTAACTTCATTCTTTATCTGCCTTCGCTACGTCCGCCATTTTGTCCCAAGTGGGTAACTCGAGTTGCTTTGAAAATTCCCAGCGCACCGCATGAGTTCACAAGTTGTGAGGGCAATAACACGCTTTTCACGCGTAAAGCCCAGGTCCCATATACGCGATTCAACTTGCGATTCAACTTTCAACAAGTTGCGCGATTTTTCAATCAACTTTCGACGCAACTGTTGGCTGGTCCCACACGCGCAACTCTCATGCAACTTTTTATTGTTGCCTAAGTACCATACTAGGTAATTAATGTAAGTGTAGACGCAGATCGCGGGGATGGGAGATATATTACAGAAATAAATCGTCTTTTGGGGACTATTATTGGTAAATAAACGGCCGAGACTCCAAATTTGGCAAAATAACGGACGAGGAGACGCCAAGTCCGTTATTTTGCCAAATTTGGAGTCAAGACGGTTTATGAGACAATAACATTCCGACAAATGTGGTTCATTCCTATTCTTCCATCGAAAATGTGTGAAAAATCTTATTCTTATCAATATTTACGTTTACTGACCGTGTGTAGTGGAGAAACAGGTCAGTGCTCAACCAATCAGATGCAAGATATTCAATAAAGGAAGGCTAGGGGTGGTAGAATCACCTACATTTGATCAAGAGGAGATGGCAGATGTAATATAGTACCCCAATGATAGACCTACAGACACACTGCAAAATTACTGCGTGTCCGTCATTTGTTCAATCAGCTTTTTCCCTTGTTAAAACACACACTAAATTTAGCTGCGCAAAGACCTATTAATAGGATTCTACCGATACTGGTCTGTCCAGTGAGTTGCTATTTGACAGCTTATCTTTTTCGTGTGTAAGTTTATTACTTTTGAGACCTCAAAGAAAAGAATTTGTATTGATGCATGTTATGCGCCCCTGGAAATGTTACTTCCGCCATTCTTTATAGAAGACATAATCAGGGCCGTAGCCTGGGCAAAATCCAAGGGGAAATGGGGGGGGGGGGAATTAACAACACTAATCAAAATTAGGACAGTGAAATTTTTAGCATAATTTTTGGTATCTTTTTTTTTCTTTTTGTAAATGGGCTAACATTTATTTAGGACTTGGTATTCTCTAAGGGAGCTGACCCCGCAAACTACGGCCCCAGAAATCTACGCCAAAAGAATATACTAAGATAACTAAAGGAATACTTCGAATTAAATTCATCTTATTCCTGTCTGTGTTACCCTGTCTAGGTATGGCGCAATTTAGTTTCAAACAATTGATTTACTGATTTTTATGATTTTTAGAGGGGAGAAGAAGGCATTGGCTCATGATTTGATACAGTATTTACCTACAAGAAACATACCTAAATGTGCGCCAAAAGACGAACCCATCAGAAGCCCTTGCAACATAAGGCAAACTGAACATGTGCTATGCTTTTAAGAGGACCAACACTTTAAAATAAATGGGCAGCGAGAGTGTAAACAACACTTAAGTAAACTTGTTGATGTTAAATGAAAAAGTTTATAAACATGTTAATTCTTTGTGTGCAACTTGAAAATGGAGGGGTCTCTCCATCCTACGGGATTTCTGCACAAGGTCATAGCCAGGCAATAGACCTGTTACAAATTACTGCGCAATCTACCATTTTGAATTTAGCGAATAAGCTTCAACGTTCTGCATCTCAGCTCAGGCATATCCTGTGCAGTCTGGAGTTCGACCATTCGGATTCATTTCCAAGATTTGTTTTATATATTATTAAAAGGTACGATTTGTAGCACACTTTAGCTTAATCCGAAGCTCTCTTTTCAACAGCAGGAATAAAGATAAAATAATAGAACAGCAAAGCAAATAATTGAAAATCGATGAGTGTGTCAAGTTAAGTAACTGCATCATAAAATGACCATAAACACATAAGGAAGGTCAAATTAATCATAATACATGAACGATTGCACACGAAAATGATAAAATACGTTTTTCATATAACCTAGGTTCTCAAGCAGCTGCCCGCAGACCATTTGCGGCCTGTGACACTCTCTAAAATAGCCCCTAAAACTTATTAAGAAGCCCAAATGTTAAATGAGAATTGAGCTTTGTTATTCAATTTTTGTTGCTAATACTGTTACAAAGAAAAATCTCGAAAAATGGCCATCGGCCCAAAACACTCGAGAACCCCTGTTATTTAGCGCTACTTGGCAAGTGATGATGTAGTAACTTCTTCCATTTGTATGGGAATGGATTACTTTCAAATTAAAAGAATAGGTACGGTACATTGAGTGGAGGCACTAACATTTTCAAAGTTGGGGGGTAAACGATGGACAGAAGACATAAGATAGAGGGAACGACCCAACAGTGACGAAGGCCGGCAGAAGTACGAAAGGTTGCCCCATAAGCGTAGGGTTCATGGGCCTAACCTAGTAATCCAGGGTCTGATACATTGAATGCGAGGCTGTTTCCAAGACAAATAACTATAGATCTACATATTTCATACTCATGATGGATATGGTACCAGACTCAGTTTGGCAGGGGAGTAAGACGGACAAACGGGGAAGGAGGATTCCCCCATACTCTGTAGTACCGCCACTTCTTCCTCACACTTCAGTTTATTTTTTACAAGTTTTGATGGAGTCTTTAGTGGCAATCAGTTAAATACATTAAAAATTAAACAAGTTCTATTAAAATAGAAAAAAGAATCACGAAATATGAACAGACTTAACATTTCGGAGTTGTAAGTTACATTCATGTGTTTAAAACACTCTGTACAAGTACAATGAAGACGTAAGTATACGGGTACGATATGCGTACGACTCTACGAGTACAGAGAAATGTACTTGAGTACGAATACCTTCTCATTCAACCAGGCGTAGGCTTATCACAGGTCTGGTATATGGCACTGGTTTTTTAACTTATACCAATTCTTCCTGATTTGGGTTAAAATTTAAAAATTCAACTGTCATCTCAAAAGTTTTGTTTTTGGAAAGTAGAAACACTAAATTTTAAGAAACCTAGAAGTTCATAGCTTAAATCACTTCTGTTTTTCTGTCATAAATACTGGTTTGCTACTAAATACCCATTCATTATGCAAAAACCTGTATTAATTGAGGCTTGCCTGCTTTAGTAAAAGCTAATCAGAAACATCTTTTAATTCATTGATGTAATGGTTAACAGGTTGGCAAATAATGCAAGTGATCTTTTTTACTGATAATAGTGACAAGAAACATTTTACAGCAAAAATAAGCTTAAATTGTCTTGATTTTAGAAATTCTGCATCAAGAAGTTTTCATTAAAACTACAGGAATCAGTTTATGTTGATTATTTTCTCACTGTGTAATTATGTAGGGGTCCTCCATATAACAGAACACAAAAAGTTGGAACAGCTGTTAAAGTCTAGAATTTTTCACCTAGCACTAATTTTGTTTCGGACGTAACAAGATGTCAACAATTTGACTAAGTTCAAAAGTTCTGCCATATTTAATGTCTATAAGGTGAATTAACATTCCTGTTGAAAGAAAATCAACACAGTTTTACAGTTATACTAAGAAATTAAGCACAAAGTTACAAAATTTCAAATAAATGTAATATTAAGAATGTTCCATACTGCTGTAACATTAGTTGTAGTTCCCGAAGACTTACACACATCAGTTTATATTGTGCAAACTGTGTCTTTATTGGAAGATTTTATTAGGAAAAATCTTGCCCAGTTCTTCTAAAATCCTGAACAAACTATAGCTTGATGATTCAGTTTTAACAGCTTAAAGAGCCCAACATAATGGTGTCTAATCATACTTGTTTCGGACGTAACACTTTGTCAACAATTTCTGTTTTAAAATGCCTTGATTGTCATTAGAGCAAAATAATATCCTTAAGAAAGTCCACCAATTTGCAAAATTGTACAGATTGTTCCAGAGTCAATGTGGTACAAGGTCCAGGTAAAGACTGTCAAAACTTTAAATTCTTTATTCTAATTCTTTATGCTCAATTAGCTGCCCCCCCTCCCCCTCTAAAAAATCCCTGCAGCCTTTTCATTTTTGAATAGCAAACTTGTACTGGTTATAGAAATTATATGAATCTGTCAAGACATAAACTTTACCACCACTCAAAATGCCTTTTTGCACTTACTGTATTGAAGTGGGGCCATAGTTGTACTCTAGGGGCAGAGAGCATACAATACATGAGGATCATGCCCAATTATAAAATATGTTTTGCAATGCAGTAAGACCAGAGCCTGACTTTTCAGTGCTGTATAAAGTGACTAAGCCTACAGGTAACATGTTTTAATTAGACCAGCTCCCATGGAATCATACAGAGTAGCAAAATGGTACATATTTGATCACTAAATACAAACAACTCTCTGACAACTGTTTTGTGCACAAAGTAATTGTTGAACATCATGAAACTAATTGACACATGTTCCAGAGTGCCATACAGTTCAGTATTTTTGAAGTTACTCTATATATCAACTCAACGTAGTTTGGTGAATGTAAGATTTCAACTTGAGTTCATGTACTATTCCAGAGAAGTTCATGTACACTAGCTAATATTAATTTTGCATTCTTTTTTATTTTTATTTTGTAGGTTGTTTTCTTTATTATTTGTTTTGAGTATAATTCAAGAACCAATTTCATTTAAGTGATCTTACTTTATCAAAGGTTCTGCTTTAAACCTGCTATTTCAATTTTCATTACAACTCTACTTCTAAGCATGCAGCATGTGGTACTGGCTGTAGCAACTTGTGCAGAGTGAAAATCATTCTTAGAAAAAAATAATGAGTAGTATATTAAAATGAAATTTCGAGAAATATTTTAAAGATGGCCCCAAAGGCTTCAGCTTAAGTAGAGGCTGAAGAGTATATAAGGGTACTGTACAGTCACAATAACGAGCAAAATATGAACTGTATCATTTAGGCAAAGGTCACAAATTGGCCTTGCTGCTACCTAACTGGCCTGTGTGGTCACCATTCATTAAAAATTCAATTTTTTCTTGCAGAGTTTGGTATATTTACCATATAATTTAGTAAACACGAAATCTTAGAAGTAAATTTATAGTAAACTGCTCGTAACTTCTAATCTGCAATGTGATGAAATGGCAATGAGCAAGCTACGACCATAAAACTCGGGTAGACTTATCCCAGCCATTTCAGCTGTCTGTAATGTGGTTTCCTAACAGTAGTCTGGGGAAAGATGTCAATATATACTGTACCTCTATTCAATGTATGAAGGTGTAGGCTACAGTAGGAATTCCTGTCAAAGTTTCAGTAACTGTAACAGACTGGACCCTATCCATGATCATACCATCCATCCCACAGTTTTATGTACTTCATGGGCAATCTGCAGATGTTCCATGCATGTCCAGTACATGACAAAAATAATATCTTTAATTCTGTTTAGTGGACCTTTTCAACAAACAACCAATCATCCACTGAACAGTAACTTTTTGAGGGGTTTGCTCTTTCAGGTTCAGGTGAATAGGGTTCAATTGGCAATTCAGTATCCAGTTTTATCATGTGCATAGTGCACTGCTGTACATGTATGAAGGAAAATCTTCACCAGATTGTGTAGTGTTCATGGTATACAGTAACACACAGTAACATAGCCTACATATATATATAGTACCACAGCCCACTACTCATTGTGAGCAATATCATCTCATTACTGAATGAAAAACTGGCACAAAGAGAATCAATTCTGAACCAAGACTTATACAACTGCAACACTACAATAGCTCATTGCCATCTTCATTGCAGAGGTAATGGGTGAGGTGGCATGTATAATGGTCATGGATCCTTCCCCTATGAAATTCTCTTCCACCTCACCCACATGCATATGAAGTAATTTGGTCCAGTAAACTGACTTTACTTGATTTTGAACCCATAAATTTGCCTATGATCTCATATGTATTTCATTATCCATCCCCCCCCCCCCCACCCTCCCAGCACACAAATATACACTTACATTCTGCTGTTTTAATGTCTAGGCATCAAAATCATGGAAGGGTTACATTTTCACCAAGGATCGGCATTCATGGACATGAGCATTTCATCATGGTCATCACCAACTTCACTGGTCATCATAAACCTTATTGTTAGTTAGTTAGATGGAGTTTTACGGCCCAGTTTCCAACCTATTGGTTCAAGTCGAGCCGGCCACGGCCTTTTTTCCAGTTGTGGCTCACTGGCTTGTTTTCCCTACTCCATTGCTTATGCGGAGCATCACGCACAACGGCAGTAAGTTCCATTTTTAGAGTCTTTGGTATGAGTCGACCTGGGAATCGAACCCAGGCCTTCCGCGTGAGAGGCGGATGCTCTACCGCTAGACCAAACACGCAAACCTTATTGTTTCACAGTTCATGCTCTATTCTAATAGAACCCTCATCATCCATATTATTCACATCTTGTGGCCTATCACCCTTACAAATTGTCACAAAGTCCACAGTTCTCATTTCAAGCCCAAATTATTCCTATATTCAATAACGTTCACTTAGATTCTAGCACACAGTGACAATTGTCAACATTTTGTGTTACGTCCGAAACAAACAAAGGAGGGCACACAATATGATACTAAGTTTTTGGTACATGTAAGACATGTAGAGTTTAACAACTGCAAAGAATCTGATTCAAGTTTGTGGAGAGAACAAAAAGTGACTTTGTTAAGGTCTCAAAAGACACATCTGTCCTATTTTTGAAAAGTTTACACCAAATCATTGGAATTAGAGCAATCATTCCCATTTTTGACCAAACAGGTGCATCTCATGTTTGGAAACCATTTCTTACCAGGGTGGTTACAATGTATTCACATAATATACCTGCTAATATTATCAGATAACAAAGCAATGACCAATTCCTTTTAATAATAGGAAACAGCAAACATAAAATGTTGGAATTTCCGTCAACACCCGGAGCTGTTACGTCCGAAACAAGTTTCCACCCATATTGTACAAAAGATCACAAAATGGAGTGAATGATTAGCTGTAGAGCATGACTTTCCAAAGATAGAAATGGATAAGAACTCTTTCACCCTACTAGAGTATCTTCACTAAAAATTCTGGGAACATTCATTCAAATATTTGTTTCGGACGTAACAATGGTTTCGGACGTAACATGTGTTGACGGAATTCTTCTTTTGTTAACGGTGAGATGGGGAAACAATTTGGGTAAGTTGACTTAGTATGAAAATAAGGTTTGTAGTTATGTCAATTTAAAAAATGTTAATAAACATCAAATTTATTTTGTTGCACTGGTCATATCAACCAAATAAGAATGTTTCGGACGTAACAAAGGTGTTGACGGAAAATTTAGATTTTTTTTCAATTTTTCATAATTTTTTAAGTACTGGATTTAAATCATCCAAATGCACTTATTATACATACTGACAGTCACTGCTGTTCTACTATAGTCAATGACTTCCAATACTTTGTTTTGTGTAAGCTGTGCAAGCTTCAGATCTATAGCTACAAATGTTGACGGAAAATGTTACGTCCGAAACGGTGACTTTACTTCAACACCTTCACTCAGCCATGAATGCTCATAAAGTTTGATACTTGTCAGCATGTGGACACTGTGCCAACTAATGTTGGTACCAAAAACCAGGAGGAAGTAGCATTTGTAGTGTTCAGTACGGGCAATTAAAAATTGACCTTGGAATTTCGGCCATATTTTCCGTCAACAATTTGCTAGTATATCACATCAGGTATATACTTAGACGCACAATACTGGTCAGGTTAAGCTATGGGAGCTTAAGCAAGTTTGATAGTATAAATTCAGACTGCAAAACATAAGAGAACATCTTGCTGGTGGATTGTGTAATGCCTAGAACCCCCATTAAGCCAATTGGTATAAGTTAAAAAAAAACCACAGCCATATGCCTTCTCCAAGAAAACAGGGGGTGCGCTGCCGCGAAAATAGGAAACATTGGTCAAAGTTTCTACTAACAGATAGGCTTTAATTATGTTCGGAAGGATGTTATTGTAAATATTTTCGCAGCTTATCCGAACATCAACCTAAAGTAGACCTACTCAAGGGCAATTAGACCTACTCAAGGGCTACATGACTAACGTAACAGTTATGCTTGGTCTAAGACCGGAGTGATTGTAGGAGGATACTAGAAGGATGGACACAGGGGATATCCCATGGCTATATTTTTGCAAAACAGATTTAGCCTAGATGATATAGGTTTAAACACTGTGGACGCACGAAACAATGGGAAGTGTACGATCGAGTGGTACTAAGTCATATCATAGGGCCTACCTGCTAACTCCCACAGAGTCACCGTGGGTCTCATCAGGGCCCTTGGAACGGCTAAATTGAGAGCTGGATTCACTTAAAGTGTTACTTGAAGAATACAGTTTTTAGGTTTTCTTCAAAAATTATTAGGTTGTTAATTATGTGTTACCGTCAACGACCAAAAATCATACATAATGAAGGCACTGAAGAAGGATGATTCAATCCTCTGACCCTATCGGAAGCCTTTCAAAGGCCTTGCTTATGTATCAGTAACTAACACAATATATATTGACAGCAGCTTATAACTATCAAACCCCAATAGTATTCGCTTCCACTACAGAAGTGTGAAAAATGATTTCATTTTTTCCCGTTTCACGTTTGTATCCCAAACTGACTTCACCTTCACCTAGCCCTCAACCCCTGTCTAACACCCAACCTAATGTTTACCCCAAATGGAACTGAAGCCATAGCCCTTCTCAGACCTTTTACCTGTTATGTTTTATGTAGTATCTGTTCTTCCCAGCCAGGCGAGAATGGGAGCACGCATGACAGATCCTGAATGTAGAGCTGACTGTGGTATGGGCGACGGCACGGGGAGGATCAGGGGGACATGTCCCTCTCAATATTTTTAGTGGGGGCATATATCAAATGTACCCCCGATATTATGAGGTATGCAGAAAAACAAATGTTGCTACACACATTTTCGATATGAATAATTGTGATATTAACCTATTAATGGCAGCTGGGGAGAACTTAAGATCAGAAATACCGGTATGTGACCTGTGTCCTCAGAATGCACCAAATTATTTAGCTTCCAGGAGCTTTGCCCCTGGACTCCAACACACCTAGTATGAAGGCCCTCTGTAACCCTGGCCGGAGGCGCAAAGTGTTCACTCAAGCAGGTGTCCTCCCAATAACTTTAAAAGATCGCCGCCCCTGTGTAAAGTTAGAGGTCTGAGGTTCAAGAGGTTGGTCGGTTAGGTTTGAGGTCTTTTCGGGGACGTAGCGCCCTTGGGGAGCAGAACTCATTCGAGAGTAACGTTTGGTTTCGCCCCTTTGCTCTCACTCTCAGCCTGAGAGTCGCCGGGACTTTGGAAAAAGTATTAGGCCTATTTGCTAAAGACTAGTACAAGTAGCCTAGGCCCCTAGAAGTTAGAACTAGTAATTAACCAGTAGGCCCCGTCTATGACACAAATATAATGTTAGGCCTAGGTGATAGGTCACAATAAGTTAGGTCTAATTTACTTTTCTTAGTGTCACAATGATAGCCTAAACATTAACTTTACAAAGCGACGTGTTAACATGCAAATGACTTTGTGATAAATCCCTAACTTAGATTTCAAGTACCGATCCAATCGTCAGGTTCACAACCACAGCCGGTTATAACGTTATTTATTGCACAGCCTACATACAATTAAACGTAGGCCTAATATGTAGGCCGTTCTTATTTGCATTATGTACGGCACGATGCACTAACGTTAAGTGACGTTAGAACTGCATGTGCTTACAACTAGGCCTAGGATAAAATGAACGTTTATAATTTAAGTTGTAGGTTCTTATATCTATCAAAGTCACTCGATATTTTTTGATCTTTTGATTATTTTTGATCTTTGTGTATTTCTTCATCTGGTTTAGTTTGAAAGCTTCATTTCTTTTTTAGTTGTCAGTTTTTGTTGTCTGTTGCTTTGTTTTGGTGACTTTTCCTCTGTGTTTCTTTTTCCGTCGTCTCTTGTCAGGTATTTGTTGTTGTTGTTACTATCCTAACACATTGTCTGTGTCAGTGTTTGTGTGAGCCTAACCTTACCTGTTCATTTGTGTTTTGTCGTAGGCCATTGTGTAAAGCCTAACAGTTATATTTAGGCTTTTATTCTGCAAGTCTAAGGTTAGGGGTCTTAGTTAGCTTCTAAGTTAATATTCTAACGTTAACTTTAGGCCTATAGCCCAACGTTAGGCTAGCTACAGTATCACCTAGTTAACTTACTAGAGGGTCTAGGCTAGTTTTATTAGGCTTAGGTCTAGCCAATACTTGAGGCTTTACCTTATATAGGGGTTAGCTACTGTAGCTCTTACTTTCCTTCATAGCTAACTTTTTAGATTTATTGTATTGTTGCCTGTTCCCGTACTGTACCTTTTGTTGATTACCTATGGCTGAAGACCAACTTATTTGTTGTGATGATTGTGGTATGTGGGCTGAGTTTGTTAATTTGGGCCTAAATTGCACATTTGAAGAAGCATCTAGAGATACCTTTGTCTTTGTTTGTCAGAAGTGTAACCGCCTAAAAGAACTTGAAGGACTTTTGGCTGCTGCTGACAGCTCAAACGGGTGGGTTTCAGTACAGAAAGGTGGAAAGCCTGTTGAAATTGTTGAGGGGTGTCCAGCTGTTGAGACGTCAAATTCTTTTTCGGGATTATCAGTGGAGGATATTGTTCAGGAGGTTGTAGAGGAATCAAAGGAGAAGGACTTTGGTATTTCTGGTGGTCTGTGGGAGGGTGAAAAGGCTAAGGGTAAGGTGGGGACTCCATTACTCGGTACACTGATAGGGAATTTTGTAAGAGGGACCGAAGGAACAGGGTAAGGATTTGTCTCCCGGGTGCTCGAATTGAGGACATCTCGGCCAGAGTTGGCAAAATTGTTGGGGACGAGGAAGTTGTAGCTGTGCAAGTGGGCACTAATAATCTCAGTCGGGACAATCAGATTTCACTTAGGTCAAAGTATAAGGAACTGATTTGTAGGCTAAAGTCGACACGTTCAAAAGGGGTTGTTTGTGGTATTCTCCCTAGGTTTGATAGGAAGGTCTCTTGGGGCAAAATTTTGGGATTTAATAAGTGGTCGAAAAACGAGTGTGCTCTTGAGGGTTTTCTCTTTGTTGATACCTGGGCTGGTTTTGTAAATAGGAGGGATCTTTTTGCTAAAGATGGGTTGCACTTGTCGAGCATAGGGGCTAATGAGCTGGGTAGGCTGGTTTCTAGGGCTGTTGATTCGCAGGTGTCAAACTAGAGTCAGGGGTGAGGTCAGCCAAGAATGGGGGGGGGGGGGTTTCTGAGTTTTATTGTGCTCAGAGTGATTGTGTTAGTAACAAGGGGAAACATGTAAATAGGGCAGTTTGTGGAATGAAGGTCATGTTTGCCAATGTTCGCAGCCTTTTCAATAAGTTCAGTGAGTTCCTTGCTCATATTTCCATAGACAATCCAGACTTAGTTGGGGTTACTGAAACTTGGCTCCATAGTGATATCAGCAACTCTGAAATTCAGGTTCCTGGGTACAAAATTTTCAGGCAGGATAGGGCTGATACTGTCTGTGGTAGGGGTGGAGGGGTTTTACTGTATGTTAAGGATAGCATAAATTGTGTTGATGTCACCAACAAGTTTTCTTCAGGATTTTCTAACTGCTTGTGGTGTGAAATTAGTTTTGGCAATGAGTCTTGCACTCCTTTAGTTGTTGGTATTATTTATCGTTCACCAAATTCTTGTGCTGATAATAATCAGAGTTTGTTCGAAAGTTTTAGGATAGTTTCTTCGAAAAGGGCAGTTGTGTTTGGGGATTTCAACTTTCCTGATATTGATTGGCATTCATGTACTAGTGGGTCACATGGGAGGGATTTTCTCGAGGCAGTGTCTGATGGTATACCCAGCATGTTCTGTTTCCCACTCGTGAGGACAATTGTCTGGATTTGGTACTAAGTACTGATGAAAACATGGTTAGAAATGTAGCTAGTGGTGGTAAGATAGGATCTAGTGACCATGACCTCATAAGTTTTGAGTTACTTTGTTTCAGCAAACTTCAAGGTAGTGACAAAACTGTTTTAGATTTCAGCAAGGCTAACTTTACTCAGGCTAAAGAGCTTCTTACCATAGATTGGGTTGCACGTTTGTCTCACTTAGGTCCTGCTGAAGCATGGAGTGTGTTTCGTAATATAGTTACTGACACTACAAAGTTGTGTATCCCACTCAAGAAAGCAGTGGTTAAAAATAGGCCAATCTGGATGTCTAGAGAGGTACTTAGAGCAGCCAGGAAGAAACGTAAGTGCTGGCGTCGATATAGGGTCAGTAAGAATTCTGATGACTTTGCAGTCTACAAGAAGCAGGAACTCTTAGTTAAAAATTTAGTTATTGACACTAAACCCAGTAAACACGTTAATATTGTAACAATATAAGGAAAACATTTGCACTAATGTTGCAGAAACGTTAAACCATAATGTTAAAATCACATTAAATGTTGAGTCGCTAGAAAAGCGGGGAAATATTTTCCTGATGGTCCCCTACAACAACATAACGGAATTAGTACGACATTTGTACAATGTAAAAAAAAAACATTTTACAACTGTTTGAAGAATGTTCAGGTAATGCTATATTAATATTGTTTCAAACATTTTTGAAACTCCTAGAAGTCACTATGAGAAAAATGTTGACGTTAACAGTGTTACAACATGAATCAATTATGTTTTTAAAACATTTTGCACTAATGTTGCGGAAACGTGAAACCATAATGTTAAAATTATATTAAATGTTGATAATCGCTAGAAAAGCGGGGAAATGTTTTTCCTGATGGTCCCCTACCAACAACATAATGGAAATTAGTACGACATTTGTACAATGTAAAAAAAAAAAACATTTTACAACTGTTGGAAGAATGTTCAGGTAATGCTATATTAAATATTGTTTCAAAACATTTTTGAAACTCCTAGAAGTCAATATGGAGGAAAAAATGTTGACGTTAACATTGTTACAACATGAATCAATTATGTTTTTAAAACATTTTGCACTAATGTTGCCGGAAACGTGAAACCATAATGTTAAAATTATATTAAATGTTGAGTCGCTAAGAAAAGCGGGGAAATGTTTTCCCTGATGGTCCCCTACAACAACATAACGAATTAGTACGACATTTGTACAATGTAAAAAAAAAACATTTTACAACTGTTTGAAGAAATGTTCAGGTAATGCTATATTAATATTGTTTTAAAACATTTTTGAAACTCTAGGAGTCAATATGAGAAAAATGTTGACGTTAACATTGTTACAACATGAAATCAATTATGTTTTTAAAATATTAAATGTTGAGTCGCTTGGAAAGCGGGAAAACGTTTTCCTGATAGTTCCCCGTAACAACATAAAGGTATTAGTATGGACATTGTACGATATTAGAGAAAACATTTATAAACTGTTTGAAAGATGTTCAAGTAATGCAATATCAACATTTTTTTGTTAAAAAAATTTTAGAAACATTAAAATTAATAACAGCAAAATGTTGATGATAATATTGTTTAAACCTGATCAAATATGTTGTTTTTAAAATATTAAAATGTTGAGTCGCTAGCGAAAGCGGGGAAAATGTTTTTCTGATGGTCCTCTACAATAAACATTAGGACATTAGTATGACATTTGTACAATATAAGAGAAAAGATTTTATAATCTGTTTGAATAATGTTCAGGTAATGCTAAATAAATATTATTTAAAATTACTTTTAGGACTTTAGAAACTATATCAGAAAAATGTTGACACTTAACATTGTTGTCTAACATGAATCAATTATGTTTTTAAGATATTAATGTTGAGTCACTAGGAAAGCAGGAAAAATGTTTCACTAATAGTATTATACTGCATCATTATTATACTAGTTTTACAATGTTCACACAGAAATATTGTACAACTGTTTAAAAAGTGCTGGAAAACACCACCATTAATGTTGCTTAAACCTTTTCAAAATGTCGGTACATAGTACTGAAAACATTGCTGTAGACTGGAGCAAAAAGTGTTTGTTGTGATATAAAGCATGACAATTTTGGAATGCGATATAGAAGTATAGCACACATTTTACAAGTCTAAGCAGGATATTGTACACACTACACTGGTTTTAACTAAACCACATTAATTATGTGACTGAAGCATTGGTGCCCCTATTACAATAATATTTTACAGTATATGCAGGCTACAGTAACTGGTGTTAAGAACGTTCTGTGGGGGGGGGGGGGGGTGCGGGGGGGGTGGGGTGGGGGGGGGGGGGGGTGGGGGCGGGGGTTGGGTGGGCTGCGTGGGGGGGGGGGGGGGGGGGGGGGGGCCGGTGGGGGGGGGGGCGGGGGGTGGGTGGGGGGGGGCGTGGGGGGGGGTGTGGGGGGGCGGGGGGGGGGGGGGGTGGGGGGGGGGGGGGGTGGGGGGGGGGGGGGGTGGGGGGGGGGGGGGGTGGGGGGGGGGGGCGGGTGGGGGGGGGGGGGGGTGGGGGGGGGGGGGGGTGGGGGGGGGGGGGGGTGGGGGGGGGGGGGGGTGGGGGGGGGGGGGGGTGGGGGGGGGGGGGGGTGGGGGGGGGGGGGGGTGGGGGGGGGGGGGGGTGGGGGGGGGGGGGGGTGGGGGGGGGGGGGGGTGGGGGGGGGGGGGGGTGGGGGGGGGGGGGGGTGGGGGGGGGGGGGGGTGGGGGGGGGGGGGGGTGGGGGGGGGGGGGGGTGGGGGGGGGGGGGGGTGGGGGGGGGGGGGGGTGGTACCCGGTCCTTGCCCTGCATCCCAAAAAAATTTCCAGTGTTAGCCGGTTGCCACGACCGTTTTTCCCACAGCTTCAAAATTCACCTATGTTTACCATACTTTCCATGAACGTTCTTTGTCTTTGCATCTATGTTTCCCTGACCAGTTTTCTTGGAATAGAGGTGGAGCAAGAAGGTGAAATTTTGAGGTAAAACTGACCTTAACACTAATCAGTTACAAGATTTTAGAGTGCCCGTGCAGTCACATGACTGACTTCCCTGTAAAAAGTTGTAACCAGGGTGGTATGCAAAAGGATACAGTATGTCGTATAGATGCACATTTTGCGACTTTGGAGAAAATATTTGTATATTAGAAATGGACCTTCACCTCAAACCGGTATATATTGACTTCAAAATCTGAAACCAAGAAAATGTAACAAAATTTAAGGAAATCCTGCAATTAATATCAGGAAATTGGTTATGAAAATGTGGAAGCGCTACCATGAGCCATTCTGACAATATGGCTGCCGCTCTTTGAAGAACAACGAAGCGAGTCCTGTGAGTTTTGGCCTTAGAACACACCAGTGAGCTGTGTGAATGCATATTTTTATACAATATAATGATAATAAACTGAATTGCATTGTTTTAAAATCAGAGAAATGACAATTAGTGTAGGAACGATCAACTTCTGATAAATTTTCCTCCCAAACCTTAACTGCGGGGTTTTTTGTGTAGGCAGGACAAGGACTCTAGTGCGGAGTAAAACAAGTGTACGTAGCATAGAGTCCTGTTCAAGGACTAACTTTTGGTGCTTAGAATGCACTCAAATCCAAAAGCTTCTGGGGCTTGCTCCTGGACTCCCCCAAGGGGCCCTAACGGGCCCCTGGACCCATCTGATGGGCTTCGCACTTAGGGTCCCACAATCCACCTTCCAACCAGCAGTGTCCCGTATTTTATTTTTCAAATCTGGTCACCTGGCAAAGAACGCAAAGAGAGCAGCATATGGCTGTGGTTTTTTTAATTTATACAATTGGCTAAATAATAATAATAATAATAAAATAATTAATAATAAATAATAATAATATAATAAAAATAATAATAAAAATAATAAAAATAATAATAAATAATAATAAATAATAATAATAATAATAAATAATAATAAAAATAATAATAATAAAATAATAATAATAATAATAATAAATAATAATAATAATAATAATAATAATAATAATATAATAATAATAATAATAATAATAATAATAATAATAATAATAATAAAAATAATATATAATAATAATAAAAAAATAATAATACTAATATAATAATAATAATAATAATAAAATAATAAAATAATAATAATAATACAATATAAAAACTTCCCCAACTTAGGGCGACGTTACATTGACTTGCACACAAAAATTCAAATTTTCTAACCTAACCTAACCTACCCCTAACCCCACCCTACCCAAATTTGTAGACGTACTTATTAGACCAAAATGAAAAATTTAGCTCTTGCGACAATAAAATTATTTTTCAAAATTGGTACCTATCCTTTAAGGCGACAGTTATGTGCCGCTTAATCCAGGTGTGGCCTTAATGTTGGAATTAGACGAAGTGTCGCCTTAAGTCATTACCATGCTGATAATAATAATAAAAATAATAATAAAATAATAATAATAATAATATAATAATAATAATAATAATAATAAATAATAATAAAAATAATAATAATAAAAAAATAATAATAAAAAAATAATAATAAAAAATAATAATAATAATAATAATAATAATAAAAATTTAATAAAATAATAATAATAATAATAATAATAATAATAATAATAAAAATAATAATAATAATAATAAATAATAATAATAATAATATAAAAATAATAATAATAATAATAATAATATAATAATAATAATAATAATTTAAAAATAATAAAAATAATAATAATAATAATATAATAATAATAATAATAATAATAATAATAATAAAAATAATAATAATAATAATAATAATAATAATAATAATAATAATAATAATACATTGGACTTATATAGCGCCAAATCAGGAACAAAACGTAGCTGTTTCTAGGCGCTTGACAAAAAATCAGACATTTAGTTACATTCAAAGGAACAAGTAAAAAAATGAGTCTTGGGTTACGTTTAAATGCAGAGAGATCAGTGCAGAACCCGGATTGGTCAGGTAACTGGTTCCACAAATAGGGTGCAGCATATGCAAAGCATCGATATCCTAAGATTTTAATCGTGGATTGGGAAGAGACAGGAGGGCCTTGCCAGAGGAATGAAGACCCGAGGAGGAGCATAAGGAGATAGAAGCTGAGAGATATAAAACAGGTTGTTCTAAATACTGAGCACGAAAAGTGAGAAAAAGTATTTTAAATTTGATTCTTCACTAACAGGAAGCCAGTGAATTTCCTTTTCAAAAGTGGGATGTGTGGCAGCGCCCTACTTTTTTTTTTGGGACAATACGTGCTGCCGAGTTTTGAATTTTTTGAAGTTTCTTTATGGATAAATCAGACAAACCATAAAGCAAAGAGTTGTGGGAAGTCACCCTAGAAGTAACAAATGCATGAACTAGAATTTCACAATTTTTATCATAAAGATACTTTCGCAGAAGGCTGATGTTTCTAAACTGCCAGTTGCAGATCGACAGAAAGTATCAACATGGTTTTCCATGTTCAGATTTTGACCCGAAAAATGCACCAAGTTTTTCACATTTTTTGAAGCATAAATGAGGTCATCACCACTGTAAGAGGTGGAAAACAGGGGTCTCAACTAAAAATTTTGAAGAAAGACAATGCACTCCTTTTTATCACAATAAAGCTACAGCGGATTAATTGGAACCCATTTGTTCACAGCCCGTATGCAAGCTTCCATTGCCTGAAAGGATCTTGTATGTCATTTTTGTCAAAGGAAACATATAATTGAGTGTCATCAGCATAATGGTGAAAGTGAATACCATGGTAACGTAAAACCCATCACTTAACCCTGCTAAATACATTGAGAATGGGGTTTCCTAGGCATTAAACACTCCACCAGCATAGATGTTTCTCTTATGTTTTGTGAGTCTTGAATTTTTAGAACCTATCAAATTTGCTTAAGCTCCCTAAGCTTACCGGACGGTATTGTGCGTCTAAGTATATACCTGATAATGGAATATACTACAAATTGTTGCGGAAATATGGCAGAAATTCCAAGGTCAATTTTGATTGCCTACTGAACCCTCAAATACTACTTCCGCCTGGTTCTTGGTACAACATAAGTTGGCACAGTGTCACATGCTGAACAAGTAATCAAACTTTGTGAGTCATTCATGGCTGAGTCAGGGTGTTGAAGTAAGTCCTGTTTCGGACGTAACATTTTCCGTCACATTTGTAGCTATAGAGCTGAACGCTTACACAGCTTACACAATACAAAGTATTGGAAGTCTTGACTATAGTAGAACAACAGTGAGTGTCAGTATGTATAGTAAGTGCATTTGAATGATGTAAATCAGTACTTTAAAAATTTGAAAATTGAAAAAAACTCTAAATTTTTCGTCAACACTTTTGTTACGTCCGAACATTCCTTATTTTGGTTGATTATGACCAATGCAACATAATAAATTTGATGTTATTACATTTTTAAATTGACATAACTTACAAACCTATTTTCATAGTAAGTCAACTTACCCAAATTGTTTCCCCCATCTCACCGTTAACAAAGAAGAATTCCGTCAACACATGTTACGTCCGAAACCATTGTTACGTTCCCAAACAAATATTTGAATGAATGTTCCCAGAATTTTTTAGTGATATACTTCTAGTAGGGTGAAAGGTTCTTATCATTTCTAACTTTGGGAAGTATGCTCTACAGCTAATCATTCACTCCATTTTGTGATCTTTTGTACAATATGGGGTGGAAACTTGTTTTCGGCGTAACAGCTCGGGTGTTTTGACGGAACTTCAACATATTTATGTTTGATGTTTCATATTATTAAAAGGATGGTTCATGCTTTGTTATCTGATAAATTTATAGGTATATTTGTGAAGACATTGTAACCACCCTGGTAAGGAAATGGTTTTCCAAACATGAGGTGCACCTGTTTGGTCAAAATGGGAAGATGCTCTTATTTCCAATGATTTGGTGTGACGTTAAAAATAGGACAAATGTGTCTTTTGAGACCTTAACAAAGTCACTTTTTTTGCTCTCCACAACCTTGAATCAGATTCTATTGCAGTTTGTTAAACCTCTACATGTCTTCCATGTACAAACCTTAGTAATCATATTGTTGCCCTCCTTTGTTTGTTTCGGCGTACACAAAATGTTTGGAGAAATTGTGACTGTGTGCAGAAGTCTAAGTTACCGTTATTGAATTAAAGAATATTTGGGCTTGAAATGAGACTTGGACTTTGTGACAATTTGTAAGGGTGATAGTCCACAAGATGTGAATAATATGGATGATGAGGGTTCTATTAGAATAGAGCATGAACTGTGAAACAAGAAAGTTTATGATGACCAGTGAAGTTGGTAATGAACATGATGAAATGCTTATGTCCATGAATGCCGATCCTTTGATGCCTAGATATTAAAACATCAGAATATAAGTGTATATTTGTGTGCTGGGAGGGGGGGGGGAGGGATAATGAAATACATATCATAGGCAAATTTATGGTTTCAAAATCAAGTAAAGTCCAGTTACTGGACTCAAATTACTTCATATGCAGGTTGGTAAGGGGAGGGAACAGTGGAAGAGATTTCATAGGGGACAGGATCCATGACCATTATACATGCCACCTCACCAGTACCTCTGCAATGAAGATGGCATGAGCTATTGTAGTGGCGGCGTTGTATCAGTCTATGGTTCAGAATTGATTTTCTTTAGCCAGTTTTCAATTCAGTACTGAGATGATATTGCTCACAATGAGTAGTGGGCTGTGGTACTGTATATATGTAGGCTATGTTACTGTGTGTTACTGTATACCATGAATGCTACACAATCTGGTGAAGATTTTCCTTCATACATGTACAGCAGTGCACTATATATGCACATGATAAAACTGGATACAACTCAGGGTTTCCGCCAAAGGGGGGAAAGGGGGGGATTTGTCCCCCCCCCTTTCCAGAAGAAGGTGGGTAAAATCCCCCCCTTTTCATTTCCATCAAAATTAAAAAAATTGTCCATATCTTGGTTTCTTACTTAAGAAGAGGGCACCTTTGCAGCAATGTTTGGACTTTCATAAGTAAATGGCCTTTAAAACCCTTCAAAATGCACCTTATAGGGGTCTTGAAGCAAGCTTTAGTCCCCCTGAACCCACTTGTAACTTTAGCCAGGGACAGCATCAGTTTGGACTAGGGGTTTAGGAGCAATTAATCCCCCCCTTTTTTGCATTTCTGGCGGAATCCCTGCAACTAAATTGCCACATGAACCCTATTCACCTGAACCTGAAAGAGCAAACCCCTCAAAAAGTTACTGTTCAGTAGATGATTGGTTGTTGGTTGAAAAGGTCTACTAAACAGAATTAAAAATATTATTTTTACCATGTACTGGACATGCATGGAACATCTGCAGATTGCCCATGAAGTAGCATAAAACTGTGGGATGGATGGTATGATCATGGATAGGGTCCAGTCTGTTACAGTTACTGAAATTTTGACCAGGAATTCCTATGTAGCCTACACCTTCATACATTGAACAGAGGTACAGTATATATTGAAAATCTCTCCCCCAGACTACTGGAGGAACCACATTACGACAGCGAAAATGGCTGGGATAAGTCTCCCCTAGTTTTATGGGCATAACTTGCTCATTGCCATTTCATCACAATTGCAGATTAGAAGTTTTACGAGCTTTTACTATTTACTTCCTACATTTAGTGTTACTAAATTATATGGTAAATATACCAAACTCTGCCAGAAAAATGGATGTTTAATGAATGTGACCACACCGGCCATTTAGGTCCACAAGGCCAATTTTGTGACCTTCTGCCTAAATGATAACAGTACATATTTTTGCTCGTTATTGTTGAACTGTACAGTACCCTAATAATACTCTTCACCTCTACTTAAGCTGAAGCCTTTGGGCCTCTTTAAAATAGTTCTCGAGATTTCTTTTAATATACTATGTACTCATTATTTTTTTAAGAATGATTTTCCTCTCTGCACAAGTTTTTTCTACAGCCAGTACACGTGCTGCATGCTTAGATAGTAGAGTTGTAATAAAATTGAAATAGCGGTTTAAAGCAGAACTTTGATTAAGTAAGTTACTTAAATGAAATTAGTTTCTTGATTATACTCAAAACAAATAATAAGAGAAAACAACCTACAAAATAAAATAAAAAAGAATGCAAAATTAATATTAGCTAGGTACATGAACTTCTCTGGAAATTACATGAACTCAAGTTGAAATCTCCATTCACCAAACTGTGTGATTTGAATATATAGAGTACTTCAAAATACTGAACTTATGGCACCCGGAACATGTGTGAAATTAGTTTCATGATGTTTCAACAATTACTTTGTGCACAAAACCAGTTGTCAGAGAGTTTTGTTTTGTAGTTATGATCAAATATGTACCATTTTGCTAGACTGTATGATTTCCATGGGAGCTTGTCTATTAAACATGTTACCTGTAGGCTTAGTCCTTTACACACACTGAAAAGTCAGGCTCTGGTCTTACTGCATTGCAAACATATTTTTATAATGGGCATGATCCTCATGTATGTAATACTCTCTGCCCCTAGAGTACAACTACTGTAATGGCCCACTTCAATACAGTAAGGGCAAAAAGGCATTTTAATGGTGGTGAGTTTATGTCTTGACAGATTCATATAATTTTCCTATAACCAGCACAAGTTTGCTAGTCAAAAATGAAAAGGCTGCAGGGATTTTTTAGAGGTGAGGAGGGGAGGGACAGCTAATTGAGCATAAGATTAGAATAAAGAATAAAGTTTTGACAGTCTTTACCTGAACCTTGACAACATTGACTCTGGAACAATCTGTACAATTTTGCAATTGGTGGACTTTCTTAGGATATTATTTTTGCTCTAATGACAATCAGGCATTTTTAAAAAAGAATTGTTGACAAAGTGTTACTTACGTCCGAAACAGATGATCAGACACCATTATGTTGGCTCTTTAGCTGTTAAACTGAATCAACAAGCTATAGTTTTTGTTCAGGATTTTTAGAAGAACTGGGCAAGATTTTTGGGGCTAATAATCTTTCAATAAAGACAATTTGCACATATAAAAAATGAATTGTGTACGTCTTCGGCTACAATTAATGTTACAGCAGTATGGAACATTCTTAATATTACATTAATTTGAAATTTTGATAACTTTGTGCTTAATTTCTTAGTATAACTGTGAAACTGTGATTTTCCTTTCAACAGGAATGTTACTTCACCTTACAGACATTAAATATGGCAGAACTTTTGAACTGAGTCAAATTGTTGACATCTTGTTATGTCCGAAACAAAATTAGTGCTAGGTGAAAAATTCTAGACTTTAAAAGCTGTTCCAACTTTTTGTGTTCTGTTATATGAAGGACTCCTACATAATTACACATTGAGAAAATATCAACATAAACTGATTCCTGTGGTTTTAATGAAAACTTCTTGATGCAGAATTTCTAAAAAATCAGGACAATTTAAGTTATTTTTGCTGTAAAATGTTTCTTGTCACTATTTTCAGTGAAAAAGATCCCTTGCTTATTTGGCCACCTGTTTAACCATTACATCATGACTAAAAAAGATGTGTTATGATTAGCTTTTACTAAAGCAGGCAAGCCTCATTATAACAGGTTTTTGCATAATAATGGTATTTAGATAGCAAACCAGTATTTATGACAGAAAATCGAAATGATTTAAGCTATGAACTTCTTTGGTTTCCCTTAAATTTAGTGTTTTCTAACTTTCCCAAAACAAAACTTTTGAGATGACAGTTGATTTTTAAATTTTTAACCCAAATCAGGAAGAATTGGTATAAGTTAAAAAACCAGTGCCTTAAACATTTTGTCGTAAGAAGTTAACTGTTTTAGGGTAGGGTCTTTCAGGTAAGGTACTCAATGCCTCTACTCCCTCCCTTTCCTCTCCTCCCATCACATGGCCTTCTTCCTAGTCAGTTACAGGCTCAAATAGCAACCGCAGCCACAGCGTTTGGGCCCTTACTGATGGGGGCCCCCCCGTGGTGCCCCTCAGTCGTGTCCATGGAATAACATAAACTACGCCAATTTGCTCATGTTAACTGTGCCCTTTTTCAAGCTATTTCAAGCCCCTGCGTTATGCACAAACTAATCAAGAACGCTTCTCTGGATTTCAGATTTTGTCCCAATTGATGGTCATAAGGGATCCCGTCACTCATGTTTTCATGAGATATTCTTGCTACCCAGGGTGACATAATATACAGTAATCACTAAGCATGGCTATTATGTAAAAGTCCACAGATTTGTACTGAATAGGCTGGGGTAGGCTGGTAACTACCTAGGATGACATTATAATATATCACTAAGGGGATCTGTTATATAAGCTACGATCCTGTACTTAATAGGCTGGGGCCCAGACTCTTCTTTAGAGTTGTGACTCTGACCAGGCAGTGTTCGATTTTCAAGGAATTAGCATGGTGTCCGAAGGGCTACCCTTGTAAAATTTGGTTGTCCTGCGCTAAATAAGGGGGTAGTCCCAGTGTAACCATTTGCCCAAGTTCGCAACCATGAAATTGAAGTGGCGTTCAGTTTTAGACAACCACCCTCCAACCCAACTTGAAAAAAACAAAAACAGATATCTACTTTATAAGATTGGCTTGCCTGCGTGGCATGCATTAGTGTACAATTATGGGACATAGGTTAATGTTATGATGTTCGATTGCGTGTTATAATCAACATCTCTAAATTGAAGCACTGGTGGAGTTTGTAACGGGGCACATATTTTGGCTTGATAGGCTTATGCACATTTCGATAAAGTGACTGTTTGGGAAGTTGTGGTGAACGTGCATATCACCGCACTTTGCTGCAAATCTTTTGATGCAATTTTTTAAGTTCCTTGCTTGCCATGCAATCACGATTTCTCAATGTAAACATCACATCCTTCCTAAAAGATTTGGTTGTCCCGCGACAACATTTACACCCTGTTTTTGCAAAATCTGTAGTCCTTGCAGAATTCCTGGTTGTCTCCGGACGACAGACTACCCTAAAATCGACACCTGGCCAGGATTGAGTTAGAACTTCCAAATGTCCCTTGGAGTCATTTTTCTCATCAGGAATTTTCAGTAACTGCCAAAGACATGACATGCAATCTATGTTGGGTTTGTATTTGTTTTCATTCCCAGATTTCATAAACGTATGATAAGAGACTGGCTCTTTTTTATGTCATCACTAGTTTTCCCTACAATTGATTTGCTGCTATACTTCACATAAGCAGTAATGATCGTCAGTTGTTGAAGAACCCTGTAGTGTAGGTCTGTTGGTATATTTTACTAAATTGGTACAGTAGGCAGTATGGGTGCTTTATGGCTGCTTTGTATATTGTCCAGTGTCCAGTGATGATGTCACTGTAGGGTTCGCATCTTCATTCATTGGCCTAAGGCTACTTTGTGCCTCAACTCCAGAAAGATTGGAGTTACCAAGCTATTCTGTAGAATCTAGATGGTGATCACACCCATCAGGAATGACCTACTATGTATGATTCTATGTGATATCCAGGGCTTGAAAATAGGACTGTCCCTCTGGCGCAAAAGTGCCAGAGACCGCCGCAACTGCGCTAGAAAAACGGAAAAGTGGGCGTTTGTCTGGCCGCTAAAAATGCGCCAGGTGCATGAGGCAACACTCACAAAATCACACAGAACTTCCTGCACACCATAGTGTCGCAATTACACCAAAAGAAGTATCCCGAAAACTTGCAATATGTACAATGGAAAAAGAAGAAAAGGTTCATGGCCAACCATCTATTCCAAGCAATGTTACATAGCAGTAGGCCTAGGGCATCACATAACTACATGTATTGCGCATGTTGAGGCTGTGACCTCGACCAGCTTGTAAATCCTAATCCGAGGCATGCACGATGTTGTGGTACTGGCACACATGTAGCCACTACGCGTATTGCACACCAATGCACAGAATGTCCACAACACTAGAATTTGGTTAGACTCCATGCCACATGGGTTGCTTCTTTACTGCAAGTATCACTTAATTCTGATGTGCCCATTGCATTGTAGACAGCGTCTGTAGCTCACTCGAACGGGACTCAGTGCATTCGAGATTATTCTATACAATTATTCTCTGATAATTTTATCACAGAAACATTCATACTTAAAAAAAAAAAGAGACAAAATGCGTGTACAGTTTCCCAAATTACTGTGAAAATTAAAATATCTGCATAATTATGTCCTGTCCGTAAGTCTCCAAGGCAGGACAATGTCCAAGGGTGAAAATAGCACTGTTTTAGCACTCGTTTCCAGCCAACATTTGACACAGACAAGAGTGTTACAAGCCACCACTATTTTACCGAAGTATGCCACATCATCCTGGAAGTCCAGTACCGTATCATAGATAACGGCCCCAAGAATTATTTAAGTTTATGTTGTACAATATCCCCTATCAGAAACCTTCTATGGCGCAGAAAGCTGGGAGACAGGATTATGTAAAAGCACAAGAATATCAACTAAAATATGACAAACAGAAACTTTGTGAAACGCTTGCAAAATGGAACGGCGCGTCGCGGTACGGTTAAGTGCAGTAATTTCATTAGTGTGTGGATATGCCAGTAGCTTTCTTGTGAATGAGCTGCATTGGATTTCCCAGTCGATCAATATCATGTAACACCGGCTGGGATGGGCTGGTAACATCCACTTTCGGGGGGGGTGAACATCAAGTAGTGGCTTTGTGGAGTCCCCAAATCTCAATCAAAATTTTCCTCGTACCAATTTAAGATGGATGGAAAAAATAGAAATGAACCTAATGATATTTTAGAGTGATAGTTTTTGCTAGGCATGATCATATAAAGTTCCAACTCCCCATGTGAACAAATTAGTCCAAAAATGCATGGTTCGATCAAACCAGTGAGCTACTGCCCCTGCATCACTTGGAAGGTGTGATACATACGCGTTGGATTTCAACCAAGCAGTAATCGATAACTGAAAGCGTTGACGTACTGGCGACCAGATACTCCCAAGAGGTCAACAGGAATACCAAAAACTTTGACATGCTCATGTGCAAAGACCCTCAAATACCAATCTGCAATACATTTGAAAGTTTAGGTAATGAAAACTTTTATTCGCTACGAATGTGCTTTTTCTTCAGCATTTCTTGGCACTTTTGTCTGTTGCCTACTGTGTAGTTGAGGTTCTCGGTTGTAAACATGTGCTACACATTTAGGCAACGACAAAGTGCCAAGAAATGCTGAAGAAAAGCACATCGTAGAGAAACAGTTTCAACCTAAACCTTTCAAATGTATTGCCAGATTGGTATTTGAGGGTCTTTTGCACATGCCATGTAAATGTTTTTGGTATTCCTTGACCTCTTGGAGTATCCGTCGAGAACGTCGAACGTTTTTCAGTTATCGTCCTGCTTTGTTGAAATAAGGTAGTCAAAAAAGTGTATGCAGGGAGCAGTAGCTCCACTTGGTTTTGATCAAAAAGGAACCATGCATTTTGGACTAGATTTGTTCCATTGGGGAGTTTGAAAACTTTATATGATCATTGCCTTAGCCAATAACTATCTACTCTAAAATATCATTGGTTCATTCTATTTTTCCATCCATCTTAATTGTGTACGAGGAAATTTTGATTGAGATTTGGAGACTCCACAAAGCCACTTTGATGTTCACCTGACAAATGGAATGTACCAGCCCAATCCCAGCCGGTGTTACATGTATTTCATCGACTGGACCATCCAAATGCAGCCATTCACAAGGAAGCTAACTGCAGCCATAATTGAAATTTATGCATTTTACGATTTTGCTTCAATTTTTAAGCGTTTCACAAAGTTCTGTTTTGTCATATTTAGTTGATTAGTTCTTGTGCTTTACATAAGACCTTGTCTTCCAGCTTTCTGGTCCATTAGAAGGTTTCTGATAGGGAGAATATTTACAACATAAACTTAAATAATCTTGGGGCCGTTCTATGATACGGTAACCTTGTGCTTCCAGGATGATGGGCCCTACTTTCGGTAAAATTATTGGGTTGCCTTTTAACACTCTTGTCTGGCAAATGTTGGGTCTGGAACGAGTAGCTAACAGTGCTATTTTCACTTGACATTGCCCTGCTTGTGAGACTTACGACAGGAACATTGTTATGCAGATATTTTAATTTCACATTAAATTTGTGAAACTGTACACGCATTGGTATGAAGTTTCTGTGATAAAATTATCAGAAATAATTGTATAGAATAATCTCGAATGCACTGAGTCCCGTTCGAGTGTAAGCGACAGACGCTGTCCTACTGCATGTGGGGGGGTGGGGTGTGCACTTCAGGATTAGTGCTACTTTGGCAGTACAGAAATGCACCCCTGTTGCATCGAAGTCTGTATATACAACTTCTTGATGTTTGTACATCTGTGCATTGGTCTGGGCAATACCGTAGTGTGCTACATGTGGATGCCAGGTACCACACATCGTTCATGCTCTCCGGGATTAAGGATTTACAAGCTGGTCGATTGTCACAGCTCAACTATGCGCAATACATGCTAGTATAATGTGATGCCTAGGCCTACTGCTATGTAACATGCTTGGATAGATGGTCTGGCCATGAACACTTTTATTCTTTTCATTGTACATATGGCAAGTTTTCGGATACCTTCCTTTTGGTGTATTGACACTTATTGTGTGCAGGGATTTCTGTGTGATTTTGTGATTGTTTGCCTCATGCACCTGGCGCTATTTTTAGCGCCAGACAACACACACTTTTTCGTTTTTGCTGGCGCAGTTGCGCGGTCCCTCTGGCGCTTTTGCCCAGAGTGCCAGTCTATTTTCAAGCCCTGGGATATCACATGAGAAATCATACATAGTAGTCTTCACCTGATGGTTGTGATCCCATCGAGATTCTACAGAATAGCTTGGTCACTCCAATCTTTTCTGAGTTGGGACAAGTAGCCTTAGGCCAATGAATGAAGATCGAACCCTACATGACTATCATCACTGTGACACTGGGACATATACAACAGCAGCCATAAAGCCCCATGTACTCGCCGTACTGTACCAATTAGTATCAATATACAAACAGACCTCACTCAGGGTTCCTTCAACAACGGACTATCATACTGCTTATGCTGAAGTATAGCAGCAATCAATTGTAGGGAAAACTAGTGATGGAACATAAAAACAGCAGTCTTCGTTATCATACTTTATGAAAATTCTGGGAATGGAAAACAACTACAAACGCGCAAAATATGATGTGCTGGCATGTCTGTTGGCAGTACTGAAAATTCCTGATGCGAATGACTCCAAGGACATGGAGTTCTAACTCAACTCCTTGCAGGTGGTTTATCCGCTTTTTTAAGGTTAGTCCTGTCGCGAGACCAACACAGGAATTCCTGCAGGACCTACCAGATTTTTGGCAAAAACAGTGTGTAATGTTGTCTCGTCGGTGACAACCAACTTTTTAGGAAAGTGATGTGATGTTTACATTTAGAAACTCGGTGACTTGCATGTGTGGCAAGCAGGTAACTTAAAAACTTGCATAAAAAGATTTTGGCAGCAAAGTGCGGTAATTTATTGCACGTTTCACCACAACTTCCAAACAGTCACTTTATCGAAAATTGTGGCATAGCACTATCAGCCAAAATTGTGCCCCGTACAAACTCACAGTCTTTCAATTTAAGAGATGTTTGATTTATTAACACCAATGCGAACATCATAACATTAACTAGGTCCATGAATGTCACTATGCATGCCACGAGCAGCACTCTTTATAAGTAGATATCTGTTTTTGTGTTTTTCAAGTTTGGGGTTTGGAGGGTGGTTGTCTAAAACTGAAAGCCACTTCAAGTTTCATGGTTGCGAATCTTGGCAACTGGTTACAACTTGGACTACCTTATTTTTAACGCGGACAACCAAATTTTTCAATGTGGTTAGCCTTCGGACACCCATTGCTATTCTTGAATCGAACACTGCCTGGTCAGAAGTCACAACCCTAAAAGCAGAGTTTCTGGTGCCCCAGCCTAATAAGTACAGATCTGTAGCTTTATTATAACAGATCCTAGTGATATATTATAATGTCATCCTAGGTAGTTACCACCTACCCAGCTATTCATACAAAGCTGTGGCTTTACTTACCTATAGCCAATGCTTAGTGGATACTGTATTTATGTCACCCTGGTAGCAAAATATCTCTGAAACCATGAGTGACGGATCTCATTATGACCATAAGGCCAAATCTGAATCGAAGGAGTCGTCCCTGAGTTAAGTTTGTGCATTAACTTTCGGGCTTTAAATAAGCTTGAAAAGTGCACAGTTTAACATGAGCAAATTGGCTGTAGTTTATGTTTATTCATAGGAAGCATCGACTGAGGGGCACCACGGCCATCACAGTAAGGGCCCAACAGCTGTGCTGTCGGTGCTATTTTGAGTCCTGTAACTGACTAGGGAAAGAAGGTCATGTGATGGGGAAGGAAAGGGTAGGGAGTAGAGCATTGAGTCCTTACCTTGAAAGACCCTACCCTTAAAACAGTACTTTACTTTACGACAAAATGTTTAAGGCACTGTGTTTTTTTAACTATACCAATTCTTACCTGATTTGGTTACAAATTAAAAATTCAACTGTCATCTCAAAAGTTTTTTTTTGGAAAGTAGAAACCTAAATTTTAAGAAACCAAGAAGTTCATAGCTTACATCATTTCTACTTTTTCTGTTCATAAATACTGTTTGCTACTAAATACCATTCATTATGCAAAAACCTGTATTAATTGAGGCTTGCCTGCTTTAGTAAAAGCTAATCAAAACATCTTTTGTCATTTGATGGAAATGGTTAAAGGTTGCAAATAATGCAAGGGATCTTTTTCACGAAAAATAGTGACAAGAAAACATTTTTACGCAAAAATAAAGCTTAAATTGTCGGATTTTAGAAATTCTGCATCAAGAAGTTTTTCATTAAACCACAGGAATCTCGTTTATGTTTGGATTATTTCTCAATGTGTAAATTATTTAGGAGTCCTCATATAACGACACAGAGTTCGAACAGCTTTTATAAGTCTATTTTGCACCTAGCACTAATTTTGTTTCGGACGTAACAAGATGTCAACAATTATGACTTATTCAAAGTTCTTGCCATTATTTAATGTGCTATAGGTAATTAAACATTCCTGTTGAAGAAAATCACAGTTTTTTACTGTATACTAACATAATTAAGCACAAGTTACAAAATTTCCAATTAATGTAATAGTAAGGAATGTTCCATACTGCTGTAACAATAATTGTTTCCCGAAGAACTTACACACTCAGTTTATATTGTGCAAACTCTGTCTTTATTGAAAAGATTTTATTAGGAAAAATCTTGCCCAGTTCGTCTAAAAGCCTGAACAAACTATAGCTTGTTGATCAGTTTTTACAGCTTAAAGAGCCTAACATAATGGGTCTGATCAGAACTTGTTTCGGACGTAACACTTTGTCAACATTTTCTTTTTAAAATGATTGATTTGGCATTAGGAGCAAAATTAATACTTAAGAAAAGTCCACCATTGCAAAATTGTACAGATTGTTCCGAGTCAATGTGGTACAAGGTCCCAGGTTAAGACTGTCAAAACTTTATTCTTTATTCTATTCTTTATGCTCAATTATCTGTACTGCCCTCCCCTCCCCCCCTCTAAAAAATCCCTGCAGCCTTTCATTTTTGAATAGCGAAACTTGTGCTGGTTATAGAAATTATATAATCTGTCAGACATAACTTTACCACCACTTAAAATGCTTTTTGCACTTACTGTAATTGAAGTGGGCCATACAGTAGTTGTACTCTAGGGGCAGAGAGTATACATTACATGAGGATCTGCCCACTTATAAAATATGTTTTTGCAATGCAGTACGACCAGAGCCTGACTTTTCAGTGTTGTGTAAAGCGACTTAAGCTCTACAGGTTTTTTAAAAATCGCATGTTTTAATTAGCACAACGCTCCCATGGAATCTACAGTCTATCAACATGGTACATATTTGCTCACTAACTACAAACAACTCTCTGACAACTGGTTTTGTGCACAAGTATTGTTGAACATCATGAACTAATTTTAACATGTTTCCAGGTGCCATACAGTTCATATATTTTTGGGAAGTTTGACGCTAGATATCAAATCAACACAGTTTGGTGGAATCGGAAGATTTCAACTTGAGTCATGTAATATCAGAGAATAGTTCATGTACTCTAGCTAATATTATTTTGCATTCCTTTTTTATTTTTATTTTGTAGGTTGTTTCTTTATTATTTGTTTTTGAGTATATTTCTAGACTAATGTTCATTTTAAGTATCTTACTTATCAAAGTTCGGCTTTAAACTGCTATTTCAATTTTCATTACAACTCTACTTCTAAGCATGCAGGGCATGTGGTACTCTGTAGCACTTGTGCAGAGAAAAAATCATTCTTTAAAAAATAATGATTACAGTTATATATTAAAATGAAATCCTCGAGAAATATTTTCAAGAATGGCCCCCAAGGCTTCAGCTTAAGTAAGGCTGACAGAGTATATTATGGTCTGTACATGTCCACAATACCAGCAAATATGTACTCTATCATTTTAGGAGCAAGGTCACAAATTGGCCTTAGTGGGCTACCTAAACTGGCCTGTTTCGGTCACCATTCATTAAAAATTCCAATTTTTTCTTTGCAGAGTTTGGTATATTTACCATATATTTAGTAAACACGAAATCTTAGAAGTAAATAGTAAACTGCTCGTAACTTCTAATCTGCAATGTGATGAAATGGCAAATGAGCAAGTTTATGCCATAAAAACTAGGGTGACTTATCCCAGCCATTTCAGCTGTCTGTAATGTGGTTCTACCATAGTCCTGAGGGAAGATTGCAAATATACTGTACCTCTTTCAATGTAATGAAGGTGGAGGCTTTCAGTAGGATTCCTGTCAAAATTTCAGTAACTGGTAAAGACTGGACCCTATCCATGATCATACCATCCATCCAACAGTTTTTTATGCTAACTTCATGGGCATCTGCAGATGTTCCATGCCATTCCAGTCCATGGTAAAATATATTTTTAATTCTGTTTAGTAGACCTTTTCAACCACAACCATCATCTACCGAACGTACTTTTTGAGGGGTTTGCTCTTTCAGTTTCTTTAATATTTTTAGTGGCTTTTTTGCGGGTTCCCAAAAATGAAAAGGGGGATTTTCCCTCATTTCCATAAATTTCCCCCGGTTAAAGTTAACAGGGGTTTAGGAAAAAAGCTTGTTGACTTATGGGTCTTTAAAGGTTTAAACCTTTATTAGTCTAATTCTGAAAGGTCTTTTTATTTAAAACCAGATAGGAAAATTTTTTTAATTTTGATGGATGAGGAGGGGTGGAATACCCCCTTGGAATTGGGGGAAAATATTTTCTTTGGCGGAAATTGAATTGTACCCAATCTCAAATTTTCATTTCCTTACATGTTTGGAAAACTTCCCAGTTTGTGTAGCAATTAAAGGGAATCAGTAACCCCAAACTTAAGTATTATAACGTACCGCCATACTTTGGGAGATATCATTCAATTATTTTTTCTCAAAAAAAAATTTCAAAAAAACCCGATTTCCCTTGAAGCACAAATTAACCCCTTCCATTTTTTGAAAGATTAATGGGATGGAGAAGGGGATACCCCCCTTAAAATTTTTCCCTTACCTAGCATATAAGAAATTTTGGGCAGTCCGCTTACCGTTTAAAATTTGCAAAACCTTTTGTTAATTTTTATTCCAAATTTTCTCCCCCTTTCGGTCCCAAAAACAAAAATACCCTTAAAACTCTTTTTTTCCTGGGGCAAGGTGGATTATGGACATAGAAATTTCACATTTCTTACCAACTTCATTTGTATTAAATTTTTTGTTTCATTTCACCTTTTTAATGAATATCATATATTATAAATCTTTGGGATAAAAATTAACAATTGTACAAAATTACATTTTATTTCAACCCAAATTTTCTTTTTTCCAAAAGTATGGACAGCAAAGTCCAATTGCAACATTTGTGTTACGTCCGACAAACAGGGCAAATTGAACAAAGTGGAATTTAAAGAAATGTAAGTTTTTACCCAAGTGAAAGATTCTTTCAATTTTAAGGGGAAAATTGTTTGTAAGGTCTAAACATTTTTCCTTTTTTATTTTCCTTGAAAAATCTTGGAAAAAACCTCACCAAATTTTTAGCCAAATTTGAATCAATGTTTTGGAAAATTTAACGCGGGGTTTGGTTTCATGTTTAAGATTATAAAATTTTAAAAAAGGATGAAATTTTTTAATTGAAGAGAACTAAATGTGGAATTTCCCAAACCCGACTAAGGCCGCAGTTTTAAATTTTGTAATTTAAAAAAGGATTAAATTACTTAAGCATAATTTAAAATTGAATGGATGATTTCTTTTTCACCTTTGGGTATTTACTAATTTGGGAATTCTTCAATTTTTTGGGAGAAAATTTGGATACATGTGGTGACGGAACGTTTGTAACGGGGTGAAGGGAAAAAATTTGTTATTTTGAAAGGGAAAAAGTTTGTTTTTAATTTAAAATGTTATAAATAAATTTTATATTGTGGTTTGGGTTTATTAAACCAAATAAATTGTTTCGTCAAAATTTTGAGGAAAAAGTTTTTTTTAATTTTCCATTTTTAAGTCAATGGGGTTACTTGTACAGACTACTATTCTTAAACCTCATGTTTTTCATATGTAATGACTTCCAAATTGTATATTGTAATGTGAAGTAGACATAGTACAAATTTTGGGAAATGTTATTGAAAGTGACTTTATTTCAAAATACCAGCCATATTAAATTTTTGAACTTTACTTTCCCTTTGTGAAACTTGGTTGGTAAAAACCACAAAAAGGTTTTGTATTAGTTCAAGACAAAAAACCTAATTTGAACTGCCAAAATTTTGCAAATTTGCTAGTTATCTATATCGGTTAAAAAAGACCTTGCCAAAATACTCGGTTAAGCATGGGATTCAATTTTGAAGAATATTTAAACCCTTACAAACATGAACATTTGCTTGGATTATAATTGTAAACCCCCTTTTTAAGGCCAATTCCCTAGTAAAGAAAAATCAGACTTTGCCCTTTTAAAACTGATAAGTATTTTTTTTTATTTTAAAAAAAAGAAAAAAGTTTTGCAGGGGAACCTGTACAGTCCTGATAACCTTCGTAACAAACAAGTCTTTTTAAAGGGATTCACGTGTTTTTTCAAAACAAACATGGGAACTTTTTAAAAAAGCTTGTTGTTACGTAAGGATTAATCTAGATGGATGGCCCTTCAAATTTTTAAAAGCCCTTTATATTTTAAATTTTTTTTTTTTGCCAAATACCTCATCTTTTTTTAAACTTTACCAATTCAAATGGTTCTACAAAACACCGAAATTTTTTTGAGAGTTGGAACCTAGAAATATACTGGTTCAAAAAATTTAAAGTCCGGCAAATTTTGTCAAATTCGTTGAAATTAGAAATTTTGTTGCCAAAACAAAGGGAATTTTTGTTCCCATACATACAAATATTTGCCTGGTTTTTTCCCAAGTGAAACAGGTAATGCACTAAAACTTTATAGAATGTGTTGGGTTTCAGGTTTAGAAAGTCCCTGTCATTTTATTTTTTTTTTGTAGTATAAAACCTTTTAATTAAAATTACCAAAATTTTAAAAGTTAAAGTAAACCAACATTTAAGTGTCATTGTATATAATGGATTTAATAGAATCCAACTAAAATTTTTATTGAAATTAAATTTTAAATTTCCCTTTTGAGGTGCAATACATTTTTGGGCACATGACCATGACATAAAATAAGTATTCTTTTTAACAGATAACCCCACCTTCAAGTAAAAATTTTCATGTTTCTCCCATCTAAAAAACAAAAAAAATTTTTAACATGACACGACCTATCGCTTGTACACCAATTTGTAAAATGTTACAATTTAAAAAGCCAAGGGTTTTGAAAACCTTATCCTTTCATAAAGTTTTTTCCCCTTTGCAATCTTCTCCATTTTCCCTTCTTTGACAAATTAATTGTTGACTACCCTTTCCGGGTTAGACAGCACAATCAATTTTAGTCGCAATAAAAAGAAATTTCCATTCTTTTACTTATATTGGAAAAAAAATTTTATAAATCCTATTTTGAAATCGTAAAATTTAAAACAATGCAGAGATCCTTTTAAAAAAGGGTTGTCTCTATCCCTATTTGGAATTTAAAAATGGAAAAATTGCTTTCCTTTAACAAAAGTATTTCCTTAAAACCCTTAAAACGCTAAACAACTTTGTCTTAATTTCAAAAACATTTTATTTTCAATTTTGACTTTTTTGTGGAGGTAACCAAGTTTTTTACGGCAAATGACCGAGTAATAGTATTAATTAAAAGATAATTTGGCTTAAAAGGACTGGGTCTTTAAATTGTAGGGGAATCCCTTTAAATACTGATATTATTTTTTACTGAACTTGAAAAATTTCCCTGATGAATGTACATGGATGATCTGAAAATTTGACTTTTGCCTTTTTGCCCCTTTTTGGGATCAGTACTGTCTTTTAAAACGTTAATTAAATTTTGTACGTAGGGGGGGTTTGTTAAAAATTTCCCATTTTCAACATTTTTCAAAATCAAGATACATCAGTGACTGTAAACTCATTTCTTTTTTAAAGGGAAGGGGTTTAGGGGGAAGGTGATATTAAAATTTCCCAAACCTACATTACCCCATAATGGCAATGGTATTGTTTCTGGGAGGTTTTTTTGGCCCAAAAAAATTTTTTTGCCTGAAATTTTCGGTTTTTTTTTAAAAAAATTTCCCCCGGAGTGGTTTTGAATTTTGGTGGCCCGGTAAGTGGAGAACCTGCTTACAATTGTTTAAAGATTTCAACAGTCACCCCAAACCTAATTTAAGCAACAGCTAACTAACTGCCCTTTTTTCCCATTCAGGGTTCCCCAAAAGGGGGGGTTTTCCCCCTTTCAAGAAGGGGAAAATTCCCCCTTATTCTTAAATTCAATTAAAAAAAAAAATTGTCCTACTCTTAAAGAGCCAATAGGGAACGGAAAATTTTTCCCTCTTAATTTGGGGTGCTCTTTCCCCTTTAAAAAATTGACCTTAAGGGCTGAACAATTTAAGCCCCAGAACAACTTGATGAACTGAGGACATTGGAGTTTTACAGTTGGACATTATTCCCCCTTTTAATTTTCTGAACTAATTGCCACAAAAATACAATGAAAAAAGAGCAAACCCCCAAAAATTATTTTAAAGAATTTTTTGGGTTAAAATCACAAACTTAAAAATAATTTTTACCAGACTACATGATCATTGGATTTAAGTAGATAAAACTTGGGAGGGTTTTAAAATTTCCACTGTTTTAAATTTTTAAGAATTCCACAAAACCTTCATTTCCTTACAGAGGAAAAATTAAATTTTTCCCCCCCAATACTGGTAAAAAATTCCCCCCAAAAAATGGGGGAAGTTATTTAGTTTAATTTTTTTTTTTTAACATTCAATTAAAGTTCACTTTACTTTTTCTTCTGATTTCCTTTTACTAAAATTTAAATTTATAAAATTGGGAAAAAAAAAATTTTTTTTCCCCCCCCCAAAATTTAGACCACAACCAAATTGTGTTTCCAAAATGTACATACTTTTTCTTTTTTCTCCCCTTTAAGCCTTTATTTTTTCCCGGGCCCTTTTAAAAATTTTTGGGAATTCTTTTAAATACTACTTCTCAAATTTTTTTTAAAATTTTTCCTTTTAAATTTTAACCGTAAATGGGGATCTTAGAAAATTTTTAAATGAAATTAAAAAAAATTTAAAAAATTTGTAAATAAATTTTTAAAGTTTTCTTTTTTAACTCAAAAAAATAAAAAAAACCTCAAAAAAAAAAAAAAAAAAAAATTTAAAAGGTCAAAATTTCGGGAATATTAAACCAATGAAAACCCTTTAAAAAAAAGAAAAAAGATTTAAAAATAACAAAAAGGGGAAATGGAAATTTTTTCAGATTTTAAACTTTACTTTTAAAAAAGGTTGAAAGTTTTGAAGTGAAAAATGTCCTTTTTTTCTAGAGTAGTTGGGGGGGTTGTTAATAAAATGTACCTGTATTATTTTAAAACCCTAAAAGCACTCTGGTTTTTACCAAAAAATTTTTTTTAAAGGGGCTTCCCTTGTTTAAAACCCTAAGGTAAAACTTTATGGCCCCATTCTACAGTAATGCAAAAAGGTTTAAGGGGGGAAAAATTTGGGGTTTACATTTTTAAAATTTTATCCCAAAAATTTCATTAAAATAAAAGGGCTGGGGTTTTTTGGGGGGGGGAAGGGGGGGGGCAGCATTCAAAAATTAAAAAAGAAAAATTTTTACCCTCGGGATTGCCCGGGGACCAACATTTTCAATTTTGAAAGGGACTTCAAAAAATTTTTTTTTAAAAAGGCTTTTTAAAAAAAATTTTTAAAAAATGCCCCCAAAAATTGTAAATTTAGTTGGTCTTTGTGAAAAAATTTCAACAATTATTTTTTCAATTTTGGCGGAATTTTTCCAATAAAATTTTATAAAGCTTTGCCAAAAAATTTTTGGGAAGTTTGGGGAAAAAAAAAAGAGGAAATTTTAAAAACTTTAAGAAATTTTGAAATTTTTGTTAATTTTGAAACTGTTTTTTTTTAAAGGTTTAAAAAAGGAATTAAATAGGCAGCTTTAATAATAAATTGTTAATTTTTTTCCCTAAAAAAAATTATCTAATAAAAATTCTGATTTTAAAACGTTGAAGTGCTTTTTTGGGGATTAAAATTTTAATTTTTTTTCAAAAAAGTTCCGGGGTTTTAATAAAAGGTAAATTTTTCAAAAATGGGAAATTTTAAAACTTTTTTTTAAAAAAAATTTTTCTTATTTTTAAAAAAAATTTTTAATTTCCCCTTTAACCTTCATAATTAAAAAGATTTTTCATTACTTTTAAAAAGAGGCAACCTAAATTTTTAATTTTTTTTGAAGGATTTATAAAACCGTTTTTGAAAAAAAAAAAGGTTTAAAATAATTTTGGGTTTTTTTAAAATTAGTTTCCCCTTTTAAAAAAAAAAAAGGGAGGTTTTTTTAAAAATTTTTCCCAAACGGGGGGGGAAAAAAAAAAACCGTCCTTAAAAAATTTTGTCGAAGGGGGTTTTTTTTAAAGGGGGGTCTTTAAAAAATCCCCCCCCCCCCCCTTTTCTTTCCCCCCCTTTTACGGGGGGGTTTTTTTGGGGGGGAAAACAAAAACCCCCAAAAAAGGGCGGGGGGCCCCTTGGGGATCCTGGTCCCCATATGTTTGTAAAAAAACCCTACAGCAAGATTAACTTGCCTTTTTAACATTTAAATTTTGAAAAAAATTAAATGGGCCCCCTGATCTTTTTTCCAAGGATATGGGATACTATTTTCAGGAGAATTCTTCTCCGGGGAATATTAATTCCCTCATTTTAATCCCACTTTTAAATGAATAGGTGGGGGGTAGGTGGAACTACCTAGGAGACATTATAATATTCACAAAGGGATCTTTTATAATAAAGCTAAGAACTGTATTTATTAGGCTGGGGCACCGACTTTTTTTAGTTTTGTAAATTCTGCCAGGCAGTTTTTGGGTTTCAAGGAATTAGCAAAGGGTTTGTCCGAAGGGCTTACCACTTGTAAAATTTGGGTTTGCCTGCTCAAAAAAAGGGGTGTCCCCCCAAGTGAAACCATTTCCCCCAAGTTCGAAACCCATGAAATTGAAGTGGCTTTCAGTTTTAGACAACCACCCTCCAACCCCAACTTGAAAAAAACAAAAACAGATATCTACTTTATAAGAGTGCTGCCTCGTGGCATGCATTAGTGTACATTATGGACATAGTTAATGTTATGATGTTCGCATTGCGTGTTAATAAATCAAACATCTCTAAATTGAAAGCACTGTGGAGTTTGTACGGGGCACATATTTTGGCTTGATAGTGCTATGCACATTTCGATAAAGTGACTGTTTGGGAAGTTGTGGTGAACGTGCATAATCACCGCACTTTGCTGCAAATCTTTTGATGCAATTTTTTAAGTTCCTTGCTTGCAATGAAATTTTCACCGAGTTTCAAAAGTAAACATCACATCATTTTTCCTAAAAAGATTTGGTTGTCCCGCGGACAACTTTTCCCCCGTTTTTTGCAAAATCGGTGTCCTGCGAATTCCGGGTTTTCTCGGACGCCCCCGGGGGACTACCTAAAATCGAACATCCAGGATTTGAGTTAAAAACCCCACTTCCCTTGGAGCCCCTTTCTCATCAGGAATTTTCGTTACTGCCAAAAGAATGACATGAAATTTCTTTTTGGGGGGTTTTGTAGTTGTTTTCTTTCCCCAGTTTTCATAAAGTATGATAAGAAGACGGTTTTTTTTTGTTCCATCACTAGTTTTCCCTACAATTTTTGCTGCTATACTTTAGCATAAGCAGTAGATACGTCAGTTGTTGAAGAACCCTGTAGTGTGGTCTGTTTTTATATTTTACTAATTTGGGACAGTAGGCAGAAAAGGGGGCTTTTTGGTGCTGTTGTATATTGTCCAGTGTCAGGATGATGTCACTGAGGGTTCGCATCTTTATTTTATTTGGCCCCAAGGCTACTTGTGCCCAACTCAGAAAGATTGGAGTTGACCAAGTTATTCTGTAGAAACTAGATGGGATACACCCCTCAGGGAAAGACTATATGTATATTCTATGTGTATCCCGGGGGTTGAAAATAGACTGGCACTTGGCGCAAAAGCGCCAGAGACCGCCCCAACTGCGCCCCAAAAAAAAACGAAAAAATGGGGTGTTTTCTGGGCTAAAAATAGCGCCAGGTGCATGAGCAAACAATCACAAAAACACACAGAAATTCCCGCCACAATAAGTGTCCAAATTACACCAAAGAAGTATCCCGAAAACTTGCAATATGACAAGAAAAAAAAATAAAAGTGTTCATGGCCAGACCATCTATCCAAGAATGTTACAAGCAGTAGGCCTAGGGCATCCCTTTTTACTAGCATGTATTTCGCATAGTTAGCTGTGACATCGACCAGCTTTTGTAAATCCTAATCCGGAAAAGAAAGCACGATGTTTTGGTACCCGGGCATCACATAGCCCTAGCGTATTTCACACCAATGCACAGAGTAAAAAACCCCCTAGAATTTTTTAAGACCCGCCCTGGGGTTGCATTTTTGTACTGCAAAGTAGCACTTAATTTGATGTGCCCATTCATTTTAGACAGGTCTGTAGCTGGGGGGGGGGGGGGGTGGGGGGGGGGTGGGTCCCGCCGTGGGGGGGGGGGGGGAGGGGGGGGGGGGCGGTGGGGGGGGTGGGGGGGTGGGGGTGTGGGGGTGGGGGGTGGGGGGGGGGGGGGGGGGGGGGGGGCGGGGGTGGTTAATATCTACTAGGCTGACGGCCAGCTTGTCGGCTGTTCTGTGATTGGTATCTTTAACCTGAAGGAACATTTTGCATTCAAGTGAATATCAAGGGAGGGAGGTGGAGAGCGAAATGGGGGCGCAGCGCCGGGTTGAAGACACTTTACTATACACTCTTCCATAGGCCGTCATACTCGGCATTTGTAAAACTTGAAGGCACCCTCCTTCAATCTTCAATTAATTAAATGATCCTGCATAAGCAGATGTACAACTCAGGCTGTCAACGAACCCGTAACCATTCCTTTATTATTAGCTTCATGGAGCACTTGAAATTTGGTCCGACTTACACACTAAAACGGGCCTTAATTGTTACGCTGCCTCTCATTCCTTGGTCAAAGTTTTCAACGCGAGCATGTGACCCATCAATACAAAGCTCACGAGTTGGTTGTTACTGGCACATAAGAATTTTCGCAGCATTGTCATTGACTTTTTGAGCTTCAGGCGCATGAATAAAAAACTTGTGATCCGCCAACCCCGCCCCTTGTCACTCACCAGTATATGAGATAGATCCGCTGACTTTCCAAAACCTCACAATCAATCGGCTCAGGTGGTATCAATTTCAACCTTTGTTTGACAGCATAATCTCCCAAGCTAGCTTGTGACCCATCAATGCGAAGCTCACGTGTTGCTTGTTACTGGCACATAAAAATTCCCGTAGCATGACCATTGACTTTCCGAGCTACAGGCGTATGAATACAAAACAAGTGATCCGTCCCCCTTGTCACTCACCAATATATATGATAGGTCCGCTGGCTTTCCAAAGCCTCGCAATCAGCTCAGGTGGAACCAATTTCAACCATTTTTTTCACAGCATAATCTCCAACTCAATCACTACCAAATACATTCAACAAAGGAGTCACTGCCTTCTCATAACACGGTCAAAAATCAATCCAAACAAAATTTATAGGGACTACATGTAGAGGGTTCATCTTCTGGCCAAAGTGCAATTTTATGTAATGGTGGAGCGCCCCCTCCATGGGGAGTCAACGCGCCATTTTAAGTTTGGAATCTATGCTTGTAATATCTTTGACATTTTCAATAACGCTTCTTTCATGCTACTTTAAAGGGAGAATGCAGTCACCCCAATAAAGAAAGTTGTATTAGTAGACTATCCTATTTCCTGAATGGATCTTGAGAATCATGTGACAGTATTTTTCTCTCTCAATTGTAAAATTTACAAGGAGCAACTGCTTGATTTACCTTGAAAATGCAATATTTATGTCCTAAAATATTATAAAAGATACTTGGAAGAGGAATAAGAAGAAATTTGTGACATTTAGCTTTTGTTTCAAAATAAGTTTGGGGAGACTGCTGATCCAGGATTGCACCGCGCCAAGCCATACGTGATTTCCATACGCCACACGCCACTTCCAGATTTCACGAAATTTCCCGAAATTGTCCCCCTTCCCGAAAATTTCCCGAAGAGCATCCAGATTTCCCGAATTTCGGGTATTTTCGGGAAGAAAGGAAACACTGCTCCAATCAGACTGAGTCGGAATCTCGATTAACATTTCCACATATTGAACAAAATTTCCTCGGATAGAGTTTTGAAATTAACGGAACGTTCTAGTCAGGCGTCACACCCCGATTAGAGTAATGTTCTTGAGCGTCAAATGTATTGCTTCAAAAATGTAGTACTTTTAACTCCGGTTTATACCAAATTTTGTCATATAAACTTGCCCAGCGGGTAATGAAACTCCATGAATCTCAAAGAGAACGTGTCAAATTGTGGATGTTGAAAATTTGGGGTGGATTGAAGGTAATTTAGACGGTTTTTAAAATCCATATCAAAAAGTGACATTTCCTGTTATGTTGAAGAGAACTAGGGGTGGGTGTACCCTATAAATACTTCAACTCCTTCTAGCTCAAAATCTAAAACGGGCATGGTAAAGAAATTATGAAGTGCCATCATTGGCAAACTTCTCAGCTTTCATGTGAGGGCCCCTCGAAATAGCTGTGAACTTTGACAAGGCTGCAGGGACCGCGAAACAAAGTTAATTTAGTGTGTAAGTCAATGGCAAAATTATCAGGGGTGTGAGGCCTATATACATATATCTTTCAGCGATGCAAAATGGCATTTTGAGTAAGGTAGAAAAGCAGGAAACACAAGCTCTCGGCGACAAAATCTCAACGTTCATGGTACACATATTTGAAATCATTGTGAAAGGCCTACCCGTGAGCTTTCATATGAGGGGTAGCTTAATTGTGTCCGTTGAAAACTTCTACAAGGGTCCAGAGACCACAAAACGGACCAAAATTAGTTTGTAAGTCAATGCATTAATTGAAGAAATTTCCTCCGCGCCAAAATATTGACTGACAAATTTAGTCCCTAACATTTTTGTAGTGCAGTGTATACCACGCTGTAAAAGGGATTAGCTCAACCTGTGATGTGGATGTTGTAGCAAATGATAGCACTCCTTGCGCAAAAATGGTGAAAACTGAAGGTATTTTATGCAACGTATTTCCCTTATATACTTTCGCTATCGAAAAATGCATTTGATCAGTGAAGTGTCAAACGGTAACACACTATCCTTTTTATCGACGCTCTCAAAATTCCAGTGATCCCGATATTACGCACATTTGAAAACACAATGGACAGCCGACTCGGAAGCTTTGGTATGACGGCAAGGAAGCTTGTGCCCGTTGAAAACTTCTACAAGAAGGATCCAGAGGCTACGAAGCGGATTAAACTTTTCGTCTTACAGTTCATACGAAAGAAGTTCAATTGTTTTGAGTTCGTTGAATACAGACTTACTTATCCGAGTATTCAGGACCTTTTAATCGACGGGTAGCAGGTGACTTCAAGTTTGACAAATGCCGTGTTCAGCGAACTATGGAAGAGTGATGTGAAGAATATTCAACCGGGGCGCCCCAACGCCCTCCCCCCTCCCATCCTCCTCTTTCTCTTGATTCGCGGTGGAATTCAAAACTTTCGTCCGGTGTAAGCTACCAGTCACAGAACAACCAAGCTGGCCCAGAACAACCAAGTGGCGTAGCTACGGGGGGGTGGGCTGGGGGGCTAGCCCTCCCCCCAGATGATTCGTCAGGCCCCCAGATTTTTTGTGTCCTAATAAAATTTGTAAGAATTAAGAAAAAATAAATGTTTGAACGGAAATAAACTTTGAAGTATTGCCTTCAAAAAATAAATAAGCACATTAAATGTGTAAGAATTAAGAAAAAGTAAATGTGTGAAAAACACATTTTGCGCAGGTATGAAATCAACTTATAACTTAAAAATGCCTACTTTTACTAAATTAGGTATATAATCTGCACTGTCGTTTATTTCGCATATAATTCACTTAACGATGAAACGAACGTCCCGACGACAAAATTCGGATGTGACATTGTCAGGTTTAGACCCTTTCTGCCTTTCGGATGGCTGGCTGGTTTACTGAAAACATGGCAACCATAGACTGAAGACCATTCTTACACGACCATTCCTATCTGCCTATACGGTATCTTACACAAAATATGCCGTACGGTAAGGTATAGGCCTACTGCGTTCGAATAATTCTTCTATCCTTAACAAGTATGTCGTGTCTCTCTCCTTGCCCATGACAAGTGCACTGTAGAACGATTGTTTTCGACAAGCAGACAAGTCCTCTTTTTACTAGTTCGCACTGGCGTCTGGGCGGATTTGCAAAAATGCCAACAAGGTCTAGATTTCATGTGTTTCCCACAATGATCCATACTTCTGCTTTGCGGGTTAGATAGTATGAAAGATTTACTGTTGGTATTATAGGTCTGACCAAGTAATATACCAATGAATTGAGTCTGTGAACAAATACTGCACCATTTTGCATCTAGACAACATTGAAAACCGGAAAATTTTCCAAAGGGAAGGGGACACCCTTAGACCCCTACATCAGTACAGTGATCTATGTCCTCCTTGCTAGAAAATAAATATGGTAACCCTAGGTTGGAGACAAATGGTATGATCTAGGGGATGTGTAATTGAGTAGTGGACATGTAGCCTATGATGGACAGGGTGATGGACAAATGTAACAGAGATATACCAGAAGGTGAATATGGGAGAATTGCAGGCAGAATAAATGAAAAGGGATGCATAATTCAGTATGATTCTTGTATTATCTCAGCTCATATGATATCCACGGCCGTACACAGCGGGGGCAGGAGGGCAATTGCCCCAAGGAATTTTCAAAGTGCACCGTTTCCAACTTTGGGAATATACAGATAAAACGCAGTAAAAATATAAGAAATAGCTGTGATCGTAATGATAGAACTTAATCAAATAGGCAGATCAATATTTTCATGCCTATCTCTGTACACATCACCAATCATTTACAGCTCTATTAGGATGTATTTCTAGCCTACTTTTCTAAAATTCTCGCGTTAAGCGCGATTATGCATAGCTACAATGTTGCTGCTGTTGCTATAGGTAGCTTCAATCATCAATGGCTTAAGTAATTTCTCAGATAACACAAAACGTTTTCAAACCGTGCCAGTTTAATCATAAAACGTTTTATAACCAATAACATTCCCTCCCCTCCCTTAAACCCTCCCCCACAACGGAGTTCAATGGCTGAGGTCATGCTTCACATCATATCCACCACGCTCTCAAAAATGACTTTTGTCGCACTTAGTCACGACTACTTTTCGTTTTCCTTTTAAAGCTGAAATCCCTCAAATATTGCACCATTTGCTATCTATAGGTCCTCCTCAAATTAAAAATTTTCGCAAAGGGAAAGAGAGACACCCGTTCCCTTTAGTCCCCTCCCCCAGGCCACAGATCAGCAATGCCCACTTTTGCCCCCCTAGCAAAAAAGTGTATGTGCGGCCTTGTGTATTACCATATTTCATGGATTGATTTTTTCCCATTATTTGAGAAATGGCAGACATGAGATTCGAATTTCAAGGCTGGGTACACGCAGCTTAAAGCACGTGGGAAGTGCCGTTTCCGGCCATCTGGAGGGTTTGTAAAGCCAAAAATTTTCTTGCACGCTCCGCGCCAACAGATGGCTCCGCTTAGATAGTCTTGAAAAGCCTGACCCTCGGCGGTGTCGTCCCCCCATTTGTTACCTAGCCCCCCTAAAAATTTCATCCTAGTTACGCCCTTGAGCTGGCCGTCAATAAATATTTAATTCACCATATCATGACGGTGAAGTTTTTGGAAAGAAGTCTTAGCATTTCTTTAAACATCAGAAAGCGCGTGTACCAGCAATCATTCTTCCAATGATTTGCGTACTTCATTTTGGGTCGTTTTAAGGCCTTCGAAAAGTTGTAGCATGTTAAAGTTGCAAATAAGTAAACTGTTTGAGGATTTGTACTCTTGAAACCAAGGAAAGTCAGGAAGGCTGATCGTCGTTTGGAAAGTGGTACGTGACACCAGATGGGGAGGGGGGTAGGGGCCATGTTCCTCGTCGAGGAAGGATCCCCACGGTCGGGTAAATTTTCAAATGTAGTCGCGGGAAACGATAAAATATGAAGTAGAACCCAGCAGCCATTCGTCTCTGTAATTTACTTGATGATTTGATTCAAATCAGAGTCCTGCCGCAATAAATCCCCCAAATTTTCTAATTTGAAGAATAAACACCCCAAAAGCACGCGAAAATTTGAATTTGCTGTTGGCAACCTTTCGGCAACCCCGTCTCACTTCTTGCGGCTTCAGGCTGCAGTCCCACGAAGGGAAGCTTGGACCCTCGTTGAGCAAATTCTGGCGCTACGTACCCCAGCTTTGGGATAACACATTTTATCGTACTAACTGTCCTGACTACATGTTTTCCGAAGAAATTGGAAAATTCTGCGACCGAGAAGACCATGCACGACATCCTGCGCGTCCGCTGTTACTGCCCTCTCCCGCCCCCTCTCCGCCCCACCCGTCATCTATAGAGCGAACTACGAAACATTTACAGGCCATGTTATAAACATTAAAAGGAAAATGTATGACATTCCAGGATATTGAAGTAACATCATTTGCGGTGTTTCAGACAATATAAAGTACGGTTCTAAGACTTAAGAATACGGGTGAAAAGGGAAAAGGGTTGTTTGATCCAGCTCCCCCACCCCCGCCCTCTACTAGGCACTTCTCCTTCATGGAGTCAAACAGCTTCACACAAGAGTATAACTATTGACTATAATGCCACTCTACGCCCAGTGTTGTCTATGGTCAAGACGGTAAAGCGCTCGACTCCGACTACTAAAATCGTGAGTTCTAGTTCTCTCGGAGACTAGACAACGGGCCATTTTTCGTTTTGCGGTTTAAAGTTGTCGAACGGTCTAGTTTTGCAGTTCCTTTCTCTTTAATATCTTCCTTGTTCTAGCTTTTATCGACTTCTCTGACTTTCCACTTTTTCTTTTTTATTTAGGGTTCGTTTTGTCAATCATATCTTACTGTATATTTCCGAATCAGGTCACTACACGCTGTTGCATGTAGGCTATATTATCAAGTCGAGTAGCCACCCCCTCCCCCCGAAACGAAGCTTTTTTTCGGTTGCAATTGGTAATAGTTTTATGAATATTTTCCCATTATAAGATGAAACCGATTCTGTATTTCATATAATTAGCATTTGATACAAAAGGTATCAATAATGACAGAGCTCTCGGCGACTAATGTCGCCGAGAGCTCTGTCAGTATTGATACCAAATTTGCCTACCTTTCCAAAGGAACTCTTGTTTTTAGAAAAAAAAAAACTCTTCTGGTTGAATACTCATAAATTATCGACTTAAATACCTTTTCCTATTGCAAGTATAGAGTAATCCTCTCAGGGGTAGGTGTAAGCTTCTGCTAACAATAGGTGACCATTGTCCTTGTTTGATGGTGCGCTGATTTATCAAAGAAAGCCAGCGGGTCCCTTAAACTTGACCAAGTTTCTCTAAGTGTTTTTCCTACCATCTCGATCACACCACTGGTTCGAGGGGGATTCCCCGCGGAGGATATTACCCTAGGAATTTAACACCTTGGAAAATATTTTTGAGGGACAGTATAGACCATGTTCCTGAAATGATGTGTTCAACTTGTGATGTGTTTGCCGTAGGAAAGAGGATGAAGTACTCATCTGACAGAAATGAAGAAAACTGAAGGTATTTCATGCATCTTTTTGCAATATAGGCCACACACCCCGATTAGAGTAATGTTCTTGAGCGTCAAATGTATTGCTTCAAAAATGTAGTACTTTTAACTCCGGTTTAGACCAAATTTTGTCAAAATAACTTGCCCAGTGGGTAATAAAACTCCATGAATCTCAAAGAGAACGTGTCAAAGTGTGTATGTTGAAAATTTGGGGTGGATTGAAGGTGATTTAAACGGTTTTTAGAATTCATATCAAAAAGTGACATTTCCTGTTATATGTTGAAGAGAACTAGGGGTGGGTGTACCCTGTAAATACTTCGACTCCTTCTAGTTCAAAACCATCATTGGCAAACTTCTCAGCTTTCATGTGAGGGGTAGCTCGAAATAGCTGTGAACTTTGACAAGGCTGCAGGGGCCTCGAAACAAAGCTAATTTAGTGTGTAAGTCAATGGGGAAATTATCAGCGGTGTGAGGCCTTCAATGAAATTTTCAAGCTTGCCTCGCACATGTTAAGCTGTGTTTCCACGAGGCGGACGCGGACGCGGACGAGAGCGGGCGCGGGCGCGGGTCACCTGTTTCCACGAGACGGACGCGGACGCGGAGGCGGGCACAGGTGTTGAGTCTGTAACCATTGCTTCCCGGGCATTTCCTTTCAGGCCACATCGTCAAAATGGTTGTCCTCTCAACATTACGGCGTCATATTCATTTACTTACTTGCCAAGTGTTGGCAATCATTGTTGCGTCAGCATGGTCCGAGTCAGTTACATCATACTGGTACGGTTTTTGACGCACCAGCTCGATAAGCTCTCTTGCTCTCTTGATAACCGCGGTTTGGGGGCCATAGTGATTACGACTCACTGCTGAAGAGTTGAACTACTGACCTCGCTGTGTAAACAGTAGCCTACACAATCGGCTATACAACTCTGTGCGATTCAACAAGTGGGCACATGCGATTAGCCTTTTCTTCAGTGTACTTTGCAGTTACTACAAGCTCGTGTGATAACGGAGAAATTCCCGGAAATGATTGCGAAATACCACGCGGGCACTCGCGGGCACTCGCGGGCACTCGCAGGCGCGGGTAAAATCGCTACATGAGCGATTTGAAAAACCGCGTCCGCGCCTATCCGCCCGCGTCAGCGTCCGCCTCGTGGAAACGGCTCCATTGAAAATAACGGTGAGCGATTTTTTTCGCCCGCGTCCGCGCCCGCGTCCGCCTCGTGGAAACACAGCTTCACTAATATCAGCACTGTTTAGCGATCAGAGCTGGGTGCATATATATTTTTTTATTTTTTGATTCCTTGTTTATGCAATCACGCGGGCGATTGTGTGTGTGTGTGGGGGGGGGGAGTGTCCCCCCAGGCCAGCGACAATCCTACATTGATGTGACCCCTCCAAGTGGTTACTCCAGCTACGGGCCTGCTGATATGATCAATTAAAAGTTTTTCCCCCGATTTTTTTTTCTGCGGATGCCCATGTGTGTGTGTGCGTGTGTGTGTGTGTGTGTGTGTGTGTGTGTGTGTGTGAATGTATGTATTTGTTTGGTGCTAAATAGGTGCAACGAAACTCAACGATATCGAACGATATCGAGCCTGCCCTGATGGACTATTGTGACCCTTGGCTAATTGTGAACACGATATCTCAAGATAGCAATGATGGACAATTTTCTTACTTGAGATATAGAATTATTACATTTAGAGCAAGATCTCTATTGTTTTTGGTGGAGGTCAAAGGTCATGTGAGGTCACCAGAGGTCAAAAACCGAAAACCTTGTAAACACGACATCTCTAGGTAGTGTAAGAGGAATCTGCAGCTGTAAATAGTTCTTTTTGTTATGTAAATGAGCAGTTTTCTACACTATCTCAGTTATCGTAGCAATCTCGTTTTCTTCATCATCCTGTTTCCCGAGGGCGCCATGGCCAGACAAACCCTTAGTTCTGTTCTGTTCTTTTGAGAAGTAGTTCCGTTACAACACGTAATATATAGTCATCAGAGAACTAATTTTATTTTTCTCGTGTATTCTTTTATTATTTTCGACGGACCTACGACCATGTCCCCGCCGAGGACGTAATCCATTCGGGCAAGTACGTAATCCATTCCTGGAGTCTCGGCCCACGTTACAGTAGGAAGCATGGATGTTTTTCATACTTGACATGTGGATGCGCTATAGTCAAAAGATAAACGTTGTTGGAAAAGGTCAAAGGTTGTCTGAGGTCACTGGAGGTGAAAATACGAAATTCTTAAAAACTGACTGTAAACACGATATCTCAAGATAGCAATAATGGACAATCTTCATACTTGGTATATAACTTTATCATATTAAGAGGAAGAACCCTACTGTTTTCAGTGAAAGTCAAAGGTCATTTGAGGTAATCAGAGATCAAAAACCGAAAATCTTTAAAAAAAAACACGATTTCATACTTGGTATATAACTTTATCATATTGAGAGGAAGAACCCTACTGTTTTCAGTGGAAGTCAAAGGTCATTTGAGGTAATCAGAGATCAAAAACCGAAAATCTTTAAAAAAAAAAACACGATATTTCAAGGCAGATATGATGGATCCTTTTCATACTTGGTACATAGATGTGTTACTTTAAGAGAGGAGTTTGGAGGAGGTCGAAGGTCATATGAGTTCATCAGAGGTGCAACTACGAAATCCTCGTAAATTAAGTAGACAGCCACAGTAGGCGGTACCTCCAAATTGTGTCCGGCGTCAGTTTCGTGACTAACGAAAAGTTAGGGCTGAGTTTTATACCATTCCAAAGATAAAGTTATAGAGAAAATGTTTTCACAAGCATAACTGTTACAGTAATAACACCAATTTAACTTATTATGGACACGTGAAAAGGATGTTATGTTTATAGCACAATAGAAGCGCCATAGGCTGAACAAGTTCGTTTTTATGTCAAAGTGGATAGAGCTCGGTTTCTCACGCAGACTGTCCGGATACGAATCCCAGTATGTTTTTTTTTATTTCCATTTTGTTCTTTAATTTTTGGTGGGTTAAAAGGTCGTATGAGGTCAGTAGAGGTCAATTTGTCGAAACATCATAAAAAAATGATACAGTCAAGAAGTATAAATTTGAGGGATGAACCTCAGTGCAAGAAATCACTCCCTTTCAGCAAGGAATCACTAAGCTTTTGGGAGTTCTGGTTTATTTAAACGTTTGAAAGGGTAAACTCGGTTTAGTTATCTAGATGAGCCAATCTCCCCAAGCCCTTTAAAAAGTATTCAATAATTGTAATGCAATGATAAATAATATGGAATTAGGCAAAGAAAATAGGTGAGAAAAGATACAGACACTTAAGAATTAAGAAATAGGATAGAACAAAATGAAAACGGAGATAAAAGAAAAATAAAAGCACAAAAACATGACTAAAAATAAAAGATCTTGCATACGCGGATACAGGGCCGTAGCTAGGGTCATATGTTTAGGGGGGTGTGAAGGTCCCAAATTCCGACTGGATGGATATTTTTTCCAACTGAATGGTGGTGCATAAATTGCACCATTTTTTATGCGCCCTGCGTTTACATACAACAGCGGGGATCCTTCGATTGTCACTACATAAAGGTGCCGTCGTGGGGGAGGGGTTGACCCCTCCCCTTCGAGAAATTTTTGTTAATTTAAGGTTCCTTAGATGCAAAATCAGTGGCGTAGCTAGAGGGGGGCAGGGGGGGCGGTCGCCCCCCCCCCCACAAAGCCTCCGAAGGCCTCTGTCGGAAATTTCTAGTCCCTGTCGGCAATAAGTGAAAAATAATTCATTTGAAACACAACACTTGTTATGTTTTTATGCAGAATTACACATGGAAATCTGAACGTGAAAATGAAAAGTCGGACCCAAATTGCCCGGAAAGCAAAAAAAAAAAAAAAAAAAAAGGTCCCCAGAGAATTACACATCGAAATGTGACCGTGAAAATCAAAAGTCGGAACTCAAATTGCCCGGAAAGCAAAAAAAAAAAAAAAAAAGGTCCCCAGATAATAATCTGTCGGAAATTTTTTGCTTTTGCCCCCTCACAAAAAATATCTAGCTACGCCACTGTGCAAAATGGAGCTATCTTTTTGATATTTTTGGACCTGAATCATATATGGCTAGAAAATGTCCATAATTTAATGAATTCTAACTTTTCCGAGTGGTTTGATTTTTTTCCAAATGAGTGGCGGCCCGTAAATTGCATTTTCGTTTTTATGGGCGTTACTTTTGTATGATACAGGAGTGGGGATCCTTCCTTTGTCACTTCATAAAGGTGCCGTCGTGGGGGAGGGGCCTAAGGGGAGGGGGTGATTTTTGTTAAGGTAAGGTTGCTTAGATGCAAAATGGTACTATCTTGGGATACTTTTAGAACTGATCATATATGGCTGGAAAATGTCCATAATTTAGTGAATACTAAGATTTGGTTAGGTGAAAGTAGAAAGTATGTTGTCTTAGAGAAGAATACGTTGTCAACAACAACAACAACATTTGTGGAAAGGTTGAAATCCAATATGTTTGAAACGGGGACGTTACCACTAGATAGAACTATAGATGAAAGCGCGCGCAGCGCGAGAAAATTTTTTGAAGTTATAGAAAGAATCGTTACAGAACTTACTGGCTACGGGCCTGATAAATAGACGTGTGGAATATTTTCTGAGTATATCTATGTCTTCACCAACATTAATCTATATAAAATTTTGCACAATTCAGTGTGGGGCTCAGAAAAATGGGGGGGGGCTAAAGCGCCCTAGGTCCCATAGAACTGTGTCCTGTATAATTACCTTAATAATGTTCATGAGATTGATTGTAAATCGTGACGCATGCGCTCGAAGCGCGCCCAAATTTTCATTAAATAAGATCTCCATAATAAAACCTGCATTCAGAATCTGCATCGAGATACTTTCAGTTGCCCAACAAACCAACATACCACTCAAAAAGCCAGTCTTTTACCTGGTAATTTGTAAACAGCTTTCAACAGGTTCAACTTCTGCTGTTGTGCTTCTCCGAAAGTTGCTATCGGAAGATATTGATAATAAAAATAACTCACTGAGGTAAGGTTTGAAGGGCGCGGAGCGCGCGAAAATTTGCGAAAAAAAGACAGCTTTGATTTGACTTTACGTGAGGAAAATGACGTTTAGTATTATTCTCACTTGGTCTAATTGGAAAATATATACAAAGTTGACATAGGCTCAGTGGGAAAAATGTGCTAGACTGAGATATCAGAAATTCCAACTGGCATTTCAGATTTTCCGACTATCGTCGCTCTGACGAACTTTGGGGGGGGGGGGTGAGACACCCCCACACCCCCGGTCGCGACGGCCCTGCGCGGATATACAGGTAGTGTACCACTAATTATTGCCCAATTGACTTACACACTAAATCAGGCTGCTTCCCCGCCCCTAGATCCTCAAGTTGTAGAAGTTTTCAACCTGGACATGCCACCCCCCCCCCCGTGGTTAAAGCTCATAATGTCATGGGCTCTTATGGCATTTTCAAATTTTTATACCATGACCATTGAAATTTTGAGATAGATCGAATGATAGGTACATGTTTCCAGCCCTGATCTCTAAGACGTCACTTCACAGAGTGGGGTATATAATACAATCAGAAAATGGCACTAAACTTGGACAAATTGCCTTGAATTTTGCACAGTCTGCAGTATCTCAACTCACTGCCTGCAAAAACCATATGAAAAATTGATCACATTTTACACAGTCAGAAACAAGCTCCCATAAAATTTTTAAGGGACTTAATTGGTCAGTCAATATTTTTCGGCGTAAGAACATTTGGATTAGTGGTCCGCTACCTACAAGGTTGCATTTGACGAACGCGAAACCATTCCTTTGTTATTAACTTAAAAACGTAAAATGTGGTCCGTTTCGTGGCGTCTGGACCCTTGTAGAAGTTTTTCAACGGGCACAAACTACCCCAGCTCATATGAAAGCTCACGTGGCCTTTCACAATGATTTCAAATTTGTGTGCCATGACCGTTGAGACTCTGAGCTAGGAGAGCTTGTATAATTGGGCTCATGGTGGTTCCTACTTTTTGACCTCAGTCAAAATACCATTTTGCATTGCGGAAGCATATTTTGCAAAAGGGTGCCTGAAATACCTTCAATTTCAAGGGCGTAGGAAGCGGGGGGCTGAGGGGGGCTTAGCCCCCCGTCAAAAATGTGAGGGGTGAAGTATGCTTCCGACCCCAAGATCCAAGGGCAAAAACCCCTTATTTGTCTCTTCTGTAAGAAATGTCAAAAATTTGCAATAATTTTCCTTAAAGTTTGTCCAAAATGAATTGCATCTGAGGACCCTCAAATACCAAAAATTTACAAAGGGTGAGGGGACCCCTCTCTTTAGACCACTCCTCCAGGACGGCGATCCGAGACAAGGTTCAGTCCCCTCCCCAAGTCTCGAAAAGCTTCCTACGCCTATGTTCAAATTTTTTGCCTGATGAGTACTTCAACTCCTTTTCTATCGCATACATATCACAAAAATACCAACTTCGCTGGCGGTATTTGAGTTCAAGTGAGTCCTTCCATCACTTTCGTTTCCACAATTCAGGCGATATAATTGTGTAATCGAAAAACAACATCAACATCATTTGATTTTCTTAGCAATAAAATCGTGGGGGCGAACTGGTCGGTATTTGGGGGCGAAACGACTTCCACTTTGGGGCGAACTGGCAAGGGGGCGAGACAACCGGGGCGAACTGGCAATGAGGCGAAACAACTGGGTGCGGCGGTCGGTCTTTTCGTTACCTTAGCAACTTTGGAGTGAAAACAACAACTGACTGCAGTATGAACATACGATATGCGCGCTTGAAATTTTCACTCCAACACGAACATATTTGTCGTGCGGAAGTGACGTGTCACCATGTAGTAGGATATAGGAATGGAGTGCGCACTCCTAATACCGCGTAAGTAAATCCTCTGTGATTGCATGGGGACTTTAGATCCAAGAAGCGGTGCTGTGTGCGAGCATGTGTGTACAAACTGTACGGCGGTCGAGTCGCCATGCGATCACAGCTGTTTCGGGGCAAGCACACTCTAGTTCCTGTATCCTCCATATAAAAGAGATCAGTGACATCACCAAACAAGATTGCGTAAGATCTATGTTGGTTCGCTAACTAGCACGTGCTGAACTACTGGATTTAGGGACTTAGGGTGTAGAGTACATTATGTGTCTGCACCATGCATGAGTGTTTCCACTCTTCCCGAAATTCGGGAAATCTGGGTGCTCTTCGGGAAATTTTCGGGAAGGGGATTATTTCGGGAAATCTGGAAATGGCGTATAGCGTATGGAAATGACGTATAGCTTGACAGGGTGAAATCCTGGATCAGCCACTAAAGTAGCGTAAAAGAAGCGTTATTGAAAATTTCAGGAAATACCAAGCCGATTTCAGGAAAATTTAGATTCCAGTTCAGGAAAAATGAATTTAAAGTGTGGAAACACTACCATGCATGATCTTGAGAATCCAGACAAATCTTGAACATACATGTAAAGTTAGTAGTGTTACCCAGTAGGATGTTGTTTGTAACATTCGCTCTATACTGCACACATTCCGTCGCTCTAGACTACTGCTGGATTCGAATGCACTAAAGTTGTTTTAATAGAATTGATCTAGGCCTATTACCCAGCAATATGAGTTTACAACGTGGAAATCATAAAAAGAGAGGTCAAAAGTATCAAAACACAACTGCGTTCAAGAATGACTTACATGACAGAAGTGGGAAAACTAAAGCGATGAATAGCATGGTTATTTCAGAGGTGTGCGCAAGATGTAAGGATGTCATACAGTGGAAAATCCAGTACAAGAAGTACAAACCCCTTAGTCAGCCCAAGAAATGGTAAAAATCATTTGCTTTTTTTTTTTTTCTGGTGAAGATTGGTGTTTTTCTTCTGGTGAAAATTGGTGCTATTAACTTAATTTGGCCTAGTGTTACATTTGCGACCAGTGTGCATTTAGTGCACTATACGCCGAAGATCTTCGGCGTGGCCATACGATTTCGGTCGGCGTGGCGGCTTAGAAACTAGCCTTTGTCGGCGTGCAAAATGCAGTAAGTTGAGGATTGCCGGCGTAGTTGGCGGGCAAACGGTACTCCCGGCATACCGGCGGGCCGATTCAGTCAACTCCCGCTAGTATGTTCACGCACAGTACTGTGCTATATATACCTGCAGGCCTACTTGTATTGCCAATGAATGGTATATGCATTACGTACATGTATACATAAGTACGTACAATCGCTTACGGATTGCCTCTGACTTAGCTATAATGTGTGTATACTATATACCTGTACGTGCATTGCCAATGTATGGTGACTGTGTACGTATCACGTACATGTATACTGTACGCATGTACGCACGCCTATGGATTGCTATGTACATGCATTGTATGTGCACTGTACAGAAAATTCCGGCGTACATCCCGGCGTACGGTCACGAAAACCTCGGCGTACCTTCGGCGTAGGCTTTACATGGAATGCACCCTGGATTTGCGAGGTAGTCAAGGCCCAGACTGGAAAGTTTTCAAAGTTGCCAGCTGCGCAATTTAACAATAACAACTGACAACTGCAACCGCGCAAACTTGTTGGCAGCAACCAAGCAAGTTGCCTGGGAAAGGCAATTTCCTGCAATCTAGGAGGTAGTTTTGGCTTAAATTTTCTTGGTATGTTCCGTGCCAACTGATGGTGGCGCTCCGCTTAGATAGTATCGGCCGAGCAATTTTCTTGGCCATTATTAATATCCCGCGCACCATTGCAGGCTTTCCAATCTGGGTCAAGGCGCACTAGTGCCTGAGTCACACTGATGGAATCATGACCAGTCTCCAGATACTATACACTGCATGGTCTAGCGCAGGGGTCTCCAAACTTTTTTGCTTGATGGCCCCAACTTTCTACTCCGAAATCTTGATGGCCGTCAAATTGACGGGTCAGTGAGAGGAGTTTGATTTGGCTTGGTAATGCAGTGTTAATAAAGCAGATCACTGGTTCTTAGATTAGAATCACTCCCATTGCTTATTTTTAATGAGAAATTTGGCAATTATTTTTCACTCCCAAATCCTTTTCGTGACCCTCCGTAATATTTTCGCGGCCCTTTTGAGGGTCGCGACCCCTAGTTTGCCGACCCCTGGTCTAGAGTGCAAGGGCAGTGGCTGGGTGGTGGAATGTTTTTGAAAGTAGGACTAGGGCTGTGGGGGTCAATGAGGGGCAGTGTTTCCACTAAGCTGCTATGACACGATTTTAACGCAATGATTTGTCAATTTGACGCACTGATATGCATGGTAAAAATGATAAAAGAGGGTTTCAGATGCAGTATGAACAACAACCTGTGCCCTAGGCATGCAAATTTCCACTAAATTTACATTTCTAGCGAGCCAAATTTTCTTAAATTCAGTATATTGACCTAATGGAAAATTTCTTAGAGGAAACACTGATGAGGGGGTTCAGGTAGTAATAGACTCAACAGCACCAAAGGCCCTGCAAGAGCTTACAAGAGGATGTAAGGTTCTGTAGTACTAAAATCACACAATACATTTAGTATCATCAGTAGAATTCAAAACACTAGCCCCTAGGGGTAAGGGCACTCATAACCGGGGAAACATTGCATGTATAGGGGGAGTTTCTTTCTCAACAAACTTTCCCAGGGATCAAGGTCCCAAGCCTGTGCCTTAGGCACTCTGTAATGTAGATAAATCATCTTGATGATGAACCCCCTTCCTCCAACTACTTCAGGTGCTTTAATCATCTTACCATTCGCATGATCAATTATGTTGTCAACCCTACACTACACAGAACATACCTGCAGCCCATGCACTGGAAAGTTCAAATCTGATTTGCCAAAGTTTTCTGCCAGTTGTAATTTAAAGACTGATACTCATCATCCCACACAGTTCCAATTCTCCCAACTATATTACTTCTAGCCCCGCCCACAGCTGTCTTAAGCTTTTCATTTTGCAGACACAAACAGTATATGCAAGAGGCAGGAAATCACCTCATCTTGATCTTGATGGGTAATTGGTATGCACACATATCACCCAGAGAGCTGTTGACTTGTGGGCCTAGGCTTGTGTGGATAAGGTTTGGCTGTCCAGAAGCTACAGTACTGGAAGGAAAGCATGCACTGAGGGGCAAATTTACCTGTTACCTATGTTCTTCATGCCTCGCTGCACATATAAGGCCTCCACAAAACATCTCCAACCCTCTCTGTCGGCAGCTGCAGCTCGTGCCCCATTCCATTTCCTCCATCCTAGCAGGCTCGATCTTCATCTTTGTTTCTAGACAGTATCTCCAGGTGGTTCTTGGTCTCCCATGTTTTTTCTTCCCTTCTGGAGCGCACATCATGGTTACATTACAGTCGTTGTTTTGGTTCTCTCTTAGGATGTGGCCAATCATCTTTCATTGTGCTTCTTAACTTCCTCACTCAGTAGGGTGGTGCCAACTCTTTCCATAAGCTCTTTGGTAGAACTTTACATGATCTTGCCATTTGATCTGAAAGATTCATTGAAGGATTACTGAACACATCAGTGGCTTTATTGTCTCCTTTGTTTATTTTCCAATGTCTCACATCACCCATACAGAAAGACCGGGACCACCAGTGTTCTTTACAGCCTCAGTTTTGTTCTTCTTGATATGTTATTTGAGCTCCAGATTCTTTTTAGTCTTACAGTGTGCCTGGCCTTTACAAGTCTGTTCTTCAGTTCCTTCATACCACCTCCCTCTTTACAAACAGTGGCTCCCAAGTACACTGTACTGTACTGTAGGTGAATGTGTCATCTTCAATATCCTGTCTGCCAATGGTGATTCCATCCAGGTTCCGTGCATTGCTCATGAGCACATTTGTCTTTAAAATGTTAATCTTGAGTCCCACCTCCCTGGCTTCTTCATCTGTTCTTGTTTCTTTGTCCTGCATCTGCCGTTTGGTCGATGATAGAAGGACCATGTCATCTGCAAAGTCCAGGTCATCAAGTTTGGACATGAAATTCCATCTAATACCATTTTCACCATACCCTACTATTCATTTCATTACCCAGTCCATTACAATCAAGAATAGGAATCCTGACATTTGCACCCTTACTTGACCTCAGTCTTTATGTCAAACCACTCACCTGTTTCTCCCTTGTCTGCAACAGTGCACTGGAAGAGTAAGGCCACCAATTCCATAACCTTAGCCGGAATTCCATAACATTTGCTTCATGATTTTCCACATACTTCTATGGTGTATAGAGTCAAATGCCTTTTCAAAATTTATGAATTCAGGTATTGTGTTGTTTGCCACTCGTTGCCAGGCAGGTAGACCAAGGGGGCACGTGCCCCCCCCCCAAAAAAAAAATTTTTCAACAAAAGGTCTTGCACTGAAGGAGGAAAAATTTATTACGAGACCAGCTCTTTTGGAATATTCATATAAGAAGAAAAAATGGAAAAGCTTGCACAATTTTGCATCTAGAGTCCTTGAAATACTGTAGGCAAAAATTTTCAAAGGGGAGGGGCCAAAGGGCTTGGATGCCTACTACAGTATTCTGCAGTACCAGGGCTGAAATTTAGCACTCGTCCGATCGTCCGTGACGGGTAAAACTTGCATCGGACAACCACTTTCTCTCTTTGAACTTGTCCGATGGACGAGTATATTTTATTTGTAACTGAATAGTTCCCTACATGAGCAGGAAAGTATGTCATAAAACTCCCCTTAAGAAGTGGCATTGAGACAATGGTATTGACTACCATTCATCATTGTACCATGCCAATAAATATGGAAAAATGCAGAATTTTAAAGTAAATGTTTGTTTTCTATGGCAGAGACAGGAAATAGAATTGTTCATCTCTTGTTTGTCACTTTCATTCGGACAACCAAAAACTATTTCGGACAACCTAAATTCAGCTCCAGGTTGTCCGAAGGGCAACCTGAAAATTTCCTTAAAAATCAGGCCTGAGTACTGTACAGTATGCCAACGAAGTGCTCTGCCAAGTTTCATGAACTGCCCTTTCCATGAAACTTTTGCCTTGGGTGAAGCCATGGAATTGGCTATGGACAAGTAAAGATAGTAAACCATAGGCTTTAAAACCCTCAGTGTACACATAAACTTAACCATCTAAGGCAGTGAAATTCCAGGCATTCTAAGAACTGCTCTAATATGCATATACCTCAGTGCTGATCGCCCTAAACTCGCCCATACTGTAAACAGAAGGCCTGTATTAACAAGCAATTTAGGTAATGTAACCTTTTCAAAGTCTGGTTTGTTTTTCGCCTTGGCTTGGCCTTGTCCATTTACAAACATGCAAAATGCAACTGCTTTACCATATGTGTTTACATTAAGCTGCCTGGCAGTCAGTGAAAAGGCACCTTGTAATTGGATAGACCATTGCTTGGCAGACAATCATGATGACATGCTGTGTACATACATGTAGCAGCCATGGCTATCAAATGGTTTCCAATTTTAAATGGCCCTGTGGTTTCCAGTTTGCTTTTTTATGGTGAAACAGATGTAGCAGTGTAATTTCCAGTACATTTTTAAGGAGTAGCCAGCTTAAATTTGTTAAAAACTCTATTGAGTCCTGTACATATCTGGTCTTACTTTTTTACTCATGACTTCTTGAGTCCCCTACATATCTGGTCTTACATTTTTGAATTGTGTATCATTTAGAGGATATGAGACAGGTGACTGAGGTACAGTAAAGGCAGGTGTCAGTTCCCAAAACTGTCAACACTCTCTTTACTAACCTATTATTCTCAGTATTACTTGTATAACCCTAGTACATTTTATCCATTTTTTCATTGTCATAACTCTCTGTTTAACATATTCTGTTTATAATATTCACTTTCTTTTTTCATACAGGACTTTTAATAATCATGAAACTAAATTTCCTAGGTAAAGCAAATATGCCAGCAAATGCTATATGCATTAATTGCAGTTGTATGGTGGTAGGGTCTATAAAGTTCGCACACTCAAGACAAGCCCAGTATTAAAACGTTCTCTTACAAGTATTTTAAAGGTATTAAATAATGTATGGGCTCAAATACAAGTTCATTTCATCAGGAAAAAATTTATTGCTTCTTATATTTTGGTCAGATAAGTTCTTGATCTTCTTTGAATGGTGAATAAATGGACATTTGTAAGAGTTGTTGGAACTTGTACTGTATCAGTCCAAACTTTAATTGAACCACCCACTATGCTGTAGCAAAATGTATTCAGCACCTATACTATACACAGTGTAACTCTACTGAGTGTTTACAAAACCATTTTATTTCTTCCAGCACTAAATGTTTACAGAAGACTGTGAAAGCAGCTTATCATGTTATCTGTAGCAAGTGTGCGAAAGAAAATGGTGTCTGTGCTAAATGTGGAGGAAAAGAAGACATTGTGCATAAGTAAGTTGAGACAGTGTACAAAAGCCTAACTCTGAACAGTATTGAAATTTCCTAGACTTCCTCTAGACTGCTCTTGCCAATGACAAGTTCTCTACAACTTATTTTTATTCATGGTTTATCATTGAGAAAACTGTTGTATCAATCCTTGCAACAACAACTGTTGCCAAATGTGATGATGTGCACAAACTCTTGATAGGCCTGTATTAACGGAGACTGAAAAATGTGGCTGTTTTGTAATGAATTTATTGGACATGCATATATGTGTACTCAGAATATTTGCTGTCAATTTGATTTAGTGGGAAAGATTTCTCACCAATATGGGAAGCCTTGAAACAATGGAGTCAGCAGACTGCTAATTCAGCTTTATATGTATTTTGTTAATATTAATTGGTCTCTTTGCATATTTTTCCTGATCAGGCCAGTCTTGTCTCCTGCTGAAAGAGCATCCCAAGAGACCAGATTACAAGGAGAGCTCAAAGTGATGTCAGAAAGACAGAGAAGGACATTTTATAGGACACTTGAAAAAGATGAAGATGCGGATGATGAGGAAGAGGAGGGTGATGGAGATGAATGTAGGAGCGATTCTGAGATAGAGGAAGGTACTGATGATGAAAATGGTAATGCAGGATAGTGGAAAATGGTATATGAGTTGGATACTCCTTGTTTGATCATAGGAATGTGGAAGTTCTTATGGTTATTAATGATGATGAGACATGTTCAATGGCTTAGTGACAAGGCTATAATCTTTGATGTGCAATCGGCAGGTTGGTCTTACTGTGCACAAGAGGTCTGTGGGTGACCTATAAGAGCTGTAACATGGTTGTTTAATCTGACAGGTTTGTTTCTGTGTCATGAGGGAGGTACAACAGCACAATTTAGGGAGCCACAGGACTGATAGGTTGATATTCTAGCCTCATGGAAGAAATGTAGAAAAGTAGTATAGTTAGAAAATGTACAAGCTTCTGTCTAATCAATACCAGGCCCGTATGCAGGGGGTTCAAGTGGTTCATTGATGGGTTCTTTTTGAAAATGAACCCCCCTTTGATGTTAAACGTATTTTGTGAACTAGGGGTGGTTAATCATAACCTACGTATGACTCCCACCCCCCCCCCCCCATAGCAGTGCCTAGACTGTAACAAATTATGAGTCTGCACCTGCAAAAATGTATCTGTGCCTGTAAAATGTACAATTTGGGGGGAGGGGGGGTTATACATGGGTCCTCAGATCACCTTTGAAGAAAATACAGTGAAACAACATCACACCATTACAATAAAGCACAGTTTTCAGGTTCATTGTGATTTGGGTATCGTCATAAGAAAATCATGAAATTTAATGTAAAATAAATTGTTAAAATGATTAGCCAGTTTCCCATAAATTTAAGTGTGTGTGCCAAGCACATCCCAATGAAAGGAAAACATTTTTGGTTTCGATGAAAAGAGAAACCTATGCGGTCATGATGGCGTGTGTATGTATGTGTGTGTGTGCGTGTGTGTGTATGTGTGTATGTGTGTATGTGTGTATGGGTGTATGTGTGATGTGTGTGTGTGTGTGTGTGTTTGTGACACTTTGCTCGTTAACACGATATCTCAAGAAGAGAAACTCTGACAGTTTTCAAACTTGGTACATAGATGCCCCATATTGAGAGGAAGAACCCTATTGTTTTTGGTGGGGGTCAAAGTCACCGGGGGTCAAAACCTGAAAACCTTGTTAACACAATATCTCGAGGTAGGAAGCTTGGATGAATTTCATACTTTGTATGTAGATGCGTTAGGGTAAGAGGAAGAACCCTATCATTTTTGGTGGAGGTCAAAGGTCATCTGGGGTCACCGGGGGTCAAACCCTAAAAACTTCGTTAACACGATATCTCAAGAAGGGAACCTCTGACAGTTCTTAAACTTAGTACATAGATGCCCCATATTGAGAGGAAGAACCCTATTGTTTTTGGTGGAGGTCAAAGGTCACCTGGGGTCACCAGGGGTCAAAACCTGAAAACATTGTTAACACAATATCTTGAGGTAGGAAGCTTGGATGAATTTCATACTTAGTATGTAGATGCGTTATGGTAAGAGGAAGAACCCTATCATTTTTGGTGGAGGTCAAAGGTCATCTGGGGTCACCGGGGGTCAAAACCTGAAAACTTTGTTAACACGATATCTCAAGAAGGAAAGCTCTTACAGTTCTCAAACTTGGTACATAGATGCCCCATATTAAGAGGAAGAACCCTTTCACTTTTGGTGGAGGTCAAAGGTCACCTGGGGTCACCGGGGGTCAAACTCTGAAAACCATGTTAACATGATATCTCAAGAAAGAAAGCTCTGACAGTTCTCAAATGTAGTACATGGATGCCCCATATTGAGAGGAAGCACCCTATTGTTTTTGGTGGAGGTCAAAGGTCACCTGGGGTCACCTGGGGTCAAACCCTGAAAACATTGTTAACACAATATCTTGAGGTAGGAAGCTTGGATGAGTTTCATACTTTGTATGTAGATGCGTTACGGTAAGAGGAAGAACCCTATCATTTGTGGTGGAGGTCAAAGGTCATCTGGGGTCACCGGGGGTCAAAGCCTGAAAACTTTGTTAACACGATATCTCAAGAAAGGAAGCTCTGACAGTTCTCAAACTTGGTACATAGATGCTCCATACTGAGAGGAAGAACCCTATTGTTTTTGGTGGAGGTCAAAGGTCACCTGGGGTCACCAGGGGGTCAAAACCCTGAAAACATTGTTAACACAATATCTTGAGGTAGGAAGCTTGGGTGAATTTCATACTTTGTATGTAGATGCGTTATGGTAAGAGGAAGAACTCTTTCACTTTTGGTGGAGGTCAAAGGTCATCTGGGGTCACCGGGGGTCAAAGCCTGAAAACTTTGTTAACACGATATCTCAAGAAAGGAAGCTCTGACAGTTCTCAAACGTGGTACATGGATGCTCCATACTGAGAGGAAGAACCCTATTGTTTTTGGTGGAGGTCAAAGGTCACCTGGGGTCACCAGGGGGTCAAAACCCTGAAAACATTGTTAACACAATATCTTGAGGTAGGAAGCTTGGGTGAATTTCATACTTTGTATGTAGATGCGTTATGGTAAGAGGAAGAACTCTTTCACTTTTGGTGGAGGTCAAAGGTCATCTGGGGTCACCGGGGGTCAAACTCTGAAATCTTTGTTAACACGATATCTCAAGAAGGGAAGCTCTGACAGTTCTCAAACGTGGTACATGGATCCCCCATATTGAGAGGAAGAACCCTAATGTTTTGGTGGAGGTCAAAGGTCACCTGGGGTCACCGGGGGTCAAACCCTGAAAACATTGTTAACACAATATCTTGAGGTAGGAAGCTTGGATGAATTTCATACTTATTATGTAGATGCGTTATGGTGAGAGGAAGAACCCTATCATTTTTGTTGGAGGTCAAAGGTCATCTGGGGTCACCAGGGGTCAAACTCTGAAAACCTTGTTAACACGATATCTCGAGGTAGGAAGCTTGGATAAATTTCATACCTTGTATTTTGATGCCTTATAGTAAGAGGAAGAACTCTATCATTTTTGGTGGGGGTCAAAAGTCATCTGGGGTCACCAGGGGGGTCAAACCCTGAGACAGAGCTCCCAACCAGCACGGACTTTCCATATTCAGTACGGAAAATCATTGTAAATATGGGAATACGGATTTTTCCTTCATAATCCAAATTTTGAATGAGTAAATAGGTCTTTTCACGAACTTTATTATTCTTTAGCCAACATAGCAAAAGACTGAGAATAGACTACAGTATTTCACTTTTCTGTACAGTACTGTAGTGTATTTATTTGAGCCCAGTAATCTATGCTGTTATGTTATTGGTTAAATTTTTGTCAACAAGTTGATGTTAAACCAATCAGTAGATAATTGCAGCAGATCCATGACATTCCATAAGCTACCATATCATTGGTTGATCACTTGTAAACAGATCCACTTTCAACCAATCAAAAACTGTGTTAAAAGCTAGTTTCTGAGTGCAGTGACAGACTCCTGCCAAGGTCTGTTGAGCTGGTTGAGTAGCCCAACGTTAATGTTAGATTTGACTGTAACTGAATTGGAAAAATAGCACCAAGAAATCGAATAATAAAAATTACAGCAGGAATATCACAGTATGTTGTAATATGGCTCCTCTTCAGAGTAGCAGAGTAGTATGAGTAACTTTAGTGGAAAATTTACCAGGCAGATCAAGTTTTAACGTAGGCCTAGGCCTAACAGTTAGGGCCTAGCCTAGGCCTAAGTGTTGTTACAGAACCAACAACAAACATTAGCCTACACACACAATAACGTTAGACTCAGTACATAAATCTAATGCAGAGTTCCAGGTTTATGGGCTAGGCCTAGACAAAGTCCTAGTCCTGTGACTAAGTCCTAGCCTAACTGCCACAGTACAGGCTAGCCTAATTGTAGTACAGTATGTATGGGCTGATATTACTTATTAGAGGTAGGCCTAGGTTACTGTAATAGCTATGGCCTAGGCTAGGGCTAGTCAAAGCAGTTATTGCCTGTCAAATGTTGGTACCCATCATCTAAGTTTGTAGTATTTACAGAGAGATTTCTGTGACCAGCTGTGCATAGGCCTAGGCTAGGTTTATACTTATAGCTAGGCCTAGGCTAGTCCGCAGTCTGCTGACCTAGTATTTGGGAAGCTTTGGGGCTTCCCATACTAGGTCAGCAATATACCCATTGTCAAAATTGGGCTACCGCAACTTCAAAAATTTTGAATGGTCTCGATCTTTCTCAAATTCACATATACTCCTACATAATTGACCTCTACGGGACCTTATATGTTTAAGACTCTTCATTCTAGGATTTTTTGCACTAACTGTCCAAAAAAAGACCAAAAATTTCGATTTACACAAACGATCCTGTTTTGTTTTTTTTAACATTCTATGAAACTGCTAAATCGTGTAACTAGGACGTTCACACTATTGTGTGCTAAATAGCACGCACTGCTGTTCAATTGTGACATAGTCTATAGCTACAGTTATGTTCATACACGCGCATACGCGTATATAGCAACAATCACTGCAGCAACGCACGCAGACGATATTACTCTCACAGTAATATGCGGTCAAAAGTTTGTGTTGCAATAGCCTAGGCCTAGTTCAGGGAACAAAGTGTACGTGAGAACTAGGCCTAGGTACCCTAGGCTAGACCTAGGCTAATGTTACTTAGGGCCTTGCCAAGTATTTAGCATAGCCTCTAGGCTATACTGTAACGTTAGGCCTTGGGAATACTTGGGATATTTTGCATTTTGTCCTTTGGTGACCCAGATGACTGTCTTGGGAATTCTTGGGAAATTTTGCTTTTTGACCTCTCTTAACCCCAGATGATGATCTTGGGAATTCTTGGGAAATTTTGACCAGTGACTGAAAGATATGGGACATCATGGCATTATTTGGAATAGAACATATATCATCGAAACCTCAATGCATTTTTGCATTCTGGTTAAAATCATCTGGTGGGTTTACAGCAAAAGTGAAAAAAATTTGGTGGGATCTCATTAGCGTGTCATGTTATTCTGACCTGAACCTTTGACAAGTAGCACCCTCTTTCATTTCTGAAGACCTTGTAAGTTGGTGCACCAACAAGATCCCATTCATTAAACAACTTCTCTTGAAAAACTCAAAGCCCTTAAACGTAGGTAAGTGAAAACTTGGTGGGATCTTGTTACTACTGAGATAATGGAGGTCATAGTCAATTTTTTTCTAAAATGTTATGTTTGTTTTCACACTCGGGGAAACTCTGTGGGCCATCATCACAAACCAGTTGAAGTGACAAGTTACAGAGACAGTGTACCTCAATTAAATAATGAAAAATGCAACTTGGTATCTCTGGAAACAGCCAGTTCAAATATTTCAAGCATAATAGCCTAGAACTGGCTATGTAGTAGCACATTGGGCAGTCAAAAAATATCAGCACCAACAAGATCCCATCAATATTTTGTTACATTTGCTTGACTTTTGTGTTGGTAAACATATTTCACTTGATAGATAATTGGGGCAATGTTGGTGCACAGATTCAGTTAAGGTTCTGGGGTCGCCAGAGGTCAAAAAAAAAAAATTTCCAAAGAATTCCCAACATCAAATATGAACACAAACCTGTATTTTTCCAACACGTTTAGATAGCATTTGACCACTGACTGAAAGAAATGGGACATCCATGGCATTATTTGGAATAAAACGTAGAGTGTGATCTGCTATGTTTCAGTTACAGCTATTTAGAATGCTAACATTATCCATACTGGTGACCAATGTATGATAGACAAAAAGCTGCAGTGACAGGTGTGAGCTTTAGAGTAAGTTAATCTGAACTCTTAAGACATTTCCATGTTTTATTTTACCGGACCCCAAATCACGGTGGGGGCCGAGTGGGGTGGGTCAAGATAGTCAACAAATCATGGTCACGGATGCATGATGTAATAGAGTCTGAAATATTGCGGATAGTTTACCTGGCTGGCCAGGGCATAAGTATGATTACAGAGGAAAACAGTATTTTACATTTAGAAAGACATATTTCATGAAAATTGAAAATTTTTTAGAAAGACATATATCATGTAAATTGAGAAGTTTTGAGGATTACAGTACAACTTTAATTTGGAGTGTTGCTCTTGGTAGAAATATTGTTTGGAAACTGAAACAGTCTTGGTGAAGAGTCTGCATGCAACTTTTGTCATGAAAAGTGGTTTTACTGCTAAATTTCAGCAGGCAGAGTACGAATTTGTTATGGTTTGCACTCCTTATCAGATGTGTAAGGGTAATAATGTACAAATTTCTTGTTGTACATTGGTTTCAAACATTTCTTCAGCCCACTTCGTGCACACCCCATTGTAAGTATGTGGTGAAAGTTAAAAGACTTACCAATGCAAAGTATTCAGAAACAAGCTCATTAGTATTGGACCCCTTTGGATATTCCTGCTTCCCTCTCACTTGCTCCCCTGACAAGTAGTCTTTCAATTCTCATTTCTCGTGCAGACATGCATGTGTCCCCAGTATGTAGTCAACTCAGAGCTTGTTGGGGGAAGCCTCAGGACCTCATGGAGATATTATCGCCCATGAGACCTACCAAAAGCTTACTATAAGGTCCCATGAACCCTATGCCTCCTGAAGAGTTTTCTGTGTGGAGCCAAAAAGAGAGACTAACAAGAATTGTTTTAGTCTAGAGTTTAAATTTTTAAACATGAAATCTAAAGATAAGACATGTTGAGATGGAACTTATTACAAGGCATGGGAAATGCCATTCTGGCAACCAACAAGGCATTTTGGTAAAACTTTCCTCGATATGTTACATGTCAACTGGCTTTGATCGTGTCATAACTTTCTGTCTTCCCACCAACTTCAACAAAATTTTTTTTACAAAAGTCCCTCTTTCCTACACCTCAGTGGAAGGGGATTTTTCAGTAGGGAGAGGAAAGTTTTTCGTCAGCTTCAAACTCATATATGCACGCTTTTCAAAGATGGAGCTATCTGGGATAGGCTGAAGACTTCATTTTCTTCACTGCCAACCAATTGCCAACCCCTAGTGGTGCTCCTGCAGATGATTGTATGTATATATATATATATATATATATATATATATATATATATATATATATATATATATATATATATATATATATATATATATATATATATATATATATATATATATATATATATATATATATATATATATATATATATATATATATATATATATATATATATATATATATATATATATATATATAGGTCTATCTGTAGACCAGTGAGGCACAAGATATACATGCATATTCAAATTGACCATCAGTGGAAGTCAGGCAGTTATGCCACAGGTGCACTTAAAATGTGTCATGTTTGTAGTGCACAAGTGAAGTGTAGTGCAGTGTACAAAGCATAACAAGGTTTCTTGCACTTGTGCCTTCAACACAGCTGCATAAGCATGTGAAACATGCTTAAAATGTACTTTTGGTGCATCCACTGCCTTGGTATGAACTAGGGTATCAGTCTGTGTATGGCAATAGATCTGAACCTGCTTATCAGGGAGAAGCAGCACTTAGTACTGTAAAGTGGAGTTGTAACACATAAATGCTGAATGTTATATATACAGGCAAACAGACATAGGAAGCAGAGTGGCTAAGGGGGCTTTACCCCAGTCAAAGATGTGGTGAGGCACAAGTATGCTTGTCCCCCCCCCCCACCCCCAACCCTTCAATCCAAGGGCAAAAACCCTGTATTTATTTCTGTGTGGAAAGTGTCAAAAATTTGTAATGATCTTCCTTAAAATTTGTCCAACAAGTTGCACCAAACTACTTCTAAGGACCCACAAATATCTGAATTTCCCAAAGGGGGACACCCCACCCCTTATACCCCTCCCCAGGACGTCAGTCCAAAACACTGTTTATCCCCCTCCTCCCCGTGTCTGGAACAGCTTCCTATGCCTATGTGTATAAATTTTTTCTTCCAACTAAAGAAAAGTTGCTTCCACCAAGTTTATCCAACTTTCCAATTAACAAATTTTAGCTCTTTTATTGGGTTCAGATCATTCGCTAGCATTCACCATTTTTTTGTTCCCAAATTATTCCCAGTTCCCACCTGGACAAATTCTGACTCGGACAACTCCCACCCAAGATAATTCCAAATTATCTGGTGGGGAATGTTGTTTGAGGGGGAATTACTTGAATTGTCATGAGTGAAAATTGTCCCATGGGAAATAGGACACATGGTTCAGGTGGGAAATGCCCAGGGGGAATTGTACAGTCACATGTTCACACTATAGTAGTTCAAAATGAGTGTATAAGCTGTTCTAATTGGTCAGTCCCTTGTACAGATCAGTGCAATTTGGATTTCCATTAAACAGCAGAGTAGTAGTGTTACTGATGGGTAACAGACACATAGTGTCACTGGATCCTACTTTTAGGCAATGCAAGTATTGCATGCGGAAGAGAACAAGTGTTGAAGTGAAGTATGTCTTAGTCATAACTGTCATGAACTTGTGTAAATGTTAATTTTGAACTGTCTTTTTGTTAGAAAGATTACTTCTGTGTACATAGGTAAAAAACATGACCTGAGGGACCCAGTGGGAAGGATCTTGGACAATCTGCAAATGCACTACACCTGTTTCCTAAATACAGTGTTTACGTATATGAGAACAAACAGCCCTCATGGGTAATATTATGGTAATTGTGAGCAGAAGGAACAGCTATTTTGCCTCTCTCCACTGGTGGCAAATCCAACTGAAATGCTTTCCTACATGAACTTTTCAAAGGTGAAGTTGCAGTGCCAGGAATGACCTTTTAAAGGCAAAAGTTGTGATGTCAAGACTTGATCACATGGTGAGGAATCGTCCCTGTCAATTAAGTCTCTTCCTTTGTATCAAGAACGTAGTGCTTTGTAGGAGTCTTCAACTGAAGTGACCAGTCGAAGTTGCTTCAAGGAGAGCATCATGTGACCTTTAATACCAATCATTTGGCAAAATGCTTGTGGAGTGTGGTTCTTCTAGCAGTGTGCAATATGTGATCCTCAAATGATGTGCATGACATTCCAAAACAAAATTATAATTTGTTAGAATATGTCATTTGAAAAACCCATGAAATGGAAGACTGACTAGAGTAGGTAGGGAAGCTGCATGCCAGTGTTCAGATTTGGCAACAGGATTGTGCTATTGCTGCACTTTTCTCAACAATCCACAAGTTCAAAGATGGTGGTGACTTTAAATGTTGCAAGTTATTGAGATGCCCCTTTTGAAACCCCCCTCCCAAATATTAAGAAGTATCCCCTGGCCCCTAAAATTCTGAGATCTTGTGCCAATACTGTTGCATGCTTAGTCAAAAGGGGTCCACCTGTTGTTAAAATATCGTGGAGGAGGTAAATACATTATCTTTGTTTGAAGAGTTTGACCCACTTTGGATGAGGAATTTGACCCTTAAGCAAATCAGTTTGAATAAATTGATGTTTTTAATAATACGCATACTTATAGAAGTGATGTTGCATAGCATTTGGTTGGTATATATAGAATACATACGAAGGTATGAAAAGCAAAATAATAGAATACATATGAAAGGAATCATTTTTATCTTTATTGTGTCTCTGTTAATTTTATTCAGAGTAGTTATTGATGCCCCAACAAATTAGACTCTGGGTGATAAATTTCCATTTTTCATATACTACTTTTAAAATATGTTAAAATGTAAACAACCCCCATCCGAAAAAAAAGGGGAAAATGACTGAACCGAAGCTGGACACGTACGAACTTGAACATTCACCACAAATATGCCGAGGCTCAGGAGATGTGATGGAGTTTACAGAAGCACCAACGTGTGAAGTCATCCTAAGTTCTATCTTCTATTATTAAAAAAATAAAACTCCAGCAGGAATTCTGAGAAAGCCTAGTCTGTGAAAGTTGGCATAATTATTAGGCTTTGGAAGGTAGCCCTACTCTACTATAGAGTTGTGACTCGATGTTGGGGAGTCAAGTGTGACTCCACTTTCTGTAGAGTTTCAAATCCTAAGGAATTTTCAATACTCTACTATAGAGTTGTGACTCCAGGTTAGGAGTCAAGTAGTGTGACTCCACCTTCTTTGGAGTAACAACTCCTAAGGAATTTTCAATACTGTCACAAGCATGTACAAAAATTACAGGTTTTCATGAAATATTGAAACAAAACTTTCTCTTCTGGTTTTGCCTTCACCTGACTACTACAATTTCTGACACTGGCAATTTGGCACCACAGCCAAGATGCTGTGGTTTACATTCCTTTCTCAGGTATTACATTATTGAAGGCCCTCCAACTCCTACCCAATTCCAAAAGAACTGGAGTTGTCCCAGCTTAATAGTTATGCATATCAAAATTATATGAATACTGATAAGTCTAAAATGTAAAAAAACTGCCAAGCCATTCTATTGTGTAAGCTTCCTAAAATGTTCCTACAAGAGAAGCTTTGAATCATATTCATAACAACTTTGTTTAAATTTAGTGAAGGGACTGAGACAAAGTGACAAACTTTTGCCTGTTAAAGTGACTCATAACATATTCTCTGAAAACAATTCCCCAAGGTAGTTGGCAAGCTCAGCATTTGCCTCCCAACAATTTTTATAATGAATAAACATGGTATAAACTGCAAACTGGATGGTAAAATATGCAGCCATCAAAAGTTACACCCACTGCTGGGCTGAATTGGCAGACAAATCAAGCAACCTCCATGCAGCTCTTGGGTCCAGGGTTTCTTGATCCCGACAGAGAACCCAGACATATGTCACTCTCATGACTTTCTCCTGAAAAGAAAAAAAAATGAGTTTCATCGACTGTCATTCCAATGCACTTTCTCATCACCCCTCCTTATTCATAATACCTCTCACTGCTTCTGATTATTTGTAATTAAACACAATTTTACATAATTCCCTTACATTAAATGCTATGATTTTGTGAGTGATTCCTAGCTGAACAAAGGTTGGGTGGATACTTCAGATGATTTATTACTTTCCTATTAGTTCTGGGCTTAAAGGAGACATGGCATCCCCCAAACCAGGGAGTTGCTAGCTACTTCTTGCACAAACATATTTAGGAATAGCCCTAGAGCTCTAAATACTGTTGGTGACTGCACTCTGATTGACATTCAGTAAAACAATATAGCTCCACTATGGTTGATCAACAATGACTTGTACAGTCAGTTGTGTTCCCAATTAAACTCACAAACATGCATCTGTTTTTCAATATATGACTCGACCTGGGAATCGAATCTGCGCCTCCCACATGAGAGGTGGATGCTCTACCACTAGACCAAACAAGTGGAACCTACTGCCATTGTGCGTGATGCTCCACATAAGCAACGGAGTAAGGAAAAACAAGCCAGTAAAACACAACTGGAAAAAGGCCGTGGCCAGCTCGACTTGAACCAACTGGTTGGAAACTGGGCAGTTAAACCTCATTTAACTAACAAATTCAATATATGACCTCAAGCAATTTTAACTCAGTGTAGGCTACTGTGGCTCTGTCTTGGAGGTGTACTACACAGGTGTTCTTTGAACAGTTTAACTGGAGGAGGGGCTATAAGTAAACATTTTAACTGTCTGGGTGAGATAAGAGAGCATTTAACCCAAATGAAGGGAGAAATATTTGAGCTAAAATGTTGAACTGAACCCCAAGATGTAATTTACTGTACAAGCCACTCTGGGTTTCTCCTAAACTTACAGAGTAAAAACTACATTTTATAGCCTGAATTATTAACGCAAAACAAATGCCCAGTTGGCAGTTGCCAGTGGTAAGACACTTTGCAAATCTAACAAAATGTTTCAGTAAAGTATTCGTTTGTAAATGACAAATCAGACTAACCATAAGTTTGTTCTAACAACTGTTTGTTCTAATTGTCCTCTTTTATTTCAGTAACTGTAAATCACTTGCAAAGGTTACTTACAGGATCTCCTTCTACAACCTCTCCTTTCATGTTCCTGACAGCCATTATTTGTTGAGCGACAAATGTTATCACAAGGACAGGGCCTTGTTCCATCATTTTGCCCATGGAAAGCTAGGATAGAAGATGAAGTAACAGTGAAACCACTTATAAACAAGAATTAAGAATGCCTGGTACATATGTTCCCCTACTAAGGTGCTACATGACCAGTTAATTCAGATTAGGTACTGGTAAGGTGAATGATTTGTTCAAGTCAGCTACCCAGAATAGATACATTCCTATAGCTATAAATGATTGAACTACCTACTTCCACAGCACCACCACTACTCAAATAATACCATCAATAATGCTATACCATTTAAAGTATCTTCAAAACTCCAGCCACCACTACTCACCCCTCCCCCACCCCCAACCAACCCTAGCCCCCACATGACTTGAAGTATCTCCAAAGCATCACCAACTATACCCACAATAGCATCCCTGCCCTTCTATGACCACCACAGCCACTTCTACTCCCACAACACCATCCTCCTCCCATGAAATCAACACATACTGTACCATTAAAACAGACACTACTTCATCAATGTCACAGACAGGGTAGGATGCTCACTAGAAAACAAATTTGTAGAAACAGCCGCAAAATACTTTTACTTTTTCTTCCAGGAAACTACAAATGGGATGCTTCCTCACTCATGTCTAAGAGTGACGACACAAAAAGATAAGGTTATCATTATTTTTATATAAAACTGTGACACAATGGCACTAGCCCGGCAAAATTTCTGACAACCAAAGAGACATGCAATCACATGACGTCGGTGGAACACCTCTATACATTACATGTCATTGTGCAAAGGTTTTCACTCACTTCTATACTATCTACGTCAAGAATCTTGGAATCAAACTGAAGTCCCATTGCCTTGGCTTGTTTTATAGGAGTTGACAGCTGACTGTATGGCTGCAGTAAACAAAGAGAAAGAATGAAGAAATGAGGAAATGGTTCATGCCTAAAACTAAAATCTCTGCAAAGCAGGGCAAGTCCACGATTCTTGTGGCTATGTTATCAAGTCATTAGTCAGTGAAACAGTGATTTAGTTTTCAACTAGTACCCTAGGTCTCTCTTAGCTAAATAGTACATTTTTAGGTAATGTACTAGTCTTCCTTGCAACTTTTAATGAAATTTTGTGACAAAGTCATTCTTTTGGCATTTTCTTTATCTAATAGTAACTTTCTCTTTCAGTTCATAGGAAATTCTGCACCTCAGCCATTATAAAGCCTCTAGTGTATACCTACTAGTGTATCAATTTAAAATGGCAGACTAGAAATCGGCACTCAATAGTTGATGCAGTGTTTTGTTTCTGTGTCAGCTACGACTTTATTGTAACAGTGACCACTCCATCCAGAGGTGCATAAGACTACTACATGTGTTGTAATGCTTCTATACTAATTTAGTTATTATAAAGCTGCAAAACTTAACTTGAAATATTTTGAATTATTCTCCTGATTTCAAAGGTTATCTTTGTGGCAAAACTGCCTCTACCTCACACTTTTGCAAAGTTACTGATTTTGATGGTATGGGTACTTCTATTAAGTCAACATTTCTTTAATCATTGCATCCAGACACCATAACATTTGATATATGTTAATACTTGATTTAGTCCAAAACTTCTCTGTTGTCACCTCCCTTACACAAGAAATCACCCCCTAGGCAGCACCCTCAATCATATAGCTCGTTTGCATGTTACAATTTCTTCCTCCAGTTCTGTTCTATTTAAAAAATATGACCCTCCCCATACAACAACCTGATTATTGGGCTACATTGTTCTTAATCTAGTTGGGTTGAATTAGTATTTTTTCCAAGCAAAGGTCCACCAGAACTAAGACTAGCAGTTGTTAATATACTTACAGCTTCATAACACCAATCCTTGAGAATTTCCATGTCACCACGGATCATGGCCTGAAAAAAAGAGAGCAAGGAACTGGCTGTAATAGTGCAAACATATTTGTATTTCAGAGTAAAGTTATTTCAAATTCATAGATAAGACATCTCCAATATTCCACAGAACCAAACAAAAAATGCTTGTAACTAGGCATTCCATAGACCCTTTTCCAAATAAAAATTACAAAGGATTGTGGGATAGACTTTGGTATGCGTCATTTTTGTCAGTGGCATATTACTGTGGTGAAAAACGATGCATACTAAACTCTACCCCACAATTCTTTGTAATTGCTATTTGGAAAAGGGTCTATGGACAGGACTATAACATGTTATCACAGCTACAGTATCACTGATTTATTTCATACCAAGATTTAATGTTCTGCCACAAATATCACCTCTGTTTGAATTTTAATTAGTCAAAGGAGCAGGGATGCAGTTGGATAAGGAACAGATGGAGGAACCAAAGCCCCTCCCCTTTTTTTGTGTTTTTAAATAAACATATATATGATGCAGAGTCACACAAAATCAAGGCATTCACCATTTGAAAAACAGGTAGTAAAGAACCCTTCAGTGTATATGGAAGGCACAACAGCTACACTTTTTACCAGTCCTCCCACCTCCACTTCTTGCCCCCTACCCCCCCCCCCCACCCCACCCCCCATTTTCTATACTTCATAGTTAAACCACTGCAAAGAGGTAATTTTGCAAAGTCTTCCCATATGAGAAAACAAATTTTTTGCCTATGTGTACTTGCATCAAATTTGGTTGGACATACTCCTAATCTTCCTGGAAAATCAAATAAACAAAAGCTTACAAAATTTGGTCTCACCTCAAGAATATTTGGGATAATTTCTTGCTCACACATCTTAAGGAAGGACTCTTTGGTAAATGATGGATCTATTTTCAGAATTTCTGTTAAAACTTCAGACATTTCTGTTGGTGAAAACATTCCTCCTGGAAATTGAAATGAGAGAGGTTTTCTTACTTCATTCAACCTTCTAGGTATTAATGCATTCAAACATTAAAGGTTGTGTGACAAGAAAATGACATAGTTGGATATTCAATGTAAAAAGCATTAAATATCCATAAAATAGCTGTAATTTCCATTAAAATCCATCAAATATTGAACATTTTACAGGGAAATTTCTATTTCACACTTGTATCATGAATAGACATGAGCTATACATGCAAATATGTGACATCGAAAGAGGGGCATACCATATATGGCACATGTTAGCCTTTGCTTTTTCGACCTTAATTTCAAGGACACTGGTAGCATTGTTATTCCCTGGGGGGTTTATTATAAAAGTTAAATTTTTTTCCTCAAAAAATACTGATATCACTCATCAAACTGTAGTCTATATGATCGGTAATTAAGAGATAATTAATATAGGGTTAACAAAAGAAATCATAACACTGTGCAACACTCCACATCATTATTTTTGCATAGGCAATTAGTTTCTTCAGAAACCATCAAACTTTGAAGACGTATATTTTGAAAAACGGTAAAAGATATTGAAATAATTCCAACGGATCTTTGACTGGAGGACTTAATTCTTTAACCGACAAGTGGAACAGCTCTTTTTGGTGGCATGTCACACGACCTTTAAACATACAGATACGCCAAGAATAAGTGTGCGTGTTCGCTTCGGTCACGCTCCGGTCTATTCAGTGTACAATAGAACCGCTAGGTACCTCGCTCTTTCAATGCGGATTATCGGCAACCCGGTAAACCGAGGTGCCTTTGTGTCTGTAATTCGCTGTAGCAAGAAATCTTCTCTTGTGGGGAAAAGCAATTATCAATTTCCTGTGAAAGCCTGCCTGCACACAATCGTACATTCTGATTGAATACAGTACGTATACGCTTGCGACCATCCGCAAATCCCCCCGAACGCTTTCCGTGTTGGAAAGATTTTTTTTTGAAGTTCGAAAAAGTTTTCGAACGTTCCGAAAAATTGTCAATAACATGACCTTTGAAAATTATATTATTTAGCGTGAAACTTCATGAGTCTTTTATATATACAAAGTAAAGTAAAGGGAAGGGCCGCAGTTTACTTTGAATTTCCCTTTGCAATGATTAATAAATTTCGTAAGTTTAGAAAGAAATACCTAGAACGTTCCCAAAGTTTCGTACCTTCCGTCAAAAAGATTGCGTTCGGAAAAATTCTTGCGCGTTTGCAAATTCTTTCCGTAACTGAGTTTTTGTCACGATAAACTGTTCTCCTAGCACCATATAACTTGTATTGCTCAATAGAGCGATATTGACTTGAAAATCAGTCCGAGTTTTGTACTCCGATAAAAGTTGTTTGTCGATGTGACGTCATGAAATAATTAGTTTACATTTCATTTTCGTAGTCCTCTGATATCATGCATTTACACAGGTTGGCAGATTTTTGGCGGTTTCTGACCAGAGATGGAGAAGATTTTAACTAAAACTCATGAAAATCGGGACATAATCCTATCCGAAATCAATGTAGTGTGACCAGCGTTCCAGTCTGAAACTTCATGAGTATGGAAAAAAGGAGGGCCGCAATTGGCTTTCGAATTTCTCTTTGCAATTATGAATACATTTCGTAAGTTTGGAAAGAAAAAGATCTGGTTGAACGTTCCAAATCTTTTCGTACATATTCCCACATGTTCGGAAATATTGTTGCGCGTTTGCGAATCCTTCCCGTAACGGAACAATTTTTTTTTCAAACCTTCGATTTTTTTTTTTTTTTTGGCACATTCCAAAAAAAAAATCAATTGTGTGACCTTTGAAAATTATATCTGTTAGCCTGAATTCCTGAAACTTTTTGAGTCTTTCATATACAAAGGAAGACAAAGGGAGGGCCGCCAAGTCCATAAAATTGAACCATTCTGTTTTCTACCAAAAAAGTAATCAGGGAGAATGCCATTGCAATAGTATCACAGCTTACTTCCTGCATCCTCCGATGTTCCGGTACAATACAAAGGCCTTGTCGCATTTTATTTTTCATTCACATAGAATATGTACCCTCTACTCAGCAACTGCTAAAATTTCAAATCTTACCTACAAGGGTAAAACCGTTGAAGTCCGATTCCTTAATAGAAAAAAATTAATCCAATTATAGTCCATTCAGTGGGAGAGAATGAAGATGGAAATGTCAGAATGTAAGACAGTACATTCCCCTACCATTCTTTGCCCAGATCTCGGTAAAATTCACCAGCTAACACGATCCCGAATTTTAACACGGCCCTTGGGGAACCGTATAACATTGTCATTTAGTACTGTCACACGCTGTATAGCCTACGCATATTTGCATGGGCCTAAAACTGCACCGCGCTAATATGTACATAGGGCCCTGCCACATGTTTCGCGCTATTATTATGAGAGCCACCTCAAATACCTTGGGAAAATCAAATGCAGCTAGCTGCCTTAATTACGTGAAATATCCAATCGCTGCTATGGGTTTTGATACTCATTCATTCATAAGGGCCACCGCCCATTTTTGCGTAACCTTTTTTGGAAGTCGTAGCCCATTTGGTTGTCCTTAACAGTTACGTGACGTCACACATCTCTCCGGATGTTTTTCAAACTTTTGCAGACGGCGCCATCTTGTTTTTCAAAAATAAGCGATATTTCGCTCGATACTTAACTTTTACCGAAAACTTTTCACAAGATCGGACTTCTTCTACACCCATGAATAAGATAAGATACAAAATTTAGCTTGTAAAGGTTGATTTTGCTGAAAATCTGCATACTGAATTTTGGCCAGGCTATGACAGCATGTTCGCAACGCACGTAGAGCGACACGATACCCATGTGAAATTTACTTCGTTAGGTTATGTACTGTGCATTACACCACTATCAGGCCTACACGCGGAAGCGACAGTACTGAGTTGCTGTATGTTTTCAAGAGGTGGGTGTTGCCCAGTAGGGCGGGATTTAGCAGTTGTTCGTTTACGGTAAACCTTCACGTGGATTGGTAGCAGCCAATGGAAATTGTACACGGGTTAATCCATGAAAAATAGCTGATAGTCCAATGATGTCACTAGCAAAGGAATGTACAGAACGTTGTATGCAAATAAGCTGGGGCCCTTGCAAGGTGCCTGGGAAATTCTTGAGTCGAACTGCGAAGGTTTTCTCATGGAATTTAACACACTAATGCATTACTGTATCTGTGGTCTACATTTGCTATGTAGCAGCGAGCTAGCCAGGTTGGGAAAGCGAATATGTGTGCTGCATGGGGCTATCAAATGAAAGATACGTAGTACAACGATGGGCTGAAAAATAAGACAATGCATTGGGTTTTAGTTTCATTAAAATGCAAGTCTACTGATTATCTATTAAAGGGTCATGCGGCACCGTATTGCTACTGAAAATTATTTGCCGTTCTTTGAACGTAAAGGTATGGAATATTTCATCCATGGCCGTTTAAAAGACACTGACACATCGCTTTTTTATATGCTCTCAAGACAAATAAATAAAGCGTCACTCGTTTCACCAACTAGGAAATAATAGGATATATTCAAAGAATGGATGGCTTAGCCTTCTACTTTTCATATGCTCTCCGAGGTAAGAGAATTTTCTGCAAACTAGAAATTATGGGAACACTGGATTGTACATTTTGGGGGCAACTGCTACAAACAGGCCCCATCCAACACAAAAACTTGTACGGTTACTGAGAACGGGTGGGGGGGGGGGAAGCTGGGCCACTCCCAACAGATGCCAAACCTAATTCTTGGGACGATTTGCAGCATCGCATAAGTGTTGAAATAAGCTGTTTTACTGCGAGGATATAGAACGATGCAGTAAAATCGGCAATTTCTTCTAGTTAATCCAGTTGTACCTAAGTTTTTTTTTCAAACATCATTGGAAAAATGGAATTAATAAATCGGAATTTCTACAAAGAAAAAAGTTGTCCCCACATCGTGCTGCATTCAGCGATCGGTCTTTATTCTAAAAAAGTTGATCAAAGTAATAACGCAGCCTTACAGGGAAGACAATTGCAAAAATTTACTGTGAGTGTAGTATTATCAAACGTATGCAGTAGATGAATTGAAGTTGTGCCGTTTTGCTATAAAACTGTAATTTGTTGTGTGTATGTGACGGCTGTGTCTTTGAATGAACAGGTCTGAGTAACTACGCTACTGTACCTAGGCCTAAAACTTCACAAACCCGTAAGCCTAAACCAGGACGGTTCAGTGACGTACAGTACTAGGAATAGTCCGACCGTTTCCAAACTCTGTCAGCACATGCTAACCATCGGATAACAACCCTCTGCGCTATTAACGAAGGCCTAGTGATAAAACTTTCTTATCGATTACACAGGAAGTCTGATCAATGAAACCTGAGGATGCAGCTATTGTGTTACGCTCCCCATTGTAAAGAATTTCATTGGTGAAATCTTTTGTGTAAGCTGTTACTTGACTTATCAGATTACTCCTATTCAAACCGCCCAAAACCATGAGCCGCCTATTTCAGTGAAACAACGTCGACAAAAGCGTGGTAAACTGTGGGTTTTCAGCGGTTGGTATCTAGCGCTCCGGTCGGTTTTTTACGTTTATTCTTGGCGCATCTGTACACCATTCCAATCAATTCATGAAAGGCACAAGGAGGTGTTGACTGATAGTACCTGTAAATTAAACAACTAACTCATACAAATACAGTAAAACCCCGTTTATCCGAACCCCGTTTATCCGAAACCCCGTTTATCCGAACAAGCCGTCAGATTTGACAACAATAATAGTCAACACAATTACAGTAGTATACACCAAGTTTTAAGTGCTTTACAAGGCAAAATTCAACGTAAGTTTTGGCAGAAATGCACTAATTTTTCTCGGGACTTTAAAAGTAATGGAAAGATGTCACGATGGCTAAAACAGCCAACATGTGGACATGGAAAACAATCTGTTATCTCTTTGTCAAATTTGGAAGAAATATCGTACGTATTTGCTTTGACATTCTTGTTAGGAGCCATGAGTCGGTATAGGCTCAATATCCTCTCATACAAAAATACGTTAGGCTAGCGTAAGTCTTAGTTTCACTAAATCTGAAAAGTTAGTAACGTAGTGAGCTTCATACCTAAAAATAATGAAAGTAGACCTTACAAAAATATTGCGAACTGCTGTTTGAGAGTCTCCTACACATGTGTCTCTAACATTTTTTGAAATTTTTGCAGAATTTTTACTCTAGATACCTCTCCAGATCGTTACAGCTTTTCTTCAGCACACACAGTCATTTAGTGTGTAGAAAGCGTTGATCATTCAGACGAGCGAAGACTCAAATTTTTGGAATAAAATCTCTCCGTTTTAGACGTCTTAAAATTTATTTGTCATATCATCGGTCACAAAAAAAAGTAACGAAATATTTTGGGGGGTTTTGTCTGCAATTTTAAGCCGTTTCGGAATTATTTTGGGAAATGTGTTGACACACTGTCTTATATGGACCCAGTGTACCGTACTTAAGGCAAAAACTTGAAACCTCGTTATCCGAACAACCTTCGGTCCCGATGTGTTCGGATAAACGGGGTTTTACTGTACCTGAAAATACCTCTATCAGACCTTCAGTTAAGACAAGACAGGTAATGTAAATACGCAAGGATATATGTTATCTTCTTACATGGATAATGCACATATTTTACATTAAAGCCAACAAACAGGAAATGTATAACTTTCGAATTTAAATATTTTTTTCTTATATCAAGTTCCTTAAAAGTATCAATTAAAATAAATTTCCCTTTCTTCATTTCATCTAATGTCAGATTTCCAGGCCTCACAGCACCTCTTCTCTTAAATATAGGTTTTTTTATAGGTTTTCAAAATAAAAAACAGGTTTTTAAAGGTTTTCAAGGGCCAAAATACAGGTTTTTATAGGTCTATAAGATCTGGTTTCCAGCACAATAAAGGGAAAATAACAGCAAATTCTTAATTCACCATACATTAGTGGGGGACCTGGTCAGCTTACGTCCTTTGTCGCCATTAGGGGGAAATTTGCATATCATTCCTACATTCTTATTTTACAGTCACCGGACAAATTAACAAAATATAGGTTTTTACAGGTTATATAGGCTATTTTTGAAAATATATAGGCTCCCAAAATAAAAAATAGGTTTTTATAGGTTTTATAGGTTTTATAGGTTTCACCGTGAGGCCTGGCATTTCTGTCCCAAATCACAACCCTCTAGACAGATTCCACAAAGACATAAATTTTTCTACTTAAGACTGGACACAACCATTCACTACCATATACACTTGTTGACTGACTCACCTAGTAATTGACTGACTCTGTCAGTTACAGCTCTGGATGCCCTGACCAAAACATTGTCACTTTCATCAAACTTCATTTTCAAATCAACAATTTCTGGGTGGAAAAATAAGAATACTTGGTTTTACAAGCAAGTTTTTTTTAAATATCTGACATACAAAAGAAGACTTATGAAGGTAAGATTCCAAAGATTCAGAGTAATGGGACTGTCTCCTAATATGACCTAGAAACTAACAAAGGGATGGGGGGGGGGGGGGGATGTAGCATTCCTCTTGTCCAATAAATTGTCTTGGAGTAATAGTAGCATCTTTATGCTTGAAACTGAAGCCTGCTAACTTGCTAACTCTGAAATCAACAGTTGCTGAAATAGTGGTTAAACTTCATCACCAAGAAAGCAATTTTGTAAATTTTTCTGTGTCTGATATCACTGCAAAACAAGACAAAGAATCTTAAAAAACCTTTGCATAGATTAGCAAAGAGGCTTCCTTTATTTTCACCACACAGCCAGGTTTACCTCAGATTAATGTTACCACAAATAAGCTACACACTGACATCCTTTTATTCTAGAAGAAAGTGCAGATATTTTTCTGACAATTTTCTCAAGCACACACTGGGAAATGGCGCACAACTTTAATGTAAGGGGAAAGGGGAGGGGGGGGGTTGGATACTGAAAAGTTAGAGTAGAGAAAGTACTACAAATGCAAGCTATTAATTGGTAGTTATGGACACCATGTATGCTTTCAAAAGTTTCAAACTGAGAACCACCAATTTCAAACAAACCATACATTAAGGTAGAACATATGTAAACTGAGACGACTTTCACAACATAAATTGAAATGGCGATATGTCAAACAAACATTGCATTTCTCTCAAGGTCAATTTTAAATTATATTCAACTTCAACAAGTCTAGACTTAAAATAGAAAATTAATGTCAAACAAGATAAATTGTTTTACTTACTTGTAAACACCTGATTATTTTCACTGAATTCTTTCCATTGTTTGTACCATCTAGAGTCTTTGTGTAGAACCACACCTGTTGCATCTCTGAAAGAGATATTCATTTGTTTTTCCTCAATATGAAACGCAAACAATTTGATAGTAAGATAGGGTTTTACACCTCAACTTACAACCTCTTGGTGAAGTTCAAACAAGTCAAACACGTATATATTTTACAATGAATACTATTATGAATGTGCAAAGGGAAGGAAGTGGTTTAAAAAACCCTTTACATGCTCAATGAGTAAATCCGCTTCCCAAAAATGAAAACAAAAATTCAGATTCAGACACTTAACAAGTTGATACACAAGATCAAATTATTTAAAGCATAGCAAACTCCAGGTTATAAGGTATTGTGCAGAGTAAATATGTAGATATTCAATAGTTGTTTGAACCAGAATGCAAAAATGCATTGAGGTTTCGATGATATATGTTCTATTCCAAATAATGCCATGATGTCCCATATCTTTCAGTCACTGGTAAAGTGCTATCTTAACATGTTGGAAAAATAATTTTAGGTTCATATTTGATCTTGGGAATTCCTGGGAAATTTTGCATTTTGCCTTCTGGTGAACCCATGAGACGATCTTGGGAATTCTTAAAATTTTGCTTTTTGACCCCAGATGATGATCTTGGGAATTCTTGGGAAATTTGCTTTTTGCCTTTTGGTGAACCCATGAGACGATCTTGGGAATTCTTAAAATTTTGCTTTTTGACCCCAGATGACCTTTGACCTCCATCAAAAACGATAGAATTCTTCCTCTTACCATAATGCATGTACATACTAAGTATGAAATTTATTCAAGCTTCCTATCTTGAGACATCGTGTTACAAACATTTTCAGTGTTTGACCCCCGGTGACCCTACATGACCTTTGACCTCCACCAAACATGATAGCGTTTATCTTCCCACCATAACACATCCACATACTACCTATGAAATCTATCCAAGCTTCCTATCTTGAGATATCGTGTCAACATGGTTTTCAGAGTTTGACCTCCGGTGACCCAGATGACCTTTGACCGCCACCAAAAACGATAGGGTTCTTCCTCTTACCATAACACATCTACATACTAAGTATGAAATTTATCCATGCTTCCTAACTTGAGATATCGTGTTAACAAGGTTTTCAGCATTCGACCCCGGTGACCCCAGATGACCTTTGACCTCCACCAAAAACGATAGGGTTCTTCCTCTTACCATAACACATCTACATACTACGTATGAAATTTATCCAAGCTTCCTAACTTGAGATATCATGTTAACAAGGTTTTCAGCATTCGATCCACGGTGACCCCAGATAACCTTGTTACATGATATCTCAAGTTAGGAAGCTTGGATAAATTTCATTACGTAGTATGTAGATGGTTATGAGTAAGAGGAAGAACCCTTATCGTTTTTGGTGGAGGCAAAGGTCATTGGGGTCACCAGGGTGTTCAACTCGGAAAATCTTGTTTAATGATGTCTCAAGATAGGAAGCTTAGATAGAGTTCATACTTGGTTGTGGGATGCATTATGGTGAGAGGAAGAACCCTATTTTTTTGGTGGAGGTCAAAGGCATCTGGGTCACGGACGGTCAAACTCTGAAAAACAAATTTTTTTTGGTCTGACCCGATATATCAAGATAGGAGCTTTGATAGATTCATAGGTTAGTATGTGGATGTTGTTATGGTGGGAAGATAAAAAAACGCTATCATGTTTGGTGGGAGGTCAAAGGTCCAGGTAGGGTCACCGGGGGTTTCAAACACTGAAAAAAAAATGTTTGTAACACGCTGTATCAAGTTTGAAAGCTTGGATAGATTCATACTGGAGGTATTTGGATCCCTTTGGTGAGCGGGAAGAACCGTATTGTTTTTGGTGGAGGTCAAAGTCATCTGGGGGCACCAGGGGCGCTAAACTCTGAAAACCTTGTTTGCACGGTATCTCAAGTTAGAAAGCTTGGATAGATTTCATACTGAGTATTTGGATACCTTTTGGTGAGAGGAAGAACCGTATTGTTTTTGGTGGAGGTCAAAGGTCATCTGGGGTCACCAGGGGTCAAAATCTGAACATTGTTTACACGATATCTCAAGTTAGAAAGCTTGGATAGATTTCATGCTTGATATGTCGATGTGTTGTGGTAAGAGGAAGAACCCTATCATTTTTGGTGGAGGTCAAAGGTCATCTGGGGTCACGGGGGGTCAAAATCTGAAAACCTTGTTTACACGATATCTCAAGTTAGAAAGCTTGGATAGATTCCATGCGTGGTATGTAGATGTGTTGTGGTGAGAGGAAGAACTGTATTGTTTTTGGTGGAGGTCAAAGGTCATCTGGGGTCATAGGGGGTCAAAATCTGAACATTGTTTACACGATATCTCAAGTTAGAAAGCTTGGATAGATTTCATGCTTGATATGTAGATGCAATGTGGTGAGAGGAAGAACCATATTGTTTTTGGTGGAGGTCAAAGGTCATCTGGGGTCACCGGGGGTCAAAATCTGAAAACCTTGTTTACACGATATCTCAAGTTAGAAAGCTTGGATAGATTTCATACTGAGTATTTGGATACCTTTTGGTGAGCGGAAGAACCGTATTGTTTTTGGTGGAGGTCAAAGGTCATCTGGGGTCACCGGGGGTCAAACTCTGAAAACCTTGTTTGCACGGTATCTCAAGTTAGAAAGCTTGGATAGATTTCATACTGAGTATTTGGATACCTTTTGGTGAGAGGAAGAACCGTATTGTTTTTGGTGGAGGTCAAAGGTCATCTGGGGTCACCAGGGGTCAAAATCTGAAAACCTTGTTTGCACGCGTTATCTCAAGTTTTAGAAAGCTTGGATAGATTTCATACTGAGTTGGATACCTTTGGTGAGAAGAAGGGACCGTATGTTTTTGGTGGAGGTCAGAGGTCATCTGGGGTAACAGGGTTGTCAAAATCTGAACATTGTTTACACGAGATCTCAAGTTAGAAAGCTTGGATAGATGCATGCTTGAATAGTAGATGAATGTGGTGAGAGAAGAAACCATATTGTTTTTGGTGGAGGTCAAAGGTCCATTATTGGGGTCACCGGGGGTCAAAATCTGAAAACCTTGTTTACAGATATCTCAGTTAGAAAAGCTTGGATAGATTTCAGACTGAGTATTGGGATACCTTTTGGTGAGCGGAAAAGAAACCATATTGTTTTGGTGGAGGTCAAAGGGTCGATCTGGGGGTCACCGGGGGTCAAACTCTGAAAACCTTGTTTGCACGGTATCTCAAGTTAGAAAGAGTTGGAAGATTTCATACTGAGTATTTGGATGACCTTTGGTGAGAGGAAGAACCGTATGTTTTGGTGGAGGTCAAGGTCATCTGGGGTAACCAGGGTGCAAAAATCTGAACATTGTTTACACGGATATCTCAAGTTAGAAGCTTGGATAGATTCATGCGTGATAGGAGATGCAATGTGTTGAGAGAAGAACCATTATTGTTTTGGTGGAGGTCAAAGGCATCTGGGTCACGGGGGTCAAAAATCTGAAAACCTGTTTACACGATATCTTCAAGTTAGAAAGCTTGGAAGATTTCTTACTGAGTCTTTGGATACCTTTTGGTGAGCGGAAGAAACGTATTGTTTTTGGTGGAAGGTCAAAAGGTCATCTGGGGTCACCAGGGCGTCAAAACTCTGAAAACCTTGTTTACACGTATCTCAAGGTAGAAAAGCTTGGATAGATTTATACCTAAGTATGGAGTGTTATGTAAGAGGAAAAAGCTATTGTTTTTGGTGGAGGTCAAAGTTCATCTCGGGTCACCGGGGGTCAAAGTCTGAAAATCTCTTGTTGACATGATATTTCAAGGTAGGAAGCTTGGATGACATTGCTACTTAGTATATGGATGTGTTATGGTAAGAGGAAAGAACCCTATCAGTTTTGGTGGAGGTCAAAGGTCATCTGGGTCACAGGGCGTCAAAGTCTGAAAAAACCTGTTTACATGGTATCTCAAGGTAGGAGCTTGGATAGATTGTACTAAGTATGTGGATGTGTTATAGCAAGAGGAAAGAAGCCTATTGTTTTGGTAGGTGGAGAAAGGTCAAAGGTCATCTGGGTCACGGGGGTCAAAGTCTGAAAACCTTGTTCACACGATACTCAAGGTGGGAAGTTGGATAGTTTTCATACTAGTTTGTGGATGTGTTTTATGGAGAGGAAGAACCCTATCATTTTTGGTGGAGGTTCAGAGGTCATCTGGTGTCTCCGGGGGTCAAAGGTCTGAACACCTTGTGTGCACGATATCTCAAGGTAGGAAACTTTGGTAGATCTCATGCTTGTATGTGGATATGTTATGGTTAGAGAACGATACCATATGTTTTCTGTTGGACGGCAAAGGTTCTCTTGGGTCACCAGGGTTCAAACCTGAAAACCTTATATATATCTCAAGGTAGGAATCGTGATAGATTTCATAATAAGTATGTCAGTGTTATGGTGCGGTGAAAAACCTATTGTTTTTCCATGGAGGTCACAAGCCATTGAGGTCATCAGAGGTTCAAAACTGAACTTGGTAAACATGTCATTAACAAGGGAGGAAGCAGACAAATCCCTTCTTTTTTTCAATTTTTTTTGGTATTCAAGTTTTAGTTCAAAGGTCATGTGACATGAGCTTGACATGAGGAAGGCAGGTCAAATTGTGACCACATCATAAAAAAATGATGTATGTCGTAGAGGAAGTATAAATGTGATGGATGTAACCCAGTGTAGCAAAGCACCCTCCTTTTGGCAAGGAATCACGAACCTTTTGGCTTTCTGGTTAGAAAAAGCTCCCTGAAGACTACATGCCATAGTGTACATAGTCTACTCCTTCATTAAACTCACGCCAGGGAAATCTGCATAATTCTATCTTTCATTAGTTTGTGGTCCTTTTCATCCAAGATTTCTTTAGCAACACATGCTGCGATCCGTGGTTTGGTAACAACCTTAATCAAGATGCGGAAGAGACTCAAAAGCCCCAGGATCTCGTACTGTTTAGGAGTCGGACCAGGTAGGATGCCTTACATACCACTTTGGAAAAATTTTCTGGTTGTATTTCTCAATGTTTTGATGGATAAATTTTACACAGAAGGCAAAGGTTTTTCTGACAGAATTTTAGAAAAGAGAAATGTGTTATCCCAAGCTCATTTTGAAGGAGGCCAGTCAATGTCATTTCTAGATACAGTACCATTTCTGCAAAAACCTCTTTCAATGCCACAGACACTTAGATCATACATTTACTGTAAGATTTAGCAGTTATAAAAGGGGTAGTTTCCAGTCTTTAAAAACATATTCGTTAACGAAATTCTTCAAACAAGAGTATTGCATCTCACACAAAAATTAATAGCCTTGTATAATGCAATGTGAGTTTATTGAACAAGCCCTGGGAAATCACCTGGCATCCACCAAAGCCCTAATTTCTCTATAACTCATGAAGAAATACAGTATTGCAAATGCTTCCAGTATAAAAAGATTGATTTAATCATGAGTTTATTGTTGTTGTACATCACTGTCCAGTGTGGAGGATTCAATCATACGGTATGTCAACTGTATCAGGGCCTGATGTAGTGATGTTGATTTTGGTTTAGAGCAAGTACAGATAATTTTTACCGAATGGCAAGGCTCGAAAAACCAAAGGGACTGATAGCCATGGCTATCGAGCCCTACTGATGGCCCCTGGTGGCCCGTTAGAAATTAGAAATGCCTATGATTAATAACCATAACCTATAATAGCCAATTGGCTCATTTTGGCTGTGCCCTTTGTTAAGCTTATTCGAGCCCTGACTCATGGTCTCCCAAGATTTAGGCTGGTTATACTTCATAGAATACAAGACCAGGCAATAATGAAAGTCAGGGTCCCTTTGATTTCTGTTCATTCCAAAACTGATGAAAGTGTTATAATAATGGAGCAAGCAGTTCCCAGAAATTGTGCCACAAAACAGTGACAGAAGTTTCATGAGTTTCATTTCACTGTTTATAATAGAATGCTGTATCTTGTTTATACCCAGGTATTTTAGAGTCAGTGCATGCATGGTGACAACGTTATGTATTAATCGCATTTTCAATGATTGGTGTAAAAAAAGGTCCCCTAGATATTGAAAAATGGCATTGGTCTGCCAAAAGCATGGATCAAAATGCTGGATTGAACTGGCACCTGGTCCAAGCAGTTGGGGGTAAATGCCCAGTTTGATATAGACTTCAAGTCCTCAGATCACAAATCCTAAAGGTTTGTGCTCATTAGAGGGTCGTTGAGACAAGCTAATGGAAGTAGTGTTTGACTTTTTTTTTTGTTTCCTTTTTTCCTAGGTCATGCAGAGGACTATTGACAGTGGAAACTGGGGAACTAAAACTTACTGAGGATTACACATGATCTTATAGAAATACATTGTAAAGGAAGAAGAGGTTGCAGGCTAAGCCCTGGGGATTCAAGGGTTGAAAGATGTGAGATTGATTAATGGAGGAGTTTGTGCTCATTTTGTGTGCAGGGAGTATGTGTGTTATATAATGATACGTATATATGGTAGAAAAGATATAGGGGTACAAATCAAACTTTGGAATTATTAGTTTAAGCTTTGATATGAAAAATCAGGAATAGGAGTAGTGTTGTTTATGGCCCGAAAGTACAATAAAAAAAGGTGAAGGATTCAAAGACTGAAATTGTTTATGGTGGTTAACTGAGATTTACTGCTTTGAGATATCGTGGAGCAAGAAAACAGATTCAGAGTAAATGAAGTGTGGGTGACATTCTATTCACAAAATTTTAAAATTCTATTGCAGCAATATGGTGAGAACTGATCATGAAAGTAATTTAAGTAGAGCTACACTTCAGCACAAGATATAAAATGCTATGGTCAAGTACTGTTGTAAGGTGGATTTTATTGCAAGCTTGCAAGCTGTTTAGATATATAATATTTCAGATATGCTAAGGCTTCCCTTTTGCCTACCATGAAGATTTTAAGCACTATGTGCTGAAGTAAAATCAGGGCAGATAAGTCCTTCCAAAGAGATTTGGATGAGTTTTAAAAGTTAGAGAAAGTGTAACTTAGTGTATTGAGGGCATTAATGTCAAGGTGTAACCAGTGAAGGTTGACCTGCCAGGCCCTAATTGGTCTCGAGCAATAAATCATGCAAATCATGTAGCTAAAACAGTTTTTAACTGGAGAAAACCTCTTTGCACTGTTCCTATAATTTTTTGAAGTTCTAAGGAAAACAATTTTTTTACCCCTGCCGATCTTGGGTAGGGGGCTTTTAGAGCCAGATCAAGTTTTAAGTTTTGCAATGCTTAATTGAGGAGGATGTTAAATTAATTCAGAAGGGAAACTTTTAAGAGGACTGAATGCTCTTAATACTGCCCCTGAAGCAATGCTGATGTTATAAAAACTTTACTTGCATTCAGTATTGAATATGTAGGGAGGAGACAAGACTCAGCCCTCAGAGTCTGGGACCTCTTTTGCCTCCCAAATGGTATCAAAATCTTAAGAAGAATCCCCTCAATCCCCCCCCCCCCCCCATTTACTCATTTGAAGCAAACATGAAGGAAGGTGATGACAAAAGGCTTACTAGATACTCTTAGAAACCCCCACCTCCCCCCCTCCTGTTTACACTGCCCAGCCCATTATTCACAACCCATCCAAACACTGCTTGCTTGTAAGTTTTTGTTCATTCTAGGAAATGTAACCATACTGGTCCATTTCTAATGTAAATCAAGAACAAATAAAACTTCAAAAGCATCATCATGTTTGTTTTCCTGTTTTGTATTTGGACAATGTCTCTACCACCTGTTGCAACACATCTTAAAAAATAATATCCCTGCAAAGTCCTGTAAAATGGAAGGACCAATTGTTCTTATTTGCCTCACATCATTGACCTATTGCATTCACAGTAACAATCCAGTTACAGTATATACCAGTTACACAAGACCTAATATCAAGACTGCTTAAGTTGAGTAACAAAGCTTACAAATTTAAAAAAAACCATATATAATTTGAAATAAACTACCCTCCCACGATAGCATTTCCAACGTTACCTGCAACTCTCCAAAGCTTATCTCTCACACAACCAACCATTCATTAGCTCCACTGCCAAATCTTTCTCAATAATTTTGTCTAGGAAAATACATTGCTTTGAATAATATCAATATATTGCCTCTGAAGAAAACGAAAGTCTACATAGAGACAGGTGGCTATCTGCGGGGAAGGTGGTGCAGTACCATGGTCAGACATTTTCAATGTCATCTATTGAGCCTTACAGTTGATACAGTTGTATCACTCCCTGACAGTGTTTTGCCTAAAGCAGGCAGATTCTTTCAAAGATGTACCAAATTTCAAGTTTCTGCAAAACAAGAACCGAAGTTTGAAAACCAGAATGCAAAAATGCAATGAGGTTTCGATGATATAGTTCTATTCCAAATAATGTCATTATCTGTCCCCATGTCTTTCAGTCACTTGGGGGGGTTTTCCCCAAAAAGTGCTATCTTAACATGGCTGGAAAATAATTTTCGGTGCATATTGATCTGGGGAATTCCTGGGAAATTTTGCATTTTTGACATCTGATGACTCAAGATGAGATCTTGGGAAATTCGTGGAAAATTGGCTTTTTGCCTTTGGTGAACTGCTATGAGACGATCTTGGGAATTCTTAAAATTTTGCTTTCTTGAACTTGCCAGTTTTGTTGTCGTCTGCTTGACAATGTTGAGGTTTGTCTGCCGCTCAAGGTCAAAATTTACAATAATTTTAGCGATCAGCCTGGTTCGTCGAGGAAGTTTTATTTTTTTTACATCGCTAGTAGCGGATGTGTTTAGTGAAACCAAAAAAAAAAAAAAAAAAAAAAAAAAAATCCATCGCTATCGCTACTAGCGATGATTTCTAGTTAGCGAGGGACTTAGCGATGATCGCTAAAATTGATGTTAGTGAAATCGGCCCCTGGTATATGGATATAACATATTGAGAGGAAGAACCCTATCATTTTTGGTGGTGGTCAGAGGTCATGTTTGGTCATCAGAGGTAAAAAACAAAACATCTTACAAATGTTTCTCAAGTTAGGAAGCATGGATAATTTTCATGCTTTCCATGTGGGTACATTTTAGTCAGAAGATGAACTCTGTTGCTTATGGTAGAGGTCAAAAGTCCAAGTTCACCAGAGGTAAAATTACAGAACCGTGGAAATTGCTTGTAAGCAAGATATCTCAAGATAGGAATGATGGATGCTTTTCATACTTGGTATATGGATTTATCATATTGTGAGGGAAAAACATTGTTTTTGGTGGAGGTCAGAGGTCATGTCAAGTCACTGAAGGTAAAAAACTCAAAACCTTGTTAACACAATATCTTAAGGTAGGTGGCATGAATACTCATTTGGATGCATACAGTCAGAAGATGAACCTTATTATTTTTGGTAGAGGTCAAAAGTTTCCTGGGGTCACTGGGGTAAAACTGAAAACCTTGGAAATGGCTTGTAAAGATGATATCATAAGTCAGGAGTGATGGACAGTTCTCATATTTGGTGTATGGATTTGTTTTGCGTACTAGGAGGTTAGATAAACCGTTATATTGTTGGTAGACGTGCGTGAAAGGTCCCCCTCCCTATCGCTTGAGGATCACTGGATCAGTGGTCAATAACTAAAACGTCGTAAACACAATATCGCTCGATAACTGGAGTGGTGTTGATACACTTTTTATTTCATACTTGGGTATGGTTTAAGTCGTTTCTTATATTTAGAGGAAGACATACTTTTATGTGTGCTTTAGATGATAACATAGGTCATGCTCTATGTGAGTTTGTCACCCGATGAGGTCAAACATAATAATATCCAAAAAAGCTGTAGCTCAATATCTCAAGGAAGAAACTATGTATAATTTTCACACATGGAATGTGGATGTGTTGTAGTCAAAAAATGAATCATATTGTTTTTGGTTTTGATGATAAGAGAAACCTATGCATTCATGATGGCGTGTGTGTGTATGTATGTGTGGGTGTGCGTGTGTGTGTATGTGCACTTGTATTGATATCCAGCGGAGGACCTTGACCAGAATACACACCTACCACCTGAGGACATTTTTTCCACCTGAGGACCTAAACCCAGGTCCTACTGACGTAAAGATTTAGTTCCAATTGCATTCTAACAAAACCACCTCTGTTTTCTCATTATCTAGCGTATACGGTATAATGTGTTGCTGCTATAGCATTCCTCGCTACTAGGCTATGACTTGTGAAACAGGTTGTTTGTGAAAATTTTCCAGAGGGTACCTCTCCTCAGGTGTGTAGAGTCATACAACTGAGTGGCACGTTTAAATACTCTGTTCTTGCCAATATAGACATTAAAAACTGGACTTAGGAGATACTATGTGGGAGGCTAAAATAAAATAGGGCGCCAATTGGTGTGGTGTTATAGAGGCCCCTTCTAGAGGGGTAGTAATACAATGCATGTGTTTCATTCATCAATCTGCATATGTTGATATGTGTGCTGGTCCCGGCAGGTTGAATATAAAGCTATTATACTACATGAAAAACAATTGCGCAGCTGTGTCCCATCGGTTTGTGATGAATACCAGTATGGGTGTGTAAGGGTGTGGATGTGTTTGTGACACTTTCCTCGTTAACACTATATCTCAAGAACAGAAACTCTGACAGTTCTCAAACTTGGTACATAGATGCCCCATATTGAGAGAAAGAAGAACCCTATTGTTTTTGGTGGGGGTCAAAGGTCACCTGGGGTCACCGGGGGTCAAACTCTGAAAACTTTGTTAACACGATATCTCGAGGTAGGAAGCTTGAAAGAATTTCATACTTATTACGTAGATGTGTTATGGTAAGCGGAAGAACCCTATTGTTTTTGGTGGTGGTCAGGCGTCACCTGGGGTCACCGGGGTTCAAACTCTGAAAACCTTGTTAACAGGATATCTGGAGGAAGGAAGCTTGGATGAATTTCATACTTAGTATGTAGATGCGTTATGGTAAGAGGAAGAACCCTAGTGTTTTTGGTAGGGGTCAAAGGTCACCTGTGGTCACCAGGGGTCAGAGCCTGAAAACCTTGTTAACATGATATCTTGAGGTAGGAAGCTTGGATGAATTTCATACTTAGTATGTAGATGTGTTATGGTAAGAGGAAGAACCCTAGTGTTTTTGGTGGAGGTCAAAGGTCACTGAGGGTCACCAGGAGTCAGACTCTGAAAACTTTGTTAACAGGATATCTCGAGGAAGGAAACTTGGATGAATTTCATACTTAGTATGTAGATGTGTTATGGTAAGAGGAAGAACCCGCTTGTTTTTGGTAGGGGTCAGAGGTCACCTGGGGTCACTGGGGGTCAAAGACTGAAAAGCTTGTTAATGTGATATCTCATGGTAGAAAGCTTGTATAAATTTCATACTTTGTATGTTGATGCCTTATAATGAGAGGAAAAACCCTATCATTTTTGGTGGAGGTCTAAGGTCATGTGGGGTCACTGTGGCTTAAACCTTGAAAACTTGTTTGCACGATATCTCAAGTTAAGAAGCTTGGATAAATTTCATACTTTGTATGTATATGCCTTATAGGGAGAGGAAGAATTCTATATCAATGGTCATTTGATGTCACTGGGGGTCAAACTCTGAAAACCTTGTTAACACAATATCTAAAGGTAGGAAGCTTGCATAAATTTCATACTTTGTATGTATATCCTTTATGGAAAGAGGAAGAACCCTAGTGGTTTTGGTGGGGTTCAGAGGTCATCTAGGGTCACTGGGGGTCAAAGCCTGAACACCTTGTTTACACCATATCTCAAGGTAGGAGGCTTCGGTAAACTTCACACTTTGTATGGAGATGCATTATAGTGAGAGAAAAACCCCTATCGTTTTTGGTGGAGGTCAAAGGTCATCTCCCGTTACTGGGGGTCAAAGTCTGAAAACCTTTTCAATAGGGTATCTCAAGGTAGAAAGCTTGGATAAATTTCATTCTTTGTATGTAGATGCCTTATAGTGAGAGGAAGGTGTATATCATTTTTGGTGGAGGTCAAAGGTCATTTGGGGTCACTGGGGGTCGAACTCTGAAATCCTTGTTAACATGATATCTTGATGTAGGAAGCTTGGATGAATTTCATACATAGTGTGTAGATGTGTTGTGGTTAGACAAAGAATTGAATTTTTTTTGGTGGAGGTCAAAGGTCATCTGGGGCCACCAGGGGTCAAACCCTGAAAACATTGTAAACACTGTATCTTGAGGTAGGAAGCCTGGATAGATTTCATACTTAGGATGCAGTTGCCTTATGGTGAGAGTAAGAATTCTCTTCTTTTTGGCGGGGTCCAAAGGTCATCTAGGGTCACCAGGGGTCAAACTCTGAAAAACCAAGATTGTCATCTGGGGTCACCAAAGGTCAAAGTGCAGAATTACCCAAGAATTCTCAAGATCAAATATGAACACAAAAACTGTGTTTTTCCAATATGTTAAGATAGCATTTGACCAGTGACTGAAAGAAATGGGACATGGCATTATTTGGAATAAAATATGTATCATCGAAACCTCAATGCATTTTTGCATTCTGGTTTATAGAGGTCAGTGGTTGTCTGAGGTGAAACAGCAAAACTGGTGGCAGTTGCTAGTTAACACAATAGCTCAAGGTGCAAATGCTCAGGGTGAGAATGATGGATACCTTTTATACTTGATATGTAAGATTTTCACAGAGAGAGAGAATCCCATTTTTTTTGAAGAGGTCAGAAGTCAGTAGAGGTAAAAAAATGAAAACAGTATAAATTTGACATTGATAGGAACCAAAGGTACTTTTCATAATGGCATGTGGATACATTAGAGTCAGTCGATGAACCCTGTTGTTTTAGGTAAAGGTCAAAGGTTATCTGAGGTGAAAACCTTGTAAACTGTTTACAAAAATGATTTAATCTCAAGAGGGGCGACATTGATGGTGCTGTATACTTAGCAGATGGGGTTGAAACTCCTTTGGGGAGTAGGTTAAGGTTTTTCATGCAGTGGGAGGAAGCTTTTTTGGTGGTAAAAGCCCATACAGAAAGTGAAAGTATTATTCTGCATGAAACAGTTATGATGAAGAATACCTGTTTTGTAACAGCAAAGTAAAGATAGTTTTCCCTCTGTTAAACAAACTTTTACTGAGACAATTTGTGTGGTAGATGGAATTTTTCACACCTGAATTAGATGAGGTAAGTAGGCCTTTCCAAGCTACTGACGGGTAAGTTTTAGGGAATTCCAACTTTAATAACAGTACAGAATGAGTTGTAAACTTTCCTGTCATGAAACACATAGTTTTAGACAAAAGGAAAAGTTGTAAATACATTCTCCATGAAGTAAAGTTTACATGCCCTCATTTCAGGATGAGAAATAATTTATCTAATGCTAAAGGAATTTGCTTAATAATAAAATTCAGTAATTTGAAAGAAATGATGGCTGTCAATTTTGGTGTATAATCTCTAGGAATCCAGGGAGGTACTGTGGGACTCAAATTAAACATACAGGGGCAGTCATGCCATGTTCTGGAGTTGAAAAGTAAAGTAAAAGTGATGAAGTTCCTTTTCATACAAAAATATGCACTGATAATGTTCGGGTGAGCAAGAAGTAGCCACAATGACTTCCATTTAAACCGTCGTTTGCTACCTTTCTGAGAATTTCATGGAAAAAGTGGGTGCATTTTGCTGACTTCTAGTTCTTGAAACACTGACTTCTAGGTCTGGAAGAAGCTGCTTCAGCTGCAGTGAGGTGATTGTTATGTAAGTTTCATTCTTTAGTCATGCTATGCCTTCACTGCATGAACTATTGCCTTATTTTATTACAAATTACAGAAACGAATGAATGCAGCAGTGAACCCTGTTTGAATGAAGGAGAGTGTATCAATCGCGTCAATGGATTTAGCTGTACTTGTAAAGCTGGATTTGCAGGAACTTACTGTGAAACAGGTGAGGTTTGGACAACTTATACTTTTTATAAGCCCTGTCCCTTCCTGGTGTCACTGTACCCTTCAGTCAAGAATCTGGTGAAATGAGGACTCTTTTTAAAGGCATTATATCACATATGCCCCTGTCTCATAGAACACATTAAATGGAACTTTCTAAATCATAGTAGTATCTTATAATTACAATGTATATGATTTTATTTTTACCAGCAATATAGGTCTCAAAGCACTTTACAGAAACTGTTTACACAAATATCAGTCCAAGTTAAACCATTCTCAAACCCTTGGAATGTGCAAACAGCCATGGCTGCTATTGAGGTACTCGCATGTAAAGACCCATGCAATATGTTTTTAGTCCTATTACTGTTTGCTCACTGGGTACCATTTAAGAATTGAACATGGTTTTGCAGTGTTTGATATGACCTTAGTGGGATTTCACCCACATGTCCCATATCTGAAAGGCTTTAAAAGCTACTACAAGGTTATTAAGTCCATAGAAAGTTCAGGAGATGTTTATCAGTGAAAGGTGAAGTACCTTAACAACCCTTTCACATTTTTCCTATTGTACACTGTACAGGCAGCTAGGTTAGTACAGGAGTTCTTGAAATTATGGGTCATCTATTTGAAATGTTAGACAAATAAAACAGAATTTGCAGGTTGAAATGAACATGAAAAAATGTAGTAAGCACATTTCTCCATTAGGGTAGGCCTGGGTCCTTTAAAATTCAGTTCTGGACAAATAAATTCAAAATGGCTACCGGTCATCTTGATTCGTGGAACCAGCCCCTGTATTTATGCAAGATGTTGATTCACTCCAAGATCACAAATTTTGCCATAGAATATCATCCTTATTATACTAATGACGGAGTCTTAGTCACCACCCAATATATGTTCAGGGGGACACCATCTGTTCACAGTCATTTCGTTCCAGGCCATCAATAAAGCTTTCTGTGCTAATTGGCAAATGCTCATTTGTAAACCTTACTTGCTCCATGACCCTGCCATTTTGTTTGCTCTGTAAAGTGTTACCTGTTCAAGGTTTGAAGAAATTTTCATTAGCACCACTCTCAACCTTACAGATTAGTGTAGAAGCTATATAGGAACAGCTATAAACCTACTCCATAGGGTATACACATGTTCTCATGTTCATAGCTAGTTTGTGTGTGTGCATATATATGTCTGTGACAATTAGCTTGTTAACACACTATCTCTAGAAGAAACTCCCACCTGTAGTTCTTTTCCTTGGTATGTGAATTCTCCATACTGAGAGGGAAAAAAACCTGTTGTTTACTGTTGAGGTCAAAGGTCATCGGAGTTGCGATTTTGAAAGGGAATTTGACACTTACTCTTATTTACATGCACTCACAACCTTAGTCTGTAAAAATCTCCCTTCTCAGAGCTTCCAGTATTGAATGATGCCCCCATCAGTGAGGATGCATCCAACACTTCCATCACTATCAGCTGGAGAGCTTGGGATCCAGATATGGATGATGGTGATCCTCCTATATTGGCCTACATCCCATACTATAGAATGGATGCATCAGATGAGTGGATCAGTGGTCCTAGGATTCTAACCAATGAGACTCTTCAGTTTAAAGCAGACAACTTAGAAGTTGATACTCTCTATGAGTTCAGTGTAGCTGTTGTCAGAGAGGTGGAAAATGCTGAAGGCCCGAGGAGTCCATCTCTGAAAGTGAAGACCCTCTGCAATGGTATGTCTTGTAAAGTTGTTAAGCAAGGTAGCATATGCCATTTTCATTTGTCTGTGTCTGTAATTTACAATGCACACAGACTTTCCTGATCAAATTTTGCCAACACTTTTAAGCAGCACAACATATTTCGTATGTGTTGAGATATGCATGGCCACTGCAAGACCCCAGAGGTATTTAAAGAAATAATCTGTTCAGGTGCTATCTATCTGAGAGAGGATGTGGGTGAAAAAAATGTGATGGCTCAGTGGGCAGATCACATGTTTGTCTTTACCAAAGGCCAATCGTACTGCACTGGACATGAAAATGTTTTTACAAAAGTTGTTGATAAGTGAACACAAGGAAATAAAACATGTATTGACATTGCAAGCAGAACTGAATACTCATTAGTCAGCCTGTCAGATATCAAATTATAACATCTGTTCCAATTGCACCCACTGGTTCTTTGTCCCATCGACGCTGTGTTGGACATTACACTGTTTGTAATCTGTTGTGGAGAGGAATGATACATTCAGGAATTGAAGGTTGTGTGAATTAAAGGAAGGGTTTATGCAAAACTTAGTGTGTGATATGTGAAAGATCCATTCAGATCTGGTGAAATTTTCAATTAGTCCCTAGCTATATGTGTAGCAGTATAGATACAGTATTAGCAGAATGAGTCACTGCCTCTGTTTCCTTAAAGGGATTTGCCAGAGACAAAATTCAATGAGATCAACAAGCAGAAAAATTTTCTCTGTTAGGAGGTGAAAACTGCATCTCAATAGCTTGTAGCATTTGAAAGATATTAATTTTCAAAGAAATTCATTTTTTTCTCAAGATGAAGTGCATTATGGGAAATCTGTGATGTCATCACAGCACATTAATTTGACAGAATTAAATTTCTTTGTGATATTGACGCTGCTGTAGGGAATATTTAGCAACTTTATTTATTATGCCCTACATATGGTGTAGATTTGTGCTAAATCTACATGGAAACATATTCAAACATTCTGACAGTATCAAATTTCAAGGACATACAGGACATTCAGTTATAAAGAAAAACAAAAGGAATCTGAGGCAATGTGCCCCTTTACATAACATTCTGTGACCTTGATTACATTCTGTGACCTTGATGAGAAACAGGTATTTTTTGACAAAAATAAGCACTCTTCATATGAGATATCTCGAGTTAGGAAAAGAGTATTGCTATGGCCGGGGTTTGGAGAGCATAAACAGGAATTTTTTCTCCTTCACATGAGAGCCTTGTGAAAAGCCACTAGAAAATGCCTTTAAATGAACTTCACACAAGTAGGGGTGCTGTCAACTCCTGTCATTTATAGTCAATGCTTCCTTTTTTTCTTTCTCTTGCTTTGACCTTGAAGAGGTAAGCATAAGAGTTTCCTATGTAAAATGTAAACTTGTAAAATTGGGTTGGCTGTTATGCATTATCATGAAAACATGAGATGATTATTAAAGAAGAAAAGTTGTAACATTAAAGAAAACCAAACCAGTATTGATTTATGTAAGATTTTGATGTAGCTTTTGTTTGCATCAGAATCCCTTTTGGTTGAAAATGTGATAAATTCATCTTCTTATATATCAGAAGTTGCAAATAGAAATTTAATGAAAATTTTACTCGATGGTAACATAAATGACACCGACATTCAGTATATCAAAACTGAATTTTAGCTTATAACCCACCCCTCTTAGGGACTCCGCACAAATCAGACCGCCGCGGGCCTCAGGTCCAGCTGTTGCTACCCTTTGTAATGAGTATACCAGCCACCAGTTAATGAGCTACGCTTCAGTGCCCGCATCTCCCAGTACACCCACAGTCAGTGGACAGTTGTATGCACACATCCTAACAGGCAGAAGATAAGCTTCTTAAACACAAAAGAAGACCTAACAATGAAGTGTCCACCAGAGCTGAATCTGAACACAAAAGCCTTTTCAAATGAAATCACTGAGCAGTAAGGTCTTTCAAGTAAACACCTGCACCTGTTGGCTGTTTATTCTGTTGCATGTTTATTCTGTTCATGATTTAGCCTGAAATTGTACCATTATTGAGCTTAATATTTGGTACTAAAATTTTACCTCCATTTCCATTTGAAACTACCATATATTTTCTTTGTGACTACAACGTTTGTCACTTTTTTTTTTTTTACTTTAACTAACCAAAGATTGCTCCGTTATTTTTAATCCTAAATACATACAGTATCTGGAAAAGTACCGATCATACTCGCCAGCCGTTAATAACAGACATTTCGGCTCAACTAAACTCCTCCCAAGGACATAAACCTTCTGTTAATTCAACCCGGTTCTGAGGTTTTGCAACATTTTCAGTGCTGCTTTGTATTATTTTCGTGCTCCCCCTTTTCTACGATCTTTTCACGCATAACATAATTAAGTAAAATATGCCTCTATGAACCGGGAAATACTATACCGAAAACTGGTAACTTAGCTAGAACTAGTTTCGGCAACCTTTCAGAAGACATCGGAAAAAGAAAAAAGAAAAAGAAAAAAAGGGTGTCTATGCGTCTTTTTTAAGCTATTTGAAGAAGGCAAGGGCGAAGTAAATTTAGACATGAACATTGACTATTTCAGAAAGACAAGTCACAGAAAGTGGAGTCACAGTGCTGCCCCCTACAGTATTACTTGCGGGGTTCTCGCTGACGGCGGGGAAAATATTAATTTTTGCTACAGTACCGTTTCGAAGATTCTTTACGGACACTGTGAAATTTTTTATAGGAAGGGTCGAAAGCACCTGTCAAAATATAGATTGGGTGACAATCGTCAACAAGGGCAGGCATGTCAAGGGAGGGAGCTGAACTGCCCCTGCTTGAAAAAGCCTGCATTACCTCAGGTATGTCTCGATTTTTGTACAAATCTTCTCAAGAAATAAGATATGCAATGGAGTAGGGAAAACAAGCCAGTGAACCACAACTGGAAAAAAGGCCGTGGCCAGCCCGACTTAAACCAATTGGTCAGAAACTGAGCCGTAAAACCTCATCTCACTCACTCACTCCCTCACTCCCAAGAAATAGGTTTGGCCTCTCCGGTTGGGAGGGGGATGGATTCCTCACCCCACCCATTCCCAGCGATCATAGCCTACATGTTTTTGTGTTGACTGAGGCCCATTTGAAATAGTTGCCCGCAAAATGTGAAATGGTGTTCCCCTAATTTCAAGTTTACAGAAAACTTCCTTACCTTGGAGAGCATGAAAATAATCAGCCATCCCGAACCGCCATTCTTGGAATATATATCCTATTATTTCCTGGTTTGTGAAGTGAGCCCGGCTTTTTCATCTTCAGAGCATGTAAAAGACGAGATGCCGCTGTCATTTGAACGGTCGTGAATGGGTGTGTCCCTGTACCCTTCCGCACAGAGAACTGCAAATTACGATATACAATTTTCAGCGGCAATATGAAGCAGACAAGCAGAGGCCTGCATAAATGAATCTACAACCCATTGCATTGTCTTATTTTTCAGCCCATCATTGTACTGGCTTATATCTTACAGCCCCTAAGCAGCACACATCAATTTCTGGCTAGCTCGTTGCTAGCATACCAATGTAGGCTACACGTATTATGTTCAGTTCCATGAGAAACCTTCGGCTCGAGATTTTCTCAGGCACCTGCAGGGGGTCCCAACTAGTTTGCATGCAACGTTCTGTGCATTGTGAGCAGTGCACATTTTCACAATACATAATCGGTAATTAACTAGTTTAAACAACTTTTGTGGCTTGCTAGTGACGTCATTGGACTCCTCCCTCCCTCCTTTTTTAGAGACTGACGCGTGCATAGCTGCCATTGGCTGCTACCAGTCCCAATGAGGGTTTTCCGTTAACGATCAAGGGTTAAATCCTGCCCCTACTAGGCTGCACCCACCTCTTGAAAACTTACAGCACGATTCACGATCGTACTGTCGCTTCCGTGTGTAGGCCTGATACTAGTGGTACACAAACCTAACGAAGTAACTTTCATATCCTGGGTAATGTGCCACTCTATGTGCGTTAAGTACTAGCTGCCTTGAGCTAAAATTCAGTATAAAGATTATCACCAAAATCAACCATTAGAGGCTTAATTTAATGCCTAATCTTATTCATAGGTGCACAATAAGTCTACTTTGAAAAAAGTATTGGGTAAGAGTTTTGTATCGGATGAAATACCGCTTGTTTGTAAACTCCAAGATGGCACCAGCTGTTGAAGGTTGCAAAAAAGTCCGGAGTGATGTGTGTGACGTCACGTAAACGTACGAAGACTAAATGGGCATACGACTTTCAAAAAAGGGTACGCAAAAATGGGCGCTGGCCGTTTATGAATGAGTGAGTATTAAACCCATAGCTGCGATTGGAAATTTTCACGTAAAGGAACTGAATTTTCCAGGTATTTGCAGCCACCCTCACTAATAATAGCATGCAACATGTGGCGCCTATACTACAAAGCATGTTACAGTACTAAATGAAAATGTAGATACGTTTTCCCAAGGGCCAGGATTTAATTTGGAATCGGATCATTTTAGCACAGTACGCCGTGGGTGAATTTAGGGGAATCCCGGCAAAGGGCCATATATACACTGTATTGCATTCCGCTGTAGGCCCTGAGTCGGAGATTCAGGAGCCAAGCCTCGAAAATTGATTGCTGAAATAGCCATCTCCATTCTCTAACACTGAATGGACTATAATTGGATTAACGTTTTTCCTATGGACTTGGACTTGAAAAGTTTTGTAAAATAGGGTAAGATTCAAAATTTTAGCAACTACGTCGTAGAGGATAAGGTTTATAGTGCGGTTGATTAGAATTTAAACTCATTCCGCCATTGTGATTCCAAAGGTTAGGGGTGGGGGTAAAATAGGATCCATATCCATCGCAACACCTGTGTGAAATGATGGGCATCAGTCTTTAATCGAATATGGGGGGGGAGGGGGGAGGGATTGCCACTTCTGTCAAAAATGTACTGTGTAAATCTTTATGTCAATGGGTGTATTTCCAAAATGGGGGGGGATGTGTTCCCCCAGGATTGACGCCCACATGCGGATACCTGTAACTAAGCTGCAACACCTTTATCTCCCTAAGGCTTAGGCTAACAAACAAAACGTAACAGAACGATTTTTTTTCAAACATTCGAAAAAATATTCGCATATTCAAAAAATAAAATTGATGGGGGACCCCCAAAAATATATCAGTTAGCCTAAGCCTTTTTGAGTTTTTTCATATACAAAGAAAGAAAAAGGGAGGGCCGCCATTTACTTTCGAGTTTCTCTTTACAATTATGAATACAATTTGTAAGTTTCAAAAGAAGAAATCTGAAACGTTCCAAAAGCTTTCGTACCTTCAGTCGCAAATATTTTCCGGCACGTTCGGAAATGTTCTTGCGCCTTTGCTAATCCTTCCCGTAACGGAACTTTTTTTAAACGTTTGAAAAAAAATTTGCACCTTCCAAATAAGGAAAAGTTTATCAATTGCGTTACCCTTTGGAAATTACATCAGCCTAAAAGTTCATGAGTCTTTCATACACAAAGAAAGAAAAGGGGAGGGCCGCCATTTACTATCGAAAATCTCTTTGTAATTATAAATAAATTTCGTAACTGGAAAGAAAATATCTGGAATGTTCGAAATGTTTTTTTTTTTTTATTAAGTGTGCGAAAAAATATTTTCACGTTCAAAAAAAAAGTTTTTATTGTGTGACCCTTTAAAAACTATATCAGTTAGAATGCAACTTCATATGAGTGTTTTATAAAAAAGAAAAGCAGAAGGGCTGCCATTTACTTTCGAAAATCTCCTCGCAATTATGGATACATTTCATAAGTTTTGAATACAGAAAATGTGGAATGTTCGCAGTGTTTTCATACCTTCCGTCAAAAATATTTCCGCACATTTTTGTTCAGAAATGTTCTTGAGCCTTTGAATATCTCTTTCCGGTAATGGAACATTTTTTCAAACGTTTGAAAACAATCTTTTCATGTTCAAAAACAAAATACATATTTATTGCGTGACCCTTTGAAAATTATATCAGTTAGCCTGCAACTTCATGGGTGTTTTATAAAAAAGAAAAACGGAAGGGCCGCTATTTACTTTCGAAAATCATATTGCAATTATGGATACATTTTGTAAGTTTGTAAAGAAAAATGTGGAACGTTCCAAAAGCTTTCGTACCTTCCGTCAAAAATATTTCCACACGTTCGGAAATATTCCCGAGCGTTTGAAAATCCTTTCCGTAACAGAAAGATTTTTTTAAACGTCCGAAAAAACTTTCGCATGTTCAAAAAAAAATCAGTTGAGTAACCTTTCAAAATTATATCAGTTAGGCTGCAACTTGATGAGTCTTTCATGTAAAAAAGGGAGGGCCGCCACTTGCTTTCGAAAATCTCTCTGCAATTATGAATAAATTTTGGAAGTTTGGAAAGAAAATATCTGGAACGTTCCAAATGCTTACGCACCTGTCGTCAAAAATTAGTTCCGCTGCCATTTACTTTCGAGTTTCTCTTTGCAATTATGAATACAATTCGTAAGTTTCAAAAGAAGAAATCTGAAACGTTCCAAAAGCTTTTGTACCTTCAGTCGCAAATATTTTTCGGCACGTTCGGAAATGTTCTTGCGCCTTTGCTAATCCTTCCCGTAACGGAACTTTTTTTAAATGTTTGAAAAAAAATTCGAACCTTCCAAAAAAGGAAAAGTTTATCAATTGCGTTACCCTTTGGAAATTACATCAGCCTAAAAGTTCATGAGTCTTTCATACACAAAGAACGAAAAGGGGAGGGCCGCCATTTACTGTGGAAAATCTCTTTGCAATTATAAATAAATCTCGTAACTAGAAAGAAAATATCTGGAATGTTCAAAATGTTTTCGTGCCCTTCCGTCGAAAATATTTCTGCACGTTCGGAAATATTCTTGCCCGTTTGCAGTTCCTTCCCGTAGCGGAACGATTTGTTTCAAACGTCTGAAAAATTTTCGCACGTTCCACAAAGAAAATTTTCAATTGTGTAACCTTTGAAAATTATATCAGTTAGCCTGAAACTTTCATACATTATACACAGAAAGAAACTTTCAAATTTCTCTTTGTAATTATGAATACATTTCGTAAGCTTGGAAATTAAAAATGTGGAACGTTCCGAAAGCTTTCATACTCTCCGTCGAAGGTCAATTGACTGTGAGAGATTTTCACCTGTTAGGCCCTACACTTTTGGACAAGTGCGTGCAAATGATGACTGTAAACCATTAAATCGTATTAGTGTAAGCAACGGCCTGTCGTTATTGCAGGTGCTATCACAAACGTGCAGACCAAAGGTAAAATCAACTTTACAGAGTTTAAGTCTAACATGTTAACGATAGTAATGCAATTTTCGTGATTGTTACTAGCGTTAGACTCGTATCCGTAGGAATTTTTTCTGACGGAAAATTTTTAACGATTAACCCAACTAACGTCCATTTCATTGTGAGTTGTACTGAAGATGGGACAAAACATTGCATGCAGGTACTGTAACTGCCATTTTTAATATTCCAAAAATCATTAGGGTGTAGTAAAACTATCAAAGGAAGGAGATGAACCAGTGTGAGTGGATGGGAATCTTTTGCAACGGGAGAGCTAGCAGAAAATAATTAGGACACATTCAATATATGGCACAGTGTGAGTGGATGAGAATCTTTTGCAACGGGAGAGCTAGCAGAAAATAATTTGACACATTCAATATATGCATGCATATGGTACAGTGTGGCAACTGGTAAGCCTTGCCAACTTCTAAACTGTACACTGCTCTTTAAGCCATTTGTATCTCTTCCTGAGTCAATGTACCTTTGTTAATGCAAAACCACGAACCAGCAGAAGCCAAGTACAGCCATTGTGTACAAACAATAGCAGCTCCTTTCTGCTGGAAACTCAGAGCTCATTAACTTTCACGGAGGTTCCGTGACTGTGTGCACTCAAGCGTGAGTGATATGCAGGCTGCATAATGAGTAGTAGTGGACTACTTTGTCGGCCTGTGGCCCTTGGCGGTCTGATTTGTGCGCAGCCCCTTAGAGGGTTGCCCCAGAAGTCACATATTTAATGTATTTAACCTGAATGGTTGCTGAATAATTTTCTTTTTCTTTGTTTTTTGTTTTTTTCTCAGTATCATTCCATTATTGTGTGCTTTGAAATCACCTTCACAATCATTATGAGTCCATGCTTTTGTTCATGACCTTTGTTTTTTTTTTTCATTTTGCCTTCTTTACAGTTCCAGACTTGGCAGTCTCAGTTAATGTTCAATTGACATCATCCAACAAAGTCAATGTATCATGGCAGGTATGTTGACTTGTAAAATCTATATAAGTAGCTTTATATAGAAATATTTTTACATCTCTTTGATTCAATCCTTGTATCTATTCTTCTCATGGCATACATTTTCAGGACTTTATACCTGTTGGAGAAAGTGTTAGCATTGACAGAATAAAGATAATTCAGATAGGGTTTAAATAGGGTAAATTTCAGAAAGTCGGGTTTCACATATTGCAGTAAAACCTGATTAATCCAAATTGGTTTCCTCATTTCACCAACCTGTTATCTTGCATAAATGCATTGATAACTGTCCTTCAAGGTTTCAGTGCATTTAGCTTTGTTTTAACTCAGTGAAATTTGGAAGTTCAGCAGAAATACACCACTTTTTGTATAGCCATGTCATGGTTAGGAAAAAATGATGTCTTGAATAGCTCTTGATTATCTGGGCAGAACAAAAGAATATTTTTCTTTTTCATCTTTGGAAGAAACTTTTATGGATTTGGTTCCAAAATCTTGCTATGAGACACAAGTGCATATGAAGTGCATGTTAGGATAGCATAATGTAGTGCTTGCTATCAATTAAGTTAATTCTGAAGTTTTTGGCTGTTATACCTAAAACACAGAAAACTAGTACAGCTTATGAAGGTATTCCAGAGGTTTTTATAAGAGACACCTGCATCATGAATGTTTGAGAAATTTATGCCAAAATAAAATTGTTTGGTTTCAAAAGGTTGCAAAATAGTGTATAATATTATTGATCATAAAAAATATTATTCAGGTTGCAAACATATGCTTACCCCATGCTACATTTAATTTGCATAAATCTCGCCCATTGCACATAGCCCAGAGTAGTTTTAACACCACGCCAGCTCAATGACCTTGGACAGCCACAATTTCCAAGTTGCTGTCTGAGATCATTTAACATCATGCTCAAGGACAGATCCAGGTGAATGAGGTCTGTGGCCAGGAACCTTCGAAGGCCCTCTTTGCTGGCATGCCAATTGAGGATATACTCAGGGTGGCTGCCTGGAAGACTCCATCGTCCTACATGGCTCATTACACGTTCGGAACAGTTACAGTGTTTTACAGATTTCACCTGATTTACTGAAGTCAGCCTGGGTGTCACATGACCAAATTTTTGCCACTTTATCTCCTGTCTACACAGTTGAATTGGCTGACAGCTTGCTCTGCGGAAGCCACATCGTTTGCACATGACTTAAGTTACCGATTCTTGTATCAGTAATTAACAAGCTTGTGATGGAACCTTTCACAATCAAATTCTTCTGTGGGCACTGTGGCACTCCAATAAATGAAAACGTATTCCTCCCAAACATTCAAAACAAATACTTCTACAATTTTTGCAAGTTAACAATACTGATAAAGAGCAGATTTAACCGTTTTGTATCTTTTGAGTCCTCTTTCAAAACAATAAGGAAAAAAGACCAAATTCCTCTTCTTGCCTGTGGCCGGCTAGATTAACACCATGCCATGGTGAATGCATTAACTTCATTGTAATCAAAGACAGTGTTCATTGTTGTGTTCATTGTTATGTGAGGGAGTTGTAATCAAAATATTTACACTCGAGTGGGCCTATCAGCATATGGCAGAGTGGGCAAATAAACATATAATCTGCCTGACTGGCTACAAATTCACTGAAAAAGTGTAACCAAACTGTACTCGTAATGAATTGCTACCTCACAAACACTCTCCTGCTGAGATGGCCTTCTGTCATGCAGTTCTGCCCTTCCCCAGGCACCCCCTCCAGGACCCACTCAGTACTTCACTAATGCAAATTTGCAAGGGTTAAGTATATGTCTGCACTGTTAATTCCTTCCACCTTCCTGGTGGGCATATTGCTGAGTGACCATACTTACCCTCATGCTAGTCCCTCCAACCCACCCCCAGGTATATTTTATGTATATATATACCTGTACAGATTTTTTCTAGATAGCTAGCCTCTCCCTCTCTCCACCTCACAAGGAAGCGGTTGGGTTTTGGGAGAGTTTTTCAGTTGGGGGGTGTACTCCTCACTTGGCAGCACCGCCCAGTCAAGACTGGGCAGCTCCTGTCGGAGGACTGTTGTCATTATGAGAGAACCTCTGCTCACACTGGTAAGTGCTCATGGGGAATCCCCCTTGCTATGGGCTTCAGGCCAGTGAGGAAGAGTTGCTAGCCAGAATGAGGTTTATGCAAATTAAATGTAGCAAGGGTTAAGTATAGGCACTCATGAATACACCCACCTGGAAGGTGGGGGGAGACTGAGGTATTTATGCTTTTTCTTTCATTTTGCCAGCTGTGGCACAACCATATAGGAAAAGAGTTTGCACTCTTTTTTTCAGGACCTGGGCCCATGCACAGTATTTGGTGCCAAGACTTGACACCCTGTTCAGAATTGCTCAGTTATCAAAAAAGCATGAATTTTTGGCCCTGATGAGTCCCAAGAAATCAGGTCTTATGGTAGGGATTCAGTGTGGAAGATCTTTAAAATGGAGATGGCTTTAATAATCACAGTGTAGACAACACTTTCCCTTGTTTGTCAAATTTTTGTCTTGTGCTCAGCCATCAGAGCATCATTAAATTCTCTGGTTCTGTTTTCCTCTATTGATTTCTGTAATTGCATTGTAGTCTCTCGTTAAATGCTAAGTGTAAGTTTGCTTGTGCATTCAGTTTTAAAGTTTTCTTGTACAGTCTATTTGATGCTGAAGAAGGCCCCAGGGGATTAAAAATGTCAGTAAGGCGCCTTATCTTAATTTTCTTATGCGTCTCCTCGCAGTTGTCCAGGACGACATTAAATCCCCAACTCGAGACGCAGTGAATAGGCTATTGTGCTCTCTGCCCACAGGTAATTCCTTCAAAACTGCGAGTGGACGTATTTCCTTTCAAGTTTGAGTCTTAATCCTCTTACCGATCAGGGCAGTAGTGCAAGTATTGTGTGATAGACACGCGTCCAGATTAAAATCGCTGAGGGTATCGATAATTGCTTTCATTGATAAAATTACCCATGATTGTCAGCAAAGTGCGGCGAATACAGATGTTAAACTTCATGTGCTTGATTACAGAAATAAACGAAAAAAAAGACGATGGGTCTTGTCGCGTTGATAAAGCTATATTGCATACGTACACAAACTTCGCACAGAAAAAGCACCCCAATATATCGCCAGTCACCTTCACAGAATTCTTATTACTTCTAACGTTATTTTGCACACACTATGCACTAAATAGCGTTCAAACTACATGTACTCCGAGGTAAACAATCTTATGGTTTTTACGTCAAGACATTTCTACATACAGGGACACTTTGCACCAGAGAACAGCGAACCCGATAACAATTGATATGCAGTGTAAGAACTGACAAGGCCCCTCTGCTTGATTAGACTGTTTTACAAATACAAGACTACCTCGCGGGGCGCGCAATTTTTTTCCCACGAGGATATGGGCAAATCATGCCAATGGACCAATCAGCTTCTTGGAAATAGGCCGCACCCCTAATTCCAAAATGACAGCTTTTCGACCCTTTTCTTGTAATTCTGACACCGGATTATGAAAAAACAGGCCAGATAACCCAGTCCTCTTAACCCTAACCTAAGTAATAACCCTAACCATGATTTTGAAACAACTTTGAAAAATTCTGAAAATCAAATTTACCCATAACCTTGTGGGAAAAACAATGTGGCTTGCGGGGCGGAATGTGTTTGCGCAGCTAGCTCACAAGACTTCGCCTAGGCGTGTTATAGCTCCATATGTAAAAGGTGGGGCCTATTCGCACGTCGACTAGCCGCCGTGCGGACAAGATGCATTGATCGCTTATTCGCACGTCGACTAGCTACCATACTTTACTACATACGACTACGTGGTATTTGGTGTTGTAGGTAGTACGCGTGGTGGTGATACGTACGTACGTAGTTGAGCCTATGTGCGATATGTTTTGTATGCATTGACCGACACAAAGTACCGACCGATGCAAGTCAAGGTACTCTATTCTGTATTTTTTAAGAGGAAGTTTGAAAGACACATGCTTAGCCTATTTGCTGTTCCCTCTGTTGTCAAATCCCTCCAAACAAAACAGCTTTATTTTCTTCATTCACCTCCATGTTATTGCACTGCTTGCGATATGCATTTGGGCAGCGCTACCTATTTGTACATGCTGTGTCCCTCAATCTTACGCGTACGTATATGCGGTCACCGTGCAAGTAAGCAATCACTGCATCTTGTCTGCACGGCGGCTAGTCGACGTGCGAATAGTCATGATGACGCAGTTATTTTAAAATCGTTAGGTTATCGTACAAGCTCCAGGAATGGGCTGAAGAAAAACGTTCCGCACCGTAAGGTTGCTCAAATTAAATTTGCGAAAATACGACAGTGGGCTTAGTAAACTTGTTTTACACATGCCTTGTGACTGTTTTATGAAATAAGTACCAACTTGATATTTTTTTATACCTTCGAGTTACCAAACAAGGACAGGCGGTACCTCAACACAATGTGTGTGTAGGCTACGACGTACAGTAGAATTGAATTTCCGGTAGTCTAAGAACACTGGACAAAAATGTCATACCGTCTATATATAGATGAACCCATTTATATACAATAATGTGCTGAAGAACAACTGAAACTTTTTTTTTTTACATTTGCTGTGACTGTGTATGTAGTACAAGCTATATGCAAAACAGGTGGGGAGGGGGAGGGTGGGTGAGGGGTGGGGAACAGGGGAGGGTGGCCTATTACATCTTACTCCTCACAGGCATGAACAAATCTATGATTGAGGGCAGTTTTAGGTTCCTGCAGCAATACAGGGTTAATTTGGATTGACTTGAAGATGTGCTCGCCACCACGTAACAGTAATATATGGGAACAAAAGTTTTACCAGTGTGTGAGCATTGAACAAGAAAAATTGCCATACCACCTATAGATGAATCCATTTATATACAATAATGTGCTGAAGAACAACTGAAACCTTTTTTTTAACATTTTCTGTGACTGTGCTTGTAATACAGGCTATATACAAAATAGGTTGGGGAGGGGAATGAGGGGTGGGGGAGAGGGGTGGGGAAAAGGGGGAGAGGTGGCCCATTACATCTTACTCCTCACAGGCATGAACAAATCAATGATTGAGAGTAGTTTTAGGTTACTACAGCAATACAGGGTTAACTTGGATTGACTTGAAGATGTGCTCGCCACCACGTAACAGTAATATTTATGGCAAAAAAACTTTTATTAATGTATGAACATTGGACAAGAAAAAATGCCATACCGTCTTTAGATGAACCCATTTATACACAATAATGTGCTGAAGAACAACTGAAGCCTTTTTAAAACTTTTAAACGAAATATCTGTGAAAATAATTAGCATTGCAGCTCTACAAATACCGTTTTGCATTGTATGTAGCTAGCTTAGGCCTTCAGTGTACATGTCTAGTACAGTGAAGTGCTGTATCAACACCCTAACGAAGGATGCTTAGTTTGGGGGAACCGTTGAACTAAAGCTTGTGAATTTATTGCGAAGCGTTTTTTAAGGTCTTTTAAACATACCATGTGCATGTTTTATTATTCTTGGTTGATTTGGGTTATTTTTGATTCTTCTGACGATCGATATTTTTCCGTGTACATGCCGTAGTGTAAAGTGTATGGTAACAATTACTGTGGCTTACTTTTGAGATCGAAGCATTTATTTCAGGGCCTCGGTCTCATCTTTTTGGAAATGAAAGAATTTGAGTATGTTACCACAAAGTGCCAAAACGAGCACTGAAATAATTTCAGTGATTTAGGTTGTGTTTTTAATTTGTTTCTAAAATGAAACAATCGTTTTCAACGATGTTTGATAGCCTTACAAACCATACCGTAAGATAGGGCTTTGAGCAGTTGATGGCTTCAGCTAGCAAAACATCGTAATGGTTTCAACATGATTGCAGGCTTCTAGGAAATCAAAACGTTATTTATTCATTGCCAATAATTTAACGCTAAAGTTCAACCGAGTGTGTCATCCATAATGTAAAAGTTATGAGGGGAATACTTTTCACAAATTTGCATTTTTCGAGAGAATTTCCGAAAATTCGAGGCTTGTTGCCAGCCAATCTACGTAGCTACAAAAGCAAGGGATGCTTCTGCAGCCTTCTGCAGGTCAATCTGTGAAGCTTGTAACGTTTACACCGCACAGGTTGGGACCGATCATTTCCGTGATTTTGCGATGCACAGGCCCACAAATTTTCAACTCACAAAAGTAATAGGCGGTAGCTATTTTAACACCACCTGAAGTTAATGATCGACGATGAATTAAACTACTACAGGGTCTAAATTCTGTATCGAATTATCGTCAGCACAATACAGTATAATCAATCGATACTATTGCTTCTTCCACGCAAGTAATTTGCCCACACATAAGTGGATTTAGACAGAGCACAATGCGCGTTTGCTTGCAGTTGAGTTAGCATTCAACTATGACCAACTGGTCTTTTAAGTAGGACGCGGTGGAAAAAGACGACTTCAGGTGGACGCAATGCTTTGTTTTTTGCATCCAGACCCAAGAAAGTGCAAGGAGATGCATAAGAAAATTAAGATAACACGCCTAAAAGTTATACCTCAAATCAGTGAAATCAGTGTTCCCAATTGTCAACTATGAGACTTGTCTCTTGTTTATTCATTTTAATGTTTTTCACCAAAATGATGGTAGATTAACACCTCGAGTTTGGTAGTTCTAGTGAATGATCAGCAGTTGGTCCACCCTATCAAGCTATGATGAAATTGTCTTAAGGTCACACAGAGTACAGTGCCAAATCTCACAGAATCAAGATTAAAGTACTAGTTAAGAACAAACACTGTACCAGTCATTTGTTCATCACAATGTCTTGGAATTGCATACTCCTTAGTACTAATTATGTTTTCCCCCATACTCTCATTTCTGATGAGAAGCAGTTTAAAAGTGTTTTGGGAATAAGTGTTTCAGAGTTGTTTCTGTGCCATCTAGGCAGCCGAAAATTTCCAAATTTCTTCAGCCCCAACCAGTGTTTGGGGCTCAGACTGGCTGTGTTTGGTTGCTTGATGGAATCAACAAATGGAACATTTCAACTCAGTACCTCTGCTACTAATCTTTCTCATTAACACAACACAAAGGCTATATTAGGTACAAGAATAGTGAGTAGCCATTGGCAGGTTCATGGAGAAAGCAGTGAGTACAGGAAACTTGTCTATCTGAGTCATGCAATGTTGTTAACATTGATGTGATTCAGTCTTAAAGTACTGTTCTCCTGAGTAACTGCTGGTCCTACTTTACTCTTCAAAATAATACTTTACTGCTATTTTATGGAGAATTTTTATCATACTTCTATCTTTTTTTTTCTTTTTTTTTTTTTTTTACCTTGGTCCACTTTGGAGCATGACAAAATTGGCATTTGGCCTTTCAGAAAGACAATATTGAAATGAATGGAAAACTTAGCACTGAGCTAGACATTAAATGTTTTTTCAGCTACCTGCTGGTGAAATAATGTGCAGTACTGGAGTGACTAGTTATAAAGTCTACTACAAGATAGAGGGCAGCATTGCTGACACTCCTCAGTTGGCTGGTACTGTGGAGGATGTTGACACCAGATGGCTCATTGTAGATGAAGATTTACTTGAGCCTGGATCTTCATACATCTTCTTTGTAACTGCCCATACTGATCAAGAGAGTGGTTTCAGTGAGAGTGAGCCAATTAATGCTCCCGGTAAGTAGGATTTATTTACTAAAGTAAGAACAACTTCTACCTCTCTAAAAGTCTTCAAAACCTTTTTTAGTTATCGAATTCATGAAGAGAGAGCTCTTGTGATTGAAGGGGTCTTGTCATATTCACCCCGTGGGTCTAGGTGGGCCAGTAAAATTGGGACTGAGGCCAAGTTTGAGAACAGGGTTTTGGAGAATTGGGGTTTTACTGTGTTTTACTGTGCTTATCACTAGTTGAGAAGCATTGAAAGCCACATATTTCTCAAGTGAAGAAATGTATAACTTGTACTTGCATAGTTATCTTCCATGAACTTCCTTTGTTTTTTTTTTTTGGCAAAGATGACCTTCAGATGAGGGTTATGAGTTGACTTTTCTTGACACGTTTACAATACCATCCACTATACATATGGATACACAGTTGGTCATAGTATTTATACCATTAGATTTCCTGTTATAACTAAAACTAAGATGACATAATATTTTTCTTTACAAAACTAACTTTAGAAATACAATTATGACTTGTTCAGCTATGCACATATTTCATTCAAAATAATGTCACAAAATTTCTGAACTTACATGACCTTGGATTGAGCTTTGACCTGCAACCAGAACAGTAGCCATCATAATTCTAAATAAGAAATATTCTTACATGCTAGGTAATCAATCACGGATTTGTTTTTGCCATGAAGTTTACCCATCTTGTTCTAAAACAAGACAGTTTTTTTAAGGGACTTTCAACCTTGCAACATTTTTGGTAAGCATCTCAAGGACTTTTGACCTCAACCAATTACTTACAAGAACCATATTTCTAATTGGTATGCTGGCAGTGTAACATGCAAAGTACACAACAATATGCCACTCATTGTAAGTTCTCCCATACTCTTGAAGAATAATGTTGTAGCTTATAAACCTTTTAGCACTTTGATATTTGGTTGAACTCCAAATGAACCTATTTCGATCTCCACCAAACTTTACGTGTGATGAATCTTATATGTCACTATAATATATATGGGGAACCCACCCTGCCAATAATGAGATTCCTGCAGTTTTCCTAAGATATTGTGTTTACACAGTGTCAATCAGTTGACCTCTGATGACCCCAAAAGACCTCTGACCTCCACAAACATAGGGATCACCTTTACAACATTACGCAGAAGGTTGCCTCTTTACAATTTCAACCCGACACCCCACTTTTTGTTGAAAAAGTGATGTTACAGCAAGTTGAACCCGACTTAGTTCCATCTTATCAGGCTATTTCTGTCCAAGATAGTAGCTGCCTATGTCCAGCACAATTCGCAAACAAAAGATGCCCCACTTGTAGAACCTTCACTTGTGCACACAATCGTGAAAAATCCTTACTATGGTCAGAAGTGACATAAAGGCAGAGAACTGTTTATTTTTTTTTTTTTTTTTCCCCCAGTGCAAGCCAAGTTTGCGCAACCAGAGGCTGCCTCCAACAGATCATGGACAATAGGCCCCCCCCCCCCCCCCCCCCCCCCTTACCTTTCTGGACACATGTTCTGGTTGTGCAGGCACTGAAGTGTGATGAATTGAGTAAACAAACAGTGACCAGGTTGCAAAGAGGCAACTTATGCCTAATGAATATGGGCCATGCCAAGTAAGAGATTCTTGAAAGTTCCCCTCCTTAACATATTGTGTTTACGAGGTTTGACCTTATGAACTCTGGTGACCCAAAATGACCTTTGACCTTCACTAATTATTGTACAGATCATGAACTTAATATGTACCTTCTACTTGCCAAGTATGAGGTTCATGGAAGTTGCATCCTTGAGATATTGTGTTTACAAGGTTTTAACCTTTTGTCTTCTGGTGACCCCAAAATGGCCTTTGAGATACACAAAAACCAACAGGAATCATCTTAGTATCTACATGCCAAGTATGAGATCCCTCCAGCAGACTTAACTTGAGATATTGCATTTATGAGCAGTTTTCAAGGTTTGCACAATTTGATATCTGGTGACTGCAAATGACCTTTGAGCCCCCAAATTCAAAAGGGATTACCTACCTAATATTGGGTATTACAAGGTATGAAAGTCAGTGAAGTTTCCCTTTTACGGGTATCATTTTTTCAAGCATTCTTCACGACTTGTACAATTTGACCTCACTGATCCCAGGTGACCTTTAACTCCACCCCAACACTATAGGTGTCATGATTTGATATAAGGTTTGGTCTCATGCCAAGTGCGAAATCCCTCACAGTTGCCCTTCATAAGATATCACGTAAATTTTTTAACATACCATAAACTGTTGCACAATATCACTGATCACATCTTCTTTGTTTCTAGTCATGAAATTCTGAAACTCTGCTACCTTGATTGGTCGGCCTGGATGTACAAGTTTACTCTTATTTTTTATGTTGATGTATACTCCAGTATATTCCTCCAATCTGTCAGGAACTTCATAACTATTGTCTTCTTCATCTTCATCACCTGATGGGTGTGACTGGGGTACATCTGGTAACTGTCTTTTCTCTGAACCTGCTCCTACATCTTCACAAGCACCACTGTTTACTCCTTTAATAATTCTAGTCTGATACACTAGTGTAGCCTCTGGTTTCTGTGGTTCAGGAACAATGCTTACTTCGTACTGTGGTGATGTGAGCAAACTACCTTGGCGAGTATGCTTAAGATCTTGGTAATGAGATGATGAAACAGTCTTGGACTGTAATTCTAGTGGAATGTAACCTCCAGGATCACCTGCCATTGCTTCAAGTGGAAAAAGATAAAGTATTGTTTACAGTAAGTAGATGGTAATAGAGTAACAGCTTACTTCAGTAACTTTAGAAACAAAGACAATATGCTCTCAATTGAAATTGCCTGTTCTCCTTTGAAACTGCAAGGATATATAACGTCCCAATAGGAGAGATTGAGAAATGAAATAACTCGTTGCTCACATGAACCAGACTGCATTCCACGATTCGTTGCTGAAAAACTAGCATGTACCGAGTTTCTTTCTCTCTGCATGGTGCCTGCATTACATGAAAGTCTACCAATAGAATCTTAGTCTTCTCACTGGTAAGATTGCCTATCTGTGGGTACTACTCAATGTGCTGAATTAGTGGGACAATTTGGCTCATGCATATGTAGGAATTTGCATTGCACATCTTTTCTGCTTAGACCTTTTAATGACCAGAGTATGCTGGCTGTCTCAAAAGGACTATTGTGATGCTTGGAGATATTCCCTTGAGTTAACTGTCTTGCGGTTTTTGCTTCATTAGTCACAAGTGAATCTAGCAGGCAGCTTCAGACATGAGACAGGACAATTTCTCTTTCTGGAAAAATTTTCGTTACTTCCAAGTGATGGACAGTGAGGCCTGGCCGTCAGCAGAAATGAAAGACCATGACATGTTCTAGTTGTACTTGAGACATCTTATGCTGACAAAATTCAAAAGTTTGATATCAAGTTACCATGAATGACCTCTGACCTCCACCAAAATCACCACACTTCTAACTAAGTGTGGAATATCTTCATCCTAATTAGGTCCCCCAGTTTCAATTCTTGAGATACCACCTTTTTAAGATTTTTAACATTTGACTGCCCAGTGACCTAAAATGACCTTTTCCTTCCATCAAAAAAAATCCATCTTCATATTACCATAGAGCATAATCATGCTAAGGATGGGAATGACCCTCAAGGTTGTCCCTTTTTGAAATATCTTAAATGTGACTTCTTCAAAGGTGGTTACTGGTGACCTCTACGGACCTTTGACCTCCATCAATACAAGTGGCTTCCAAAGCTTATTCAGCAGCATCCACATGCTTACTGTGAGATCCATCAATTTTAAAGAGCATGACATGTCTTAATCATAAATCTGGAAGTTTTCACCCTTTCATCTCTGGTGAACTTACATGACCTTTGACCTCAGTAAAAAGCAATGGGACTCTTGTAATCAATATATATGGCATCCAAAAGCTAAGTATGAAATCCCTCAATGTTACCCCTTTTTGAGATACCATGTTTGCAAGCAGCAAACCTCCACAAACTAGAATGCAAAAATGCATGAGGTTTTGATGATATATGTTCTATTCCAAATAATGCCATGATGTCCCATATCTTTCAGTCACTGGTCAAATGCTATCTTAATGTGTTGGAGAATACAGTTTTGTGTTCCTATTTAATTTTGGTAATTCTTGGGAACTTTTCTTTTTGACCTCTGGTGACCCCATGAGATAATCTTGGGAATACTTGGGGTTTTTCCATTTTGACCTCTGGTGACCCCAGATGACTTTTGACCTCCACCAAAAACCATAGAGTTCATCTTCTCACCATAACACATCCACATACCAAGTATGAAATCTATCCAATGTTCCTACCTGGAGATATCGTGTTAACAATGTTTTCAGTGTTTGACCCCCGGTGACCAAGATGACCTTTGACCTCCACCAAAAGCAATAGGGTTCATCTTCTCAATATAATGCATCCACATACCAAGCATGAATCTCTCCAAGCTTCCTTAATTGAGATATGTTAACAAGGTTTTCAGTGTTGACCACCAGTCACCCCAGATGGCCTTTGACCCCAATCAAATACCATACAGTTCTTTTTTTCACCATAATGTATCCACTTACTATGTATGAAATCCATTCAAGCTTCCTACTGTAATATATCATTTTAACAAGGTTTTCAGTGTTTGACCCCCACTGACCCCAAATGACCTTTTGCCTCCACCAAAAACAAGGTTCATCTTTTCACCATAACCCATCCACACACTATGCATGAAATCTAGCCAACCTTCCTACCTTGAGATATTGTGAAGTTTTCAGTGTTTGACCCCTGATGACCCCAGATAACCTTTGACCTCTACCAAAAACCATAGGGTCCATAGGTTATCTGGTGAACCCAGATAACAATCTTGGGAATTCTTGGGAAATTTGCTTTTTGACCTCTGGTGACCTCTCATGACAATCTTGGGAATTCTTGGGAAATTTTGCTTTTGACCTCTGGTGAACCCATATAATAATCTTGGGAATTCTTAGGAAATTTTGCTTTTTGACCTTTGGTGACATTAGATGACCTTTGACCTCCATTACCACAATAGGGTTCATCTTCTCACCATAACGCATCAACATACTATGTATGAAATCTATCCACGCTTCCTAACTGGTGATACTGTTATTAAGGTTTTCATGACTTTTGACCTCAACCAAAAACAACAGGGTTCATCTTCTCACCACAATGTATCCATGTACTACATATGAAATCTATCCAAGTTTCCTACCTTGAGATATCATGTTAAAAATGTTTTCAGTGTTTGACCCTGTGACCCCAGAAGACCTTTTCCCCCAGCGAAAACAATAGGGTTCATCTTCTCACTGCAACACATCCACATACTAAGTATGAAATCTATTAAAGCTGCCTGCCTTGAGATATCGTGTTAACGTTTTCAGTGTTCGACCCTCAGTGACCCTAGATATTGTTTTCAGTGTTTGAGCCCTGGTGACCCTAGATAACCTGTGAACTAGAGCACCAATGGTGCAGTAGCTCAAACCCAGGAAAACTTTGGGGTCGGCTCCCCCCCCCTGCAAAACCCTGTGTACATCACTGCGTGGTGCGATTGCCAGAAACATAATCAAAACAAACACATCTTTCCCAACATTAGTAAAATGCAAATAAAAAATAGAGACCTTGCCCCCCCCACCCCCCATTCTCAAAAGCAAGGTAAGGAAATTCCCCCTTTGTCCCCAGTGAAAATAACAGAACTAACCTATTTTAAGTTCAAAGCATTACCATACCAATTATCTATGAAGAAAGATGTTATTCAATATCACAGTGAGCTACAGTAATCAAGATCAAGACACTAATTAACAGAACATTTTGACATAAAGCAATATTGATGTACTCACATATATGCATTACCACAGGTCCAAAGATTCATATTTAAAATCTGAGAAGTGTGAATGTTAAGGCAGTGGATAAAATCCCAAAGTCCTACCTAACAAGTAGCAGAGGACTGACCTCTTTTTTATCAACTTCCAAGTCTTGATTACTGTCTGACCTTACTAGCAGTGCAATCCTCACCTTCAGCTGCTAGATTGCAAGATCTAAAAGCCCAGTAGCTTCTGGTTTTTACACACATTATTATAAAGTTACAGTTACTAAACAATCTGGTATTAGCTCTCTGCTGTCACAAGGAAATTAGAATATACAGTTACCAGGAGAACAGGTAACTTTGCAAGGAAGAGGTATTGTCAATTACAACTCATGCACGATGATGAATTATGATGCCAACCAGGGTGCTGCGCCAACAGACCTTCTACATCACCACACACAATACAGAAATTGTTCATATACTGCCCAGGAGCTAAGCAGCTCCCTTTAAACTAACCTTTACAACCTCGCAGGGCTGACCTCTTGTAGACAGACAGTTTTAAAGAGAGTGTAGTATACAGAAAAATAGGTAGTAAAGTGATTTTGTGAGACTGGTAAAAATAGAGGGGTGGCACAAAATTGTTTAGAAAGGTATCAAAAGTATCCTTCATCCCAAATTGGAGAAGTAATTTGTAATCTGCAGATGCCAGTCGTGCTTCTGAGCAATTTTGAAGATAATTTGGTAATGCATCTAGGAGAAAATAGCATTTCAAAATATTTACAACTATGGCCTCAAATGACCCTTGGATGACCTTTGACCTACATTTTTACACCCAGCTGGAAGCCCTTCAAAAGTCGATTAACTAAAACCATGTTTGGTAAATATCAGACTCACAGGCGCAAAGCAATACCACATCAAAGATATTTCCACCTTTTGACCTCTAATGACTTCGTATGACCTTGGATCAAAAATCTGTGTACAACCCTAAAGAACCACTATGTAAGAAATATTATGACCAAATTTCAAGAACATACAGAGCTATTTGTGGGAGGAGATACGTTTTGAAGATATTCACATAACGGCCTTTAATGACCTCTAAATAACCTTTGACCTCAACTTCTTGAACATGACATGTAGCCTAAAGTTCAACGACTAATGTGTTTGAGTTTCGTTTAAATCCGTCCACGAGTGTGTGCCTGAGAGCATTAAAAGCAATTGTGGACAGACATGATGGACGGACGGACGGACGGTGGCGGATCACAACAGCTCAAACAGCTCTTTAAGCTAGTTTGAGCTAACAACACCAAAATCAATAGGGTTCAACTTCTCATATAATGCATCAATTTACCAAGAATGAAATCTATCCAAGCTTCCTACCTTGAGATACCTTGCTAACAAAGTTTTCAGACTATGACCCCTGGTGACCCCAGATGACCTTTGAACTCCATAAAAAAACACTAGGGTTCATCTTCTCACTATAACGCATCAACATACCATGTATGAAATCTATCCAAGCTTCCTACCTTGAGATATCATGTTAACAAGGCTTGCAGTGTTTGACCCCCAGTGACCCCACATGACCTTTGACCCCACCAAAACAATAGGGTCCATCTTTTTACCATAATGCATCCATATAATAGGTATGAAATCTACCCAAGCTTTCTATTTGGAGATCCCGTTTTAACAAGGTTTTCATTCTGTGACCCCAGTGACCCCGGATGACCTCCACCAAAAACAATAGCGTTCTTCCTCTTAACATGGGGCATTTAAGTACCAAGTTTGATAACTGTCAGTTTCCCTTCTTGAGATATCCTGTTAACGAGCAAAGTGTCACAAACATACATACACATACACAGGTGCCCACGTGGTTGCACAGATGTCTTTGGCGAGGAATGTCAAACAAGAGCATTAATGATGCTCTAGCTCAACTACGATTTCTCTCACACTCAAACAGGTTAAACAATCATGTAGTTTCATTAGGGATCCAAACCAAGTGAGTCATGGACAGTCATGATCTAGCACCTTCAGTGCTATACATTCAATGGTCACAGCAGTGGCAGATCAGCATTGCCCAGCTTGAGACAATTATTTCTAATGCTTGTGGGAACAATAATCTAGGTAATTCTGCTGACAAAACTGAATTGCTATTTATTCCCCAATTTGTCAGGCTCATCAAAAAAAAAATGATTCCTGTGCCAATATATATCATACAAAACCAAAGCTCTTTCAATGAAAAGTATTGGCATGGATTTCACCAACTGACCCTTTGTGACCCCAAAATGGCATTTAACATCAACACAAAGTACACCTATGATTACCCATCATCCACTGAACACTATGGCCAACTTTCATAAGATTCTGACAACCCCTAGTAGTTGAAGGCTTTTGCTCATTTCTACTGTTTGACCTCTTCTGGACCCCAAATGATCTTTGACCTTCAAAAGTACAACTTTGATGACCCATCATCTACTGGATACTCTTGCCAACTTTGATAAGATCCAGACACAACCCCTAGAAGTTGAAGACTATTGCATGATTCCATTGTTCAACCCTTCTATGACCCCAAATGACCTTTCAACTTCTTCCAAAACACAACCATGATGACCCATCATCTACTGAACACTAGCCAACTTTGATAAGATGAGGACATAACCTCAAGGAGTTGAAGGCTTTTGCATGACTTCAGTCTTTGACCTCTCTATGGCTCCAAATCACCTTTAACCTTCTTTGAAAGTACAACTTTGATGATCCATCATCTACTGAATATTCTGGCCAACTTTGATTAGATTTGGATATAACCCATAGCAGATGAAGGGTTTTGCATGATTACACTGTTGACCATCTTTTGGTTGACCTCTCTTTGACCCCAAAATCACCTTTGGCCTAATTCAAAAGTACAAATTTGACGACCCATTATCTACTGAACACGCCCGCCAAGTTTGATAACATTTCAACCTAATCACTAGGAGTTGAAGGTTTTTGTGTGATTTCACTCTTTGACCTCTCATGACCTCTCATGACCCCAAATGATCTCTGACCTACTTCCTGTTAACACAATTATCAAGCCCTTGATATATGTTATAACCTTACCAACTTTGACAACAAATTGTGAAAGAACCTGCAGACATCAGGTTATAAACTAATGTTGACTGATGGACAGATAGACAGACAGACAGACAGACAGACAGACAGACAGACAGACAGACAGACAGATGCACTGCCATGACAACAGCCCAACTTGCTGAGCTAATTATTTCACTAGTTAGACATTTTACTTTCATTCACATGACAAGTGTTGTCAAGGTGCATCCTAAGTTTCACATACCCTGACTGTCTGATATGACTGAGATTACTGTTATTTCCACAATTCATGAAAAAATGTGAGTATAAGCCCCTTTCAGTAACTGTACACATTTCTTTAAAATTATTGCTTGATATAAAGAACTGCCTCTAAGCTACTTCACCTGCATCAACATACTCGAAAACATCACCATCATCTGCGTTTGTAGTAATACTCTTGGAGTTATTTTTCCTTTGATATCTGATGCCATAACCTGTCGTTGTAGTTTCCTTGTTCTTCAGGTTATTTTTCCTTCGGCATCTGATAAGTGTGATATTATATAAAAATAATGATCACAAGATTGAAGGCACAACTGAAGTAAATGAGTGTATTCTAACATAAAAACAAATTATACTTTGAGAATTTTGCCCATGGGCAGCTCAATCTTTGTAAAAAAATATTAGTGTTTTTAACACTTAAGTTTGATTTTCAGTCTCACTTTGAATAAAAAAACTTGTTAACCATATCGATAAAAATAACATAACAAAGAAAACTATAATTCGTTGAAGAGAAACAACAAATACCATGAAGGTAACTGTTTTAAAAATTTGTTTTTAGCCATATCCAATATTTATCTTCAAAAATGTTAAAATAAGTACACAATGTCAGTCATTCTCAGGCAATTAATCAACTTTTCATTAATGGGGAATCCTTTGGTTGTGATGAGAATCGTAGGAACCATGCCTCCTTCAATCCTATTATACTTAACCTAAAAGCAGAAAATGAAGGAATTAATATCAGGGTTTCCCCTGGCATTCTTTTTGTGAGATGGCCACCTCACAGTTTTTGGCCACCACCTCACAGAAATTTGCTATACTTGCCACCTGTACTGTACTAGCTATGGAAGTATTGATAGTTCTCTCTCACTGATGGTGCCAAAACTGGCATCATATTACCCCGATGAACTAATACCACCTCACACTCTCTAAACCCCAGGGAAAACCCTGAATATGGTTGCACAGTGGTTTTGAATTAATAGAACAGCTAGAGTTCAATCCATAGCAATGCATACCTTACTATAATGAAAAAAACTGTGACAGCTGTTACCAGTATTATTACCAAAATGATGAGAAAGACAGGTGCAGAGGCTCTGGATGCTGAGCATGAGAAGAATGGATGGAGTCAGTGAAGAAAACAAACTGATAAATGTAATCAAAGGGAGATTACTTGGGTATAAACACTGAAGCATCTTTATGTTAATACCAGAAAAATGTTACAAACAACCAGAGTAAAGCGTCTATAATATTTCAAGTTTCAATGAATATTAAAGGCATTTTCCAATGGTGTCTTTATACAGGGTCCTTGGTGAAACAGGATTCTTTTCATCACAGGTGCTTCACAACTTGTGGCGATACTCCATTTCTAACTCACGTTTCTTTTAGAAGATTGGTTAATGGTTGTGTTGCACATTCCAGATATTGAGATGCCACTTCCCACTCCTTAAAAGGTTTTTTTCTTTTTTGCAATTTTTTTTTTATTTAAATCCAACTTAAGCCCTACCATAAACAAGCATTTTACAGGACCAGATAATTACTTAAAATGTTTTGCAATTGTGCTGAAAAAATAAAAATTTTCCTATTACAGCTAACATTTTTATTTTATGTCCAAAATTTATACCAAATGAAAGAAAAAGTCAGCACCTGACTGTATTTAAGGTCCTATTCCATAGCTCCCCAGGGTCCAGCTTTCCTTGTTTCCTATGCTGATCTTTAGTAACACTCACAATAAGGTTTAAAATGATATCATGTTAAAAGACTAATTCGATCTACAAAGTGTAGTAATCATCACCTGCTGGAGCCTCAATTGCCTGACTCTCCCTGAAACCACTCTCTTGATCAGTAGTAACAGTTACAAAGAAGATGTATGAAGATTCAGGTTGAAGTAATCCATCATCAACAATGAACCATCTGGTATCAACATCCTCCACAGTACCAGCCAACTGAGGAGTGTCATCAATACTGCCCTCTATCTTGTAGTAGACTTTATAACTAGTCACTCCAGTACTGCACATCATTTCACCAGCAGGTAGCTGAAACGAAATAAACACATTTGATGTCTAGCTCAGGGCTAAGTTTTCCATTCATCTAATTTTCTTTCTAAAAGGCCAACTGCCAATTTTGTCAGGCTCCCAAGTGGACCAAGGTAAAAAAAAAAAAGAAAAAAAAGGATAAAAGTAGGATAAAAATTCTCAATAAAATAGCAGTAAAGTATTATTTTGAAGAGTAAAAGTAGGACCAGCAGTTACTCAGGAGAACAGTACTTTTAAGACTGAATCATATCAATGTTAACAACATTGCATGACTCAGATAGACAAGTTTCCTGTACTCACTGCTCACTCTGTGAACCTGCCAATTATGGAACGTGAAAAGGGCACGGATATTTTGTTGTCTAAGCTTAGGTTGTTGTCTAAATTCACACTGTCTAAACTTACTTCGTTGTCTAAATTTAAGTTGTTGTCTAAACTCATTTCGTTGTCTAAATTTAAGTTGTTGTCCAAACTCATGTTGTATTTCAGTTCGTATTTCATTTCGTATTTCAGTTCTCATTTCAGTTCGTATTTCAGTTTGCATTTCAGTTCCCATTTCAGTTCGCATTTCAGTTCGTATTTCAGTTCGCATTTTAGTTCTCATTTCAGTTCTCATTTCAGTTTGTGTTTCAGTTCGTATTCCAGTTGTGTATATCATGTTTAGAATTAACCCTTGCAAACACATGCCATATCCTCATGTGACATGTTCAAGTGGCAGTATTTTTTGGGGGGGTATTTTTTGGGGAGGATAGGGGGAGATGAAGGAGATTAGAGGTGGGTGCATGGTTGGTGGCAGTGCTTCATCAATACTTTGTTTGAGAATACCTTAGTATTGTTACACGTAGATACATGTTAAGAGAAGTCTCAAAGGAATATGCTCACTCTATTTAAAAACACAAACCTTGGTAGTACAGTAGGTGAAAGGTGTTTGTGTGTGCACTCACCAACGTGGCCATAGCGGGTGCCGGGGCAGCTGGCGGGTGCTCCGCTCTTGCACGTCCTTCCTAGCACACGCGCAGCTCGAAACTGGCGTAACTGCCCGAAAATTCTGTCACTGAGAAGAGAAGTCACGGGCAGCTGCACGTCTGCCTTGGAGCGCAGCCTGCCCTCACGATGTCCATCTACTCAGATCCTTCACGGGCAGCAGCGCTACTGTGAAATTCCCTTGTATTCCCTACGGGTACGTACCCCGTAAGGCATCGTGTGCGTATGCGTATGTGTGTGTGTGTGTGTGTGTGGAAGGAAGTGGTGAGAGAGGGGTTGGGAGGTTGGGAGGTGCGTGACCAGATTCTGGAAAGGATAGTCAATAGAGAAGAAAAGGTTTACATTTTCATAACATAATACAAGGTTTATTCTAAACACTCTACCACACATGAAATATTCCTGCTGTATTTAAATGACAAGACAATCAGAATTTTTACAATTCAAAATGAACTGGCTTTTCAAAACAAGTTGGAATGTAGTAAGTCTATTCTTATAATTCATTTTTTTTAATTGCAGGGATCTGTAATACTTTCCCCCTCCACCAGAAGATGGCATGTGTTTGCAAGAGTTAATTTCAAACATGATATACACAAATAAAAATACGAACTGAAATGTGAAGTAAAATACAAAGTGAAGCACAAAGTGAAATACGAACTGAAATACGAACTGAAATGAGAACTGAAATGCGAACTGAAATGCGAAATGAAATGAAAACTGAAATGAGAACTGAAATGCGAACTGAAATGCGAAATGAAATGAGAACTGCACTGTGAACCGAAATGCGAACTGCAATACGAACTGAAATACGAAATGAAATACGAACTGAAATACAACGTTAGTCTGGACAACAACTTAAATTTAGACAACGTGAGTATGGACAACAGCTTAAATTTAGACAATGTGAGTTTGGACAACAACCTAAATAAGTTTAGACAATGTGAATTTAGACAACAACCTAAGTTTAGACAACAAAATATCCGTGTCCTTTTGGCGTTCCATAGCCAATGGCTCCTCACTATTCTTGTACCTAATATAGCCTTTGTGTTGTGTTAATGAGAACAATTTGTAACAGAGGTACTGAGTTGAAATGTTCCATTTGTTGATTCCACCTAGCAGCTAAACACAGCCAGTCTCAGCCCCAAACACTGGTTGGGGCTGAAGAAATTTGGAAATTTTTGGCTGCCTAGATGGCACAGAAACAACTAAGAAACTCATTTCCAAAATACTTTTGAACTTTTTCTGATCAGAAATGAGAGTGTGGGGGAAGACGTAATTAGTACTAAGGAGTATGCAATTCCAAGACATTGTGATGAACAAGTGACCGGTACAGTGCCTGTGCTTAACCAGGACTTTAATCTTGATTCTTTTAGATTTGGTACTGTACTCTGTGTGACCTTAAGACAATTTCATCATAGCTTTATAAGGGGGACCAACTACTGATCATTCACTAAAACTACCAAACTCCAGGTGTTAATCCATGATCATTTTGAGGGAAAATATTAAAATGAATAAACAAGAGACAAGTCTCATAGTTGACAAACAGGAACACTGATTTGAGGTAAAACTTTTACTGACATTTTTAATCTCCTGGGGCCTTCTTCAGCAACAAATAGGCTGTACAAAAAAACTTCAAAACTGAATAAGCAAGCAAACTTACACTTAGCATTTAAAGTGAGATTATAATGCAATTAAACAAATCAACAGAGGAAAACAGAACCAGCGAATTAAGGGTGCACTGATGGCTGATCACAAGACAACAAACTAGACAACAAAGGGCAAGTGGTGTCAAATGGCTACACTTCTTTGTTAAAGATGTACTAGGAGACAAAAACAAACAAGTCTTTGTTGAGGCCATTTTCATGGGAATTAATCTGGAACATGCAATCAATTTCCTTGCGTTTTTGGTCTGCGGTTGAGCTGACAATTGCAGCAACAAGAACAGGTTGCAAATTTTTGAAGGAATAGCGGGGAAGGATGTAGGGCTCAGTGACAAGAACATGCCATGAAAAGGTCCCTTAAAGAAATGCACACTTCTAAATTCCCGATATATGGGCCTTTGATCGGGTTTTCAGCAGAACGTTTATGCTCATGCACGATTGATAGAAGATTATCACTATGGCAACTGCCGGTATTGCTTTTGTGTGTAGAGCTGTTCTGGGGAAAGATAATCAGCTTAAGAGAGATAAGACTACAGACAGGAAGTGAGAGTCACTGGTCAGAGGACTCAAGAAAAAAAACATTACATGAAAGGCTGCACAATTTCTGTCAAAATATGTAAGCGGCCTTGCTTGACATGAACTCAAAAAATTGTTACCTATTGATATTTTGTGATTATCAAAACCGTCTCCATTTTAAAGATCTTCCAAACTGAATCCCTACCATGAGACCTGATTTATCCGAACTCATCAGGGCCAAAAATCCATGCAGTTTGGATAACTGAGCAATTCTGAACAGGGTTTCAAGTCTGGGTACCAAATACTGTGCATGGGCCTAGGTCCTGAAAAAAGAGTGTGAACTCTTTTCCTTTATGGTTGTGCCACAGCTGGCAAAATGAAAGAAAAAACACAAATACCTCAGTATCCCCCGACCTTCCAGGTGAGCTTATTCATGAGCAACTATACTTACCCCTTCCTACATCTAATTTGCATAAATCTCATTCTGGCTGGCAACTTGTCTTCATTCGACTGAAGCCCAAAGCACTGGGGTTTCCCTGGGAGCACTTACCAGTGTGAACAGAGGTTCTCTCATAATGACAGAAGTCCTCCAATAGGAGCTGACCAGTCTCGATCAGGCGGTGCTGCCAAGTGAGAAGTACACCCCCCTACGCCCCCATTTCAAAACCTCTCCCAAAACCCAACCACTTCCTTTTGAGGTGGAGCGAGGGAGAGGCTATCTAGAAAAAATCTGTACAGGTATATGTATACATATTTACAAATATATACCTGGGGGTGGATTGGAGGGACTGTAGCATGAGGGTAAGTATGGTCACTCATCATCAATATGCCCACCAGGAAGGTGGGGGGAATTAACAGTGCAGATATATACTTAACCCTTAAAATTTGCATTATTGTAGCACTGAGTGGCTCCTGGAGGCCTAGGGAGGAGGGCAGAACTGCATGACCACAGGCCACCTCTGCAGAGAGAGTGTTTGTGAGGTAGCAATTAGCCATGCAGGACGATGGAGTCTTCCAGGCAGCCACCTTGAGTATATCCTCAATTGGTATGCCAGCAAAGAGGGCCTTTGATGATGCCTGGCCACAGACCTCATTCGCCTGGATCTGTCCTTGAGCATGCTGAAATGACCCCAGACAGCCACTGGGAAATTGTGGCCGTCCAAGGTCATTGAGCTGGCGTGGTGTTAAAACTACTCTGAGTTGCGTGCGATGCGCGAGATTTATGCAAATTAAATGTAGCATGGGGTAAGTATATGTCTGCGACCTGAATATTTTTTAGATTAATGATATTATAAACAATTTTGCATCCTTTTGAAACCAAACAATTTTATTTTTGGCATAAATTTCTCAAACATGCATGATGCAGGTGTCTCTTATAAAAACCTTTGGAATACCTTCATAAGCTGTACTAGTTTTCTGTGTTTTAGGTATAACAGCCAAAAACTTCTTCAGAATTAACTTAATTGATAACAAGCACTACATTATGCTATCCTAACATGCACTTCATATACACTTGTTTCTCATAGCAAGATTTTGGAACCAAGTCCATAAAAGTTTTCTTCCACAGTTGAAATAGAATAATCATCTTTTGTTCTGCCCAGATAATTGAGAGCTTTTTAAGACATCCTTTTATCTAACCATGGCTATGGCTAACAAATAGTGGTGTATTTCTGCTGAATAACTTCCAAATTCCACTGATTTAAAACAAAGCTAAATGCACTGAAATCTTGAAGTACAGTTATCAACTCATTTATGCAAGATAACTGGTTGGTGAAGAATGAGGAAACCAATTCCGATTAATCGGGTTCTACTGCAATAAGTGAAACCTAACTTTTTTGAAATTTACCCTATTCAAACCCTAGCTGACGGAATTATCTTTATTCTGTCAATGCTAACACTTTCTCCAACAGGTATAAAGTCCTGAAAATGTAAGCCAAGAGATGAATAGATACAAGGAATGAATCGAAGAGATGAAAAAACATTTCTATATAAAGCTATTTAAATACATTTTACAAGTCAACATACCTGCCATGATACATTGACTTTGTTGGATGTTGTCAATTGAACATTAACTGAGACTGCCAAGTCTGGAACTGTAAAAAAGGCAAAATGAAAAAAAAACAAAGGTCATGAACATAAGCATGGTCTCATAATGATTGTGAAGGTGATTTCAAAGCACACACTAACGGAATGATACTGAGAAAAAAAAGAAAAGAAAATTATTCAGCAACCATTCAGGTTAAATACATTAAATATGTGACTTCTGGGGCAACCCTCCATGACGGGTTATAAGATAAAATTTAGTTTTGATATATTATGTCGGTGTCATTTATGTTACCATTCCAGTACAATTTGCATTCAATTTCTATTTGCAATATTTGATATATTAGAAGATGAATTTATCACATTTTCAACCAAAAGGGATTCTGATGCAAACAAAAAGTACATCAAAATCTTACATTAATCAATACTAGTTTGTTTTTCTTTAATGTTACAAGTTTTCTTCTTTAATAATCATGTCATGTTTTCATGATAATGCATAATAGCTAACACAATTTTACAAGTTTACATTTTACATCTGAAACTCTTATGCTTATCTGTCCAAGGTCAAAGCAAGAGAAAGAAAAATAAGGAAGCACTGACTATAAATGACAGGAGATGACAACACTCTTACTTGTGTGAAGTTCACTTAAAGGCATTTTCTAGTGGCATTTCACAAGGCTCTCATGTGAAAGACAAAAAACATTCCAGTTTATGCCCTCCAAACCCCATAGCAATACTCTTATCCTAACTCGAGATATCTCATATGAAAGAGTACTTATTTTTGTCAAAAAATACCTCCAGTTCTCATCAAGGTCACAGAATGTAATCAAGGTCACAGAATGTTATGTAAAGTGGGCACATTGCCTCAGATTCCTTTTGTTTTTCTTTATAATTGAATGTCCTGTTTGTCCTTGAAATTTGATACTCTAGGAATGTTTGAATATGTTTCCATGTAGATTTAGCACAAATGTACACCATATGTAGGTCATAACAAATAAAGTTGCTACATATTCCCTACAGCGGTGTCAATATCATAAAGGAATTCAGTTCTGTCAAATTAATGTGCCGCGATGACATCACAGATTTCCCATAATGTACTTCATCTTGAGAAAAAAAATGTATTTCTTTGAAAATTAATATCTTTCAAATGCTACAAGCTATTGAGATGCAGTTTTCACCTCCTAACAGAGAAAATTTTTCTGGTTTTTGATCTCACTGAATTTTGTCTCTGGCAATCCCTTGAAGGTAACAGAGGCAGTGACTCATTCTGCTAATTCTGTCTCTATACTGCTACACATATAGCTAGGGACTGATTGAAAATTTCACCAGATCTGAATGGATCTTTCACATATCACATACTAAGTTTGCATAAACCCTTCCTTTAATTCACACAATCTTCAATTCCTGTGTGTATCATTCCTCTCCACAACAGATTACAAACAGTGTCTCCCACAAAGCCTTGATGGGACAAAGAACCAGTGGGTGCAATTGGAACAGATTTTATGATTTGAGCTGACAGGCTGACCAATGAGTATTCAGTTCTGCTTGCAATGTCATGTTTCCTTGTGTTCACTTATCAACAACTTTTGTAAAAACATTTTTATGTCCAGTGCATTTAGACGACTGACCTTTGGTAAGACAAATATGTTCCCCCCCCTCCCACTGAGCCATCACAATTTTTCATATCGCGTACATGTCCGTTACGGAAATGTTACATACCTCCCCGGGCTTTGATAAGAAAGCCCGGGTGATCCACCTTCCTTCCTTTCAAGCGTGTTAATTATTTGCTTGCTCAGCCGACCACTTGGCTGCTCAAGTTTCTATGCTTAATGCTATTAATAGCATGCAATGCCAATTTAACAATGACTGCAGTCAGATCTGGTGCTAGTGGTCACCGTGTCCTTCTCCACTGAAGAAGTCAAGCGAATAATTGGCTAATTAGCCATGCCCAAGACTGTTGATCACAGAGATTATGTTCAGTGATTGACATGGAGAGGTTGGTCTTCAGACTTTAACCAAGATGTTCACCTTATGTTCACCCACACCCTGCCCTCTCAAATAGCACTTGAACAGATTTTTTCTTTAAATACCTCTGGGGTCTTGCAGTGGCCATGCATATCTCAACACATATGAAATATTTTGTGCTGCTTCAAAGTGTTGACAAAATTTGATCAGGAAAGTATGTGTGCATCGTAAATTACAGACACAGACAAATGAAAATGGCATATATGCTGTCTTGATCAACAATTTTATAGACCTACCATTGCAGAGGGTCTTCACTTTCAAAGATGGACTCCTCAGGCCTTCAACATTTTCCCCCTCTCTGACAACAGCTATACTGAACTCATAGAGAGTATCAACTTCCAAGTTGTCTTCTTTAAACTGAAGAGTCTCACCGGTTAGAATCCTACGGCCACTGATCCATTCATCTGATGCATCCATTCTATAGCATGGTGTGTAGGCCAATATAGGAGGGTCACCATCATCCATATCTGGATCCCAAGTCCTCCAGCTGATAGTAATGGAAGTGTTGGAGACATCCTCACTGATGGGGGCAGCATTCAATACTGGGAGTTCTGAGAAGAGAGATTTTTCCAGACTAAGCTTATGCATGCATGTAAACAACAGCAAGTGTCAAATTCCCTTTCAAAGTTGCAACTCAGAGGACCTTTGACCTCAATAGTAAACAACAGGTTTTTTTTCCCTCTCAGTATGGAGAATCCACATACCAAGTATAAGAACGACAGGTGGGAGTTTTCTTCTTGAGATGGTGTTTTAACAAGCTAATTGTCACAGACACATATATGCACACACACACACACACAAACTAGCTATGAACACGTATATACCCTCTGGAGTAGGTTTACAGCTGTCCGTATATAGCTTCTACACTAATTTGTAAGGATGAGAGTGGTGCTAATGAAAATTTTTTCAAACCTTGAACTGGTAACTATTTACAGAGCAAACAAGATGCAGGGTCATGCAGCAAGTAAGGTTACGAATTGAATGAGCATTTGCCAATCAGCACAGAAGCTTTATTGATGGCCTGGAATGAAATGACTACGAAATCAATTCAGATGGTGTCCCTCTGAACATATATTGGTTGGTGATTAAGACTCTGTCATTAGTACAATAAGGATGAAATTCTATGGCAAAATTTGCAATCTTGGGGTGAATCAACATCTTGCATATACAGGGGCAGGTTCCTTGAGATCGGCAGCCCTTTTGAATTTATTTGTCCAGAAGTGAATTTTAAAGAACCCATGCCTACCCTGATGGAGAAGAGTGCTTACTACATTTTTTTAAGTTCACTTCAACTTCAAATTCTGTTTTATTTGTGTAACATTTCATATAGATGACCCATCATTTCAAGAACTCCTTTATTAACCTACTACCGCCTATACAGAGTACAATAGGAAAAATGGGGATGGCTGTCAAAGGGTTGTTAAGGTACTCCACCTTTCACTGATAAACATCTCCTGAACTTCCTATGGACTTAATAACCTTTTAGTAGCTTTTAAAGCCTTTCAGATGTGAGGAATGTGGGTGGAACCCATGTAGTCAGGTCATATCAAACACTACAAAACCTGTTCAAATCTTAAATGGTAGCCAGCGAGCAAACAGCAATGGGAATAAAAATATATTGCATGGGTTTTTAAATGTGAGTGCCTCAATAGCAGCCATGGCAGTTTGCACATTCCAAGGGTTTCAGAATGGTTTAATTTGGACTGATATTTGTGTTAAACAGTTTCTGTAAAGTGCTTTGAGATCTATATTGCTGGTATAAATAAAATCATATACACTGTAATTATAAGATACTAACGATTTAGAAAGTTCCATTTAATGTGTTCTATGAGACAGGGGCATATGTGATAAAATGCCTTTAAAAAGAGTCCTCATTTCAACAGATTCTTGACTGAAGGGTACAGTGCCACCAGGGAGGGACAGGGCTTATAAAAAGTATAAGTTGTCCAAACCTCACCTGTTCCACAGTAAGTTCCTGCAAATCCAGCTTTACAAGTACAGCTAAATCCATTGATGCGATTGACACACTCTCCTTCATTCAAACAGGGTTCACTGTTGCATTCAGTCTTTTCTGTAATTTGTAATAAAACCAGAATGCAAAAATGCATTGAAGTTTCGATGATGTATGTTCTATTCCAAATAATGCCATGATGTCCCATATCTTTCAATCAGTGGTCAAATGCTAACTTAATATGTTGGAAAAATAAGTTTGTATTCCTATTTAATCTTCGGAATTCTTGGGAAATTGTGCATTTTGACCTCTGGTGACCCCCCAGATGATGATCTTGGGAATTCTTGGGAAATTTTCATTTTGACCTCTGGTGACCCCAGATGACAATCTTGGGAATTCTTGCTTTATGACCTCTGGTGAACCCAGATGACCTTTGACCTCCACCAAAAATAATAAGCTTTATCTTCTCACCATAATGCAACCACATACTAAGTATGAAATATATCCCAGCTTTCTACCTGGAGATATTGCGTTAACAAGGTTTTCAGTGTTTGATCCACTGTGACCCCGATGACCTTTAAAGTCCACAAAAAACAAAGGCTTCTTTGTCTTACCATAATGCACCCACACACTACGTATGAAATCTATCCAAGCTTCCTACCTGGAGATATCTTGTTAACAAGGTTTGCAGACTTTGACCCCCAATGACCACTGACCTCCACAAAATACAACAGGGTTCATCTCACCATAATGCATCCACATACCAAGTATGAAATCTATAAAAGCTTCCTGTCTTGAGATATCGTGTTAAAAAGGTTGTTAGTGTTTGACCCCCAGTGATCGCAGATGACCTTTGATCTCCAACAAAAACAGCAGGCTTCATCGTCTCACTATAACGCATCTACACATCACGATGAAATCTATCTACCTGGAGATATCGTGTTAAAAATGTTTTTAAGTGTTTGACCCCCAGTGACCCCAGATAACCTTTGACCTCCACCAAAAACAATAAGGCCTTCCTCTCAACATGGGACATCAATGTACTAAGTTTGAGAAGTTTCAAAGCTTCCCATACTGAGATATCTTGTTAACTAGGTTTTCAGAGTTTGATACCTGGTGACCCCATATGACCTTTGACCTCCACAAAAAACAATTAGTCTCATATCTTTACCCTAACGCACCAACACACTACGTATGAAATCTATCCAAGCTTCCTATCTGGAGATATTGTGTTAACAAGGTTTTCAGTGTTTGACCCCCAGTGACCGCAGAAGACCTTTGATCACCAAAAACAAAAGGGTTCATCTTCTCACTATAACGCATGCACATACCAAGTACGCAATCTATCAAAGCTTCTTACCTTGTGATATCGTGTTAACAAGGTTTTGAGAGTTTGACCCCAGTGATCCCAGATGATCTTTGACCTCCACCAAAAACTACAGGGTTCTTTCTCTCAATATGGGACATCTATGTACCAAGTTTGAGAACTGTCAAAGTTTCCTACTTTGAGTTATCGTGTTAACAAGGTTTTCAGAGTTTGGCCCCGGTGACCCCAGATGACCTTTGACCCCTACCTAAAACAAAAGGGCTCATCTCTTTACCATAACGCATAGGGCTGCACCGGATCCAAAATTTTAGATCCGAAGGGAACCGGATTTAGCCGGATAGTATTTCAAATCTGGCCGGAACCAGATTTTGCACTTTCAAAGCGAAACAATAAAAAATAGCATTGGGGGTAATAGTTGAGGGTGGGGTAGGGGTTGTATTTTTGAAGGCAAGGGAGCTGGCAGAGGTTACTAACTTTGTGACAGTACTAACCTACAGTACTTGACTAATATGGTGTGATTTTGTAGGGTTTCGAAACTAGAATGATAAAGACTGAACATAAATTGAACCAGAAACCCCAAAGGCTTAGTGATTCCTTGCCGAAAGGGAAGTGCTTTGTTACACCAAGGTTCATCGCTTTAATTTATACTTCTGTACTACATCATTTTTACGATGTGTTCACAATTGGACCCTGCTCACCTCACATGACCTATGAATCCCACCAAAACTTGAATTACAAAAAGATAAAAAAAAAAAAAAAAACAAGTCTTACAAGGATCTGTCAGTACTTTTGTCCATGTGATGTCATGTTTACAAAGTTTCAGTTTTTGACCACTGGTGACCTCAAATGACTTGTGACCTCCACTAAAAACAATAGGGCTTCTCCTCTCAACATGACAAATTTGTATACAAAGTATGAAAAGCATCACTTATCCAAGCCTCCTATCTCGAGATATTGTGTTTAACAAGGTTCAGGGTTTGACCCCTGGTGACACCAGATGACCTTTGACCCAAACCAAAAACAATACAGTTCTTCCCCTCACCATTAAATACCATTTTACCCTCCCAGTAGCTCATACAGCACATTACAACCCTGCATTTGTATGGCCGTGGTCAGGCCCAAATGTCAAAACCAATCAAGCACAAGATAATCTCATTATACACTTGGGCTGGCCAGTGTGCTTAGCAAACAATGGCCAACTTGAGGAGGCACTGGCAGAAGATTTTCACAATACAATGGGCACCTTTGTTAAAGACTGTTGAGACCAGTTAAAGGGATTTGCCAATGACAAAAATCAATGACTTCAAAAAATGCACAGAATTTTTCTCTTCTTGGAGGTGAAAACTTGAAAACTGCATCGCAATAGCTTGTAGCATTTGGAAGATACTAATTTTCAAAGAAATGGAATTTCTTCTCAAGATAAAGTGCATTATGGGAAATCTGTGATGTCATCGCGGCACATTAATTTGACAAAGCATTGAATTCCTTATGATATTGACACTGTTGTAGGGAATATTTAGCAACTTTGTTTGTTATGCTGTACATATGGTGTAGATTTATGCTAAACCTACATGGAAAGATATTCAAACATTCCAACAGTATAAAATTTGAAGGACAACAGGACATTCAATTATAAAGGAAAACATAAGAAATCTGAGGCAATGTGCCAACTTTACATAACATTCTGTGACCTTGATGAGAACTGGAGGTATTTTTTGACAAAAATAAGTAGTCTTTAATATTAGATATCTTGAGTTAGGAAAAGAGTATTGCTACGGGGTTTAGAGGGTATGAACTGAAATTTTTTTCTCTTCCACATGGGGCCCTTGTGAAAAGCCACTGGAAAATGCCTTTAAGTGGATTTGTTTCTTTGTGGTCAGTAGAAAGTAAGGCAAAGTCTGCTGTATAGTTTACTGCAGAAGCTGAACCTATGAAGGCATCTAAACATTCAGTATAAAATTTATCCAAGCTTCTTATCTTGAGATATTGTGTTGAACAAGGTTTCAGGGTTTGACCCCCGGTGACCCCGAGTGACATTGGACCAAAACCAAAAACAATAGGGTTCTTCCTCTCACCATAAGGCATCTACATACTAGGTATGAAATTTATCCAAGCTTCCTACCCTGAGATGTTGTGTTAACAAGGCTTTCAGGGTCTGACCCCATGACCCCAGATGACCTTTGACGTCCACTAAAATCAATAGGGTTCTTCCTCTTTTCACAATGCATCTACATACTAAGTATGAAATTTATCCAAGCTTCCTACATCGAGATATTGTGTTACCAAGGTTTTCAGGGTTTGACCCCCGTGACCCCAAATGACTTTTGACCTCCACCAAAAGCGATAGGATTCTCTGCCTTACCATAATGCATCCACATATTACGTATGAAATTCATCCAAGCTTCCTACCTTGAGATAATGTGTTAACAAAGTTTTCAGGATGTGACCCCCAGTGACCTCAAATGACCTTTTGATCTCCACTAAAATCAATAGGGTTCTTCCTCTTTCCGTAACGCATACACACACTATGTATGAAATTCATCCACGCTTTCCATCTTGAGATATCGTGTTAACGAGGTTTTCAGGGTTTGGTCCCCTGTGACATCAGATGACCTTTCACCCCCACCAAAAACAATACAGTTCTTCCTCTCAATATGGGGCATCTATGTACCAAGTTTGAGGACTGTCAGAGTTTCTCTTCCTGAGATGTCATGTTAACAAGCAAAGTGTCACAAACACACACGACATTGCCTTTGCATAGATTCCTTGAGCCTTTCGCAAGGAATCAATAATTCACTAATTTCAAATTTTTGCATCATTTGGGTAATTTAACTGAACATACATCAGTATTTATCATCATTCTCATGTAAACAAACTCGAAATTTGCAATTCATCTTTATGAGTAGGTGTAAAAGAGTGTAATACCTCCAGCGAGGCCAGTGCCACTTCCTCACCTCCCTCCCATCTGCCCCCACTGAGGGCTGAGGTTACCTATTAACTGTAAAACGACATGATTAACAATGCAATGCATGAAAGCCAATCTATGTCAGCTTTGTTTACAGCACAATTTAATTTAGCAACTGGTCCTGAAGACACCCAGAGCGATTTTCATGCCAGGCCAGTATAAGGTTTCTAAATGGGCCAGTTGATTTTAAAATTGGCTATATGGGGTTGACAGGAGACACGTCACTTCCGCATGACAACAATGTGTTAGAGTGAAAACGATGTACTGCGCATATTCGGCACGTAGTGCAGTCTAGGGAATGTGTCCACTCCAGCTGAGTAGTGTGTAAAGTGTTCCCATATGGTCAGTATCGTTGCACTTTTCACTCCACAGTCGCTAGGGTAACGGAAATGACCGACCGACCCCATACACGGAAGGAGGACAGCCAAGAAATTTCTTCCTTGGCCAGCAACTGTGCAATCACATTTGTCCTGGTGGCCAGTAGAGAATGCAATGCTACATAAAAGTGGTATGTGATGTTGATCGGTAGACTTGATGAGATGAACACTATAAGCACTTGCTTCACGAATTGAAATACAGTACACAACTGCAACTGTTACCTTTTAGATGTTATACTTGTCCTTTGGGTTGGTAAAACCTTTTGGAAATTGATTCTGGTTTTTACTGTAGTGAGAGATACCCCCAAGGACTATAATTATACTAGCAGATTTAACACAACATGTATGAGGATAAATGCAGAGAGTAAACATTGAACTTACTGTAATAGGGAATTAACATATCTGATATTATTGTACAGACCTACACATGTAACACCATTTCCAGAGTATCCAGTATTGCATCTACATGAGAAACCCCCATCATAATTATGACATGAAGCATGAGATGAACAGTTGTGACGATTTGAATTACATTCATTTGTATCTGGAAAATGAAAAAGGAGAGTGTTGGCAGCACTGAAAATGTCCATATCAGGCTAAAGTATCGTTCACATGCCACTTAATCTGTACCATTACATATCGAACCTACCGTGCTTGAAACGAACTGGCAAGCTTATGAACATACCCCCAGAAACTGATACTGCTTTCTGAACAGCTTCTACATGTAAGGCGCATTATCTTAATTTTCTTATGCGTCTCCTCGCAGTTGTCCAGGACGGCATTAAATCTCCGCCTCGAGACGCAGTGAATAGGCTATTGTGTTCTCTGCCCACAGGTAATTCCTTCAAAACTGCGAGTGGACATATTTCCTTTCAAGTTTGAGTCTTAATCCTCTTACCGTTCAGGGCAGTAGTGCAAGTATTGTGTGATGGACACACGTCCAGATTAAAATCGTTGAGGGTATCGATCACTGCTTTCATAGGCAATATTGTCGATAAAATTACCCATGATTGTCAGCAAAGTGTGGCGAATACAGATGTAAAACTTTCATGTGCTTGATTACAGAAATAAACGAAAAAGACTACGATTTAGGCTCTTGTCGCGTTGATATGTAAGCTGTATTGCATACGTACACAAACTGCGCACAGAAAAAACACCGGAATATATCGCGAGTCACCTTCACAGAATTCTTATTACTTCTAACGTTACTTAGCACACACTATGCACTAAATAGCGTTAAAACTGCATGAACTCCGAGATAAAAAAATCTTATGGTTTTTACGTCAAGACATTTTACATACAGGGACACTGTGCACCAGAGAACAGCAAACCCGATAACGATTGATATACAGTGTAAGAACTGACAAGGCCCCTCCGCTAGATCAGACTGTTTTACAAATACGAGACTACCTCGCGGGGCGCGAAATTTTTTTCCCACGAGGTTATGGGCAAATCATGCCAATGGACCAATCAGCTTCTTGGAAATAGGCCGCACCCCCAAATTCCAAAATGACAGCTTTTCGATCCTTTTCTTGTAATTCTGACACCGGATTATGAAAGGATAGGCCAAATAACCCAGTCCACTTAACCCTAACCCATGTAATAACCCTAACCATGATTTTGAAACAACTTTGAAAAATTTTGAAAATCAAATTTGCCCATAACCTCGTGGGGAAAAAATGAGGCTCGCGGGGCGGAATGTGTTTGCGCAGCTCACAAGACTTCGCCTAGGCGTGTTATAGCTCCATATGTAAAAGGTGGGGCCTATTCGCACGTCGACTAGCCGCGGTGCGGACAAGATGCGTTGATTGCTTATTAGCATGTCGACTAGCTGCCATACTTTACTACATACGTATTTGGTGTTGTAGGTAGTACGCATGGTGGTGATACGTACGTACGTAGTTGAGCCACAAAGTAACGACCGACGCAAGTCAAGGTACTCTATTCTGTATTTTTTAAGAGGAAGTTTGAAAGACACATGCTTAGCCTAGTTGCTGTTCTCTCTGTTGTCAAATCCCTCTTAACAAAACAGCTTTATTTTCTTCATTCACCTCCATGTTATTGCACTGCTTGCGATATGCATTTGGGCAGCGCTACCTATTTGTACATGCTGTGTCCCTCAATCTTACGCGTACGTATATGCGGTCAGTAGGCCGTGCGAGAAAGCAATCACTGCATCTTGTCTGCACGGCAGCTAGTCGACGTGCGAATAGTCATGATGACGCAGTTATTTTAAAATCGTTAGGTTAGCGTACAAGCTCCAGGAAGGAGCTGAAGAAAAACGTTCCGCACCGTAAGGTTGCTCAAATTAAATTTGCGAAAATACGACAGTGGGCTTAGTAAACTTGTTTTACACATGCCTTGCTGTTTTATGAAATAAGTACCAACTTGATATTTTTTTATACCTTCGAGTTACCAAACAAGGACAGGCGGTATCTCAACACAATGTGTGTGTAGGCTACGACGTACAGTAGAATTGAGTTTCCGGTAGTCTAGGAACACTGGACAAGAAAAATGCCATACCGTCAATAGATGAACCAATTTATATACAATAATGCGCTGAAGAACAACTGAAACCTTTTTTTTTTACATTTGCTGTAACTGTGTATGTAATACAAGCTTTATGCAAAACGGGTGGGGGAGGGGGCCGGAGGGTGGGGAGGTGGGGTGAGGATGTGGGGAGGGGTGGCCTATTACATCTTACACCTCACAGGCATGAACAAATCTATGATTGAGAGTAGTTTTAGGTCCCTGCAGCAATACTGGGTTAACTTGGACTGACTTGAAGATGTGCTTGCCACCACGTAACAGTAATATATATGGGAACAAAAGTTTATCAGTGTGTGCAGCATTGGAGAAGAAAAGTGCAAAAGGGGGGAGGGGAAGGAGAGAAAGGGGGTGTGGGTAGCCCATGATATCTTCCTCCTTCCCTGTCATGGATACATGTATGATTGGGAGTGGTTTTAGGTTCCTGCAGCAATACGTGGTTAACTTGGACTGGCAGGAAGATGTGCTTGTCACCACATAACAGTAATATATATGGCAATAAAACTTTTATTAATGTATGAACATTGGACAAGAAAGATTGCCATACCATCTATAGATGAACCCATTTATATACAATAATAAGCTGAAGAACAAGTGAAACCTTTTAACATTTTCTGTAACTGTGGTTGTAGCCTAATACAGGCTATATGCAAAATGGGTTAATTGGGGAGGGGAGATGGGGTGGGGAAAGAAGGGAGGGGTGGCCCATTACATCTTACTCCTCACAGGCATGAACAAATCAATGATTGAGAGTAGTTTTAGGTTCCTGCAGCAATATTACAAGGTTAACTTGGACTGACTTGTAGATGTCCTTTTCACCACGTAACATTATTATATATGGGAACAAAAGTTTTATCAGTGTGTGAGCATTGCACATGAAAAATGCAAAAGGGGGGAGGGGAATGGGAGAGAAGGGGGAGGGGTAGCCCATGATTTCTTCCTCCTTCCCTGTCATGTACACGTATGATTGGGAGTGGTTTTAGGTTCCTGCAGCAATACAGGGTTAACCTGGACTGGCAGGAAGATGTAATTGCTTGTCACCACGTAACAGTAATATATATGGCAATAAAACTTTTATTAATGTATGAACATTGGACAAGAAAAATTGCCATACCACCTATAGATGAACCCATTTATATACTATAATGTGCTGAAGAACAACTGAAACCTTTTTTTTTAACATTTTCTGTGACTGTGTATGTAATACAGACCATATGCAAAATAGGTTGGGGATGGGTGATGAGGGGTGGGGGAAGGGGTGGGGAGAGAGGGGAGGGGTGGCCCATTACATCTTACTCCTCACAGGCATGAACAAATCAATGACTGAGAGTAGTTTTAGGTTACTACAGCAATACAGGGTTAACTTGGATTGACTTGAAGATGTGCTCGCCACCACGTAACAGTAATATATATGGCAAAAAAACTTTTATTAATGTATGAACATTGGACAAGAAAAAATGCCACACCGTCTATAGATGAACCCATTTATACACAATAATGTGCTGAAGAACAACTGAAGTCTTTTTAAAACTTTAAACGAAATATTTGTGAAAATTATTAGCATTGCAGCTCTACAAATACCGTTTTGCATTGTATGTAGCTAGCTTAGGCCTTTAGTGTACATGTCTAGTACAGTGAAGTGCTGTATCAACACCCTACCGAAGGATGCCAAGTTAGGGGGAACCGTTGAACTAAAGCTTGCGGATTTATTGCGAAGTGTTTTTTTAAGGTCTTTTAAACATACCATGTGCATGTTTTAATATTCTTGGTTGATTTGGGTTATTTTCGATTCTTCTGGCGATCGATATTTTTCCGTGTACATGCCATAGTGTAAAGTGTATGTTAACAACTGTGGCTTACTTTTGAGATCGAAGCATTTATTTCAGGGCCTCGGTCTCATCTTTTTGGAAATGAAAGAATTTGAGTATGTTATCACAAAGTGCCAAAACGAGCACTGAAATAATTTCAGTGATTTAGGTTGTGTTTTTAATTCGTATCTTAAATGAAACGACAATCGTTTTCAACGATGTTTGATGGCTTTACAAACCATACCGTAAGATAGGGCTTTGAGCAGTTGAAGGCTTCAGCTAGCCAAACATCATAATGGTTTCAACATGATCGCAGGCTTCTAGGAAATCAAAACGTTATTTATTCATTGCCAATAATTTAATGCTAAAGTTCAACCGAGTGTGTCATCCATAATGTAAAAGTTATGAGGGGAATACTTTTCACAAATTTGCATTTTTCGAGAGAATTTCCGAAAATTCGAGGCTTGTTGCTAGCCAATCTACGTAGCTACAAAAGCAGGGGATGCTTCTACAAGGCCTTCTGCAGGTCGATCTGTGAAGCTTGTAACGTTTACACCGCACAGGTTGGGAACGATCATTTCCGTGAGTTTGCGATGCACAGGCCTACAGAAATTTTCAACTCGCAAAAGTAATAGGCGGTTGCTATTTAAACACGACGATGAATTAAACTACTACCGGGTCTAAGTTCTGTATCGAATTATCGTCGGCACAATACAGTATAATCAATCGATACTATTGCTTCTTCCACGCAAGTAATTTGCCTACACATAAGCGGATTTAGACAGAGCACAATGGGCGTTTGCTTGCAGTTGAGTTAGCATTCAGCTATGACCTACTGATCTTTTATGTAGGACGCGGCGGAAAAAGACGACTTCAGGTGGATGCAATGCTTTGTTTTTTGCATCCAGACCCAAGAAACTGCGAGGAGACGCATAAGAAAATTAAGATAACGCCCCTAATTTGTATGAGTGGCACAACTGAAAATTTTTTAATACCTTGACCTGGTGACAATATACAAAGCAAACTAAATGGCATGTAGCATCCTAAAGTAAGTCAGACCTAGCAATGCATATTTGCAAATCAGCATAGGAAGCTCTAAAGGTAGGCCCAAAGAAAAAGACCATGCTGAAATCTTTCCCCTATTGATGGTCTGTCCTCTTCTCTCTTTGCTTGAATGAACAACATGTCAAGCACTGCCCCTTACAGATTTTGACAGAAATTGTGCAGCCATGCATGTAATGCTTATTTCCTGAGGCCTCTGTCCAGTTATTCCATTTCCTGCCAGCAGTTCTTATCCCTCCTTAGCTGATTATCTTTCTGGTGAAAAGTTCTATGTACACAGAAAAACAGTGCATCACCACACAGCTTGTTTACACAAGCCTGATAAGCATCTCTGCATTATGTGCTGAGGTGCTAACTCCAGAATAAACATTGTGCTGAAAACCCGACCAGAGGCCCACATATCGGGTTTTTAGAAGTGTGTGTTTCTGTAAGGGGCCTTGTCATGGCATGACATCGACAAACACAGATAAGAAGTTGACCACACAGTTTGCTCTCACCCTTGCATGCATTTACAGGACAAAGACAGACCCACATCTCTGTGTGGATCAACTCTCTCATTGTTTTCATAGTGGTCTCTTGAAGCATGCTTGAGTGACTTAAGCAGGTAAAATTTAATCTCCCCACCTAGTCTTTCTTTTGATGGGGTGCAGGGTGAAATTCTTTATAGGGAAGGAAATGCGCCATGACTGTGAAACTGATTCAGATTATATATCACCTAACACACTGGATGGTGATTAGGGTTCTGTCAATAGTATAGGGGGGATGTTTTCTTATGGCAAAATTTGCAATCTCGAGGTTGATCAAGATCATTCATCAGTACAGGGATCAGTTCTGCAAATGAAGGCAGGCGGCGGCCATTTTGGATTTGTATATCCGGAAATGAATTTTAAATAACCATAACTAATATAGACATGTACTTTCTACATTATTCATCTTCATATTAACTTTGAATTCTGTTCAGGTAAAGAGTTACGTTACATTTCAAGTAGATGGTCAGTAATGTCAAGAACTGTGCCAATCTAGCCGGCTGTTCAGTGCACCATAGGAAAAATCAGGACGGCTGCTAAAGGGTTAATATTCCCCATGGTGGTAAACTGTAATTTGATACAAAATGATGGTGACAACGAGTAAAATTCAAAGAAATTAGATGGTTCTCATTTCAATGAGGACCATTTTGCTGTGAGCTAGAAGTTGCTATTGAGCATGGTTGCAAATTTCTGTCAATTTTGGTACTGGCTGAGTTAAAAATGGATGACACTTCCTGAATTCTGCATCAATTTGATACACACATGATCAATAAGCTATCTTAGGAAAGGTCTAAATTACACATCAAAACTTTGTTGATTTTACTTTTAACCACACCACTCTTCTACAGAGTGATTTGGGTCTAACTTCAAAGTGATTAGTGCAATAAACCAGTCAATTCTGTTACAAAAACTTAAGAAATCTGTAGGGCAACAAAACCCCATTTGTGCAGCACTCCAACTGGATCTGTACTGTTCTTGAGACAAGGGTAGGCAATATCGCCATCTGATGTACACTCTGTTGGTGACTCTTGCACATTTCTTATAAGAGGCCTGAGTTCATTTATGATATCATGCCAAAGATTTGTAAGCTTTTTCCCTTTCTAGGGTTTGAATAACCCTAGTTCAGTTCTTATGAACAAGCTAGAACAGTTCCAAAAATTTGAAGCTACATCATGTAGGCACAGCAGATTTAATGTGCAATGAGACTATGATCAAGCAAGATCTCAAGGTGCATGATTAATCCTGAGCACAAGACCACACTTGGTTCAAGAGCAAAAGCACCTCAAAAACAATTTTTAAATATTAAAATTTAAGTAACAATGCCCACTTTGAATACTGGGTGGGGAAATCTTGATGATGTAAAAAATATTTCACAACATTTAGGCTCCAATTGACTATTAATTCATCCTTATAACATCATAAATGGTACAAACCTGTACACCGGCGACCATTTCCAGTGTATCCAGAGTTGCAAGTGCAGGTGTAACTGCCATCAGTATTTTGACATGTGGCTTGTGATGCACATTGGTGACGGTTTGAGCATTCATCAATATCTGAAAATCATAAGGTGATAAACAAGTGATTTCAATCATTCATTTAAAATTACCAAAATGGGAAATATGTTGAAACTCTATGCTCAATTCATTAAATTTTACCATATACATATAAATGCCAAAACCTTGGTAATTGGGTGACACTTTTCCTGAAGCTCTTTCATCCTCAGTAATATTGGATTTGTCACATGGCATCAAGCAGTCTAAAGGTGTGAAGTACAAATCATTCTTGTTCAAACAAGGGCAACATATTTACATCTTAACATAGTAACGTGTTTCAAATTTATTCACTCAAAGCATCATCAGTACCTATCATCATACTCATGTTAACAAAGTTTTGGGTTTTACATTTCACTGTTATGAGAAGGTGTATACCAGTGTAATATTTGAGGGCACACCTACACATCCCTCCCACCTTACCCCACTGAGGCTGAGGGAGAGGCAAGCTGGTAACTGCATGTACACTGATATGATTAACAATGTAACACATGAAACCAATCCCTGTTGGTTTTGTTTACAGCAGGATGTAATTTAGCAGCTGGTCCTGCAGACACCCAAGGCCCTGTTGTATAAAGTCTCATGCCAGGCCAGTAAAGGGTTTCTAAAACGGCCAATTGAACGGCCAATTGACTTTTAAAATTGGCTTTATAAATGGAACGAGACCATCCGTGAAGTTTCTTCCTTGGCTGGCAACTGAGGGGGTGTCACTAGTCCTGGTGGCTTGTAGAAAATGGTAGACTACATAAAGTGGTATGTGATGCAATTGGGCAGCCTTGAGATGCATAGTATTAAACATTTGCAAACATGTCAATGATTCCAAGAAAGGTGTGCACTTTTGAATGGGACTTTTTGGAATTATTTGGTATAGACCTATAAGTGCCACATACAGCTAACCCCCCAAAAGACCTGGGCATTACTTAAGAGGCAAGAGGGTCTTAGGCCAAGACACTGCCTCTCACTGCCAAGGTTGCAATAACTGGGCGGGTTGGACCTTGCAACCTCTATGCAACACTTACATCTGGGTGAATATAGAATGAATCAGGTAATTTTTTGATGTCATGAAACCATTGGGAAAAATATGATCTTGTCTTTTTTTAAGTGCCCTCTGTGGCCCTGCATCTTAGTGTAAAATCTTAACTGATTTTACTGTTTCAAAGTTTGTTGTAATATAAGGTTTCCAATGTGGCCATATAATTCAATTATGCAAATACATTCATATAATGTTACAGTTCAATTTTTAAAATCTACGGGGATTGATGCCCACTGTAACTGTGATGGGCGTAAAAATGAAGCACTGCTAGTCATTTCATCTTGAATACATGGATAGGCAGACTTACCCTAGCTGTATTCCCAGCATGCATTTAGTGAAAGTTTTAACTAAGTCACTGGCAAAATTTGCCCTTGCTGAAATCAGTCATAGTTACCGCACTTTTTAGGGGAAAACTGTGGTTCCCAAGTAAAGTACCCGACCACTGGTTCATTAATTCAATTAGCTGCTGCATTGAGCAGCAGCTTTGTTAAAAGCTTTGAAGACCATTCTAGTACAACACCAGCCCAGCACTGGGAGGTTTGCATAACAACTTACAACAAATTCTGCTCTAAAATAAGTACTGGTAAAAAGGGATCAAATTACCCTTGGTCACTGAAGGTTAGATCACCTTTCCGTTTAATCTGAGATAAACTGTCATCAAATGTCAACCTTTAGGGCTATTGACAAATGCTTGGATGATCACCTAATTGGTATCGGATGTACTATTTTGCAGACTGCAGACTGAAGACTACAGACTGCAGACTAGGATTTTGCAGAATGGATGTTATGAGATGCAGAATGTATACTAGATAAAATAATGAAAATCCCATCAAGTTATTCTTCTGAGAAAAAGACCTAAATAAAAATTGATCAGAATCTTAAAATAAACACAAAGTTAATCAGCGAGTGTGTTTTCTTGTCTAGACTTAAAAGTCGTGTGACATGAAAATAACATAGTTGGATATTTGATGTAAAAAGCATTAAAAATCCAGAAAATAGCAACAGTTCCCATTAAAATCCATCAAAATATTGACCATTTTACAGGTAAATTTCTATTTCACACTTGTATCATGAATAAACATGAGGTAAATATGCAGATATGTGACATCGAAAGAGGGACATACCATATATGGCACATGTTAGCCTTTGTTTTTTCAACCTTAATTTCAAGGACACTGGTAACATTGTTATTCCCTGAGGGGTTTATTATAAAAGTTCAAATTTTTTCCTTAAAAAATATTGAAATCACTCACCAAACTGTAATCTGTATGATCAGTAATTAAGAGATAATTTATATAGGTTTAACAAAAGAAATCTTCACACTGTGCAACACTCCACATCATTCTTTTTGCATAGGCAATTAGTTTCTTCAGAAAACATCAAATTTTGAAGATGTACGTTTTGAGAACGGTAAAAGATATTGAAATAATTCCAACAGATCTTTGATTGGAGGACTTAATTCTTTAAATGACGAGTGAAACAGCTCTTTTTGGTGGCATGTCACACGACCTTTAAACCGGATTTTCCTCTAAGGTGCCTTCCTCATGAAATGCATTTTGCATTTATGACCATATACAGTAAGCCTAAGCGTGTCTTGGCCGCCACATGCACTGCGACCGAGAAGTTAAAAATCCAAATTCAGCAACTTCGGCCACGTTGTGAACGTTACTCTTGTATTTATTTATCACTGCTGGACATACTCGATCCCATTGCACTTCATTGATATGCAGTGCTGCATACCTGGCTGGGCTAAATGAACATTAGTTTCACACAATGAAGCATAAAGTTAACCAGATGCCAGACACAAGGTACTATCTCAGAAAATTCGACTTAATAAATTTACAATTTACGACGGGTTGTCGAAAGTCTTGCACTTCAGGTACTTGTGCCAAAAGTAGACAGCGCATTCATTTAAGAGCGAGACAAATTGTTCCTTTCTAGTTGAATTTTGCTTATTCAAAAATGCAAAATGCATTTCACGTGGAACCCACCATAGACAAAATTCGGGTTCAACTTGAAAATTGCTTAAGTCTAGACAATAAAAGACACTCGCCAATTAAGTTTAAGTTTCTTTTTAAGATTCTGATCACTTTTTATTTCTGTATCTAATTCAGAAGGGTTTCTTGACGGAATTTTATTTTATCTATTACTACGTTCTGCATTTTGTAACATCTATTCTGCAAAATCCGAGTCTGCAAAATAGTACATCCGAATTGGTATTGATAACAACTCTTGACAAGTTCTGGCATAGGAAGATTTTGCAAAATGGCAAACAAAAGCATTTCTTCGATGCTTATTGGCTTGGTTAGTCCAATCGTAACACCTTTTATAGATACAGTACACAACTGCAACTGCTACCTTTTAGATGTAATACCTTTCTCTTTGAGTTGGTAAAACCTTTTGGGAGGTGATTTTGGTTTTTAATGTAGTGAGAGATACCTCCAAGAACTATACTTATAAAGCAGCTTTAATATGACATATACATGGATAAATGTGAAGAGTTTACATTGAACTTCATGTACTAGAGAATTAATATTTCTAATTTTATTGTACAGACCTTCACATGTGACACCGTTTCCAGAGTATCCAGTATTGCAGCTACATGAGAAATCCCCATCATAATTATGACATGAAGCATGAGATGAACAGTTGTGAAGATTTAAATTGCATTCATTTATATCTGGAAAATGAAAAAAGAGAGTGTTGGCAACACTGAAAATACACGTATCCACTCAGTTTTTAAATGACATGAATAATATACCACAGTTTTGGAAAAGTACATCATACATGCTTCATAGTCTCCATAGTGGAAAACTGTACTTTGACACAAATGTTGGCTACAATGAATAAAAGCCAAGTAATTAGATTGCTCTCATTTTAATGAGGTAATTGAGGTCCATTTTGCTAAGAGCTGGAACAGGAGCATGCGCTGAGCTGTTGCTATTGAGCATAGCTGCAAATATCTGTCCCTTTTGGCACTGTGTTAAAGATGGATGGCATTTCCTGAATTCTGCATCAATTTGGTTCAAACTTGGTCAATAAGTAGTCTTAGGGCTCACTTCCTTTCTCACCGCGAGCATCCGTGCCGGAGAAGGATTAACTCCCGGCAGCTATGAATATGGGCAGTGACGTCACTCGGTTTTTTCTGGAGCTTTCCGAAGTTAAATGAGCAGGCAAGCCAGCACACTATTGTGTGCAACACAATAGGTGTCTGGCATGAACAGACCAGCTTAGCGTGGGATGAATAGCGAAGTACGAACAGCTTATTGTCTGGAACTTAAGCTGTTTTTTATGTGTTATGAGCAGTTCGTTTACAGTTTGATTAGAGTACTATTAGATGATACTGTACAGTATACAGTACAGCTCAGGATAAAATGGACATTAGTAGCGTTAAGGTTAGAAAGTTTGCTATTGAAAAAAATTCCTACTGTCCGATTCGAGTCTAACGCTAGTAACGATCACGATAGCTGCGTTACTATCGTTAGAGGGATGCTCCACTGCTAGTAACGCTAGGACCGTTAATTGCAGTGAACTTTTCCCTTTCCTAACCCTGTAACGTGGATTCAGGTTTGGTTTGCGCGTTATTGATAGCACCTGCAAAAACGATAGAGCCGAAGCTTACACTACGATGTAATGTACGGTCATCATTTGCACGCACGTGTCCAAAAGTGTCACATGTGAAAATCTCTCTTAATGAATCGTCCTTCAATGGAAGGTACGGAAGCTTTGGAACGTTCCAGTTTTTTCTTCCCAAACTTACAAATTGCATTCAGAATTGAAAAAGGAATTGGAAAGTATATGGCGGCCCTCCCATTTTTTCGGAACGTGCGAAAATTTTTTAAAAGCATTTGCAAACGCGTAAGAGTATTTCCGAATGTGCAGATATACTCTCGAGGGAAGGCACGAAAGCCTTTGGAACGTTCCAGATTTTTTTCCCGAAGTTACGAGATGTATTCATAATTGCGAAGACAAATTCGAAAGTATGAAATGGCGGCCCTCCCTTTTCCTTTCTTTGTATACAGAAGACTGATGAAGTTTCAGGCTAACTGAAATAATTTTCAAAGTTCACGTAATTGATATTCTTTTTTAAATTAACATGAGAATTTTTTCGAACATTTGCAAAAAATGTTCCGTTACGGGAAGGATTTGCAAACGCCTAAGAATATTTCCGAACGTGCGGAAATATTTTGTCGACAGAAGGTACGAAAGCTATTGGAATGTTACAGATTTTTTCTTTACAAACTTGCAGAATTTATTTACAATTGCAATAAGATTTTGAAAAGTAATTAACGGCCCTTTTTCTTTCTTTTTATATAAAACACTCATGAAGATTCAGGCTATCGGATATGATTTTCAAAGTTCACGCACTTGATGTTGATGTTTTTTTTTTTGAACGTGCGAAATTTTTTTCCAACGCTGGCAAAAGAACATCGTTCCGTTACGGGAAAGATTTGTAAACACGTAAGAATATTTTCGAACGTGCGAAAATATTTTCGACGGAATTTAAGAATGCTTTTGGAACAAACGTTCCCGGATTTTTCTTTCCAAATTTACGGAATTTGTTTACAATTGCAATAAGATTTTCAAAAGTAATTGGCAGCCGGGCCCTCCCTTTTTCTTATCTTTTTTTATATAGAAGACTCATGAAGTTTCATGCTAACTCATATAAGTTTCCAACGTTAATGCAATTGACATTTTTTTTGGAACGTGAGAATTTTTTTCGAACGTTTGAAAAAAGTTTCGTTACGGGAAGGCAAACGCCCAAGAATATTTCCGAACGTGCGGATATTATTTTGTCGACAGAAGGAAAAGCTTTTGGAACGTTTCAGATTTTTTTTCTTAACTGACGGAATTTATTCATAATTGCAATAAGATTTTAAAAAGTAATTGGTGGCCCTCTCATTTTCTTTCTTTTTATATAAAACACTCATGAAGTTTTTTTCGCACGTTTGAAAAAGAAAAGTTTCGTTACGGGAAGGATCTGCAAACGCGCCAGAACATTTCCGAACGTGCCGAAATATTTTCGACGAAATTTACGAAAGTTTTTGAAACGTCCCAGATTTTTCTGCGTCACCATTAAAAAATCATGTGTGTTTTACATACAAAGAAAAAGGGGGTGGTCCGCCATTCACTTTCGAACATCTCTTTGCAATTATGAATAATTTTCTTAAGTTTGGAAAGGAAAAATCTGGAACGTTTCAAATGCTTTCATACCTTCCGTCAAAAAATATTTTCGCACGTTCGGAAATATTCTTGCGCGTTTGCAAATCCTTCCCGTAACGGACGGTTTTTTCATACCTTCGAAAAAATTTTCGCAAGTTCCAAAAAATAACTGCGTCACCCTTAAAAAAATTTATATCGGTTAGCCTGAAACGTCATGAGTGTTTTACATACAAAGAAAGAAAAAGGGGGTGGTCTGCCATTCACTTTCGAACATCTCTTTGCAGTTATGAATAAATTTCATAAGTTTGGAAAGAAAAAGTCTGGAACGTTTCAAATGCTTTCATACCTTCCGTCAAAAAATATTTTCGCACGTTCGGTTATATTCTTGCGCGTTTACAAATCTTTCCCGTAACGGAACGATTTTTTTTCAAGCGTTCGAAAAACTCTTTTCAGGTTCAAAAAAAAAACATCAATCGCGTGACCCTTTGAAAATTATATCAGTTAGCTCTGAACTTCATGAGTCTTCTTTACAAAAAGAATTATTATTAAAATGTTGACCACGGTCTCCGAAAGTTGTTCATTTTGTCAGTAACGTGAAGTGAATAATCGTATGCTTTTCCGAATTGAGTTCGCGCCAAGTGACGTCACTCATTTCGTCTGAAAGTTTTTCCATCGACGCCATCTTGATATTTGGAAACTTTCTCTATTTCACCCGATGTCTCTCTCTTTCCGATTATTTCTAGCACTTGAAGGCTTGTCTTTGAAGCTGGTATAATACTTGGGGTTAAATAAAATCGTAATATTAAATTTGGCCAATATTTTTCTTGTCTTAAATTTCGAACATAGCAGCTGTGCCACGTTCGTGAAATTACATAGTATTACTGCCTGCTATGTTAGGTTACCCACTGATAGGCCTTTCAACCCGGAAGTGGACGGTACAGTTGCTAATCAACTGTGTATCATGCATGACAACACTTTTAAAATATTTTTGTTGTGTCTACAAGCAAAGTTCTGTGTCACCCTTTCGATTAACACGACTTTTCATGCTTATCGACATGGCAGAGAACGAATAGAATATTTGGCGAAACTTTTGGAAGAAAAGTTTTTAGGAGGTGTTTGGCCATAACTACCATTAAGACACGACTAAAACATGGAGTATGTGCGTGTGTTGTGTTTTGAACAGGTACGTAGGAGAGATGGTCTCTCTGCAGGCCTGGCACAGTACAATGTTAGTTACTGCAGCTGTAGGTAAAATGCAGTGTGCTCGACAGTGGTGTATACCGTAATGCGTGCGATGAGAAATCGCGTAAAATCGGAACACGAGTAAAGCAAACTTTACTCAAAGTAAAAACAACAGAAAGCAATTTGTCTAATATTTATTTCGTTCCCAAATATGGCAACACCTTGAGAGATATTTTTAGATTATTTTATGCACAACATAGTACGCATTTCGCGGCAAGTTCTTTTCAGGCTAGCACAAAGTTTGTAGGGCGATCACAGTGTTGAAACAGTACGTACGTCTTAAAAAAGGCAGTCTTAGAAAAACGAGCGATGAAATGGTTTCGCTACGTGTGTACACTAATACACCTGCTTCTACGTGTATTTCCTTCTGTGCAATTGATGAAAAAGATCGATATCCTGGTCCCTTTGTTACTCAAGACTCTCCAGTAGTCTTTTGTGGTACTTATCGGATTAAATCTAGGCAGAGGGTAACCTGTGCATAATTCGGAAATGATCGTGAACGACCTGAAGGTGCACAAGCACTAATGAGTCATGCTTCAGTGAGCACAGCAAAGTCCTCTCCGGGCCGGCTGTGGCCGGTGAGAATGGAAGTGAGCCCTTAGGTAACATCTTAATTATGCAGTCATACTTCGAAGATATTATTGTTAAGCATGCCACTCTTTTAGAAGTCATTTGGGTTAAACCTCCAAAGGCTCTTGTGCAATAAAGCATTCAATTCTGTTACAAGAACTATAGAAATCTGTGGGGCAACAAAATCCCATTTGTGCAGCATTCAGACTGCATCTGTACTGCATGTATCTTGAGAGAAGGGTAGGCAATATCACCATCTCACATACACTCTGTTGGTGAATCTTGCACATTTGTTATACAAGGCTTGAAATCTTTTATGATTTCATGCCAAAGATTTGTAGGCTTTTTACCTTTCTAGGGTTTGAATAACCCTAGTTCAGTTCTTATGAACAAGCTTGACCAGTTTCAAAGATTTGAAGCTGCATCATGTAGGCACAGCATATCTGGTGTGCAATAAGACTACGCTCAAGCTTGATCTCAAGGTGTTGATTGATCTTGAGCACAAGACCACACTTGGTTCAAGAGCAAAAGCACCTATAAAGCAAGTTTTAAATATTTAAATTAAGTTATGCTGCCCACTTTGAATACTGAGTGGGGAAATTCTGATGTTGTATAGAAAATATTTCACAACATTTAGGCTCCAATTGACTACTAATTCAACTGGCTGTGGAGTAAGTCCCATGCCAAGCCACTATATAAGGATTACACGTGGGTCAGATGACTTTTTAATTAAATAGGCTATACATTAAAATAACTAGAAAGCCAAAAGGCTTGGTGATACCTTGCCACTTGGATATAAGTTTAGTTTACTGGTTTCAAGTTGACAGAACACTGTGAAGTTGCTGTGCTTAAATTTAGATGCAGAAATTTAAAACATCCATCATGGGCATGTACTACATTTACATTACACACTGTACTTAGTTGTATACTGTTGGTACAACAGTCACTGAGCATGTGACCTAGTATCAGTATCTCTTAATTCTCAGAAGTTGGTTTTTCCAAGTGAACGTGTAGTGTATCACTGAAGTGAAAAAATCCCAATAGTTTGGACTGCACACATTCCAGTATTTCACATAATTCAAGGTTTGTCACTCTATTGCAATTTGTACATAAATGAATATACATATAAGTGTATTCTGTATCAGAAACACTACACAGCCCACCAAACTGTACAACTTACTAATCAAGAATGGGAAACAGTCCTCCTTAAAATGACCTTTGAACCACACGAAATATAACAAAAAAGAAAAATGGTAGCCTTACAAGGGATTAGACTTCCACTAGATCTTGGTTCTTTAAAATTCTTGGGAAATTTTGTTTTTTGACCCCTGGTGACCCCAGATGATGATCTTGGGAATTCTTGGGAAAGTTTGCTTTTTGACCTGTGGTGATCCCAGATGACCTTTGACCTCCACCAAAAACAAAAGGGTTCTTTCTTTGACCATAATGTATCATAGTACCACATATTAAATCTATCCAAGCTTCCTACCTCGAGAAATTGTGTTAAGAAGGTTCTCAGAGTTTGACCCCGGTGACCCCAGATGACCTTTGACCTCAGCAAAAGACAGTACGGTCCTTCTCACCATAAGGCATGCACGTACCACGTATGAAATCTATCCAAGCTTCCTACCTTGAGATATCATGTTAACAAGGTTTTCAGTGTTTGACCTCTGGTGACCCCAGATGACCTTTGACCTCCACCAAAAACAAAACGGTTCTTCGTAGGACCATAAGGCATCCATGCACTAAGTATGGAATCTATCCAAGCTTCTTATCTGGAGATATCGTGTTAAAAAGGTTTTAAGTGTTTGACCCCCAGTGACCCCAGATGACCTTTGACCTCCACTAAAAACACTAGAGTTCTTCCTCTCAACATGACAAAGCTACATACTACATATGAAAAGTGTCTTTCATTGCTATCTTGAGATATCGTGTTTACAAGCCATTTTAGGTTTTTGCCATTTAACCTTTCTTTGATGACCTAAGATGATCTTTGACCACTACCAAAGACAATAGGGTTCTTCCTTACATCATGACAAATCTATATATCAAATGTGAAAAGTGTCCGTCATTGCTACCTTGATATATCATGTTTACACCACCAAAGACAACAGGGTTCTTCCTTACATCATGACAAATCTATATACCATATATCAAAAGTGTCCTTCACTGCTACCTTGAGATATCATGTTTACAAGCCATTTCAAGGTTTTTGCAGTTTACCTCTGGTGACCTCAAATGACCTTTGACCTCCACCAAAGACAATAGGGTTCTTCCTCTCAACATGACAAATCTATATACTAAATATGAAGTGTCTGTCATTGCTGTCTTGAGATATCTTGTTTACAAGGTTTTCCATTTTTTACCTCTGGTGATCTCAAATGATCTTTGAACTCCACCAAAAAGCAAAAACAATAGGGTTCTTCTTCTGAACATGAAAAATTTATATATTAAATACGAAAGTGCCCATCATTGCTATCTTGAGATAGCGTGTTTACAAGCCATTTACAAGGTTTTCACAGTTCAACCTCTGGTGACCTCAAATGACTTTGACCTCCACCAAAACAATAGGGTTTTTCCTCTCAACATGACAAATGTATATACCAAATATGCAAAGTGTCTGTCATGAGATACTGTGTTTACAAGGTTTTTGGTTTTTGACCTCTTGTGATCTCAAATGACCTTTAACCTCCTCCAAAAACAATAGGGGTCTTCCTCTCAACATGACAAATCTATATACCAAATATGACCAGAAAGCCAAAAGGCTTAGTGATTCCTTGCCATATGGATATATTGTAACAAACATGAATCACCCACGACAAGCATGGGTTAGGTTAGGTTAGATGACGTTTAACGTCCCAGTTTCCAACCAATTGGGTCAAGTCGAGACGACCACAGCCTTTTTTCCAGTTGTGGCTCACTGGCTTGTTTTCTCTACTCCATTGTTTATGCTGGGCGCCAAGCACAAAGGCAGTAGGTTCCATTTGGGAAGCATGGGATCCCTTACAGTTATCCTACTTGACATATCATGTTAATAAGGTAAAAAGCTTTTGAAATCTTGTGACCTCAAATGACCTTTGACCTGCACAAAAAATACTAGGGATCATCTACTCAATACAAACAATCCACATGACAAGTGTGAGATTCATCACAGTTAACCTTCTTGAGATATCGTGTTTACAAGGTTTTCAGCTTTTGGCCTCTGATGATCCCCTGTGGGCTGGGGGTTGTAGAATATGCCCACGGTATTTCCCGCCTGTCGTAAGAGGGGACTAAAGGGAAGAACCTGCACCGTATTAGAGCTGTATTTGAAACCAAGCTTGAACTTGAATCGTATTTGAAACCGTATTTAAACTTTACCTTTTTATCTAGCTGACACTATACAACACATCCATGTTGGTGTGTTGTTAAATCGTATGAAACTAACTGATGACCCCATATGACCTTTGACCTCCACGAAAAAACAATAGAAATCATCTACTCAATATGGGCAATACACAAGGTAAGTATGTGATCTCTAACAGTTACCCTTCTTGAGATAAAGAGTTTAAAAGGTTTTGACCTCTGGTGACTCCACATGACCTTTGACCTCCACCAAAAATTATAGGGATCATCTACTCAATATGGCCAATCCACATGGTAAGTATGAGATCCCTCAAAGTTACCCTTCTTGAGATATAGTGTTGACAAGGTTTTGACCTTTAGACCTCTGCTGACCCCAAATGACCTTTGACCTCCACCGAAAACTGCAAAGATCATCTACTCAATATGGGAAATCCACATGGTAAGTATGAGATCCCTCACAGTTACCCTTCTTGAGATATAGTCTTTTCAAGGTTTTGACTTTTTCACCTCTGGTGACCCCAAATGACCTTTGACCTCCACCAAAAACAATAAGGATCACCTACTCAATATGGGCAATCCACATGCTACGTATGAGATCCCTCACTGTTACCTTTCTTGAGATAGTGTTTACAAGATTTTGACCTCTGGTGACCCCAAATGACCTTTGACCTCCACCAAAAACACTAGGGATCATCTACTCAATATGGGCAATCCACATGGTACGTATGAGATCCCTCACATTTATCCTTCTGGAGATATCCTATTTACAAGCAATTTCCAGCATATTTTCCATTTGATCTCTTGTGACCCAAAATGACCTTTCACCTCCACCAAAAAGAACAGGGATCATCTGCTTAATATGGGCAACCTACCTGCCACGTATGAGATCCCTCGAAGTTACGCTTTTTGAGATATCGTGTTTACAAGGTTTTGACCATCTGACCTCTTGTGACCCCAAATGACCTTTGACCTCCACCAAAAACAATAGGGATCATCTACTCAATATGGGAAATCTACATGCTAAGTATGAGATCCCTTGGAGTTGACCTTCTTGAGATGTCGTGTTTACAAGCAAAAGCGTCACATACACACACACAAGTCGATTTTACGTACAATCCGAGGACCTCATTGTTATTTCCATTGTGTTTACTTCCTTAACCCTAACCTTGACAATTGACTCTCTATTGTTCAAACTTTCGAGGACTTCACAAATCTATTGAATTTCCTTCAGAGGACCTGAAATCCATTGTTCAGGTCCTCAGTCTGATAGGAAGACAAGTTCACATACACGCACACACGCACACTCTATGCCTTACGGGGTACTGGCAAAGGACCCCATAGGGAATGCAAGGGAATTTCCCAGCAGCAAAGCTGTCTGTGACAGAGCTGAGTAGATGGACATGCTTGAGAACGGGCTGCGCTCCAAGGCAGACATGTGCAGCCGGGCGTGACTTCTCTTCGCAGTGACCGAATTTTCAGGCTCTATGACAGTTTCGAGCCGCGTGTGAGCTAGGAAAGACATGCGAGAGCAGAGCTCTCGCTGGCTGCCCCAGTACCCGCTAAAGCCACGTTGGTGAGTGCACGCATACACATATCATGACCATACACACCATGGGCGCACACATACACACACTCCATGCCTTACAGGGTACTGGCAAAGGACCCTGTAGGGAATGCAAGGGAATTTCCCAGCAGCGAAGGAGCCAATTAAGTAGACCAACATGCTTGAGGGCTGACTGTGCTCCAAGGCAGACACGTGCAGCCGGACATGACTTCTCTTTGCAGTGACCAGCTACACCAGTTTCGAGCTGCAAGTGAGCTAGGAAAGACATGCGAGAGCAGAGCTCTTGCCGGCTGCCCCGGTACCCGCTAAAGCCACGTTGGTGAGTGCACGCACACACTACATCACCATCGCATAGATTCCTTCGGCCTTCGGTAAGGAATCAAAAACCAAAACTGCTGTGCTTTCTGGATGCTAGCTATGTTACTTCTCTATATGTGTCTCCTCTTAAAATTAAAGAAAGATAATTCATGCTGTACTCCCAAATCTAGCTCACCTGTACATGTTGATGTTTGACCACCACCGTCTATGTTACTAGTGTAACCATTTCTACATTCACAACGATAGCTTCCCTCTGTGTTCACACACTTTGAGCTGGAAGACTCACAGTTATGGCGGTAATAATTATTCTGACACTCATCAGTATCTGTTTTGAAAGGTAGATATATTCAGTCAAGCAAGTATCAACCAGATACAATTGTGATTTTGCATGAACACATCTCATAAGTTGTATAACCAAACATTGTCAAAAGGTTTGTTCTTAAGTTTACAGTTCAAACTTCAAGCAATTTTGGATCTCCAAAAGGCAGAGTTGATGTCCCTCCCCCTACCCATCCCTAAAACAGACAATGTTGATACCATTTGCAGCCTGACTATGGGAAAAGGACGGATGCCCACTAGACCGAAGGTTCAGTATAAGGTTCACTAGACAAAGATCTCTTGAACGAAAATTGACTTCCAGTGAGAGGCAAGGTTTAGGAGCAGAGTAAGGATTAAACTTGGTTAGGATGAGTATCTAGTTAAGTACAATGTTTAGGATTGAATTTAGAGTTAGGGTATTCAGTAATACCTTCAATCTAGTGAACCCTGCCCGGGGAAATTACGATACTGCAATGGAGTTATATTTGTCCTAGGACTTCCAGTTTTAATAACAAACACATTCTCACTGTAGTTCCCTAACTGTCACCAGAAAGTTGGAAAATTTTAAGCATACAGTTTTTGACTTGGTTGCAATCAATCTGCTTGGAACAGTTCAGCTAAACTTGCCATTTTTGACCAACTTGAAATATGGTCCATATGAATGCCTTCACTTTGTGGTTCTGAAACTTGACCATATCAAAGTGTTATAATTTCTGATTTGAATGCCTTTCATCGGGTGATGACGATAATACACTAATAAGTACACCTACAAATACCATGTGCAAAATACAATGGTTAAGTTACAACAATATAAATATGAATAACATCATTAAAGTAAATTGGGCAATTAAAGGGTACTGATGTGAATGTGATCTTCCATTCATTGTAACATAACATATTTTTGTTGATTCTGTTTATGAATCATACTCATACTATTCTTCAGCGAATGGAGGAAGAAGTAAGAGCATGTATCTGGTCCCTGACTTGAAAGTAGATTTCACTTAACCATACTTTGAAGTCACTTGACACATTGTTTGCATTTCTTTAAATACATGGATGTAAATCTGGTATTAGATTTTTATATTGCTGTGCCAGTACACCATTTTTGGTCGTTAATTTCAAAATTCAAAGCGTAAATTGCTATGTATGGTACTTGACTCGAAATTGCAAATCTGTGGTCGTAAATTCTAGGACCTGGTGGTTTTCTTCAAGTTATGATGGAAGAAGTAACTTGGGCATGTAACTTCTGCCACTATACAGGCATAAAAATGACTATTTTGGCATAAAATGCAAATGCTGACTTAAAACTGTCCTTTATTTTTATCATATCCCTTCCTCATGTTAAGAATGTTTTGCAAAGTACAAAATACAGTACCTCAAAAGCCACCATACTACATACATGTAGAACCACTGTTAATTTAAGTAGGCAAATCCAGTCACAGGTCATTTATTTCAGAACATACAAACGTAGCTTTTGTTTGCACTGTACAACTGTCTGTAGGATTTGAGGTTGAACAAAAGGTAAGCATGGCTACAGGCACCAAATGTGATTATTTTTACTTTAATGGTGTTGTGTAATTGTGCAAGAAACCAGAGTTATCCCAACTGATTACCATTAACCAGAAAGCCAAAAGGCTTAGGGATTCCTTGTGTGACAGTAAAATTGGCACCTGTATTGCAGCATCTTATTCTTAACTATTTAGGGGTATTCATTCTCCTTAGCGGAAGACAATGATATGCTTGTCTATTCATGTCTAAGTCATTGAAGCAGCCTAGCTGAGGTATGCTGCTTTGTATTGTGTGATTGTTGTGAACACTATTGGGCATGTGGACATGGTATTACAGCGTGTTGTGAGAGAAGTTTACTTTACTCTTCAATGTCAGTGAGGTGACAAGGGAGCTGACTGAGGTTGCAGTTAGTGCTATATCTTATATTTTGGCCTGGGAGTGGCCATTGGCGTATATTGGCCTGGGTGAGGCCATTGGTGTATATTGTAGGGTAAAATGCGGTGTGCCCTGGAGAACTAGTAATATTTCAAATCTTGTTCCATGAAAGCCTGGGTGAGGCTATGTTTAATAACTGTAAGAAAGGCACCTTTGGATATTAAGTTTTGAGAAAAGTTTGTAAAAGACTGTCAGCAGGTGTTCACATGGAGACGGATAGGCTCGGGTGGAGTCTCATCATATGCTACTTTGAATCATCCTACTCAAATCCGAGGTAGTACTCGCTTTCTCGAAGTGCCGACCGGTGACCAATAGCTGGAGGCAGTACCGCCCAATTGACACCGTTGTACACGTGATTATACCATCAAAATAGACTTTAACTTTATTTTGAAGAACTTTAACTTTATTTTCAGTGAAGAACTTTATCTTTATTTTTCATTTGGAGATGAACTGTGGAGAGTCACATCCGGATAGCCCACGTGTTTAAAGTGCTCAATCTTGTTCCTCTAATATACTGCACATGATATGGGAAGACTATTGTATTGTTATTTCTAATGTTAGTTGTACCTGTCTAGAAAAAATCTGGGGTGGCGCTAGCCTGGCGGTGTCACACCTTGCCATATGGATATATTGTAACAAACATGAATCACCCACATGACAAGCATGAGATCCCTTACAGTTATCCTACTTGAGATATCATGTTAAGAAAGTCAAATGCTTTTGAAATCTTGCGACCCAAAATGACCTACATGCTAAATATTAACAACCCACAGGCCAAGTATGTGGTCCCTCATAGTTATCCTTCTTGAAATATCATGCTTACTAGCTTCTGACCTTTTGTGACCTTCAATGACCTTTGACCTGCACAAAAAATAGTAGGGATCATCTACTCAATATGAACAATCCACATGTCAAGTGTGAGATCCCTCACAGTTATCCTTCTTGAGATATCGTGTTTACAAGGTTTTGACCTTTTGGCCTCTGGTGATCCATAATGACCTTTGACCTGCACCAAATATAACAGAGATGATCTACTCGATATGGGCAATGCACAAGCTAAGTATGAGATCCCTTACAGTAACCCTACTTGAGATATCATGTTAACAATGTTTTGACCTTTTCACCTCTGGTGACCCCACATGACGTTTGACCTCCACCAATAGGGATAATAGGGATCATCTACTCAATATGGGAAATCTAAATGCTAAGTATAAGATCCCTCACAGTTACCCTTCTTGAGATATAGTGTTAAAATGTTTTGACTTTTTGACCTCTGGTGACTCCAAATGACCTTTGACCTCCCACCAAGAATAATAGGGATTATATACTCAATATGGGCAACCCAAATGCTAAGTATGAGATTCCTGACAGTTACCCTTCTTGACATATAGTGTTTACAAGGTTTTGATCTTTTGACCCCTGGTGACCACAAATGACCTTTGACCTCCACCAAAAAGAATAGGGATCATCTACTGAATTTAGGCAACCTACCTGCCAAATATGAGATCCCTCGGAGTTACCCATCTTGAGATATCATGTATACAATGTTTTGACCTTTTGACCTCTGGTGACCCCAAATGACCTTTGACCTCCACCAAAAACAATAGAGATCATCTACTCAACATGGGCAATCCATATGCTAAGTATGAGATCCCTCACAGTTACCCTTCTTGAGATATGTTTAAAAGGTTTTGACCTTTTGACCTCTAGTGACCCAAACCTCCTTTGACCTCCACCAAAAGCAATAGGGATCATCTACTCAATATGGACAATCCACATGGAAAGTATGAGATCCCTCACAGTTATCCTTCTGGAGATATCATGTTTACAAGGTTTTGACATTTTGACCTCTGATGACCCCAAATGACCTTTGACCTCCACCAAAAATAATAGGAGTCATCTACTTAATATGGGCAATCCACATGCTAAGTATGAGATCCCTCACAGTTACCGTACATGAGATAATCATGTTTACAAGGTTTAGACCTTTTGACCACTGGTGACCCCAAATGACCTTTGACCTCCATCAAAAACAATAGGGATCATCTACTCAATATGGGCAATGGACATGGAAAGTATGACATCCCTCACAGTTATCCTTCTGGAGATATCATGTTTACAAGGTTTTGATGTTTTGACCTCTGATGACCCCAAATGACCTTTGACCTCCACCAAAAATAATAGGAGTCATCTACTTCATATGGGCAATCCACATGCTAAGTATGAGATCCCTCACAGTTACCGTACATGAAATAATCATGTTTACAAGGTTTAGACTTTTTGACCACTGGTGACCCCAAATGACCTTTGACCTCCATCAAAAACAATAGGGATCATCTACTCAATATAGGCAATGGACATGGAAAGTACGAGATCCCTCACAGTTATCCTTCTGGAGATATCATGTTTACAAGGTTTTGATGTTTTGACCTCTGATGACCCCAAATGACCTTTGACCTCCACCAAAAATAATAGGAGTCATCTACTTAATATGGGCAATCCACATGCTAAGTATGAGATCCCTCACAGTTACCGTACATGAGATAATCATGTTTACAAGGTTTAGACCTTTTGACCTCTAGTGACCTTTGACCTCCACCAAAAACAATAGGGATCATCTTCTTAATATGGACAATCTACATGGTAAGTATGAGATCCCTCACAGTTATCCTTCTGGAGATATCGTGTTTACAAGGTTTAAACATTTTGACCTCTGATGACCCCAAATGACGTTTGACCTCCACCAAAAATAATAGGAGTCATCTACTTAATATGGGCAATCCACATGTTAAGTATGAGATCCTAACAGTTACCCTTCTTGAGATATAGTGTTTACAATGTTTTGACCTTTTGACCACTGGTGACCCCAAATGACCTTTGACCTCCATCAAAAACAATAGGGATCATCTACTCAATATGGGCAATTGACATGGTAAGTATGAGATCCCTCACATTTATCCTTCTGGAGATACCGTGTTTACAAGCAATTTCCAGGGTATTTACTTTTTGACCTCTTGTGACCCCAAATGACCTTTGGCATCCACCAAAAACAATACGGATCATCTACTTAATATGGGTAATATACACGTCAAGTATGAGATCCCTCGGAGTTACCCTTCTTGAGATACCATGTTTACAAGCGAAGGCATCACATACACACACACATACATGTAAAAGGTGTCAATCGGGGACAATGTTTTTAACAGTGACATTACGATCTTCTAAGCCCATAAGGAATTTCACCAGAGACCCCTGTTTTTGGCCAAAAACAGGGGAGATTAAATATCTACCCGAGTTTGTAACATTAGCTTCATTGAACGCTCTACTGCACAAATTGGTTCTTAGATAACCACCAGTTGACTTCCAAAGAAGGTGTACTACAAATGCCCACAATAGCATATAATGCACTATAAATAGCTTGCACAGTTGGTCAGTGTGTCTACAATGACACATGGCCAGGTGCAATTAGTTTTGTGCATTCAAGGGTAACTCCTACTACTGGCAGCACTTTTGTTAGTTAGTTTACTATCAAGTGTCAAATTATTACACCCTCAAAGAATCTCAGGACCAATCTTTAATGGGCTGCTTTGGCCATCCAAATGTGGATATCCCCACTTGGGGTGTATCCACACTTGACTAGGGAAAAAAAACCGCTCATGTCCCTGATTTACATGTACTACACGCATATACACACACTCATGCACCAACACATGTTGTGTTTCCTAATGATAGGTTCACAACATGGGAAATGGGGAAAACACCAAAATGCTTCAAACCTACTGGGGCACATCTTTGAAAGGTGCAAAATCCAATTTCATGGCAAGTTTTGCATTCGGGAATTGAGGATATCCCCACTTGCAGGTGTATCCACACTTGCCCAGGGAAAAAAATGCTCATGTCCCCGACATACACACACACACATACACACACCCTCACACACACACAACCATGACATCACCATTGCATAGATTCCTTCGGCCTTCGGCAAGGAATCAAAAATGCATGAAAAAAGTTGTTTTCACAGAGAGAAAAGTACATGCACTTGTGCACGGGTTTATCCATCGTTATAACTGGGGCTCAATCTGCTTTGCAAGTAGATACGTGATAATGAATGATGCTCACTTTGTATGAACTGGTCTGTGCAATATAATCATACAACTTGAAACTTTCAGCTACTGTTATGTGTCTCAATTACTTATCTTTCAAAAGGTGTATGGCAAACAACCTGTTTGATGTTATTTTAATGATGTTTAATTCAGGCCTCAAAGTGGTCCATCACAAAAATATAGGAGGTTTTATAGGAAGGATATTGATGAATATATAGGATTTTATAGGATTTTTTCAGGAAAATATAGAGTAAATATAGGAATGCGGTCATAATCATCCTCAAAGTTGTGGATGGGACAAATACTGTACCTAATAGAAATACTGTTCAAATGATAGACATATGATTAAACAGTATCAAAAGGGTGGGCAAAGTGGCAGAACAGTATGGTTCTACCATCAAAATGGAATCTAGGAAACCACCTAAGTACTTTGGTGGAAGGGCAAGGGTAAATCCCCCAACTGTAGTGAATTTGCATATTTTGACCCTGGAATAAAGTGTCCATGCATTTTATTGTTAGTGCATCCCATAGAGGCAGCAAAAGTTGCAATATTAGAAGCTGTGAACACAGAAGGTGTGAACACAGAATTTAACTAAAGTATATATGATAATGCTTTTAAAATGGATGGGTAGTTAATGTGGATAATGAACTGTTGCTTATTTCCATATTAAGTACACAAACACAATTCACCTCAGCTCCAATAATAATGGGGTTGAGTTGAGAAAATTTTTGAAGTTTTTGCTGCTTAAATTGCAGGAAATAAGCTCTTAAGACACAATTTTGCTATAAACTTTACACTGTATTGCTGCAATAATTTATCTTTGATAGTGTGAGAAACTGTATGGGTGACACCATATAAGATCATGTAGGCCTATGGCAACTGTATTGTTGTTATGAATACCTTTAAACTCTCTTTTTTCAGTGGGTATCTGTAGCCAGAACAGTCTCATGGGGGGGCATGTAGTATGTTCTGTGACCGCCAGTATGGGGGAAGGGTCTAAGGGGAGGGGGTGTCCCCCTTTGAAAATTTGAAAATTTGAAAATTTTGAAAATTTTTGAAAATTTTTGAAAATTTTTTGAATGATTGGGTGTCCTTTCATGCAATCTGGTGCTAAATATGTTATCTTTTGAAGTACACTTTGTTTTCAAAAATTGACATATTTTAGGTTATTAAACTTGAAAAAAAAAAAAAAAATCGGCATCAACGAGGCGATGGGGCATATGGCCCAATGCCCCCTAAAACTGCCACTGCTCACTTTGAGTCTGTACAACTTGGCAGGACAGTATAGTCCACATGTCAGGATGCCAGTCACTGCAAGATGCCTACAGTATGCAAAAATGTCTGTGCATTAACATACTTAACATCTAAAATCTCACTTGAGGAAATTACATGACAAAACTGGGGAAAGGACAACTTGGTAAGTGACCCCAATTGCCACCAATGATGGGAGCTGCAGCACCAGATCCATACTTCGATCAGATTTTCCACTTTGGTCTGTTGGATAAATTGACATGACATCCAGGGGCATGCCATAGAGCCTCTAGTGGAGTTTAGGAAAACCTCCTAATAGAGATCTGCATATTGTAAAATTGTAAATATTAGTGAGGCTCTTAACTTTCTCAAAGTACTAAGTTCTTGATCTTTAGGGGAAAATTGTAACATACAATGGTTTGAACAATCAACTCAGCTAATGGCTAGTAAGTCAGTTTGAGGAAAGATAGTAGATGGCTGGGAAAATAATTAGTATTAAGAACCACTGACTGTCCTTCAATATTTTGAGTTTAAGAATTAATTATATCACAGGCCAGCTACCTGTACATGCATAGGAAAGGTACAAGGATTTAAAATGTGGACTGCATGACCACGGGGTATGCCAGGCACAGGGCTCTCATCTACCCCCTTGACAATACCACTAATATTACCTCAAAGAGACGAAATCATAGAGTGCTTAAAATCAAAGGTGTGAGAGTGGCACATTTATGGTTGATGAAACATGAGCTTATTAGTGCCAAATGCAGATTCATAAGAGAATATTTCAGATGTGCTTGCATCTAATTAAGATACTTGGTATCTATACACTACTACCTGTTTGACTAAGCCACTTTAAGTCTATGACAATTATCTTGGAAAAAGAATCCATCTGAAATTTCACTCCAGAACACCACAGAAAATCTTCTTTTGGCAAGATCAGAAAAATATAGGAGAAAATAGGAAAACAAGCCCCAAAACATACAATTATAGGAAATATAGGATTTTTGAAATATATAGGAAATTATAGGAAATATAGGATCACTTTGAAGCCTGTTAATTTCTTGCAAAGGTTGCAGCTGAAAGGTGCTCATTGTATAAAAGACAGCCACCTACCTGCTGCATATCCGATTCAAGTTTCTGCATTACATAAATATACAACTGAAAAATTCAGTTTCAAAAACACTTCTGAAAACCATTGTGTTTGCCAACAAATTGTCGAATGTCCTTACATGATGAGACCTGACTGGCGCCAATTCCACTGTAACTTGGGACTGTACCGACTCTATTGTAGGGGTGAAGCCAATTTTATTACTTTGTTGCAGCTCTGGCCTAAAATAACCATACAAATACTACTTTTGAAATACAAAATCATGAGTATACATGCCACCATATCCCATTAGACAGATGGACTTACAGACACATGGTAGACTGACAGACAGAGAGACAGATGGATGGAGAGAGGAGTGGATGGACTTCAAATTTACAAGGGATATAGTTATAATATATGAATACTTGCGGTACACACCTGTACATGTGGAACCATCTTCAGTGTATCCACCTTGAGTGTATCCAGTGGGACAAGTGCATGAGATAATGCCCGTTGCATCAGCACAGGAGGCTGTAAAAAAAAAGTTGTGTCGAGTGTATAACTAGACTGCATTCATTATCAACTGGAAAAGATAAAGATTAAAGGATTATACTTGCTGTACAGAAATGTTACTGTTTCACACAAATTGGTTGAAATCAATTTCAGTAATTGGATCAGTCCTATATCTAGCTAAATTCCAGGACAAAAAAGGTGCAGTACTTTGGAAGTGGCCAGGCTGAACAAGCTACAATATGGTTGATATCTCACAAAAATATTATGTGCAATTAATACAGTACTGTTACTTTTCTCACATTATCCTGCCCTGTGATCATTGCTTGATAAAATTTTGATCTAACCATGGAGAGTGTGTACAGTATTAGCCACAATCAGGCATTTACCAACTTGGAGTGACACTGTCAACTCCTGAAAGAAGCAAAATGAATTGTACCCTTAAAATAGATTGCTGAATACACCAATAGCTTCTTATTACAGGGATGAATATGAACAACTTAAAAGTATCTCCCTCATCATTTGTTTGAGAACATCCACTGAGTTAACATTTGAGACAATGACCCTACAAAATGATCCTCAAATAGCAAATGTGACCTCAAATGCCTGACCATCCCATATGAATCATTTCATTATAACAACACTCTGTGTTACTGAATTTGAGGCAGTATTTTCTTATTTATTCATACCAGAATGCAAAGATAAATTAAGGTTTTGATGATATATGTCTTAACCAAATAGTACCATGATGTACCATTTTTTTCAGTCACTCAAATGCTATCGTAACAAGTTGGAAAAATAGTTTTGTGTTCATATTTGATGTTTGGAATTCTTGGAAAATCCTGGGATTTGACCTCTGGTGATCCCAGATGATGATTTTGGGAATTCTTGGGAATTTGGGCTTTGACCTTTGGTGACCCCAGATGACAATCTTGGGAAATGTTGCCTTTTGATCTCTGGTGACCCTTGATGACGAGCTTGGGAATTCTTGGGAAATTTTGCTTTTTGACCTCTGGTGACCCCAAATACCTTTAAATTCCACCATAAAACAACAGGTTTCTTTCCATCAACATATTGCACCCACATACCAAGCATGAATTCTATCCAAACAGGGAGCTGAAAGAGATGGAGAAACAATGCTCGTTCCTCCTTTGAAACTAGGTGTTTTGACGACACTTAAGCCTCGCATTGTCTTCTTCCTGAAATTCCTCTAAAACTGAGAGGAACTAGGCAGTGAAAACAATCGCTCTCGTCGTCTGCTACATTTGAGAGGGCTCATAGGATGATTTCAACCATTGGAATAACATTGCCAGTCGTCAAAGAAAGTAAAATTTATTTCATCTTGTGCCGGTGGGAGCCACTTTTTAAAAGGGTACAGTGTATATTACTTTTTGAACAGATATACATTTTTTGCTATTTAAGGAACCATCCGGAATCATTTGAAATGTCTCATTAAAATTTAGACTCGGAATAGTTCACCAAAAGGATATATCCCTTACATAATGAAGAAATTAGAATAGTAATGGTATTGTGCATCTTAAGAGTGCATGTACAGTCCTTTTGATATAAACCGGTGAAAATGTTTCAAATTTATCGGCTGTGCAGTTACCTTCAAAGCATTATCTTGACAATAGTCTTTGTTTCAGGATTACTGGGTTTTGAAAGAAGGGGATCATCATTAAGAGGAAAAGTCAATAGTGGCTACAACAAAGAGGCCTGTCAATCAAAGTTTGTTACCTGAAAAGGATTGCATTATTCTCAAGTACATATTGTCTAACAGATTTGGTCAGTGTCTCCATCTCTCGCAGCTCCCAAGCTTCCTAACTCGAAATATCGATCATGCTAACGTTTTCAGAGTTTGACCCCCGGTGACCCCAGACGACCTTTGACCTCACCAAAACAATAGGTACCTTCTTTGACTCACCATAAGACATCCACATACCAAGTACGAAATTCATCCAAGCTCCCTACCTTGAGATATCGTGTTAAACAAGCTTTTCAGACTTTAACCGCCCGTTGACTCCAGATGACCTTTGACCTCCACCAAAAACAACAGGGTACTTTCCTCCCAATATGCAGCATTTATGTACCAAGTTTGAGAAAGTTAGAGTTTCCCTTCTTGAGATATTGTGTTAACGAGCAAAGTTTCACAAACGGACATACATGCACACCCACACACACACACAAACACACGCCATAGTGACTGCATTGATTCCTTTTCCTTACAGCAAGGAATCAAAAGTAATTCTTTACGTCATTCAGAACACTATGGTTTCATAAAATATCATAAAATTCTACTCCATCATCACCCAAACCAATGTGCCTGTCTTCAATGGAGAGATTCTCTCACACACCCACATGGATGTTAAATCAACTTTAACGGCTCAGTTTCTAACCAGTTGGTTTATTAAGTTTAAGCCAGGGCCTTTTTTCAGTTGTGGCTCACTGGCTTTGAAGCACACACAAATCTTGCACACAACAGATGGGCTGGTTTAGTTTGAAATGACAATACTAGACTGTATCTGCAAACTAATGATAATTATCGTGGGAAGTTGGCTTACTTGAAATGCAAAATAATGGAAGTCCACTCCATAATGAGTTTGCTTCGCATGTCCTTGAAAAGTTACCAGACAATCTCTCAAATCCATCACGACATTCATAGTTACAGACACTACGATGTGCAAAATTATTGCTGCAGGATACTTCATGACCATTAACAACTGTAGGGGTTGGGCAAGAATCTGAAAAAAAAACAGCAAAAGGAAATTGATTTTTTTTTTTTTTTTTTGTGAGCACACAGACATTTAAACAAAAACGCAATCCAAAGAGAGGACTGTCCCATATATAGCAGTTCTATGGCCTACTGGTTCCACAATTGACAAAGCAGACAACCCACCAGCTCTATGGCCCATCAGTCATACAGCATACATTTATTGCATATCTCATTTAGCAATACAGCCCATTGATCCCACAGTTCATTATAGCCCTTTAGGCAACATGCATTGACATCATAGCACACGGTTTTGTCAGTCATTTTGGGCGGTAAAAAAGGAACTGCCACCTGTCAATTATTTCAGCTGTTTGCTTATTTCTTTTTATCTTTCCAAATCTTGAATTTCTTTAACAGAAACTTTCTTTTTCTGCTCTTGGAGATGTGCAACAAACGATAACCAATAAATAACAATTTTGGCCAAAAACATTATACACCAGCCAGGTAAAATAATTGCCAAACAAGCTTTGGGACCAATTACCTGCAGGACCAAAAGGTATTTGCTGAAGGACCAATGTAGTATAGGACTAAATGGCTGCTATGGGCTTTTAATAAATGACTTCTGGTACCATACATAAATGTTGACCAACAAATACTCTTGTTTGCTTTATCAATGTTTCACAAAGTTATGTGAAATTTGTCTATGTTGCAGACAAAATCTAACAGCAACATCAGAAGAGCTCAGACCACCTAGGACTTCAACCAAAATAAGAAGGTGAGGTGCAACAAATAGTGGAACTAGCATTTCATATGATTGTGGTTCGTTATTCCAAAGGGTTGTTTTTCCGAAGGGTCGTTATTCCGAATATAACATGAGGACCGTAATTCCAAAGGGTTGTTACTCCAAAGGGTTGTTATTCCAAAGGGTCATTAGTCCAAAACAAAAATAAGGATCATTTTTCTGAAGAGTTGTTTTTCTGAAGGGTCATTATTCTGAAACGAGAATAAGGTTCATTATTCCTAAGGGTCGTTATTCCGAAATGAGAATAAGGGTCGTTATTCCAAAGGGTCGTTATTCCGAAATGAGAATAAGGGTCACTATTCCGAAGGGTCATTATTCCGCAAAGAGAATAAGGGTCGCTATTCCGAAGCTTCATTTTTCCGAAGGGTTGTTATTCCAAAACAAGAATAAGGTCTTTATTCTGAAGGGTCATTATTCCAAATCAGTAATAAGGGTTGTTATTCAGAAGGGTCGTTATTCTGGATAGAAGATAAGGGTCGTTATTCAGAACAAAATAAAAGGGACGTTAGTCCGAATAAAGGATAAGGGTAGTTACTCCGAATGAAAATGTGCGGGCGAGATGCTAACAGGGGCTTCCTCCACTCCTCCCACTTCATGTTTGACACCATTTCTTCTTTTGGAACCGTCTCAAAAGCTGCTGTACAATATGCATGCTTATTTTGAACTCAAAATGCTAAGGTAATACCAGTTCAGTGTCTCATTTTCACTACATCCCCTCCCCTATTGAGACTCAGTAGGCACGAGCTTGCCTGTCATGAAGTTAGCCAGCACCTGCCCCCCCCCTTACCCCTTCTTTTGAAATGTTCGTCTCGCTCCCTGGTAAAGTGCTGGTTTCGAACCAGGGGGTGTGATCTCTTGAACAAAGGGGACCTTTATTTTTGACTTATGGCACATCGGTTTGAACTCAAGGGATGTTCAAAAGAATGTTTTTTTTTTGTTTCTAACCGAGGGGAAGGGAGAGAAAAGGGATCTCAGAGGATATCAATAATGAAATTAAAGGACGTCAGTCTGAACTGATGGGAAGTAAGAATGACAGTGGAGACACCTAAAATATAAAAGAAATGAAATAAGAGGAAACTCTAGCCTTAGTCAGAATTTTGAATTTTTATTCATATAAAAGAAATTGTTTCCAAATTTACTATCGTGCCCACTGGAGCATGTAATGTTTTTGCACGGGTGGCACTGCACGAGGGGGTATGAGGGGCATATGCACCCTGATCCATTTTTGAAAATTTCCGATTTTTGTTTTGTTTTATATCAGCCCAAAGGGCTTTAAGCTATTTATGTAGGGGGTAAGATGAGGTGTTTTTTGATGGAGTGATGGATCTATTTTAATCAACTTCTATCACAAGTTGCTATGAAACTGAAAATTTTTATAAACCCCTAGTATGTATCAAAATTTTCGTTAGTATCTGGGGTAGAATTACAACATAATCTCTTGTGCCCCAATTCACCAACTCCTGGCGACACCACTGCACAGGGCTATTTTACAGGTATGACACAATTTTGAACCCTTTTCAAGGTCACAGACTTGCATCATTCTAGGTCAGGTAAAGGGCCAAGAATTACACTTTATATCCCTGACAACACACCAGTCGAAGTGTGAATAAGTCCTTAGCATGTGGTTGTGCCTTAGAATGACACTCCGCAAGCTCCCTAGTCCTAAGCAGTACAACCTACATGGGGTCTTGTCCCAATGTATTTAGGGCCATTTATACTAAGGTTGACATGAGCCTTCCCCACACATACCCGTAGATATTTTATATGTTGTGGTGGCTCCCGAGCTTAAACTACCATCCCCACCCCTATATGGCTCACCAAGCACAAAGCAGGGCTACGAGATCCACGACATACTGGATGTACTCGGGTCTAATATCTGGATGAATATGAGCAGTGGGATATGTCCAAAGTATAATGGCAGCGGTATTGCTTGTGCCCTCCTAACCCTATATTCATCGAGTTGAATCCAAAATCATATAATTTCCAGCTGTTATATGTAAAGTTTTCAAGTAAATGCTTTCAGATAGATAAGAGTATGCTCTTTTCAACCATATTAAGTAACTCTGAAACTCTGCCTCCAACTGACGGGAGAAGCCCAAAATACGAACCCATTGACGAACCCCACCGCCATGCATGGGTCTGATTACACTGTGGGTAACGGTGGTGTCAATGTTCAATGACGACGGGAGAAAAGGAAGCAGACACGGTGAATCGCTCCCACCAGTGGTGAAGAGGGTATCATTCACATTGATCTTTTCACACCACATTGCGTAAGTCATCTAGTACCCAGAAGCTATATGCCACAGTGCAACACACTGGGGAAACTCCATGAGGTCTGAGGTTAGCTATTTACAGAATTAAGACCATCTAAACATGATGCGATGAACAGATCACAAAAGTAACAATTTCATCACTTTCATAAGTTTCTGAGGCTTCATCTTCCAAAGGTATGGCCAGCAACTGAGCCTTTCACTGAGAGTGTTGGCGCCATGAAGTGAAAGATAGACATGGCCCTCTCCTATAGTTGTCAGTTACACTTGGCTACATTTTCTGGATCATTTGTACATGAAAACAAGGGTGTTCCGTGTATACTTATAACGTTAACCACGGGTGTTTTGGACTTTAAAACAGCAGCACACAGTACTGCATGACGAATGGATGATGAGGGAGGAAGCTGGAGTGAAAAGCTGCAAGCGTGATGAATTGCAAGAGTCTCGAATGATGTACGATAAACAGGCAACTCTGACTATTCCACAGCATTCAGACTATTCGGAATAACAACCCTTCGGAATAATGACCCTTTTGCTCTATTAGGATAACGACCCTTCAGAATAACAACCCTTTTGTTTTATTAGAAATAACGACCCTTACTCTCAATTCAGGTAATGACCCTTCAGAATAACACCTTTATTCTCAATTCGGAATAACAACCCTTGGGAATAACGGCCCTTATTACTGATTCGGAATAACGACCCTTCTAAATACCATATTCTAGATTCGGAATAACTACCCTTTGGAATAATGACCCTTGTTGTCAATTCGGAATAATGGTCCATCGGAATAACAATCCTAATGTTCTATTCGGAATAATAACCCTAATGTTATATCTGCAATAACGACCCTTCAGAATAACAACCCCTCGGAATAACGACCCTTACGTTATATTCGGAATAATGAACCTTCAGAGTAATTATCAGATCCCTTTCATATTGGCCAGCACTCAGCAATAATGACTCACCTGCATCTGAAAAAGGGAATATAGAGTGACCGGCTGTTCTCTGTTGTGTCTTTTACCCCTTAAGATTATACAGATCGGTTACAGAAAAACCTACCCATAAAATTCTCGTAACCTGTTGTGTGATTGCACCGTGTGAAGAGAACTAAAAGTTTGAAATGGCCGATACATTTTGCAGTATTGCAAATTGTATCCTATCAGACCACTTACAAGAATGCAAAAATGCACTGAGGTTTAGATGATTTCACTTCACTAGGACCAGCCCATACAATTGATTTACATTAGCCTATACAATGTACATGCATATACTAGACATTATCCTTGACCACCATTTTGATCTGTGTGAGGCATTCATTCACACAAGACAATTTTAATCCCTACATCTGGATATCATGCTTTACACCATAGTGCAAAATTGGAGGAACTTCAGGCACTTTTTTGCAATATATCCTTCTGCCATGCAAAATAGCTTTTTGAATGAAGAAAAAAGCAGGAACCGCCATCCTTTTCTCGATCTAGCCCAAAATCTCATCAGTTGTGGTACACAAATTTGAAATCATTGTTGAAGGCACTGGTGAGCTTTCATATAAGGGACAGTTTGTGCCCATTGAAAACTTCAACAAGGGTCCAGGGGTCATGAAATGGACCAGACTTAGTGTGTAAGTCAATGGAGGAATAATAGTGGTGTGCTACCCTATAATCTGATAAGTGTGGAAGAAATGATGCTGGAAAGTATCAACCTAGCAGTATGATAGTCTCAAGTTGCATACTGTTAACTTGGTCGCCAGTCATGCGTACCGGCATTTTGGATCAAAGATCATGATGCATGCTTAATTAAGTCTACTACGAGCATGTATGAAGTCTACATCATGCGTGCAGTGTGCTTCACAGTTTTGCCTCCAAACTGATGTTAGGTGATCTCAATGCATAAGGTCTATTTAGGACCTGCCAAAGATCTGCATGCTAACACGTTATGGCACATGTTAGCATACACATCATTGGGACCAGCTAGGCAATAGACTATATGCAATGACGTCATGCAACACCATTTTGGAGGCAAAACAATGAAGCAATTACCTCTACTCATTACACAGACATTGTACGCATGCATAATTCGACTTACGGATGTATGCGACTGGTCCACAAATCAGCTGTCTACAATTGCTGGTGTAAATTGCCTTAATTCAACTGGCCGGGTGTCACATGCATAAGGTCTATTGAAGAAACACTGTAGTCATGAGAAGAACCTTTGCAGACTGCATCACTGAACTAGACTGCATAACTGGAGAATGTGGAATATGCCTCTGTCAAAACTGAAGCTGATATGGGAGTCTCATGATGTAGGTTTAGCTTACTCAAGCCCTGAACAGCTGCCCGAAAAATGCGTATCCAGAAGTAAATACTAGAAAGCCAAAAGGCTTACTGATTCCCTGCCAAAAGGGGGTGGCCTTTTTACACCGAGGTTCATCTCTCAAAATTTTACTTTTTGACTATATCAATTTTTACAATGTTGTAACAATTTGACCTCTGCTGACCTCACATGATCTTTGAACCCCACCAAAAATTGACTAACAAAAACTTTAAACAAGTGTCTGCACTTCCTTCCTTGTAATGTCATGTTTACAAAGTTTCAGTTTGACTTCTGGTGACCTCAGATGACCTGTGACCTCCACCAAAAACAGTAGAGTTCCTCTCACCATGAAAAATCTATATACAAAGTATGAAAAGCATCTGTTATTCCCATCTTCACACATCATGTTAAAAAGGTTTTCAGCTTTTGACCTCTGGTGACCTCAAACGACCTTTGATCTCCACTAAAAACAACTGGGTTCTTTCTCTCAACATAGCAAATCTATATACCAAATATGAAGTGTCTGTCATTGCTATCTTGAGATATCGTCTTTACAAGGTTTTTCATTTTGGACCTATGGTGACCTAAAATGACCTTTGACCTCCACCAAAAACACTAGGTTTCTTCCTCTCAACATGACAAATCTATAAAGAACATATCAAAAGTGTCCGTCATTGCTATCTTGAGATACTGTGTTTTCAAGGTTTTCAGTTTTTTTACCTCTGGTGACCTCAAATGACGTTTGATCTCCACCAAAAACAATAGGTTCCTTACTCTCAATATGACAAATCTAAACACCAAATATTAAAAATGTCACTCATTTCTACCTTGAGATATTGTGTTTAGAAACCATTTACAAAGTTTTCGCAGTTTAACCTCTGGGGACCTCAAATGACCTTTGATCTCCACCAAAATCAATAAGGTTCTTCCTATAACCATGAAAAATCTTTATACCAGATATGAAAAGTGTCAGTCATTGCTTACTTGAGATATCGTGTTTACAAGGTTTTCGAAGTTTAACCTCTGGTAACCTCAAATGACCTTTGACCTCCACTAAAACAATAGGGTTCTTCCTCTCACCATGACAAATCTACATACCAAATATGAAAAGTGTGTCACTGCTTTCTTGAGATAATGTGTTTACAAGCTAAGTGTCACATACACACATACATGACATCACCATTGCAGAGATTCCTTGCCTGCCTTCAGCAATCAATAAAGCTGAGCCTAATGCACATGCTAACACGAGCTAGCCTGTCTAAGCACCTGTTTGGCCTCTTAGGCGCTGACTGGTGCTCTATCACGGGTTAGCATGCTCATCACTGCGCTGAGGAAAGTTGCCTTAACAACTTAATGGAAATATCACAGGACCCATCGCAAATAAATTTTACATAAACACAAAACAAAACAAGAGACAACTCAACAATGGTTACGATGCCCCAGACTAATGTTACTTTATTATTCGTGCAATTGGACTTAAAACCATGCAGGTCGAGGTACTTTCATCATCAATACGATCTTCTAAGCCCATGCGGAATACCACCTGAGACCCCTCCTTTTGGCCCAACACAGGGGAGAATAAATATCTACTCGAGTTTGTGACATTAGCCTCATTGAACGCTCTACTGCACAAATTGGTTCTTAGATAACCACCAGTGGACTTGGAATGTTCACAATAGCATAATGCACTATAAATAGCTTGTACAGTTGGTCAGTACGTATGTCTACAATGACACATGGCTGGGTGCAATTTAATTGTGTGCACTCAAGGGTAAATCCTACTACTGGCAGCAAATTTGGTAGTTTACTATCAAGTTTCAAATTATTACACCCTCAATGAATCTAAGGACCACCCTTTAATGGGCTGCATTGACCATCATGATAGTTACGTACATGTCTGTAATTTTCAAGCCCAAAGAGCCATTTGAACTGAAGGTTTCAATTGTCCACCACATAGCATACATGACCATGGAATACTGAACTATGAACCAGGGTTTTTGTTGATGCACAAGACCTGCTCTTATGATTGGCTGCGGTGGACATAAGACGAATTAAACTCAATGCGTAGAAAACAGACTATGAACCAATCAAATCCACCGATCGTTGGTTATACCATTACACAATGGGATAGAATAGAATCCATTGAAAACAGAGGGAACTTATGATTTTGGTTTGATTGACTTGGTTGATTATTAATACTCTTCCACATGGCGTAGTGTTTAGTGGTACTACAGTAAAGTATTTTACAGTGTTTTAAACGGGTAGCTATCAATATATTGAAGTAGTACACACAAACACGCCCACATCATTAGCTGAAAAGGCAGACAGTGTGTTTGGGACGCCTGCAGACCAAAATACACATGAACAGCGAACATTTCATAGAAAACAATATCCGTTTCAATAGAAGGGGGCTACAAGCAGAGAAAAGAGTAAATGTACATGGAATTTCAGAATTTCAGGTCGAATTTTCAGGTACAAGCATGTTGCAAAGAGTATCATATGTCATTTCAGACCCAGCCTCATGGGTTAAACTGACAACTGGTAAAACTGCTTCGACAGACCAGGGCTCACAAAATAATGCAGTCAGTCTTGACTTTACAGTTTTATGCAAACAAAATGGTCAGTTGTGGTACTAGGATCGTCTAGTTACCTCAGAACAAGGACTTGGGGGTGTTAACACCTCCCTGGTCAGAACATTGTTTGCTTGAATGGTTAAGTTTACATCCTGATTGCCTGCAGGGATGAAGAAAGATTTGTATCGCATACAAAACACCTTTCAGTGATATTTCTGCCCAAACCTTTGACTCTCTGTGCATTCCCTGGCCTATAGGTTGCAGCACCAGAGCGGGCTGGGGAAAACTGCACCGCCAAGGAAAAAATTAAAGAGGAATCGGGATAGTGGGAAAAAGAAAAAAGAGAGAAAAGAGAAAAAAATTAAAAAAAGTAAAATGAAGAAATGAAAGCGACAGACAAGAAAAGAAATAATATGAATAGGGGTTATTGTTGAATTTAGGGAAGGTGGGGAAGAGGAAATTGGCTTGGTAAATTTGGAAGGAAATGTCGATGTTACTTGTTCTGTGGTAGGTAGGGATATAGGGATGGTGGAGAAACGAACGGGTTGGATAAATAGCCTAAAAGAGTGAAGGGCTGAGAAGAATGGAACAGGGAGAAGGGCTGGAGTAAGGCCGAGCTTGTAGGGGAGAAAAATAATGAGTGGAGAGAGAAGAAAGGGAAGGAACATTAAAAGGTGAGTTGCGGGGAAGAAACGGCCAGGAAAGCAAGATGTAACTTAGCAGAAAATATTTCGGGAAATAGAGACAGCAGGGCTGGATCCAAGAGGGGAATAAGGGGAGTACGCCCCCATTTTTAGCAAAGCAATGATTTTTGTAACAGAATTTTACACCACCAAGCCCATCTGATTGCACCATGCACTTTCTGCAGACAATTACGGCCCCCTCTTTCAGATTCCTGGATCCTGCCCTGAATAGGCGGAAGGTACAATGAAGAGAGGCAGGAAATGTGGGAGCTAGAAGGAGACGGAGGGAGCTATAAGCTAAAGTTTTTATTACTGATTTTTCGGGATACTTAAAGACATACACTCGTCACCCCAAAGTATATTTTAGTGTGTGGGGGTATCAAAATTCTTAGATGGTGACGGCTCTTTGATTAACAGCAAAGTTTGAAAATCAAAAGACGCAGAGTAGCTCACATTCCACACAAAGCAACGGGGCTGTAATGTCCGAGTCCAGACTCGAACTCGATTCCAGACTCAAGTCCGTGCTTTGTCAGACTCGATTTGGCTCAGAATGGGAGGTCCTGGAATTGGAATTGGCCCGGAATGGGCTGCAGCTAGACTCGGACTTGGAACTGGTTCCAGCCGAGTCCACAAACATGAAAGTTAAATATTTGTTCCCTAGGCAGTGCGTAATTTTAAGGAATTTGAGTTGGTAGTCCTAAGGACAACCAGTGGACACCCATTCCATGAAAATTGGTTGTCCTGACCCAAATAAGGTAGTCCTGCCAAGTGCCATTTTTTCAGCAAGAACAGGTGCAGTAGTATGATAAATGAAAGCAACAAAGTACAGTGGAGGATCCAGGCAAGGGTGCAACAGGCACGCACCTCCCCTACTGGCTGTCATGCATGAAAAAAGTTGAGGCAAAAAAGTCAAATATAGCACCATTTTGCATCTCAGCCCCTTTCAAAAGCAAAAATTTTCCAAAGGGGGAGGGAACTTGCCTCCACAGAAGAGCAATCAGTCAAACCTTGAGCCCCCTCAAATGAAACTTCCTGGATACGCCTGAAGTATATTGGTTTAGAAGAGTGCCATCTTTTATTCACATTCTGCAGATGCAACATCACCATCCTCAATCCTCATCACTGGCCTAATCCGCCTCATCACTGTCCTGATGGTCACTCAGTGGTTCTCTTTTTTCACCTATTTCGATCACCCAAAATTAGACCAACCATTTGAAACGACATCTTGACTTTCAATCACACATTAATTTATGAATCAAAGCCACGTCTCCTACACTGTGCAACCAAGCACTCTAGTTGCCAAAATACAGAATCAAGCTCATCCTGTGCCTTTAGTTGAGAACAGAGATTCACCCAAAATGTTCCAAATCATTCAGTCCCTTTAACCTGATACAGCTAAGAAATAAGAGGTGGTCAACATTTATTTAATATCTTTTAAAACTTATGAATGATAATCTGCAAGTTTTGAGGCTTCTTAAACCTGTAGAAAGTCGTCCAAAACATGAGCCTACAACACACCCCCCCCCCCTCCCCGAGTTCTTTAAAATTTGAATTCAAGATAGTGTACTGAGTACACATAACTGTATAGGTGTTTCCTTCTGGGGGTAGCTATAGCTCAAAACATATTAAAACTGATATGCATCCAAAATTATTTAAATGATGTCCACTTCATAAAATAGTTTCAGGACATGTGTAAAATACTCAAACTACTGTAAGCCCTGTCTAATATTTTTGAAAACTTTTCTTCAGCAATTTTTTTTTTTTTTGTATAAAACGTTTTTCTTTAGAGTTGCTTGCTTTGGCTGCTATGCTATCCTAACAAGGTTATATACATATGAAGATTACTAAGCCTAGCCTAGTCTCGTGAACAAGCTTGCACTAAGAGGCAGTTGTGGATTTGGTTTGAGTATGGCATGGCGGTAGGTTGCTTTGCATGCAGTAGAACCCCACAGTGCGGGATTGTGAAAATAAGCACATAAAAATTACGGGAATAATCTATAATTTCAAACCTCATGTAAGGCCTGAAATACTCTACACTTTTTAGGATTATACAGTAAGGTATGCAAGTCACGGCTGCCACATGCCGAGGCCATTAAATTTGAGGCCTGGTATTTGGTAGTCTGAAGGACAGCCTCGAGCACAGGTTTTTGCAACATTTGGTTGTCTGTCGAAATTTCTGGTAGTCTCGGACAGGACGACCGTTAAAATTACACGCTAGGGCTACATTGTTATTTATGCACATTATACATTGTTATTTATGCAGAGTTTGGATTACACATTACAGCCTTGTATGCTCAACAGTACATGACCTTAAGCAATAAAATAGGTTTGTGTCTGCACAAACATTAAACTTAGGGATGCCACTGAAATTCTCTTACGCATTTCTCTGCATCCTGTTGCAGCGCATTTTAATCCGTGGGCAGCGCAACGCCCATTGTGCAGCGCTCCGAGAGTTCCCTCACGACGAACAATAGCCATTCCGTAATACCAACGCGCTGCTCTGTGCCGCTCTTTGTTGCCGCATTTTGCAGGGTAATCCACCCGAAACACAAAGCAAATGCCGATGCATTGCAGCGACGGTGTTAGGACTTATTCATCACTGACAGAATTAGGCTAACATTCTGTCTAGTTACTCACGATCGGAAATGCCATCTTTCTTTAGTTACAAACTTTGAGCTGTTTTTTTTTTCTATGCCAGTTCCCTGGTGAAAGTATACTACGGCTTAGCATTTTGTATGTGTTTCAGATCATTTGTCACATTTACTTGTTTTTTAATCGTATACTAATTTTTATCGGCAGAACTCAATAAAATAGTTTGCGGTCTTAACGTTTTAGCTTTGTGAATATTCCACGGCCATTAATTTACGTACACTTCGCTACAAACGGCCTTCACTTGGCCTAAGCTGCAGCCTGTCATGTATATACTTTTATGAAAAACATGCACCACGCAACTTTTATGTTTACATCGAAAAAATGCGTCAGCTTAATTGACCCAATCGAAATTTAGACGGAAAATGCAGCCAGCACGTACGCAATGCATCGGCCCTTAGCCACGGTTGATAACAACTTGCTGTATGTCGGCAGTCTTGAATTTACATACCACTGTCACATAGGGCTTATTATATTATATACGAGGGGATGGGATCATGCTAGCTCTTTTCTGTGTTTTACCAAGCCGTCTAGGTAGTAACTTTGTTTCACGCCCACGATACACTTAAAAAATTTCGTGCATCTCTTCATCAGGCGAATTATTTTACCGTTCGGTAAAAACTTCAAACAGCATGCCCGTCAGTCGAATCTGATCTTCGGTTGTGTTTATAAGTTGGTTTCATAATTTGCATTGTTTGCATTGGAAACTGTGTACGCTTGTGCAAGATTTCTATCGTTGTTATTATAGCAAGGAAATTGGTGAATAAATTTTTACCTCGTGGGGGCTTTTTGTGGCTTCTAATTTCAAGTCCTTAGAGTAGGGAGGGGGTAGCTTATATCGAAGTCCGGGAGCCACGCGGGCCACATGGGACTGGACGAAATTTCTGGTTGGTTGACCAGCCAACATGGGCACAATATGGAGTAATGCCCAGCATGCCCTGCTGTTGAAATGTTTTATTTGGTGGGAAAATCCTTTCAATAAAAGACGAGGTTGGAGGTGGGGTGGGACTTGGTGTAATTGGGTCAGGAGTGGCTCTACACCCTGTGTCACGGTCCTCCCCCACTATCGCTTTTGTGCCATGCTTCCCACATCAGTCTTCAATATGTGAGAGATGCTCTAAGAAATATTGTGCCCCCCTCTCAAACAGAAAGTTCGTCCCCCGGTCGACTTAAAATTATCCTAGTTGCGCCACTACAGTTACACAGGGCTGCCACCTCTGGGTCACCTATCACCTGTAACAATGAAATAAGTACACCTTGACCTATTTCAAAAAGCTGAAAATGCTTAAGTTTGTCTGGGAGCTAGATGACCGTATAGCCTATGCGATTCATAAAAACAATATGGCATAGGCCTATACTGTGGGTGTAAATGTTTTAAGAAAAGATATCTCACAAATTTACCGCCGTCCACTTTGTTATTTATTTCAATATTGGCAAATGATCCAACATCTGTGGAAAGATCAGGGGTGGATCCAAGGGTAGGGGGCTTTCCCGGTGGCTCAGTCCCCCCCCCCCCTTCGCCACATCAACAATAACAAATACGCGAAAATTAGCGTAATGTTAATCTAAGAGAATATTCAAAGGGGCTTTCAGCCCCCCCCCCCATCCTTTTCGAAATGTCTGGATCCGCGCCTGAAGATAACTGCTTCTAGCAGGGCAACGTTACCTAAGGCTTTTACCATGCACACAAACTACTTTCACTAAGCCCGCAGTTTATTCACCATAGACTCTTTGTGAGCTTTTCCCATCTCAATCTGCAGCACCGTCGCGACTTTCTTAATCCTGTCATTCGTTTGTATACTAATTGAGCAATCTAACGTAGTGGAAACCCACCATGCAGGCTAACACGTCTCTTGCAACACGAACAACGATCGGATATCGTGGTCGCCATTTTGATAAAAGTAAATTGCTCGAAAAAGTAGCACATTGGGTATCTTTTCAAAATCTTTTCACATGGAATGTTACTTTTAAATATGTGCTACATGGGAATGGCTGTACTTTGCATAGGATTCATATTTCGCTGCAAATTCAGGTCTCCGATATTTTTGTCCAGGCAGCATGCTTCGTAATGACGTAGTAAGAGCACCCTGTTAGGCTATGTTCACTTGATGTACATTCGATGTTGACCTATACCTGGAAGGAAACAGGGTGCAAACATCGCAATCTTAGTTCAGTGGCAGGGATTTTTACGAAGATCTTGGGAATATGGCACATCGGCACATGGACTGGGAAATAGACAAAAAAAAATTCAGGAACGTGTACTGCATAAATTTAGGGTTATCATTTTGGCCCTATCGAATGACCTTTCTCCTCAGGTCCTGTCACTTCCCCGTGGCCCCAACTAAAGTTTAGAGAGTCTTTCAGCTGCAAATGCTGCAAGTGATAGCGTACCACAACCTTCCTAAAATCCCCCTAAAACTTTTTGAGTAATTGTCATAACACATTTCACACATGTTGGTGGGTCGATGTTGTGGGTGAGGGGTGGGGAAGGGGTGAGAGCGCTTTAACCTTTCAAACGTACTTCCGTTGTCATACGCAATATTATATCTCAATCAAAACTGCTTAAGTTGCAATAAACAATATTAAAACATACTTTTAGGGGAACATAGACGTAGGGAGACAGTGACCTCAGCTGGGGAGGGGTCTGAACTAAACAATGTTTTGGACACCATCCTTGTGGAATGGGTCAAAGGGAATACTTGTCCCCATGCCTGTATCCGAGGGTGAGCCCCTAGAAAAAGTTTGCCCCTGCAACATGCATTGTCAGTCAACGCAGTTTAAATGTCTTCCAATAAAATGTCTCCCCTGGAAACTATTTCTTCCTCTTTCAGTACGTTGTCGGGCAATGGGCCTGAATGTCCCCCTCCCCTTGGAGAATTTTTCGGTACTTGAATCCCTTTGAGCGTGCAATTTGGTGCAACTTTCGTATTGTGCTAATTTGAAGGATACTCCCTTTTATTTTCCTTTGCTTTGTAAAATTATTTTTACAGAGGGAATTAATAAAGGGAGTTTTCATCGGTCCAGGAACAATACTGGGGTAAGCACGCTTTCGTCCCCTCACATTTTTTGACAAAAAAGGCTCGATTCCCTCCCCCATCCCTCCCCGACTTCTTACGTTTCTCTACAGAAGGGAAGTCTACCTCCTACTCTAGAGAGCTTAAAGTTTCTTTCAGTTTCACATTGTGCTGTGCATCCCAGTCTAAAATTACTTTCTAGGCGTAGGCTATAGTCTGTGGATGGCACCTCCCCCTCCCCCAGCCGAATAGTCAATTCAGTTAGAAAAATTACCTTTATCGGCATAGTTATTGTCATGTTCGTTTGCCACTTAGGAAATTTTCATAGCCGCATTGTTTTCCCTGACGGCTAGCTGTTCCGGGGGAACATGCACATTTTTGGAGACTTCTTCGCGGGAAACTTGGTCCACATCACCCATAAGCTCATAGCAACATACTTAGAAAAAATTAGGATAATTTCATTCCCCCTTCTTGTGTTTAAACGAAAAAAAGAAAAGAAAAAAAATACAAAGAGAGAAAGAAAAAGATGACAAAATAACTAAGCGAACCACAAACATGCAACGTATTGCCAGGTACTCTTCTTGAGATATTTTGAATTCTGGCCACGCCACTGCTTATGAGTTAACCCTTCTTGGCACAGGCAAAAATTTTGTCGGGAATGAAACTTTTTTCGGGAAAATGTCCAGCACCCCAACCCACAGATCCTTAGGGACGTCCCTGCCCTTCCTGCAACTCGTAGAACATCACAGGTCATGTACAGCCCTGCCCAATTAGGGCACTGTTACGTAAGGCCTTCAGTATAATATCGGGATGGGAATATGCTGCTATCAATATTTTACCAAGCAAGATGAGTAAGTGGTTGGCCCCCAACTTTGTGTTTGGTCGGGTCTTGGCTTTCTTTACCTTTTGGTCCCTGTCCTCGAGATATAAGTGAAAGACCACATGCAAAAAAATACGTTACCTCGAGACGGGGTTACCCTGACTATTGCTTCATGAACAACGATCGGATCGAGTCGCCATTTTGAGAAAAGTAATTTGCTCGAAAAAGTAGCACATTGGGCATCTTTTAAAAATCTGTTCGCGTGGAATGTTAGAATTAATATTTGCTACATGGGAATGACTGTACTTTGCACAGAATTCACATTTTCGCTGCAAATTCTGGCCTCCGATATTTTTGTCCAGGCAGCATGCTTCGTAATGACGTAGTTCGAATGCTCTGTTACTCCCTGTTAGGCTATGTTCACTTGAAGCACATTCTATGCTGACCTATACCCAGAAGAAAACAGGGTGAATCATCGCAATGTCACTTACAGAATTGCAGCAGAGAGCTGCCTCTAGTGGTAGCTCCCTGGTTGCAGGCATATATGGTTGCAGGGATGTTTTCCATGATCTTGGAAATATGGCACATGGACTGGGAAATAGACAAATAATTTCGGGAATGTGTACTGCAAATTTACGGTTATGGTTTTGGCCCTCAGGCTGTCAAATGACTTTTCTCCTCTGGGGCCGGTGACTCGTCCGTGGCCCCAACTAAAGTTTAGAGTGTTTCGGCTGAAAAATGGCCTAGCACCACCTTCCTAAAATCCCTCTAAATACTTTTAAATAATTGCCATAACATATTTTTACACATGTTGGTGGATCGATGCTGTGAGTAAGGGGATGGGGAGGGGCTTTAACATTTGAAACAATATTCCGCTGTCATACGCAAAAAATACTCAACCAAAACTGCTTAAGTTGCAATGAGCAATATTAAAACATATACGTTAAGGAAGCATAGCGTAGGAAGATATGATCTCAGCTCAGTGGGGGAGGGGTCTGAACTGAACATTTGCTTTGGACCACCGTCCTGGGGGATTGGTCCAAGGGAACAGTTGTCCTCAAGCCCGTAGCTGAGAGTGAGCCCCTAGAAAAATTCGCCCCTGCAAAAATTCAAAACAACCATTGTCTCAATGCAGTTTGAATGTATCCCACGTAAATGAAATATCCCCCTGGAAACTATTTCTTCCTCCTTCGGTAGGCCAACCTTGCCTGGCTACGGGCCTAGATGTGCCTCCCCTTGGAGAATTTTTTTCAGTACTTGAGGGTCCCTACATGCAAGTTGGAAGTTGGTGCAACGTTCCTATTGTGCATGTTTGAAGAATAATTTGTTTCATTCTTAAAATATTTTCTTTTGTAAAATTATTTGTAGAGAGGGAACAAAAGGGATATTTTGTCAGCCGTGGAACAATATCTGGGCCAAAGCACAATTTTTCGTCCCCTCACATTTTTGTTAAAAAGGGGCTCAATTCCCCCTCCCCCCGGGCTTCTTCCGTCTCTCTACCAAAGGGAAGTCTGCCTCCCACATTGAATAGCTCAGAAGTTTTTTTTTTTCAGTGTCACTAACATCATACTGTGCATCCCCAGTCTAAATGACTATCTGGCAGAGGCGTAGGCTTAAGTCTGTGGGTAGGAACCCACCCTCTCCCACCAGAATAGTCAGTTCAAGTCGAAAAATACAGCTCTACACAAGGTTAATCTCATGATCGTTGGTACTTACGAAATTTTCACGGCCGCATCGTTTGTCCTAGGGGCAAGCTGTTCGGGGAACGTGCGCGTTTTCTTGGAGAATACTTCGAAGGAAATTCGGTCGTTCTTATTACCCAAAAGCTCATAGCAACATACATAGAAAATTTAGGATACTTTTATTGCACGTTTTCAAGGCTTGTGTTTTTACCAAAAAAAAAAAAAGACAGCAGCGAGTGTGGCCTCAAACATGCGACGTACCGCCAGGTAGCACTTTTGTGACATTTTGATCTCTAGGCATTTATAGGCCTGCGTGTTCAGTAGCGAGCTTACTCGGCCGTTATCATTTAGGGAAAAAATGCGGTATACCCCACCTTTGACAAAATGCTTAAAAACAGGCGAAACATTAGGTTAAGGTGTAAGATATTCAAAGATGAGAAACAGTAAGTAGAAACTATCAAAGGCCGCACATGCAGTCTTCGCACTTTCTCAGTCAGTAGTAACTTGCATCTGGGTGTTTGATATAGTAGCCTAGTGTATGGTGGTGCAAGTTACTACAAACGGATCGAGGAGTGTTCCTTTTCAATTTCCAGTTTTACCGGCCATTTCCTTCAAAGTATACTTGGTATGAGATGGCTATAGTTTCGGAATATTGCTAATGTCAAAAAATACAGTAGAAACGTGTTTTAGGCCAAACTGAATTCGGCGCTTCTTGGCGTGTCTGTAAGATATGGCTAACGTAACGAAGTCATAGGCAAAGGCCTAAATTATGGCATATTTGTCCTGTGCTCATTTTCGGTGCCTTCAATTGCTACGATCGTTATGATTTCGCGACCAAATAACCCACGCAAATGGATAAACAAGTTCATCAGCATAACATCCCTACTGTACGATGGAATTGTATCATCTCTCAAAACTTTCGCAAAGCTTCTCTTTGTGGGAAAAAATCGATATCGTGGGCATTGAGCACCTCCTTAATCCGCTAATAGCGATGCATCGCTACGCTGTGATTACGTACACAATGGTGTTCGTTTCTCTGCATAGGCCAGCTGTACACTTAAGCTGGATGCATTTGCAACGCCAACGCCTCGCCGACGGGATCCATTGTGTTTGCGCTGGTATGGGTCCGAAACGCATCTCAACGCATAAGAGAATTTCAGTGGCATCCCTTATGGGAGGAGCGACAAGTTGCACAGTTGGGGGAACTGTCAGAAATGATGAGATTTGCCCTTTAAAAAAACTGTCTTAGTGAACATTTTCTTCTGTGAAGTTGCATAAGTTTCTTTCAAAAAAAAAAAAAACAACAAAAAAGCCAATACCTGCATAGTCACTGAATAGAGCGAGCCAGAGGAATTTTCGCCACATGCCTTCAGCGCTCGAGGTAAAGCAGTATACGGCTTACAAGGAGGTCTCCTTCAAAATGTTTGCCCCTGGTATTTTTGTGCAGACATCCATTGGCTGGTTTATGTATATGGACTATCCATAATCCATGAACCCTCAGTGGCAGACGCGGTTGAAGGGACATAATTTGGGGGGGGGGGGGGGGAGAGGCTATGTTGCCATTGACCCTGTTGAAACCGGAAAAAGAGAAGGCCCGTGGCCAGGAATTCTGATATAGTGGGTTCTAATACTGCAAAGGAGGGCACTGAAGAAGACTATGTTTGTTGTTAGTGATGCCACTAGATGATGGCAGTTTGTGGAAACCACAGGGGATGATATCTCAAGCCCTACAAGGACCACAGCTTAAAGAAATCAGGCCTAAGTATGAACATGCACGCTAAGTGCGAGAAAATTAAGTCCCTCTTCCCTGGCAGCAATTTTTTCTTTTTCCCGGTTCTCTTGCGATACAGAGAAGTGGAGTTTGTGGAAAGTCTTACAAGCAGGGCGGCGCCACGGGGGGGGGGGGGGAGGGCAGGCATTTGCCCCCTATGGTTTTTCAACCCAAAAAATAAAATCGTCTAAAAATCGTTTTAAGACATAATTTTGTAGGGGTGGGGTGAGGTGTTACAGTATGTCTCCCATCTATCACAATATTAGTTAAATTGTTCGTTACAAAATACCTGAAACTTGCAATCACTGCATGCATAATGTTTTCTGTTTTCTCCATTGTTCACGTGAATACAGGTTTAGCATTACATAAACACTATTATACATAATGCGCAAACAAAAAGAGCACAGGAACCGAGAGTAAAGCTAAAACAATACAGTTGTATACCCTAACGCCAAGTTATTGTGAGACCTTACACATATGGTGTCCTGGGTACAGTGCCGTCCGGAGTAAATGTAACACCGCAACCGTGCATGAACAGCGCTGCGCAGTTTTAATGCTATTGTTTGACACCCCACACGAACCGCATATAAATCCTTTCAAAGACTGCCGCCGGTGCTGTACAGTGGTCAGCGAACCAGAGCTTCCTTTTGACAGTGACAAAAGGAACACAAAACCCTTTAGAGACCATCTATGCTGTTGAAAGGTGTCCTCCGGTAATCCCTCCCCTCAAATCGATCGATTTGGTATTCCTTTCCTGTTGTATCTTGCTGAGTGAACTGCGCATTGTATTAAAACTCGGCAGGGACATGTTTATTAGTATATATACAGGACAAGAAGTTTACGGTAGTTACACTTATTATAACACGGCCATGTGGCTGCGCACGTACGTGTATGGCCAAAAACTTCATTTAACAAATTACCTAGTGTGGAAGTAAACTCCAAATCTGGACAAATAAAAGGTTTATATAAAAACTTATTCCATTGTGAAACGAAGCTTACAGAATTATTAACAAAATCTTACACAGTTGTATTCAGTTTGTCCCATACCGAAAACGGGCCGGCGTGAGTTACTGTAAAGTGGGAAATTTTTCGCAAGGCTTATTTTTCGGGATTTGGTTCTTCATGCCGAGTCAAAAGTTGCCGGTTACGGGATGATAACTAAAAATGAAAAATATTTGCTGTTGTACCCTCTTTTATTTCTCCTAAATTTAAGCAGTAACTGTCAGCCCCTAACATAACCATAACGAATGAAAAAAAAAAAAAAATAGAATACTTCAAAGGAGGCAATATTTTGGACTCCTACATTTCGTCATCCCACTGTACCGTGTACTATATATACGCATACACAGAGACTACAGGCCCTCCTTTTTTCTTTTTATGGAAGACTCATAAGTTTCAGCTAGCCTAACGGATGTTATTTTGAAAGGTCATGCAATTGATAATTTTTTTTTTTTTTGAACGTGCGAAAATTTTTTAGAACGTTTAAAAAACAATCGTTCCGTTTTGGGCAGGATTTGCAAATACACAAGAATATTTCCGAAAATGCGGAAGTATTTTCGACGAAAGGCACGAAAGCGTTTGGAGCCCCAGATTTTTTTCTGTCCGAACTTTCGAAATTTTTCATAAATTATGCAAAGAGATTTGCGAAAGTAAATGGCGGCCATCCTTTTTTGTTCGTATATAAAAGACATGAAGTTTCAGGCTTACTGATGTAATTTTTCAAAGGTCACGCAATTGACATTTTTTTGTTGTTGAACGTGCAAATTTTTTTTTTCGAACGTTCGATAAATAGGATCGTTCCGCTACAGAAAAAAATTTGCAAACGCGCAAGTACACTTCCGAATGTGCGCAAATATTTTCTACGGAAGGTACGGTACGAAAGCACTGGAACGATCCAGATTTTTTCTTTCCAAACTCATAAAATGTAGTCGTTGGCTAATTGCAAGCAGAAATTCGGATGTAAATGGCGGCCCTCCCTTTTTCTTTCTCTGTATATAAAAGACTCGAAATTTCAGGCTAACTGATATAATTTTCAAAGGTGAGGCAAGTGATAAATTTTTTTTGAACGTGCGAATTGTTTTTGAACGTTTGAAAATGAAAAAAAATGAACGTGTGAAAAACATCGTTCCGCTACGGGAAGGATTTGCAAACTCTCAAGAATATTTCCGAACGTGCGGAAATATTTTCAACGGAAAGTACGAAAGCATTTGGAATGTTCCCCGACTTTTCTTTTCAACCAAACTTACGAAATTTATTCATAATTGCAAAGACATTTTTGAAATCTCTTAACTTTTAACTTTCAAAAATATAACCGGTCACCGTACTTTCCGCCCTCACTGATTTATTTGGTAGACTTCAGGGTTCTAGCTACGGTGGGCGGCGCCGGGTGGGGCCGCCCAGCACTCCTCATTTACCCCACTCATGGTCAAATGTACTCTCCCGCCCGGCACAGATTTTTCGCAAAAAAATTGAAAATACCAAAAGCATAAAACTAATTAAACATGAACTAAAAAACAATGAAATTACACTTATAACTTATAAGGTAGCACAATTTTGAATCTAACCCCCTTAATGACACAAAATTTTCTCAAAGGGGAGGGAGACACCCTCTCCTTAGACCCCCCCCCAGGACGGCGTTTCGCAAACTAACTCACCCGGCACTAAATACCCTCTAGCTAGAACCATGTTGGTAGTACTTAAAATAATCTTTGGTTGCCCGTGCATTCAACAGTAAAATACCTAGACGAGATAGCTATCAGGTTATTGCTTTACTTAAATCAATGTAGATCTTACCCGTTTTGAAGACACACTGAGAAAGTACAAGGTCACAGAACAAAAGATTCCAATTATAATCCAGTGAATGGATAAAACTTCTGCATGCCCGATCCCCAATTCCCCAAGCCTTGCAGTGTCTAATTCCACAGATGCTACCCCTCTATTTATAGCGTTAAGCAATTTTCGCTGGGACCAAGCCGTTTTGGTCTAAGTGAAGTACACGTATATAACCCAAGAAAATTACCAGTCATTTTTTACAGACAGAAAAACCAGTTTTTCTCGAGCCCCAATGGGAATGTATTTCCCTAGCCCCTGACTCGTATGCCCATATCTTCCTCCCGCCACCCCTAGGCTCCTATGCTACTAACTCAAATGTGCCGCTTGTTCGCCGCTTTTCTGTGCTATTACCAGCGCAAAGGTTTGGCAAAAGCAATCTCCCTTTTGAAGAAATGAGTTTGTTAAGAAGACCAAGAAACTTTTTACTTGTTGGGCGCCGTCTTCTTCGAAAGTATTCCAGTCTCCGTAAAATAGGACGTTGTCCTGGTTACAGCAATGTGATCAAAGGCACCGCTATGGTGCACCCGCAGACGTTTGTCACAGCGGAACTATGATTGACAGCTCCCAGGTCAGAAAACGTCCCTGGGAGTTTACACCTGTTAATTAATTAGCCAAGCTATGCCAGTCTATGTACTCGAATACGCAGTGTGGCGAGACCAATCAGGTTCTTCTAGTTGGACCAATCAGGGAGTTCTGTTACAACTCCCTGGACCAATCGAGGAGTTGCAATGTCAAACAGCCAAAGACCGTGCTATATTTGCATGAGCGTGTGGGGATTTCCATTGGCTTCACGAACTCTTAACTCGGCCCACGCGAAGAGACAACCAATCAGCAGCCTCATACACTCTCTGCATATGATCTCTTGCAAATGGTTACGAAAGAAGCGCGTACTGCATAGGGCCGGTCGGGCCCTACCCATTACGTCGAAATATTTCCACACTCAAAAATGTTTTGCGCATTTGCAAATACTGTCAGTAATGAACGATCTTTTTTTCTAACGTTCGAAAAAGTTTACACGTTCCGAAAAAAAGGGAAAAATTGATCAATTGCGCGACTTTCAACTTATGCCAGTTAGCCTAAAACTAATCATGAGTCCTTTATATACAAAGAAAGTTTATATACAAAGAAAGTAGAAAAGGGGCTGTCATTTACTTTCGAAAATCTCTTTGCAATTATGAATAAAATAAAATTCTGTAAATTACTTACCCCTCCACCCCATACTATTGAACTAAGGAGGGCAATTCCAATGCAAAATGCGCAGAATTTCGTAATTACGGCCATAAAAATTTACCGGAGTTTCTTGGCTACTTATAAGTGCTCTCACATACCAACAGGACGACTCCCTGTGCAACATTAAAATCCAAATAATTCCAGATAATTCCATTGACACACATGCGACACCTACGGTCTGTTGATAGTCATTGTACAACCTGCAGTCTCCTTCCCCACCCCCTCATGTGGTCCCCTCATACTGCAGCAATTTCTATGGAAACTGCCCGCACACTAGGCCGTCTATACTGTAAAATATTCCCCCAGCTCCGCCAAACGTCTTGTTCGCAAACTGTAAACTTATATCGACTTCCTCACAGTGCACATTATCGTGGGAAAAATTATTTGGTTGTGTAGCCCCGACGCAACGGCGCCAAGGGTTCCGCCGTTACACTGTTACGGTTATGTACAGTTTAACCGGCTGAAACTAGGGCCCGATCATGTGTGCGTGCATCGGAATGTGTCTGTTTTAACTTTGGAAATACTGACATACTGTGACCCAGTTTGCCAGTCGGTGTTTGGCGTGCTGTGAAAGTTTTTCTCTTTGTTTACACGGCGTTAGAAGTGTACTGCTGGCTGGGCCCTTACATTTATAGGATAGAAACGTTTTAGGAGTATTTTGGGGACTTCGATATCGGCCATCGTCTGCCAACTTCAGTACACATCCCTAGTTTGCTTGGCATGCAAATATGTAAACTCATGCTTATTTGAATACAACATGGTCACAACATTCCTGGGCGTGCGAGGGCCTGTGGTTGAGTCTCGCACTGCATTGTTCAATGCTGTAAGCACGTTCTGCAGAGTACCGTTGCTTGTATAATTAATCGGATTAAATATTCGTAATTCTGTGTGATAACTTATGGATTTCGAAGCTACTGTTTACATCAGAAAGATCCTACTGCTCAGTTTACAGAGACCCTCGCTTAGGGAAGCCACACAAACTCGTTGCTGCGGATCCTCGCGGAGACGGATTTGCGTGTTCACTGGAGCTTGACTCATTATCTTTCTTGTCCTTCTCGGCACTGCCGAGCACTTTCCGAATTATGCACAGCTTCCTCTTAGCTGGTAGTAATCCAATTTCAGAGCACAATGGCCTAGTAAACAGCTTCCCAATTTCCGTCATGACCAGTGCCACAGCTTTTGTTCGAAATGTCTAAATAAACCCATTCAGCACAGTTTACACGAAGCTACGGTGAGCGAGCGCTCAAGTGTGAAGACCAGTTGCTTTTCTTTTGTTAAACTATTCACATGTTTTTTGAACCAAAATAAATTATTGCGTTTGTGTTTGTGTCTTTCCTTCTTTGATTTCTTTTAAGAATTTTTTCTCTTTTAGATGAAAGTATGTTTTGCAGTGTTAGTTGCTTTGTTTTTTAAATTATCTGCTTCTATACATTGAAAGGAAAACTTGACCGTGACCATGGTTGGTCTTGTTTACAAACCAAGAATTTGTCACTATGTGAAGTGAAATTCCCGAACGAAATAAAAACAGGTTAAGCTCATAATTATTCAGACAATTACTGCTATAAGGATGGCATATTTAGTAAACCTTCCAATTTTGCCGAGGCCCTATAAGTTAGGTCCATTGCAGTTTCCTTTTCTTTTCTTTTTGACGCCAACTGCAGGTTTGTAAATATAAAAAAATGGATATCAGTCAGTCTTAATGAGCGTTCATACCAAAACCGAAGTCTGCTGCGTTTTGCGGGTGGGACGCGAAATTTGTTATCTTAGAACGGATGGGGCTATTTTTTAAATTTTCATGGAAATAAAATTGCCCCTATTTGTCCTGGGCAAATATTTCTGAGCCTCGCCCGCAAAACGCAGCAGATTTCGGTTTTGGTGTGAACGCACCTTTATCCCGTTTGGCTAAGGCTCTGTGGGTTTTATCCTTAAATAGTCCACGAAGTTCTGAATATTGTTAATATCGACGCTAATTTTGCAACCGAGTTTGCGATCCTATATTCTCAAAATAGAAACGCCCGTCGCACGGAAGGGAAATGCTATCAATATTTCTGCAGCCATGTGAGAAGATCTTATGCCTGTGAACAGTGACCGCGGAGACGTGGGACTACGGGGGCATTAGCCCCCGCACATTTTCTGCCGTGGGCCTTTTGAGCTGCCTTATAAACGGGTGAACTAGCTTTTTCAGATTAAACTTCGGGAAGGGACCCCGTGACTTGTACAGGTGCATTTTAAAACAAATGTTTGCCATAAAACTTACTCAAATATTGTTTTTAAAGAAAGTTCCAAACAACCATTATTCTAGTACTTCTCACTGCATGCGAAACTTCCTTCCGTTGCTTTACTAAGGGCCAAACAGCTTGCAGCCTGGTGGCATAAAATGTATGTGGCAGTGCACAAAAATTGATGTGCGATGCACGGTACACTTCATGTAGCCGAAACTAAGCCAGGCCCGTATGTCGATTTAATTCGTTCGGTGGTGCATCGTAACTCTGCCCGGTCCCTATTTTAGTCCATCCCATCCAAAGAATAACTCACTATGATTTGTTACAACGAATGACGTAACGACAAGACTGATGACGAAATGAGAAATTGATGACGACAATGATGAATGATAGATGTTTATTGCATTCAAACTCCTGTACATTTTTACCCGTATACCGTGTGCGTACATGCAATATTATCCATATCACCTTTCGTAGTCAGGATTAGGCCTAGGGACCGTTCTCAATTTTGGGCCACAAGTTACCAAGTTAATTTTGAGGCTTTACTTCCAATATTTTTTGAGTAATAATACATACACAAACACTTCGGTCACACTTGTGTTTTCTCGTCATACTTCAAAGTTCAGGATATTCAGCAACGAGCGAGGGCTAAGGAGCTTTAATAAGCAAGGCCTACATTTTGAAGAAACGTATGGCCTTGATAGAGCCGTCTCCCTATTGTTAGGCTGTAGTATAGGCCCGTTCGTGGTTCTTTGATTTCGGGTTACGTAGAGAAATTTAACGTATGAAGTGACTTTCAAGTTGTCGACTCGGTCAAATTACAACACTTCAGGGAAGTTCAGGCCTACATCCTAGAGATGTAGTAAGAGATTCTCTGGAGGTATTTTTTTTCCTTTTTTTTGGGGGGGAGGGGGGGGGAGGGGGCATTTATATTAAAAATACCATTACCAATGGTCATGTCTTTAAGGAATCGGAAGTTTATAAAGGAATAATGAAACGATGTAAGTTTCTTAACGATGTGTCTTTCCATCATAATCCAAGCAGTTTTTTTTATGCGACATCACCATAAAAATTGCATTAACAGGCCAACAGACTTCAACAGTTTTTTGAAAACTTAGAAAGATATAAACTGCGTAACCAGGGACCACGGGTCCAGTTTTGAAGTGGGGCAGGAGAGGGGGGTTGAATCATCGAAGCGGCCCAATATGTTCAAGAAAATAAAAGCGTATCAGCCCAGTTTAAGGCAGCCCAAAATGCCCACGGCAGAAAAAGTGCGGGGTCTAAGGCTCCCGTAGCCTCCCTCACCCCCCCCCCCCTCCCTTCGTCTCCGCCGTCAGCTGTAATCGTAGAAAACATGAAACGAAAAATATTAGGCAAACAATTTTCAGACAAATGAGAAAATAGGGAAAACACAAAATTATTTAAACGGGAGGTCGGTAGCCAGAGTAGTTCCTGAGAAGTCAAAAAATGTCAAATTTAAGCTGGCTTACTGTGCTGAATTTTACGGGAATGCCAATCGGCTGGAAGATGTATAAGTCTTTCAATTTGTAGAAGACTACGGTGTTTGTAAGTTCCAGTATCCAACGGTAGCTCAGAACTGAATACTCATTCATTCATTAACGGCCAGCGCCCATTTTTGCGTGGCCTTTTTTTGGAAGTCATGTGGCTTCGTCACTTCTCGAGCTCTTCAGACACAAGTGACGTCATTCATGTGGACCTGGAATATTTTTTCGCGATTGTTGAAGGTCGGCGCCATTTTGGAGTTTGCAATTTTCCGATATTTCACCCTGTACTACATGGTTTCCGAATACCTTTAGCAGTAGTGGACTTAAATTAAAACCACGAATAAGGCTCGGCATGAATCTGGATGGTAATTGCTAAATTTGCCGATATTTCACGAAATTAAATTTCGCCCGTGGCATATGGCTCCAACACGAGTGATACTGCGCAATATACTGGATATGACGTTTTCTTCGTTAGGTTAGCCACACTTACATTAGGCCTATACGCGGAAGTGATAGTACGACCGTGAATCGGCAGCCGCAGGGCCAAAGAACATAAACACGGTGCCCATGTCTCTAGTTTGAATTAAGCCACGAACTGTTTACATGTTCGCTGGCCCGAACTATGCAGTTAATTGTAAGTTTCCATTACAAGGGTGGGATGGCTGAGAACGGGGAAGAGTGGAATGGGGGAGATGAAAAACCGGAAATATGGACAGACTTCCAAAGGACTGAACCTGGACTGTAGGATAAGTTTGTAAATACGGAAATACTGGGCTGGCCAGAGTATGAGTGTGTTGGGGGGGGGGGGGGGGCGGGGAGCGCACATTAACAAAGGGATCTTTGTCTTTGGGAGGGAGATGTCCAGTGAGAGGGAGTTCCCCACCTCATTTGAAATTCGGAACTTTTCTGTCTTTCCCAAAGTTGATATTCTCTTTCTCTGAGTTTTTTTTTCTTTCTTTTTTGGTTTGGTTTGTTGAAAATTAGTCAACGATATTTTTTGAGGGGGCTGGTAGGTCACATGCCCCCTCATGTTCCCTGTGGTTACGTGCCTGATACAGGGTCCAAGTGATGCTTAATACTGCAGTCTGGCAACCTGACCGATGGGGGCGAGGCTGGTTGCACTGTCGAATGGACGAAATGAAACCCAGACCTGAAGCTAGAAAAGGTTTTAAAAGGGGGCAATGCATTTTTGGAGGGTGATGGTATTTTCATGGGAATGCTGATGTTTGGGTTATCATTTTGACCTTTTCTTAAAAATGTCTACAGTGCGAAAACTTTTCTCGTGACATCGCTCTTCCTCCCCATGGCCATTGGCGTGCGGCTTTTTTTTTTATGAAGGTGAGACTGAGTTGACTTGATGGTCTTTACATCTGAGTGTCATGGGGTATGTTTGAATGTTTTTATACATAATCAATAATTTAAGAGTCTTGTCTTAGTCTTGGTGTCATCATGGTTCTCACTGCACTTATTGGCGTTGGATAATAGGAAAAGTCTGAAATATTTTGATGGTGGCCATACCATGGCAGACCCTTGAAAAGTTATTTGCGGCCTCAAATGCTTGGGGACTAGTCGGACCATTTTCTGGACTGCTGCCTTAGGAAGTGGCTTTCAGGCCCATAGCCAGACGCACCCGATTCTTAGTTTTAACTGCACAGGCTATGAGAATCGGTTGTCAGACAAGATACTGAAGATGGGAAGGGGAAATGATATGGTAGCTTCCAGGCGGACTAAATATTTTTTTCAGCGGGAGGGGGTGAGATACATTAAGCTGCAATGAGGAAATGGTTACTTTAAAATTTCTCAGGACGAAACTTTCGCTGCGCTCCGGCCCCGGCCCTTCCTCTGGCTACGGGCTTGGTGGCCTGAAGCAGTCAGGAAACGCATGAGCATATGGGATCCTCCCACTCAGGGTAGGTGATGGGTGGAAATGTTTACTTGAATTTTAAACCTTCATCGATAATTCAAAAAATATGGTGTGCGCGAAGCACAAAGTCTAGGGGTTGTTTCCAGTGGATATTCTTAGACCCATAATCACGTCTTCACTGTCAAAAGTAAAACGCAATATTGAAAGCAGTGAAAGTCCATGACGGCCGTGATGTGTCCAAAGTTTTAACTCTCACCCTCAGTCCCAGATTATCGCTACGATCCCACAACTAGACAAGAGCTGCTGCTCCTTAAGTAGGCCTACTATAGTTCACTTCCCACTGAGCCTGAGCCATTGGGAAAAGCCACATCAATAGTCGTAATCCCAATTGTCCAAAATAATTTTTAATTGGTATGATCCGAAAAATGTTTTCTCGACGTATGCAATAATTTCTCTTTTTCCCGATAATCCTAAATTTGTGTCAAGCTCAACTGCGCCGACATCTCCCGCGCTTTTCCGTATCGGTACCTTTCGTACAACTTGCAAAACACAAGCTTTGCACGAGTTGTCTCGGCACACTAGTGGGGCGTATCATTGCGGTCCAGTTAGGAGATTTCATTATTTGTATCCCGCTTATCATGAAAATGAACGTAAATGCGGCATGCTGGTTAAGTGAACGTTGGGATAAAGTATATCAAAAAAACTAATGAACAGATCGTTGCCAGTGTCGATGCTGCATTTGTTCTCAAACCATAATTAAACGCAACTAACGATGGAATCATTTCTTGGCTACAAGATTTCCAGTTTAGGTTCTAGCGCAAGTTAACTTTAGAGTTTATTAACGAAACTAACGTTAGTTGCGTTGCCGGCGTTATTTGCAGTAAATTCTCTAATGCATAACGCAATTAATGTCCGATTTATTTTGAGCTGCACTGTATTGTAGGCTACCGTCGGCTGGTCGGTAAACATGTGCTGGAGCTCATGTTTTGTTTTTTGGACAGTTATCAACATAGTTAAGTCATCGGTAAAACCCCAAGTCCAGAAATAATCGGCTTATAGGATTAGCGAAGGTTTGTGAGGCTGAATGGCTATCACTTATTGACGTAATTGTGTGTGAGCTTTTGTCTGGACGTTACCCTCTTTGAATAGCAGTCTAGTAGGAGAACTATTCAGGGCGTGATCTGCAATTGTGTGACTGTAAGCTGGGCACAAAAGGGCAGGCCTCGGAAGGCTTATTAAACATCGGTGAACTTCGGAAATGGGTGTGTGACGTCAATAGGCATATTCATAGAATCTTGATGACATCAGCTTCCGCGCGGCTCCGCAGGAACGAGTTTGTGTGACTTCCCTTACCGACCGACATTTTTGGTATGGGATAATGGATTAACTTTTTGTGTGACCTTGCCATTAATTATATTTTTTCTTCAAAAAAAGGTGACTGGAAGGTCACCACGTTCACGCAACGTAATACTATTGGGGTGCGAGGTGAGTCTCTCTGTTCGTTTCTCTGCCCATAGTCTAAGAGTAGTAAAATGCCTGTTTGGTGCCTATTTTCTGCAGTCCATATTAATTATTTGGTAGTTCCGGATTTAAATAAGAACTGTACGGTAATTCATTTGCAGTTTGCAATCTCTTTTATCTTTAGCTAAAGCTAAAGAATCTTTAGCTAAAGCTAAAAACCGCTTTGTGGTTTTCATGTGTAGCCTTCTGATTGCTTCTCATCTTGCAACATTTGTCACTATTTTGACTTCAGCGCTAGGCCGGCTGGGCAAGCACTGCTATTCCAGTGGAGGAGGTTTAGGTGTGGAGATTTTTTTAATTCAAGTGGCATTGAAAAGCAGGGAAATGTTTTCTAGGGTTAAAATGGAACTGGTGGGGTTTCAAGATTGTAACTGTGACCAACTAGACTACAGTAGTATACTGTTGTGATAGTTATTTTCGTCCAAGTGAGGTAAGTGTCTAAAATAAGTAACGGCAAATTCTCGTGTACGAAACACTTTGCCGAAACGGAAATTTGGAGGAATGAAATGACAGACCATGTTTTTAGCAGAACTGTCGACAAACAAGCAAGAGCCAAGAATAAGACGGGTGATAGATTCGTTTTCAGTTTATAGCATTCGTAAAAATCACAGAAAAAAGCACTAACCGAAGTTGTGCAAAGTGTAGTAATGTGTGGGGCAAAATCATAAAATGGCCTTTGGCGAAAAAACTTTTCTATACGTTGCGTTACTGACCCACACACTGCGAGGGTTAAAATGTAAGAACGCAAGCTTTCTTTTTCTATTTGACTTTCGCTTTGCCGTTACATGATATTAGGTATGACGCTGTACATCGGGCATTGAAGTTTATGGTCTTTCTTTTACAGCGAAAACAGTGATCTTTGTTTTGCGCATAGGAATGCAACGGCGGTGCTACTTTGTATGTCACATATGATACCATGTTTGTAACGTTCTGTCAGTCCCGCTTAAATATGCAGTTGCGCAGCGAATTTGAGATCACCCGCAAGAGTATAAAATTACCACCTCTACACGATCGGGAAGCTGAAGTCTCTTGTTTATTGTCGGGAGGAAACTTATCGCCGGATCTTAATTTATAGTACCATATCTCCGAAATAGTCTGGCGGTGTCAACCTCGACGGAAACACCACTGCACTCTATACGGTTTAGCAACCCGGCTATACTCTGGTAGCTTAGCAGGGTGACAAACGTACACACCTACGTAGTAAAAGGCCTACTTTAATTATTGAAAAACGGACAAAAGACGGAAAGACCAACGAAATTGAAAAATTACAAAACCGAATCCTGAAATTAGAAAACGGAAAAGTTTGGCTTTGATTATCAGTTGGATCGCATTGAGGGGCCAGACATGCAAGACTAGACAAGTTGAATCTTCGCAATGTGATACGTAGAACAGAACAGGTGCTTGATTATGACATGTACAGTCCGTAGTACAGTATGTACTGTCCGTAGTGTTGTAGTATTAACCAGCACGGTCTTGCACTGAATTTCGGTTGCAAATATCGATTTTTATCCCAACCAATGTGAATGAATAGCAGCTCCCAAGCCTCAAGACGGTCATTGTTAGACAGAAAACAGTTAGCCAGATTATAACCGCGGTGTTGCTTTGTGACGCGCAGTAACTCTTCTTTGTAAATCTGAAAAGGATGGTGCTATTGTCCTCTATTCATATACGCTCCACTTACACTGCATTCACGCTGTACTCAAGCTGCAAGTGATTACCTTATCCAGGTGCGGTTGCGGTGTAACATTTACCCCAGACGGCACTGTATGACTTTAAACTGCATCCAGGTGGGTTGAGGAGGTCATGTGTGGCGAGTAGTTTGTTCCCGACTATCCCCTATAAAATGCGCACATAAGACCGATATTACTCATCCCACGACTGGCGGGTTGTCGGCACCACAAAACCGAGCAAGCCCCTCCATGGTTGATCCCTCTGTGGGTTGGGGGTTGTAGAATATGCCCGTGGTATTTCCCGCCTGTCGTAAGAGGAGACTTAAGGGAAGGACTTGCACTGTATTTAAGCTTTGCTTGACACTATATAACACATTTGTGTTGGTGTATCGTTAAATTTCATCTGACTAACTACACATATGGTGTCACAGAGCAAAAACAACATCTCCCTCTCTTGGAGAAAAGGTGCGAATCATTGCAATTAAGTTACACCAAAAAATACAGACAGCTAATTTGTACATCAGGGCATACGCCTCATCAATGAGTCTCTATCAAACCAAACCCCAACCCTACCCGTAAACTCGTAATATAGTTTCGTCCGGGGAAATCTTTGGTCTTTAGTGAACCTTCCATCAATGGGTATTCCCCCCTGTCCGGATTATGTAATGTTTGGCAATCTCAAACATTTACTGTCTCTCCATTCCCAGCATGTGACCATTTAAAGTTTAGAACGTGAACATATATTGGGGGTATCATGAATCAATCACTTAACAAACATTTTGACAATAAAAATATACAGAACATTCAATAAAATGAATTAAACTTTAAAGTAATATTATATGTCTCCCTTATTGCATAAGCATAGAAAGTGTGGGGCTAGGCGCTAAAGCCCCCAGTCAAAAATCTGGGGGTGAGAGTATGCTTCTGCCCCAACATCCAAGGCCAAAAACCCCTTTTTTGTCTCTCCAGTAAAAACTGTAAAAAAATTGCAGTAATTTTCCTTAAAATTTGCCCAAAATGTTGCACCAAATTGCATCTGAGGACCCTCAAATACCCAAAAATTTTCCAAAGGGGAGGAGGACACCCCTCCCCTTAGACCCCTCCCCCAGGACGGTGAACGGAAACAAGGTTCAGTCTCGAAAAGCTACCTATGCCTATGCCTTATTGTGCTTTATTTTGGTGTTGTCTCGACTGATTAATCCATAGAAAACGAATTTTAAGTTGTCGGTGCATGGCTGTACACAACACAATCTTCACTGTATGAAGAAATCTTGAGTCAATCAGAAAAAGAGCAAAGAAAATTAGGGGCGATGCCACAGGGTTCAGGGGGAGAGTGAAGGAAAAGAACAGGAACCAGAATGCAAAAATACATTGAGGTTTCCATAATATATGTTCTATTCCAAATAATGCCATGCATGTCCCATATCTTTGGGTCACTGGTCAAGTGCTATATCTTAACATGTTGGAAAAATAATTTTAGGTTCATATTTGATCTTGGGAATTCTTGGGAGAATTTGCTTTTTGACTTCTGGTGAACCCAGGAGACAATCTTGGGAATTCTTTAAAATTTTGCCTTTTGATCCCTGTGACCCCAGATGACCTTTGACCTGCACGAAAAATGATAGGGTTCATTTTCTCACCATAAAGCATCTACATACTACATATGAAATCAATCCAAGCTTTCTAGCTTGAGATATCATTTTAACAAATGTTATCAAGGTTTGAACCCGGTGACCCCAAATGACCTTTGACCTCCACCAAAAACAATATGGTTCTTTCCCTTACCATTAGGCATGTACGGACTAAGTATGAAATCTATCCAAGCTTCCTACCTTGAGATATCACGTTAACAATGTTTTCACAGTGCTCCCACAGCCTTTTCAACAAAATAAAGGCTTTTTCAAAGGTTGTAAAATATAAAGGTTTTTAAAGGTTGCCAAATGCAAAATAAAGGAAAATAAAGTCCTAACTTTGAGCAAATTTCAAATAGTAAAAATACTTACCGACCTATTTGACTTTACTTACATCAAGATTCCCTCTCATTCTATAACTTATCTTGAATCTTTGAGCCTGTTTTGTGTTATGGATCATACCTAGCTGTCCAACTATTCACTCCATCTGAAAAGGAAAATTAAATTTCCAATTAGTGTTAAGATCTTCTTCAAATAGTGATAATAACTTGTGCTTTAATATATTACCATGGTGCAAACAATTTCAATATAAGTACTGACTAAGGTCAGGGCTTTCATTATTTTTTCACCAAAGAGTTTTTGACTGCCAGTCATAAAATGCAAAGGGTATTTGACTGCTAATAATTATTTCAAAAGCGTATTTGACTCCCAGTAAAAATTTTCAAAGCGTATTTACATATTGTTTACTTATTAACACACATACATACAGTAGGCTACGTACCCCAGCCTCAGTATCCACCGCATCATATTTCACTATAGGCTTACTGTGTCAAGTGCATGTCTGTATGTAACATACATAATGTTAGGACTACTGTACCTGTGTCTAACGTTAGTCTCCCGATATTGATATTCCGATAAACATTTTCAGAAGTCTTGCACTACAAGAATGTTAGAACTCTCGTTTTTCACTCTCATATTCTGTCTCAGTGTCACAACTATTTTATTAATGTTAGCAAAAATACTCATTGTCGAAATAGATCGTAAATTCACTAACAGCGAACAAAGTAGTGTTCTCATGCTGTGTTACCGACACCCCTCGAACAAAATGCGCAGATCCAGTCAAAGGTCAATTACTGTTGTACACAGAAAGTAGATTTGGACGACAGTACTATTGGTGTGGGTAACGTGATACGCACATGCTGTTTGATTCAGTATGGTTGCGTACAGTGCATGCATGCTAATACGGCAGTATGTGTGAATGAAAGTGCTAGTGATATTACTAAGTTCTGTGTGGAGTTGGTTGGAATCAAGACCGTACGTAGACTACTGAACGTGTGTGGCATTAGAATAGGCTAGGGATCACATGAAACTCGTATGGACCGTGAACAGAAATACGGAAAGGGGGTTTATGCAATGCGTGTTTGACGTACATTGTAAAAAGTGATACGTAAGTTGACTCTTTGCTTTCGTACTCGGATGCGTATTTGACTCCTTATCCCACATTTTCCACGCGTATTTGGACTTCCCAATACGCGCAATACGCAAATACGCACACTAATGAAAGCCCTGTAAGGTAAGGGTCTCAGTAAAATCTATCAAATGTTTTTTGCATTGCACACATATATACTTTCAGTAAGGTACTGTATTTTCACCAAACACAAAACAATGCAAATATTTGCCACCTTAAACCAAATCAACATGTGCCTTTTTGTTGGATAAGCCTAAATATAATTTATCAAAGGCAAGGAGACTTCTGTATGAATATTAACTGGATCTCTTCTTTTAAGACCTTCACTCATCTTCAAAAAGGTAAACCCCTGTTCCAACATACACATGCTTGCTTACTGTATACACATGTAACTCAAAATTGTAGTTCCTATATAACCTAGGAAAAATACCTGTCATTCAGGTATATGGACACTAGATTCGTATATACTATATGTTTTCTTCAACATACAACACTGACCTAATAATAGCAAACATTTCTCCCTCTCCTGAAAATTGTTGGAGCTTTTCAGACTGGTCATGAAATCCCACTTCCTTTTAGTCCACTCTCTTGAGATACTCTAGGCTGTGACTCTCCAACAGTGTTTGTAGCTAGGATGTGTTCTCAATGTGACATTTACTGATCGGTGACCTGGGGGGGGGGGTCTAAGGGGAGGGGGTGTCCCCCTCCCCCTTTGGAGAATTTTTGGGATTTGAAAGGTGCCTACATGGCAAATAGTGCAATATTTGAGTGGATTTCTGCCCAAATGAAGAAGTGGCAAAATTATTCTGGTGAGGCATTCTCTGTCAAAATTTACACCTGCATGGAATTTGCTTGTCAGATTTTTTCGTGTGACATTTAATTGTCGCCATTTATGCGGCATTGTCACACAAATAGGGGCTGGGTAAAACACTGCTCTCCAAGTAATTAGGCTATATATATCTTTGACAGGTTTATAATTCTAGGAACAGACTGACTGCCATAATTATCTTTTGGTCTGACTAGCTACTTAAAGACAGAAAGTCCTCACTCCAAAGCACATTATTGCTGTGGGGGGATCAAAATTCTCAGATGGTCACTGCTCTTTGATTGACATCAAAGTTTGAAACTTCAAATGATGCAGAGTTAATCACATTCCACACAATGCAGAAAGAGTGTTTGGATCACACGTTTATAGCCTTGTATTCTCACCAGGACATGGCCTGGAGCAACAAAACAGGTTTGTGTGTGCACCAGGAGGAGCTTTACACAATTATGGGAGGAGCTACAAGTTGCTCAGTTGGGAGAACTGGAACTGTTTGAGATGATGAGAATTGTCCTTTAAAATAATCCATGCCTGCTTTTAACAAGCATCCCCTGAGAGGACATTATTGGTGCAGACAACATAGAATATGTTTTATAATACTCACCTTGTAAGTTATCACTGTCATATGCTCTCTGAAGTGAACTCAGCTAGGAGTAGATCCTCCAAAACAGACTCTGAAAGACTCAAAATACTCAAACTTTTTGAAAGGATTCAGATGACTTCTATTAAGATTTATTTTACTACAAAACTTGTTGACTTTAGTTGTAACTAAAAACAAAAATAAAGGTTTTTAAAGGTTTTAAAGAGTTTTTCAAAAAAATAAGGAGCCATTTTTCCAATAAAGGTTTTTTAAAGGTTTACAGGTTTTAAAGGTTTCTGTGGGAGTGCTGTAATTTCAGGGTTTGACCCCCAGTAACCCCAGATGACCTTTGACCTCTACCAAAACAATAGGGTTCTTCCTCATACCATAACACATCTACATTCTAAGTATGAAATTTATCCAAGCTTCCTATCTTGAGATATCGTGTTAACAAGGTTTTCAGCATTTGACCCCGGTGACCCCAGATGACCTTTCACCTCCATTAAAAACGATAAGGTTCTTTCTCTTATCATAATACATCTACATACCAAGTATGAAATTTATCCAAGCTTTCTAACTTGAGATATCGTGTTAACAAGGTTCTCAGAGTTTGACCTCCAGTGACCCCGTATGACCTTTGACCTCCACCAAAAACAACAGGGTTCTTCCTCTTAATATGGGGCATCTATGTACCAAGTTTAAGAACCGTCAGAGTTTCCCTTCTTGAGAAATCGTGTTAAGGAGCAAAGTGTCACAGACACACACATACACACACGCACATACACACATACATACACACATACGCCACCACGAATGCATAGGTTGTTCTTATCATCGAAACCAAAAAGGAAGAAAATGAAAAATGAAAGAGAAGAAGGGGAATCGAAAGAGAAAGAAGAAGAGAAGAGGACGGGTGGGGTAGGTATCTATTTGATCCATAAAATTAGCCCAGAGCTTCCAGGAGGCCCTATACCGGTGTCTGCCAGCCTTTAGTTACCCTTTCATCTGTTCATAATGCACATATTCATCAACAAAAATATTTGTAAAAGTTCGTGCTTCTGTCAACTCTATGCACGTATTTGTGAGTGAAATCATACCCATACACAAGGGGGTGGACTTCAGGAGGTTACCATACCCTTCTCTTAGACAACAAAGGCTACTACCCTCTTTCACAAAACCAAAACTTAGAATTCAATAAATTGTTAACACTTTCAGCCATATACGATCAGCTCAAAAAACACCAAAGACATCACCATTTTGCATCTAAGCAATCTTAAATTGATAAAAATTTCTCAAAGTGAAGGGGACACCCCTCCCCTTAGACCCCTCCCCAGAAAAGCATCTTTCCCCCAAGCAAAAATTAAAATTCAATAAATTATGAACTTTCTTCCATATATGATCAGTTCAAAAAATATATACCAAAGATATCACCATTTTGCATCTTAGCAATCTTAAATTAATAAAAAATTTCTCAAAGGGAGGGGACACCCCTCCCCAGAAAAGCATCATTCCCAAAACAAAAATTAAAATTACTAAGTTATAAACTTTCCAGTTATACATGTATATGATCAGTTCAAAATATGTACCAAAGACATCATCATTTTGCATGTAAGCAACCTTAAATTAACAAAAAATTTCCCAATGGGGAGGGGGACCTGCTCTTAGACCTCTCCCTCAGGACGGGGATCACTCATGTCATGCTTTGCCCCCCCTATCCAAATACCCTGGCGCCGCCCCTGCTCACAAGTGAACAGAACATGGCTATGGCCATGATGGTGCTTCTTCAGCTTCGCAAGCGTAGATGAAGAGTTGAGTGCTTTTCAGACGGTGAGGGGACCATGCTACCATAAGGCCCTGGGGATGATTCAGCATAAGAGTACAACTAGTTCATGTTAGAAAAGTTCTGGTACTTTTGTGCTAACAATGTTCATGAGTGATGCAACCTGGATTGTGAAGATTGCGAGTCGAAATGTGGGGGTATACTTCATTGCCCAAAGGAACCAGAAAGCCAAAAGGCTTAGTGATTCCTTGCCATATGGATATATTGTAACAAACATGAATCACCCACATGACAAGCATGGGATCCCTCACAGTTATCCTACTTGAGATATCATGTTAATAAATTCAAAAGCTTTTGAAATCTTGTGACCCAAAATGACCTACATGCTAAATATAAACAATCCACAGGCCAAGTATGAGATCCCTCATAGTAACCCTCTTTAAAATATCATGTTTACTAGGTTTTGACCTTTTGTGACCTTAAATGACCTTTGACCTGCACGAAAAATAATAGGGATCATCTACTCACTATGAACAATCCACATGTCAAGTGTGAGATCCATCAGAGTTAACCTTCTGGAGATGTGTTTAAAAGGTTCTGACCTTTTGACCTCTATTGACCCCAAATGACCTTTGACCTCCACCAAAAATTATTGGAATCATCTACTCAATATGGGCAATCCACATGCTAAATATGAAATCCATCACATTTATCCTTCTTGAGATATAGTATTCACAAGGTTTTGAACTTTAACCTCTGGTGACCCCAAATGACCTTTGACCTCCAAAAACAATCATCTACTCAATATGGCCAATCCACATGCTACGTAAGAGATCCTTCACAGTTACCCTTCTTCAGATATAGTGTTCTACAAGGTTTCAACCTTTTGACCTGTAGTGACCCCAAATGACCTTTGACCTCCACCAAAAACAATAGGGATCATCTGCTCAATATGGGCAATCCATATGCTATTAATGAGATCCCTCACAGTTACCCTTCTGGAGATACCATGTTTACAAAGATTTAACCGTTTGACCCCAAATGACCTTTGACTTCCAACAAAAACAATAGAGATCATCTACTCAATACCAGCAATCCACATGCTAAGTATGAGATTTCTCACAGTTACCCTTATGGAGATATAGTGTTTACAAGGTTCTGACCTTTTGATCTCTGGTGACCCCAAATGACCTTTGACCTCCAACAAAAACAATAAAGATCATCTACTCAATACGGGCAATCCACATGCTATGTATGAGATTTTTCACAGTTACCCTTCTGGAGATATAGTGTTTACAAGGTTCTGACCTTTTAACCTCTGGTGACCCCAAATGACCTTTGACCTCCACCAAAAATAATAAGGATCATCTACTCAATATGGGCAATCCACATGCTAAGTATGAGACCCCTCACAGTTGCTATCTTGAGATATAGTGTTTACAAGGTTTTGACCTCTGGTGAACCCAAATGACCTTTGACCTCTACCACAACCAATAGGGATCATCTACTTAATATGGACAATCCACATGGTAAGTATGACATCCCTCACATTTATCATTCTGGAGATACCGTGTTTCAAGCAATATCCAACGTATTTAACATTCGACCTCTTGTGACCCCAAATGACCTTTGACCTCCACCAAAAAGAATAGGGATAATCTACTCATTATGGGCAACCTACCTGCCATGTATGAGGTCCCTCGGAGTTACCCTTCTTGAGATACCGTGTTTACAAGGTTTTGACCTTTTGACCTCTTGTGACCCCAAATGACCTTTAACCTCCACCAAAAACAATAGGGATCATCTACTCAATATGGGCAATCTACATGCTTAGTATGAGATCCCTTGGATTTATTCTTCTTGAGATTCTGTGTTTTGAAACAAAAGTGTCACACAAACACGTACACACACACACACACAACATCACCATCGCATAGATTCCTTCTGCTTTCAGCATGGAATCAAAATGGGTTTTTTCTCTCAATAAAATACATCAATATATGCAAAATATTAAATATCTATGCTTACTATCTTGGGATGTGGTTACAATAATGTTTACAGTATTTTTCTGAACATTGCCCTCACATGATCTTTGACCTCACATGATCTTTGACCTCCACCAAAACTGTACCTTTTCATGTGTGATTCTTTTAAGTGTATTCTGTTATGTGTAAGAAAGTTAATGTTTGCTACAATTTGTAATTATTCTTGTCCAGAAAGTAACCAGCTAATATTTTCATTATTTCAATTGACTTTAATCTACAAGACCAACCCAAAATTTGATGACTAACTTTATAGGTCAATTGTAGTTGAAAGAGGTTAGAACTCATCTGACCATATGTAATCTCACCATTAGAGACTGGATTACTGTAGAGTTAATGAGCACCACACATGCAGCTATGGTGGCTACATCTCAACCAAGTGATCTATACAGGACCTAGTAGGTGGTTACTATCACTGTATGCCCTCTTACAGACTTGACTTGTCCACCAAGTACCGTGAGAGATGCACAAGTTCAGGGCTCGAAATAACCAGAAGCACCGACAGCCATGGCTGTTGGGCACTTTCTGATGGCCATGGTGCCTCAGTCAATGTCCTATGAAGTAACGTATAGACCGACAGCCAATTTGCTCATTTTGGCTGTGCCCAGCTTTTCCAAGCTTTTTTCGAACCCTGCAAGTTTTTACAAGTTTTTTTATTTCCATACTTTTTAGACTACAATGGTCATTGAAAAACACCAACATTATGTTCTTACATTCAAGATCCATAGTATATCACTGACATATCATCTTAGACTTCATGTGCATCAGGTCACCCTTGACACACTCAAACACATCACTTCATGTCTATACTCTCAGCATGGAAGTATTACGTACCCTGAATTCCATGCTCTCAGTCACATGCATCTGCATATAGTGATATACACAAAAGTATTATCTTTCATTAAACTGGCATTCTAATATCTATTATCAGCTTGAATGACCTTCAATTCACAAAATGTTAAGTTACAGCCCTCTGGTCCAACAAACTAAATGGTCCCATAACCAATAGTTATTCTGTTTGGTCCAAACATCAAATGGGATTCTGCAAGCCAATTAATGATTGTCACTTTTCACTGTTATCTGTAGGTTAGATGAAATTTAACTACACACCAACACAAATGTGTTATGTAGTGTCAAGTAAAGTTTAAATACGGTACAAGTCCTTCCCTTTATAGTCGCCTCTTATGACAGGCAAGAAATACCGTGGGCATATATTCTACAACCTCCAGCCCACAGGGGGCTGTTATCTATAGGAACAATATACAATAAAGACCAATGGGATGACTACATGAAACAGCCCTTCCAAATAAGATATTGGCTACGGCAAAAAAATTGCTGAAGTAAAAACGATTTACTTCGGCAAAAATACACTATACCTCGGCAGTAAAAGTCATACAGCCATGTGCATGGCAAGTTGATGAAAGTTTGGCCTATCTACTTGTTTAGAAACTTCTTCTACAGTAGGTTAATGTAATTTGTTTGTTTAAGTTCCGGAATTCCATTGATAAAACCAATACAGCTGCTTTAGGAATTTTTCCTACTTTATTACACATTAAAAGAGATAAAACGGCTGGTCTGAAATCTAAAGGTGGCACTCTGCCGTGTCACATTCGTGTGTGTACAGTGATCACTTTCTTCACAGCATGCAGACAGTGAGTTTCGTACGTACAGTAAATACTGATCGTAACAAACTTTTTAAAACAAGGTTTTCCGTTAAAACTTGCAAAATTGCAACTACGTTTTGTATATAAAGCAATAATACTGAATATATTTGCTCAAGTTTCGATCGTGGTGGAAATTTTATCAGAAAACGTTTTCTTTTCAAGTCGCTACTCGAAGCTTCATTTCGAGCCGTGTAGGCCTAGTGTGCAGCTTTCATAACCGGTAAGTCCCCGTAAGCGTGTCCTGCAATCTTTCGCCTCGGCAAAATTTTTGCCAGAGTCAGGTCAATTTGTCTCGGCATTTACCTCGGCATTGCCGAATGTCGAGGCTATTTTCGAGGGCTGATGAAAGTCACCCAAGATACTGACACAAAGGTTTGTATATTGTGCATTATTTAAGCATTGCTGGAATACACTTATACTACTGATTGCAAATACTGTAGGACTATAATTTTATGAAAGGTGTGCAAGTAGAGATGAATATGGCAACTGAAGTATTGAACTTACCTGCAGTCCTATCGTAATCATTATCTCTGACATGTAAAGTAAACTGACCATGGTTTTCATCTACACCTACAGTTGAAGATGTAGTCTTTAAAAAGATCAGAAATGTCTTGGTGTCCTCTCTCACAAAATTATTCTTACTCGTGACTGTAACATTTACACACCTGCTTGTAAGTCTGACATTTGTTGGGAGTTCCAAGTCTGATGTTGTTGGAAAAGCAGTTAAATCTAAAAACAAAATGAAAGAGTGCAAACTTGAATTATTACTGTACATGTTTCCTATTGATTGGAGATCAGTGCTGTTCACGCAGCTGCAAAAGTTGCAGATCTTCGTGGGCGCACATTCTTTGAAAACCCAAATTTCTAGCTCGCCAAGTTCAGAGGTTCTGTACATGTTAGTGATCTATCCAACATAATCAGGGGTGTGTTCTGACATTTAGAGCAGGAAAATTTCAACCAATAAGAGGCCTCAAGGCAGTGTATTCATTCGTAATCATGTAAACAAAAGAGATTCTTGCATATCTTTGCTCCTTGTGTGCTACATGCTGCAAAATTTTCACTGACAAGATTCGTACATCGTACCAGTACTTTGCACGTGTCAAACTAAGCAAACATGTTGCGTACATGGAGCACTCTCTCCCTCCATGCAGAGCTGTTGATAAGTGTGGGACTGCAGTGTGCATTCAAAAGAGCCTCGTAAAGCCCCAATTCATACCTGCCGATGCGTACTACCTTCTGCTGAAGTAACTATGATGCTCGGCACAAACTCACACATATCCGTATGTGCACATATCCGCATAGTTTTTTTTTTTTTTTTTTGGCCAGGACGAATGGGGGCAATTTCATTTTTTTACCCTAACCCTAACCATATTCCTAACCTAAGCATCATTTTTCATGATTTCAATGGAGATTTCCGAAAATCACCCCCAGTGGTCCTGGAAAAAATTTCCGCGCCCAGGCCTCGTGTTGACATCCTGGCACCTTTCTATCTCTTAGAAAACTTCACATGATCACCATTTTGGAGAACAGTAAATGTACATAACAGCATGGTTCGGTCCGTGACTTTTCATGAACATTAACAGTGCCAATAGTCTTACCTAACTACAGCAGACATGACATTGGGTTGATTTGCATAATAATGACAAATTAAACTGTTAATCGAGGTCCATTTTCTTTTTTTGACACTCAAATTTAGGCTATTGCAATTCTTGTAAGGCTGTCAACTTTTGCACAACGTACTGTGCGCCTATTCCGAGGTGATTTTTAATGTTGCACTCGCACTTACGGGGGCCGACATATTGCGAATGTCAGTTCATAAGTACGATTAATTCAAGTGAAAGCTTTTCGGGGAGCTTTATCAAAATTACGACGTTTTACGTAAGTTTTAAAAGCTAAATTAACTGGTCCAAACTTTTGGGAACATTCGGGCATTTTATTACACAGGGTTTACTTTTTTACAACGAGCCAATGGCCAGAATCTTGTAAACAAGCTACTACGTAATAATGACCTTGTGATGTTTTTCATTGAGAAAATGTATGTTTCCTTTGTTAAGGGAACAGGCTCTGAAGTTGGTTAATATACTGAGCATCAATGTACATAAGACCTGTGCCGTGACAGAATGTCTTAAGATAGTACTATACGGTGTATATTAAGGAGATTATATGTGGTACGATGGTAGTTTTCTGCAAAAAGCTGCATGCAAGTTGAAACATTTCTTCCAATATTTGCTGATTGACTAGCAACCCATATTTTCATGATGGCCAATGCAGCCCATTAAAGATTGGTCCTGAGATTCATTGAGGGTGTAATAATTTGACGCTTGATAGTAAACTAACAAAAGTGCTGCCAGTAGTAGGATTTACCCTTGAGTGCACACAATTAATTACACCCAGCCATGTGTCACTGTAGACATACTGCCCAACTATACAAGCTATTTATAGTGCATTATATGCTATTGTGAACATTTGTAGTCCACCTTCTTTGGAAGTCAACTGGTGGTTATCTAAGAACCAATTTGTGCAGTAGAGCGTTCAATGAGACTAATGTTACAAACTCGGGTAGATATTTAATCTCCCCTGTTTTTGGCCAAAAACGGGTCTCGGGTGAAATTCCTTATGGGCTTAGAAGATCGTAATGTTAGTGATTTGATAATAAAGAATGGAGTTTATAGCTGGCCTATTTAATATGGGACTAGGATGAAAATTTCGAGCTGCAGCATGATTTTCGTGGACGCAATGCGTCTTATGTGTCCAGCTTTTTGCAGGCATGGCTGTTCACTAGAAACAATGCTCACTAAGTTGACTTTAAAATGTTCTATTCAAGGACACTAGTTGATAAACTTTTCCAAAGACCAATCTTTTCAAGTACTATACAACTGTTTCAGTGGTCATCAAAATCACATGGCTTAAGGTCATGGCACAAGTCACTTCACTGCATTCAAAACTCGCAAACATTTGAATTAAGAATTTTGTAGAGATACAAGTGATGCAAACACAAACTAACAATGTGCACATTTATTGACTGCTTTATTACAATATTTTACATTAGGCAAAATTTGCCTTTGCTGGAATCAGTCATAGCTACCGCAGTTTTTAGGGGAAAACTGCGGTTCCCAATTAAAGTACCCAACCACTGGTTCATTACTTCAATTAGATGCTCCATTGAGCAGCAGTTTTGTTAAAAGCTTTGATGACTATTCTGGTACAACAGTAGCCCAGCACAGTGGGGTTTACATTACAACAAACAACAAATCCTGCCCTGTAATTAGTACTGGCAAAAAGGGATCAAATTACTTATGGTCATTGAAGGTTAAATCACCTTTCAATTTAATCTGAGATAAACTGCCATCAAATTTCAACCTTTAGGGCTATTGACAAATGCTTGAATGAGCACCTAACTGGTATTGATAACAACTCTTAATGACAAGTTTTTGCCATAGGAAGATTTTGCGAAATGATTACTCCCTTTAATGTGTACTGTACTCACAGAAATAGACCGCATCCTGGAAGGTTGTTAAAGGATTGAGGCAAACATATGTCAAATATGTGCGGCGTTCATCAATTGTTACAACTGATGTAGCTTGATTGAAGTAAATTGTACCTGCGAAAGGAAGACACAACAAAGAATAAACAGTAAATTTGTGTGGGGCTCAAAATTGCCAAAGGTTGATTTCATACTGCTGACAGAAATTTGGCAAACTTATTCCACTAGCCAAATATACGTGCACTAGCCATAATTTATGACATCAAACTATAGCCTAACGTTTTACAGATTAAAATATTATCTTTTTAACAACCTATAGGCTACACACTGTACTAGCAGGGTACTGTACCTAGCCCATATCTAGGAATTATCAATGGCCACTTCTGAATGCTGATGCATGGATAAATCATTGTATAGCTTTTTCCCATCTCAAATAGATTTATTTCTTGTATGAACAGAGTTAATGCTCTTATTAGCATTTTTAAATAATTAACAGAAAGTACATTATCTGTAATCATTTGCTCTATGATGAACAGAATAGGATATAATAATTACAACCTTGAACCATAGCAAAACAGATCTTTGCATGCTGAGAACACTTTCTCTAGAACAGAAAATGTGTTCCCTTCAGAGTTATTGTTATCATTACTGAAAGTGATGTGATGAAACTTTAGGAAAATTTTTAGAATTCGTAGCAATCTTTGATACTATACTTGGCTTTAGTGTCCCGATTTTTTTATTATACATAAATGTCATCTTTTAAAAGGAAGAGTTAAAAATTGTATGGGAAAAAATGTTTTCACCAAACCTGAAAAAGATATCTGATTTTAGAAAGCAAACTGCTTGTTCTTAAAGACGTTCTCTGCATCAAAAGTAAAGGTGGCATGCAGGAATATGGCAGTGCTAAAAAGATACTTGAAGGTTTCGATTTAATCACTGCACAAGGAGCTAATGGGCAAATCTGTTTTTTCAACTAAGGACAAAAGTTTGTTTGTGCCTAAAACCCGAAACTGAAAATAACCAACTTTGTACCCACATTGCTTTTTCCATGAGCCAAAGGAAGATTCTGTCCAATCTCTATCTCATAAATTAAACCAGAAAGCCAAAAGGCTTCAAAGTGATTCTTTGCCTCTGAAAATATTTCTTAAAGAGCCTATGAAGTGACAAAGTACAGCCATTTGATGTCATTCTCTGACAATATCTATCACCTAAAATAGCCCTTATGTTAAAAAATACCGCCCCATGAAAGAGAAATGCTAAAACAAAATGGTACCTCTTCCAGTACAACAGCCCAAAAAGTGAAAGTACAATGACCCAAGAATGACGTCAGCTCCGGAACTCAACTTCACAGTGTGTGTATGTACAATGCACACGTCCCCTGTAATGTTCTTATCACGTCAATATCGATTATGTACAGAAACTTGCCCTAATTCGCCTGTTTTTGACTGAGATAATTACAAGAATGATAACAAAGGGCCACATGAACAGCCAGTCTGTGGAATTTTGCCCAACTATCTCAAGTTGCTGGCCTAAGAACAAGAAAAAGTCTGACAGTGTGAGGAAGACGGCGAACGAGTAGTTCAGAGGGACTCCATACTTCTAGTAACGTTTTGCTCACAGATTGTGTAGCTTGAGTCCGTCATTGGCCATATAATTTCGTAAAAACGTATCTGAAGAATGTGCCAGCACCAAGCAAAAAATATATATAACATAAAAATTTGAAATTCCTACTACCCAAAAGGGATGTTCATCACTACTCGCTCGAGCTTACATCCAGACCCTATACATAGAAGACATACACTGAATCTTGCTAGCCCATTCACAATGGTGTCCGATGGTCTCCAGTTTTTCAAGAATTGGTACTGAAATGGGATTTTAAAACTCTGAAATGCTCGCAAGCATAGAGTCGCAAGTTAAGGCAGCAAACGGAAGCCATTTTCTCTCTTCTTCGTCCGTATTTCTAAGTTATATTTTAAGCCCATCAGTTTGACTTTGCAGACTACTTAGCTGAACTTCAACTAGACAGCGACCCTTTGCAAAGAAAAAGAAAACATTTAACTCACGTTTAAATCAGATTGTTGGGTAAGATGGCTGATTTATCTCCCAATATTCCTTTGAAATGCTTCCTTTCCACGTTGCCACAAGCGTTAGTTTGAAAATCGGACAATGGATCTCGTACTAGACTTTGAAATGCTTGAAACTCAAATAGTAACTTTATGTCAACTTCTGAGAAAAATACTCAATACTTCCTTTATAGACAACCAAAATCTTGGTCTCCCTTTACACTGAAATTGCCTCTGTTTTATGTTCCGTTAACTTTCCTCGGTCCCGTTTTCCCGTTTGAACGAAGTATAACTGAAGTTGTTTGCCACTATGTAGAATAGTACAGTTGTACATGGGCCAGGTGTATTAACAAACCCCCATATATACATCAGTGAACGAAGCACTACTTCTCACCCCAATAATAATAACGGTTACGTAACACTGGAGGAGAAATGGATGCAATTACATATCCCCGGGGGATATTGTTGTGTGTATAACCTTTTACCAGGGAACTTCCATTTGCTTGTATACCAGACTGCCAGAGAGTCCATGGCAACTCTCTGCTTGTACCAAACCAGATGACTCAATGAAGATTGTCTTGTGAGGCAAACAAAGGTTTCTTAGAGATATAACTTTGATGATTACATCAATTATTTTCTTTGCAAGAGCAGTAAGCTATGCATCATCTTTATAAAGTTTCTGATACATACATATCGTGGACAATTCCGTAATATCAACAGTACAAGGTATGTTAAAAGCACATTACACACACTCTGAAGTTGAGTTCCGGAGTTGACGTCATTCTTGAGTCAATGTACTTTCACTTTTTGAGCTTTTGTGTTGGAAAGGGGACCATTTTGTTTTAGCATTTCTCTTTCATGGGGCGGTATTTTTGAACATAAGGGCTATTTTTGGTGATAGATATGTTCAGAGAATGACACCAAATGGCTGTAATTAGTCACTTCATAGTCTCTTTAAGTACTTACACTTTCTGGGTTTCCAAAACAAAATGCTCCCTGCCACTGCACTGAAACTACTCCCAAAAGGAGTTAGAGCCCAATATGCTTAAGTATAGCTCTATCAATGGCACTCGATCCTCTTGAGATATCACATTTGCAAGCAGTTTAGAAGGCTTTTTCCACTTAACCTTCCACAACCTCATACCTATGACAATTTTCCCTATTAATAAGTACAGTACTTTCACTTTACCAGAGTTTCAAAATGATAGAGCTTGCATGAGCACAAAGTGCTCCCTAAGAAAAGCCCTGCTACAGTAGCTACTTCCCACTGCAGACAAAATTTTAACCTAACACTACTCCCAAAAAGACTCAAGTAACAACCCTAAATTAACACAAGACTTGAAGAAAAGCCAGCAAAGATCATTGCAAGAACGAGGGCAAGAACTGACTTTGCTTCAACAAAGAGTAATCAATTATATAGACTTGTCTTGAGCTCCTTCAATTATGAAAGTGAGCAAAGACAGCTATTCAACTGGCAGGGTTGTTGACTTATGGACTCAAGTCTGACTCGAGTCACTATTTTTGTAACTTTTGACTTGACTTGCGGTTTTCGTATTGACTTGACTTGGACTCGCATTGGTCACTTGACTTGGACAGTTTGCAACAAATGACTTGTCGCCAATGCAAGTCAGAAGCATTAATTAGATGGCCAATTTAGATTTTAACTAACTCGCTCCCCATTCACTACTCCCAATGCCGTGGCATGCCTGCACCGCAAAAATGTACGCAACATTTACCCACACAAACCACTAAACAGTACTCACATTGTACCATAACGCAAACAAGCCGGTTATGCATCACTGCAACCAGTTGTAATATTTTTTTCCTGCATGCAGTACTAGCAATTCATATACTCTAGTGTATGTAATTTTAATAAATATCTTTGACTGCATCTGTGCTTTTTTACTTATGTTTGTGACTTTGTGAGTTAATTGTGACTTGTGATGTGCGTGATTAGTTTCAAAGGGTGCTGTTGTTGTGTGGATTCTTCTATGTATTCAGGAAGCCAAATAAGGACGTGGTGCTGACTGCTCATACTGTGTGATCGCAAATGGACATCTGCAAGAGGATTAGGCAGGTGTGTACTGTATCCTATCCTGTCACAGTTACAGTACCATCCGGTGATGGTCATCTGTGTGGTACTGAAACATAACCAGAGAACCAAGGGTGGTGCCAGCAGGGGGGAGGGGGAAGGGGGCAGGGCCCCCATTGAGGAAGGCTGGTCCCCCCCCATCGCTGTCGGGGAAATTTTCCAATTTCGTCGGGGAGCCTTAATCCTTACAATAAGGTATACATGTAATCCCATTTACCTTCAATCGCCCCGACGATCTGCTTGATTTTGCTCATAGGAAGGGCATATTCTTCAAAAAAGACCCCAATTTTTCCAATTTTCTTAAAAGAAATCTCAAATATCCTTCCATAAAAATCCAACATTTTCAAATTTCTTCACTAAAACTCCCAAATCTCCAATTTTTTGTAATATAGGCCAAATGTTTTTCGGCGCGCGCCTGCCGAAACTTTGTGTTCACCATCCTTTCGTCATCTCATCTTTCGTCAACTCACCTTTGTCAGGGCTTTGGGTTGTTGGCCTGCCCTCGGGGGCTTGGCCACCCTCTAGGTCAAATCCTGGCACCGACCAGAGAACTCAGTTATTCTGGGACTCTTGCATGTACGGTACTATATGCCTAATGGTGACTCGTGAGTAAGGTCTCACTGTTACAGTGTCCTGTTACTACTACTGCACCAAAGTGATCATGGTGACCACACTTACACGGACACTTCAATGGGATGTAGCCACACACGTAACAAGTCCACCAAGTTGTGTCAACCTAATGAATTGAAGAAAAATTGACCGTTTTGCTGATTTGCTGATTTGCAAGATCCCCTCCAAAAATCTGAAACCCCCCCCCAGCCAGATTCTGAGACCTCTAGAGCGCAAACACTTCACCTATGGTAGAACACCATAATTGATCGTGATGTAACCTAGATGGTTGGTTAATTTGTGTTTCAAGTTTAGGTTTCAGTGTGCTGTATCCTTCCCATGATTGACTCAGCATGCTCTAATTTACATATTTCAGTTTCGTCATCGATTTCAGTATCATGTAACAGGTGCCTCAAACTTTTTGCTTGCTTTGGAATAGAATATGATGACAAAGTAGATAATAGCCCTCCAACAGTCCATTCAGTGAGATCCTACTAGTCAATATTTATGGTGACTTGTGACTTGACTTGTGCTCAAGTCCAAATGACTTGACTTGGAGCTGAGGCAAATGACTTGTGACTTACTTGGACTTACTTGGACTTGCGTGGACTTGCAAAAATCGACTTGTCACAATTGAGACACCTGTCAAGGTAAAGTACAGCTAGCTGACCTTGTGACCCAGACATATAGTGCAGTCTCACATACCTCGCGCTCGGGCTAACACTGTGTCACCCCAAGCACGAGTAACGTGAGAACACAGGTTTACGCGCCGTCAGTGTTTAAATTTCGATCCACCTCCGAACGGAGGGTTCTGCGGTTTTAAACACCGTGTTTGTGTAATCAACTATAAACCACAGGTACAGAGCTGTGTGACCTCCACTTTCTCATCAGCGATGTACACATTAAACTACGTAAGCCGAGAACATCATGGCGGTGTGAAATCTGACATGCTAGGATGTTCGAAAATAGACACTGTATAATGGTCCTTTCTTGAAGTACCCCTCACTAACTTTGGTTTTCTCCACCCCATATTATCAGTGGACAATGCATAGGAGAAATCGTATCTTGATTAATTCTCCTTCCCATATTTACCAAGAAAGGGGTGGGAAAACTGGCATGTCAGATTTCACACCACCGCAATTTTCTCGGCTTCAGTACTAAACAGAGCGGTACTGCAGTAAATAAACTACTGCTAGTTGCTCTGGCCGTGGCGAAACTTGCTTGAGACTCATTACTATTTGCCTTGGAGAAGGCAAATTATTCTAGATGGATTTTTCATAAATTTCTACCTACTTCTAAATGCAGGTCCATAGCCGGACAAGGTACTAAAAAGACGAGATAATTTCCAGCCAGGGCGAAATATGTTTTAGAGGCCGAGAACTTGTACTAAAATGCACTATAAGGCAATGGTAATGTTTAATTTTCTAGGGGACGGAGAAAAATTTTCAGAGGGGCTCTGCCCATGCCTCTCAATCCCCCCTGCTAAGGGCTTGTCTAAAAGATATATTTGTCGAAAGAAAATAAGTGTTCGAGTGCAACTTGCACTTTTGCACAGTCAGGCTAAGGCATATTTGTGGCATTTTATGGGAATTTTTCTCACATGGTTATTTCCAAATTGCTAGCAAAGGTATATTTAAAATTATAGGCTTCAGCGGGAATCCTTACAACTTGGAAGTAAGTATCATGTAGTGGCTGAAGTCCTTCAAGTTTTGCCTTTCGTTTGATGCCGCGAATTCAAAGAAGTAAACTGAGCCGCAAAACAACTGGAAAGACAGCTACTTTGGACTCAAAAGAAACGACCGTCGAATAAGGAATGCAGTTTACGGTATGTTGTTGCTTGCAAGCAATAGAGCAGTGCAAGACCAAGATCAATTTGAATGAAGGTGGGTACATCGACAGTGTTTGAAACGATGCGGGCAAATTTCAGATATTGCACTTAGGCTATGCTGTTAAAGTAGAATTCAAGCAGGACAGGCTTGTGCCTTGAGTTGACATGAGAAAGTGTAGCCTTATTTCTGCAAGTCAATGGTGTTTTCATTTTCCGCTGTAGCCTGTAAATAATGATTTACCTTCGCTAACAATTTGGAGATAAGCAAGAGAAAAATTCCCGCGACACATTTTGACTTCTGTCACAACCCAATCAACTCAACGCGGGGTACATGAGAACACACGCTAAAAATCACAGTGCTAACTTGCGGTTTTGCCTTAGTAGAAATACGGGGTAACACCAGGAAACACGGGTACGTGAGACCATGCCTATAAGTATGGCATTACCAAACTCCATACTGTATGGCACATTTCATGTTGTTTTACTGGTTTAATACTCCTGAATGGCATTGCAATTTAAAAAAAGCAGAAACAAAGTGAATGATGTCATTTCATGTTTTACTGTCCCTATATATGTGCAAAGAAATACTTTAAACAACACTGATGCAAAAGCTTGCTGCAATAAAAGATTTCATAATCTATTTTACATTTTCAATAAAAGGCATTACTTGACAGCATTTTTTTTCCTCCACAAAACCTTCGTAAGTATTGCCATTACATTAATCACACAAACAATTGATAAGTGAATTTAACTTGGTATCCACAAAGATAGCACTGGACTTTCAAAATACTGATCTTTTTGTCTTTATCGGCCAGTGAGCTGCACATTATTTTGCTCAATTCTAATAGTTGCAAACCAGACAGGAATGATGTCAAAACTGTCAGTATCAGTAAATTACCCTAACTCTAAAACAAAAGAAGGTAGCTGCAGAACTTTGCTTTTACAATCAGTCAATTGCATGATACTGATCAACTGAGACACTTGTCAAGGTAAAGTACAGCTAACCTTGTCACCCAAACAAAAGTACTGCATTACCCATTACTCATGTTCCTTACTAGGGAAAATTCAAATGAATGAGTGAATATTTTGATGATGTGTTTGGCATCCCGCAGACATATTAAGGAACAGCCCTATAGTTCTAAATATTGACTGCTCTTTGATTGACATCAACTCAAACAATACTGTAGGCCTATAGGCCTAGCTTCACTCTGGTTGGTCAATGATGACTTGTTTGTTCAATCATGTTCCCAATTGAGCTCACTCCATAGAAATTTAAGTAAAGGAGTATGACATTGGGCAATCTGGAGTGAAGCCACTCGTATATGGCACTCTGTTTGGAAATGTTTGCACAAATTATCATGGAATGGGTCAAAGATAATGCATACCGAACACACACTGGTGAGACACTTGTCATGGTACTGCTGACCTTGTCAAAGATTCCAACTGTCCCGGTTTGACCGGGCAGACTGTCCTGGTTTGGAGTACATTTCCCCGGTGTCCTGGTTTGCCTACTAATTGTCCCGGTTTCCAGAAAATGTTTTGTGCACTTAAAAGTGGGACAGCGTACGTCCTGACAAGGGTCAGACAGTTTGACGGTTCATTTGTTTTCATCCTTAAATTGAGCGGGTATTCATCGATGGGACTAAAAATTTTGACGAGCTGCGTGCGCCACATGAAGCTATTTCTTCCCTTCTTTACATTATATGCTTGAGTGTAAAGTTAACCTAATCCTTCTTAGACAAATGTACTGTAGTCCACATCATTTATCCACGTCAGAACATAGCCCAGCGCCACGGGTGAGCCTACCTTAGGCATACATTTTCCATAATGTTATCAGGAATGCCCAACTTATCTTAATCCTCTTTTCATTCGACAGGCACAAGTACAGGGGACCTACGCCCAGCTTCTTACATTACAGGAAGAAAAAACTTGTGAAGAAATAAAAACTAGAGCACCAATAATGCAGTAGCTCAAACCCGGGCAAACTTTGGGGAAGGCTCTTTTCCGCCCCCTGCAAAACCCTGTGTACATCACTGCATGGTGTTATTGCAGGAAACATAATCAAAACAAATACGTCTTTCCCAGCATTAGTAAAATGCAAATAAAAAATCAAGACCTTACCCCCCCCCCTTCTCAAAAACAAGGTAAGGGAATTCCCCCTTTTTCCCCAGTGAAAATAACAGAACTAACCTATTTTAAGTTTAAAGCATTACCATACCAATTATCTATGAAGAAAGATGTTATTCAATATCACAGTGAGCTACAGTAATCAAGACACTAATTAACAGAACAGTTTTGACATAAAGCAATATTGATGTATTCACATATATGCATTACCACAGGTCCAAAGATTCATATTTAAAATCTGAGAAGTGTGAATGTTAAGACAGTGGATAAAATCCCCAAGTCCTACTTGACAAGTAGCAGAGGATCGACCTCTTTTGTATCAACTTAATTAAGTCTTGATTACTGTCTGACCTTAGCGGTGCAATCCTTGCCTTCAACTGCTAGATTGCACCATCTAAAAGCCCAGTAGCTTCTGGTTTTTACACACATTATTATAAAGTTACAGTTAGTAAACAATCTGGTATTAGCTCTCTGCTGCCACAAGGAACTTAGAATATACAGTTACCAGGAGAACAGGTAACTTTGCAAGGAAGAGGTACAGGTATTGTCAATTACAACTCATGCACGATGATGAATTATGATGCCAACCAGGGAGCTGTACCAACAGACCTTCTACATCACCACACACAACACAGAAATTGTTCATATACTGCCCAAAAGCTAAGCAGCTCCCTTTAAACTAACCTTTACAACCTCACAGGACTGACCTCTTGTAGGCAGACAGTTTTAAAGAGAGTGCAGTATACAGAAAAACAGGTAGTGAAGTGATTTTGTGAGACTGGTCAAAATAGAGGGGTGGCACAAAATTGGTTAGAAGGGTATCAAAAGTATCCTTCATCCCAAATTGGAGAAGTAATTTGTAATCTGCACATGCCAGTCATCCTTCTGAGCAATTTTGAAGATAATTTTGTAATTGCATCTAGGAGAAAATAGCATTTCAAAATATTTACAACTATGGCCTCAAATGACCCTTGAATGACCTTTGACCTACATTTTTACACCCAGCTGGAAGCCCTTCAAAAGTGGATTAACTTAAACTATGTTTGGTAAATATCAGACTCACATCACAGGCGCAAAGCAATACCACATCAAAGATATTTCCACCTTTTGACCTCTAATGAGTTCGTATGACCTTGGATCAAAAATCTGTGTACAATCCTAAAGAGCCACTACGTAAGGAATATTATGACCAACTTTCAAGAACATACAGTGCTATTTGTGGGAGGAGATACTGGTTTTGAAGATATTCACATAACAGCCTTAAATGACCCCTAAATGACCTTTGACCTCAACTTCCCAAACATTACAGGTGTCCCAATGTTCAACGACCAATGTGTCCGAGTTTCGTTAGTATCCGTCCACGAATGTGTGCCTGAGAGCATTAAAGGCAATTGTGGACAGACAGGATAGATAGATACACAGAGTGACGGTGGCGCATTATAATACTGTAGCTCAAACAGCTCTTCGAGCTGGTTTGAGCTAAAAATAGGAGAGGAAAACAGTAGAAACCAGAGAGCCAAAGGGCTTAGTGATTCCTTGCCATTTGGATATATTGCAACAAACAAGAATCACCCACATGACAAGCATGAGATCCCTCACAGTTATCCTACTTCAGATAACATGTTAACTAGAGCACCAATGGTGCTGAAGCTCATACCTTCAACCAATTAAGGGTCCCTGGCTGCTAGTCTGTATTAGTACAAGCATCATATGACTTTAAATGATGTCAAATGGCTTATGACCCCAAATCTCACATACCCTGATGGCACCTTCCCGAATGTCACAAAAAATGTGTCATGCTATCTTTGTTTTGTAAGTTGTTTCATGAATACAATTTAAGAAAGCAAAAGCCCCTAGGGCCCATCTTCGGCCTTGGACCCCAAATTTCAAGTATCGTTATGACAAACCATCAACATTGTACAAGAGAATCTGTAGTTGAAGATGCACTTTTGCAGATTTCATAAAAGAGCCATAGGGTCCACATGGGATCTTGGACCAAAATTCCAGAAAACCATAAACAGATCACTAACCAAGCATCATTATAACAGACCATCAACTCTGTTAAACATTAACTGGAGGAAAAGTTAATCACTTGCAATAACACACAAAATGGACCCTGTGGTCCATCTTGTGCCTTGGACCCCAACTTGTTAAACACCCTGAAAGTAACACTACCCGAATATAATTACGACAAACCATCAACATTGTACAAGAGAATCTGCAGGAGTAAGCAATTTGCAAAATGTCATAAAAAGGGCCACAGGGCCCATATGGGACCTTAGACCCAAACTTCCAGAACACCATAAACAGATCACTAACCAAGAATCATTATGACTGGCCTTCAACTCTGTTTAACATTAACTGGAGGAGGAATTGACCATTTTGCAATATTTCACAAAATGGACCCCAGGGTACATCTTGGCAGGGTTGGCATTTTCCCGGGAAAAACCTGTTTTTCCCGCTAAGTGGTAAAAACCGGGAAAAAGTGGTAAATACCGGTAAAAACCGCTTCCGTCTTGAAAACTTGTTACGTGTCTGTTATATGCAGGGTCTACAGTAGGCAAAATACTGGTCATGACAGGCATTTGAAGACAGTCTCTTAGCTTCATTTTAAGCTAATTTATCACAACTTAATTTTACTTTTTGTGAGCTAAGAGTATTTTTCATGTAGCACTTATTTTGCCACTATCTCCTTCCCTGCAGTAGATATTGCCTGTTGCCCCAAACTGTTATAGGCCTACCCCAACCCCTCCAAAGTTCTTTAGACCTACTGCTGTATTGCTCAGACACTTCTTTTCACAAATACAGTCTATTGAGGTAAACTTTAATGTACATGTAGGTGGCTCAATGGAAACTGCTTCAAACTGTATAAGGCACATACGGGCCCAATTAAATGTCCACTGTATTGAGCCACACACATTACACACAGCCCAATCGTTCAACTTGATGCACACCAGGGATGTCACTACGCCGGGCGGCGATTAGTGTTGGTAAAAACCGGTAAAAACCTGCTTTTTACCGGGTGGCAAAAACCGTCGGGTAAAAACCATCCAACCCTGCATCTTGGGCCTTGGACCCAAAATTTCTGCACACCCTAAAAGAACCATTAACAGAGCATAATAATGACAAACAAACCCACATGCTCTGACAATGCAAATCCCATTAAGCAGCTCCCTTTAAACTAACCTAAACAACTGCACAGGGTTAACCTCTTCTACACAGACAGTTTTAAAGAGGGTGCAGTATGGAGAAAGTAGTAAAGTGATTTTATGAGACTGGTAAAATAGAGGGGTGGCACAAAATTGGTTAGCAAGGTATCAAAAGTATTCTTCATCCCAAATTGGAGAAGTAATTTGTAAGAACCATTAACAGAGCTTCATTGTGACAAATCATCATCACTGTACAACACAATTTGAAGGAGAAAAAGTATTTTGTAAAATTTCATAAACTGAGCCACTGGGGCCCACATGGGACCTTAGACCAAAATTCAAGAACACCATAATAAGATCACTAACCATGCATTATAATGAGAGGCTGTTACCTCTCTTTACACATTAAACAGAGAAGTTGATTACTTTCCAATATTTCACAAAATGGACCCTGTGGCCCATCTTGGGCCTTGGACCCAAAATTCCAGAACACCCCGAAGGGACTAATAAGGGAGTAACATTAAGACAAACCATCAACACTGTACAAAAGAATCTGTAGGAGGTGAAGCATTTTGCAGAATTTCATAAAATGGACCATAGGGTCCACAGTGGACCTTGGACCAAAAATTCCTGAACACCCAAAATGGCCCACCACCCAAGAAACATTGTGCCCACATTTCAAAGAAATCCATGAAAGCATGTGGGAGGAGAAACATGGATGGACGGACGGACGGACGAATGACTGGAGTGACGCCGCATGATCACAATAGTTCACACCAGCATGCTGGTATGAGCTAATAAGGTCAAAATCTTTTAAAATCTTGTGACCCAGAATGACCTACATGCTGAATAAAACAATCCATGGGCCAAGTATGAGATCCCTCACAGTTATCCTCCTTAAAATATCATGTTACTAGATTTTGACCTTTTGTGACCTCAAATGACCTTTGACCTCCATAAACCAGAATGCAAAAATGCATTGAGGTTTCAATGATGTATGTTCTATTCCAAATAATGCCATGATGTCCCATCTTTCAGTCAATGGTCAAATGCTATCTTAACATGTTGGAAAAATACAGTTTTGTATTCCTATTTAATTTTGGGAATTCTTGGGAAATTTGCAGTTTGACCTCTGGTGACCGCAGATGACGATCTTGGGAAATCTTGGAAAATTTTGCTCTTTGACCTCTGCTGAACCCATATAAAACTCTTGGGAATTCTTGGGAAATTTTGCTTTTTTACCTCTGGTGACCCCAGATGGCCTTTGACCTTCACCAAAAACAATAGGGTCCATCTTTTCACCATAACACATCCACATAGTACTGTAAGTATGAAATCTACCCAGGCTTCCTACCTGGAGATACGTGTTAACAAGCTTTTCAGTGTTTGGCCCACGTTGACCCAAGATGACCTTTGACCTCCACCAATAATGATTGCATTCATATTCTCACCACAATGCATCCACATACTACGTATAAAGTCTATCCAAGCTTTCTCCCTTGAGATATTGTGTTAACAAGGTTTTCAGTGTTTGACCCTCGGCCACCCTAGATGACCTTTGAACTCCACCAAAAACAGTGGGGTACATCTTCTCACTATAACACATCAATTTACCATGTATGAAATCTATCCAAGCTTCGTACGTGGAGATATCGTGTTAACAAGATTTTCAGAGCTTAACCCCCAGTGACCCCAAATGACCTTTGACCTCCAATAAAAATGATGAGATTCTTCCTCTTACTATAAGGCATCTACATAAAAAGTATCAAATTTATCCAAGCTTTCTACATTGAGATATTGTGTTAACAAGGTTTCGACCCCCAGTGACCCCAGACGACCTTTGAACCCCACCAAAAATGATAGGGTTCTTCCTCTTACCATAACGCATCTACAAACAAAGTATGAAATTCATCCAATCTTCCTACCTCGAGATATTGTGATAACAAGGTTTTCAAGGTTTGACCCCCGGTGACCCCAGGTGACCTTTGACCCCCACCAAAAACAATAGGGTTCTTTTACTTAATATGGGGCATCTATTTACCAAGTTTGAGAACTGTCAGATCTTCCCTTCTTGAGATATCGTGTTAACGAAGTTTTCAGGGTTTGACCCCCGGTGACCCTAGATGACCTTTCACCTCCACCAAAAATGATAGGGTTCTTCCTCTTACCATAACGCATCTACACACTAAGTATGAAATTCATCCAAGCTTCCTACCTCAAGATATTGTGTTAACAAGGTTTTCAGAGTTTGACCCCGGTGACCCCAGGTGACCTTTGACCCCCACCAAAAACAATAGGGTTCTTCCTCTCAATATGGGGCATCTAATTACCAAGTTTGAGAACTGTCAGAGCTTCCCTTCTTGAGATATCGTGTTAAAGAAGTTTTCAGGGTTTGACCCCGGTGACCCCCAGATGACCTTTCACCTCCACCAAAAATGATAGGGTTCTTCCTCTTACCATAGCGCATCTACACACTAAGTATGAAATTCATCCAAGCTTCCTACCTCAAGATATTGTGTTAACAAGGTTTTCAGAGTTTGACCCCCGGTGACCCCAGGTGACCTTTGACCCCCACCAAAAACAATAGGGTTCTTCCTCTCAATATGGGGCATCTATGTACCAAGTTTGAGAACTGTCAGAGCTTCCCTTCTTGAGATATCGTGTTAACGAAGTTTTCAGGGTTTGACCCCCGGTGACCCCAGATGACCTTCCACCTCCACCAAAAATGATAGGGTTCTTCCTCTTACCATAACGCATCTACACACTAAGTATGAAATTCATCCAAGCTTCCTACCTCGAGATATTGTGTTAACAAGGTTTTCAGAGTTTGACCCCCGGTGACCCCAGGTGACCTTTGACCCCTACCAAAAACAATAGGGTTCTTCCTCTCAATATGGGGCATCTAATTACCAAGTTTGAAAACTGTCAGAGTTTCCCTCCTTGAGATATCGTGTTAACGAGCAAAGTGTCACAAACACACACACACACATACACACACGCACATACACACATACATACACACACCATCATGACTGCATAGGTTTCTCTTATCATCGAAACCAAAAATAACAGGGATCATCTACTCAATACGAACAATCCACATGTCAAGTGTGAGATCAGTCACAGTTATCTTTCTTCATATATCGTGTTGACAAGGTTTTGACCTTTTGGCTCTGGTGACCCCAAATGACCTTTGACCTCCACCAAAAATGTAGAGATCATCAACTTAATATGGGCAATCCACATGCTAAGTGTGAGATCCCTCACAGTCATTCTTCTGAAGATATCATGTTTACAAGGTTATGACCTTTCGACCACTGGCAACCTCAAATGACCTTGAACTCGGCAACACAAACACTACAAATCATCAACTCAATATGGGCAATCCACATGCTATGTATGCGATCCATCTCAGTTATCCTTCTTGAGATCTAGTGTTTACAAGGTTTTGACCTTTTGACCACTGGTGACCCCAAATGACCTTTGACCTCCACCAAAAAAATAGGGATGCATCTACTCAATATGGGCAATCCACTTGGTAAGTATGAGATCTGGCCCTCACATTTATCCTGCTGGAGATACCATGTTTACAAGCAATTTCCAGGGTATTTACAATTTGAACTCTTGTAACCCCAAATGACCTTTGACCTCCATCAAAAACAATAGGGATCATCTACTCCATATGGGCAATCCACAAGGTAAGTACAAGATCCCTCACCATTACCCTCCTTGGTCGTGATATCATGTAACTTACAAGGTTTTGACCTTTTGACCTCTGGTGACCCAAATGACCTTTGACGTCCACCAAATACAAGAGGGATCATCTACTCAACAAGGGCAATCTACATGCCAAGTATGAGATCCCTCGGAGTTACCCTACTTGAGATATCATGTTTACGAGCAAAAGCGTCACACGCACACACACGCACACTCTCACATACACCCCCCCCCCCCCACACACACACACAACATCACCATCGCATAGATTCCCTCGGCCTTCGGCAAGGAATCAAAAATGAAAACGTCACTGAAAATGAAAGTGTTGATGTAGGGTGGGTGAGGCACGGCTAAATTTTGGAATTGTCCCGGTTTGAAGAGTCCAAGGGTTGGAATGTCTGACCTGTAATGAACACAGAAGTATGGTAAACCAAACTCACATACTAGAGAAAACTCAAATCAAATGAATGAGAGAAAAGTTTGATGACATTTTCAAGGTTATTTGGTATACCCCAGGCACAGAAGCGTCAATCTTTACTCCAATGTGGGGTGGGGGGGGGGCCCAGCGGACATGGCCCCTTCTGTCAAAACTTAACTGTGTAAAAATCTCAGGTCAATGAGTGTATTTCCAAAATGTGGGGGGCACGTGTCCCCCTGTCTCCCCAGGATTGATGCCCATGCCCAGACATTAAGGAATAGGCCTAGGGCACAGAGATTTCTTCTCAACAGTGGGGGGGGGGGGGTGACGATCTTTCAAAAAATTTACTGTGTGAAAAACACAGTCAAAGGGGGAGTTCTTTGAAAGTGGGGGGTTGTAACCCTCAGCCCCCTGTTTCTCCACCTCAGGTCCTATAGCCTAGTTCTAAATACAACTGGTGACTGCTTGATTGACATCAACTTAAACAATAGGTCTTGCTCCACTCTAGTTGGTCTGTGATGACTTGGCAACTGAGCTCACACCATAGAAATCAAAGTGAGAATGATGTTGGGCGATCTGGACTAAAGCCACTCATATGATGCTGTGTGGCAAAATGTCTCATAATTAACTGAGAATAGGTAGGAAATCCGGATCTGGATAGATACTGCACAATTACCACTCCTACAGTAGGTGGAGTCAAACGTGCAGGGTGAGGTGCACAGGATGAATTAGTCCTCTCATCTGAGGAACCTCAAGGCAGAGATCTTGAAATGCTTTGGGTCCTCAAGATCTGTAATGTTCTGAGGGAGAAGGTTCCAGTCTCTGACAGTGTGAGGAAAAAGCTACATTTGAAGCAGTCCTTATTGGCATGTAGAATAGAAAAGCTGTTGTGTGTTGATGCCTAGAAGGACGCCGGACCGGTTGTAAGAGATTGGCAATTGGCAAAGCAAGGAGGCCCAATCTAGCTTTGAAAAGAGCAACAAGCCTGTTAACAGTTCTTCTGTCTTAAGACTATCCCACATACGCTAGATCCCTCAACATTTCAGTTACATACTACTGTGGGAGGACGGAGTGGTCACTCTTCGTTGAATTTGCTCGATTTTACTAGCTAGGGACCCTACACTAGTGTAGGGATCCCAAACCAAAGAAGAATACTCTATCAATAGGCCTAGTGGTCGAACAAGAAAACAATATGATTGTAAACTTGCACCAACAGGGGATCTGAAATTGGAGGACGGGCTGGAAGTAAATTTAGGTGGAAGAATTTTACTGATTGGGGTGATATTTGTTGCCCTTTGAAGTCAAACTTGTGAAGGAGTTTTACAGAATTAGATACAGTAGCACCATCCAACACATTAATACGGACCTGTCAAAGAGCTGTAACAGGCAAGGCCTGGTGGTACCATGAGTCGGTCAATTAAGGTAATGCTCACTAAAAGCATACACATAGGGTAGTAATATGTAATTAAAACTTATCCATTATTCTCATAAACATATTTTCTCTTAACCCTGAAAGTTAGAGCGAATTTCGTTGGCCAACTTTCAAGAGATTGAGAAATTCCCATCACAAGTTTCAGATGCCTTAGGTTCAAGAACGGTACCTTGAGTCGGTCACCCAAACATTATGAAAGCCCATAAGAGTGATATAAAAATATATTCAATGAATGATATCACCATTATAAAAACAAATCATAAGATGATGGAAGGAGACCATCCGCAGTGATTTGGAGAATTTTTTTAAATAATTTTTTAAGCCATTTAAAGAAGGTCTCAGGCCACCTTTAGGTAACACTAGATGTAGGCTAAGCTGGGTAAATTTCTTCTTAAAATGGGAGTAAATACTTATTTTTGACAGACTTTGAGTTGTTGTCATGTTGTGCAGGAGTTTTTTCACTGTCATATTTATTTGTTGGCCATAGTATGTCTGTCTCACATATTGTATGCAGTGACCGACTCAAGGTACCGACCGACTCAAGGTACACTCACTATATACGTACTCACCTTGCAGTGCTTGCTGGGCTGCGCACATCATCTGATAAGAGGCCAGGATCAATGCAAACAGCAACATGAATGCATCGGTTTCTTGTTTCTTTTTTCCAGCCATCTTCCGGAGGCAGTCAGAATCAGCACCTAGGCCTATTATTGGCTAGTTCGGCCTAGGCTATGTGTAGCCTACTTAAGGCTAGGACTTGAATCTTCGGCCCTCGTTAATTAATCCCTCCCCGTACTAGGCCAGTAATTTTCACGCTCTAAGTAGGCCTCATTCGAGGCTCGGTCACGGTCAGGTAATCGTCTACGGAGGTCACTTGAGTCAGAAGTTTTAACCAACCGAAAACACTGAAATTCAAACGAGTTTGACAAATTCCCATCGGCACTAGACCTAGGCTACTGCTTATTTCTTCAGCTTCAGGCAATAGCTTTTTCTTTCTGCAAGCATAACCTGCGTGCACTGTTACAGTAACGTGAGTACATAACAGACCTGACATAAACGTTGTCACGTTAACAGAGCTCAGTGTATACACAAGTGTGCGGAACGGCGATGGTGCGCCGTTTGTTCTGCATCCTTCATAGAAATAAAAGTAAGATCAAAAGGCATAACGCCTTCAAAATCCAATAATTTATTGAAACTCATTGTGCCTTCAAGAGTCCTCATAAGTGTACGAGGCGGCGGGGCAGGGACTATGCCTTCCCAATTCGGGCAAAAATAGTGGATCCATTCGGGCAAATGAGACAGCCAAGAGAAAATAAATTATGTCCTTTTCAGTTAGCCAGCCAAAATTCGGGCAACTTGGTCCAAAATTCTAAATTCGGGTACAAATTATCCCTTCCCCCTGAAATATTGCCCCCGTACGCGTGCAATCATCGAAGATACACTGTTAACAGGGGCGGATCCAGGATTTCTAAAGAGGGGGACTCTAAGTTGTTTGACCTGTGATTGATGGCACTATACCATCTAAGCGGAGCGCCACTATCAGTTGGCGCGGAGCGTACAAGAAAATTTTTTTACAAAATAGACATCCCAGATCGCCGGAAATAGCACTTCCCATGTCTTCTTTTTGCATTTTCTGTCTCATATAATTCCATGTCTCAACTCTTCACTACAAAGTTGTGTATCCCACTCAAGAAAGCTGTGGTTAGAAATAGGCCAATTTGGATTTCTAGAGAGGTACTTAGAGCAGTCGGGAAGAAACGTAGCCTAAATGTTGGCGTCGATATAGGGTCAGTAAGAATTCTGATGACTTTGCAGTCTACAAGAATCAGGAACTCTTATTTAAAAATTTGGTTATTGACACTAAAGCTATGTTTGAAAAGCAGTTGGCCAAGGAGGTTAAGGTAAATCCAAAATCTTTTCATGCCTATGTTAGGTCTAAGCAGCCTTTAAGGAGGGTGTTGGGTCTCTCCAAGGTAATCATGGCACACTATTAGTGATCATCAGGATATGGCTAATTTGTTAAATGATTATTTCGTATCTGTTTTTACCAACTTGAAGGAATCATCCATTTTGGGGACTTGTAGGGGTTCTGATAATTCTTCTTTAGTTAGTGATGTTGTCTTTTCTGAAGAGTTGGTTTGTAATAAGTTGAACAGTTTAAAAGCTAGTAAGGCCCCCGGGCCTGATGGGATCCATCCTGCCATTCTCCATGAATAATGCTCCGAGATTTTGTCAGTTCCTCTTTGCATTATTTTTCAGAAGTTTCTGGATTCAAACTTTGTACCTGCTGACTGGCGGATTGCTAATGTTACTCCAGTTTTCAAAAAAAAAAGGGGGGTCGGAGCGTGCCTTGCAATTATTTTTTATTTTAACAATTGTTGTGTGCAAAGTTATGGAATCTGTAATCAAGGATTGCTTGCTTAAATATCTTTTAGATAATGGTTTACTCAATCTGTCACAGCATGGTTTCTTACCTAGTAGATCTTGTGTTACTAATTTACTAAGCTTTCTTGAGGATGTGTCTTTATCTGATTCTGGTCACAGTGTTGATGTCATTTACCTCAGTTGATTTTCAAAAAGCTTTTGATAAAGTTCCATTAGGTAGACTTATGGTTAAACTGCATTGGTTAGGTATCAAGGGCAGTTGTGCTGACTTGATAAATTCATGGCTCAATGGTAGATCTCAGAGAGTTGTTAATGGTAATTTCTCTTCTTGGAAAGAAGTTACAAGTGGAGTTGCACAGGGTTCTGTTCTTGGCCCGCTTCTTTTCTTGATTTTCATCAATGATATTGATAGCTCTCTCACATCTAGAATTAGTAAGTTCGCTGATGATACGAAGCTCTGTAGGAAGGTTAAGTGATAAGGATGATGCCTCCTTACTGCAAAAAGACTTGGATAGGTTATATTCTTGGTCTCAGACTTGGCAGATGTCTTTTAATGCAGATAAGTGCAAAGTCCTTCACTTTGGTCCTAAAAATTTCAGCTATGATTATTACATGAATGGTAGTAGTCTGAGTGATGTGACTTTTGAGAAGGATCTGGGTGTAGTTATTACAGGCGATTTAAAGCCATCTAGACAGTGTGCAGCTGCTGCTGCTAGGGCTAATAGTGTGTTTGGATTGATCAAGAGGAATTTCAGTAGTTTTAGTAAAGAAATTGTACTAAATCTGTATAAGCAGTTGGTAAGACCCCACCTCGACTATGCAGCCCAGGCTTGGAGTCCCTTCTATGAAAAGGTCAAGTTTCTTTTAGAGCAGGTTCAGAGGAGAGCCACTCGCCTTATACCCGAGGTGAAACACCTACCTTATCATGTTAGACTTAAGCATCTTGGGCTTACCACCCTGGAGTTGAGAAGGATTAGGGGGGACATGCTTCAGGTGTACAAATTTCTCTCTGAAAGGAATCCTTTATCATCTTGCAATTATTTAAGGGTTCAAAGTAATTCTCGGGTTCGAGGCCATTGCAAGAAGCTAGTTAAGTGTTTTGCAAGGCTCGACATTAGGAAGTTCAGCTTAATTCTCTCATAGAGTTGTTAACGAGTGGAATAGTCTGCCTGAGTGGGTCGGTAGTTAACTCTACATCTGTGCACTGCTTTAAGGTTAACATTGACAAGTTCTTCCATAGCTGTGGTAGGATCTAATTGTGCTGGGCTCGTTTGGTGTTGGTTGGTTGTTTGTTTTCAGTTAAGGTTGTATGGACTTCAGGGCATCTTATGGGGCCTTTGCCCTTTAACCTGTTATGTTATGTTACATTATAGTCCTCAATTGGTTAAACAGTTATTTGAGTAAGAGAAAACAGTATGTACAGCTTAAAGACTTTAGTTCTGATTGTCAAGATGTGTGCTGTGGAGTACCACAAGGATCTATCCTTGGGCCTAAGTTATTTATCCTTTACATTAATGATATTTGCAATGTATCATCTTTATTAAACTTTGTTCTTTTTGCCGACGATACAAACATTTTTAGTTCTCATGATGATGTTCCTACACTCTGCAAACTTTTAAATAATGAGTTACAAAAATTAAATGTGTGGTTTGCAGTAAGTAAGTTATCTCTTAATGTTAACAAAACCAATAACATGATTTTTGATAATCGTAGTGTTTCTTCGGACGTTACTGTTAGTGTAGATGGCATAAATATTGAAAGAGTGTACGTTACAAAATTTTAGGTGTCTTCATCGATTGCAATCTGAACTGGAAAGAGCATATTGTAAAATTATCGCATAAACTTTCTAAGAGTATTGCAACTATACGTAAAGCAAGCCATGTAGTAAACACTGAAGCACTCTATATCCTGTATTGTGCTATCTTCCTCCCAAATATTAACTATTGTGTTGAAGTATGGGGTAATACTTTTAATTCTACTACTGCTCCATTATTCTTATTACAAAAGAAGGTAGTGCGAATAATTTGCAACGCAAATTACTTAGCCCACACGACTCCACTTTTCAACAGTCTGAAAACTCTGAATCTTCTACTTGTATATTTCAGGACAGGTATTTTCTGGTTTAAAGCGTACCATATAATTTATTACCAGCAAGTCTTCAAAATAATTTCATATGTGCAGTTAATGATAGATATAACACCAAACGAAAATATAACTTTAAACAAAATTATGTAAGAACAAGGAAAAAACAACTTTGTATATCAACTGCAGGAATCAAACCATGGAACTCACTTGAGGACAGATTGAAAAATTGTAAGAATTTGAATATACTTAAAAGTATGTACAAACAACAATTACTGCTAACTCAAAATAACTTTTAATTATATTATTTGTATATTTGAGTTCGGTGGAGACAGCCTACTTTGATAAAGCCTACTTTAGAGTATCATTATGATTAGTACTAATTTAATTGCCTCTGTGTGTGATGTACTTATTGTTATTTCTTCTATTTTTTCTTCTTTTTTCTTATTTCTGTGTTACAGGCAGGGTTGGGAAGTAACGAGTTACAAGTAACGCCGTTACTGTAACGAGTTACATTTTGTGTAACGGAACCCTGTAACGAGTTACATTTGCATTTCAGTAACGGAGCAAGTAACTAGTTACAATTCTGTGTAAAAGTAACTGTAACGGCGTTACATTTGGGTCCCGTTACTTTCCCGTTACAAATAGTCCAAATGACCACAAATTGCATTTTACTCAAAGTAGTAACAGAAAATTTTCGAATTGATAACACTTACAGATGTTTCAATTCTGTTGTACATGTCCACCATTAATAAAGTCATCGTTTGTAATCAGCCTGGCCTCCTCAGTATTTTAGTTGGTCATGTGTGACAATACTTTACATCTGTAGATTGTGCACAAATTACAATGGAACTATAAACACTTTTAAAGGGAAAGAGCAGTCCCCCCAAATTGTAATAGTCTAGTAGTCTATCCTTTTCCATGAATGGCTCTTGAGAATCATGTGACAATATTTTTCTCACTGAATGGTGATATTTATGGGGTGTAACTCATTGCTTTACCCTGAATATGCAATATTAAACTCCTGAAATATAAAGAAAGGTACATGGAAGAGAAATAAGGAGATATAAGTGAGAATTAGCTATTGTTTCAAAATAAGTTTGGGGTGACTGCTCTTGCCCTTTAAAGTAACTTTCATATTTGAGAACTCGGCTGGAATGAACTCCGAGTACAAGTCTAGTTACATCACATTCCGGAAAAATTGCGATTCCGGGACCTTCTATTCCGGGCAAATTCCTAATCTAGAAAAACGCTCTTGAGACCGGCCTTAAGCTAGTCGAATCCGGACCCGTGCGGTGGAGCCCAGTTAATTATACAGTGCCAATCGTCGGTAAACACCTTGCATCCATTTACGTATTTAATTTAACATGTATGGTATCCTTATTTGATGAATCAAACGTATGAATTTAGGCTATATCATATTCTTTTCAATGCCCGTAACTCCTTACACTGGAATAATAGTAAGCTTAATATAAAAAAAAACAGAATATTGAAATGGTTAAATGGCTTTAAAAGTATCCTAACAAAGCTAATTGAAAGACTAGAGAAGTGTCCGACTTAAAGCTTCACCTAGCCTATTGATTGTAAAGGCAAAGTGAATTATGGGCACATGGTCTGCATGTGTAAACTACATAGTCTCACCATTTCTATGCATTGTTTTATATCGACACAATGTGAAACTTGAGATTTATGCCGAAATATCACTTAACTCAACCTTGGCGGTGAGGTTTTAAAATTTTACCGTTAACAAATATAGAGCATCGTATTACCATATTTATGCCCTTGAGGGGTGAAGGTTTAAATTACTGCTGAAACAACGCTCTCCCCCTTTAATAGCCGCTAACCTCTCTAAATTGTGATGGGAGTATAAGTATAAAGATTTCCACCCTCAAAGAAGTACTGTCGTAACTGGAAAAATTTTGGTTACAACCATATTCGTCTAACAAATAGTTTGCGTAAGCTCCGACACAGTATCATGATTCTATGCTTCATGATAAGCGTTAGAAGCCTCAGTCTGCCTGAATCCCCATTGAAGATCAGCTGGCATCATTGACTTTCTTTGGGGGACACCTAAGGATAACCGGCACAAATGAGGTTCGGTCCTCTCATGTGCCCCCTTCTTACTATCTAATTATGGCCCCCTTCCATTTCAGGCACCGAGGTACCGTTTATTCACTTTGAAGTAACTAGTTACTTTTGAAATGTAGCTAGTTACTTTTCAGTCAAAAGTAACTGTAACTAGTTACTTTTTCAACATTGTAACTAGTAACTGTAACGAGTTACAATTTTATGGAATTAACTGTAACTATAACGAGTTACTTTCAAAGTGTAACGGGAACAACCCTGGTTACAGGGGAAACAATTTATAAGTATTGAACTTCTGTTTCCTCCTTTTCCCGCATATATCTCTTACATTGTATGATTTGTACTGTTTATGACTTACGATTTGCTGGAAATAAACTGTTCCATTCATTCATTCATTAATTTTCCACAATTTATTAACAGAAGACAGCTATCATAAGTACAGTGCCTCACTACAATGCATCCTGTTCAAGGCCTCTAATCAGATCTTTAGTAGTCATGTACTAACTTGGTAAATATTGAGGGACTTTTTTGAGAAATTTGTGACGCAATCTTAGTTCGACTTGATGCCAGGACCCAGGTACCTTGCACTGACATGTGGGCGTAAATGTGCGTTGTATCACGTGCATGTTCCCCTCTGCCTAATTTCTTCTTTTGCGTGGACTCAGTGAGAAAGTGAACATGACCCAAAATGAACGAGACTTGGCAGCCCTGTCATTGTCTTGTGGGGTACGTCCAGGCAGTGTAATCATGGTATTATTGTAGGCCTTACATAGTATCAAAACTGAATGACCGAATTGTAGGCCTAATGATTCCGACCACTATATGTTTTAATAAAATTTTGTTGGTGATGTGCACTGTAGGCCAATCTTAACTTCTTTCAGAGAAAAATCTAGAGATCAATTAACTGACAGAACAGCATTTGGCCATTTAGTTTGTCATTGATTATGGTTATACTTGTTGATTGCTGATTTTTACTTAGTTTATAATTCCTCATTTTTCTCCTTAGGAATTTATTTATGGAGGGACGTCCCCCTCACTGAAAATTTTAATGAGGAACGTGTCCCCCCCCCCCGTTCCCCCGCTTCCGCCGCCTATGCGTAGCATACCAGAAAAGTTGGGTAAAAACACATCCCAGATAGCCGGAAAAGACACTTCCAAGGCCTTGTAATTCGCATGATTTTCCATTTTAATTTCTCTTGTTCTGAAAAATGAGTATTGAACAGACGACATAGAAAAGTATTATTGTAAGGATTGTTCTGTCGAATGATACCAGCAGCTATATGGGAGTATCTAGAGTTATATATAATAGCCATAATCAAGGCTTGATGAAGGGCTGTGTTGGTACGGTGTGAATCTGGGAAACCAGGGTGCTGTTACTTAGGGATCAAGTTGCGCTGTAGTGTCTGGTCAAGGCTGCAAATACAGGGTACCTGTACTGCCCAGCGCCGAAGGCCATGGTAAACGGACAAACTGGTGTCTCATAGAGGCATCACATGGCTTAAGATTTCAGTAAGTCACTCAGAGTTTGCAAAGTGTAGGCTATCATATTTTGAGCAATCATTATATGATGGTAGGCCTGTACACTAAATTCTGAATAGTGATTACTGATCTCGCAATACACAATTACTCACCCAGCCTTACCATATGTGTACGGTACCTCACTTTATGTGTACCTCACTTCATGCTGTGTGTCAGTTCGAAGTGCTGTGCATGTGTACCTCTTGCACCCTCTGCAATGTGTCCATACCATGTTCGCCTTTGACCGTCATGCATTAGAAATCTTATTCTTACCGTTTACTACCGTACTACTTGTCAATAAAGAATACTAGAAGTTCGTGGGGGCTACGGTTAGACAGCCAGAGTTTCCTCAAATTTGCATGGATTTGGACGATTTGGGGCTCAAATTGAAGGAAATGTTTTGTTTTTTCTCAGTTTTTATAGGAACTGCTAGAGGGATAGGGCTGAAAAGCTCAGGAAATGTTCCAAACATATTAGGCTTCCTTCCAAATGAAACAGGCATCTGTTGGATTTCTGTTTTTCTTTTTTGAGACAGATTTTTTGAATTCGGACATCCATTTTCAGCATTTTTCGGCGACCTTGAAATTGACCCCTGACCTTTGACCTCAAAAAGAAAATTATCACGCTACCCCTCATTTTGTGTGTCGTGATGAACTTCTACTTCTTAGCTACATTCTAACACTAAAATGAATGTTGTATTGTGTTAGATACCTGAAATACAATTTTTTGAAGGTAGCGACCCGAATTCGGGGCCGTGTGGACCCACAATGCTGAAAAGGGTGTCTTTAATGGCTGGAGGGAACGATAGCGCAACATATACCGAACAGTTGATATCAATTACGATATAGTTTGTCTAACTGGGAGGCATGCATGGAATTGTTAACTTGTCCCTCAGAGGCGTTAAACAGTACATTATTAGTATCGTGTAAATTAGCACACTATCGGGGTCTCTGGAGGGGGGGGGGGGGGTGGGCAATTTTTAGTAGCCTACGTGTTGGACACTCGATCAACCAAATGTATGGCCAGCCGTTTTGTCAAATTATTTTTGATTAGCTAAAGCGTGCAGTGACGAATTATCAGTCTTTACAGGCCCGTACGCAGGATTTTTTCAAGGGGGAGTTCGAAAAGACCGTGTCACATGACGTCATGTTTTGCGTGCTCAGTCATGTTGAGGGCACACGTGGAACAAACATGTTCTCTTTTTACTAACATCACTGCACTACTCAGTCTACACTACAGTTTTACACTACACCGAGGAAACACGCGGCTACCGTACATTTTACGTGCACCTGTGACGCCTCTGCCTGACTTCGACTGATTTACCCCTTACTCAAAATCCATATATGGCCCAGATATGGGATTTCATATCTGGCCCATATCTGGGCCAGATATGGAATTCATATCTGGCTTGTACAAGAATTGGGCAGATATAACTTGATATAATATAAAGGCCATATATGGCCATATATGGCCCAGGTAAAGTTTCACTTTTATATGGCCCAGATATGCCCCATATATGGCTACTCCATTTCTGGCCCATATATGGAAAATCCATATATGCCACATATAAAGAGATTTATATCTGGCCCATATCTGTGCCATATATGACCCATATAAAACTTTATATGGCTCACTCTTTATATGGCCCATATCTGGCCCATATATGGAAATTTATATCTGGCCCATATCTGCACCAGATATGGAATTTATATCAGATCGGATAAAAAGTTAGGCAGATATAACACAGATCTAAACCAGAACCAGATCTAAACCATATATGGCCAGATAAAGTTCTATCTGGATCAAGCCTTTATATGGCACAGATCTGCTCTAGTTATGAATCATAGTTAGGACTTATAGTCCACACTCCTCATGGAGACTTTGAACACCTTTTTTTTTTTTCCAAAAGTCCCTTGACTCTCTGGCGAAGAGCCAAGGGCGAAAACCAAACAATACTCCCGAAGGAGTTCTGCTCCCTGAAGGAGTAACAACGTCCCCAAGGGACAAACTTTGACTTAACTGACACCACCCGACAGTGGTCCCGTTCTAGACTGGCTGAATAGAACAGGTCCCACCTGGGAGCTCCGCCGTCGTGATCACGGATACTCCTGCGCCAGGACTTTGAACACCTTTTTTTTTTTTTTTTTTTCCAAAAGTCCCCTGACTCTCTGGCGAAGAGCCAGGGGCGAAAACTTTGAACACCAGAAAACAATGTTTTAGTGCTCCATGAATTAGAATTTAATGTAAGTATTAGGTTGAATTGACTTAAATACATAAATTCAACTTATTTCATAACAGTGAACAGAAAAATGCCTTGAAATTTCCTATTTTATGTAATCACAGTGATATGGGCTTCTTATTTTAAACTTAATTACGTATTTGACTCTAAATTTTGTTTACTGCGTGGTGCATATTTTACTTTCAACTTCCTAAATCATGAAAAATGTAGGTTTAGATACAAGCTCCGCCCAAATATGCAAATTATTTGCCTAAGTTCACTTAGTACACTGCGGTATTAACAGAAGTGTAGCCACTAAATAACTGCAATGTCTGGGAAGGTGATGCTGTATCCAAAACATGTCTTAGTTTGTAACAAGCATAATCCAAGAATCAAATCAAATAAATAATAAAACAAACTAACAAAATGCTCATTTGCATATCTAGCATATCAAGTTATATCTGGCTTGATATGGCCATATAAAACTTTATTTGCATATCTGGAATTGCATTGTATCAAGTTATATCTGGCTTGATATTGCCATATCAAACTTTATATACATATCTGGATCACGACAATATCAAGTTATATCTGGCTTTTTATGGCCATATCAAACTTTATATACATATCTGGATCATGATTATATCAAGTTATATCTGGCTTTATATGGCCATATCAAACTTTATATACATATCTGGATCACAGTTTTATCAAGTTATATCTGGCTTTATATGGCCATATCAAACTTTATATACATATCAGGATCACGATTATATCAAGTTATATCTGGCTTTATATGGCCATATCAAACTTAATATGCATATGGCCATATCAAACTTTACATACATATCTGGATCATGATTATATCAAGTTATATCTGGCTTTATATGGCCATATCAAACTTAATATACATATCTGGATCACAGTTTTATCAAGTTATATTTGGCTTTATATGGCCATATCAAACTTTATATACATATCAGGATCACGATTATATCAAGTTATATCTGGCTTTATATGGCCATATCAAACTTAATATGCATATCTGGGTTATGTTTTAATCAAGTTATATCTGGCTTTATATGGCCATATCAAACTTTATATACATATCTGGATCACGATAATATCAAGTTATATCTGGCTTTATATGGCCATATCAATCTTTATATACATATCTGGATCACGGTTATATCAAGTTATATCTGGCTTGATATGGCCATATCAAACTTAATATGCATATCTGGGTTATGTTTTAATCAAGTTATATCTGGCTTTATATGGCCATATCAAACTTTATATACATATCTGGATCACCATTTTATCAAGTTATATCTGGCTTTATATGGCCATATCAAACTTTATATACATATCTGGATCACAGTTTTATCAAGTTATATCTGGCTTTATATGGCCATATCAAACTTTATATACATATCTGGATCACGATTATATCAAGTTATATCTGGTTTTATATGGCCATATCAAACTTTATATGCATATCTGGGTTGTGTTTTAATCAAGTTATATATGGCTTTATATGGCCATATAAAGTCTTTAATCAACCAGATATTTCCAGATATAAAGCCAGATATGGATTTTGAGTAAGGGACCATTTGACCAGGGAGATGTTTTTAGCTGGAGATCCGTGGAAAACTTTTTCTTTGAACCCTACTAGTTGCCGCCAAAAATCTCTTTTGTGTGTTGTTCTTGGTGATCCTAAGTACAAGTGGGACACGTCGTCTGCTACATCTCGATGAACAGATCGGGAAATTTGCCCCTTGCCTTAACATTGCCAATTAATTTGAGGGTTTCGACGCGTTTGGACGCTGTTTACAACATACTTGTCTAGTTTCCTATAACTTGCTCAATATGGGTGTGCAAGGGAATGCGGAAATTGGTAACTAAATCCGACAGCAAAGTTTAGTCTTATACTTCTTTTGCTTATTTGCATAAATCATGAGCATTGGTTAATTTTCAGAAATCGATAGGGGGAACCTCATACCCCCATGCCGGTACCACTGACTGTGAGAAGCTTGTTGGTATCCTCTCGGTGTCATTTGAAGGTCAGCTGGGAAGCTTCATACAAGTATTTCCGTTTTGTTAATAACTCAGCCTCCAGGGAATTGCCCTCCTCAATTCCATTGTAATGTTACTCCTGGACCACCCCAAGACCATAGGCAATGCTTCCACTCGTTTTGTGAAAGATGTTCTACCCCTCTGTATGGTATGGCAAAGAGAAAATTTCCTTAGGCATGGGGAATTATTGTTCCCCTGGAGTACGTTCACATGCACACTATACTTTCTGAGGCTATCTGGCTATATGGCTTATATGGCTTTGTATACGTATACATACTGTCGATTTTCTGTAAGTAGACCTACAAAGTGCCAAATAGGCAACTCCAAAAATAGAAAATTGCATCGTTGAATGCAATGGTGCCCACACCGGGGGAGGGGGGAGGAACGTGCCCCAATCGATTTCGGAAAATTTCTGAATATTTTTTTTTTTAAAGAGCACAAAGGGTGTTTAAACCATAGATTTCTGTAGGTGGTGGGCTGACCTGTATTTTCGACTGAGTTATGGATCTTTTTTAATCAATTTCTGTTGCAAATCGTTCTGAAACTTTCAAACTTTCAGCAATTCGTCGCAAACTATCAAAATTTTCTCCAGCTTCGCGTGATCCCAGCAACACATCACCGTGCTTATTATCAATACCGTATCAGGCGTATTCGCACTTTTCATCGGTGAGGGCTTTAGGCCAATTGTTCATGTCCGTACTGGGGAGTGATTACAGAGGACTTGAGGAGCACAGTAATGCAATAGCGAAACGGGATTTCAAGAGAAGACATATTTCATGAAAACTGAAAGCTTTTTCGAATTTCCAGGCAAAAGTCTCGCCCTCTAATTGGCAGATAAATTTATTAGGGAACTGAGAGTTTCCCGGTGTATTGTCGGCATGAGATTTTTTGTAATGAAGATTTCTATTGCAAAATTTCAGCGCGCTTCGCGCGCATTCGTCAAGGTTCGCATTCCGCATCTCAAGGCAATATGGTAATAATATTCGGACCAATACGCTCTCCTGAAAAACAGAGGTACATCTTCAACCTGTGTAGGGACCACGCATCAAGGGAGGATCCTGGAGCAATCTTACATCTTATATCACGAGTAGCATATAGAGTAACAATTGTAGCGTAATGTGAAAGATTGGGAGTATGTACTTGTCGTTATATATTTTTATAGAACGGGCACCGTGCCAAGGCCAAAATATCACTAATTAATGAGACTTTCTAAGGATGTAGCCTAATTACTGTAGTTCAAACATTTGCTAAAGGTAGCACCATTTTGCATCTTAGTCACAAAACATAAACAAAAGTTTCTCAAGGTCAGGGGAGGAGTTACCACCCCTCCACTTAGACAACACACCCTTTCCTTACACCCAACCAAAAATAAAAATTCGCTGAATTATTAAATTCTTTCCACATATGATCAGTTCGAAAATTTGCCAATAACAGAAGCATTTTGCATCTAAGCCACCTTAAGCGAACAAAAATTTCTCAAAGGGGAGGGGGAACCCTCCCCTTAGAACCCTTCCCCAGTACGTCCTCCTCACGAGGGGACAAACAAAGGATCCGCCGCGAGTGCAGCCATGGCAGGTACACATATGCATAATTTCCACTGACTTTTGGGGGTATCTGGGGTCACGGTGGGATTAGATTTACAATATGCTTTTTTGTGACCCCCAATCACCAACTCCTAAAGGCGCGACTCTTTGAATGTATCTAATGAAGCAATCTTCCTGGAGAATGTGAAACACTAAAATGCCTCTAGCTTCTCGGTACTCTCCCCAACCCCACATGGGCGCTGTGCCCCTGGACCGCTAAGACAGGGGGCATAAGAACGGAACCTAAGAACGGAACGTACGATATGCAATGTGCGATCCCCAAAGCTGCATTGATTTATTGAGTTGCGTGTGGCATAGTTCGTACGTACCGCAGTGATAGCTGACGTCACGACCGTGTGTTATACTAGACTATTATTGCACGATGGATAACACACGACCGTAATGATAGTTCTGAATCACCCATGGCGTGTGACCACCAATCCTCCAATCAAATGTAGAGAAATTAATAAGGTGTTATATGATATATATTAGTACTCCCAGGGAGGTGTTAAGTGTCCTAACACCTCCCTTTGTACCCCAGTATAGCATACGACAAGTTTGTCGTGCATCATTAATTAGAGTCATACCTAATTGACATACTTCAGTACATAGCTTCTTGGTACATTTTATCAGTAATTTCAAATTTATGAAATTTCCCACCATATAAAATTACAAATAATAGAATCAATATACTCGTGCTGACAGGTCTATATTTTGGTAGTTAGAAATCAGGTCAGGATTTTGTTTTAACTCAGTCAGAAGCAGATCATGCAGATGACAAGGCTAAACCAAAAGGATGCTCGTCTATGAAAGTTTTTATGGGCCCTCTAAGAGTTAAAATATGGGGGGCAGGGGGTGGCTGTAACCTACAGGTTGCCTAGATTATTAGGTAAATCTGGCCCTGTTAAGCTCTTCCTGAAACTGCAGTCTCGTCAAGTCCAAACTTGGTGGATTTGTCTGAAATGAGATATGCCAGAGCTTGGTAAAAGGTCGAACGACTCGAGTCACCTGACGCTGGTTTTATTAGGTAGATTACTTCTCAGTAGCATCAGTACTTGTCAGTATTAAGAACAGCGGCGTAGCTACGGGGGGCCTGGGGGGCCTAGGCCCCCTAGATATTCGTCAACCCCCCCCCCCCCGATTTTTTTGTGTCCTAATAAAATGTGTAAGAATTAAGAAAAAATGAATGTTTGAACGGAAATAAACTTTGAAGTATTTCCTTCAAAAAATAAATAAATAAAATGTGTAAGAATTGAGAAAAAGTAAATGTGTGAAAAACACATTTTGCGCACGTATGAAATCAACTTGTAACTTTAAAATGCCTACTTTCACTAAATTAGGTATATAATCTGCACTGCCGTTTAATTCGCATATAATCACTTGGACGATGAAACGAACGTCCCGACGACATACTCGGATGTGACATTGTCAGGTTTAGATCCTTTCTGCCTTTCTGATGGCTGGTTGATTTCAACTGAAAACAAAGGCGTAGATCCCGGGGTGGGGGGTGGGGGGTGGGGGGATATATCCCCCAACATTTGACTAGGGGGGGATGGCCCATGTAATCATCCCCCCCAATGTTACAGTCTACAGATACGTGTATGCTGAAAAGTACATTTGATTTTTCATTTTTGTAAGAAATTTTTGAATCTCTGCTTCATTTTCTATCACAAATATTTCTCAAACTATCAGAATTTAAGCAATTCCTTCGTAAACTATCAAAATCCCCCCCCCCCCCCTCCGCGCGCTTCAAACCTTACGTCAGTGTTAGTCTTATTATCAATATCTTCCGATAGCAACTTTCGGAGATGCACAGCAGCAAAAAGTTGAAAATTTACGAAATAACAGGTAAAAGACTGCCTCATGGCAGTGGCATGTAGGTTTGTTGGGCAATTGAAAGTGTCTCGATGCAGAGCCCGAATGCAGGTTTTGTCATCGAAATCTTATTTACTGAAAAATTTCAGCGTGCTTCTCACGCATTCGTCACGCTTTTCACTCCACGCCATGACCATTATTATGGTAATAACTTCTGATCACAACATTTTCCGAAGAACAGAGATAAATCTCCAGACATCTGTGGGGACCTCGCATCAATATGGGATCTTTCAATCTAATATGTAGCATGATGCGGAAGGTTGAAAGTACGTATCTGCCGTTTTACATTTTTCAAGTATTTTTACAGAGCGCTTCGCGCGCAGTCATTATCGGTATACATGGTGATTGTTAATACATTTACGACGAAAACAGCATTCTGAAACGCGCTTAGTAGTCATTCACCCCTTTTGCTACACCTATCAGGGAGGCCCAATATCACCTCCCTGCACCTTTACTCTCCCTCCCTGTCATTCCCCATTGCTGGAAGCTGTTCTTCCTGATTTTTGTTCAAAATTAGTAAAAATACGATAGTTGTAAAGTGCTCGGCGTCATACTCTACATCATCATGTGGATGTCACGTAGTACCCATTATGTCATTGCCCCCATTTAATATGATTAATGCAGAGCTTCCAGAAGGTCCTATACAGGTACCTGCTAGCCTTAGATGCCCTTACATAATGCACAATGAAGGAAAGGAAACATTTCTTAATAGTCCAAGAATGTTTCTGTGGACTTCACGCACGTATTTCGTGTAAAAACTTTCCCAAAATAGAAAGCAGTAAAAATGGAGGAGGCATCAGAGGGTTTGTTGACAACGTATCTTTCTCTTAATAGACAATATATTCTCCTCTTTGACCTTACCAAAAATTAGCATTCACTAAATTATGGACATTTTCCAGCCATATATGATCAGTTCCGAAAACATCCCAAAGATAGCACCATTTTTTGCGTCTAAAAGACCTTAAATTAACAAAAAAATTTTAAAGGGGGAGGGGACCCCTTCCCCAGGACGGCATCTTTATGTAGTGACAAGCGAAAGATCAAAACCTCTGTATACAAATGCAGGGACGCATCATAAATAGGCCTAAAGGTGCAATTTACGTAGACTTGGGGGAACTGAGGTATTATTACGTCATCATCTATTGAGCCCCCAATAACAAAAAACCTGGCGGCGCCATTGATCTCAAGCAAACTTGCAGGTCTTGTAATGATCTCTGAATTCAACATCCAGTTGTCTGAGATGACCCTATAAGTTGATACCTGCCATTTTAAGCTTAGCAGGACATTGTTGCTCTTGTACAATTTCAATCCAGTGCAGCTTATCAATGAGTTTTGTGCTCAAAATAGCATTTCCTAAATGTATAAATATACCAATACCCAAGAACATTACCTCCGAAATTTACCTCTTAAAACAGTCTTCCTGGCACTTCTGAGACATAAAAACCCAGGAGCTTCCGTGGGCTTCGCCCCCTGGACCCCCACCAGGGCTTTGCCCCTGGACCCCACCCGTGATGGGCTTCGCGCTTCGCGCTCGCCGTGCACGCTCGGCGTGCACATTTTCTAGATTTGCGATAATCCACCCCATCCCCCCCAAAGTTGAGAAGAAATCTACGCCCCTGACTGAAAACATGGCAACCATACACTGAAGACCATTCTTACACGACCGTTCCTATACGGTATCATACACAAAATATGCCGTGCGGTAAGGTACTGCATTCGAATAATTCTTCTATCCTTAACAAGTATGTCGTGTCTCTCTCCTTGCCCATGACAAGTGCACTGTAGAACGATTGTTTTCGAGAAGTCCTCTTTTTAGTATTTCTCACTGGCGGCGTCACGGTCCGGACGGATTTGTAAAATTGTCAACAAGGTCCGGATCTCATGTGTCTCCCACATGATCCCTACTTCTGCTTTGCGGGTTAAATAGTTTGAAAGATTTACTGGTGGTATTATAGGTCTGACCAAGTAATATACCGATGACTTGAGTCCGTGAACAAATACACCACCATTTTGCATCTAGGCACCATTGAAAACCGGAAAAATTTTCAAAGGGAAGGGAACACCCTTAGACCCCTACATCAGGACAGTGATCTATGTCCTCTTTGCTAGAAAATAAATATGGTAACCCTAGGTTGGAGACAAATGGTATGATCTAGAGGACATGTAATTGAGTAGTGGACATGTAGCCTATGGATAGGGTGATGGACAAATGTAACAGAGATACACTAGAAGGTGAATATGGGAGAATTGCAGGCAAAATAAATGAAAAGGGATGGATAATTCAGTAGGATTCTTGTATTATCTCAGCTCATATGATATCCACGGTCGTACACAGCGGGGGCGGGCAATTACCCCTAGAAATTTTCAAAGTGCACCGTTTTCAACTTTGAGAATATAAAGAGAAAACGCAGTAAAAATATAAGAAATAGCCGTGATCGTAATGATAGAACCTAAACAATTTCAAATAGGCAGATCAATATTTTCATGCCTATATCTGTACACATGACACCAATCATTTACAGCTCTATTAGGATGTATTTCTAGCCTACTTTTCTAAAATTCTCGCGCTTCGCGCGATTGATTATGCGTATAGCTACAATGTTGCTGTTGTTGCTATAGCTACAATCTTGGACAAAACTGTTGGGACGCTTTGCCAAAATATTCTTGAATCTCCGTTCCCAGGTTTACATGAAGCCCCCGCTCCCCCCTTCCAAAGTTGCGCAGAGAGAATGACTGTATGCCGTGAAAATGGTCAACTTTGTGAAGGGGAGCGGGGGTGTCCCAACGAGTTTTGTCCAAGATTGTCTGAATTTTAAGTGAGCGATTTACGAGAACAAATCCAATAGAAAATGGTTAATTTTCCGAACAGCTGTATTCAGTACACTTTTTCGGAGGCTTATAGGCCTGAGGATTTTAGCCAAATGAAAGTATAATTTAAAATTGTCTTAATGTGTTGTTTTGTTTATTTGTTTATACTGATTTATTGTTGGTTGGGTAGATCATAATGGATAGACTGTTTCAGGTATTCGCAGGGAATGCCAGGCAGAAATGTTTACGTTCAGTAACGATGTCTATGGCAGCCATATGCGTTGCATTTTTTAGCAAATTAAAAGGAGGATGACAACTCTTCTTAAGTTGTAAGACGGAAAACAAATCAATTTCTTTCATGGATAGATCGGAGAGTCTCACTGCTATTGCAAACTAGTGGTAAGAAGACAAGATTTTAACTGAAAGAGCGCCACGATCTACCATGAAATGTTAAAAGCAGAACTGCAAGCCAAGCTTTTTATTATAACGATGGTAGATCGTTAAATAGGGCTGGTTTTAGACATATTTTTTGAAGCGAATTTGATGCCTGTGACAATATTTTTTCATGTTACATGAAGGTGATGACGTATCTATTATGCCCTCTTTTAGCCGACTCAATTTCTTTACATTTTGCTTTCAAATTTGCTCTCAAAACAAATGGTAGACCGTTTGGTTGACTTAGCCTTCACCCCCGGTCTCGTCAAATTAGCATGTATGGCATATTTTCTGTATAGTTTCAGCTACTCAAATGAAAGTTACTGCGTTATAAAGGTGAAATGAATATACATTCAAGTACTTTTTAACTTATTTCTGGTAAATTACTTTAATATAAAGTAATAGGCAGGATACAACACGTACTTCTGCTGAATGTTCTTTTTATTTGGTACCTGTTCAGACAGTGTGAGCAAAAAATACGTGACTATTGAAAATGTCTTCCTGAACGAGAGGACGCTTTGAACTTATTTAGCTACCTCCCAATGCTTTTAGCTTCAATAGTATTATATTAACAAGAACTTCAATATGGACTCAGAATATGCTGATTATTCTCTGTTACTGTTCTCTTATACCTAAAGAAAAGACACCTACCCTTTTGCGAATCAACGCAACGCAAAGAAACACTTTCTACCGTGGGCCGCGAGCAGTTCTAACTTCTCGAATTTCTCAGACAATCTTGGACAAAACTGTTGGGACGCTTTGCCAAAATATTCTTGAATCTCCGTTCCCAGGTTTACATGAAGCCCCCCCCCCCCCCCCCCCCCTTCCAAAGTTGCGCAGAGAGAATGACTGTATGCCGTGAAAATGGTCAACTTGTGAAGGGGAGCGGGGGTGTCCCAACGAGTTTTGTCCAAGATTGTCTGAGTTTTAAGTGAGCGATTTACGAGAACAAATCCAATAGAAAATGGTTAATTTTCCGAACAGCTGTATTCAGTACACTTTTTCGGAGGCTTATAGGCCTGAGGATTTTAGCCAAATGAAAGTATAATTTAAAATTGTCTTAATGTGTTGTTTTGTTTATTTGTTTATACTGATTTATTGTTGGTTGGGTAGATCATAATGGATAGACTGTTTCAGGTATTCGCAGGGAATGCCAGGCAGAAATGTTTACGTTCAGTAACGATGTCTATGGCAGCCATATGCGTTGCATTTTTTAGCAAATTAAAAGGAGGATGACAACTCTTCTTAAGTTGTAAGACGGAAAACAAATCAATTTCTTTCATGGATAGATCGGAGAGTCTCACTGCTATTGCAAACTAGTGGTAAGAAGACAAGATTTTAACTGAAAGAGCGCCACGATCTACCATGAAATGTTAAAAGCAGAACTGCAAGCCAAGCTTTTTATTATAACGATGGTAGATCGTTAAATAGGGCTGGTTTTAGACATATTTTGAAGCGAATTTGATGCCTGTGACAATATTTTTTCATGTTACATGAAGGTGATGACGTATCTATTATGCCCTCTTTTAGCCGACTCAATTTCTTTACATTTTGCTTTCAAATTTGCTCTCAAAACAAATGGTAGACCGTTTGGTTGACTTAGCCTTCACCCCCGGTCTCGTCAAATTAGCATGTATGGCATATTTTCTGTATAGTTTCAGCTACTCAAATGAAAGTTACTGCGTTATAAAGGTGAAATGAATATACATTCAAGTACTTTTTTAACTTATTTCTGGTAAATTACTTTAATATAAAGTAATAGGCAGGATACAACACGTACTTCTGCTGAATGTTCTTTTTATTTGGTACCTGTTCAGACAGTGTGAGCAAAAAATACGTGACTATTGAAAATGTCTTCCTGAACGAGAGGACGCTTTGAACTTATTTAGCTACCTCCCAATGCTTTTAGCTTCAATAGTATTATATTAACAAGAACTTCAATATGGACTCAGAATATGCTGATTATTCTCTGTTACTGTTCTCTTATACCTAAAGAAAAGACACCTACCCTTTTGCGAATCAACGCAACGCAAAGAAACACTTTCTACCGTGGGCCGCGAGCAGTTCTAACTTCTCGAATTTCTCAGACAATCTTGGACAAAACTGTTGGGACGCTTTGCCAAAATATTCTTGAATCTCCGTTCCCAGGTTTACATGAAGCCCCCGCTCCCCCCTTCCAAAGTTGCGCAGAGAGAATGACTGTATGCCGTGAAAATGGTCAACTTTGTGAAGGGGAGCGGGGGTGTCCCAACGAGTTTTGTCCAAGATTGTAGCTTCAATCATCAATGGTTTAAAACGTTTTAAAACGTGCCAGTTTAGTCAAAAAACGTTTTATAACCAATAACACTCCCTCCCCTCCCTTAAACCCTCCCCCACAACGGAGTTCAATGTTTGAGGTCATGCTTCACATCATATCCACCACGCTCTCAAAAATGACATTTGTCGCACTTAGTCACAACTACTTTTCGTTTTCCTTTTACAGCTGAAATCCCTCAAACATTGCACCATTTGCTATCTACACGTCCTCCTGAAATTACAAATTTTCGCCAAGGGGGAGGGAGACAACCGTTCCCTCTAGTCCCCTCTCCCAGGCCACAGATCAGTAATGCCCAGTTTTTGCCCCCTACCAAAAAAGTGTATGTGCGGCCTTTTGTATTACCATTTTTCATGGACTGATTTTTTCCCATTATTTGAGAAATGGCAGACATGAGATTCGAATTTCAAGGCTGGGTACATGCAGCTTAAAACACGTGGGAAGTGCCGTTTCCGGCCATCTGGAGGGTTTGTAAAGCCAAAAATTTTCTTGCACGCTCCGCGCCAACTGATGGTGGCGCTCCGCTTAGATAGTCTTGACTTTAAGGCTCCAAAGTGGTCCATCACAAAAATATAGGTTTTATAGGAAGGATATTGATGAATATATAGGTTTTTATAGGATTTTTCCAGGAAAATATAGAGTAAATATAGGAATGCGGTCGTAATCATCTTCAAGTTCCTCAAAGTTGTGGATGGGGCAAATACTGTACCTAATAGAAATACTGTTCAAATGACAGAAATATGATTAAACAGTATCACAAGGGTGGGCAAAGTGGCAGAACAGTATGGTTCTACATCACAATGGAATCTAGGAAACCACCTAAGTACTTTGGTGGAAGGGCAAGGGTAAATCCCCCTACTGTACAGTAGTGAATTTGCATGTTTTGACGCTGGAATAAAGTGTCCATGCATTTTATTGTTATTGCATCCCATAGAGGCAGCAAAAGTTGCAATATTAGAAGCTGTGAACACAGAATTTAACTAAAGTATATATGATAAGGCTTTTAAAATGGATGGGTAGTTAATGTGGATAATGAACTGTTGCTTATTTCCATATTAAGTTCACAAACACAAATTACCTCAGCTTCAATAATAATGGGATTGAGTTGCAAAAACTTTTGAAGTTTTTGCTGCTTAAATTGCAGGAAATAAGCTCTTAAGACACAATTTTGCTATAAACTTTACACTGTATTGCTGCAATAATTTATCTTTGATAGCGTGAGAAACTGTATGGGTGACACCATATAAGATCATGTAGGCCTATGGCAACTGTATTGTTGTTATGAATACCTTTAAACTCTCTTTTTTCAGTGGGTATCTGTAGCCAGAACTGTCTCATGGGGGGCCTGTAGTATGTTCTGTGACTGCCAGTATGGGGGAGAGGTCTAAGGGGAGGGGGTTCCCCCTCCCCTTTGAAAATTTTTTGAATGATTGGGTGTCCTTACATGCAGTCTGGTACTAAATATGTTATCTTTTGAAGTACACTTTGTTTTCAAAAATTGACATATATTAGGTTATTAAACTTAAAAAAATAAGAAAATCAGCATCAATGAGGGAAAGGGGCATATGGCCCAGTGCCCCCTAAAAATGCCACTGCTCACTTTGAATCTGTACAACTTGGCGGGACAGTATATTCCACATGTCAAGATGCCAGTCACTGCACGATGCCTACAGTATGCAAAAATGTCTGTGCATTAACATACTTAACATCTAAAATCTCACTTGAAGAAATTACATGACAAAATTGGGGAAAGGACAACTTGGTAAGTGACCCCAATTGCCACCAATGATGGGCGCTGCATCACCAGCCCCATACTTTGATCAGATTTTCCACTTTGGTCTGTCGGATTATTGGATAAGTTGACATAACATCCAGGGGCATGCCATAGAGCCTCTAGTGGAGTTTAGGAAAACCTCCTTAGAGATCTGCATATTGTAAAATTGTAAATATTAGAGTGAGGCTCTTAATTTTCTCAAAGTACTAAGTTCTTGATCTTTAGGGGGAAATTGTAACATACAATGGCTTGAACAATCAACTCAGCTAATGGCTAGTAAGTCAGTTTGAGGAAAGATAGTAGATGGCAGGGAAAATAATTAGTATTAAGAACCACTGACTGTCCTTCAATATTTTGAGTTTAAGAATTAATTATATCACAGGCCAGCTACCTGTGCATGCAAAGGGAAGGTACAAGGATTTAAAATGTGGACTGCATGACCACAGGGGATGCCAGGCACAGGGCTCTCATCCACCCCCTTGACAATACCACTAATATCACCTCAAGGAGACAAAATCATAGAGTGCTTAAAATCAAAGGTACGTACGAGAGTTGCACATTTATGGTTGATGAAACATGAGCTTAATGCAGTTTCATAAGAGAATATTTCAGATGTGCTTGCATCTAATTGCAGTAAGATACTTGGCATCTATACACTACTGCCTGTTTTACAAAGCCACTCAAAAGTCTAAGACAATTATCTTGGAAAAAGAATCCATCTGAAAACTTCACTCCAGAACACCACAGAAAATTTTCTTTTGGCAAGATCAGAAAAATATAGGAGAAAATAGGAAAACAAGCCCAAAATCATACAATTATAGGAAATATAGGATTTTTTGAAATATATAGGAAATTATAGGAAATATAGGATCACTTTGAAGCCTGTATGATGTGCAGCATGACCTCAGCCATTGAACTCCGTTGTGAGAAGGGTTTAAGGGAGGGGAGGGAGTGTTGTTGGTTATAAAACGTTTTTATGACTAAACTGGCACGGTTTAAAAACGTTTTAAGCCATTGATGATTGAAGGTATTTATAGCAACAACAACAACATTGTAGCTATGCAGAAACGTAGGCTAGAAATACATCCTAATAGAGCTGTAAATGATTGGTGATATGTACAGATATAAGCATGAAAATATTGACCTGCCCATTTGAAATTGTTTAAGGTCTATCATTACAATCACAGCTATTTCTTATATTTTTAGTGCGTTTTCTCTGTGTATTCTCAAAGTTGGAAACGATGCACTTTGAAAATTTCTGGGGGTAATTGCCCGCCTCCCTTTGTGCACGGCCGTGGATATCATATGAGCTGAGATAATACAAGAATGATACTGAATTAATTATGCATTCCTTTTCATTTATTCTGCCTGCAATTCTCCCATATTCACCTTCTGGTATATCTCCGTTACATTTGTCCATCACCCCATCCATAGGCTAAATGTCCACTACTCAATTACATATCCCCTAGATCATACCATTTGTCTCCAACCTAGGGTTACCATATTTATTTTCTTGCAAGAAGGACATCGATCACTGTCCTGATGTAGGGGTCTAAGACAGTGGCGTAGCTAAAGGGGGGCAGGGGGGCGGTGCCCCCCCCCCCCCCCCAGGCCTCGGGCGGAAATTTCTAGTCTCTGTCGGAAATAAATAAAAACAAGTCATTTGGAACACTTACAACACTTCTTATGCATTTAAGCAGAATTACGCACCGATATGTCAACGTGAAAATCAAAAGTCGGTCTCAAAACTGCCCGTAAAGCAAAAAAAAAAAAAAAGAAGAAGAAAGGTCCCCAGAATTTAGAACAACTGTCAAGATAATAATCTGTCGGAATTTTTTTGCTTTGCCCCCCCCCCCCCACAAAAAATGTCTAGCTACGCCACTGGTCTAAGGGTGTTCCCTTCCCTTTGGAAATTTTCCGGTTTTCAATGGTGTCTATAGATGCAAAATGGTGCTGCATTTGTTCACGGACTCAAGTAATCGGTATATTACTTGGTATGACCTATAATTCCACCCAGGTAAACATCTTTCCAACTATTTTAACACAACCCAACGCAAAGAGCAGAAGTTAAGGGATCATGTGGGTAAAACACATGAAATCCCGACCCTTGCTGGCAAATTTTTACAAATTCCGTCCCGGACCGTGACCAACCCAGTGGCAAACTACTAAAAAAGAGGACTTGTCGAAAAACAATAAGTTTCTACAGTGGCAACTTGTCATGGGCAAGGGAGAGAGACACGACATACTTTAAGGATAGAAAGAATTATTTCGAACGCAGTCAGTGGCGTAGCTAAAGATTATTTTTTTTTTTGGTAGGGGGGCAAAAGCAAAAATTTCCGACAGATTTTTATCTTGAAGTAATGATGTAGTATCTAAGCGTAGCGCCACCGATCATCCCACATCATGGTAGCGCGCCGACAAAAAAAATTAGATTAAATTATCTCCGAGATTTGCCTGAAATGAACACTGTCCCAGATTTGTGAAGTAACCCATTTTTTTTTCGATGTTGTTGTTCAATTTCCTGCCTTTTAAAAACATAAGAAGTGTTTGTGTTTCAAATGAGTTAGGTTTTTTACTTATTTCCGACAGAGACCCTTCGGAGACGTTTGTTGGGGGGGGGGGGCAAACCGCCCCCTGCCCCCCTCTTGCTACGCCACTGAACGCAGTACCTTACCGCACGGCCATATTTTGTGTATGATACCGTAATAAAGGAAATGGGGTTGTGTTAAGAAATTGGGCTTTCAGTGTATGGTTTGCCCATGTTTTCCCAGTTGAAATCAACCAGCCATCAGAAAGGTCCAAGTAAAAGGGTCTAAAAACCTGAACAATGCCACCTCCGAATTAGTCGTCCCGGGAAAACTTCGTTCGTTTTCATGCGTCCAAGTGAAATTATATGAGAATTAAACGACACAAGGCAGGATTATTATCAATACCTGAATTTAGTGAAAGTAGGCATTTTAAAGTTAATAAGTTGATTTTCCATACATGTGCGCAAAATGTGTTTTTTTTTTCCACAACATTTTACTTTGTTTCTTTTAATTCCTTACCACAGTTGTTTTTTTATTTATTTTTTTGAAGGAAATCACTTCCAAAGTTAATATTTCATTCAAAACATTTTTATTTTTTTCCTTTAAAATTCTTACACATTTTATTAGGAAACACGAAAAATCGGGGGGGGGGGGTGGGCCTGACGAAAATCCCTGGGAGGCCTAGGCCCCCAGGTCCCCCCCGTAGCTACGCCCGCCGCTGAATTTTAAACCCCACCGACACGACCATGCAGTCCAACCCCAACAAATTTTTTCTTTGGTTTTGCTCTGAGTAGGCAGATTCTTCCAAATAGCAAATCCAAACTTTTTCAACTATTCCTTAATGAAAAACCTAAAAAATCAAATGCTTTTTTTTTCAACATAACCCCAATTTTTTTGACTGAAACGCTTCAACCCCGCCCTATATTTCGAGTTCCAAGCCAGTCCATTGCATCTGGTCGGGGCTTTAGAGTAGCTGGCTCCCAGCAGTGGTTTTTTTTGTAAAGAGTCCCCAATTGGACTCCCAAGTTCGCTAATTTTCCAGAAGGGAAATGACTCGAGCAATTTGTATCAGAAATTTGTTTTCCCTCATAGAAAATAATACAGTGACTCGAGTCTCTTTACTCGACTCTCGAGTCACATTGAAAGTTAGTAAATGACTGGACTCGACTGCAGAATTGAGTGACTCGTTACAACACTGGCTCCCAGTCAGGACGCTTGGCCCGCATGTCAGCAAATCCAAGCACCACCCTAGGCTGAGCCTGCATGCAGGTTTTTCCTTTGGGCAATGAAGCATACCTCAGAATTTTGGCGCCCAGTACTCACAATCCACGTTGTAACACTTACGAACATTATAAGCACAAAGTACCAGTGAACTTTTCTAGCATAAACTAGGTGTACTGTTATGCTCAATCATCCACGGGGCCTTATGGTAGCCCCCATGGCCCCCCCGCATGGGTTCCCCCCCCCCCCCTCCCAACCCGTCCAAAAAGCACCCAATTCTTCATCTACGCTTGGGGAGCTGGAAAAGCACCGTCACGGCCACAGTCTTGTTCCGTTCACTTGTGAGACTTTCCACGAATTCCACGTCTCTGTATCGCAGGGGGAGTGGCAATTGCCGCCAGGGAAGAGAGACCTTTCGCGCACGCTCATACGTAGGCACGATTTCTTCACGCTATGATCCATGTAGGGCTTGAGATATCATCCCCTGTGGTTCCCGCAAACTGCCATCATCTGTTGTGCACCACTAGCTACAAATATTTGGTCTTCTTTCGTGCCCAACCCTTTTTTTGCGGTAACCAGAGCCCCCTAAATGTCCAGAATTCCTGGCCACGGGCCTTTTTCTTTAATTCCCGGTGTTCACCAGGGTCACCAATGGCCAACATGAAACATAGCCCCCCCCCCCCCCAAAAAAAAAATTAAATGTCCCGCCTACCAACCGCCGCCTAAGTGATCCACTCAGCATCAGTTGGTATTTTAATTTTACCTTAAAAAGTCTCACATTCTTCCATGAGCAGCGCCGTTTTTTTGGCGGCGCTGTTCAATTTGACGAGTTACATTTTTCGGACGACAGGCTTCGCCAGCACTGAATTCGCTACACCAAGTGCCGCAGATTTGTGCGAAAACGTCCCATTTCCTTCAATTCCCCTCGCTATCCGTCCCGCAAACCGTCGTCACTGTGCAGCTTTGGGTTGCTGCCCCTTCGCTACATCGACACTTTCCTGTCGTTAAACCTCGACCCTGGCAACGATATATTGTAACTCAAAAGTGGAGAAAATCTCAATTGAACTTTAAATGAGTTACTCAATTACTTCTGAACAATTGAAATTCTAGTCGGAGCCATGTATTTCTCTCGGCCTAGGGCTTCGCACATCCTAAATCTGCTCCGGCAGGGACTTCAAAGCGGGCCTTAAAATCGCTTTTGAGTTAGCCTACTCCCTCTCTCACACACGCATACATGTGAAAAAAAAACCCTGAGTCTAATCTTGTAAGAGGAAATACTGCGTCTACATTGTATCAATTTGGCATGGGCAGAAAATAAATCGTCATTAAAATATTCAGTGTAACTTGAAAACTTTGGCAATAGCAGGCGAGGGCCCAGAAATGTTCTCGGACAGGCCCTCGATGGCGAATTTAAATTGCACTGAGGTTGGATGGAACACGAGTTCGAAGCATTCTAAACCTTCTGGATTGCAGGAAATCTCACTATTCGAGACAAATTTGTTACCGCAGTTCTACACTAGCCATGTGTAATCCCTTCCTAGCAAGTGTCTCTTATATTTCTTCACATCTAACGAACATTAATGTTAAGCAACTGAGTACTCTTCTGTCTCTTCACATAATGTAGCCCTTGGTCTGACCTTCAACCTCTTTCCGGGATTCCAACTTAAGTTGATTTTCATTTGTAGGCTTATGCGATCTCTTAGAAGAAACTCAACCGTACCCTACGTTATGGGAATTACTTTTTTCTCTTGTTTTCACCTTCTCTGTATCCTTTCGACCCCTCTTTTCATTGTTTTTCTTTCGGGTGGGAAGGGGCATCATCCCCAAGGCCTTTCCTCTAAAGCCGCACCTGGACGGCTTTACTTTCCCTGCTACAAACGCAATATTTCCTCCATACAGTTAAGCGGCTACGTCGTGGAAGACAATCGAAAGGGAAATAAGACGATATGTGTAATATTTACTGATGCAGGATGTTTCGACTTGCATCATACCTTTTACGGGGAGGGGGAGGGGGACGTCCTAACGTCGTCTGTAATGCAATTCTTAAGCCCCCTCAAACCTCGTCATAATTTTTCGCTCTTTAATTGAGTTTAAAGTCAGTACTTAAATCTTGTGCCCAGGCAAATCGTAAGTGTCTCAGTTACATCAAGTTAGAGAGCTATCAGAAAGTTGCAAGGCTTCCAAATTACACTACTGAGTACTTACACGGAAATGTCAAACTGAAGTGAAAAACAGTTAGGTAAGCATTACTGAAGAAAGAATGTATCATACATCAAACGGGAAGCACCTTAATGTTCACGGAAGGAAGTAGTGCATGGTACAATAAAAACAGATTTTTGTCATTACGTACAGTTGTTTATGGCAATTAATAGAAAGGACGGTGTCATTCTGTAAAACAAGGCCGTTGTTATTTGACAAATTACACCTCCAACTACAGTAAGAGACACCCACTCAGGCTTGTCCACATTTGCTAAATTGTATTTTAAAACAAGGAAATTTGTCAAGTGAAACCAAAATAGGCTGACATTCCCATGCACTGAATGGGAAAATTACAGTGCGGAATGCTTACGCTAGGACAATTTAGACGCGTCATGAGGACATCCCACACTGCAAGGAGTGAAAGTGGAGTGGGAAGGGAGCTAGAGGTGTTCTCCATTTGCTCTGATTGGCCAACAACCATAACTTAGAAAAGACCCTAGAAGTGTCAGTGTCCAGAAATCGTCGTTTTTTGCCCTGAAGTCGATATGGAGATGTCCTTTGTTTACAGAGCTAATTTTATCAATGTTTTATCACCGCCCAAGTTAGCAGCATACAAATAACCATATAATCATACAGTGTAGGAACATTGTTATTCCAAGTAATATTGCAGTTTGTTTACACTTCATTATCAATGTTATCAATATAACTATATACAAGTGACTTAAACCAAATATTCAAGTTTTAAGTTAAAGAGGGCGCTGTAAAGCGCAATACGAGTATCTGCTACCGACTTCAGACTAGTCATGGATGGTCCTGAGGTCAGAAAATTTATCACAAATGTTGTAAATGAAGAAGAACGCACTGTAAAGCTCAAAACTTGTCACTAAATCTGTCTGCGTGTAACTACGGTTGTTTAATTAGGCCTATATGTAAATGGTGAAAATCTGACATCACCAAACGCTCAGCAGACGGCCAGCCATTGCCCTAAAAAGCTTTAAAAAAAAAGTTATTTGGGCATTTTTTAGTACAAGCAGTCAGCCATACTAAATCCAATCTACATATAGTAACGAATAAAGCTGGGGGACTGACAAGTGTGAAAATCATTTTTTGGGTCATTTTTGGCCATTTTTGGGCAAAAATGTGATTTTTATGATTTTTGCTTGTTTCATATTTTTGAAAAATTTACTATCAGAGAAATATAAATTTTAGTTGTTTTCAACCTTTTTTTGGCCAATATCAACAAAAAAATCACAAAAACAAAGAAAATAAAGACAATCTGGAGTGAAAAATGGCCGATACCTCGAAATGGTGTTCTAATGTGTACGATAATTTTCAAAGTGGGAAATTCTCTCATAAAATTATAAAGAAAACATGATATTGGCTACAAATTGTTGACATTTAATGTGACACTTTTGCAATTAAAATATAGTGACCTTTAAGGTACATACTACCTTGTTCTAAATTATACAAAACACACAATTTTGATGACTTTAGTCGAAAATTGAACTTGCGTAAATCTGATGTTTTTGTTAGTCCAACAAAGATAAGTACAGCGGCTACTAAAAAAAAAAAAAAAGAAAAAATGTGCACTTTTTGACAAAAGCATGAAAATTTCCTCATAGGTACTTTCAAGTACGCTGATTCATATTATGCTTGGTACCCATCGCCACCGTCATGTGACCGGCCGCCATTTTGAATTTACAATGGCCGCCATTGGAATCTATTTACTAGGGTATCTCAGCGTCTACACAACATACAAATGTAATTCAAATGTCGATAACTACATCTGAAGTATGTAAGAATCCATTTCTGTTATTAACAATACAGGCGCGGATCCAGGGGGGGGCCTGGGGGGCCCGGGCCCCCCCCCCCCTCGCCACGAAAATAAACGAAAAGAGAAAAAAGGAAGAAAAAGAAAAAAAAGAAAAGGAGAAAGAAAATTAAGAGCAAAAAATGAATAAAAGTGCCTAAGAACGTATTCAAAGTATATATTTCTGTAGGGGTTGGGTGGAGTTATAGCTGGATTATCTCTTTAGATATCTTTCAAAGTGGTTGGCGACGAAAGGAGAGCTACAATGTTCGAAAACAGGTGAATAGCTGAGTAATGATCCCTGACTAAAGATCTAAATAAGTAAACATCGTGACATATGCAGTATGGGCCCGGCTAGCTGCACTGAAATTTAGTAACAATTTTGTGTTAAAGTGTGAAATTTTTTGTAATCTGGAGGGATTGAGAGGCAAAGTTTTCGCCATACAGACCTTGCAGAATGAATACAGAAGACAAGCTGTCAGGTGACGTGCTGTTGTGCACAGTGGGACCAGCTGTTGCAGGCAAAGTAGCGGAGTGCATACTCTATATTCGATTCGTAACTGTCTGAAAAGTTTAAAAAATGAGCTCAAAAGGCTTTTAAGCAACAGACAGTGGCGTCGGCACAGTGGGCAATGGGTGACGTGTGACCCCCTCCCCCATTCCTTCTTGAAAATTTTTAAAAATGGTCCCAAAAATTCGTTTAAGCTACAGATTTCTGTGAGGTTGTAGGGTGAGATGTGTTTTTGATGATTTGGTTCATTTGTTCTAAAACATTTTCTTCTTTCAAAACTGTTTTCTCAAACTATCATAATTTTTGGAAATTCTCGACAAATTTCCAAATGTTGGCACGTTCCGCTAGCGTCCAGCCTTGTGTCAGAGTTTGTCCTTATTATCAATAGCTTTCGGTAACTACTCACGGGGAAACAAAGGAGGCAAAAGTGCTTTTTAAGAATTCTCTCTCGAAGATTTCGTTTCTGAATTAGCATAGGTTGGTGGGAGTGACAGTGTCCGATGCAGGTTCTGAATGCAGGTTTTGTCAAGGAACTAATATTTATTCAAGATTTCAGCGCGCTTCGCGCGCCATAAGACCGGGTTTACACCCAATGTCATATACCATTGACAAAAGCTAATGACGCAAGAAATTATTCCAATGCAAACGTTTTTCTAAAAAGTACATCTCCTCCTCTGTAGGGCTCTCCATCATTATGGGATCGTTGACTAATCTAGTCTAGCACCTGACTTGAAACGATTGAAAAGTACGTAATTGCCGTTGCTTATTTTTCCAAACATGTTACCGCGACGTTCAAAAACGACGAAAAACTTTTCTGAAAACGAATTTTGCCTGTCCACCATCGCTCTTGCTATGACCTTAAAAGAAAGTGATATGTCCATATCTCTCCCATATGGATGTCGGGTAGTGGAAGATCCCGTTGGTCCTCTTTTGTACACTGTACTAATTCAGAGCTCCCGGGAGGCTCTCTATACTGTTTCTCTGTCAACCTTGGATATCCTTTTAAAATGAAAAAAAATTTATATATAGTCCAAGAATGTTTCCTGTGGACTCCACGCAGGTATAATTGCGTGCACAATTTTCCCATGGGCGTGGATCATGGGAACGCGTACCCCTCACTTTTTTTTGAAGGGGGGACATTGTCGAAAAGGCCCCCTCACTTTTGTCAAAAATGCTGGAACAGACTGCAATTGGTGCCTAGGAAACGAAATTTTTAGAAGAAAAAAGACCTAAAAATCCTAACACTTTTGTTTGTCACCAAAATCGAATCTGAGGGCATTCGGTTCTAGAAAATTTTCCTTAGACCACCTCCGCTCAGGCCGACGATCACAAAACTTATTGCCTACCAGTGACACAAATTCTGGCTACTACCACTGCTTCTTCCACCAGGACGGCGATTCACAAATGTGAAAAAGTCCCCCCCTCCCTCCAAACACACACACACACTTTTGGAGATGAATTCATGCCCATGATTTTTCCTGGGACTTAAGAAGGTTTGAAAACAATATATTAACCGTCTCTTAATCCCCTTTTTCACCCAAAAAAGAATTCACTAAATTGTGGACATTTTTTTAAACATACAATCACTTTAGAATGACCCAAACATACCACCATTTTGCATATAGACCTCCTAAAATTAACAGAAATTTCTCAGAGGGGAGGGTAAACCCCTTCCTGGGATTGCACTTTCATTTACTAACAAGAACAGGCTCTCCAACCTCCTTGTATATAGCGTATAAAAAAAATCCCCCACTGCCTAAAAAGGCATGATTTAGCAGTTATCTGCTGTTCCCCCCAACCACCCAACTCCCGCGGCCACATCGGTCATAGATTTTCTAAGGTATACCCTTCAGAAATCCATAAAGAAGGTGATATATCATCTCTCCTCCCATATGGATGTCAGTTGTGAGAGTCCTTTTGGTCCCCTTTTTTTGTGTACAATTAATGCAGAGCTCTCGGGAGTCTCTATACCTAAAATTTTCGGCGCGCTCTTCGCGCGCAATTGTTTACGCTTACGGAGAGAGGTACGTTTTTTTATTGAGTGATGGATTTTTTTTATCACTTGTTAACCCAAAAATCATTTTGAAATCTTTCACGATTTTTTGCAATGTCTTCTCAATATTTCTTGATTTTTTGGCTTGGATCTGCGCACTTCCAAACCTTGAATTACTCCCTTTACAATCAATATGGTCCCTAACGTTATTCGCATTACTCATCGGTGGGGTTCTACCATAAGCCAATGATTCGTGTGCTGATAAACGTGATTTCAGAGGAACCAGCATTGTAAGTGGATGTAAAAAGCAACTGATATTCATTTTTTTTCACCCTCCTCTTGCTTATGAGGAACTGAAAACTTAGAATCGAACCCACCTTCTAATTGATAGACACTATTATGAAGGAAATTGACAATACCGTTTAGTACTCGCAATGGTTTTTAAATATAAATTCAAATTTTCGGCGCGCTTCCCCCGCAATTGTGTTCATCTGTGACTTCCCTATAATACCCGAATTACCGTATAACGAAAATAAAACACTCATTATGCAAAAAAATAATTTCAAGGTTACCTACAGCGGGCCCCCTCCCACTAATTTTGGCGTGTAAGTTTTAAGATACTTAGATTCTCTCCCCGAACTCTGGCAGGTACATTATCAGTAAAAAAAAAAAAAAAAAAAAACCTTATACTGAGGCCAACTCATCAAATTCCATGCAAAACATGGAAAAGGTATAAAGCTCACGGGACAAAAAAAAGATACTGGAGCCGATTTCTGTGCTCTTAAAATGCTAATATTGCGAGAGCTTTCCGTGGGCTTTCGCCCCCCTGGACCCCCACCGGGGCTCCGTGGGGGGGGGGGGTGGGGGGGGGGGAGGGGTGTGGGGTGGGGGGGAGGGGGGGGGGGGTGGCGGGCGGGTGGGCGAGGTCAGGGTGGGCGGGGGGCGGGGGGGGGGGGGGGTGGTGAGGGTGGGGGGGGGGGGGGGGGGGGGGTGGGGGGGGGGGGGGGTGGGGGGGGGGGCGGGTGTGGCGGGGGGGGGGGTGGGGGGGGGGCGCGGGGGGGGGGGGGGGGGTGGGGGGGGGGGGGGGTGGGGGGGGGGGGGGGTGGGGGGGGGGGGGGGTGGGGGGGGGGGGGGGGGGGGGGGGGTGGGGGTGGGGGGGGGGGGGGGCGGGGGGGGGGTGTGGGGGGGGGGGGGGGTGGGGGGGGGGGGGGGTGGGGGGGGGGGGGGGTGGGGGGGGGGGGGGGTGGGGGGGGGGGGGGGTGGGGCGGTGGGGGGGTGGGGGGGGGGGGGGGTGGGGGGGGGGGGGGGTGGGGGGGGGGGGGGGTGGGGGGGGGGGGGGGTGGAACCCTTTACAAGATACCTCCTAGAAACTCACAAGGCACAGATCAAAATCTTTTTTCTCATTCACTGTCTGTGATATATGAGGTATTAATGTTATGATGTTTCAGAAATTTGCATGATTATGTTCTGTATTTCTACAGTAAGATTTGGATTACTTCATTTTGTTATATACTTTTCAAACATAAACAAATCCTTGATGGTTTTGATGTGAGGAGCATGTTATTTGTGCTGCTTTAATTATCCTTACAGACAAGTTCTGTCTCTTTTGTGCTTTGTATATTTTAATCTAAATTTCAAACCTGTTCTTTAACTTGGATTCATAAATACTTTTTGAGAATGCTGGCTTGTGATTGGTCAGTTACCCATGTTCTAATCCAGTGTAGAGACATAGGGTGTATGGAGAGCAACTTTTTGATCAACATGATTGTAAACACGGCTCTAACACTACAGTAACTTAGTAAGCAGTTTGTTTGTATAGGCTAGGTAGGCCTGGGCCTTCAACTGTAATTTTTTTTTTCAGTAACTGTCCAAATTATAAATAATATATTTTGGTTGACAGCAATGTTGCACATCCAAACAAATAATCAGCTTCTAGGCTACAAACGATATTTCAGGCCTTTTCAGAGAATTTAAAGTGATTTCACGCTGAGTAAGGTGTTTTACAGGATTAGGCCTAGGCTCTAACGTTAACTTTAAAAGCGTGTCAAACTATCGTGCGTCCGCTTGATTTTGGTACATCGCCGATAAGAAGAAATTATACAGCATTTCTTACCCCAGTAATAGACCTTTATCTGGGATGGGTAATAATATAAATACAGTTGTAAAATGAGTGATGAGCACTCACTAACCTTAAAACTCATCTTTCATATTCCAGAAAGATAGCGTTGGCCCCACGTATTCTGTGCACTATGTAAATATAGCTCCAAAATCATCAAGGGGATTTTCAATCGAAGAATAGAATATATGCTATGGAAACGATGGCCGGGGGCTACTGTCTAATATGCCCAGGCCTAATGAAAGTACTGCATCAACAGAACTTATCCAAATTGCGGTATCCTACATTCTTTTTGTAAGAAAAGCTCAACGTCAGTAAAGAAATCTGTCTGGTTTAAGTTCCACTCGTAAAGAACAAGCTCTCTGCAATGACATTTCCAACCACTAACGTTAGGTCTAACGTTATCTTACAGCACAACTAAAGCAACTAACGGGAGGCCCTAGCACATGATAACTGTTCTGGCTAAGCACGCTGGTTTTACTTTGATCCGAAACAGCATCAATATTGTCAGTGCACATATGTAAACAGTTTTAGATCACATTTGAAAAGTCTCCTTTGTATCACAAAATCGCAGGATGGAAATTGCTTCCAAATGACACTCGGGTAAGGAGACTTCGTCTAGTACGAGTCTTATTCGAACTGGCTCACCATTCGAAAACAGGGTAGCCTAACGATAATTAGCCTAGGTTAAGGCTAGGACAAACGTTTGCCTAACGTTATTTGTTTTCAACAACGTAGCAGCACGTTAGTGTGTTGAACGTCACGGTGAGCAATATCGCAAAAACCACATATCCTCACGTTAGTAAGTCCTCCAAGTGTAGTTTTAATGGAACTGTCAAGGCGGAGTACATTTCCAATTCAAACAGAGAAATCGTTTCAAATATGACCTCGCTCAAAATATTCCAAAAAATCCACAGTCGAAAAGAGACGTCACAAAGTATGGCCATGTGCTTACAAACGACAAAGCTATAGCGTGCAGCTAGTTATATAGCCTACATATTACATAGCTCGTATTTTAGCAGGCAGGCTATACGCAGTCTTATGTGCACTCTGCGAAAATTTAGTCAGTTTGGGAGAATAATTCATGATCAATGGAAAATCGTTAAAAAGCAAGCTTTTCCACTTTTAAACGTCTCGAAATTAAAGTATTTATGAATGGGAATAAAGTCATGGTGCCCATGTCTCTACATCAGATTCGAACAGGCTATGACGTCACGCATATAGGCAGAGACCCTCGGCTTCGCCTCGGGTCTCTCAGCCCATATGCGTGACGTCATAGCCTGTTCGAATCTGATGTAGAGACATGGGCACCATTGACTTTATTCCCTAATTGAAATATCAAATGACACAAACACTAACATGTAGCAGCACAACTTTAGATACATTAATACTGAACTTGACTTGAGGTGTCTGTGAGCTTTCATTAACCAGGTGTCTTGTCACTGTACTTATATCATCTACATTTAGGTTATCTATAAAAATTAAGCAAAGCATGTCCCATCCCTTTTCCTCTCCTTTATTAAAATTTTTCCATTCATCACCATCTATTTACCATATGCACCTTTGATGAAGTTGCCATTTGTTATGAAATTTTAGGATTTCAGAATTGATGTTTTATTCTTCTGTAAGTTTGTTATTGACATACACTTGTGCAAAGCTGTCTTGTAATGTTGTCCATCATTTTTCACGTTTTTTTTTTTTCTTTTAATTCTGTCCCGTATTTTGATGATACCATTACATCAAAAATTGCATCAACCTGTGTTGTCAGTGATTGCACAGGATCAAATGTGGAGGGGATGGAATGGTATGTAGTCATCATGGGTACTTTACATGCCCTACGCCTGTGCATGTGGAACCCAGTGACATGTTTTGACTCCTTTTTGGTTTCGATGAAAAGAGAAACCTATGCAGTCATGATGGCGTGTGTATGTATGTGTGTATGTGCGTGTGTGTGTGTGTATGTGTGTGTGTGTGTGTGTTTGTGACACTTTGCTCGTTAACACGATATCTCAAGAAGGAAAACTCTGACAGTTTTCAAACTTGGTACATAGATGCCCCATATTGAGAGGAAGAACCCTATTGTTTTTGGTGGGGGTCAAAGGTCATCTGGGGTCACCGGGGGTCAAACCCTGAGAACTTCGTTAACACGATATCTCAAGAAGGGAAGCTCTGACAGTTCTCAAACTTAGTACATAGATGCCCCATATTGAGAGGAAGAACCCTATTGTTTTTGGTGGAGGTCAAAGGTCACCTGGGGTCACCAGGGGTCAAACCTTGAAAACATTGTTAACACAATATCTTGAGTTAGGAAGCTTGGATGAATTTCATACTTAGTTTGTAGATGCGTTATGGTAAGAGGAAGAACCCTATCATTTTTGGTGGAGGTCAAAGGTCATCTGGGGTCACCGGGGGTCAAACCCTGAAAACTTTGTTAACATGATATCTCAAGAAGGGAAGCTCTGACAGTCCTCAAACTTGGCACATAGATGCCCCATATTGAGAGGAAGAACCCTATTGTTTTTGGTGGAGGTCAAAGGTCACCTGGGGTCACCGGGGGTCAAAACCTGAAAACCTTGTTAACACAATATCTCGAGATAGGAAGCTTGGATGAATTTCATACTTTGTATGTAGATGCGTTACGGTTAGAGGAAGAACCCTATCATTTTTGGTGGAGGTCAAAGGTCATCTGGGGTCACCGGGGGTCAAACCCTGAAAACTTCGTTAACACGATATCTCAAGAAGGGAAGCTCTGACAGATCTCAAACTTAGTACATAGATGGCCCATATTGAGAGGAAGAACCCTATTGTTTTTAGTGGAGGTCAAAGGTCACCTGGGGTCACCAGGGGTCAAACCTTGAAAACATTGTTAACACAATATCTCGAGATAGGAAGCTTGGATGAATTTCATACTTTGTATGTAGATGCGTTATGGTAAGAGGAAGAACCCTATCATTTTTGGTGGAGGTCAAAGGTCATCTGGGGTCACCGGGGGTCAAACCCTGAAAACTTTGTTAACATGATATCTCAAGAAGGGAAGCTCTGACAGTCCTCAAACTTGGCACATAGATGCCCCATATTGAGAGGAAGAACCCTATTGTTTTTGGTGGAGTTTAAAGGTCACCTGGGGTCACCGGGGGTCAAACCCTGAAAACATTGTTAACACAATATCTGGAGGTAGGAAGCTTGGGTGAATTTCATACTTTGTATGTAGATGCGTTATGGTAAGAAGAAGAACCCTATCATTTTTGGTGGAGGTCAAAGGTCATCTGGGGTCACCGGGGGTCAAACCCTGAAAACTTCGTTAACACGATATCTCAAGAAGGGAAGCTCTGACAGTTCTCAAACTTAGTACATAGATGGCCCATATTGAGAGGAAGAACCCTATTGTTTTTGGTGGAGGTCAAAGGTCACCTGGGGTCACCAGGGGTCAAACCTTGAAAACATTGTTAACACAATATCTCGAGATAGAAAGCTTGGATGAATTTCATACGTTGTATGTAGATGCGTTATGGTAAGAGGAAGAACCCTATCATTTTTGGTGGAGGTCAAAGGTCATCTGGGGTCACCGGGGGTCAAACCCTGAAAACTTTGTTAACATGATATCTCAAGAAGGGAAGCTCTGACAGTCCTCAAACTTGGCACATAGATGCCCCATATTGAGAGGAAGAACCCTATTGTTTTTGGTGGAGTTCAAAGGTCACCTGGGGTCACCGGGGGTCAAACCCTGAAAACATTGTTAACACAATATCTTGAGGTAGGAAGCTTGGGTGAATTTCATACTTTGTATGTAGATGCGTTATGGTAAGAAGAAGAACCCTATCATTTTTGGTGGAGGTCAAAGGTCATCTGGGGTCACCGGGGGTCAAACCCTGAAAACTTCGTTAACACGATATCTCAAGAAGGGAAGCTCTGACAGTTCTCAAACTTAGTACATAGATGGCCCATATTGAGAGGAAGAACCCTATTGTTTTTGGTGGAGGTCAAAGGTCACCTGGGGTCACCAGGGGTCAAACCTTGAAAACATTGTTAACACAATATCTCGAGATAGGAAGCTTGGATGAATTTCATACTTTGTATGTAGATGCGTTATGGTAAGAGGAAGAAACCTATCATTTTTGGTGGAGGTCAAAGGTCATCTGGGGTCACCGGGGGTCAAACCCTGAAAACTTTGTTAACATGATATCTCAAGAAGGGAAGCTCTGACAGTCCTCAAACTTGGTACATAGATGCCCCATATTGAGAGGAAGAACCCTATTGTTTTTGGTGGAGGTCAAAGGTCACCTGGGGTCACCAGGGGTCAAACTCTGAAAACCTTGTTAACACGATATCTCAAGAAAGAAAGCTCTGACAGTTCTCAAATGTAGTACATGGATGCCCCATATTGAGAGGAAGCACCCTATTGTTTTTGGTGGAGGTCAAAGGTCATCTGGGGTCACCTGGGGTCAAACCCTGAAAACATTGTGAACACTATCTTGAGGTAGGAAGCTTGGATGAGTTTCATACTTAGTGTTCAGATGCATTATGGTAAGAGGAAGAACCCTATCATTTTTCGTGAAGGTCAAAGGTCATCTGGGGTCACCGGGGGTCAAACCCTGAAAACTTTGTTAACACGATATCTCAAGAAGGGAAGCTCTGACAGTTCTCAAACTTGGTTCATGGATGCCCCATACTGAGAGGAAGAACCCTATTGTTTTTGGTGGAGTTCAAAGGTCACCTGGGGTCACAGGGGGTCAAACCCTGAAAACATTGTTAACACAATATCTTGAGGTAGGAAGCTTGGGTGAATTTCATACTTTGTATGTAGATGCGTTATGGTAAGAAGAAGAACCCTTTCACTTTTGGTGGAGGTCAAAGGTCATCTGGGGTCACCGGGGGTCAAACTCTGAAAACTTTGTTAACACGATATCTCAAGAAGGGAAGCTCTGACAGTTCTCAAACGTGGTACATAGATGCCCCATATTGAGAGGAAGAACCCTGTTGTTTTGGTGGAGGTCAAAGGTCACCCCTGGGGTCACCTAGGTCAAACCCTGAAAACATTGTTAACACAATATCTTGAGGTAGGAAGCTTGGATGAATTTCATACTTTGGATGTAGATGCGTTATGGTAAGAGGAAGAACCCTATCATTTTTGGTGGAGGTCAAAGGTCATCGGGGTCAAACTCTGAAAACCTTGTTAACACAATATCTCGAGGTAGGAAGCTTGGATAAATTTCATACCTTGTATTTAGATGCCTTATAGTGAGAGGAAGAACTCTATCATTTTTGGTAGGGGTCAAAAGTCATCTGGGGTCACCAGGGGTGTCAAACCCTGAGACAGAGCTCCCAACCAGCACGGATTTTCCATATTCAGTACGGAAAATCATTTTAAATATGGGAATATGGATTTTTCCTTGATAATCCGAATTTTGAATGAGTAAATAGGTCCTTTCACGAACTTTATTATTCTTTAGTCAACATATCAAAAGACTGAGAATAGACTACAGTATTTCACTTGTCTGTACAGTACTGTAGTGTATTTATTTGAGCTCAGTAATCTGTGCTGTTATGTTATAGGTTAAATTTTTGTCAACAAGTTGATGTTAAACCAATCAGTAGATAGGCTAGTTTGCAGCAGATCCATGACATTCCATAAGCTACCATATCATTGGTTGATCAGTTGTAAACAGATCCACTTTCAACCAATCAGAATTTGTGTTAAAAGCTAGTTTCTGAGTGCAGTGACAGACTATCACACATAGCCTGCCTGCCAAGGTCTGTTGAGCTGGCTGAGTAGCCCAACGTTAATGTTAGATTTGACTGTAACTGAATTGGAAAAATAGCACCAAGAAATGGAATAATAAAAATTACAGCAGGAATATCACAGTTTTGTTGTAATATAGCTCCTCTTCAGAGTAGCATGAGTAACTTTAGTGGAAAATTTACCAGGCAGATCAAGTTTTAACGTAGGCCTAGGCCTAACAGTCAGGGCCTAGGCCTAGGCCTAAGTGTTGTTACAGAACCAACAACAAACATTAGCCTACACACACAATAACGTTAGACTCAGTACATGAATCTAATGCAGAGTTCCAGGTTTATGGGCTAGGCCTAGACAAAGTCCTAGTCCTGTGACTAAGTCCTAGCCTAACTGCCACAGTACAGGCTAGCCTAATTGTAGTACAGTATGTATGGGCTGATATTAGAGGTAGGTTACTGTAAATGTAATAGCTATGGCCTAGGCTAGGGCTAATCAAAGCAGTTATTGCCTGTCAAATGTTGGTACCCATCATCTAAGTTTGTAGTATTTAGGCTACAGAGAGATTTCTGTGACCAGCTGTGCATAGGCCTGCCCATGGGCTAGGTTTATACTTATAGCTAGGCCTAGGCTAGACCTAGGCTAATGTTACTTAGGGCCTTGCCAAGTATTTAGCATAGCCTCTAGGCTATACTGTAACGTTAGGCCTTGGGAATACTTGGGATATTTTGCTTTTTGTCCTTTGGTGACCCTGATGACTATCTTGGGAATTCTTGGGAAATTTTGCTTTTTGACCTCTCGTAACCCCAGATGACGATCTTGGGAATTCTTGGAAACTTTTGACCAGTGACAGAAAGATATGGGACATCATTGCATTATTTGGAATAGAACATATATCATCGAAACCTCAATGCATTTTTGCATTCTGGTTATAGTACTTGCCCATAGGGCTTGCTGTTTTCTAAATTTTCTTGCCCACCTGAATATCTGGTTGTCCAGTCCAATCCTACTTAATATTAAACTATACTAGTATAAGTGCCATATCACATACTTCTCTTTGTATGCCTAGTTCTTACAATTTGGAGCATTACTTAGTCTTAAATTTTAACTGCCTTTTATTCTTACATTGTTTTGATCAAAATATGTGGGTTTATAAGGACATTCACACTATTACAGGATCATTGTAGTGGATTTATGACAAGTTGCAGTTGTAGGTTTTTGCAATAATCATTTTAATAAATTATTTTGAAGGCAAGGGTTACTTGCCAGGCAAGCTATGAAAATGAGCACTGCACTTGTCAGAATGAGTTTCTGCTTGCCCCAGGCTGGCAGGTGGAGGATTTGTCAAAGCCTCCCAATGGACCTTTAGTTTTGAAATGTCACAGAATCCACTTTGTGAAAGAATCCTGTGTGAACACTGTATTTGTGGTCCATGCTTTCACTTAATTAAAACCATGGTTGTTCTAAAATAAAACCTACTGTATGTGTAGTAAATACTTTGCAATGGCCATAAATTTCAAGTAAAATGTTCCTATACATAAATTACCATGACTGCATGTGTGACGGACATGCATGAATACATACATACATGTGGGAAACCACCCTCTCAGATATGTGGGTATTGTGGTTTATACACATCATTAAATGAAGTTAAAGATCTCTGCCTGAACAACTGACCCTACAGTTTGATTTTAAAGCAGGGTGAAGTCATGAAAAGGTCATAGGATTTCATTTTAAGTCTCAAGACTACATGTATATGCTTTATTTTTTATTGCGTCTGTCTCTCCTCTGGACTATGCATGGAACAAGTTTTAAAAGTTTTCATATTTGCTTTAGAGTACGTAGTCTTACATAATTTTGTACTGCAAAGGTCATGGAAAAGTTATGTAATTAAATTGTCGTTAAACCTGCAGCAACCCTGTGGGACTTGGTTCCTTTAATGTTGTTTTTATTTGACATGCAAAGTACTTCATGATCTCTTTCTAGACTTGTCTCCAGTACTGGCCAGATCATGGTTCCAGAGAATATGGTAACATGCATATTACCTGTATGGCCACAGATGAAGGACCATCCAGTTATATCCAGCGTACTTTTGATGTGAAGCATGTGAATTCAAAGGTACGAACTGCATGACCTTGTAAAGGTAAAAGGTATTTTAACATAATGATGTGAAGGTATGACTGAAGTACTCTGTGTTTGAAGTCCCTTCTGAATTGCACTTTTATAAAAGAAGAAACCAGTTTGATCTAAATTGATGAGCAAGTGAGTCTGTAGTTAATTTTTAGTGTATAAGTCATGGACTTTCTCTATATTTGTGGGGGCTTAGAATCATAAAACAGCTGTCCTTCAAAGGTTTGAATTATAAAATAACCCATATTAAAAGCAGAATCTGTATTTTGTATGAATTTAATATTTGACATACATATTGAAGGTATGCCTGTGTTACAATATATGATCACAGATATTGCCAGTGAGAGACACTGTGTAGTTTTTATGGGGACAGCTCTCTGTTCTGACGTCTCTATGTTCTGAAAGTCTAAATGAAGGTCAGTGTTAGGCTAAAGGTTAGGGTTAGGGTTAGGTTAGATTGAGAGTGTTACGGGTACGGGTTTCGGAACATAGAGGTGTAACCATTTTCATCTACTGTAGTACAAGGAAGCTTTGCTGCAGTGCTTTGAAATATCTGTATTTCGTTAATTTTGCAATTTGGTAACTGAACCTCAAACTTATTAATGCAACTTGTATACTCATCTTACAAGAAACCAAAACAAAATTAAGCCACATAGGAGTTTATGTCATAGTTCAGAAAAATATGTGGTTGGTAATGGTTTAGTTAAATGTTTTAGCCAGCTGGTGTCTCATTTTTCCTTCCTGTGCCAGGCTTCGTAGGCAAAAGAACTCAAGCAACCCTTCCTTTGACTCAACAGTATAATAATAACTAGAGTGTTGACGTATTATTACTGATGTAGCTATATAAATCCAATTCCTACTGTTGCTGCTGTTGATATTGTGTGTTTGCTGTTGATAGTCATTACCCAAGACAAGGTATAGGCTCTAGAATGTGTACTAAGCAATAATTCAAAAATGATTTATCACTAATAGGAGTATAGTGAAGTGTAGATGTGGTTCACATAACCTTTATCTGGAGATATTCCCAGGTTTGTATGACCGTTACCTTATTGTAACTGTAGCACTTCTTGTTCTAACTTATACAAATATTGCTCTACACATCTCTCAAGTGATATATCTTCAATTTTAGACATCTTTCGCATAATATTGTGGTCAAGCAGTTACTGATTCAATATGCAGACTCTCGAACACATCATTGATCATCATCTTAGTTGTATCTTCTCCCTTTGAGTCTTACCTCACAACCTTTTGATAAATAGGCCATTCACACTTGTTCTGTTACCATAAAATACAGTTCAATGTGTGTAGAACTTTTGATGTCACTGATTTAAGCACTGATCAAGTTTAAACTTGAATTGTCTCTACCCTCAAAATTACAACCATAGTCCACTACCTTTTAAGGGTGGGGTCAGGAGAAGATTAATGGGGATTAGAAGCATCAGTAGGGATATTCACATGCCTCCTCTTTGAACACTACCTTGCATTCATTGTCATCAATACTTCCAGAGTATGGCCTTGGGGCTGACAATGTAGGGCTCGTTGTATAGTGTCACCTAAACTATTGTATATGTCATATTGACTGTAACAAAAATTTATTTTTCAAACCTCACCTATCTTTTGTTCCACTAGGGTATTAATGATATCAGCATCCCTACCACCTAAGGCCACATTTTATCATCACATGCTGATTTGTTTCCACTGTGATAGAAACAGTAGCATGAATATCAGTACAACAGGAGTGTTAACAGTGCCCACTCCCAATCCTTATCAAGTCGCTACTTCCTTGCATTCTAGTGAGAAGTTAAATTGCACTGTTCAATAGGTAGAACAAAGTTGAATGCTTCTATCAAGGAAAATGTTGTGCTTTGTCTCAATGCACATTTACTATATTCAGTGTATTTCTTTGAAAGAAGTTTGTCTCAACCCTTTGCAAGCTCATCTCAGCCTTGGCTCTATTGTATATCATGGGTTGAGTACTATAAATGTATGTCATAGGAGGAAGGCATGGAAGAACTAGCATTGTCACTGACTGTTCCTATACCACCCTTTGTGTAACTGGTGGTTACTGGTGAATGGCTGCTGTTACACTCCAGTCTGCTACAAAACTCAACTGCAGTCATTTCTCTTTCTATATGTTGTTTCTCTTTCTTCATATTTTCCTGATATGTCTGTTTTTGTAGGAAGTACTGTCAGTTACTCACATACAGATGAAGAAATGGAATCCTGATACCAACCTGGAAGGCATTGTCAGTGTTTTTAAGGATGTAGACATGATGCACAAGAGGGGCCAGTGCACTCAGCCAATTGTCATCCACTGCATGTGAGTCACCCAACATTGATCACCCTAAGAATGCTTGCCGGTGTTATCAAGGAGACTCAAGTAGCTGCACAGATTTGTTACCAATGCCAAATTGTTTTGAACTAAACTGCTTTTTTTTCATCTTTTCTCCCTGATGTATTTATGCATGTGTAGTCAGTGGTTTGTGCAATGAAACAAACACATTAACAATGTATTAACTCTGCTGTTTAGTATTTACAAAGTATTTACAACAAACTTCTTGATGCCTAGGTATACTGTATTCTGCAAGGTTGTATTGATCAAGTCCACTCTTTTACTCAATTTGGGACTTGAGTTGTTTTAGTTGGGCTTAAATTGAAGGGCCTGGGATTGGAATTGGCTTGGAATGGTCTGCAGCTGAACTTGGGACTAGGATCCTGTTCCAGCTGAATCCATTAAGACAAATTTCAAAAATGTTACTTAGTGCACCATTCAATGCATCCATAATTGGTTACATACTTTCAACAAATTACAGGGGATGGGACAGGGAGAAGCAGTATGATTTTGACTTGAAAATGACCTATTAATGAAGTGGACTAGCAACACAGTTCAAAAAGCATTTGTACTGTCAAAACACTGGGCTCAGAATTGGCTTAGAATTAGGGAACATTTTTTTATGCAACACTGGAGGAAGATTCTGGTGAAAATGTGGGAGGGGATGGGGGAATGATGGATAATACTTGGCCCTGGAGGCAAAAGTTACTGTGTGAAAGTGAAAGCCAATGTGAGCATTTCCAAAAAGTGAGGGGATGAATTCCCTATCCCCTGGAATTTCCACCTATGTATGAACGTATACACTTAAGGACTATCTTCAACAGCAATGGACTGTGTGTTGCCAAAGGAATGTTTTGCCGTAGGAGGAATGGACTGAAAAACTAATGAGTAGTTGTTATACAGTTAATTGTAGGAGCAATGAACTGTAGGACCAATGGGCAGTAGGACCTGTGGGCTGTAGGACCAGTAGGCTGCAGGACCAGTGGGCTGCCAGGGGTCGAAATAAGCCTTCAACCTTTGGGGGCCTGCCGGGCCCCTAGACCATGGAATCTAGGGGCCAAATGGGAAATCAAGGGGCCCGAAACTTACAAATAAAAAAGGACTGATACAATGTATGGGTGCTTTTTACGTGCTTGAAAACATGTAGTATGGGTATAATATTAAGGCAAGCTGAGGCTGAAACTAGCCTGAAACCACTCTGTCCACACCCTCTTAGACCATGTTGCATGCAGGCTAGTATACATTTTCATAATGTTCTCGTAACTCCGGAAGTTATTACCCGGTAAAATGAAGGGCACTGTTCAGTTCCCGCTGACCATCTTCGTCAGTTGATCTTGTGAGGCTCCCCCTACATTACTCGTGACTGACATCTAGGGCTGCAATTCCGTTTAATCTCCTAAACGTTTAAACGGTCGGAATAAAAGTTCGTTTACCGTTTAAACGGTATCTTTATTCTGAACCAACAGTGTAATGCATTAATGGCCTCATTGATCATTCACTTATGATATTCCCAGTATGCGCAAGCTTTTAAAATCTGTACGTAAAAATCTAGCGATCATGTCAGTGATTTCTTTTTAATTCACCCAAATTTGCCAATGAACGGAACGAAGCATTTAAATTCGCAGTCAGTGATCGTAAGTTTGATACAGGGCCATACGTTTGATATCAGGCCGAAATATACGCATGTCCATGGCCATGTCCGTGCACTGTACAAATGCAGAAGTTCAAGTGACACGCATTGCAAGGCAAAAGTCGAGTTAAATAGGTCCGTTATTACATGCAAACAGTAACACATTAGGCTACGCACCTGCTCTGTACAAAAGTTGACATACATCGCAACAACATTGGGCATGGTATGGAAAATAACATTTTTCGATAGCTGCTTGTACCGCTAAATTACCAGTTGTTTCATCGTCCTTTGCAATAGTTTACGATAGGTACTTTTATGTTCATCATGCATGTTAATTTGTGTGAAACAAACGTGTGCCTTTTACTTTTGTGATTTAAACAAAAACGATGTCTTGAACATTACCCCAATGAACGAAAATAAACGTGTGCCTTTTACTTTTGTGATTTAAACAAAAACGATGTCTAGAATATTACCCCAATGAACGAAAGTTTACGTTAGACTCGTCCCATCCTAGTACTATAGCTCCCTTGATTTGCACGCAGCAAGCGGACTGCAGGGCACTAGCATGACTCAAACAGATATTTACGTATGGATATATAGTGCGTGCATGAATTATGTATTGCTATATGAAACACTCAAAACACACACGTGTGCGCGCCTACACTGTCTGTTTATGTATAGGTAAAGCATGGTAGGATGGTGTGAATGCTGCACTGAAATACTGCAGCAATTTTCGGGCTTTTTCAGTGACATCGGTGTATGTCTGCGTGAGTGATCTTCCGTGTTGTGACAAAGCAGACTCTTTATGAGTAATGTGAACTGATTTCAGAAATAATGTGTATTTCGCAGGTTTTTAGTGACTGTTAGCATAGGAATACACAGGCTTTGCGAGATATACGATCGTTGAGTTGTGGATGGAGAGGTTCACGTGCAGACTGTACAATTAGACTTGAAATATTTAGGAGCCAACCGGGCCCCTTTCCCTGTAGAAGTTACGGGCCCGAGGGATTTTCTAGGAGCATCGGGCCCACGGGCCCCCGTTATTTCGAGCCCTGGCTGCAGGTCCAGAGGGCTGCAGGACCAGTAGGCTGTCCCAAAACCTGCAAGGTGATAGTAATGGACTTTCTAACCACATGTTTGAACTGAGCTTGTTGGGAGATGACTTGTAAAAGTAAAATATAGAAAAGACTATTGCCCCAAAACTTAATCCACCATGTATCCTCAACAGCAATGGTTTTGACAGAAGTGGTGTCGTGGTCACCGTCATATCAGAATTGGAGCGCATTACTGTTACAGAAAGGATTGATGTGTTCAGCACTGTGAAGAAATTGAGAGACCAACATGAACATATGTTGAAGAATACGGTAGGTGGTCAGATGCACAAACATTCAATAGGATTGTTAGACTAATGGGCTGTAGGACCAGTGGGTTGTATGGGCTGTAGGACCAATGGGCAGGAGGACCTGTGTATGCAAAAGAGGGGATAAATTTGAAGCCTGCATGGTTTTCATTGAGGATTGTGCCTTACCCATAACTTCCCTTGGCAGCTTTGTAGAACCACCTGCTGGAATCTTCTGTCCTATCCAAGAGTGAATGTGGGTTAAAAATGCCTTGGAGAAACTCTTTTTAATAATGATTGTGAGTGAATTTAGGAGTAGTACTTAACCCTTGTATTTTTTAATATGAGGTACTTGATGAGGATCCACATCTTTCCTTTTTTTTTTTTTTTAAGCCATTATGGTTAGGTTAGTTTATGTATGTGCATATTTCCAAATTTTCCACTTCTTTTTCATTCCTACATTTTATAGGTAAACTGTGTCCATCATGAATTTCAAGTATGTTATAAAATAAGAACCAAACATTAATTGCATGGTGACCTACTTTATGCAAACTGAGTACCCTAAAAATCAGAGTTCCTCAGAATTCTTTCCGTGTCTTCTCACTAAGTCACACAAACTCCACTGTTTTGCATTCCCTTCCAATTAACCCCTACCTAGTGCAGCATGGGCCCCAAGCTCAATTTGAACTTGGCCAATGTTCACTGGCAATGCATGAAATTGGTATGACACTGATTAGATTCTCTTTTTCTTTCCAGGATGACTACATCCTCTGCTACCATCTGCTGAAGGCTTACCTAACTAGCAGCAACAGCGACTATGAAAACGTAGATGACATACGACATAAATGAGGGGCGTGTAACAGGTAGAAGAGGTGTTGCATGCAGGAGTGTAAACAAGCAGTGACCAATTCATCAGGGATGCATAGCGAGGATGACTAATTACAGGCAGATTCTCATCCACCCCAAACGGGTCAAATTTCCCTGCAAAGTTTACTTTTAGCCCCTACTCCAGACTTTAATAGTTACTGTGTTTAGCACATCCCACATTGTATTGTCAATGTTCATGGCCAATTCTCTTCTGCAGAAGATACTAGAATTGTTTTTTACCCATTCTTCCCAAATATCTGCTGTGCACCTTATGTAAGTTGAAAGTTGCTTAAATTGAGTATTTTACTGTTGTGTATATCACTGACCAATCAGAATCAAGGTTGTTTGGAGGTAAAGTTTGACTTTTGTTCATTTTTGTTTGTAAAGTACTATTGCCTAGCACAAATTTGAGGAAAGTTACTATGAATTCATTTTGAGGCAATGAAATTCTGCCTTTAATGCTTTGCCATGTTCTTATATTCTTATTTTATCAATTCTTTGTTTATGGAAGTAGTAGAATAGCCAAACATATGCAATACATTGGCAGCTGAAAGAATTCTTATGAATTTTTCATACTGAAGTTTGTGAAATTAAGGTGATATTTACAGAGATAAAAAGTAACGTGTGGAAACCATTTTCTGCAAGTTTTTTTTACTATTGTCTAAGTATTAGTGATTTTTATAGTGGTACCTTAACTAATGTTTTTACCTTTCTTTGTGGCTTTTGCAATAAATGGATGTTGATATTTCATTGTAGTAGCAAGTTGTGATAACTGGTGCACTTCGTTTTGTTCATTAATTAACTACATCAGGAAAGTTTTCAGGGTGCCTGAAAATGAGTACAAATGGAAACTTATGAATGCAGTATGAAATCAGTATCAATGCAGGTAAAACCAAACCAGTACAAATTTATGACAAGTCATGTACAATTTGTTTAAAGGTTATCGAGATCAAATCTGATGAAAAGGTATTTTGAGTGAGATAGTTATCTAAAAGTTGGAGATTTTATGAAGTCAATGTTAACATTTCAAATTTAGTTATCATATGTTTAACAAAGATAACAAGTTGAAGCAAAAATTTGTGGATGCAAAAACATGATGGAGACTAGAAAACAGAGGAAAACTGTTATGAAATCTAGTTATTAACTTAGATAAAAAAAATACACTAACACAGCATTAAACACAAGAGACCTAGCCCAAACTTAGTACAGACTGAACATAGCAGATGGAAAGGACAGTAGAAGAGGAAAGGCAGGGAAGAAGAAAAAGAGAGACAAAAGGAGGAAAAGAAGGCAAGAAGGGGAACACAATGACCAAGAAAAAGGATGTGTAGAAATATATATTTGAAAGATACATCTTGAGCAAATGTATTTAGCCTTCAGTTATTTCCTTCAAATGTTCATGTAACCTAGGCATCATTTCAGAAATTTTCCTTTTTTTTATGTATTTTCCAGAATAAAGAGGAAACATTCTAATAAGTATAAACAGTTGTCATAGATGTGCCATGTTTGTTATCTTTACTTCCTGTTATGTTTTCACATTTTTATTTTGACACCTTATCAGTAAAGCACATTTATCCACAATTTTTTTATCTTTCATTTTCAGTAGATTCTTTATATTTTTTAAAAAACAGTTCATCCATTAAGCATTACAAAGACTTCTAAAAAGAGAGCTGGGTATACTTGGGGAAAGCCTTTCATACTGATATTCAGATTTGTGATGAGTCTGCAGTAATTATCTTGCCTCTGGTTACAGTGCTGAAGCCACACTCAGTCATTTGTTCCAGCATAAGCATGTATTTACACTCTATTGAAGGCCTCAATTCTCAAGTGGTGGCCTGTGATGTGCACTTAAGTGACAGAGGATTGAGGGAACCAAAATTTCGATATGAAAATAAGCTGTTTAATGATCTCCTGGCTACTACAATTAACTTACAGTAAGAACTCCAGTCAAAGTGGCCCTTGGCTCAACACACTTTAGAACCCCTCCTGTAAGGACTTACGACTTTCTCTGAAGTCTTTAAAAGGGAAAATGCAGTCACCCCAGATTGAATTAGTATGCCCTGGTATCCTAATTCATGAATGGCTCTTTTATACACATAACAACATTTTTGTACCTAAAATGTTAAATTTATGCAGAGTAAACCCTTTGGTTTACCATGATTATGCCATATCAATATTCTGAAACAATGAAAGATTCTGAAACATAATGAAAGATTCTTATCAGAGAAATATGAGGAGATTTGGCAGGTTTAGTTGATATGTTGAAACACATTTGGAGTGACTACTTTTTCCCTTTAACAGGGCTCTTGGCAATCAGACCCTACAACTTGCTACTAACAACCCCTCTATTAAAGTCCTGAACTTCTTGAGAGAGGTGGATTTCTGAAGCTGAGATTACTTAGGGCAAACAAACACTATATTGCTTGTCTCTTGTTTTATACACCTTACATCACAAGTTTGTACGCTTTTTGAAGATCTTTTATCAGGTTAGGGACAGCTGTCACTGGGCAATCCACCCATGAGCAGGAATGCTCTAGTGTTTGGGCTGGAAGGACTCTTGTCCCTAAATGTTTATGGAATAGTTGCTGTAACCAGTTGGCAATCAAATAGTTTAAATTCATACTTAAAGTTTTAGGCCCTGGATGAATACCTCCCAGGGTTAGGATAAGGGTTACATATCATCCTGGGAGGGGAAATTTTGTCTGAGCAGTGGCAGATCTAGGCGGGGCAAAACAGGCACACGCCTCCCCTATTGGCCATCATGTGTGAAAAAAGTTGAGGCAAAAAAGAAAATGCTTCAAAATGTGTCAAATATAGCACCATTTTGCATCTCGGCCCTCTTCCAAAAGCAAAAATTTTGAAAGGAGAGGGGTACACCCCCTCCCCTTATACCCCTACCCTAGGCCAGTGATCAATCAAACACTGTGCCCCCTCTATTGAAATTCCTGGATATGCCCCTGCTGAGGGAGTTGTCTGGGAACTGCAGAGAATGTTTTGCAGGGAACTTCTTACAACAATGAACTGAGCTTTTACTTAACTTGCTGAAGACCATATTTTTCTAAATTTACGCTTTATTTTTGTGCTTTTTGCACACAGTATTAGAAAGGAGACCTGTTGTGTTTCCTTTTGTTGACATTCCACAATAACTGAAATTCTGATCAGTACTTTTGTTAGCTTTAGTAGTTGAATATTTCTTTATTTATAGTGCTGAAATTATTAAAACCACAGTTGAGGATTCCACTGTTTTGTATTTTTCACTTAAACAATTAGACTGATGAGCTTTTAGAGGCACAGTTTGAATTTGCCCATTTTTGTGTTATTTAAAGTACTGTGACCAGTCATAAGTTAGAGAATGCTATTATGAATCTATTTTGTATATACTTGTGTTATCAATAGTTCATGTACAAGTAGCCAAATGTATGTTATATATTGCCAGCTCAAAGAATGTTTAAGAAATAGTTTTTTTTTAATTTATTTTATATCTTTGCAGGTAAACTGAAGAGGATGAAAACCAGTTTCTGCATTGAAGTTTTTTTTTAATACTTAATATCTAAGTACATGCAGTTTTGATAATACTGTCTTACTAGTGTTTATACTTGTCGTGATAGCTTTGGCAGTTAACGACATATAGATGTTTTGTTATAAAAAGAACATGGTATGAGTGGTGCCCTTCATTTTATTTAAAAACCATTTACACCAATGAAGCCTTCAGAATCCATGACAACGAGTGCAAATGCAAAAGTATGACCACATTGTAAAAGAAATATGAGGTGGGATTTAACCAGTTCAGATTTACGAAACGTTATGTGTGATTTACTTAAAGCTCAATATGAATGAGTCTGCTGGAAAGGTATTTTGAGCAAGTTTATCCACAGATCAGTTTGGGGATTTATGACGCCATTGTTAACGAATTGTAGTTAGCAGATATTCTTTTTTAAAGTTTATATGTACATTTAATTCAGGCACCAGGAAGACTCTTTGTTTTGTATTTTCCAGTATAACAAATGTGTTTGTGTATGTGTTTATATTTTCAATTTAATAAATACCTAATCAGATAAGCCAATTTATCCAAAGACACTTCTTTTATTTCACAAGATAAAAGATTCTTCATATTTCTGAAGCAAAGCTCAACCATTAGGGAAAGTGTAATTCGGCAATTTTTTTCAGACTGATGCTCAGATTTGTGATGAATCCTCATTAAGAACCTACCCTCTGGTGACACTGCTGAGGCCACACTCAATCATTTATGTTACAGAACGCACATAATTATATTTTATAACCACTCAGGATTCAGAATTCCTGTTGTAGTCTAAACCAGTAGGCTGTTATCAGTCAGACCCTGCAACATACTACGAACAAGTCCAATACTATGAAAATTCTTCAAACTTTCTGTGGAGAAGCTAAGATTACTGCAAGCAAACAAGTACTTTTTCTTGCTTATCTATTATTTTATTACTAACAACCACAAGTTTGTCTCCTTTTTTAGAATTCTTTAATCAGGTTATATGGACAGTTTTGACTGGATGATTCAGCATAGAGGATTATACTTTCTGATGAATACCCCCAGGGTGAGAGGCTAAGATTGTACTTAGGTATCACCCCTTTTTTAAGGAACATTGGAAAATTTGGGGTCTTTTTTGAAGAATATGCCCTTCCTATGAGCAAAATCAAGCAGGTCGTCTCGCCGACTGTAGGTCATGGGATTACTTATTTTATCGTACGGACTCCCAGACGAAACTGGAAAATTTCCCAGACGGGGGGCCAAGCCTTCCCAGACGGGGGACCATGGCCCCTAGCCCCCCGCTGGTGCCACCCTTGATTAATGTTAAGGCCAGTGCACCTTGTGCGAAAACATCTTTTGTTATACAGTGACTTGACCTTGATGAGACAAACCCTCTCCTTACATCAAAGTGTCCAAAAAATAGTAGTGATTTCTCTAAAGTCATTTCACAGTTTAATTTCAAGAGGAAACAAAATTAGGTAATATGAGTTGAACGAAGGAGACAATCACAAAGGTATTGTACAATTGTTTTTTTCAAATTGGGGGAATAAATTTCAGAACTTTCTTTATCGGCAAGCGAATAAGCTGCTGTGAAGATGAGAGTTGGATGAGTGAGAACCATTTTCCAACCCTCCGAAAGATACACCGATCCTTGTAATTCTGGATTTAAGGTACAGTTTTAAGTGATTAGTATAAATTGTTACTTGACGAGTTATTGTGTTATTCAAAGTTTTGCAGTTGTGTATGCACTAAATTTGGTTTTTTTCACTGACTAGCTTCAAGCAAAAAATAAAACTTAAATCATAGTCACCATTTTTGAGATATTTGGCATATTTTATTCAAAATATGCTTTTTGCTATTTTGATAACATTGTTTCCCTCCAAAATGACTTCGAGACAAGTCAATATCAATTCAAATCCAGTCAGTTTAAAGTGATTAGCATGTTTTGTTACTTGACGTGTTTTTCAAAGTTCTGCATTTGCATTTGCACTCAACTTGTTTTTTGTACTGGCTAACTTCCAGCAAAAGATAAAACGTACATCATTACATCATCTTGAGATATTTGACATATTTTACTCAAAAAGCCTTTTATGTTGCTTGTTTTGGTATCATTGTTCTCCAATGTAGGTTTCGACATTGAAATCACATGTGTATGTTGTCTAAACGCTGAGATACTCTAGTTGATAGCAAGGGCGGATCCAGAGGGGGGCGGGGGGGGGGGCCCCCCCCCCCCCCCCCCCCCCCCCTTAGGCCGACCAAAAAATTTAAAAAATGTAATGCAAAAAAAAAATAAATAAAAAAAAAATACTACAAAATCAGATCTAACTCACACATTTTGTGGTACATTTCCGGCATATAGGGTTTAGTGAGGCCCAAGTTTTTTACAATTTTTAAGATTCTTAAATAAGACTCACAGTCATGGTAAACATGCTATCATACATGTAAGAAACTCACAGAGCCTCGAAGCTGAGTCCAGGGGTCGTGGAAAGGGAAATTCCCCGTGACCAGTCCCCCAGGGTCTTGATTTTGCTCTTGCACACAGACACCCATCACCCTAACATTTCTGGTTTTGAGAAAGAAAAATTCTCAGTTGGTGAATGCCCTCTTTGATTGACATCAAAGGCAAAAGATGCAGAGCAGCTCACATTACCCAGCATGCACAGAGAGTGTTCTGATTACATTTGGCCTGATATGCCCATCAGGACATAGTCTTAAGCAATAAAACTAGGTTTGTGTCTGCTGAAGAGGAAGGGTTCATGACAGTTTTTGGAGTGGCTAGGAGTACCTAAGTTGGCGAAATTGGAACTGTCTTGGGATGATAAGAAAGGGAGAGGATTCTTCTATAGAAACCCAAATGTTCTAAAATTTCTCAGTAAGAACCAATTATTTCAATTTTTCTTCAACAAAACCCACATTTTTCGGCGCGCTTCGCGCTTCCCAAATTTTGAGTTCCGCATCGATCATTCCTTTGGGCATTCCGTTGCTTCTGGCCGGGGTTTTGGGTTGCAGAACCCGTTTGGCATATCCTTTTACCACCCCTTGTTGAGTCTGCATGCAGGTATTACCATCGTAAATTATTTTCCTGCAAGATTTTGGCGCTTCGCGTTCATTTATCAAAATCGAAGTTGTATCACCAATGAACATCATAAGCCCCGCAATTTCAGTGAATTATTCTAGCCAACGCTAGGTGAAGGCTCGTAGTTAGATGTCGGACATCAAGGGGATTTCATGTCGCATTTTAATACCTTGAATAACATTCGTATCGAGATGGGTATATGGCTTGAAACTAAATTGACTAGTACCATAAATTCACTCAAAAATTTACTCTTTCTCTTCATGCAAAATTTTGTTCAAAGTGAAATACAATAACGACCATCTCAGTTGTGAACTGTGAAGAGCTTGGTGTGTTCTGCCTTTCAAATTCCTGCTGAAGCTCCATGCTAGTGTTCCCATTTTGTTAATTTCTCGGACATTCGGGGAATTTCACTACGGATCCTATCCAAAATTATGCTGGACCACACCAAGCCTGCCATATGACAGTTATGACAGTACCTGCTTTGGTCCCCTCTATATGTTCGCAAAGTACTCAAGTCATCACTTGCTCTTGCGGAGCTGAAGAACTATCATCGTAATCATGATCATAGCCGTATATTCCCTTCACTGGTGGCTACCTTCCACGTCTCTGCATTGCAAAAGGAGGCAAAATTCCCACCAGAGGAGCGAAATTTTCGCGCGCGCATGTGCTCACTTTAAGCTATCTTCGATAGGCTCAAGGTATGACCCCCTGTGGTTTCCGCAAACTATTATCATATGGCGTCACCACTGACTACAAACGTATAATCTTCTTTAGTTCCCCGTATACGGTGCCGGTGCCCCCTATCAGAATGCTGGGATACGGGCCTGACTGACAAGAGCTGCAGATAGGCCTAGCTGGCTGACTTGAGGCGAAAAGGGGGTCTTTAAGGTAAATTACTTAAGTTAGATCCAAAAATATGCCAACCTGTCTCCATGAGAGATTGATTCTACAGAGCACCTTCAAAGAATTTACTGATAGTCCTTGAATTATTATCTCAAAAGTCGTAAGTCAGAGCTCGCTTTAGGGGTGTTAATACAAATTTTGTAACCTTTTGAAGGCTTTATTTTGACAAAATTGATCTCCTTTGTCAAATTAGTTGTACTTTTCCTTTTTGCACTACACTGGCATTTTTCATATGATTTTGTAAGTAACTTTTGTATAAATTCGAGTAACATTGTTCATAATCGTAAAACTCTGTCCATTGACTGGAAAGCACTCTCACTGCCTTGCAAAGAGCCTCCCAGATCATTAAAAGGTAAAACTGAAGGGATTGCTGCTCATTTCTTCTCGACTCTTGGGGCATTTTAAACTAATTTTCTTTGTTCAAATTGTCTTATATTGCGAGAGCTTCCGGGGGCTTCGCCCCCTGGACCCCCACCGGGGCTCCGCCCCTGGACCCAGCCAGGGGCCCTAACGCGGGCCCCTGGACCCCACGCGATTATACTCGCGTTTCGCGCTCGTGGTGCACCTTCGGTGCACTTCGTCCGCCCCCACTTACAGCAATTTCTGGATCCGCCCTTGGTTGATAGATTCCATGACGGCCATTTTTAAATTCAAAACGGTGGCTAGTCACGTGGCAGCGATGGGTACCGAGTATAATATGAATCAGCAAACAAGTACCTATGAACAAACATAATTCATGATTTGGTTAAAAAGTTCACAATTTTACCCTCAGCCGAATGAAATACATATATGGAGGCCATTTGATTGATTACAAAATGGCCGCCGTTTGATCCCCTTCCGACTGTCGGGTGATATTGTTAATCACAAAAATGGATTCTTACATACTTCAAATGTAGCTATCGACATTTGAATTACATATGTATGTTGTGTAGACGCTGAGATACCCTAGAAAATATATTCCAATGGCGGCCATTGTAAATTCAAAATGGCGGCCGGTCACATGACGGTGGCGATGAGTACCAAGCATAATATGAATCAGCGTACTTGAAAGTACCTATGAGGAAATTTTCATGCTTTTCTCAAAAAGTGAACATTTTTTTTTGGTAGCCGCTGTACTTATCTTTGTTGGACTAACAAAAACATCAGATTTACGCAAGTTCAATTTTCAACTAAAGTCATCAAAATTGTGTGTTTTGTATAATCAGGGAGGTGATCACCTCCCTGGTATAATTTAGAACAAGGTAGTATGTACCTGAAAGGTCACTATATTTTAATTGCAAAAGTGTCACATTAAATCTCAACAATTTGTAGCCAATATCATGTTTTCTTTATTTATGAGAGAATTTCCCACTTTGGAAATATCGTACATCATTAGAACACCATTTCGAGATATCGGCCATTTTTCACTCCAGATTGTCTTTATTTTCTTTGTTTTTTGTGATTGATTTTTGTTAATATTGGCCAAAAAAAGTTGAAATGAACTAAAATTTCTCTGATAGTAAATTTTTCAAAAATATGAAATTAGCAAAAATCATAAAAATCATATTTTTGCCCAAAAATGGCCAAAAATGACACAAAAAAATGATTTTCACACTTGTCAGACCCCCACCTTTATTCGTTACTATGTGTAGATTGGATCTAGCATGGCTGACTGCTTGTACTAAAAAATGCCCACGTAACATTTTTAAGGCTTTTTAGGGCAATGGCTGGCCGTCTGCTGAGCGTTTGGTGATGTCAGATTTTCACCATTTACATATAGGCCTAATTAAACAACCGTAGGTACACGCAAACAGATTTAGTGACAAGTTTTGAGCTTTACAGTGCGTTCTTCTTCATTTACAACATTTGTGATAAATTTTCTGACCTCAGGACCATCCATGATAAGTCTGAAGTCGGCAGCAGATACTAGCATTGCGCTTTACAGCGCCCTCTTTATTTGGTTTAAATTACTTGTATATACTTCTATTGATAACATTGATAATGAAGTGTAAACAAACTGCAATATTACTTGGAATAACAATGCTCCTACACTGTATGATTATATGGTTATTTGTATGCTGTTAACTTGGGCGGTGATAAAACAATGATAAAATTAGCTCTGTAAACAAAGGACATCCCATATCGACTTCAGGGCAAAAAAACGACGATTTCTGAACACTGACACTTTTAGGGTCTTTTCTAAGTTATGGTTGTTGGCCAGTCAGAGAAAATGGAGAACACCTCTAGTCCTTTCCCACTCCACTTTTACTCCTTGCAGTGTGGGATGTCCTCATGACGCGTCTAAATTGTCCTAGCGTAAGCATTCCGCATTGTAATTTTCCCATTCAGTGCATGAGAATGTCAACCTATTTTGGTTTCACTTGACAAATTTCCTTGTTTGAAAATACAATTTCGCAAATGTGGACAAGCCTACGTGGGTGTCTCTTACTGTAGTATTACCATGGAGATGTTATTTGTCAAATAACACCGGCCTTGTTTTACAGAATGACACCGTCCTTTCTATTTATTGCCATGTAGACAACTGTACGTAATGACAAAAATCTGTTTTTATTGTACCATGCATTACTTCCTTCCGTGAACATTAAGGTGCTTTCCGTTTGATATGTGATATATTCTTTCTGCAGTAATGCTTACCCTAACAGTTTTTCACTTCAGTTTGACATTTCCGTGTGAGTACTCAGTAGTGTAACTTGGAAGCCTTGCAACTTTCTGATAGCTAACTTGATGTAACCGAGACGCTGGTACGATTTGCCTGGGCACAAGATTTAGAAGTACTGACTTTAAACTCAATTAAAGAGCGGAAAATTATGAGGAGGTTTGAGGAGGCTTAAGAATTGCTTTACAGACGACGTTAGGACACTCCTCCCCCCCCCCCCCCGCCCCGTAAAAGATATGATGCAAGTCGAAACATCCTGCATCTGTAAATATTACACATATCATCTTATTTCCCTTTCGATTGTCTTCCACGACGTAGCCGCTTAACTATATGGAGGAAATATTGCGTTTGTAGCAGGGAAAGTAAAGCCGTCCATGTGCGGCTTTATTGGAAAGACCTTGGGGGTGATGCCCCTTCCCACCCGAAAGAAAACAACATAGAAGGTGAAACGAAAACAAGAGAAGCAAAGTAATTCCCATAACGTAGGGTACGGTTGAGTTTCTTCTAAGAGATCGCATAAGCCTACAAATGAAAATCAACTTAAGCAGGAATCCCAGAAAGAGGTTGAAGGTCAGACTGCTACATTGTATGAAGAGACAGAAGAGTACTCAGTTGCTGAACATTAATGTTCGTTAGATGTGAAGAAATATAAGAGACACTTGCTAGGGAGGGATTACACATGGCTTGTGTAGAGCTGCAGTAACAAATTTGCCTCGAATATTGAGATTTCTTGCAATCCAGAAGATTTATGCTTCGAACTCTTGTTTCATCCAACCTCGGTGCAATTTAAATTCGCCATCGAGTGCCTGTCCGAGAACATTCCTGGGTCCTCGCCTGCTATTGCCAAAGTTTTTAGGTTACACTGAATATTTTAATGACGATTTTTTTTCTGCCCATGCCAAATTGATACAATGTAGACGCGGTATTTCCTCTTAGAAGATTAGACTCAGGTTTTTTTCATATGTATGCGTGTGTGAGAGAGGCAGTAGGCTAACTCAAAAGCGATTTTAAGGCCCACTTTGAAGTCCCTGCCGGAGCAGATTTAGGATGCGCGAAGCTCTAGGCCGAGAGAAATACATGGCCCCGAGTAGAATTGAACTGTTCATAAGTAATTCAGTAACTCATTTATAGTTCAACTGAGATTTTCTCCACTTTTGAGTTACATTATATCTCTGCCAGGGTCGAGATTTACACGACAGGAGAGGGCAATGGCCCCGAGGGGAGGGGCGGCAACCCAAAGCTGCACAGTAACGATGGTTGGCGGGACCGATGGCGAGGGAAATTGAAGGAAACGGGACGTATTTCGCACAAATCTGTGGCACTTGGTGTAGCGAATTCAGTGCTGGCGAAGCCTGTTGTCCGGAAAATGTAACTCGTCAAATTGAACAGCGTGCAAAGCGCCTGCTCATGAAGAATGTGAGACTTTTAAGGTAAATATATACCAACTGATGCTGGTGGATCACTTAGGCGCGGTTGTAGCGACATATTTTTTTTTTGGGGGGGGGGGGGGCTATGTTGCCATTGACCCTGGTGAAACCGGATAAAGAAAAGGCCCGTGGCCAGGAATTCTGACATAGGGGGCTCTGGTACCGCAAAGGTGGGCACCGAAGAAGACAATATTTGTAGCTAGTGGTGCCAACAGATGATGGCAGTTTGCGGGAACCACAGGGGATGATATCTCAAGCCCTACATGGATCATGGCGTGAAGAAATCGTGCCTACGTATGAACGTGCGCGAAAGGTCTCCCTTCCCTGGCGGCAATTCCCCCTCCCCCTGTGATACAGAGACGTGGAATTTGTGGAAAGTCTCACAAGTTAACGGAACAAGGCTGTGGCCGTGACGGTGCTTTTTCAGATCCCCAAGCGTAGATGAAGAGTTGGGTGCTTTTTGGATGGTGAGGGGGACCATGCGGCCATGGGCTACCATAAGGCCCCGTGGATGATTGAGCATAAAAGTCACCTAGTTTATGCTAGAAAAGTTCACTGGTACTTTTGTACTTTTAATACTTAATACTTATAATGTTCGTAAGTGATACAACGTGGGTTGTGAGTACTGCGCGCCAAGGGCGCCAAAATTTTGAGGTATGCTTCATTGCCCAAAGGAAAAACCTGTATGCAGGCTCAGCCAAGTTGGTGCTTGGATTTGCTGACATGCGGGCCAAGCGTCCTGACTGGGAGCCAGTGTTGTAACGAGTCACTCAATTCTGCAGTCGAGTCAAGTCATTTACTACTTTCAATGTGACTCGAGTCGAGTAAGAGACTCGAGTCACTGTATTATTTCTATGAGGAAAATTCTGATACAATTGCTCGAGTCATTTCCCTTCTGAAAATTATCGACTTGAGTCATGACTCTTTACAACACTGCTGGGAGCCAGCTACTCTAAGCCCCGACAGATGCAATGGGCTGCCGAACTCGAAATATAGGGCGGGTGAAGCGCGTCAAAAAATTTGGGGTTATGGTGAAAAAAGATTTGACCTTTTGTTTTTATTAAGGAAAGTTGAAAAAGTTTGGATTGCTATTAAAGAATCTGCCTACCCAAGAGCAAAACCAAGAAATTTGTTGGGGCGACTACATGATTGTTGTCGGGGATTAAATTAATTATCTTGCCCATTAAGGGTCCCCGACGAAACTGAAAAATCTGTTTTCTTACAAAATATTTTTGCCACGATGGTGAGGCTGAAGAAAGAATCTTCCAAAAGATAGGAAAAAGAGGATAGAACTTCGCAAAGATGCATTTTCGTGTTTCTCTAGAATCACGCATGCACCGAAGAACAATATTTGTGGAAACGTTGGATAAAACCAATATGTTTGAAACGTTTGCTATTCGTAAAAATTTCGACTAGTCTCTTTGAAAGGTCATTTACAGCCAATGTAAATAGACCATATAAAACGCTGTCAATATGTTGTCAACGCTGTCAACTGACTTCAACGATACGGTAACACATTTCGATGTCGGAAAAGACAGCTAATGTAAGCAAGACTAAATGAGGACTAGTGAAGTTTCATTTCATTTTGATATTTCGGTTAGTTTATTAAGACATCATTACTTGATAGCCCGTCAAAAGTTACCAAAGATTGTTTTTCATTTCATGAACAACCAGGAAGCAGCAATTTGTAACTCTGTATTAGATCCAGACCGTATGAGTTTTCGGAAAATGCTAACTTATTGCAGCTAGCTGTGGCATTACAATAAATACTTAAAACTAATTGGCCTGATATTCCAAATAAGAAGGTTCGTATATGGATGTAAGCCTTGAAAGTCAGGGGTGGCGCCAGGATTTCCCCGACAGGGGGGCCAAGCTCCCCGACGGGGGGGGGGGCAGCAACCCAAACTCTCAACGAAGGAAATAAAGTGCCGAAACGATGTTTGAAGGAAAAGTTTGGCGCGCGAAGCGCGCCGAAAATTTTGGGCTCTTTTTGGAGAAAATTTGAAAAAATTGCTGGCATTTTCCATGGAAAATTTGAAAAAATGGGGCTTTGAAGAAGAAAATTGGAAAATTTGGGGTTTTTATTGAAGAATTTGCCCTAATTTAGACCAAAATTAAGTAAATCGTCGGGGCGACTGGGCGTTGTCGGGGACTACATATTTTATCGTATACATAACAGCTCCCCGACGAAACCGAAAAATTTCCCCGACGGGGGGGGGGCAGCCTTCCCCGACGGGGGGCCATGGTCCCTGCCCCCCCCCGCTGGCGCCACCCTTGTTGAAAGTACGTACTACTTATGAAGCAGACCCGTCACTCATGGGGAATGGGGAAGGAAACAGGTCCTCCGCTTTCTGAAACGTCGGAAACTTTATCAAATCCCCCCCCCCCCTCCCCAGGTTTTAGTAGCCTAATGACTTATTCTTGTAGGCTATCACTAAATATAAACAAGGAGGCAATCCTTGAAGTTGCATATCCCCATCTCCCACAACGTCTCACCACATTTATCGGTGGATTTAATAACAAAATTTGTTTTCTTAATACTGACAAGTACTGATGCTACTGGGAAGTAATCTATCTAATAAAACCAGCGTCATGCAGGTGACTCGAGCCGTTCGACCTTTACCAAGCTCTGGCATATCTCATTTCACACAAATCCACCAAGTTTGAACTTGACGAGACTGCAGTTTCAGGAAGAGCTTGCACAGGGCCAGATTTACCTAATAATCTAGGCAATTTGTAGGTTACAGCCCCCCCCCCCCCCCCCATATTTTAACTCTTAAAGGTCCCATAAAAACTTTCATAGACGTGCATCCTTTTGGCTTAGCCTTCTCATCTGCTTCTGACTGAGTTGAAACGAAATCCTGACCTGGTTTCTAACTACCAAAATATATAGACCTGTCAGCACGAGTATTGATTCTCTTATCTATAATGTTATATGGTGGTAAATTTCATAAATTTAAAATTACTGATAAGATGTTCCAAGAAGGTATGGCAAGTGACTCTGATTAATGATGCATGATAAACTTGTCGTATGCTATACAAGGGAGGTGTTAGGACATATACACCTAATACTTTCCTAGGACTGGGAGTAGTAATATATGCTGATACATGATTAAACGAGAGCCCTAAATGTTTGTGCGTGCTTTTACATACTTGCTATCAGTGGCGTATCTAAGATTTTTCAAGGGGGGGGGGGGCTTGGGGGCTTACTCTCTGACTGAGTGGTCTTAAAAATGGGAGCGAAAATGTGCACACGTAATGTGTTGGGCGAGAGAGAAGTGCAAATCGCAAAACCCAAAACTTTTATCGGTGCGGTCCAAGTTCCGCTTATGTCCCCTATCTTGGCGGTCCAGGGCCAGGGCACAGCGTCCGTGTGGGGTTGGGGGGTCACGGGAAGCTAGAGGCATGTTAGTGTTTCACATTCTCCAGGAAGATTTTTTCATTAGATACATTCAAAGAGTCGCGCTTCTAGGTCGCAGGTGATAGGGGGGGGGGGGACACAATAAATTATATTGTAATTCCACCCCAGATACCCTCTAAGGTCAGTCTAAATTATGCATATGTGTACCTGCCATGGCCAAACTCGCGGCGGATCCTTTGTTTGTCCCCTCGTGAGTAGGGCGTCCTGGGGAAGGGGTCAAAGAGGAAGGTTCCCCCTCCCCTTTGAGAAATTTGTGTTCGTTTAATGTGGCTTAGATGCAAAATGGTACTATTTTTGGCAAATTTTCGAACTGATCATATGGTGAAAGAATTTAATAACTCAGCGAATTTTATTTTTGGTTGGGTGTAAGGAAAGGATGTGTTGTCTAAATGGAGGGGTGGTAACTCCTCCCCTTACCTTGAGAAACTTAAACTTTTGTTTATGTTTGGTGACTAAGATGCAAAATGGTGCTACCTTTAGCAAATGTTTGAACCGAATTACATCCTTAGAAAGTCTCATTAATTAGTGATATTTTGGCCGTGGCACGACATCCGTTCAACAAAAATATATAACGACAAGTACATACTCCCAATTTTTCATACCCGCTACAATTGTTACTGTATAGGCTACTCGTGATATAAGATTGCTCTAGGATCCTTCCTTGATGCGTGGTCCCTACACAAGTTGAAGATATACCTCTGCTTTTCGGAAGAGCGTATTGGTCCGAATATTAGTACCATGTGGTCTTGAGATGCGGAGTGCGAACGGTGACGAATGCGCGCGAAGCGAAGTGCGCCGAAATTCTGCATTAGAAATCTTCTCAATGACAAACCAGAATGCAAAAATGCATTCAGGTTTCGATGATATATGTTCTGTTCCCGTGCCATAATGTCCCATACCTTTCAATCACGGTCAAATGCTATCTTAACATTTTGGAAAAATAGTTTTGCATTCCTATTTAATCTTGGGAATTCTTGGGAAATTTGCATTTTGACCTTTGATGACCCCAGATGGCGATCTTGGGAATTCTTGAGAAATTTTGCTCTTTGACCTCTGATGATAAACCCACATAATATTCTTGGGAATTCTTGGGAAATTTTGCTTCTTGACCTCTGGTGACTCCAGATGACCTTTGACGTCCACCAAAAACAATAGGGTTCATCTTTTCACTGAAACGCAACTACATACTAAGTATGAATTCTATCAAAGCTTCCTGCCTTGAGATATCGTGTTAACAAGGCTTTCAAAGTTTGACCCCCAGTGACCCCAAAAGACCTTTGACCTCCACCAAAAAAATAAGATTCATCTTCTTACCATAATGCATCCACATACTAAGTATGAAATCTATCCAAGCTTCCTACCTGGAGTTATTGTGTTAACAAGATTTTCAGAGTTTGACCCCAGTTACCCCAAATGACCTTTGACCTCCACCAAAAATGATAGGATTCTTCCTCCTAATATAAGGCATCAACATACTACGTATGAAATTTATCCAAGCTTCCTAACTTGATGTATCATGTTAACAAGTTTTTTAGGGTTTGACCTCCAGTGACCCCAGATGACCTTTGAACCTCACCAAAAATGATGGGGTTCTTCCTCTTACTATAAGGCATCTATATACAAAGTATGAAATTTATCCAAGCTTCCTACCTCGAGATATCATGTTAACAAGGTTTTCAGAGTTTGACCCCTGGTGACCCCAGATGACCTTTGATCTCCTCCAAAAACGATGGGCCTCTTCCTCTTACCATAACGCATCTACAGACTAAGCATGAAATTTATCAAAGCTTTCAACTTCAAAATATTGTGTTAACAAGTTTTTCAGAGTTTGACCCCCAGTGACCCCAAATGACCTTTGACCTCCACCAAAAATGATAGGATTCTTTCTCCTAATATAAGGCATCTACATAGTAAGTAGGAAATTTATCCAAGCTTTCTAACTTGAGATATGGTGTTAACAAAATTTTCAGGGTTTGACCCCCTGTAACCCCAGATAACCTTTGAACCCCACCAAAATGACAGGGTTCTTTTTCTTACTATAAGGCATCTACATACAAAGTATGAAATTTATTCAAGCTTCCTATCTTGAGATATCGTGTTAAAGAGGTTTTCAGGGTTTGACCCCTCGCTGACCCCAGAAGACCTTTGACCTCCACCAAAAATGATAGGGTCCTTTCTCTTACCATAACGCATCTACATACAAAGTATGAAATTCATCCAAGGTTCCTACCTCGAGATATTGTGTTAACAAGGTTTTCAGAGTTTGACCCCCGTGACCCCAGGTGACCTTTGACCCCACCAAAAACAATAGGGTTCTTCCTCTTTAATGGGGCATCTATGTACCAAGTTTGAGAACTGTTGCAGTTCTCGTTCTTGAGATATCGTGTTAACGAGCAAAGTGTCACAAACACACATACATACACACACACCCACACACACATACACACACGCCATCATGAATGCATAGGTTTCTCTTACCATCGAAACCAAAAATCCCATGCAGAATATATGTTCCACGTGTGCCCTCAACTTGACGGAGCACGCAAATTACATGACGTCATGTGACACGGTCTATTCGAACTCCGTCTTGAAAAATCCTGCGTACGGGCCTGTAAAGACTGCACAGAGCCTCTTTTAATTAATCCCGAACAAAATACCTGATATCATCGATATCATCATAATTAAGAGGGCAGTGGCGAATTAATCCTCTAAATCTTTCGATTATCATAAAATATGTCTTCCAAAAGTGCAAGGCTGTGTTCCTCCTTCATTACACATAAACCTTAAAACAATCGGCACAAGTTTGACATCCTGAGGTTGTAAGCGCGTGGAAGTTGATTGTTTTCAAAGCAATTGCAAAAATTTTGGTAAAAATTTAGTACTGATTTGATAAAATTAGCACTGGTGAAAAGGAAAACAATTTGTTAACTGTCGGGTCAGCTGACCCCTTTCGGGAATGGCATGCGGCACTGCAGGTATCTAGGCCTACCCCGTCTGCGGCAACGAAATGGCCACATCCCAACTCGTTTACCGTAACCGCGAGACAGACTATAACAACTAAGCGATGGAGGGTTAAGTACGGTTACGTATAGTACGGGTGAGACTTGTTCTGTAATATTTAGCCAAATTATGAAGAGAAAGTAAGAAAGCTATACACATTTTTGGTTCTTGTTGAAGAAACCGACTTACACTTCTTAAAAAGCAAGAACAGTTAAACTGTCGCGGACGGAGACTGTCCATCGACGGGGACTACACACCTTAAAGACCGGAAACGCCCTAGACTGCAGAATAACTTATATTAAAGCACATGCAGTAGCGTAGCCAGAGGGGGCAGGGGGAAGAGTGCCCCCTCCCCGGCGAAACCCCTCCCCGGCGAGAAATCGAAGAAAAATCTGGACGACGGAAAATGGAGGAAAAAAAAGGAAGAAGAGGGAAGGAAAGGGGAAGGAGGGAGAGAAAAAGAAAAATGAAAAAGGGAGAAAAAGGGGAAGGAAAATAAAATAACAATAAAACTAGGAATTATTACCAATGGAAGGAAAGGATGGAGAGAAAGTAAAGGGCTTGATAACGCAGAAAACTGGTTCAAATCTGGACGGGACGAGTACTGAAACAGGCAGGAATAGGGACCGTGGAAAAGACCGAATTAAGGGGATGAGAAAGTGAAGGGCCCAGAAGGCAGAAACCGGCACGAGGGATGAAACCAGGCAGATTGTGCACGGGAAGGAGGAAGGATGAGGGAACTAGAAAAGAGAATAGCGTTAGACGACTAGGGAGTCCGCGAGGACAGACTATAACGCAGAGCAGAGTTAGAGGGAGAGAAAGACGAAGACGAGGACGTGAAGAAAGGCTGTCAGTGTGGGAGTTGGAGGGATAACAGCTACCGTCCTGATTTTATCTTTTCATCCCTATCAAAAAGGGATACTTAAAAGCTCTGTACCTGTGCAGACTTTCTTTTAAAGTCACACAATGAGCCAGTTGCCGGTGCGTTGCCACGAATTGGGGTTTGGTATCAGAACCCTAATGAGTGGGTCAAGAAAAGATGCCAAGTTAAGAGAAAGTAAATGTGAATTTGAATATAATAGATAACGTTTGCAATGTGAAGTAAATCATGTCAAGTAAATTCATACTAAATGGTCTTTTCGGCGCGCTTCGCTCTAATAAATCATAATTGCATAGGTTGTCGTTAGTCAGTTTTACAGGACAGTTTGAGCAGAATTTACTCAAAGCCTTATGCGTCCCTCATTAACCATCATCCGCCCTCTCAGGTGCAGATCCAGAGGGTATTGGTCCCATCTCCTCTAGGCAGAAAATAGGAACAAATTTTGAAAAATAAAGGAAACAAACAAGCAAAAAAGATCGGAAAAGAAAAGAGACGAGAATAAATTAGAAATAAGTTTAGACAATTGAAGGAAAACAATGCCTTGCAGGGCAAGCTCTCTTAATTCAGAAAGGATTTTTCTGGCGTGCTTGTTTCATTTTTGCTCTTTGTGAAAATCTTAAATGGATTAATCCTTACAAAGACCCGTGTAGTTCCCGGCATAATCCATCCTCTCCCATCTACACTCATCCTGTCACTGTGACCATCATATTGACCTACCGATAGCCTAGTCCAAGGTAGGTAATTATAAAAAAAAATCAAATTTGTAATATTGTTTGTGGTGCGCATCCAATTCCATTTTAAATAGTTAAATATTTCGTTCAGGCTCGTCGGGTCACAGGGAACGCCCACATAGACACTAAAACATGCGCTAGCTTCACCCATATTTTACATTCCCAGATGAAATATAGGCTGAAGTGATAAATCTTACCTCTGTTCACTTAGATTTTAATTTTCCCTCAGGGGACCGCCTGATGTGGCTGACTGTGGCAGCAATCCTCCTAAAACCATAAAACCAAAAAATATTTGATAATTTTAAGTGCAACTTACAACACCTGGGAAGTGTCATTTCCTGTAATCTGGGAAGGCACATTGGCCAAAATATTTCCCTGTACGCTTCGCTCCAACTGGTGCTGTCGCTCCGCTTGGATAATGTCTCAAAGGTCCCTCTGAGGAAAGGTTATGGATCCCTCTGGCAAAAAACTCTCCATCTTACGTCCAGTTTACCACTGAAAAGGCACTCCAGCGTCATCAAATCGACCATCAATTCTCCCGCGTTATGAAAAATGGTTTAACTGTGATCAACGTGACTTTATCAGTTCGCATACTGATATGGCCATTTGAATATCAAGTCGATATTGTATTCTCATGCCCCAATTCTTTACAATTCCAGAGCTTCCTGACTTGGTGGGGGAGGGGGTAAACTGGACCCAAAGCAAACGGTGGGTGGGACAGACCAACCTCTACAATTACTTTGGAAAATCATGAAATCGGGACGAAAAGTTTCATTTTGCCTCCCGGGCCGAAGAGTCTGGCTACGCGCCTGGGCACTGCGTGTCATTGCAAGAGTTTCTTGTGTATCACACATGGGTTCCCGAGTGTACTAGGAAAATATGGCATCACAAATGCTCTAGATTCCGAAAAAAGTGCGCCCGAAAACACAAATTTTCGCAGTTCAAGGCGGTACATCATGTACGAGGCGCCAAACATGGCGGGAAGACTAGACATATAGGAGGGGACGCATTCTTCCCTTCACTCACCCAGTGGTCTGTAATATTCCCATGATAAACATAAAACCATAATGACCATCCCTCGGATATCTACACCAGACAGAACCAGCTCTGTCATTTCAAGAAAATGGGGGGGGGGGGGCAAAACATTAGGTGAACAACTGGGTTAGAGTCTGAAGACCAACCTCTTCTTCGTCAATCATCGAAGATACACTGTTAAAAATATCAGTTAATTTTTCAAAAAACAACAAACAAACAAACAAAAAAAAAAAAAAACAAAACAAAACAAAAAAAAAAAAAAAAACGAAAATTTTCAACTTCTAAAACAGATCGTCCTGCAAAGAATTTTCGGCAAGTTTATGTCCCTACTTGAAAGTTATGTGAACTTACACATATTATGAAAACATCTGCTTTTACTAAATATCACAGAACTGATGTTTTGTCACACAGTTTAAAAAAGGGAAGTCTAATGTGCTAATTTCAAAGCACTGACAGGGTACTAATGTCAAATCATCACCACAGGTGCTTATGCACTTGATTGGAGCTAATTAAAAACTTTTCACAAAGTTACCGTAAAAAGTCTCTAAATTATCAGCTTTATGACGTAAAGCACATTATTCTTAATTGGGCAGAGCTTATTTTGTAAGCATTTTTCTTCAAACAAAAATAATTGCTGCTGCTTCGCATAATACCTTTTTGGGTTTTTCTTTATCAGGAAGTAAAATAAAAACTTATTATTTTCCTTGTTTGAAAACGTTCACAACCAATATATTTGTATCCTTTGTAGTATTTATTTTGTAAAGAATTATTACATTATACAAGAAATGTATACTTTACAAACACTTTACAAAGTTCCAAAAGAGTACGAGTCCAAATCAATGTAATAAATTAGCATCTTCAGTGTGATTTGATCGAGAACAATTTTGTAAAGAAACATTAAGTTGAAGTGCGAAAATCTGATCTAGATTATTGCCAGCTTTACATGATATAACAATCTAAAGAAAGGACAAAAAGCAATATCTATTAACACTAAATTATAAGTTTGGATAAAAAACAGTCGGCTGTAAATTTACATAAAATTAAAGGCAATAGGCAGTCACTCCAATCAGAGTTAGTATGCCCCGTCACTCTAGTTCATGAATGGCCTATTTTGATCATGTGACAATGTTTTGTTAGTGAATTGTGAAATTCAAGGAGAATTTCTCCTTGCTTTACCTATTGTTTGTAGTAGTTATGTTCAAAACGTCTTCAGAGGTGCTTGTAATGCAATAAGAGGAGATTTGCAAGAATTTGCTGATTTTTCAAAGCAAATTTGGGGCAACTGCCTGCTGCCTTTAAAAGTAACTAAAACAGGAAAATTATGTTATTCGATTTTACAGTAGATTTTTGAAGAAAATAATTTACATAAAAACTGTAAAAGAAAACGTACTGTTTATGTTATTTCATGATTACATTCTGGCTGTAAAAAAAGAACATGATTTGTTTGGAAAAAAATTGCCATAAATATTACATAAATTTACAGAAACATTTTCAACAGTGTAACCTCTTTGATCAACAGTCTTAGGCATGGTTGGTGAGCCGATTATTTGCATGACTTCCTCAGTGGAGATGGGCGTGGCAACCACAAGCTCTGACCAGGGAAGTGATATCTAATATCACGGCCTCCCAGCTCTGACTGCATTCATTGTTAAATTGGCCTTTGTTCATTATTAGTAGATCGAGTTACGCAAGAAACTTGAGCAACCAACTGGCCCTGACAAAGCGATCAAGTGAGTTAGCACGCTTGACAGGAAGCAAGTTGGGTCACCCCATAGAAATAAAACTTACTTTTATTTCTATGGGTCACCCGGGATTTCGAATCAAAGCCAGAGGAAGCATGTAACAATTCCCAGACTTAAGCGATATGGAAAGCAAATTGTACATATAGCCTAACCAAGTTTTGAACACCGAAGATAACTTCGAACGAATGATATTGCATGAGCGCGACTGAGCGCGCGAAAAAAATGAAGGTATAGGATAATGACGTAATCATGCTTATTATGTTATTCTAATATTCATATGGAATGTGTTTAATTTGTAACACTTTCTGCTTCTGCATTGCAAGAGGGAAGGAAGAAGTCATAAGTAACGACAAACCACTATTAATTCACAAAGAGGATTCATGATGGCAAAAGGAGGGGGTCGATTTCAAAAACGAACCCATGCATTGACGAACCACTTGAACCTCCCCTGCATAAGCCTACAGGCCTGGTTAGAACTCTCATAGGCGTACGGGGTCAATATTTCTGGGGGAAGGGATAATTTTTGCCCGAATTTAGAACTTTTGGACCAAGTTGCTGGAATTTTGGCCCGCAACTGAAAAGGGCAATAGGGCATAATCTATTTTCTTGGCTGTCTCATTTGCCCGAATGGATCCACTATTTTTGCTAGAATTGGGAGGGCATAGTCCCTGCCCCCCTCCCCCTTGCCTCGTACGCTTGTGAGGACTCTTGAAGGCACAATGAGGTTCGATAAAATTTGGATTTTGAAGGCGTTATGCCTTTTGACAATATAAGGAAAGGATACGGAACAAACGGCGCACCATATAGATGGCCGTTCCGCACGCACACTTGTGTATGATGCACGCACTTGCACTGAGCTCTGTTGATGCAGATGTCAGGTCTGTTATGTCACTAGGCCTAGTACAGTATAGTAGGCATGATGTAGTAGCTTCTAGCATGATTAAAATTTAACAGCACCGTGCATATGCTTGCAGAAAGAAAAAGTTAAAGCTGAAGAAATAAGCAGTAGTGCTAACGGAAATTATCAAACTCGTTTGAATTTCAGTGTTTTCGGCTGGTTAAAACTGCTGACTCAAATGATCTCCGTAGACGATTACCTGGCCGAGCCTCGAATGAGGCCTAACTTAGTTATAGCGTGAAAGTTACTGGCGTTAGTACGGGGAGGGATTAATTAGCGAGGCAGACTTGCCTGGCTAAAATCCTCAAGCTAAAGGCCGAAGACTTCAAGTCCTAAGTAGGCTACACATAGCCTAGGTAGCCAGTAATAGGTGCTCATTCTGACTGCCTCCTGAAGATGGCTAGTGAAAAGAAACAAGAAACCGATGCATTCATGTTGCTGTTTGCATTGATCCTGCGCTCTTGTCAGATGATGTGCGAAGCCCAGCATGCACAGCAAGGTGAGTACAGGCCTTGCTTGCCTGTCACTGCTCTTTGACAGGTCCGTAGCCTATTAATGTGTCTAATTCTGTAAAACTCCTTCACTATAAGTTTGACATCAAAGGGCAACAAATATCACCCCAATCAGTAAAATTCTTCCACCTAAATTTACTTCCAGCCCATCCTCCAACTTCACATCCCCTGTTGGTGCAAGTTTACAATCATATCCTACCTATTCTCAGTTAATTTATGAGACATATTGCCACACAGAGCATCACATGAGTGGTTTCAGTCTAGATCGCCCAACCTCATTCTCACTTTGATTTCTATGGTGTGAGCTCAGTTGCTAAGTAAATCGAGAGTGGAGCAAGACCTATTAAGTTGATGCCAATCAAAGAGCAGTCACCAGTTGTATTTAGCCTAGAACTAGGCTATAGAGGCTTGATTGGCCATGCTGGAGGACACTCATGCCAAGAATTAACACATGGTTTTGTGCAGTAGTATACTGAACGCTCCGCACACACTGTGCTCTGTGGTATACACGGTTGTACACATTCATCGAGCAAGAGCGTCGAGTTTGGCCTACTACGAAGTTACATGTACTCCAACATGGCGTCAGGGACGGAGTATTATGAGGTTATAAGAAAAGCCTCTACAGGACTGCAGGGGTGGAGAAACAGAGGGGTTGAGGGGTTACAACCCCCCACTTTCAAACTCAAAGAACTCCCCCATGCATTGACTGTGTTTTTCAGACAGTAAATTTTTTGAAAGATCGTCACCCCCGCCCCCCCCCCCCCGACTTATTGAGAAGAAATCTCAGTGCCTGTATAGGACTAGGCCCCAGGCCTATTCCTTAATGTCTGGGCAGGGGCGTCAATCTTGGGGGGACAGGGGGACACGTCCCCCTCACATTTTGGAAATACACCCATTGACTTAAGATTTTTACCCAGTAAAGTTTTGACAGAAGTGGCCATACCCCCCACATGAGGCTAGAAACGAACAGCAAGTTTTAGCCATCTCTAGCATGACCACTCTTAATCCAGAATCTATCAGAGAACTTCCTGTTCAGGTATCTTGAGATCAATAAATTTAAAGGAGTTTGAACCCTCTTAAAGACTGTTTGGTCAATAGAACAAGTTTGTAAAAGGGATTAACTGTTGCAATTATAGAGATAAGCTTCACCCGGGAAAAAGCCTTTTTCTCGGGTAATATTGGCTAAAATGTCCTATTCGATTCTAGCAGCATTTGAGTAAAGATTGACGCTTCTGTGCCTGGGGTATACCAAACAACCTTGAAAATGACATCAAACTTTTCTCTCATTCATTTGATTTGAGTTTTCTCTGGTATATATGTGAGTTTGGTTTTCCATACTTCTGTGTTCATCACAATGCAGACGATCCATCCCTTGGCTTAATATATTCTTCAAACCGGGACAATTCCAAAATTTAGCCATGCCTCACCCACCCTACATCAACACCTTCATTTTCAGTGAAGTTTTCATTTTTGATCCCTTGCTGAAGGCAGGCAAGGAATCTATGCAATGGTGATGTCGTGTGTGTGCGTGTGGGTGTATGTGTGTGTGTATGTGACGCCTAGCTTGTAAACACGATATCTCAAGATAGCAATGACCGACACTTTTCTTATTTGGTATATAGATTTGTCATGTTGAGAGAAAGAACCCTATTGTTTTTGGTGGAGGTCAAAGGTCATTTGAGGTCACCAGAGGTCAAAAACCAAAAACTTTGTAAACACGATATCTCAAGTTAGCAAAGACCGACACTTTTCATATTTGGTATACATATAGATTTGTCATGTCAAGAGGAAGAACCCTATTGTTTTTGGTAGAGGTCAAAGGTCATCCGAGGTCACTGGAGGTAAAACTGCGGAAACCTCCTAAACAGCTTGTAAACACGATATCTCAAGATAGCAATGACTGACACTTTTCATGTTTGGTATATAGACTCTTCATGTTGAGAGGAAGAACCCTATTGTTTTTGGTGAAGGTCAAAGGTCATTTGAGGTCACCGGAGGTAAAAAGCTGAAAAGCTCGTAATCATGATATCTCAAGATAGGAATGACAGACACTTTTAATATTTGGGATATAGATTTTTCATGTTGAGAGGAAGAACTTTATTGGTTTTGGTGAAAGTCAAAGGTCATTTGAGGTCACTGGAGGTAAAAAGCTGAAAAGCTCGTAATCATGATATCTCAAGATAGGAATGACCGACACTTTTTATATTTGGTATATAGATTTGTCATGTCAAGAGGAAGAACCCTATTGTTTTTGATAGAGGTCAAAGGTCATCCGAGGTCACTGGAGGTTAAACTGCGAAAACCTAAACAGCTTGTAAACACGATATCTCAAGGTAGCAGTGACCGACACTTTTCATATTTGGTATATAGATTCGTCATGTTGAGAGGAAGAACCCTATTGCTTTTGGTGAAGGTCAAAGGTCATTTGAGGTCACCGGAGGTAAAAAGCTGAAAAGCTCGTAAACACATTTATCTCAAGATAGGAATGACCAACACTTTTCATATTTGGTATATGGATTTGTCATGTTGAGAGAAGGTACCCTATTGTTTTTGGTGGAGGTCAAAGGTCATTTGAGGTCACCAGAGGTCAAAGACCGAAAACCTTGAAATTGCGATATGTCAAGGTAGGAATGGCTGATATGGATTTGTCATGTTGAGAGGAAGAATGCTATTGTTTTTGGTAGAGGTCGAAGGCCATCTGAGGTCACCAGAGGTTAAACTGCGAAAATAATGTAAATGGCTTGTAATCACTATATCTCAAGATAGCAGTGACCGACACTTTTCATATTTGGTATATAGATTTGCCATGTTGAGAGAAAGAACCCTATTGTTGTTGGTGAAGGTTAAAGGTCATTTGGGGTCACAGGAGCTAAAAAACTGAAAAGCGTGTAATAACAATCTCAAGATAGGAATGAAGGACACTTTTGATATTTAGTGTATAGATTTTTCATGATGTAAGGAAGAACCCTATTGTTTTTGGTGGAGGTCAAAGGTAATCTGGGGTTACCAGAGGTCAAAAAGCAAAATTTTCCAACAATTCCCAAGATGGTTATATGAGGTCACCAGAGGTCAGAGAGCAAAATTTCCAAAGAATTCCCAAGATCAACATCTGGGGTTACCAGAGGTCAAAAAAAAGCAAAATTTCCCAAGTATTCCCAAGATCGTCATCTGGGATAACCAGAGGTCAAAAAGCAAAATTTGCCAAGAATTTACAAGATCCAAGATCCATTGGAGTTGAATCCCTTTCAAGAACACTTCCTTCCTTTTTCCTTTTTTGTTATATTTGGTGGTGTTTAGAGGTCTTGCTAGGTCAGCAGAGGTCAAGTTGCTAAAACATAAAATGATGTACAGTAGTCAAGAAAGATAAATTTGAGGGATAAGGCTCAGTGCAACAAAGCATCCCCATTCGGCAAGGAATCACTAAGCCTTTGGGCTTTCTGGTTGATTCCTTGCCAGAGGCTGAAGGAATCTGCTATGGTGATGTTGTGTGTGTGTGGGGGGGGGGGGGGGTTTATTTGGCATTCAGACTGAGGACCTAAACAATGGATTTCAGGTCCTCAGTTCGGAAATTCAATAGATTTCTCACGTCCTCAGAAGTTTAACAATAGACATTCTATTGTTAGAGTTGGGGTTAAGGAAGCAAACACAAAAGGAGATAACAATGACGTCCAGGGTTTCCGCCAAAGGGGGAAAGGGGGGGATTTGTCCCCCCCTTTCCAGAAGAAGGTGGGTAAAATCCCCCCCTTTTCATTTCCATAAAAATTAAAAAAATTGTCAATATCTTGGTTTCTTACTTAAGAAGAGGGCACCTTTGCAGCATTATTTGGACTTTCATAAGTAAATGGCCTTTAAAACCCTTCAAAATGCACCTTATAGGGGTCTTGAAGCAAGCTTTTGTCCCCCTGAACTCACTTGTAACTTTAGCCAGGGACAGCATCAATTTGGACTAGCGGTTTAGGAGCAATTAATCCCCCCCTTTTTTGCATTTCTGGCGGAATCCCTGACGTCCTCGGAAAGTCTGGGAAAAAACCTGGGTGTGTGCACGTGTGTGTATGTATGTGACGCTTTTGCTCATAAACACGATATCTCAAGGAGGGTAACTCCGAGGGATCTCATACTTGGCATGTAGATTGCCCTTATTAAGTAGATATTCCCTGCATGTTGTATTTAGTTGAGGTAAAAGGTCATTTGGGGGCACCAGAGGTCAAAAGGTCAAAACTGTAAGTTACACGATATCTCTACTAAGCAGGGTGATGATGAGGGATCTAATACCTACCTTGTGGATTGCCCATATGGAGTAGATGATCCCTATTGTTTTTGGTGGAGGTCAAAGGTCATTTGGGGTTACAAGAGGTCAAATGGTGAATACCCTGGAAATTGCTTGCAAACATGATATCTCCAGCAGGATAAATGTGAGGGCCAGATCTCATACTTACCATGTGGATTGCCTATATTGAGTAGTTACATCCCTATTTTTTGGTGGAGGTCAAAGGTCATTTGGGGTCACCAGTGGTCAAAAGGTCAAAACCTTGTAAACACTGTATCTCAAGAAGGGTAACTGTCAGGGATCTCATACTTAGCATGTGGATTGCCCATATTGAGTTGATGATCCATAGTGTTTGTGGTGGCCGAGTTCAAGGTCATTTGAGGTTACCAGTGGTCAAAGGTCAAAACCTTGTAAACATGATATCTGCATAAGAATGACTGTGAGGGATCTCACACATAGCATGGGGATTGTCCATATTGAGTAGATGATCTCTACCTTTTTGGGTGGAGGTCAAAGGTCGTTTGGGGTCAGCAGAGCCAAAAGGTCAAAACCTTGTCAACACGATATCTGAAGAAGGATAACTGACTGATCTCACACTTGGATTGTTTGTATTGAGTAGATGAACCCTGTTATTTTTTATGGAGGTCAAAGGTCATTTGAAGTCACAAAAGGTCAAAATATAGTAACATGATATTTTAAGAAGGATAGCTATGAGGGATCTCATACTTGGCCCATGGATTGTTTTATTCAGCATGTAGGTCATTTTGGGTCACAAGATTTCAAAAGGTTTTGACCTTTAACATGTTATCTCAAGTAGGATAACAGTGAGGGATCTAATGCTTGTCATGTGGGTGATTCTTGTTTGTTACAATATATCCATATGGCAAGGAATCACTAAGCCCTTTGGCTTTCTGGTTTCTACTGTGTTCCTTTCCTTTTTTTTTTTTATTTCTTCACAAGTTTTTTTTTGCTATAATGGAAGAAGGGCCTAGGTCCCTGTATATGTTCCTGTCAAATGAAAAGAGGATTGAGATAAGTTGGGCATTCCTGATAACATTACGGAAATTGTATGCCTAAGGTAGTCTCACCCGGGGCTACTTCTGCTGCGGATAAATGATGTGGACTACAGTACATTTGTCTAAGAAAGATTAGGTTAACTTTACACTCAAGCATATAATGTAAAGAAGGGAAGAAGTAGCTTCATGTGGCGCACGTAGCTCGTCGAAATTTTTAGTCCCCATAGAGGAATATCCTCTCATTAAGGATGAAGGGAAAACAAGCCAGTGAGCCACAACTGGAAAAAAGGCCGTGGTCATCTCGACTTGAACCAATTGGTTGGAAACTGGGACGTTAAACCTCATCTAACTAACTAACTCATTAAGGATGAAAACAAATGAACCAACCATCAGATCGTCCTACCGTAGTCGGGACGTACGCTGTCCCACTTTTAAGTACACAAAACATTTTCTGGAAACTGGGACCATTAGCAGGCAAACCAGGACACTGGGGAAATGTACTCCAAAACCGGGACAGTCCGCCCGATCAAACTGGGATGGTTGAAATCTTTGACAAGGTCAGCTGTCAGGGGTCGAAATAAGCCTTCAACCTTTGGGGGCCAGCCGGGCCTCTATCCCGTGGAATCTAGGGGCCAAATGAGAAATCAAGGGGCCCAAAATTAACAAATAAAAAAGGACTGTTAAAGTGTACGGGTGCTTTTTACGTACTTGAAAACATGTAGTATGGGTATAATTAAGGCAAGTTGGGGCTGAAACTAGCCTGAAACCAATCTATCTACACCAGTACCTAACAACTGTACATGCTGCATGTAGTGTACATTTTCAAAATTTTCCCGTAACTCTGGAAGTTATTACACGGCAAAATGAAGGGCAATGTTCAATTCCCTCCAACCAGTCAGTCATGAATGCTAAATATTTGCCTGAGCGGCCCAGCCGTATTACGGCAGATTTTGCAAATTCCCCTCAGTCAAGTTATTGTTTGTTGTACTCCCTAACTCTGATTGGATAAACCTGACATCATTCATATATGCAGTCAATGTTCTAGACGTAAAGTGTGTATGAAACAGTACAGAGACCTGAAGCCACTAGAACTGTACGCTACTGCATTGCATGTGATAGATTTTGACTGCATGACTTTCGCTGTACAAATAGATTCACATTCAATAGATACTAGGTTCACCGAGATTTGTAATAGCTAATAGTCCCGAAAATAGTTTGTTTTCATTCTTCCAAAACTGGAAAGGCTTCGAAATTGCGTGTGATGTACTATACGATGTGCTGTGTCTAAAAAGGTTTGAACAAGTTTACCAAGAATTTTTAATTCGACCCTCCCCTTTTTACATTGGTCATCGAAGAATGCACTCCTACGGTACCATTGCACAGTTTCTTGCGCATGGCCGCATGCATTACATGTGCACAATAGCGATGGCATACTCGTACTGTTTCCATTGCAGGTCTATGCATTACAGTACAGTGTAAATTAAGCTGTGCAAATGCCACATGCTGTTGGTACGGAAGTTGAAAAAGGTGATTGTCTTCAGGTGATCTTGTGAGGCTGTACATTACTCACTCCATGACTGACATCGGTGTATGTCTGCATGAGTGATATTCCGTATTGTGACAAAGCAGACTGTTTATGAGCAATGTGAACTGATTTCATAAATGTGTTTCGCAAGTTCTCAGTGACTGTCAGTATACAAAATACACAGGCCGTGCAAGATATAAGATCGTTGACTTGTGGATGGAGAGGTTCATGTGCAGACTGTACAATTAGACTTGAAAAATTTAGGAGCCAACCGGGCCCCTTTCCTCGTAGAAGCTACGGGCCCGAACGAATTTCTAGGAGCATCGGGCCCACGGGCCCCCGTTATTTCGAGCCCTGGCTGTACCTTGACAAGTGTCTCACCTGTGTGTGTTCGGTATGCATTATCTTTGACCCATTCCATGATAAAATTTGTGCAAACATTTCCGAACAGAGTGCCATATGAGTGGCTTCACTCCAGATTGCCCAACGTCATTCTCCCTAACTTAAATTTCTATGGTGTGAGCTCAGTTGGGAACATAATTGACCACACAAGTCATCATTGACCAACCAGAGTGAAGCTAGGCCTAGGCCTATTGTTTGAGTTGATGTCAATCAAAGAGCAGTCACCATTAAGAACTATAGGGCTATTCCTTAATATGTGACCACAGGTATCCTCAATTCATGCAATACAAAAAAGAAATTGTATAAAAAATATTTACGAAAGCGATCCGATGATAACCTTACTGCTTATAAAGCATTTTGCAATCGCCTTACAAAGGTAATTAGATATGTAAAACATACCTTCTACATGAATTCCTTTAAGGATTGTAAAGGGGATATTAAGAAGACCTGGGGATGTATTAATTCTATCATTAAGGGGAAAACCTCTAGTACTAAAATTGAGTATATTCTGCACAACAGTAATCATATTTCTAACTCAAATGATATCGCCTGTACTTTTAATGAATTTTTCACAAATACTGGTCCTGCCACCCAGCAGAAAATTCCCAATGTTAGTGCTATCACTTACAGAAATTTTCTTCACTCCCCAGTAGGTGATACTCTGTTTCTGAACCCAACTAATAATGAGGAATTATTAACTGTTATTATGTCATTAAAAAATTCTGCTGCTGGACATGATGAAATCCCCCCTAATGTTGTCAAACATGTTGCTCTTTCTCTCTCTGATGTCTTAGTTTTCATTTGTAATTTATCCTTCAGCAGTGGCATTGTACCAAATTTATTGAAGAAAGCCCGTGTTGTGCCAATTTACAAAAGTGGAGACAAAGAGTGTGTCAGTAACTATAGACCAATATCCATACTCCCATGTTTTTCCAAAATTCTGGAGAAAATTATGTTTTCTCGTGTCTATAGCTTTTTAAATAAGTATAAAGTTTTGTATGATTATCAATTTGGTTTCCTTCCTGGAAGATCAACTACTCACGCCTTACTTCATTTTACCGACTTATTAACTTGTGCATTTGAAAAGAACCATTTTGTATCAGGGGCATTTCTTGACTTATCAAAAGCTTTTGATACCCTACATCATGATATTCTCCTCAGTAAACTTGATCACTATGGCATTCGAGGTCCTGCCTTAACCTGGTTCGAGAGTTATCTCTCAGATTGTTCCCAATCTGTAACTCTAAATAATGTTTCCTCTCCCACGCGGCCTATATCTTGTGGTGTCCCCCAAGGCTCTATTCTCGGCCCTTTTCTTTTTATAATTTACATAAATGATCTCCACAATGCTAGTAAGCTTTTCCATGTCATCCTGTATACTGATGATACGAATCTTTTTTACTCCCACCGCAACTTAGATTCACTTCTTAACACTGTACAAAATGAGTTCAGCAAAATACACACCTGGTTCTGTGTAAACAAACTCTCCCTCAGTGTAAATAAAACTTCTTCAGTTGTCTTCAGGTCCCCCAATAAGAGCATTGATCCAACTATCACTAGTATTAATTTCAATGGTACCCTTATTCCTCTATCCAGTACAGCTAAATTCCTTGGTATTTACATTGACAAGAAGTTATCTTGGAGAGACCATATCCAGTACGTTTGTAATAAGGTTTCGTGTGCCACTGGTACAGTATATTAAATCCTCTTCATGGTCTTTTACCAAGAAATATTCTTATTACACTCTATAATGTACTTATTTTCCCATATTTGAATTATTGTAATGTAGTGTGGGGTGGTACTTACCCCACTAGGCTTTTGTCACTTCATATCCTTCAGAAAAGAGCAATTTGAATTATTTTTAATAAGGATGCAAACTATCATACTTATGAACTCTTTAGAGAAATGAAGACTTTATCAATATTTGATGTAAATCGTTTTAATATCAGTATATTTATGTATAATTGGATCTGTGGTAATCTACCATCTATCTTTAACAACCTATTGTCTTGCAATATCCACGACCATTCCACCCGTGTTTCTCGTATTAATTTTTCCCTTTCATTTTGTCGTTTAACTGCCTCTCCGCATAGCATCTATTTTTTAGGACCCAAAACTTGGAATAACTTACCTGAAAGACTTCGTAGTAGCTCCAGTAGTATCAGTACTTTCAAAAAATCTCTTAAAGATCACTTAATGCAAATTTAAATGTGAACTAAGGCTTAAATATTTTATTTCCATCTAAGCAGGGCTCGAAATAGCGGGGGCCCGTGGGCCCGATGCTCCTAGAAATTCGCTCGGGCCCGTAGCTTCTACAGGGAAAGGGGCCTGGTTGGCTCCTAAATATTGCAAGTATAACTGTACAGTCTGCACATGAACCTCTCCACCCACAAGTAAACGATCTTACATCTCGCATGGCCTGTGTTCAGTATATTGTACTAAAAACTATTTCGTCACTACAAAACCTGCAAAACACACATTAGGCCTATTTCTGAAATCAGTTCACATCACTCATTAACAGTCGACTTTGTCACAACACGGAAGATCACTCACGCAGACGCACACCGATGTCATTCATGAGTAATACTGTAGGTCATTGACAGCACATATGCACGATGTTGGGTTTTTCCAATCAGATTACAATAAACAATAATGATGAATGAGTGACTGAGGATTTGCAAAACCTGCCGTACTACGGGTGGGCTGCTCTGGCAAATACTTAGCGTTCATGACTGACTGGTTGGCGGGAATTGGACAGTGCCTTTCATTTTACCGGGGAATAAATTCCGGAGTTACGAGAAAATTTTAAAAATGTACATTACATGCAACATGTATAGTTGTTAAGTACTGGTCTAAGAGGGTGTGGACAGATTTCAGGCTAGTTTCAGCGTATACAGTACTTACAGCCTAGCTTAAATATACCTATACTACACGTTTCCAAGCACATAAAAAGCACCGGTACACTTTCACAGACCTTTTTTCTTTGTTAGTTTTGGGCCCCTTGATTTCTCATTTGGCCCCTAGATTCCATGGACTAGGGGCCCGGCTGGCCCCCAAAGGCTGAAGGCTTATTTCGACCCCTGCTAAGTGTCTTTGCTTTGTTTAGTGTTATTCTATATCTTTCTGAATCTTGTAAGCTTTTTCATTCCAAAGTAATTGTCAGGGATTCTGCCAGAAACTCAAAAAAGGAGGGGGGGGGGGGGATTTATTACTGCTAAACCCTGAGACCAACTTGACGATGACATAGGCCAAAGTTACAAGAAGGTTCAGGGGGAGAAAAAATTGCTTCAAGGCCCCTATTTGGTGTAATTTGAAGGGTTTTAAAGGCCATTTATTTATGTAAGTTCAAACATTGTTGCAAAAGTGTCTTTTTCTTAAGTAAGAAACCAAGATATTGACAATTTTTATGTTTTTTATGGAAATGAAAGGAGGGGGGATTTTACCTACCTTCTTCTGGGAAGGTGGGGACAAATCCCCCCCCTTTCCCCCCCTTGACGGAAACCCTGATTGTGTACCTGTTTTTTTTTTTTTGTTTTTGTCAAGGGGTAACTCATTCCCACAAGCAGCCATTGCTTTCTCTGAGTTGTCCCCAGTCTATTTACTTTTACTTTTAACAAAATTGTACACTGTATTTACTAATAAAAAAGACTGAAATAAATGTCAAATGAAATGAAATGAAATGTCTGGGGGATGCCAAACATGTCATCAAAATATTCACTCATTCATTTGAATTTTTCCTAGTAAGACATGAGTGATTGGTACAGTAATGCCGTACTTTTGTTTGGGTCACAAGGTTAGCTGTACTTTACCTTGACAATTGTCTCAATTGATCAGTATCAATTGACTGATAGTAAAAGCAACTGCAGCTACCTTCTTTTCTTTTAGAGTTAGGGTAATTTACTGATACTGATAGTTTTGACATCATTCTTGTCTGGTTTGCAACTATTAGAATTTGAGTAAAATAATGTGGTGCTCACTGGCCGATGAAGACAAAAAGATCTGTGTTTTGAAATTCCAGTGCTATCTTTGTGGATACCTAGTTAAATTCACTTATCAATAGTTAGTGTGATTAACATAACAGTAATACTTAAAAAGGTTTTACAGTGGGAAAAAATGCTGTCAAGTAATGCCTTTTATTGAAAATGTAAAATAGATTATGAAATCTTTTATTGCAGCAAGCTTTTGCATCAGTGTTGTTTAAAGTATTTCTTTGCACATATATAGGGACAGTAAAACATAAAATGACATTCACTTTGTTTCTGCTTTTTTAAATTGCAATGCCATTCAGGAGTATTAAACCAGTCAAATAACATGAAATGTGCCATACAGTATGGAGTTTGGTAATGCCATACTTTTTTCTGGGTCACAAGGTCAGCTACTGTAGCTGTACTTTACTTTGACAGGTGTCTCAATTGTGACAAGTGGATTTTTGCAAGTCCACGTCAAGTCACAAGGAAATGATGGCAAGTCGAAGTAAGTCACAAGTCATTTGCCTCAGCTCCAAGTCGAGTCATTTGGACTGAGCACAAGTCAAGTCACAAGTCACCATAAATATTGACTAGCAAGATCTCACTGAATGGACTGTTTGAGGGCTATTATTTACTTTGTCATCATATTCTATTCCAAAGCAAGCAAAACGATTGGGGCACCCATTACATGATACTGAAATCGATGACGAAACTAAAATATGTAAATTAGAGCACGCTGAGTCAATCATGGGAAGAATACAGCACACTGAAACCTAAACTCGAAACACAAATTAACCAACCATCTAGGGTACATCACGATCAGTTATGATGTTCTGCCGTAAGTGAAGTGTTTGCGCTCTAGAGGTCTCAGAATCTGGCCGGGGGGGGGGGGGGGGGGATTTCAGATTTTTTAGATCTTGGACATCATAAATCAGCAAAATGGTCAATTTTTCTTCATTTCATTAGGTTGACACAACTTGGTGGACTTGTGACGTGCATGGCTACATCCCATTGCAGCATCCGTGTGATAGTGGTCACCATGATCACTTTGGTGAAGTAGTAGTAACAGGACACTGTAACAGTGAGACCTTACTCAAGAGTCACCATTAGGCATTTAGTACCGTACATGCAAGAGTCCCAGAATAACTGAGTTCTCTGGGTGGCGCCAGGATTTGCCCTAGAGGGTGGCCAAGCTCCTCGAGGGGGGCCAACAACCCAAAGCCCAGACAAAGGTGATGAGTTGACAAAAGGATGGTGAACACAAAGATTCAGAAAAAAAATATTTGGCCTATATTACAAAAAATTGAAAACTTGTGAGTTCTAGTGAAGAAATTTTAAAGTGTTGGATTTTTATGGAAGAAAATTTGAGATTTCTTTTAAGAAAATTGGAAAAGTTGGGGTCTTTATTGAAGAATATCATGCCCTTCCTACAAGCAAAATCAAGCAGATCGTTGGGGCGACTGAAGGTGAATGGGATTACATGTATACCTTATTGTACGGATTAAGGCTCCCCGACGAAATTGGAAAATTTCCCCGACAGTGACAGGGGGGAGCCTCCCCCGACAGGGGGACATGGCCCCCTTCCCCCTCCCCCCTGCTGGCGCCACCCTTGGTTCTCTGCATGGTTATGTTTCAGCACTGCACAGATGATCATCACTGGATGGTACTGTAACTGTGACAGGATAGGATACAGTACACACCTGCCTAATCCTCTTGCAGATGTCCATCTACGATCACACAGTGTGAGCAGTCAGCACCATGTCCTTATTTGGCTTCCTGAATACATAGAAGAATCCACACAACAACAGCACCCTTTGAAACTACTGTAATCACTCACATCACAAGTCACAACACACAAAGTCACAAACATGAGTAAAAACACAGATTCAGTCAAAAATATAAAAGATTATATACACTAGAGTATAAATTGCTATTATTGCATGCAGGAAAAAATACGACAACTGGTTGCAGTGATGCCTAACCGGCTTGTTTGCATTATGGTACAATGTGAGTACTGTTTAGTGGTTTGTGTGGGTAAATGTTGCGTACACTTTTGTGGTTTAGGCACGCCATGGCATTGGGAGTAGTAGATGGGGAGCGAGTTAGTTAAATCTAAATTGGCCATCTAATTAATGCTTCTGACTTGCGTTGGCGACAAGTCATTTTTTGCAAGTCCAAATCAAATGACAAGTAAATCAATGCAAGTCCAAGTCAATACGAAAATCGCAAGTTAAGTCAAAAGTCACAAAAATAGTGACTCGAGTCAGACTCGAGTCCAAGTCAACAACCCTGCCAGTATATAGCTGTCTTTGCTCACTTTCACTGAAGGAGCTCAAGACAAGTCTTTAATTGATTACTCTTTGTTGAAGCAAAGTCAGTTCTTGCCCTATTGCAATGCTCTTTGCTGGCAATTCTCTTCAAGTCTTGTGTTAAGTCGGGGTTGTTACTTGAGTGTTTTTGGGAGTAGTGTTAGGTTAAGCATTTGTCTGCAGTGGGAAGTAGCTAACAGGGCTTTGCTTAGGGAGCACTTTGTGCTCAGTGTCTATCATTTTGAAATTCTGTTGAAGTGAAAGTACTCGGGAAAATTGTCATAGGTATAAGGTCGTGGAAGGTTATGTGGTAAAAGCCTTCTGAACTGCTTGCAAATGTGATATCTCAAGAGGAGTGCCATTGATAGAGCTATACTTAAGCATGTTGGGCTCTAACTCCTTTTGGGAGTAGTTTCAGTGCAGTGGCAGGGAGCGTTTTGTTTTGGAACCCCAGAAAGTGTAAGTACTTAAGAAATGTTTTCAAAGGCAAAGAATCACTAGGCCTTTTGGCTTTCTGGTTTAATTTATGAGATAGAGATTGGATTGAATCTTCCTTGGCTCATGGAAAAGACAATGTGGGTACAAAGTTGGTTATTTTCAGTTTAGGGATTTAGGCACAAGCAAACTTTTGTCCTCAGTTAAAAAAAGATTTGCCCATGTGCTCCTTGTGCAATAATGAAATTTTTTCATTTCATTTCATTTATTTGTTTTACCACTTCAAGTACAGTAACAACTTCAACTTAACATGGTTACAAAACAATGAGAAGTGAAAGGAAGTGCAACGAAAAGCCAGAGGGCTTGTCGAGAGAGCACTCCCTAAAATAAATCTAATAACATATCACAGAAAATGGAAAAGCAGAAACTAAGCAAACCTTCAGGCATCTTTTCAGCACTGCCATATTCCCGCATGCCACCTTTACTTTTGATCCAAAGAAAGTCTTTAAGAACAAGCAATTTGTCTTCTCAAAATCAGATATCTTTTTCAAGTTTGGTGAAAACATTTTTTCCCATACAATTTTTAACTCTTCCTTTTAAAAGATTACATTTACGTGTAATAAAAAAATTGGGACACTAAGCCAAGTACAGTATAAAAGATTGCTACGAATTTTAAAAATCTGCCTAAAGTTTAAAGTTACATGGCATCACTTACAGTAATGATAAAAATTAGTCTGAAGGGAACACATTTTCTGTTCCAAAGAAAGTGTTCTCAGCATGCGAAGATCTTGTTTCGCTTATGTTCAAGGTTGTAATTATTATTGATTCCTTGCCGAAGGCAGACAAGGAACTTATGCAATGGTGATGTCGTGTGTGTTTGTGTGTGTGTGTGGTGTATGTGTTGTGTGCGCGTGTGTGTGTGAACTCACCAATGTGTCCTTAGCGGGTACCAGGGCTGCCGGGGGGAGCTCCACTCTCGCACGTCCTTTCCTAGCTAGTCCTTTCCTAGCTCATGTGCGGCTCGAACTGGCGTAGCTGCCCAAAAATTCAGCCACTGCAATGAGAAGTCAAGTGTGGCTGCATGTGCCTGCCTTGGAGCTCAGCCCGCCCTCAAGCTCGTACGTCTACTGGCCTCGTTCGCAGGCAGCTTTGCTGCTGGGAAATTCCCTGACATACCTTACCAGGTCCTTTCCTCGTACCCCTAAGGCACTGAGTGTGCGCCCGTGCTGTGTGCCATATATGTGTAAGTGTGAACTCACCAACGTGTCCTTAGCAGACCGGGGCAGCAGGCGGGAGCTCTGCTCTCACATGTCTTTCCTAGCTCATGCATGGCTCGAAACTGGTATATAGATTTGCATGTCAAGAGGAAGGACCCTATTGTTTTTGGTGAAGGCCAGAGGTCATTTGAGGTCACCGGAGGTGAAAAGCTTGTAATCATGACAGGGGTCGAAATTTAATTTTTTTTGCTGCTGTTCCACGGAACAGCGCTTTTTCCAAAATTATTGTTCCGGATCAGATTTTACTGTTCTGGAGCACAGTACCTCGGCATACGTACAGTTCATGCACATGTGCATACTGCAAAGGTGCAAATTGCTGTCAACTGTATTATATTCAAGTGGTATATCTGCAAGACTTGACCGTAACGTGGGGAGGGTGAATTAGCCAGTGGGATATCCTGATTTTCTTTTGGTTCTTATTTTTTAAGCACAAATTTATCGCCAATAATCTTTGCATTGTCCCAAGACCTAGCATTGCAGTGTCTCAAAACCTACTGTAGGATGAAATTCACTCAAAATTGATGCAGAAGGCACAGCAAGCAAGGCAAGTGGAATTTGAGTGAGAGCAAAAAGTTCCACGATAAAGGAATATTTTTGCTTGATTCATCCTTTGCATTGTGGTTTATTGCTACAGCAAAGCAATGAGTGGGTTCTCCAACATATGAGTGCACATACTGTTGTTATTTTCTCGCAGCAAATTTACGTGAAATCGTTCTAGTCGTGTCCTTCGCCATAACCTTGATTCAAGTATCATTCCACACAGTAAGTCAATGGGAAGATCTTGCGAGGAAAAGCAAACACTTAGGACCCATTGACTTTGGTTGAGAGATATCAGCAGTCAGAATTGCTTTTAGTCGTTTCAAGTTTTGGTGCTTAGTTGCTAGCTTGGAGGGAATATTACTGCAAAACCCCCTAAAAACACAATAAAGTGGACACCCAGTAGGGACAAACCTGTAATGCTTCAAAGCGTACCGTACTAAAATGTGGCAGTTTTTTGTGCTATCTAGCATTGGTTCTGCAGTTCCTAACCTAACCTGGGGTATTAACATAAATTTATATAATCTCGTTCTGCATCATTCTGCAGTTTTTCATGCTTTGAAGCATGAATTGAGTTAACAGAACAGGAAAAATTGTCCCAACTGGGTGAAGTGGAGGGAATATCAATGAATAGTTAAGAGGTCATTTGGAACATACCAAGCAAGACAGGGGGTGATGCAACATGACCTTCGCTTGCAGGGCAATAAATGACTAAGTTTTTCTGCGTTTGGTAGTAAAACTTCAGCATGTGCGTTTACACAGTATTGTGCAAGTGTAACCGACTTTAGTTGATAATGGTGGAACGAGATTGCATCTCATACTTAGGCCCAAATTTACGGGTATTTTTTTTTATATTCACTGCGTCATTACTTTATCAGAGATTAGCATGTGCATATATTTACATGCACTTTGCTTCTTGTGGAAAAACACTGTTCCACGGAACAGTGGCTTTTGAAAAGTTACTGTTCCGGCACTAAAAGCACTGTTCTCGGAACATCGGAACAGTGGGAATTTCGACCCCTGCATGATATCTCAAGATAGGAATGATTGACACTTTTCATATTTGGCAGGGTTTCCCCTGGCATTCTTTTTGTGAGGAAGCCACCTCACAGCTTTTGGACACCACCTCACAGAAATTTGCTATACTTGCCACAGCTATAGAGGTATTGATAGTTTTCACTCACTGATGGTGCCAAAGCTGGCATCATATTACCCCCATGAACTACTGTAATACCACCTCACACTCTCTGAAACCCAGGGGAAACCCTGTCTGTTATTTAGATTTGTCATGCTGAGAGAAAGAACCCTATTGTTTTTGGTGGAGTCAAAGGGCATTTGAGGTCACCAGAGGTCAAAGATCGAAAACCTTGAAATCGCGATATGTCCAGACAGAAATGGCCCATATAAATTTTTCATGTTGAGAGGAAGAATACTATTGTTTTTGGTAGAGGTCAAAGGTCATCTGAGGTCAACAGAGGTTAAACTGCAAAACCCTTCTAAATGGCTTGTAATCACGATATCTCAAGATAGCAGTGACAGACACTTTTCATATATGGTATACAGATTTGTCATGTTGAGAGGAAGAACTCTATTGTTTTTGGTGAAAGTCAAAGGTCATTTGAAGTCACTGGAGGTAAAAAACCGAAAAGCTTGTAATCACAATATCTCAAGGTAGAAATGAAGGACACTTTTCATATTTGGTGTATAGATTTGTCATAATGTATGTAAGAACCCTGTTGTTTTTGGTGGAGGTCAAAGGTCATCTGGGATTACCAGATGTCAAAAAGCAAAGTTTCCCAAGAATTCCCAAGATTTTCATCTGGGTTCATATGGGGTCAAAAAGCAACATTTCCCAAGAATTTGAAAGATTGTTATATGGTTTCCAGGGGTCAAAAAGCAAAATTTCCCAAGAATTCCCAAGACTGTCATCTGGGTGGGGTCACCAGAGGTCAAAAAGCAAAGTTTCCCAAGAATTTTCAAGATCATCATATGGGTCCATCAGAGGTCAAAATGTAGAATATTACATGTATTCCCAAGATCATTATCTGGGGTCACCAGAGGTCAAGAAGCCAAATTTCCCAAGAACTTTCAAGATCCAAGATCCATTGAAATTGAATCCCTTTCAAGACACTTGTGCTTTTCTTTTTTGTTATACAGTATTTGGTGGGGTTTAAATGTCATGTGAGGTCAGCAGAGGTCAAATTGTGAAATCATCTTAAAATGATGTAGTCAAGAAAGAGAAATTTGAGGGATAGACCTCAGTGGAACAAAGCATCCCCATTCAGCAAGGAATCACTAAGCCTGTGGGCTTTCTGGTATTCTATTGTTTAACCATAGAGCAAATGACTGCAGATAATGTATTTTCTATTAATTATTTAACATTGCTAATAAAAGCAATTAACTGTGCTAATACAAGAAATGAATCAATTTAAGATGGGACAAAACTATATGATTTATCCATGCATCAGCATCCAGAAGTCGTTGATAATTCCTAGATATGGGCTATAAGGTACCTTACCATAGTGGGCTAGTACAGTGTTTAGCCTATAGGTCGTTAAAACGATAATATTATGCCTGAATCTGTAAAACATTAGGCTAGTTTGATGTATGGCTAGTGCACATATATTTGGCTAGTGGAATAAGTTTGCCAACTTTCTGTCGGCAGTATTAAATCAACCTTTGGCAATTTTGAGCCCCACACTTGACTGTTTATACTTTGTTGTTTCTTCCTTTCGCAGATATGATTTACTTCAATCAAGCTACATCAGTTGTAACAATTGATGAAAGCCACATGTATTTTAAACATGTTTGCCTCAATTCTTTAACAACCTTCCAGGATGCGGTCTATTTCTGTGAGTACAGTACACGTTAAAGGGAGTAATAAAATATTGTAAGCAGTCAATAAATGTGCACATTGTTAGCTGTGTTTGCTTCACTTGTATCTGTACAAAATTTTAAATTCAAATTTGTTTTAGAGCTTCAAATCCAGTATAGTGACTTGTGCCAGGAACTTAAGCCATGTGATTTTGACGACCACTGATATAGTACTTGAATAGATTGGTCTTTGGAAAAGTTTATCAAAGTGTCCTTGAATGGAACATTTCAAAGTCAACTTTAAGTAATTGTTTCTAGTAAATAGCACTCATCTCCAATCCATAGCAAACTTGTACAGTAATAATTCAAGTTTGCACTCTCTCATTTTGTTTTTAGATTTAACTGCTTTTCCAACAACATCAGACTTGGAATTCCCAACTGATCTCAGGCTTACAAGCAGGTGTGTAAATGTTGCAGTCAGAGTTAAGAATAATGATGTGAGGGAGGACACCAAGACATTTCTGATCTTTTTAAGGACTACATCCTCAATTGTAGGTGTAGATGAAAGCCGTGGTCAGTGTACTTTACATGTCATAGATGATGATTATGATAGCAATGCAGGTAAGTTCAATACTTCAGTTGCCATATTCATATGTACTTGTACACCTAGTCCTATTTCCAATCAATAGCATGGTGGAGAAAACTAGGTAACACGGGAACCTCGTTCCCGGCAAATTTTCGTCACTCACAGGAAATTTTTGAGCAAAGTAAAAACAAACAGACAGCAAAAAGTAAATGTGAAATGCTGAAATCTTGCTGAAATTATATCCAGGATAAAAACAACTTATGTGCTACCATAGCATGGTTTAACACATAGTACACTGGCAATCACTGTAAAAATAGGCCATATCAAATCATGTCAATTGGGTCTTCATTTTTCAAAAAGCTTCAGTCTCTGAGGGGGCACACCCCCCTGAGACCCCCCTCTGCTGCGTACTAGGGGCGGAAAATCCGACTTTGTCGGATTTATGTTCCCGAGGAGTAAACAGTGATCATTAGTATTTACTGTATTCCAGCAATACTTAAATTGTTAGTCAATGACCATTGAAGTCTTAAAAGTATGAAAAAAAAATTGTAAGAACTTGTGCATCTCCCACAGTACTTGGTGGACAAGTCAAGTCTGTAAGAGGGGATGCAGTGATAGTATAACTACCTACTTGGGGTACCACGTCCTATATACAGTACTGTAGATCATTTGGTTGAGATGTAGTCCATAGAGGTGCATGTGCCTGGAATCCTGTCACTTATGGTGAGATTACATCTGGTTAGATGAGTTCCAACCACTTTACTATAATTGACCAAAGTTGTTCAACAAATTTTGGTTTGGTCATGTAGATTTAAAGTCAATTAAAATAATGAAGGTAATAGCGGGTTACTTTCTGGACAAGAATAATTACAAATGGTAGCAAAGATAAATTTTCTTATGTACACTTAACATAATACAATGTTTAAAGAATGTGATTATTGTGTATGCAATACATGTGCAGGTACAGTGGTGGTGGCACTTTGTGGTTGCCTAACATTAATGTATAGCTATAGGCTGTTTTTAGTGCCAATATTTCGAAAAGAATGTTTTTCGACTTTGCAAAGAATTTATGTTTCTCTCACATAGCCACTTGATAATCCTGCCAATCCCCACTATTATGAACAAATGGTCTAAAGAAAGGCTAGACATGTGTTATGTTTTCAGACTTGTATTTGCATTTTCAGATCGATCATCGATGTTCAAAATACACTGTTAATGATTTCACATAGCCATGGTCATCTACAACAGAAATTGTATGAATTACGACCAAATATTTTGGGGTGTCATAAAAAATATATATATTCCCAAGGCAAAGTAACGACCAATTTTTGAACACAACGTGAACCCTTATAGGGGGCATAGATATTTTTAATATTTTGCATAGATATTGATGCATTTTAATTGAGAGAAAAAAACCTATTTTTATGGTTGAGGTCAAAAGTCAGCTGCTAGGTCATACGTGTTCCAAACCTGAAAACCTTGTTTTCATAATATCTCTAGATGATAAGTATGTTTACTTGTCATAGTTTGCAGGTAGAATTCTGTCACTTTTGATAGAGTACAAAGATCATCAAAAGTTACTAGAATTCAATCTGAAACCTTGTTAACATGACATTGTAGGAAGCATGGATACTTTACAAACTTTGCATGTAGCTCTATGCATGATAAGGTATGAAAGAATGTTTTTTTGTGGTGGAGGTCAAAGGTCATCTGAGGTCACTGTAGATAAAACTCTGAAAACTGATAACTCAATATTTCAAGATAAAAAGCATGGATATGCTTCTCATACTTTAGCGTATAGATGCATTATATTTATATGGACTAGAAGCCTTTTGTGTTTGGTGAGGTCAAAGGTCTTCTGGGGTTAATTGAGATTACACTTTGAAAACCACATAATCCAAGATACTTCTCATACTATCATTCCTTTAGGCCTGTAGGTTTTGAAGTAGACCGCTATCCTTTTTGGTAGAGGTTGAAGATCATTTGATACCACCAGAGTCCTTCTTGTGCAAATATTGTACAGTAGGCAGGATTTGTCAAGAAAGGAAGCACGATACTTTCCTCCTTAGCATTTAGATATGTTATCTATCTCCCGACAGTTAATTATAGTGGGAGGTGATATTGATGTACTCCACCTGTCATCAGAAGTGTGAAGCTGTGTGTGTTTTCTGAGAAGGGGAGTGTGTGTGTGTGTGTGTGAGAGAGCAAAAAGTGTGCCAGGAACTCCTCCTAAACCGTAAGTCTAAGTTCAAACTTTGTGGGTAGGTACCTGACCATGAAAATTGGTGCATGCATAATTCATGATGCCATAGGTCAAAGGTCAAATTTGCAAAAATTTGGTTTCTGCATTTATTTGCATCTAATTTGAAACTCCTTTTTTGTTGCTAAGATGCAAGTTTTCAAGGTCAAAATGTAACTAAAAGGTTAACTTTGCCAAAATTTTGCAGAAAAGTGTTCATCATCACCTCCCACTTAACTGTATCACATCAGTTTTAAAGTTGGTGTTTACCTGAACCCGACAACTTTTGCATGTGTAATTATCATTGGGTCATATGTGAAAAATTTAAAGGTCAAAGTTCAAATGAGCTAAACTTGTTTTTATCCATTATGAACTTTAAGAACAGTATGCTAGAAAAGATCATGAGACTGTGTGATATGTACAGTACAGAGTGATGAGGGATATTTTTAAATAGTGCATTTTAGTCCCTGAACTGCAATATCGAAATTTAAATGACCTAAAATTGGTCTTTTGTCATGATTTGCTTATCAGTATGTTGGGAAATACCTTTAATCCCAAGGTATGTAGGGAATATAAGGGAGATGAGATTTGCAACTACATGGATTGCACTCTCATTTTAACCTTACATACTTGCACTTTTAAAGCACATGTTGCATGGCCAAAGCCAAAAATGGTCATGAATCACCAAACATAAAATTTGAACAATATTAATCTGGTTGAATTCACCCATGGTAATTTAGACCACAGCCTAAAGTTATGTGACCTTAAGCAAAAAGTGTGATTAATTAGGTAATCAGTGAGATGCAGTCATTTCAAAGATACCAATTGCAGATTCAATATGTGGTGGGACAGAATTAGGAAATAAGGACATAATAATGCCCCTCAAACATGGGCTTTCTGCTCAGTCTTCATTGAGACTATTCCACATTGTAATGAATGGATGGATTTTAAAGGCTACTGTAGTTACTCTGAGAAGCAGTTGCTTTAGGTGCCCGTAGTAACTAACTTTTGGCGGGAGCATGAGGTCAGAGAATGGTCAGCTTTCTCCCTCTGCCCATAGCAACTACCTGGTAGTGCAGTCAAATGATCAGGGAGTGACCCATTGTCTTCAGGAAATTCAAGTGGGGGAGAGGTCTAATATAAGAAGTGACACAATCTGACATATGACCCTGTTGTGTTCAATTGCTTTGTATTAAGCTTAATTAAATATGTAGATAACTAGACAAACTAAACAGGAGGGGCTGGTAGCAACAGTGGAAGTTGAAAAGGGATGAGTGTGGTAAACAAGGGAGAGTCTAGATTTGAGATCTGAGAGGGAAAGACCTGAATAGATTGATTATGTAGCAGAGAAACTTAAATGAATTTTTCTGGCTCTTTTCTAAATTTGTTTTGTTTCCAGCTTCTAAGCTTAAGACAACTGTATCTTAATTAGAACAAAACTATGGAGGAGAAACTTTAACCAACGAGGAGGAACGTGGTGACACACGTTTTTTCACTGTAATTTCTGTCAGAGAATGTGGGATAATTTGCCCAATGCCTTCTCTAGTTTTGATATTCCGATGAATTTGGATGATGAATCTACAGTTTTGCTTGGTTGTTATACAGATTGAGTATCAATTAATTCTTATATTACTGAAAAGGTATATTTAATCGTAAAAAGTTAAGGGGGCACCGGAGTGTTAATGCATGGAGTGCTCTTTACTTAAAAAAATACTTTATTTTGCAGAAGTGCATGGATTCTTCTAAAGGATACAGTATATGATAGAAGATATTTGGGAGAAGTATTGGCTTCCCAGCATGAATTTGTTTTCAGTTTAATTTGTCGTTTTTTACATGAACATTTAATAAGTATATCTCTTATGATACCCTTATGTGCATGTGTATTTTTGGTATAATGTATTTGGTTCCATTTTACTGGTACAATGTACTCAGCATTTGTACGGATGTAGGATTTGCTTCCGGGATGCAAAATTCTTCAGGGGACGCAGGAAGTGTTAAATACTGAGCTGCGTCTGCCGGATGCAACTTTTTTCGCGGCCCATTACGTTACCTGACAATGAATGTGCACCACACAGAGAACAGTGTGCACTTTCTGCGCTCTGAAACTTGGGCAAAACTAGCAGTTAATTGCCAAGTCTTTTGCAGCACTATTAATATGCCCTTGCATAGCTGCCTGAGCAGGTATGTTGTAGTCATGCTGCTCCCACACATGCAAAATGCCCCAAGATTTGTTCAAATCCTTTGGTTATATTAGCACTTACGGGCATTCAGTTGGACCTTTTCGAACTTTATCCTCAAAGACAAGCATATTAATATTGATGCATGATGACAAGCTAACATAATGAATTTTCTGTATGAACATAAACGTACAATGTGAATCACTTGTTTAAAATGAGATGTCTGGGTGCTCATGCCCACCCAATATCCAATTCTACTTGGTTCCAAATCTTCTTCCTGAATCGTAAAAAAAGTTGTTTGGAAAAGCAACTTTCTGTTTCATTGCCCCAGGTAATTGTACCATAAGACTGCATGAGGCTAAAATAATCACTAAAATATTCCAGGTTTTACTTTTGGATCTAGTCTCAGAAGGTCTGCAGTGTACATATGTGTCTGTATCTCTGGCAACTTTCAAGTACAGTACAGGCCAGAAGTAGCTACCTCAATTTCTGCGCGAATTAATCTTTTAAGCTTCTTAGTTCAAGCAGACATGATCGCAAAGGATTACCGAGGCACTCTCTATTGTTTGTACCACTGACTTTGATACCCCTGTGGTTTACACACAACAAAAGAAGGCCAATCTCGCACATGCGGAGGTGATCGCAAAGTTTATTCAAGCACACAATCAGCATAACTCACTGTTGCTGAATGGTATCTGACTTTGGACTATTTAAGTTAACAAAAGAAAATCAATAATTCAGGCAATTCGTGCATTACGAAACCAGTGATAAACAGTACAATTCAGAATAAATTTTGCAAGTTTGGAAAGAAAAATATGGAACGTTCCAAAAGCTTTTGTTCCTTCCGTCAAAATATTTCCACTCATTTGGAAATATTCTTGTGCGTTTGCAAATACTTCCTGTGACGGAATGATTTTCTCAAACATTTGAAAACATTTTTGCAAGTTTAAAAAAATACAGCTTGATGAGTCTTTTATGTAAAAGAGAAAAATGAAGAGCTGCCATTTGCTTTCAAAGGTCTCTTTGCAATTATGAATAAATTTGGTAAGTTTGGAAAGAAAAATCTGGAATGCTCCAAATATTTACTCACGTTCGGAAATATTCTTGCGCCTTTGCAAATCCTTCCCATAACGGAACGACCTTTTTTGTAACGTTCGAAAAAAAATTTTGCACATTAAAGTGGTATTACCTGTTTAAGAAAGGGAAGTTCATAACACTGCCCATATTGCGTACAAGTCCGTGAGGGAAATGTTACATGCTTCCCCGGGCTTTAATAAGAAAGCCTGGGTGATCCATCTTACTGTACTTCCTTTCAAGTGTGCTAATTAATTTGCTTGCTTGGTCAGCCACTTGGCTGCCAAAGTTTCTTTGCTTAACGCTATTAATAACATGCAATGCCAATTTAACAATGACTGTTGTCAGATTTGGTTCTAGTGGTCGCTGTGTCCTTCTCCACTGGAGAAGTCACACGAATTATCAGCTAATTAGCCATACCCAAGATTGTTGATCACAGAGATTATGTTCGGTGATTGACATGGAGAGCTTGGTCTTCAGACTCTAACCCAAATGTTCACCTTATGTTGTCCAAAGTGTTGGAATGATGTTTAAGCAGTCCATCCGAACAATAAAGGTAAATAAAGATCCCTCACAGAAGTAGTTCTTCCAAATATAGTTTCAATTATCATAAAAATAACAACAAAAACTATGAAAATTGAAAATGTTTTCACAAAGTCTTTATTCCATTCAGTCGCACTCCTGGGTGAACAAACCACTGGGAGTGCTCTAATATATGAATATGCAAAAGGCAGCCGAACAAAAGGTACCCACGTATATGCCAGCGAATGAATGCTGAACACATGACATTCATGCTATCCCTTCTGGAAATATTCAAGTCAGGATTTTCAAAGCAAGGAAAATTAGGTCCAAAATTGGAACATTTCCAGACCTAGTTTAGCTTCATTTCATGATCATTTTGGGAAAATTCCTGCCTTAATTCATGCCTGTTCTTATTAAATTCCTGCTTAAATTCTGCCTGCATTCATGTTTAAATCCTGGTTTGATTCTGCTTCAGTCCTGACTTAAACACTGTTAGCCCAAAAGTGGAACATTTTCAGACCTATTCCTGCTTCATTTCATGCTTAAATCTTGGGAAAGTTCCTGCCTTAATTCATGCTTAAATCCTGACTGAATTCTGATTCAATCCTTACTCATACACTGTTCAGCTGAGACTGGAATATTTTCAGACCTATTCCTGCTTCATTTCATGCTTAAATCTCAGGGAAGATTCATGCATATTTCTGACTCTTAGTCAGAAATATTTCATATTCTGATTGCAAGTTTATTCCAGACTCCTGACTGGATACATTTAAGACTCTTAGACAGAAATGTTTCAGACTCTTTAGTCAGAAATATTTCATACTCTGATGCAACTAGTCCAGACACCTACTGTAATCAGAAATATTTCAGACTCCAATTGCAGATATTCCAAACAAGGAATTTAGCGATATAAATAATAATAATAATAATAATAATAATAATAATAATAATAATAATAATAATAATAATAATAATAGTAATAGTAATAGTAATAGTAATAGTAATAGTAATAGTAATAGTAATAGTAATAGTAATAGTAATAGTAATAGTAATAGTAATAGTAATAGTAATAGTAATAGTAATAGTAATAGTAATAGTAGCAGTAGCAGTAGCAAGAGGAGGAGCAGCAGCAGCAGCAGCAGTAACAGTAATAATAAAAACCGGCGTGGATTGCACCTTAGGGTGACAGTTACATTGACTTGTGTACAAAAATTTGAATTTTTGCATGAACTGTCGCCTTAAGGTGTAAGCCATGCTGATTATAACGATAACGATAATAATAATAAGCAGCGTGGATTGCACCTTAGGGCGACAGTTACATTGACTTGTGTACAAAAATTTGAATTTTTGCATGAACTGTCGCCTTAAGGTGTAAGCCATGCTGATTATAACGATAACGATAACGATAATAATAATAAGCAGCGTGGATTGCACCTTAGGGCGACAGTTACATTGACTTGTGTACAAAAATTTGAATTTTTCTAACCCTACCCCTACCCCTAATCCTACCCTAACCAAATTTGGTAGAGATACATTCTAGAAGAGGACGAACAATTTAAGCCTATTTCCGACAATAAAATTATTTTTCTATCTAGTACCAAAGTAATATGGCTACACATAAACTGTCGCCTCAGTGACAAGTGTCGCCTTAATGTCGATGAATTTGCATGAACTGTCGCCTTAAGGTGTAATCCATGCTGATAATAATAATAATAATAGTAGTAGTAGTAATAGTAGTAGTAGTCATAGTCATAGTAGTCATTGTAGTCATAGTAGTCATAATAGTGATACTGATAATGATAATAACAACAACAACAACAACACTGCAAGCTAGAACAAAAGCATATACTGCAGCTGCAGGAAACTTATTTATGAAGGTCGGTAGAAATGAGGATTACAGAAAATATATGTAATAAATGTAAACCAGAATTTAGCCCAAAGGCTTAGTGATTGCTTGCCGAAAGGGGTGTGCTTTAATTGTTACACCGAGGTTCATCACCAAAATTTATACTTCTCTCCTACATCACTTTTTTGATGAGTTAATTCACAATTTGAACCCTGCTGACCTTACATGACCTTTGAACCTCACCAAAACTTGAAGCACAAAAAAATTAAAAACAAAAAGCAAAACAAAATGTCTTACAAGGGATTTGTCAAGCTTCCTACATCGAGATATCGTGTTTTAAACGAGCTTTTGATCCCCGGTGATCCCCAGATGACTTTTGGCCTCCACCAATAACAATAGGGCTCTTCCTCTCATCATGACTTATCTACATAAAAAGTATGATATTAATCCAAGCTTCCTTCATCAAGATATCTTGTTAACAAGGTTTCAGAGTTTGACACCCAGTGAACCCAAATGACCTTTGACCTCCCCAAAACAATAGGGTTCTTCCTCTCACCCTAATTCATCTACATCAAACCTTCCTGCCTCGAGATATTGAGCTAACAAGGTTTTCAGAGTTTGACCCTTGGTGACTCCAGACAACCTTTGACCTCCTCCAATAATGATAGGGTTCTTCTCCTCACCATAATGCATCTATGTACCTACTAAGTATTAAATTTATCCAAGCTTTTGGTTTTCAGAGTTTGACCCCAGTGACCCTAGATGACCTTTGACCCCCGCAGAAAAGATAGGGTTCTTCCTCTCACCACAAGGCATCTACATACTATGTATGAAATTTATCCAAGCTTCCTACTCTGAGATATGGTGTTAACGACCTTTTCAGGGGTGACCCCCGGTGACCCCAGATGACCTTTGACCTCCACCAAAATCAAAAGGATTCTTTCCCTTACCATTCAGCATCTACTTACTGATCATGAAATTCATCCAAGCTTTCTACCTTGAGCTATCATGTTCACAAGGTCTTCAGTTTGACCCCTGGTGACCCCAGATGACCTTTGACCCCCACCAAAGACAATGGGGTTCTTCCTCTCAATATGGGGCATCTATGCACCAAGTTTGAGAACTGTCAGTTTCCCTTCTTGAGATATACAGTAGTGTTAATGAGCAGTGTCACAAACACACATGCACACACACCATCATGAATGCATAGATTCCTTGCCTGCCTTGGACAAGGAATCAGAAACACTGATCAATGGTCACAAGTTCCATCAAAATCCATTTAAAATAGACAATTTGTACAGAATGTCTATTTTACAAATACATGATGAATAAACCTACATCAAGAATACAACAGGCACAGCAGTGTGACAATCTGAATTGACAGCATGGGGAGAGATTTAAGGAGAGGGGTTGGGTTTTCTCCTCCACTTTGGAAATTTTATTTCAGTTTGAGAGGTACCTATATGGCAATGGTGCAGTATTTAACCCAAATAGACCTTGCAAATTTTGAGGTGAGAAGTACAACTTGTAATGACTGATTCTTGCAAAACTCAATCAAGGTAGTTTCTTTCAAATAAACACCTGTGCAGAAATTGCACTTAAATTTTTTGCACGAAATTCCTTTTGGTTATGCAACATCTGTCACACAAATACAGGCTGGAATTTTCAAGATCCAAGATCCATTGGAGTTAAATCCCTTTCAAGACACTTCAGATTTTCTTTTTTGTTATATTTGGTGGGGTTCAGAGTTCATGTGAGGTCAGCAGAGGTCAAATGGTTAAAACATGGTAAAATGATGTAGTCAAGAAAGATAAATTTGAGGGATACACTGTAAACCTCAGTGCAACAAGCATCTCCATTCGGCAAGGAATCACTAAGCCTTTGGGCTTTCTGGTTGGTAAGTTAATATACTTTTGAATTATGTATGAACTTTCTTTAGATGTATTCACGAAAACAGCTTACAAAATTAAGATAACAGGAAACATTTGTTGTGACATTCGGGAAGCTGCTTTCAGTGTGTTCAGGATTCGGGATCATAAGTCATTTGAGGTCATTTAAAGTCATATGAAGCTTGTATTAGTAAAGACTGGAACCCAGGGACCTTTGGCGAAGGTATGAGCTTCTGCACCATTGGTGCTCTAGTTTCTGTGAATTGTAAGGGGCCTGCAAAATCACCAGAAATTGCAATGACAGTTTTCTCCGTAAAAACAACACTATATTGCACAATACTTTTTAAAGGTCAAACATCAAGAGGTCAAGGTTCTAAACAGGTGAAATTGGGTTTTACCCATTGCATATTTATATGTAGGGCCAATGATTTTCCGCTTCACAAATCACGAAATTCAGTTTTTAACTTTGCAAATTCCACAAAATTCTGTTTCATGCATAACCTTTTTCCATGATTTTTGGATTTTGGAGTAATAATGTTGAAAACAAGTCCTAAACTTGTCCATGCCATGAAAATGCCCATAAGCCTGCAATCCCGAGTAGTCCCCCACAGCCCGGGAAAGTCTTATTAGTAAAGATCAGTAACTTTCACATTCTGTGGTTTTAGTCCAGCGAGTTGTATCTTTACAACCGTGCTCAATCCGGACATGTGATCCAGCCAAGCCAAAGTAGCCACTGGAACTACTTATTAAGCACCACAAGTCATTATTCGCCTGAGCGCACATTGTGCTGATAGAGCTGGAGTTCTGTTACCTTGTTATGATGCAAGCCTGATTAACTGGAGCCTATACCGGCAAAATTTTGCCGATTTTTGTAAATGTCCTCCTTGTTTCCTGCTCGTACCTTCAAAACCATTGGCGTATATGTTTTAGAAAATATCATAAAGCCACATTATTTAGAGAGTGGTGAGTCATATGATATTTTAAATAGCTAGTACTGTTTATTCCAGTTGTCACTGTAAAAAAGGTTGAGATCGAACTTAAGTAAAATGACCTAAAAGCAGGGCTTGAAAATAAACTTTTCCTATCTAGAGCTAAAAACAGCCTCTGATGACCTTCATTTGGAAGCTTTTCTGGAGCAGTTTTCCTATTGTCTGGAGCTGTTTTCAATTTTTCAAAGAAAACACTGTCCCCTGCATGTAACATTCTCTTATCATCTCCCGAATGTTACTTGTGCATTTAGTAAAAGAAATTCAAAATAGCAGACAGGAAATAAGACAAAGAGCATTTTTTGGTGTAACACCAGGCAGTAATAAGCATGGTGTGGTCACTCTATCTCTGAAAAACTTGGAAGGGGCTGGATGGGCTGGATGCATGCTAGCCTACAGTATGGCAGGTTAAGATTGATCTCATTGGTACCTTGAATGTGGAGGTGGGGGGGGGGGGGTGGGTACAGGAGTTCATAAATTGTATTGCCTTATACATCTGGTGCTATTTTTAGTGCCAGACAAATACCCACTTTTCTGTTTTTCTGGCGCAGTTTCGGTAGTCTCTGGCGCTTTTGCGCTAGAGGGCCAGTCTATTGTCGAGCCTTGTAAGTACTTTTTGACATTATGTGCTTTAATATCAGTATGTACAGAAATTTCTTTAACCCCAAGATATATGTAGAGAATGTGAGGGAGATGAGGTTTGCAACTCCAAGCATTGCTTTCTTGTTTGTATTTGCTATATAGAGACAAGAAACCTGTTGGTTCTGCTGAATATATAGGTAAAAGGTCATTTGAGATGACCAAGGTTCATATTCTGAAAACATTGCATAAAGCATGCTGTCCAGAGGTAGGAATTATAATAGTCTTGTTTGCATGAATGCATTTCATTGATCAAAAGTGGTATAGGGTAATGTCTAGTACAGGAACCTTTTTTCTCTGACGGGCTGTTTTGAAGGTCATTGTCCACTCACGGGTCGCATATAGAGAGGCTGCAGTAAGCTTTCCCCATTGGATGCAGGCAAAGGGTCCCCAAACAGGACCTGATGGGACCTCTAGGAGCAAAGTCTAGGCAAGAATAGGGGCAAAGCCCTGGAATTTGTACTAATATGTATATATTCATTCATCCACTATCCTTAAATGAGATAGAATGTGCAAGGCTACATAGACCAGAAGTATCACAATATTATGATTTGTCTTTTTACTTAAATATGGACTAGTAATGAATGAGAACATATGAAAAGTGGGCGTGAAGTGCGCTGAAAAATTGTGTATTTTTAACCACCTTCATGGTTTCCTAATTTACACTGTAAAATTGCCCACTTTCTATTTAATTCACTCTTTGGAGGGACAGTTCTAAACCCCCACCCCTTTCCAAATCTACAGGAATAGATACAATGCCCGCTGAGTTTCATACTCTAATAGGTAGACCGGCCTATACGCATGTGATAGTATAATTCTGTACAGTCTTATGTAGTCTATCTGCAATGCAAAGCTCCCAGAACCTTCATAAGTAGGCTACGAAGGTTGTGCGCCTGAATTATGTCTAACGAAGTGGTTGGCATGTTACATTTGTGCCGGTGTTTTAGTAATTAGTTGCTATTTGAGAGCAACTCCCTGGTAATATAGGCCTACTGGTGGTGTGTTGCAGCAGATTTACGTGAAATACCTGGAAAGTGGTACTGTGTAGGTGTAAGCAAGATAAATGGTGGGCACCGTGGCTAAAACTTTTATTGTCAATTACTTTCTAAGAGATTCTGAATTTACATTACATTGCCTCACATGGGATGAATTGGTCTCACGGGCTGCATACAGCCTGCGAGCCGGAGGTTCCTCACCCCTGGTCTAGTACATGTACACTGTATGGGCTGTAGTCCTATAGTCAAGCTGAAGTACAGTGAAATGCAATCATCAAAATAACTCCAGTGCATTTTTGCATTCTAGTTTTTTGGTGGTCTGATTTCAAATTGTATCAGCCATTTTAGACTTTTGGTTCTCTTCACACAGTGCTGTTATACAACAGGTTACAAGAATTTTCTGGTAGTTTTTTTTATTACCAATATCTCTTATCTTAAGGTGGGAAAGACTCAAAAGAGAACAGCCTGTCACTTTCCTTTTCAGATGCAGGTGATTCATTCCTGCTGATTGCTGGGCAATATGAAATGATAGTTCCACTATTTGCTGTGCTTCAACTTATTATTTTGGTTGAAGTCCTAGGTGGTCGGAGCTCTTCTGATATTATTATTGTTTCTTTGACGTAGTCAAAGGAATCTATGGGATGGTGATGCCGTGTGTGTGTGTGTGTGGGTGTGTATGTATGTGTGTGAGGGTGTGTGTATGTGTGTATGTGACGCTATGCTCGTAAACACTCTATCTCAAGAAGGGTAACCACTAGGGATCTCATACTTGGCGTGTAGATGCCCCTTATTGAGTAGATGATCCCTATTGTTTTTGGTGAAGGTCAAAGGTCATTTGGGGTCACCAGAGGTCAAATGGTAAATACCTAGGAAATTGCTTGTAAACACTATCTCAAGTAGGATAAATTAAAGGGATCTCATACTTAGCATGTGGATTGCCCATATTGAGTAGATGATCCCTATTGTTTTTGGTGGAGGTCAAAGGTCATTTGGGGTCACCAGAGGTCAAAAGGTGAAAACTTTGTAAACATCTCAAGAAGGATAAGTGTGAGAGATCTCATACTTACTATGTGGATTGCCTATATTAAGTAGATGATCCCTATTATTTTTGGTGGAGGTCAAAGGTCATTTGGGGTCATCAGAGGTCAAAAGGTCAAAACCTTGTAAACACTATATCTCAAGAAAGATACGGGTGAGAGATCTCATACTTACCGTGTGGATTGCCCATGCCAAGTAGATGGTCCCTGCTGATTTTTGTTGGAGGTCAAAGGTCATTTGGGGTCACTAGAGGTCAAAAGGTCAAAACCTTGTAAACACTATATCTCAAGAAGGGTAAGTGTGAGGGATCTCATACTTAGCATGTGGATTGCCCATATTGAGTAGGTGATTCCTATTGTTTGTGGTGGAGGTCAAAGGTCATTTGGGGTCACCAGTGGTCAAAAGGTCAAAACCTTGTAAACACAATATCTCAAGAAGGGCAAGTGTGAGAGATCTCATACTTAGCATGTGGATTACTCATATTGGGTAAATGATCTCTATAGTTTTTGGTGGAGGTCAAAGGTCATTTGGGGTCACCAGAGGTGAAAAGGTCAAAACCTTGTAAACACTACATCTCAAGAAGGGTAACTGTGAGGGATCTTATACTTAGCATGTGGATTGCCCATATTGAATAGATGATTCCTATTTTGTTTGGTGGAGGTCAAAGGTCATTGGGAGTCACCATAGGTCAAAAGGTCGAAATCTTGTAAACTCAGCATCTCCAGAAGGATAACTATGAGGGATCTCATAGTTAGCATGTGGATTGCCCATATTGATTAGATGATCCCTATTGGTTTTGGTGGAGGTCAAAGGTCATTTGGGGTCACCAGAGGCCAAAAGGTCAAATCCTTGTAAACACTATATCTCAAGAAGAATCACTGTGAGGGAGCTCACACTTGACATGTGGATTGTTCGAGTTGAGGAGATACTTCCTATCGGTTTTGGTGGAGGTCAAAGGTCATTTGGGGTCACAAGAGTTCAAAAGGTCAAAATCTTGTAAACACAGTATCTCAAGAAGGATAACTGTGAGGAATCTCATATGTACAGTAGCATATGGATTGCTAATATTGAGTACATGATCCCTATCATTTTTTGTGGAGGTCAAAAGGTCATTTGGGGTCACAAAAGGTCAAAACCTTGTAAACATGATATTTTAAGGAGGATAACTGTGAGGGATCTCATACTTGGCTTGTGGATTGTTCATATATTGTTCATATTTAGCATGTAGATGGCCATATAGGGTAAGTGATCCCAGCTGTTATAAAGTGGAGGTGAAATGTCATTTTGGGTGACAAGATTTCAAGAGGTGAAAACCCTGTTAACATGATATCTCAAGTAGGATTTATAACTGTGATTGATCTCATGCTTGTCATGTGGGTGATTCATGTTTGTTAGAATGTATCCATACGGCAAGGAATCACTAAGCCTTTTGGCTTTCTGGTTGTTAAATATTTTCTGCAATATTGACAAATTTCACACAATTTTGTGAAATGTTGAAAAAGCAAATTAGAGTATTTGAAGTTATTGAAATCCCAAAGCAGCCCTTTAGTCCTATGTGTCACTGGTTCTTTAGCCATAAAACCTTTTGGTCCTACTGGTAATTGGTCCCAAAGCCTGTTTGGCCTGCAGTTCATGGGACTTACGTGTACCCTGTTGGCCACGGGATTTTGTGTATTATTATAGGACTGTAGTGGGATGTACTAGGATCAATGGGCTGTATTACATATGAGGTGCAATATAAATGCATGTTGTATGACTAATGGGGCTGTGCTAGGAATAGTGGGTTGTCTGCTTCGTCATCTTTGGAACCAGTATGCCATAGGAGTAGGACTGCTGTATAAAGGACAGTCCTCTGTTTGGACTGTATTTATGTTTAGATGTCTGTGTGCTCACAAAAAAATCAATTTCATTTTACTTTTTGTTTTCAGATTCTTGCCCAACTCCTACAGTCATAAATGGTCATGAAGTATCCTGCAGCAATAATTATGCACCTGGTAGTGTCTGTAACTATAGATGTAATGATGGATTTGAGAGATTGTCTGGTGACTCTTCTAGGACATGCAACACTCACTTAAGATGGAGTGGACTTCCATTATTTTGTATTCCAAGTAAGCAAATTTCCCATGATAATCTTCATTAGTCTTACAGTCCAGTGTATTGTCATTTTAAAAGTCAGCCCATCTGTTGTATGCAAGTTCTGTGTGTGCTTCCATGTGGGTGTGTGAGTGAATCTCTCCACTGAAGACAGGCACATTGGTTTGGGTGATGATGAAATAGAATTTCTTGAAATTATGAAACCATAGTGTTTTGAATGACACTACTTTCTTTGAAACTGCCCATTGCTAGCTAGGTGTATTCCATTTTGCAGTAAAAGTTTCATCGGATATATTTACCAAACCTAAACTGTTTTTATCAGCTGTTTTCCAAATTTCTGTGAATGCTAAGTTTTGTATGGGGTCTAGTGCTACTAGTGGTAATGAATTATTCACCAGTAATCATGATACTCTTTGAATGTTCAATTCATACTGCTCCAAACTTCAGTTGAGTTTACTTGACTACAAGCACTACACATAATCTGCTCTTAAAATATGTATAGCATGATGTATCAAAAATTTATGTTAAGCAGTTTGTCAGCAGATATGGTGACAGTTCTGATGCACTATACTCTACAAATTTTTTTATCAATTGATCTTGTGTTAATATGTGGAAAGATATGTAATGGCTGAACACTCTAGTTTTGAGATATATATGCACGTTATTTCAATGGCCCCTATTAAGTCGTTAGTGTTAACAGATACATGTACATAAGTTGGTGTGCAGTTAAGTAATTGCATAAACATAACATGGTGAATCGGACTTGCGTATAGAGTTACGCATTCCCATATAAAACAGTGTGTAAAACGTTAAGGCCAAACGGTTTTTTCGCCTGAGGGTCGAATTCTCCCAACAGTCGCGTTTTTTTATACCATATTTTGCCTAAATCCCAATTTATAGAAATATATGTATAAATTGGGAAGAGGCTAGAAGTAAACATAGTATGGAGAAGTTTTGTGTGGGGTGAGATTTGTTACCCTTAAAATTATTTGAGATCTGTAAACTAGAAAGTCATTAGAAAAGTATACTAGTTTTAGGATATGGTGATGTACTCATGAATTTCTATTTCAAAGTAGTTCCATCGTTTATTTTCGGTCAGAGCTTCAACGAAGCAATAAAATTGGCTTCACCCCTAAAATATAGTCATACATAGCTGTGACTTAAGGAATGATGTTAGTCAGGGCTCAACATGAAAGGTGTTAACCAATTTGTTGGCAATTCACAATGTGCTTTCCACTAGGTTTTCATAACTGTTTTTGAAACCTGAGTCTTCAGAACTTACTGCAGATACTTGAATGGAGTATGCACCAGGTGGCTGCATGCCTTTAAACTTAATCTTGTTGAACATACAGTAAAGCCGCGGTCACACTACAACGAATTCGGATCGGATGCCGATCCGATTTTTGTGAGTTTTCATTAAAATCTTCTCCATTTCGGGTCAGATAGAGCCCAAAATTTGCCAACCAGTGTAAATATATGATTTGCATCAGAGGTCTGTGAAAATGAAATGTTAACTGATTTTTTTCGCGACGTCACACTGACAGACAGCTTTTATCGGGCACGCATAGTCCGAAAAAAGCTGTCTGTCGATGTGACGTCACGAAATAATTCGTAAAAATTTAATTTTCATAGTCCTGCGATAAAAATCATACAATTACACAGGTTGGCAAATTTTGGGTTCTTTCTGACCCGAAATGGAGAAGATTTTAATAAAAACTCACAAATATCGGATCGGAATCCGATCCGAATTCATTGTAGTGTGACCGCGGCTTAAGTCTGGTAAAATTGTGAGGCAAGTTCAGAAAACAGGGTTTTACTGTATAAACCATCATTTATTCTGTCACTGACAGTTATTGGCATCAGCAGTACAGTATAAATTGAGAAAATACTCTAGAATTCCAAAGGGAAGAGATTTCAGTCCTGAATTTCTTGGTTTGAATGCCCAACTGAACTAGACTACTGCTCTTTGCATACACTTTGTACTGTAGTAGGTTCATGTCTACTACATCGGATTGTCGGTAGAATCCAGAATAACCCAAAGGTCACGAATGCCAAAAACATTAAGCTGAAAAGTGCAAAAGACCCCCTTCAATAACAATCCATGGTATTCTGGCAACTTTCAGGTCAAAGTTTTTCCCGTGAGATGACTTCCTCCAGGGGGCTCGACACTTCAGTTGTTGCCTAGTGAGTAATATGTGTGTACTCTACCTGCATGATGAATTTATACAGAGACTCCTTACATAAAGCTGATAATAATTTTTGCGCCAAAGTGGATATTTATGTTTTATTTGTCCTGATACATGTCGTTTAGCATGGGAATTAATATCAGTGTTTAAAAATTGTGGCTAATATTTTACTTAATATCTACAAAATGTGCAACTTTTGCGCGTGGCAACATGTAATTTCATCTTAGTTGTATATTTTTACGATTTTTGAGTTATTTTCCTAGTACTTCCCTGAGAGGAATCATGAAACAAGCAAATTTTGGGCTTCAGCCCACCGTCTGTATAGAAGTACTCAAAATGCAAGTACTGTAAGTGACGTGGCATTAAAGATAATAGTGACTTTTTTGACTTATATCCTTCTGCTGTTGAAAAAGGCTTTAGAGTGAAGTCAAAAGTAAAATAACAACCCTTAATCCTCCTAGCTCACAATATCCATGGTCATGGCACACAAATTTATCAAAGTAGGCATGCAGTTGTTGCCTTGCAAACCTGAAATGAGAGATGATTGCTGGTTCACGCAGCAACTTACAGTACCGCCGGGAGTAAACGAGAAAAACGAGTTTAATTTAAACGTGAAACACGTTTACAAACTCGTTTACCCTATTGAAAATATCGTCTGAAACGCTGCCCAAACGAGTTTGAAATTTCTATTCAGGTTCCTACTATTGTCCATCAAACGATGAGTTCTTTTCAGTTGTAACAAAAGGGTATAATGCACAGGAAACTGTGAATAGGATGATCGTCAATCAGTAAAGATAAACAAGATTACGCCATGGAAGTTGACTGTGTGCCGACAAACGTTAGTGTGTACAACCACTACAGCGTATGCACACATCGGGCCACATACTGCACTGTTCTGTACTGATACTGACCCACTGGGACCCCTGAGATTGCCGCCGGGAATCTTTACAGGCAGATGTTATACATTGCAAACTGCAAGGTTTAACTCGAGGCTGTTTCATTGAATACCCAAAGTATGTTACTACTTTCAGTTCGATTTTCTGTCGCAGAGCTAGATCATTCTTTTAAAACATTCGCTATACGATACTTCGATCTTTTTATAACTTCCCGTTTGCTCGTTTGCACCGTTAAAGTTCGTACCAAAACCGGACGTAATTTGTAAAGATCGAAATCACGCACAACACTTTCCCGAAAACTCGGAGATTGTACGCGTATAAAAATCGTAAACATGGCCACAAGTCATGATCCAACTGTCCAACGAATGGACCGAAAAATTAATAATTATCCTCTAATGCTAGCTTAGAATTTCAGTGCCATTTGAATAAAGGTCCCGTTTACAATGGAAAACGAAAATGATAGGTTTAAGTATACAGGCGGGTTTTCTACATCGAAGGTTGGCACAACCTACTGTTGGTGATCCCGGGTGCAGAGAATCTTCGATCTAGCGGGGCCTCGTGAATACAGTTATCAACTAATAAAACACCCTTCTCGGTCGGCGAATACCTCCTTGCAAGAGAAAGCATCAGAAATCCCCCAAAACTCTTGTCTCTATGAATTTCATGGTACAAAAACGATATGGTGGTAGGGTTGGATAAGTAGGCAACTTGAGCAAAACTGGAGTAAACGTTTGTTGGAAATCGTTCTGGACATTAAAGGAAGAAAAGGGCCGCCATTTACTTTCGAAAATCACTTTACAATTATAAATAAATTTGAAAGTTTAGGAGGAAAAAAAAATCGAGAACGTTCCAAAAGCGTTCGTTCCTTCCGTCAAAAATATTTCCGTTCGTTCGGAAATATTCTTGCACGTTTGCAAAATCCTTTCCAGAACGAAATTCACGATTGCATGACCTTTGAAATATTACATCAGTTAGCCTGAAACGTCATGAGTCTTTTTTGTACATAGAAAGAAAAATAGAGGGCCATCATTCACTGTCGAATTTTTCTTTACAATTATTAGTAAATTTCGTAAGTTTTGGAAAGAAAAAAGTTCTGGAACGTAGGAAAAGAGAAGTTTACTGCAGTTAACGATTCTAGCTGTACCACCAGTAATAGCAGCGTGATCGTTACTATATCATTAGACTCGCTCGGTATGGGTAGGAATTTTTTCTGACGCAAATTTTTTGAGCTAAAATTCACGCACGATCCCCGCTTTAGCCGTTTATCATGTGTTTTAGGTTTGTCTATAAATTAACGTAACCCTATCTGTTTTGTTCTGTTTTAGAATTATCGCAAATTCCTGTTTTCTGCTTTTCAAAATATTGTCGTTTGACTCTTTGCGGCTTTTATATTTGATTTTTAAGATAACAGTATGTCTAGTGAAGTATATTTTTTTTCCTCGTGTGTACTTAAACTAAAAGTTCATCGGGTAACACTGCGCTGGCGTTTAAAACACAAACCTTTTTGTTTCGTCTTTTACATACAATAAACACCTGTACGCATTGCATAATCATGGAAAAAATTCCATTGACGAAATCTACAAAACAAACCGACTGCAGCCTTGTAAGATATCCTTTTTGTGAAGGTGGACTGCAATTTGTTTTCGGTGACGCTAATTTATCTTCCCTTGATAAAACCCGCAATTTTGAGAGCGATGGCCCCTTTCTGTGGAGATTTGTATAAATTCCAAACAGTCCCGATTTTAATAATCACAGTCTCTATGGCGGACATTTTGTTTTAAATGTTCTTGCACTACAATGCTAATTACAACTTTCACGCTTTTACTTGCCAATGCCATCTTAAACGCCTATTAAACAAAGGTCAGAAATAAAGTCAACACTTGCAGCATGGATCAATCAAATTTTGGGCAAAAATTATAAAATCACCGAAATGCTAGACCTGCTAGCATCTCGAACGCCTACATTCGGCCCGTAGCTGCCCTTGACTATATAAACTATAAGCTACATGTCTATAATGATCGGTTCGTGAAGGTTATACGGTAACCACCCCCAGCTGCTTAAATGATTGATGGGAATGGTGGGGAGGGGGGGTACGCCAGTTGTTTTTAGTAATGTGTACTCTAATCCAGGGGTCGGCAAACTAGGGGTCGCGACCGTTTTGAGGGCCACGAAAATATTTCGGAGGGTCGCGAAAAGGATTCCGGAGCGAAAAATAATTGCCAAATTTCTCATTAAAAATAAGCAATGGGATTGATTCTAATCTAAGAACCAGTGCCCTGCTTTATTAACACTACATAACCAAGTTAAATCAAGCTCCTCTCACCGACCCGTCAATTTGAGGGCCACCAAGATTCCGGAGTAGAAAGTTGGGGCCACCAAGCAAAAAAGTTTGGAGACCCCTGCTCTAAGCGGAATCAGCACGTTCTTCCCCGTAGGCCTAAGGAACCCGGGGCTGAAACTATTGTTAAAAATGTCTTACCTTAGGTAAAGATTATATATTCCACACAAAAAACTTGTATGGTCCAACTTAAATCCGATTAAATCAATCAAGCCTCGTCAATATGGACGGATGTTATAACACGTTGACTAAACTCGATAGCCTACAATGTTAAGAATTTAAACGACAAGAAGCTGTTACCCTGGCACTAACTGCTTATACAGCACAACGCAGACTAAGCGCGGTGTCTGGTGTAAAACGTTGTAATCTGTTGTTTTCAAAATATAAATACAATCCCCGTTCTCCCAGGGTTCAAGAATTTCTTAGAATCTGTCAATCATACGTGAACACTTCGCACAGCTGGGTCAATGACCATATTTTTCTCACGGCGGTATCTTTGATCATCCACCGCGAGTAAGACGGGATGTGTAACTGTCTAGCCATTGTGGCGCCGTATATATGACCTGGCTTAGACCTTGTCCTAAATTTTCAAGCTCAATCGGTAACGTATGCCCACCGAAATGATGTTGGGCCTAAATGTGACCAGTCCCCGACAAAACCACTCGCCGACTCCCATCAGTCGACGAGTAACATTTTAATCACCAAAATCTTCGTTACATTACATGCGATTTTGATGCTGCTCGCCAAATGACGAATTTGCTTGGAAATTTTTGTGTAGATCTGACTATAAAAATAAAAGATCACGGACACTGAGGCGCCCCTGTGGAGAGTTGTCTGCCGCGGCCCACTGGCTCTACCGCAGCTTAAGAACTAACAGATTTCAGCTTAGTTTGGATAAGAAATGTGAAATTCTTGCAAAAAAATGGGGGCGCTTGAATCCCCCAAAAGTCTATCCTCTACGAATTTAATGGTACAAAAACGATAAGGTCGGTAGGTTGGATAGGTAGGCAAGTTATGCAAAACTTGAGAAAAAAGTTCATAGGCCTATTTGAGAATCGCTCTGGACATTAAATTATCCAAGCACTGTGCAAGGTACAGTATACTGTACAACAGGATGTCTGAATCTCTTGAAACACAAGGTCCACTTTTGATTGTTGAATTTCCCGAGGACCCCTATTACTGTACGTGCATACGATGGGATTGAATATACAAACTGAAGTTCCACTTGTATTTATTTTAACTTAAACCATATGAGACAAGTTTCAGCACTGTGTAACGAATATATACTAAAGTTCCTTCCGTGTCTGTTGAGATAAACTTCAGTAGAGGATAACGGTAAAAGCAAACTTTCCGAAGACTTTTTTCCAGACTTTGCGGCCCACCATACGGAGCTCCACTGTTGAGCATATCCCACTGTAGACTATTTTTTCTTGCCTTTATACGACACATGATCCGAAAGACTGGAAAGTTTCACTCTATTTTGTTCTTAACTCAAGTTTATATTGAAACACGTGGCAATGTGTGTGTGTGTGGTTTTTTTTTTCCGACAGTGCTTTTCACAAATAGGGATCAATCGAACGTTACTGCCTTCAGCTTGGCCCATTTTGAGTTTGGCGTTATTTTGATACATGGTCCGAAATGAACGTTTGTCTTTAAGAAATTTTGTTTCGTTAATTCTTGCTGACTTTGTTACAGCAGAGAACTGGTTAAAGAAAATAAACAGCTTACTAGTTCAGGGACTACATGAGCAGAAAACTCAGGGCAAAAATGGAACGGCCGGTTCAAGTAGCGTAAAGGAGGAGAGTTGTTCAACAATAGGCCGCCCAGTAATCTTCAAATCCGATTACACGGAAATGGCTGTTGCCCTGTGTTACATGACTTTAGCCAGAACAGTAAAATAGGAAACTAAACAAGCAGTTGAATAAGACTGAGAATGAGGTGAACTTAAACTTAACACTAGGAAATCGATCAGAAAACAAAGGTGTCACAAGCGTAGCGTAGACCACAGGTTTTCTGAGCAATACAAATGCGATATTATAATGCTGAAAACGCCTGTGTGTGGACCGTCTAGCGATGTTATAGATGCAAACAATATGTTAAGTTCCGTCCTTCTAAACTCAATACACAAGCAACTGGTCAGGCTATATGGATATGGTACGGGACTAATAATCCAGCTAGACCTGGACTTCTTCACAGTACAATCAACTAGACCCACGCTGCAACTGATACCAAACATTTTTAAGGTCGCCGGTGATGAAGTGTAAATTTCTTCAGTAATTTGCATTTCCATTTTTCTTGTGTGTGTAAAAATCGTGAATTTCCGTTTTCTGTTTTGCGAAAGTATTACCATGTTCTGCCGGCTGTAGACGGTTTTACACTACTTAAAAACAAGTGCAGAAAAGTACTGTAAATTCTGGCCCCGCGTCCACTTACTGTATTAGGCCAAATAAAGAATATTTAGTTTGCAACAGTTCATCGTCCCAGCCTGCTTACTTGTCGCCGGCGCCGATATCTCATTTGGTAGGGGAAGGAGGGGTGGTCACCTTTATTCGTGCAGCAACCTTTGAAATAGGGTGCATCAATAATTCAAAATTGTTCAATCCCCGCCACAATCTGCAAAGCATCTCAGTAATTCTTTCAAAATAACACGGCCGATTTAAATTCAGTCATTCTACCTCTCTGTTATATATTGACTCGGCCTAATATCGATCGGCCTTCAGGATCGTTGCTGCAGCGTAACTTCTCCGTAACTTCTCTACGGCAAAAGTTATTCTTTTGAGGTGCGGATTGAAGTCGGTTGTTACGCTAGATTTTCAAGTTCATTTTCCCTATTAAACACCCAGTTTCAAGAGAATTGATCCCTTTCGGTGTCAATTTGTACATTCTAAACGCAGCCCCCTTTTGCCTCTTGACAACCTATGGATACGGCTTCCTATCTTGTTTTAAGTTCTTCCCCGTCCCCTCCAGTCCTACTACGACCAACCCGCATAGTAACACACCCAAACTATTTGATGGACAATCTCTGAAGATGAACGGTAGGCCTATTCGTCCCCCAGTGAAAAAGGCGGGGGGAAGCAATCAAAAATTTTGAGGAATGGAAATGATCCACCATTTTTTGTATCTGTGCCTCAACTGTGAGCAGAAATTAGGCAAAATCGACTCGGGCAGCACCCAAACACGCTCCTGACCCCTGGCCGACCAGTCTGTTTTACCCCTTCCCCACTGAGTATTCCTGGATCCGCCTCCTAAGTCATGAAAGTCTTACTCATCAGTTTAACAAACATATTCGCAGTGGCTAATTTTAAAATGCATTTGCTCTGAAGATTTCGTGTTTATACATACATCATATCGGGATCCGACGGTTAAGGTCGAAACCGTTTGAGTAGCCAATTGGCTTGGCACATTATTTTTTACTGAATAAATGATGCTGGACCCATACTTTGAACCACCTGTTAGTAAGTTCCAAGAGTCTATGGTTTGCAGCGAGCGTCAGTTATTTGGGGCTGAAAATCTGCATACCGTTTGGAAAGCAGAGCAATTCTGCAATCCACAAAACCAACATCCCTGGATTGTATTGAAATTATTTCCTTGTTTACAAATCGAAACGAATGGCGCCTCCTTCTGGAGTATAGATTTTTTTTGTAATAAAATAAGCTTTTTTTGTCAAATATTGAAAAAAAAAACGAAGCAATGAAGCGACTTTAGGCTATATATATATTGCACCCTTAAACAATCGTTGGGCTTGGTTGTATAGACCTACTCGTGGCCCACAATCTCCGCCGAGCTGCCGCATTCTACATTATCTTCCCGGCCCGCTCCGTACAAATTATGAATTCAATCACCTTGTCGCCCATGCTGAAAAGCATACCGATGTGCCGAAGCTGGTCCCTGCACCTAATCTGCATACAACATTCAAGTGCGTGGTACTTGCAACCGCCATGTTCGTAACAAGAAGAAACGTTTCACTACAGCATTTTGGTCTGTGCATTTTTAACTGCTGCGGCGGCGCTTTCAGCGGCCACAGCTTCGGTAGGCCTACATCATTTTTCTTTTTCTTGAAATTTACTTCCACACAATTTTCATATTCTTATTTTTGGTAATCAAACTCCTACTGTCTATGTACAATGCAGTATGCACCCTTTCTTCATAAAGAATGTCCATAACAATTTTCCGCTTGCGGAGTTGCGGGCCGTGCATGTGGGCCGACAAACTGCACTCAGCGATGAACAAGTGTGACGTAATTGGAAATTCCCGCCTACGCTCCGAAATCCTGAATTTTGATTGGCTGTATGCAGTGGTACGACCTTTAAACCATGGTCATTGGATGGATAAACGCAAAGGAATGTTTTACAAACACGAGCTGTACAGTACTTCAGGTATGACTGGGCTCCAACCTGTAGGAACATGTTTTTCTATGTACCGTACTGTATGTAAGCTCACTGCGCCAAACATAACGAACACACTGCAGTGTCTGGTCCAAAGGGACCGTCTGTGAAGTTCAGATGTTGGACTTTCAAACAGCGCAGTTCTTACTTAAATTGCGATAGGGTTTTACCGCAGCAATAAGTGGTGTCTCAGTAAACATTCTCCGTGCTCTTATCATTACTGGTAATCCAGGCAAAGGTGGAATAGTTCGCACTTTAAAAAAAAAAAAAATCCAATAGTACCGACAAAAACAGGGCATGCATACTTTGCAAGTGTTTATTATTTTATAAACAAGATAGGCAAAGGGTTGGCAAATCCATGGCTTGAAGAATGCGCAAGGGCCGAAGCTTCGTACGTTCTGATTATAAAGCAGACGGTTGTACGAGGCTGGGGCATTTAGGTGCAGACAAGGTGGGGATGGGGGTGGGGTGGTGAAATTTGGAAAGGAGAGGGTTTATACTAAAACAACATGTGTGGGTATAGGAAGATTCCACCACTTGGTTCTGAAACAGGTTGCCGCTTCAGCGCTTTCCTCGGTCTCTCTTCGTGAGATTTTCTACTCTAAGTGGAATTTAATTGGATTATTATTTCCTTTGGACCAAAGATATCCTATTTCATACAATGGGTAAGATTCATATTTTATTTACGGTACCGTACCTCATCTGTACTTGATTGGTATTATATCATTCATGACTCTCAATGGGGAATGCTCACTAAACCGATGGTTCACTAGACGAAAGATCCGCTTGACCAAAAATCTACTTCGGGTTAGCAGTAGGGAATGGATTCTAGTAAGAAACAGAATCAGGTTGAGGATAAGAAGGATTAGCCTCAAGTAGGATTATAGAGTTTGGATTAGGGGTAAGGTGAGGGTTAAGATTACGTTTTGAGTTAAGATTTTCGGTCTAGGGAACTTTCGATCTTGAGAACCCGGCTCTCATCCATTGGCGATATCTTCCTATACTACTCGCAGACATCAAACTAAGAAATGTCAATCTTGTTAATTTAGTGAGAAAATATAGCATTATTGAACATAGAGAGAGAGGGGGGGGGCTGCCTAAGGTGAAAAGTGTTGTCTTTGGGCACGAAATTTTTCAGCATGTGCCCACAATAATCTGAGATTTGAATTTTGAAATTTTCAAAGATTTACCATGTGTAATTTAGTGGCGAACTATTAAGCTGTTTTGCGATGTCGTTGCTGTCTATCCGAAACTGTCTCTTCGTCACTGGGAATCTGACCTTGTCGTTAATAGAGGCCCAGTACTAAGCAGATAAATTATAAATTAGTTAATCTACAAAATTTTTAGTCCGGAATCAGTGGGAGAGGGTCGGTATGAGTTAACCATTTTTTAGTCTACGGCGTGTAGTTCAGTATATTCTAGGCCGTAGTTGTGGACTACATAACACCTTCCTATTCCACACACAATTGTTCCCTCAAGTTTCATGGAAAATTGGCGATGAGTTCAATGTTCAGTGATAAATTGTATTGGTATTGGTGATCATCGCTAAACGTTCTTGTCTGCATAGGAGTGTCATATTAACGTGAAGTGGGGTGAAATATGAACTTCCTTGCACTTAGTCTGCCAGATCTTGTCCGTCGCAAAGCTCTGTAGTTGTCACGACGAATGTTCTTCTTTAAGTCAATATCTCCGGCCTCCAGACATTTTTTTTTCTATTTTGTTACTTTGAAAAAAAAAAACGCAGAGCGTTTGTATGTTGTGTGAGATTTTATAAAACACTAGAAGGAACAGATGTTATGGAATATTTTGTGGAAGTCCAAAGGTTTCATCGATTGCACCTGTTACCAGTTTTGTTGAGTTTGTTTTCCCTTTTCTCTCTTAAGTTTTGGAGCAATGGAGTAGGGAAAACAAACCAGTGGGCCACAACTGGAAAAAAGGCTGTGGCCAGCCCGACTTAAACCAATTTGGTTATAAGCCATAAAACCTCATCTAACTTCATCTCTCAAAAGTTTTCATGCTTTCATGTCCTTCTTGTGAAAACCATTTAAAATGGACAAAAAGGAACTGAAAATGAAAAAAATCATAACAAGTTCGGTTGCACAACCTGATGCAATAAAGAAATTTTTCGGCAGGTGTACTGCTAGCATACCGTAGCCCGCTGGGCCGGCAAATTTTAAAACTTGAAATCTGAATTCTGCACAGAACGATAGTATTTTCTTCATCAAAATTCATTGATGTATGTAACTATCCTTTCGAATTACCACTAAAAGACGTACAGTATATCTCAAAGTCACAACTAGTCAGAAACAAGTAAAAATAAGAGTCGACTTAACTGATGCACTGAAAACAAAATGAACACAAACGTAACTTTTCATGTGAAAAGTAGCGCGTATTTTGTAGTTCAATTATGGTAGATTATCATCCCCCTTTTTTTTTTTAATTCGACAATACTGTAAGTTCGTAACTATAGAGTTGCAAGGGCATGTGCTAAAAAGCAGGAACGCAAGCTCTCTTTTTATATGAATACGTCTATTTGACTTTCGCTTTGCCGTTACATGATATAAGTAGGTATGCCGCTCTAAATAATTAAGCGACTGACTTGGTCAATCGGGCATTGAAATTTATAGTCATTCACAGCCAAAACCATGAGTGCCGATCTTGGTTTTTTGCATAGGAATGGAACATCGGTACTTTTTTTAATGTCAAATGTGATAGGATGTTTGTAACGTTCTGTTCCCGGTTAAATGTGCAGTTGCGCTGTGAATTTTCGATCACCGCAAGAGTGTACAAATTAGTCCCACCATACGATCGGCAATCACGTCAAAGCTTTCATACTTTATGCATATAAACTTTCGTTATTTTTCGAGTGCTTTTCATCCATATGTTTATACTGTCACACATTAACATTTTGATGGAACATTAGACTGAACTATTCAGTGCAGCCTTTCTGTCGTGCCAACATCATGCTTTATCGTCGGGATTATCCAACGCTACTCGGCGATAATAAAAAAAAAAAACGTATAGGCTTACTAGCTTTACGTAAATTTCAAATAAAATAATTTTTTCGAAGTGTGATATCCTGTATCGTACACAGACAATCCTGAGCGATCGTGATCGAGTTGCTGATTAGTTGCTGATAGATGAGTGGTTCCACGTTTATGTTCCGAGGTCGCGATGTCTCCATACGTTTGACCCAAATGTAACCCTAATTATAGCACAACCCTAATCGAACGGACAGTTGTAGGAACTGTTATGGAGATGTAAGAATGTCGGAATAAATAGCATTCCCTTGTGTTAACTTAAGCAGTTTGCTCGGTTTGAATTGCTAAAAGAAGGTGTGCTGACTTTTCGGAGGGAGTTCCAAATTTTTGCCCTGCCATTAATTATAACCGTGATTCAAACTCGCAAGGTTTTCGTGTACTACGGTGACGGAATTTTGCCAATAAGTCTCATTCCTACCACACTTTTGGGCTCATGTCTCTCACATATTTTCTCACTTTTTTTTCGTCTGTACTGGGTAGTTACATAAGTCGCTCTGAAGTGTTTGATGACCCACTTTTATCATGGAAGTACTGCCTTGGAGGTACTTCCATGCAAATTACTAACAGGTTTATTTCCCACGTGCGTATTTGAACTTCGTTACATTGTACAGTAGCTCTGTACTTTTATCCAACCTAACTGATTGTAAACAAGTCCTGCCGAACAAAAGAGGTGCTTACGGGACGCATAAAAGGGGGATTAGACGTACTGACAATGTGTAAACGAGTTTACAACGTTCACAACAATGGGCAGCAATGATTGACTTGTTGCCATGGATCTATTCAAAACCAACAAAAGATAAGACGTTGCAAACGAGTTTACTTGTCTAAGCGGATTAAACGCCAAGTAAGACGATGTTTTGCTCTCGTTTACTCCCGGCGGTACTGTAATTATTCTCAAATCTGCAAAGAGTAAATATTTGAAAACAGAAAATTCATCTTTTCATTTCAGAGAGGTTCAAGAAAAATGGGCAGCTGAGTGACTAATATAAATCATATTTTGTAAATGAAATATTTAAGATGGTATCCAAGCTTTCATTGTTCAGCTTAAATATTTACCATTAGTAGAACTAGTTTAAAGCTAATTGCATGAACCAGAATCATGATATTTTGAACATGCATTTGGATTACCAGATATGCCATTAGCTATAGCAAGACTTCCAATGGACAAGTTTTAATATGTCGTGAAACAAGCCTGGAAACAAGCAGCACTCTCATTGTTCACTCGCCTGTACACAATATCCAGTGCAGTGACTAATTTTTAAAATTACAGTACTACATAGACCATACATTTCATTCAGTCATGACGCAACTTCTGAAAAAGTCCTACAGTTCAATTTCATTACTCTCTTGTACTTGATAGTCCCCTGAAATTAAAAAGAAATATAAACACATGTAGGTTTGAATGTTACTTAATACCCCAAGATTTTGAGAAACTGAAAATGACAGGTAGAAAGTACTGTGGGCAGAGAGTATCGGATCTTCTTGTCTCTACAGTACATCGTATTTGCACAGACTACGACATCATGCATATGGGCAGAGACTGATCGCTTTGCCTGGGTTCTGTCAAACTCCTATGTGTGACATCATAGCTGATGAATCTCATATGGAGACATGGGCATCATTGACTTTTTTCCCTAAATAAAACTGGAATTAAATTTGTATTTCAATTTGTTTCTTCAACTTCAGTGCAACTTGTATTTAAGCTAATTATTAAGAAATAAATAAAGTCCAGAATTTTTTTTTTCAATTTTTACTTTAGAAGGAATTTATGCGAATGGTGGAATATGGTGTGCATGTGTGTGTGTGTGTGTGTGTGTGTTTTTTTTTTTTTTTTTTGGGGGGGTGGTGGTATATGTGACACTGCTTGTAAACACGACATCTTAAGAAGGGTTACCTTGACAATTTCTTACTTGGTTGTTTTTTTTGGGGGGGGGGGGGGTATATGTGACACTGCTTGTAAACACAACATCTTAAGAAGGGTTACCTTGACAATTTCGTACTTGGCATGTGGATGGGCCATATTTATTAGATGATCCCTATCGATTTTGAAGGTCAAAGGTCATTTGGGGTCACCAGAGGTCAAACTGTGAAACCCTGTAAACAGGATATCTCCTTCGGCACCGTTTGACAGTCCACTCCCCCCCCCCCCCCCCCCCCACTTTCAGACATCAAATCCCGCCCCTGGCCAATATCTTGACAAAGGAAGTAGGGACAATGCATAAAATACATTCCTGGTGTATTTTTTGCCCAACCTTTAAGAAACTGGCATCAAAAACCCTGTATTTAGTCAAATTTTAAAGATATGGAGCTCTAAAAATTGCATTTCATTTGTGATTTTAATGATCATATTCACTAAATTTATATCCCTCTAATCCAGGGGTGTGTACCCTTTTCGAACACCAGGCCAAATCATGTTGCTGTGACCATCTGGGGGCCGCAGTGGAACAGAGATGTGTATACGAGGGTGGCATCTCACCCTCACTCCCCTCCCCCACCCCTTCTCCTCCCCCTCCCCCTCCCCCACCCTCCCCTACCCCACCCCTCCCCTGTTAGTGACCAATGTGCCCATCTAGGCAGACCCACATGCACTCGAATAATATTACAGTATGGGCCTACTACTTGTTGGCGACACTTGTCCCGTGTAATTGCATCTCTGTTTTTGTCGACAAATATGTTAATTCAGATTTAGAATGTGTTTTACAAGTGAATTCTTTAGTTTATCAAACAATGAGATGGTCGAGAATATCCACCTTACATCAAAGGAAGTGATCGTTTCTTTGTTTTCATGACATTCTGTACTTACCTCAAGTTTAAGTTGTGGTCAAATAAAAAGACAAGGGCCAAAAGTTAGGCAAATCGAAATTGGTTCGTGGGCTGCACAGGAGGAAGTCGCGGGCTGCATTTGGCCCGCAGGCCACAGGTTGCACACCCCTGCTGTAATCCAATGACCTTGAGTAAGAAAAGTATCATATTTTACGTAGACAATATGTATAGTGAGGTACTTTTGCTGCCAAAATGTTACTGGCCTTTGAATACTTTCATGACTGAATGGTGGGGGGGCCACACATGTTCCAGGAGGGGAACTTCACATTTTGTAATGGTTGTCAAGTTGATTCTTGACCTTGTCTGGCACTTGGCATGAACTTGAAATATTTCTGTTTTTACCTTATACCTAATCAATACTTGGTTGAAATTTTAAGGAGGGCTTTATCCCATTTTTGATTAGTAAGTTGTTCAGTTTGGTGGGCCGTGTAATGTTTCTGATACAGAATACACTTATATGTATATTCAGTTATGTACAAATTCCAACAGAGTGACAAACCTTCAGTTATGTCCAATACTGGAATGTGTACAGTCCAAACTATAGGGAGTTTTTTACTTCAGTGATACTACATGTTCACTTGGAAAAGACCAACTTTTGAGAATTAAGAGATACTGATACTAGGTCACATGCTTTTGCTTTTATAACAAATGTGCAAGATTCGCCAACAGATAGTGTTGTCTCACGTACCCCGCGCTCAGGGTGATACCGTGTTACCCTGAGCGCGAGTAATGTGAGAACACGAGTTTACTCGGTGTCAGTGTTAAAATTTCGATCCACCTCCAAACGGAGGGTTCTGCGGTTTTAAACACCGTGTTTGTGTAATCAGCCATAGATCACAGCTACAGAGCTGTGTGACCGGCCACTTTTCATCAGCGATGTACACACTAAACAGACTGGTACTGCAGTAAATAAACTACTGCTAGTTGTTCCGTGGCGAAACTCACTTGCGATTCATTACTATTTGCCTTGGAGAAGGCAAATTATTCTAGATGGATTTTTCATAAATTTCTTCCTACTTCTAAAAGCAGGTCCATAGCCGGACCAGGTACTGAAAAGGCAAGATAATTTCCAGCCCTGGCGAAATATGTTTATAGAGGCCAAGAACTTATACTAAACTGCGTTGTAAGGCAATAGTAATGTTTAATTTTTTAGGGGGAGAAAAATTTTCAGAGGGGCTCCTCCCATGCCTCTCGATCCCCCCGGCTAAGAGCTTGTCTAAAAGATATGTTTGTCGAAAGAAAATGATACTGTTTGAGTTTGACTTGCACTTTCGTACAGTATCGGCTAAGACATCTTTGTGGCATTTTACGGGAATTTTTCTAATGGTTATTTCCAAATTGCTAGCGAAGGTATATGTAAAATTATAGACTTCAGCAGAAATCCTTACAACTTTGGAAGTATCATGTAGTGGCCGACGTCCTTTGAGTTTTGCCTTTCGTTTGATGCCACGAATTCGAAGAAGTAAACTGAGCCGCAAAACAACTTGAAAGACAGCTACTTTGGACTCAAGGAAACTACCGTCGAATAAGGAATGCAGTTTACGGTATGTAGCATTGATGTTGCTTGCAAGCAAGAACAATGCAAGACCAAGATCAATTTGGATGAAGCTGAGTACATCAACAGTGTTTGAAACGATGAGGGCAAATTTCAGATATTGTACTTAGGCTATGCCATTAAAGCAGAATTCTAGCAGCATAGGCGTGTGCCATGAGTTGACATGAGTAAGTGTAGCCTTATTTCTACCAGTCAATGGTGTTTTCATTTCCCACTGTAGCCTGTAAATAATGATTTACCTTCGCTAACAATTTGGAGATAACCAAGAGAAAAATTTCCGCAACACATTTTGACTTCTGTCACAACCCAATCAACTGAACCCAGGGCACATGAGAACACACGCTAAAAATCACGGTGTTAACCTGCGGTTTTGCCTTGGTATAAACACGGGGTAACACCAGGAAACACGGGACCATGACCGTGAGACCATGCCAAGAGTGTACATCAGATGGTGATATTGCCTACCCTTCTTTCAAGTTACATACAGTACAGATCCAGTATGAATGCATGCTTCACAAATGGGGTTTTGTTGCCCTACAGATTTCTATACTTCTTGTAACATAATTGACTGGTTTATTGCACTAATCCCTTTGAAGGTTAAACCCAAATGACTTCTAAAAGAGTGGCATGCTTAACAATAATATCTATGAAGTATAAATGCATAATTAAGATGTTACCTAAGACAATTAACTTATTGACCATCCATTGTCATCCATCTTTAACACAGTGCCAAAAGGGACAGATACTGTATGTGCAGATATGCTCAATAGCAAAAGCTCAGCAGCTGCTCCTGGACCAGCTCTTAGCAAAATGGACCTCAGTTACCCCATTAAAATGAGAGCAATGTAATTACTTGGAATTTTATTCATTGTAACCAACATTTGTGTCAAAATACAGTTTATCACTATGGAGACTATAAAGGATATAAGTGTACTTTACCAAAACTGATATTTTATTTATGCCATTTAAAAAAAATGGACATTTTCAGTGCTGCTAACACTCTCCATTTTCATTTCCCAGATATAAATGAATGCAATTCAAATCATCACAACTGTTCACGTGATGCTTCATGCCATGATTATGATGGGGGTTTCTCATGTATCTGCAATACTGGATACTCTGGAGATGGTGTCACATGTGAAGGTCTGTACAATATAATCAGAAATATTAGTTCTCTAGTACATGAAGTTCAATGTAAACTCTTCACATTTATCCATGTGTATATCATATTAAATCTGCTTTATAAGTATAGTTCTTGGAGGTATCTCTCACTACATTAAAAACCAAAATCATTTCCCAGAAGTTTTTACCAACTCAAAGAGACAAGTATTACATCTAAAAGGTAGCAATTGCAGTTGTGTACTGTAACTAAAGGTGTTAGGATTGGACTACTTAAGCCAATATTAAGCATTGAAGAAATGCTTGTGTTTGAGTAACTTAATTAAAACTTTCTATACTGTATGTATGCTGGGAATATAACTAGGCTAAGTCTGCATATCTTTGTATTCAAGATGAGATGACTAAAAGTGCTGCACTTTTACAGTCATCACAATTACAGTGGATGTCAATCCCCATAGATTTTACGAATTGAACTGTAACATTATACGAAAGTATTTGCATAATTGAATTATATGGTCACATTGGAAACCTAATATTACAACAAACTTTGAAACAGTTGCAGTTGTGTACTGTATTTCAGTTCGTGAGGCAAGTGCTGATGGTGTACATCTCATTGCAAGTCTACCGATCAACATCACATACCACTTTTATGTAGCACTGCATTCGCTACTGGCCACCAGCTGACGAATAACATTGCACAGTTGCTGGCCAAGGAAGAAACTCTTGGCTGACCTTCCATGTATATATCCAGTTTTAATGTCAACTGACCCATTTAGAAACCTCATACTGGCCTGGCATGAAAATCATCCTTACAAATTAGTGAAGAAGCTATATAAAGACAGCTGTAAACCATCTCCAGAGGGTATATACATGGTCATAGCTAGTTTGTGTGTGTGCGCATATATTTGTCTGTGACAATTAGCTTGTTAACACACTATCTCAAGAAGAAAACGCCCACCTGCAGTTCTCATACATCATAATCATACACACATGCCTTGGCTTGGTATGTTCTCATACTTGGTATGTGGATTCTCCATACTGAGAGGAAAAATTAACACCTATTGTTTACTATTGAGGTGAAAGGTCATCTGAGTTGCAACTTTGAAAGGGAATTTGACACTTGCTCTTGTTTACATGCATGCACAAGCTTAGTCTGGAAAAACCTGTCTTCTCAGAGCTTCCCATTTGGAATGCTGCCCCCATTCATGAATATGTTTCCACCGCCTCCATTACTATCAGCTGGAGAGCTTGGGATTCAGCTATGGATGATGGTGACCCTCCTATAGTGGCGTACTTCCCATACTACAGAATTGGGATACATCAGATGAGTGCAGGGCCAGTGGTCCTAGGATTCTAACCAGTGAGACTCTTCAGTTTAAAGCAGACATCTTGGAAGTTGATACTCAGTATGACTTCAGTGTAGCTGCTAGTTGTCAGTGAGGGGGAAATGGTGAAGGAAGGAGGAGTCCATCTGTGAAATTGAAGACCCTCTGCAATGGTAGGCCATTGAAACTGAAGTTTAAAGGGAATATGCAATTGCCTGAACATATTGTACCACATCAGCATCATCTTATTTCCCTTATGTGCTTCTTTACATAATGGTTTTGAACCAAAAGTGTAATACTCAGGTGAACCAAGGGCTTTTCCTGCATAGATTTAAGAATTCAGTAACATAAAAGTTGTCATATGGTTTAAAACAGCCATTTCTGACTCAAATTTCATTATAGAAGTTAACCCTAATAATTCAATTTCTTAGTTGATAAGAAACCTGTTGGTAGCATTAAGTGAAGTAAGGTCATAACCAGTCTTGGAAGTATCATGTCACCATGGGTGGCAGAATCATGCAGTTAGACTTGATAATTTTCACTTCAATTGATACCACCAAAGTAAAGGTTTAGTGTGAGGGGAATTGATCCTGCAATTGTGATGAGCAGTTTAGTATGTGATAAAACCCTGCTATGTGTACTTCATTCGTGCTCATGCTCCTCGAGGGAGGGAGGGCAAGGAGGATGGGGGGTATTATTCTCACCTAATGTCCTTAAAAATTTTTGAGAAGTTATGGTTTCAGTTCCATACCTCTATTACGGGTCCATTCAAATGCCCCACCCCCTGTTAACAAAAGGTAAGCCCCTGCATACAGACATCCTGACCCTCACTAAGACTGAGAAACTGGATGTAGGCCTGTTTTCATGTGTAAATGCACAACAATGCTCACCTGGAAAAATCTCTCTTTTCAGAGCTTCCAAGTCTGAATGCTGCCCCTATTCTTGAGGATGCATCCAACACCTCCATTACTGTCATCTGGAGAGCTTGGGATCCAGATATGGATGATGATGATGGTGAGCCTCCTATATTGGCCTACATCCCATACTACAGAATGGATGCATCAGATGAGTGGATCAGTGGTCCTAGGATTCTAACCAATGAGACTCTTCAGTTTAAAGCAGACAACTTGGAAGTTGATACTCTCTATGAGTTCAGTGTAGCTGTTGTCAGAGAGGGGGAAAATGGTGAAGGAAGGAGGAGTCCATCTGTGAAAGTGAAGACCCTCTGCAACGGTAGGCCATGGAGATTTAACTTTTAGTGGTATAGCAAATACAGCCATTGCTGTTTTAACTTTTGCTTTTGTCCGTGTTTTTCAACAAATAGCAGTGCACATGGCCTTTCTTAAGAAAGGCCATGTGCACTATTAATTAATTTATGGAGCATGAACCAGGATTCCATAAATGTGAGCAGGTCAAATTAAGTCACCAAATTTTATCAGAGATATTACTGTAATGTATGAAAATTTAAGTGCTTTCTTTAGAGTTAAGGCGTGGTTATAATAAAAAGATCATGGCACTATGGAATTTTAAATTGTCTGTCATATCAGTGGTCAACCTCAGTGTTGCACTTTTTCAGAAAGCACTTAATTTCGATAAATTTCCTATGCAAGCTGGTGATTTGTTACTAGTAAAAGATGAGGGGAGTGCAAACTTGTACAGAACTTACAAATAGAATTTAATCCTCAGTTGTCATCTAGTCTGAGGTGAAATCAGAAAATCTGTTTTCCCATGTGGACATAATCATGTTAAATGTGAGATGTACACAACAATTAGTATCAATAACATTACGGTATCAACGAAATTTGAATGATTTCATAAAATGGTTTAATGTTTTGTTAAAAAATACTAGCTGTTTCCTTTGAAATCATCTTGATGGCATGTGAAGACATTTGTAATGTTATGTTTACTCTTTGTGTAGTTCCAGATGTGGCATCCTCAGTAAATGTCCAATTAACATCATCCAGCAAAGTCAATGTATCATGGCAGGTATGTATGGTTGTAAGATCTAAGTACAAAGTTTTGTCTATTTGACTGGAGACTTAATACATCAGTTACTAGAAGTGGGTCGGGTTTTCTTTTCTCTTTTAGGCATTAGTGGGTTTTCTTCCCCTTGTGGTGTACACCACAATTGCAGCTCTTCCTCTACCCACCCTCCTCAGTTGTCCTGCCCTGTTTCCCATTCCTTTCTTACCCCTGAGTGCTTGTTGCGGACACTCACCATTTTCTCCATTCAATTTACCCAGTGCATTTATTGTCCTCCCCTCCTCCTATTCTCCTTGCCACTTTGTTTAATTTAATTAGATCAATGCCAACAAAAAATAACATTATCTCAACACCCTTTACACTGAAGAAGCCCCTGGCTTGATCGGTGTTTAAATTACCTCACACACATCAGTTACATGACATTCATCTTAAGCCTAGCTGTATACCAGGCAACATGAAGCTGGTGTGAGCTTATGTCATCAAAGGGCATCGATCTGTCCATATTGGTTGATAGACTGAACTGGAAGTTATAGTTACAATTACATTTTGGGGAGGAGGAAGTGGAAGATTTTCCAGGGGTGTGTGAAAATATTCAATACAATTAGGTCATTACAGGTCATTTAAAGGATAGTTTATAAATTTAACAAGGACTAATTCTCTTTGACACATTACCCAAGTATCATCAAAGTTCTGCAATGGCATGATTGGAATACATGTCTGGATTACAAGTTGAATCCCCATTTAAAGATCACAGACTGTCTTGGGGGCCCTTTCTACTGAATTGTTAGGCCCACTCAATTTTGTGAGTCTTCAGAGCAGCAATTTGCAACCCTTCCAGTGCACTCTCTTTAAAATAGGCAGTGGATGACTGGTCAATCACTGTAAAGTCAATAAATAGCTGAACTTTTATGATAAGTATTTCAATACTGCCTGCAGGATTTGAACTATTAACTGTTGCAAGTCATTCTGCTCAGCCTAAAGTGTGCTTTGTATGGCTGAGTCCATGCAGACAGCTTTGAAGCATTGCTGAGTCAGGGTATGTTGTATATGGTTTAATAAAAGGTTGTATCTAGATACTAGAGTCATTTTTTTCATTTGTTGAGGTACCTTGACCTAATAATTAAAACTGTATGAGCTTCTGCATGCTTTGTGCTCTAATGAGGATTTCATATTTTCGTGGAAATTGCAAAGAAAGGCAAAATGGCTCAAGATATATTCTGCACTAACATGCCACAATTTAAATGGGGTTTTAGAAGAGCAAATTTCCTGCAAAAGCTAGGTTTACAATTTAATGGTTTAATATTGACATTAATTCATTCTCTGGCCGTTGAAGTTGTCTTTTATAATTTGAGTTAGTACGAGTGAAGAAGTAAAGAGCAGTAAAGAACTTAATATCCTGTGTTGTGAAGCATGCATGGATACTGAAAGGACCATTATATGTTTAGTCCCATATGAATCTGTTCATTCACAACCACTGAATTGCTTTATCCTCTCTGGATAAAAACATTGCTGGACTTGTGTATCGCATGAGAAAATTGGAATTTGTGTACTGGAGTGTGAAACACAAAAAAGGACAGCTTCAAGGACATTTAAGGGTATTATTCACTTGCAGTCAGATGATTAGTGGTGGCAGCTAGCAAATTGCTGGGCTACTAGTTCGGTTTGCATGTGTGCCCCCCTCTCTATTTGTGAGAATTGAAAAGGTATCCCTTTACTTTACAGATCTTTGCATATTTATGTAAATCTTTCACTGATTTATGGAAATAATCATAAACTTATCATTAGTATGTGCCCAAAGAAATTAAACAGTTCATGATTTGGATAGCTTGCAGTTCAGTATCATATTTTGAAATGTTTCCTGTAGAATATCAAAAAGATTCTTAATTGCCAGTAATAATTTCAAGAGAAAATGAACCATACATTGCCTCAGCTTTCTAACAATGGTAATTGCCATGTCATTCACAAGAAATGTGGACAGCATGGAAAGAATGTATATACCCAGGGAGCTGTGAGAGATGGAGAAACATCGACCAAGTCTGTCAGACAATATATACTTGAGAATATAATCCTTTTCAGATAGCCAAATTTGATTGACAGGTGTCTTTGTTCTTATTGTTTGACCTTTGTTGACTTTCCTTCTTAATGATGATCTCCCTCTTTCAAAGCACAGTATTCCTGTAACAAAGACCATTGTCAAGATGTTGCTTTGAAGATAACTGCGCAGCCAATAAATGTGAAACGTTTTCAGGGTTTTTGATCAATACGACTGTTCATGTACTCTGAAGTTGCACAATTCCATTATTATTTTAATTTCTTCATTAAGAAAGGAATATATACCTGTTTGAAAACCAATGGGAGTGGGGAGTGTTCCTGAAATAGCAAACAATGTATCAGTGTTCAAAAAGTAATAAAAAGATGCACTGTGCCCTATTAAAATGTGGCACCTGGCGGCACAGGTTGAAAAAATTTTGCTCTCCTTGACGGCTGGCAATGTAACACCAATGGGAGAAATCATCTTATGAGCTTCCTCAGATGTAGCAGATGACAAGAACAATTGTCTTCACTGCCTAATCCTTCTAAGTTTTAGAGGAATTTCAGGAATGAGACAATGCGAAGCTTAAGTGTTGGCACAACACCTAGTTTCAAAGGAGTAGCAAGTGTTGTTTCTCCATCCCTTACAGCTCCCTGATATACCTAAAATAATATCAAAGGCATCATAAGTGTAGGGATCTGTCTGTGGTGTGTGGCCATATACATAAATTCCATACATACAGTAAGAGCTTCAGTTGAATCACCTTTGAGAGTTTATCTTCTCTTATATAAATAACAGGCTCGATTTCACTCTAACTTCATTATAGTTTTACATCTGTTTCTCCATGTTCTTTGTATGACATTCCAGCTACCTCCTGGTGAAATAATGTGTAGCACTGGAGTGACTAGTTATAAAGTTTACTACAGGATAGAGGGCAGTATTAATGACACTCCTCACTTGGCTGGTACTGTGCAGGATGTTGATACCAGATGGTTTATTGTTGATGATGACTTACTTCAACCTGAATCTTCATGCATCTTCTTTGTAACTGTTACTACTGATCAAGAGAGTGGTTTCAGAATGAGTCAGGCAATTGAGGCTCCAGCATGGCTAGAAATTGAAATGAAGTAATTTCATCCTGCCTTTATTTCATTGTAGCTACCTCCTGGTGAAGTGATGTGTAGCACTGGAGTGACTAGTTATAAAGTTTACTACAGGATAGAGGGCAGCATTGATGACACTCCTCAGTTGGCTGGTACTGTGGAGGATGTTGATACCAGATGGTTCATTGTTGATGATGGAGTACTTCAACCTGAATCTTCTTACATCTTCTTTGTTACTGTTACTACTGATCAAGAGAGTGGTTTCAATGAGAGTCAGACCATTCAGATTCTAGATGGTGATGATTATTTATACTTTGTAGATCAAGTAGTCTTTTAACATGTTATCATTGTAAACCTTATTGTGAGTGTCAGTAAAGATCAGTATAGGTTACAAGGAAAGCTGGACACTGGGGACCTATGGAATTGGACTTCAAATACAGTCAGATGTTGACTTTTTCTTTCATTTGGCTTAAATTTTGGACACAATTAAGATAAAGATGTTAGTTGTGAGGGGAAATTTTATTTTTTCAGCACAGTTAATAGTGAAATATTTAAAGTGATTATCTGGTCCTGTTTAATGCTTGTTAAAATCATGCAACTACCAGTCCATTATGTGAAAGAAAATGAAAGGCATTTTATGGTGGGGCAATTTGGATCTAAATAAAAAATTCAAACAAAAAAATCCTTCCTAGGGAGTGGAGAGTGGCATCTCAGTGTTTGGAATGTGCAACATAACCAATCTTCTAAAAGGGAACATGAGCTGAAATGGAGTATTGCAGCTATGTGAAGCACTTGTGATGAAAAGACATCCTGCTTCACAAAAGCCCCTATCAGAGACCATTGGGAAATGCCTTCAACCTTCATTGAAACTTGAAATATTATAGACTCATTAAACTGGTTGTTTGTAACACCTTACTGGTACATGAAGATACTTTAGTGTTAATTTTCAAGTAATCTCCCTTTGATTACATTTATCAGTTTGTTTTCCTCACTACTGAATTTTTCTCATGCTCAGCATCTGGAGCCGTTTCACCTGTCTTCCTCATCATTTTGGTAGTTATACTGGTAACTGCTGTCACAGTTGTTTTCATTGTAGTAAGGTAAGCATTGCTATGTATTTAACTCTGTCCTATTAACTGGAAACCACTGTCCAATCGTGTTGATGCATTCATTTTCTGGTTTTAGGTTAAGCATAAGGGAGGCATGGTTCCTAAGATTCTCATCATAACCAAAGGATTCCTCATCAGGGAAAAGTTGTTTACTTGAGAATGTCTTGCAATGTATACTTATTTTGCAAAATTTTAAGATAAATATTGGATATGGCTAGAAACAAATTTTAAACAGTTTCTTTCATGGTGTGTGTTGTTTCTGTTCTGTGAACAATTTATAGTGTTCTTTGATATGTTATTGTCATTGACATGGTTAACATGTCTCTTTCTTAAAAGTGAGACTGACAAATCAAACTTAAATTTTAAATAAAATACTTTTTGTACAAAGATTGAGATGCACACAGGCAAAATTTTCAAAGTATGATTTGCTTTTTATGTGAGAACACACTTAGTTAATTCTGTTGTGCTGTGGTATCTTGTGATCGTTATTTTTATGTAATATCACACAGATGTCGAAGGAAAAATAACTTGAAGAACAAGGAAACTACAACGGCAGGTTATAGTATGAGATATGGAAGGAAAAGTAACTCCAAGGATATTACAACAAATGCAGATGACGGTTACGATGTTGAGTATGCAAATGCAGGTGAAGTAGTTTAGAGGCAGTTTATGTATCAAGCAATAATTTTAAAGAATTGTAAGAAAGGGACTTACATTTTTGCGATAGTGATGTTGTGTGTGTGTGTGCGTGTGTATGTGTATACATGTTTCTGCCACTTAGCTTGTGTAAGCACACTAACTCAAGATAGCAGAATGATTGGTCCTTTTCATACGTAGTTTATAGATTTGCCATATTGAGAGGAAGGTTTCTATTTCTTCAGTGGAGGTCAAAGGTCATTTAAGTTTATGAGAGGTCAAAAACAAAAATTATGTGAACATGATATTTCTAGATAGAAATGAAATGACTAATTTTCATAGGTAGTATATTATACTAGGAGAATGAACCATTTCTTGTGGTTTGCTGCTCGCAAACATCGTACCTCAAAAAGTGGTAACATTGAGGGATATCATACTTAGCTTTTGGTTGCTATATATTGTTTACAAGAGTCCTATTGCTTTTTGCTGAGGTCAAAGGTCATATAAGTTCACCAGAGGTGAAAGGGCAAAAACTTTCAGGCTATATAATTAAGACATATCATGCTCTTTAAAACTGATGGATCTCATAGTAAGCTTGTGGATGCTGCTGAATAAGCTTATGGAAGCCACTTGTTTTATATGGATGTCAAAGGTCCATGGAGGTCACCTGCAGCCAAGCTTGAAAACCTCACATTTAAGATATTTCAAAAAGGATAACCTTAGGGTTGATCCCATCCTTAGCATTCTGATGTTCTATATGTTAAGTTGAAGATGGTTATTTTTGGTGGAAGGAAAAGGTCACTGGGAGTCAGATGTATAGACTTAGAGTTAGATGAGGTTTTACAGCTCAGTTTCTAACCAATTGCTTTAAGTCGGGCCCATACGGCCGTTTTTCCAGTTGTGGCTTACTGGCTTGTTTTCCCTACTCCATTGCTTATGCTGACCACCAAGCACGATGACAATAAGTTCCATTTTCTAAAGTCTTTGGTATGACCCGGCCAGGAGGCGAATCCCAGACCTTCAAAGGTAAAAACATCTCATAAAGGTGATATCTCAGTAACTGAAATTGGGGGAACCTCTCACTTAGGGTTGTGAAGATGTTCCACACTTACCTCAAGAAGTGTGAGGATTTTGGTGGAGGTCAAAGGTCATTTGTGGTTACCAGATATCAAACTTAAATTTTGTCAGCATAATATTTCTCAAGTGCAACAACTAGAACATGTCACAGTTTTTCATTTCTGCTGACGGCCAGGCCTCACTCAGCACTGCCTAGCACTTTGCAATTAACGAAAATTTTTCCAGAAAGAGAATTTGTCTAGTCTCATATCTGAAGCTGCCTGCTAGATTCACTTGTACATGACTAATGAAGCAAAAAACCACAAGACAATTAACTATAGGGAATATCTCCAAGCATCAAAATAGACCTTTTGAGACAGCCAGCATAATCTGGTCATTAAAAGGTCTTAGCAGAAAAGATGTGAAATGCAAATTCCTACTTATGAGTGAGCCAAATTATCCCACTAATTCAGCACATTGAGTAGTACCCACAAATAGGCAATCTTGCAGGTGAGAAGACTAAGATTCTGTTGGTAGACTTTCATGTAATGCAGGCACCATGCAGGGTGAAAGAAACGTGGTACATTCTAGTTTTATTCAGCAAGGAATCATGGAATGCACAGTCTGGTTCTGGTTTTTAGCTCACACATTGTACACAGTACATGTGTGAGGTTATAAAATGGGGCAGATGTCGTCAACTTTTCAACAAAAGTTTTCAGCCTTTTGATATGTGGAGATTTTGAGCTGAAATTTTGGTACATGATTGTTTGTTGATAGAGCAATAAAACTTGCCCATTTGCATTTTGATATAAAAAAGTTAAATTTGGTTTTTAAGCAGTTTTTGTAGGGCTGAGTTCAGTGTGCCTGCTGAACAGGTAGCTGTTTATTCATTGCACTTATAGCAGTGTACTTGGTTGTGTGTTCAGTTGCTGTCTTGCAACTGCCTGTGCAGGTTTGTTTTGAAATTTGATCCATTCACACACATCAGTCTTTGTTCATCAAGTGGCCTGTGCAATCACAATGCTTTGGGATACCTAATTGTATTATCATGGTTCATTAAGCAGGGAATTCCATGGGAACTCCCTGCATTGAGCAGTGGTCAGTTTGGCTTACAAGAAAGGAAAATGGTTTAAACTGTTGTGGGGATATGTCCCATTTTGTTCATGGATCAATTGAGATGGTCAAGTCAAGTAAGTGCAATACTGTAACTGTTTTGAGTTCAACCCCAGTAGCAGCTTTTTGAGTCCGTGGTTTGTTTTGATTGAGTGCAAACCTATGCAGTGTTTGCTTGTAGAGTTGTAGGTGCAACTAAATGTACTTTGCAAACTTGAACAGTTTAATAACATATCAGTTTAATTTCAGTCTTGCTGCTAATTAAAGTATGTAACCTTTACAGGCCTTCTTGATTTTAGAAAATATGCAGTGATATTTGTAGATCTGTCATCAGTGTTTACATGCCTTGTGATTTTTCAGTTGGGTTTTGAGTTCATTTATTATGCTCTTCTCTTACCTTTTGCCTTTTTAAGGTAAGGAGGTTTTGTGGAAGTTAATGAATAAATGATAAAATTTAGTTCTTTGAGTTCCTATTTTTAACAGACAAGAGAAATTGTGTGAACTACACAACAGCATTGCTGTTCTAGTTTCATTTCTCAATATGTCCTATTGGGACGTTTTGTAACCATGCAGTTTCAAAAGAAAACAAGCAATTTCAAAGGAGAGCATATTGTCTTGTGCCTAAAGTTTTTGAAGTAGGCTGTTACTCTGTTACCATCTGCTTTAACACTACTTTATCTTTTACCACTTGAAGCAATGGCAGATGATCCTGGAGGTTACATTCCACTAGAATTACAGTCTAAGACTGTTTCATCGTCTCATTACCAAGATCTTAAGCATACACGCCAAGGTAGTTTGCTCACATCACCACAGTACGAAGTAAGCATTGTTCCTGAACCACAGAAACCAGAGGCTACACCAAAGTATCAGACGAGAAATATGAAAGGAGTAAACAGTGGTGCTTATGAAGATGTACGAGCAGGTTCAGACAAAAGACAGTTACCAGATGTACCCCAGTTGCACCCATCAGGTGATGAAGATGGAGAAGACAAAAGTTATGAAGTTCCTGACAGATTGGAGGAGTATACTGGAGTATACATCAACATAAAAAATAAGCCAAAAATTGTACAGTCAGGACCAATCAAGGTGGCAGAGTTTCGGAATTTCATGACCAGAAACAAAGAAGATGTAGTCAGTGATATTGTGCAACAGTTTATGGTATGTTAAAAAATTTACTTTAAGGTATAATTATGTATCATATGTACACTGTGTACCAGTGGAAGCAAACTCTTGGATTTACGAGTTTTCTGTAGTAAAGACTAATATTCTAACACTTTTTGTGCAATTACTAGCTAGTCAAAAAACCTTCCCTGTAATTTTCAGAATTTTTGATTCCTTGTTAAGGCAGAAGGAATCTATATGAAAGTGATGTCTGTGGCTGTGTGTGTGTATGTGACACTTTGCTTGTAAACATGGTATCTCAAGAAGGTACTGTGAGAGATTTCATACTCAGCATGAAGACGAAACCTCGTATCAAATATATGACACCTATAGTGTTGGGGTGGCATCAAAGATTACCTGGGATCAGTGAGGTCAGTGAGGTCAAATTGTAAAAGTTATGAAAAATGCTTTTAAAAACAATACCCGTGAAAGGGAAACTTCACTGAATTTCATACCTTGCAGTGCCCAATATTAGGTAGGTAATCCCTTTTGACTTTGGGGGCTCAAAGGTCATTTGCAGTCACCAGAGGTCAAACAGTGCAAACCTTGAAAACTGCTCATAAATGTAATATCTTAATAAAGTCTGTTTAGGGATTTCATACTGGGCATGTAGATACTAAGGTGATTTCTATTGGTTTTGATGTAGGTCAAAGGCCATTTTGGGTCACCAGAGGGCAAAGGGTCAAAACTACAATATCTTAGGAAAACTGCATGAATTTCATAATTGGCAGGGTGGGTGTCCCCATCTATAAAGTAAAAGATTCCTGTAAAGTTTGGTGGAGATCAAAGGTCATTTGGAGTCAACAAATATCAAAGTGTCAAAAGGTTATAAGCACAATTATCTCAAGAGGGGAAACTTCAATGCATATTTTGTACTTTGCATGTAAGTACCACATATCAATTAGAAAATGACTCTTTAAGTGTTGTTTAGGTCAAAAGTCATTTGATGCTACCAAATGTTGCATGGTGAAAGCCTAAAAGCTGCTTGTTAACAAGATGGATAACTTCATGGAATCTTATACCTAGCATGTAAATATTTCTTATTTAGAATATGATGGCTACTGTTCTGGTGCAGGTCAAAGATCATCCAAGGTCATGTAAGTCAGAAATTTTGTAAACATGATATGTCAAGAAGAGAAATTCTGCATGATTCTCATACTTGGCATGCGGTTTTCAACATGACTGGATAGGCTGTATTGAGTCTTTTTGGATGTCAAAGGTCATTTGAGGTCACCAGAGTTCAAAGTGTGATTTCTCAAGAAGAGACACTTTGATGAACCTCATGCTTCCCATGTAGGTGATCAATATTATGTACAGCCACCAGTTGTATTTAGAGATATAGTCTTATTCTTAAATATATTTGAAGTGAGGTTATATAGCCTTTAATATAATCCATCAATCATCACTTCATCTCTCCCTATCCATTTATGCCGTAGGTGAACTATAGGTCAAAGGTCAAAATGAGAAACATTTTTGGGGATAAAAAAAGTGTTACTAACACAGTACAACTTGGTGAGTAAGTTATCAGTAGACTGCTCCCTGTTCAGTCAGCATCTGTTAGTTATTTGCTCAAACATTACCATTTTCCATGATTAGATATTTGTACCCGAGCTGGTTCGAGGTAAGGTATCAAAAGTTTAGTCCTGTTACATAGCTTGCAGTTCACAGATAATATGTCCCCTGATACCACTACTTTTTCTTCAAAACAGGTACAGGTATATGTAAAAATTCACAATAGTGCACCATGGTACCTGTGTGCGGTGCTGTTTGAGAGTACAGGGGTATGTGTCATGTGCTAATTCAAACATACAAATGTTCATTCTTGCTGGAACAAATGTTTTCATATGACATTGGACAGACATTTGAGTTAATGCACTATTGGTGTCCTAGTTCTGAGTGCCTTATCAGTCATTTCTAGTACACCATTGCCATGCCTGTCAACCCTCTGAGATCTGGCCAGGATCAGCCTGCTGCTAATTTGGTAGAACTTTTCAAAATCCTCCTTAATAGCAGCTTCCAATATGTTTTTTTTCCCCAAAACCCCCCCCCAAAATTTTAAATAAGGGTTTTTTTTTGTGGTGTATGACCTATATACTTTTGCTTCTCAATTAATAAGCCTTCCAAAGGATTGAGTGTAATTCGTTAAATAATACATGGGGGAAAGTTTTTATTGACGGCTGGTAGAATTCTTTAACCCTATTTTTTTGTTTTCAAGTACATTCTGTTTAAAAATTCATTCTCTCAGTCATAATTATTTAACGTGATCTCAATTACAATTGGGGGAACATGTTCTAATGGACATTGTATTAGCGATTTATTCTATCTTGTCATTTGTTTACAATTCTCTTTTTTTGAAAATTTGATTGTTTGACTAGTGTAAAAATTTTAATCATCTTTGGGTTTTTTTTAAACTATTTGGGGTACTGAAAGTAAACCTGGTTGGGGCCTTGAGCAGTAGGCCTGATCAGTTTAGCAATTCAAGAAGCTGATCTTTAGTAAGAAAAATTGCTCAAATTCCTGATTTTCAAAATTTTTTTAAATACCTGTAAAGGAATACATGCCTTTTTGTTAAAAATAATTAAATTTGTTTCCCTTCCCGGGTAATTTTTTGGCATTTAGCTTTTAAATTTTTTTTTGGGGTTTTTTAGAAAATTATTTTGGCCGGAAATTTAGAAATGAAAATTCCCCATGTTAAGTTTGGGGATGTGCTTAAAAATTGCCAAATTGTGATTACAAAATAAAATTAAGACCCCTAAATAATTAAAAAGTTTTATTTAGTTTAAACCCTAAAGAAAACCCCATACCCTTTCTATTAAAAATCTTCCCTATTAAAATGGCAGGTTTCAAAAAAGGTTTTTCCTTCCATTTAAGTTTTTTTTCCCATTTTTAAAGTGAAATTTAAGAAAATCCCCGTTTTTCCTGTAAATTTTTTTTAACCCAGGTACCTCAAAAAAGGGAAATTTTAAAAAAATTTTTTAAAAAATTTCAGCCAAAAATTTGTTTTTGTAAATACTTAAAATTGTAACTGTTTTAAATTTCCACCTTTTTAATTAAGGTTTAAAATAAATCTTTTGTAAAAATTTTTTAAAGATTTAAATTAATCATTAAAAGGGAAACTTCCTTTTTCCCAGTAATCGTTTTCCCTAAAAAAAAGGTTGGTTTTAGGTATACCCTTCCCCTTGGGGTTAAATTTTAAGGGGGGTTACCTTTTTTTTGGTTTATTTTTTTTAGCTAATTTTAAGAAACTTTTAAATTAAGAAAAGTTCAATTTATTTTTTGTCTTATAAGCTACAATATTTTACATTACCAAAAAATAGACTCATTGAACCTCCTCATTTTTAGCTCTGTTAAAATTACAAAAGGCCCAAAAGGGTTGTTGCCAATTTGTAACATTTAACTGGAATGGGCCAAAGTTCCATTTATTTAAAAGGTATGCCACAGGGTTTTTTGAATATGGCTATTGCAATTATTTATTAAAACCCAAGCTCAAGGTGTTCTTTAATCTACTTGATTGGGAATTTTGCCTTTTAAAAAATTCGCCAATTTCTAAGTTTAAAGATAAATAAAAATTTTGCAATATTTAGTAATTATAATTACCAAATAAATTAACATTCACAAAAAGGCCTTTTATCCTAAACCCAATCAGATCCAAACCGTTTGTTATTGCCTATCGGGGATAAAGAAATTTTGGTGGGTTTTGAGTTTAAAAATATTTTTTCACTTTTCCTGTTAATCAGTTCTGGACCTGAGGGGACCCCTTCAAGAGCTCCCAAAGGAGTGCGAAATCTTATTCTTTAAGTCTTTTTGTTTTACATGTACTAACCCCCCCCCCCATTCCTTTTATTCCAAATTTAAATCATCAATTCAGATCAATTGAAACATTGAAGTTTGGTAGTGGGTTTACTAACAAGCTCCGAATTTTTATTGTCCTGAAAATTTTTTTTAAAGGGAAGTCGTTAATTAATTCCCCCCTAAAGAATTTTGGAGAGGGCTCTACCCCAAGATTTAAAACCCCATTTTGGCCAGTCTTCCCCCCAATTCAATCCCTATTTTTACCTGAAATTTTTCAAATCCCAGGTTTTTGGAAGGGGTTAATCTATGCCCCTTTTTTGGGAGTTCTCCTTTTAAAAAATTTCTGAACCGAAGAAAGTTATTTTAAAAAATTTTCTAATTCTCCTAAACCCGACAAAATTTCCCTCATTTTTTTAAATTCTTTGGGATTAAGTTTAAACGTTTAGTTTCTTTATGAACGGTTTTAACTTGGGTTAACGTTATAAATTTTTTTTGAAAAATGGAAATTGGTTAATTTTGGGCCCCAAATTCAAAGTGGAATTTAAACAAAAAAGGGGGTTTTTTTTTCATTTAATAAAATGCCCATGTAATTCGAATCCCCCCTGAAATTGGTTTATAATTTTGCCCCGGGTTTAAATAAGGAGGTTTTTAAATTAGCAGTTTTAAATTTAATTTTTTTCATTTTAATTTTTCTGCCACTTTTGATTTTTTAAAAAAGGGGTTTCAAAAAAACCCTTTGTTTAAATGTTTTCCCTTTACCTTTACAATTGGGGGGGGGGTTCAAAGATTCCATTTAAAAATTAAAAACAAATTTAGTTGGGGAAATTTTTCACCCTCTTAAAATTTACTAAAATCTTTTCAGTCAATTGGGGAAATGGGAGTAACTCTCCCCACTTCCCACCCCTTTAAAAACACCCACCCCAAATGTGTCTAATAACCAAAAATTCAATTTGAATAGTCCCCTATGTCCATTAATAGGGAGTTCTCTTTTTTGGACTTTTTACTTCTTACATCTCGGCGTGAAGAAAAATTTGGCAAAATTACTTTTTTGACTACAACTCTAAAAAAACTTGGAAATGGGCATATAAAAGTTAGCAATTTTGAAAGATTAAAATTGTCAAACAGTTGTCCTTGATAAGGATCTAGTTATCCACCTTTTGAAATAAGAATTATGATCTTGGAAAATTGTCAGGCTTGAAATTTGACCTTGGAATATTTCCAGGGTAGCCTGAACTTCCTATCCTGACCCACTTAGTTATAAATCACTCAATGTATAAGTGTTTTGGCTCATGACAAGTACTCAAATCCCAAACTTTTTAGCAATCAATGCACATATGTTTAAACTGGTTGATTTCGAGTCCTAGAACTTTCAGCATTACTGAATTTTTCATTCTTTGCTTTATGGAATATAATGTTTCTCATTAATTCTAAGATTGCAAAACATTTGCTTATGAATAAATCTTTAAAGCTGCCCAGCCATATACAATCATCGTCCACTGCAGTAGCTTAAATCCCAATATTTATAACCCATCAAGTTGGAATTTACTGGAATCTTTGTACATCCTTTAATCGTTGGATTGAATTTGCATTAAAAGCAAATATGTCAAGTCTTTTGATTTTACTTAATGAACGAAATTTTAAATAACAAAAATTTTTTTTTTTAACAAAATTGAGACACGGATTGACGGTTAACTCATTTGGGGGAATTTTTTAAATATAGGATATTAAATAGGATCCTTACAAAACCCATATTTAAGTTCCTTTAAAAAGGTTTTTGTTGTTTCAGCCTATTACTTAAAGACAAAAAGCCTTACACTGGGTAAATGGCCTACCAGTAGAATAACTTACTAAATCTGATCTAATTGTCATGTGGCCGGCAGTTCTTTTTAAAGGTCCCCATTATTGAATAAAATAAATGTCCACTTTTGCTTTAGTCTTTTTGCCGGGCCCTTTCATAATTCAAGTTTTTAATAACTGGTTATTTAAGAAACATCAGGTGCAATGGACCCCTACCTGTAAATCGGCCTCACTCATCTAGTTATTAATCTGTTGATTATCTGACATAGGCTCCAATTGATGACTAAATAAAGAATTCAACTAGTTCTTTTTTTGGTCATTCTCCAGAATTCTAGCATTTTCTACATTCCAAAATTCATGCAATCGCAAGATTGGGGATGGTGGAGATATAAATTGTTCAGATAAATGAAATTTCCTAAAAAACAACAAAATGATGATTCCAATTTGAAATTTTTGCAGGAGCACAATAATAAAATTTGATAGGTAATGGTTAAAACCTGTAATTTAAAACCTTGAATGCCCTGTTGTCATTAGTTTTAAAGGCATTAATTCAGTTTAAGACCTGTCAAATGAACCTTGGGAAATTTTTAAATTTTTCTTTTAAATTTTATATAGAAAAATTTTTGGAGGTTTCCTTTTTATTTGGGGTTTTCAAAAGAAATTTTGTTTTTGGGTTTTATTTTTGTTATTTTGTGAATTCTCGGGAAATTTTTTATTTTTTAAAAAATTTTTTTTTTTTTTTTTTTTTTTTTTTTTTTTTTTTTTTTTTTTTTTCTTTTTTTTTCTTTTTTTGTATGTTTTTTTTTCCCTCTCGCCCCCCCCCGCCCCCCCCCCCCCCCCCCCCCCCCCCCCCCCCCCAAAAAAATTTTCCCCCAAAAAAATTTTAAACAGAAAATTGTTTTAAATTTTTTTTAATTTTTAAAATTTTTTTTTCCCCTTTGTAAAGAAATTTAAACAAAATTTAAAATTAAAATAAAGGTTTGAAAAAAAAAATTTTTTTTTCCCCTGTTTTTCTCCCCAAAAAAACACAATGCGCAAATTTATTAAAAAACCCTCAACCCCGAATTTTTTAGAAAAAAACCATACAATTATTATTGAATTTGGTAATTTACCAAACAAAACTTTATTCCAATTGTAATTAAATTTGTATCGCAACTACTAAAATTAGATATTTTTAAAATACTATTTGGGAAGTCAATATTTAAATTTTCATTTCAGATGCTTTTTTAAACAGCTTTGGGGCCACTGCACCAAGTGGACTCTCATCAATATGAGCAAATACGATTAGTCATTTTATCCAAGATCATCGATGAAACATGATAACTATTGTGTGCCGTTAACCTTTCTGCATCCTAAATGATAAACTAAAGCCACTAAAAGGTGAAATTGGTCCCCCCCCACTCACATGATTAATGTGACCTCGGTAATCAATTGTAATAAAATTATTATAAATTATACTTTGCATGTGTTGGGTCTCTTTTGGCCAGCCACCTTTCCCATTTATGTAAAATGGGAAATATGCAAGATTAAGAAGCACCCCACCCAAATCCTAAATCTTTCCAAGTATTTTTGATAATCAATATCTGCGTTAATGACCCATCCATGTCTAATAGGCAACCATACTGAGTTTTAATTGGTTTTGGCCAGAGTATTACGGTCTAGCCAACAATTCATGTGAGTTTCCAAGGGGAAACAAATATTAACTTGAGCGAAATAGTAAAAAAAAACAAAAAATTTGTGATTGCCATTCATGATGAAATATAAGTTCAAATTAATTTTTATCTGGACCAGGGTCCCAATGCTTGGCCTTCATGTGGGTCCTTAGGCATCTGCGGCCTCCTCCTTTAATGACCTATTGCCCCCGGGGGGGGGGGGGGGGGGGGGACATGATTCAAATCGTGTGACCATTTGCAATCCCTTGACGATACAAAAATTTTGTATTAACGGTGGGTTAATTTGGCTTCACCAATTTATTAATCATTTCTTGGAAGGTATGCTTGGTGAAAATCCTTTGGGGTAAAAGGGTTAGTTAAATTGTGGGGTTTTAAAAAGAGGGGGACCAGTCATGAAGGCCCAAAAATGGCCAAGCATGTTTGGAGGCTTTTGGTCCATTTTAAACCCCTTTTAGTTTTACTATTTAACGGGTTTTAAGGGCCGGCGAAAAAAATTTTTAATTAACCCATTTTGAAATTTTCAAAAATTTAAAATTTGGGTGAAAAACTAATTGTTAAAGGGATTCCTTAGGAAACTAAATTTGGCCACATTAACAAGGGAGTATCAGCGGGTTTTGGCAACCCCTTTAAGAATTTGAACCACTAGAATGGGGCATGGGGAAAGTTGGGAAAAACCTTTATTATTATTTTTTTCCAAACATTATATTATGTGTAATTTTTTAATTTACCAATAAATGGGAAAGGGGTTGGCTAGTTCTTTAAAGGAACCCTTGATCTTATAAAGGGTTAACTTTTTTTTTTAAAAAATTTTCTGTTTTTTCTTAGGAAAAAGGTTTTTTTTTTCCCGGTTAGTTGAAGGGTGATTTCTTTACGCCCTTTTTTTTTAGGAACTTTTTAAAAAAGGGAAAATTTACTAAAATGGGAAATAAATTAAAAAATTGTTTTTTTTAAGTTTTGGGGGGGGGGGGGGGGGGGGGGGGGGGGAAAAAACTTTAAACGGCTAAAAATTTTTCAAAAAATAAAATTTTACTAAAATTTATTATATGTCAACGGGTGAATTTAGTATTGTGCATAACTCATTTTTCCAGTAATTTAGTGGGCTATGAGATGACCCCAAAAATGTTTGGTTTCAAGGTTTAAATACATTAAGTTTACCCTAGGGCCTTCCAATGATAAAACACTTTTAACCCCCGTGAGGGTTTTGTGATAGAACTTGATTTTATTTGTTTTTCTGTTTTAGGGTTTAATGTTTTTCAGACCAGCAAAAAGATTTATTTTTTAGCCATTGCAATATTTAGGGATTTTTCAAATGTTGTACTTAACCAGCTTAAATGCATCGGATGAAACCTTAAACTATGATCTCATATGGAATTTTCATACTCATATGCTATATGAATGCACTATTCGATGAGATTTATGAGTCATCTACATTCAGAAATTAGACTTTTAGAAAAAAAATTTAGGATTTAGGTGTCCTTAAATTTTTATATTGACCAAATTATTTCAATATTTATACAAATGGAAAAGGTGGCTAGGCCACAAGAACACCTAGAAAGTTGAAAAAGTTACTTTTTTTAAGTAATACCACTTCTTGGGCATTGTTCTTTTCTTCGTATGGTCAAATACCTCCCGTTTGGGGCTAGACCCTCCAAGGATTCAGCCAAGTTCCTTTGAGGGTTTGTCCATTTTCAATTTGTCAGCCTTAGTGGTGAATTCCGACCCTATTGCCGATTCATTTTTAGGATTCAATACAATAAACATAAAAACAATTGGTAAAAGATTGGATGGAAGATGCATGACAAAATCCTTGGGTTTCCAGCTTCGAAAACCAAAATATTTTAATACTTATGTCAAGATTATAGTAAAATTAATCGAGCTTGTATTAGACAATGATTACCCAGAGGGTAAATATGATTATTTTAAAATTTTAATTTTATGTTTTTTGGTTATTTTTTACCCAAACTACCTATCAAAGGGGGGGGGAGAAAACCAAATTTTAAAAATTTTTTTCCCTGTGATTTTCCCCTTAATAGTACTCTGGCTTTAAGAAAAATTTGCTTTCGCAACATCCCGGGAAATTTGGACTTTTTGTACAATTAATTTTTGGAAATTGAAAATTTCCTAAAATAACAATGCAGTGCCTATACTAAAATTTTAATTTTGGGAAAGAAGTTAAAATTTTAATTTTTAAAAAACTATTACAGAGGTCAAAAGGGTTAGATAAAAATTGGTTTTTAAAAAGGAAATGGAACTATTCATTAAACCCCGTGTAATTGGAAATATTCAAGATGACGGTAGGCAGTAAAAGAATTTTAATTTTCCAATTTTTGTTTTCACTAAGATGGGTAAAAAAGGGGGATTTATTCCCCAAAAAAAATTTTCCCCTTTTTTTTTTCAAATTAAAAATTTGGGGGGACTCCCCCCCCCCCCCACTTTTTTTCCCAACGTAATTCAATTTCCACCCATTAGCCTCACACCTACGGGTCCGATTTTTAATGTAGTGTAATGGTTTGTCTAAACAAACTGAAAATTTTAACTTTTATACATGTATTTGTAAAGGCAATTATAGAAATTTTACTCAATGGTCAAAAAGAATTTAAACAAAATGCATTTAACATTTTTCCCCGGTGTTATACTGGACCCCGGAAGACTTGTTTGCCAAAATGAAAATTCCAGATGCTTTTTCCCTTTCCCTGTACCCCCCGGGGTGTGGGTTTTTCTATATACCAAAACCCCCAAAATTTTCCCCCCCATTTTTTTAATCGGCACCTTGTCCCCTTTTGCACCTTTTTTTTTCCCATTATTGGTTTTTTCGTAAAAATTTGCAATTAAAACTTCCTTTAAAATTTTTAAAAAAAATTTGATTGGGTTTTTCCTTTTAAACTAATCGGGCTTGTAATCCACATATTTAAATAATTCCAAAGTTAAGTAAAAATTCCCCAAAGAGATTATTTTGGGTTTTGGATCTTCCTTTGAGGGTTTTTAACCCATTTTACAGTGGGGGTTGATTCAGGAAAAAACCCAATCCCCCAAATTGAAAACTTTATCAGTTATAACCCCCAGGAAAAGGTCCCATTTACAACTAGACCAATTACGATCCCTCAATAATTTTTTTTAAAACAATCTTGACCCATCCTTTGCCCATTTTAATTTTTGGAAGGATATGAACCAATGAAAAATTGAGTAATCCAAAACTTACGCAAATGAAGGACCTCCGTTTTTATCTTGTTATACATTTTGTTTTTGGTGCTTCTAAAATTTATTCTTGGGAAAATTTTTGGGAAAAAGGAAATAGAGTTTAAAAATAACTCAGGAAGAACCCCGATTTGTTTATGAAAAAATCATCGATCTTTGTAAATGCAACCTTTTTTGGGGACTTCAAGTTTCCTCCAAATTGTTTCAGGCCTAGAGTGAGGGTTTGTTTTTGAACTATAAACCACCACCCTGTCTAAAAAACCAAAGTTCATTGGGTTTTGATAAAAATTTTTTAAATTCCTAATGGGGAAATCGACGAAGTAACATGTTTGTTTTTGTTTATTAAAATAATTTTTGAATATTGGTTTCCCAAATTAAAGGGCTTTTTAGGGGAATTAATAAATTTTAAAATTAATTTTGGACATCCCCCAATTTAACTAATTTATTAATAAGGATTTTCAAAAAACTTTTGGTTTTCCTGAAAATTTCCTATAAATTTTTTCCCCTAAATTTTTTTTCCCAACCCTTTCCCGTATAAATTTCCTGGAATTCAATGAAAACCCTTGCCTTTTTTTAAAGGAAATTTCCTAACCGGGTTTAATTTTTCCCCCCTTTTACCAAAAATTTAATGAATTTTTAATTGGAATAAATTTTTAACAATTTAGGTTATAAAAAATTACTCCCTAATTTCAAACTTTATATTTTCTGGTGTAAACCCCAACATAAAAAGTAATTGAAAACTTTTAAAATAGGAAATATTTATGAAAAAGAAACCACCCTATTAAGGGCCATTAAGGATTGGCTGGAAAACCTGGGGTTGGAACTTTTTTTTTGGGGGGAATGTTTTTTGAAGAGGGCAAAAAAGATTTTTTTTTTTAAACCCATCCCCCTAACCAATGGGAAACTAAAAAGGGAGGGGGGCCTATATCCCCATGAAAAAATGAAAATTTTAAAGTAGAATGTTTTACTTTTAACCCCCCTCCCCATCCAAACCAATTTTATTTTGCAACAAATTTAGCTATGTCAAAGGGGTTTGAAACTTTCCAAAACAGTTTAAAAAAAGGTCCATTTATTTATGTTTTAATTAAAATAAATTTATTTTTAAACAGGATGAAGGTTAAATTTCTATGTTTTAAAAATGTTTCCCCTTTTCTTTTCTGTACTATTTATTTTAAACATTGCTTTTAAGTAAAATATTTTTAAAGGAACCTTGGAAAAACATTTTAACCTTGTTAAGGCAGGACATTGTTTCGTTGGGTTTTTCCTATGATGTGGACTTACATATTTTGGGTCTAAAAAGACTGAATGGAAAAATGGATTTAAAAAACCATATAAAAAATTCACCATTTGCCTTCGGGTGATTTCCTTTTGGAAATTTTAATTTAAAATGGAGTAAGAGGGGATTGGGGTTGGGGTTTAAAAAGGCAAAGATCCAATTTTTTGTTTTTATTTCAATTGTTTATAGACAATTGATTCCCTCCATCAAATGGGGCCGGGAATCAATTTCCAACCCTTAAAAAACCAAACCCAAGGGGGCCAATGGGTTTAAAGGCCCATGTGGTGTGTGGTTTTTTAGGGAAAGAAACTTGGGGAAATTTATTTTTAAGGTGAAGAAAGGATTTAAAATTTGGCCTTCCAAAATTAAAATTAAAGGCTTTTAAATTGTCTTCCCGCCCCAGTAAAAACCTTTTAGTGGTTTTTAAATTTAAATTTCCCAAGCATTTTTTGAAGTTTTTTTTCAAAACCTTTTTTTTTGTTCTTGTTTCCCAAATTTTTGAATAAATGGAAGTATCCCCATCTTATTGTTTAAAAAAAATTTTTTATGCAAAAGGGCCCTTTAATCCAGATTAAGGGGAATTTTAAAAACGTTTCATAAATGCCTTTTTGAAAAAACTTTTTTTTCATAAATATGTTTAACACAAAAAAGGCTATTGCATCTTTTAAAAATTAACATTTCACCAATTTCCTTATGAATTTCCCATTAAAAAATAAGGAAGAAAAATTTTTTGAAATTTTAAATTTAACGTTGACCACACTGTTATGAATTTGGTTTTAAATCCGTTTTTTTTGATTTTGTTTCAATTTCTTAAATTTTATCTTTTTGAATCTCCCTTTTCCCGTCAAACTTTTTAAATGTGGGTTGTGGGTGTGAAGAAGTTTTTAATAAAAAAACCTTTATTTTCTTCCTTTTTCCTTTTTACATGAAACTCAAATTTTTTTAATTAAATACCTGTTTTTGACATTTGGGGGTTTTCGCCAAGTCTTGATTGTTACTAATTTTTTCAACTCATTTCAAAATTTTTTTCTTTAAAAGGAATACTTTCCCCTTGGGGGTTCCCTTTTTTTAAAAAAAAAATTCTTATCTCCACTCATTTGAAATCCCCCATTTTTGTCCCTTAGGTAAATTTTTTCAAAAAAATTTTTTTTTTTTTATTTTGGGTTTAAAAATTTCCCCCCCAAAAAAAAAGGGTTTTGGGAAAAATGATTAAAAAATTTTGGGGGGGTTTTTAATAATTTTTTTTGGTTTTTTTTTCAAAAAGCATTTTTATGCCAAATAGCAATGTTTTTAATAAAAAATATAAGTGACAGAAAAGAATAACGAGGGACACTTGGTATGTTATCAGATAAGAACTAATAAAAGAGCCAATGTCAAACTTATTCAGCAAGTTAAAACCCTGTATCCTCAATTAAAATCACTAATGATGAGAAGGCCCTTTCCTAAACTTTTTGCAAAGAATTTTTGACAGTGACACAAAAAGCTTCAGTATCATAGCTCACAAAATTTGAGGGGGGAAAGACCACCCTTTTGATGGGGAGAGGGGGGTTCAAGGGGAAACTTTATCTATTATAAAATTTTTCACTCTGTTTCCAGTGGGGATAAAATTAGGGCACCCCCCCCCCCCTCCCGTGGAAAAAAGGATAATCAAAGCCCATGGGAGGTTCGGGTAGGCTATGGGATTTTTTTAAAAAAAAAAAAGGTCTATTTGGCCTGTGACATCTGTGCAAAAAAACTTTGAAAAAACATTCAAATGTAATTTGCGATCCATGACAATGGGGAAAGGGGGGACATTTTTCCAGGCCCCCATCCTCTGAACTGCCCTGAAATGAGGGTTTGGCTTCCATGTCATTTTACTACTATTAAAATTCACTCAGTTTCCGTATTCATTTTACAGACATATTTTCCCCCCTTGCTGATTACATTATCCTTTTCTCACACCAAGAAATTTTAAATCATAAAAAAGTTCCTAGAAAATTTGCGGGAGTATTTATATAACCTCATAATGTGTAAAAGAGTTTATCTCCAAATTAATCAAAAAAAAGTCACAAAACTTAAATTTTTATGTGGATGTGGGAGTGGGAAAAAATTGCTCGGTTCAAGGAAAATTTCCTCAAAATATTCCATGAGAAGGGTATTTGAAACACAAGTGGGCAGTTCCCCCAAAAATACTACAGGGGGTGGGGTGGGAATGGCAGAATTTTCAGGGGGAAAAAATTCCTATCCCACCAGTGACACAATTGTTTAGTTCAGAATTCCAGTTGGGGGTCCTTTTTAGTGTACTCCCCGTCAATTACCCTTTAGTAAAAGTTAGAGTATAACATTGAGAATGGGGAAGTGTCACAAAATTTAAGTTTCAAAAAATACCTTAAGTTTTCCCTTAAAAAAAAAAGCTTGAAAGGGGAAAAATACCTCCCAAATGCTAAAGCACCAATTCCCTTTAAAATAATGACAAAAAAAAGTTATATTTTGTACTTCAGTCACGGTGCCCCCATGAGGGATTTAAGAATACTTTTTTTATTCAACAACCTCAAAAAGCCCAACTAGTGAAGTTTAAACAGAATATGTCGGGGGGAGATGGTTTATAGCTTAAACAAACACAAGTCCCCCAAGGACTACAGGGCCCAACACCCGTGCTCATGTTGGGGCAAACTCTGAGATCACTAACGGGGCATTTCACTAGATCCGGGTTGATGCCCAAAATTTTTCAGAGATCAAATTACATGTGGGCTTGATCTGGAGCATTTTTCACTTTTTCGTACTTGATCCCCCTTTTTCTTCAGCCCAAAAATGGCCCAAAGAATTTCAATATAGAAGCAAGGCGCATGCTCCCCAAAAAGTTTAAAAAAAGAAATAAAAAAAAGGTGAGGTCACCGTTATCCGAGCACCATTTATCTAGGCATTTACACTAAAGTTTTTTCACCTGCGTGGGTCTGATCCTCCCTCTTTCCCCGGGTTTAAAACGAGCGTCAGATCCCGGGTTGATCTGCGTTTACACTACAAATTTGTCTCGAGCGGGACTGAGATAGATCGGATCTAGTGTAAAGCACCCTTAGTTCCCTCAAAGGGGTTTAAAGAACTGTGATAACTGTGGTCAAATGGGGAAAGGGGGCTCCATGAGTTTTAAAAACAAAAATTTATCCACATTAACAGTGGGGGTTTAAAATTTTCCCTTCACCAAAAAAAATGGAAACAATTTGGGTGCATTTTGCCCCTTTTAGCATTTCAAGACCACAAACTTCCAGTCATTCCATTGGTTACAATTTGTAACATTCTAATAAAAATTTTAACCTGGTGGTTGCCCTGAGAATTTCTTTTTTTAAAAAAAAGGAAAACGTGCCTTCATCAAAAGAGGAGTGTACTTTGAAAATATACTACTTATCCTATTTTTTCAACTCCCCAAAGCTAAAAATGGGTTTTTCCCCAAACATGTATTATTTTTAAAATGGGTTTTTTACTTTTCCCAAAAATTTTTTCCCTGGAAAATAACCCTTCATGGTTTTAAAGGGAAATATTCCGAATCCCTTTCTTGTGGGCCCAAAGTTTTTAAACGTAAAATATCATCCATGCAAAAGTCACAAAGATAAAATTACCCTACCTCGGGTTTAAAAGTCTGCTCTGTTTTCCCATTTAAAAAAAAAGCAAAAAAATTGTTTCCTCAAACCTTTTCTGTATGTTTTTTTTTTTGACTTTTTTGCGGTTTTGTTACAAAGAGAACAATTTTGTGTAGCTTTTTTGGGGTTTCCCAAAAGGGAAGTAACTTAATCATTTTTTCCCTGTTTATGCAGTTTTCTGAGTACGCATTGATGGGGGGCCCACCTTAAAAAAGTTTTTCTCCACCAAAGGAGGAGATGAGACTAATATCTTGCCTCCTTCTAAAAAATTTGGGTTGGGTTTTTTTTTGACTTAAAAGGGCCCCATTTTTATTTTTCCCACTTTGGCGGGTTTAAGTGTAACATTTCGGGTTTTATTACCCTTTTTCCCAATTTACACAATTTTCCCCCAAATGAGATGTCAAATTAGGGGGAAATGCCTTTCCCCAAAATTTTGAATTAGTGTCCCCCCGTCATTTTTAATTTCAGGAATGGCCCCTTTTTCATTGGACCTTTTTTACTTTTTTGCTGAATTTCCCGGCATGCAGAATAACCCCTTTGGTTTTAAACCTTAAACATTCATGTTACCGTAAAAAAACATAATGAAAATTTACTTTTTGAGCAAAAAAAGGGGAAAAGATCTGTAAGTTTTAAAGCAGTTTTTTTGAAAATTAAAATTTGGGGGGTGACTGTTTTTTCCCTTTGAAAAATTCCCGTATCTATCCTTTGAAACCCTTTTGGGAAAAATTGTGAAAATTTGGGGAAGTGTTTCTGTCTGGGCTGCCTTGGAACCCAGGTCAGTTTTTGGGTTTGGAAGTATTTTCCTAAATTTAGCATCTGACACTTTTCTGAACTACTAGTATCCAAAATTTTCCTTTCAAATTTTTTCACTAAAAATTTTTTATCTAACACTCTGCTGAACTGCTAGTTTCATATTTTTCCTTTCAGAAATTCCTAAAATTTTTTTAGACTTTCACTTCCCAGATATTTGGGGTTCAACCCTTATTATGTTTCCGGCCCTATAAACCTTGTTTTCAGCTTTTTGGAGGCAAAAATTTTCGTCCTTCCCTTTTTTTGACGGGAAGTATAATTGGGGCAGCAAGAATTGTCAAAAAAATTGGGCCTAAAACCCATGTTTGCAAAAAGCAGAATGCTTCTTCCTTTTTAAAACCCCTTATATTTATCATAAAATAAGGGGTCAATCTGACAGCCCGGGCCCGAAACATCCCCCCCAAAAATTTTGGGTTGCTACCTCCCCCACCCCCTCCCATTGAGATTGTGGGTATTTATAAAAAAATTTATGCACAAAAAAACCATTTATATTTTAAATTGGGACACAAAAAAAGAAATGACAATTTATCACCCAAAGTCGGGACAAAATTGAAATTGGGGGGGGATGATCTCAAAACTCATTTTTCCCTTTGCGCTATTTTATAATCTTTTTTTAAAAAAAGCCTTACGGGGGAAATATATTTTAAAGTATCATTTCAAAATGTTTTTTTTTGCCAGCTTTTGGGGACCCTGCACCCAAGGGGCCTCTCCATTAACCCCATTTTCCCACTTCGTTTTTTCTTTTATCCAAAAAACATGTTTGAAACTAAATAAGATTGCGATTTTTTGATGCCTTTTTTTACACACACCCCATAACATATGGGGAATAACTAAATAGCTCCCCCTCAAATGGGCTGATGGCTGTTTTTTTTGTAAATATGGTCCCCTTAAAAATTGAAAAGGGAACCCTTGCTCAATGAACCCCTTCCCCCCAGAGGAGTAAAAGCCCCTACACCAGGGATGAAAAGGTTTGGCCCCTTTTTTCCGAAAGAAGTATAACACTTGCACAAAATTTTCTTTAATACTTAATAAGAGAATTGGGCTCCACTTTTGCACAGGGATCAAGGGGGGGTCTCTAGGGGGCACTAGCCCCCCCTTTTTCCCCCCTTTATTGATGAAAAAAATGTAGGAAATATTTTTTCCATAGATATAATTGTAAGGCACCCACACCTAAAAATCACAAAAGGGGGCTTTTTTTTTTCCCAAATTTTTTCCCGATAAGTCCCCCATATCTCCCAGTGGTAAGCCCCCCAGTCCTGCTCTATCATAAAGGGTTTCCCTTCAGCTCATCCCTTTGGTATTTTGTCTAAATTCCTTTTTGGGGCCGCATGGTGATTTTTTTTCTAAACCTAATGAAAACCCTTTAAACATGTTTTGTAGTCTTCATTTCCCCCTTTCGACCCCCCAAAATCAAAAAATTTTAGAGCAAAAATTGGGCAAAACAAAATTGTAAAATTTTTGATTTTTTTTTTTTTGGGGGTCTGCCTAGTGCACATTCAGTCCCAGGTAGAGATAGTAAAATGTTTCTTGGAGGGTCACTTTTCTGCTAAACCAAAACGCCCCCAAAAAAGGGGTTTTGGGTTTTCCTTCATTTTGGGTTGTGCCCTTCCAGTGACATGCTGTCCTTCCCCTCCCCCCGTACCCCTTTATGCACCTATCAATTTATAAACACACCCTTGTGACCCCAGAGGATGCATCACGGGGCTATTCCTTTTTCACTAAATGTGTAACATGGGAGTTTTTTTAAAGGGGGCCAGTTTTGGTGAGGCAAAAAAACAAACCTAAAATGTCCCCCCAAGCTCGCCGTATCATTACAAAATTTTCTCTGTGGATCCCGTCAAGAATGCGATGTTGTCAGAAAAAATGGCCCAACACCAGTTTTTAGGGCGATTCTTTTGTCCTGCAAGGTGAACCCCTTTTTCCCAATGCGGGGTTTAAATTAGAAGATGGGGGAGGGCCTCTCAATACCCTAAGGGCCCTTTTTCCAGGGGTCATTAAAGGTGTCTTACAATTGAAAAGGTGAAATTAAACCCCCGGGGGTCCTTTTAAATAAATTAAAAAATCATTACTTTGTGAACTCCTGTGATTAGTTTTAAATCAGGATAGGGAATTTCTCTTTTTTTTTTTTGTTTTTTTTTGTTTTTGTTTTGGGTGGTTAACTTGCATTTTCTCACCCCAGGGACAAAAGTTTTTCTTTTTTTTTCTCACTCCTCCTTGGACAATTCTCTTTCCCTTGATCCCACTTGGGAAATTTTTTGGTGTAGGATGGACCATGCTAATATTTCCCTTTGGCCCCCAAAGATGAACTAAACCTTTTAACAAAAAACTTAAAATTTTTTTTTTAAAAAGGGTAATTTTTTGCTCTTTTTTTTAAATGTACTCATTTGGAATGCTCTATGTCCAATCACAGGTTTAAACAGATCAGTCAAATTTAAAACACTAAATTTTACAGAGTATAGTTCCCCAAAAGGGGAAATAGGGGCATGGGTCCAGGGTGGCGCCCCCCATGAAATCTTTTCCCTTCCCCCTTGACCCAGTTTTTTTCCCCAAAAACATTTATACATTGCATTTCCACGGGGGGGCCCTGAGAAAAATAAGACTAACCAAAAGCGGAGCTTACTTTTAAATTTTTAAGTAATAACCTTTTCTCCCTCCTATCTAATGAGCATTACATTTAAACTTTATTCATGGAAAAAACCCCTTTTTTCTTTTTTAAAGGATGAAAAAAAGTTTCTGAAAAAACTTTTCTCAGCCCTTTGGGCTTCACTCTTCGAAGGTGCTTGTTTTTTCTTATCTTGTGAGCAATTCAGTGCAATCCCAAGGGAAAACTGTTCAAAGGCAAAAGGGGTTAGAAAATGTTTAGCTTGCACCCAGTTTGGAAAATTTTAAATTTTAAATTAAAGAATTGGGTTTTCCCAATTTTTGCTTTGGGAAATAAAGATTTTTTTTTGGGGGGGTATGGTAGTAGAGGGCACCTTCACATAATTTGTCATCAACTTTGGGTTTTGGTCCCCAAGCTAAAAAAAATTTTCCAGAAAACATATTAAATACACTTTTACCGGGAAGAAGAAAAAAAATGAAAAATAGGGGTTTCAGATTTTACTGGGGTAAAAAACTAAAGACTCCCTTTCCTTTCCCGATACCACACCATGTTTTTAACAATTTTCCATTAACTTATTTTTTTAAATTTTTTCTTTTTGGGCCCTCTGAATTATTCAAAGTTCACATATAGCTACCTGTCAATCAAAGGGTTAAGTTGGGCCCTTTTTTTCCCATCCTCAAGAGTTGGTCAGATAGAAAAAGGTGTACCCTACCCGGGTATAAATTTTCAAAAATTGGCCAAAATTTCTTCAGTCCCCCCATTTTCCGGGCATCCCAGATTTGCACTTAAAACCAAAACACCATTTGTTTAAAAACCGGGAGCTACCACTCAGTCCAAGTGGAAACTCTGTTTGATCTAACTTGTGAAAAGTACTTGCAGAAAGATTGTTAAAAACAATTCATTATGGCCCATTTACACCATATTTTTTTTTTTATTCGGGGTGTGATAGTCAAAATTTCCAGAAATGATTTTTTTTGCTAAATTTATTCTTCAAGCATGAACTGTTTTAAAGAAAAGGGTCACACCAAAAAAGGGAAAGGGAATTTTCCCTTATATTTTAAAGGGACCATCAGAGACTATTTAAATTCAAAAAAAAACCCGGTTGTGATTTAGGGAGTATAAATTTCATATTCGTGGGGGGTGGGGGGGGGGGGGGTGGGGGGAAAAGGGGGGGGGAAGGTTTTTGCCTGAATTGTTTACCATCCACTTTTTTCCCCCTTGGGTTAATTAAGAATGCGGGAAAAATACATAAAGTAAACCCTTTTTGGGAAGGGGGAAGGGGGGAAAGACTTTCCCCTAAAAAAATTTTTCCCATTTTTTTTTGTCAAGTTTATTTAAATCAGAAATGCATTATGGGATTCTAATCACCCTCCCCCCCCCCCATCCTAAGTCCAGGAAAAAAAGTGGACCTTTTTCCCCAAATCCCCTCCAATAGCATCAGCTTTTGACAATGAAAATGGGGGTTTTGCCCCAAAAGTGGCAGGTTTTGATAAAAAATACCATCCTTTTTTTAAATTTTGTATTGTCAGCCTTGACAAAAAAATTTAGGATTTTTCTAGCCCCTCAGGGAGGACCGTGTAATAAATAATTCAATTTGCAGCAGAATAGCAAAGGGGGGTTTTGGGAGGCCCATGGGGCACAGGCTCCCCTGCAAGCACCCCCCCCCCCCTTTTCTCCCTAACTGGAAAGCTACAACAAAAAAATATAGAGTTTTTTAAAAACTTGGCCCCCCCCAAAAAATTTTTTTTTCCTGGCTTTAGCACTGCACAGGTTTTTTTGGCAGGGTGTAATCTATTATACCCACTACCATCCTGCGACCTTTTAAAGGACTCTGGCATAAAGAAGGGGGCAAACGGAGAGAGGATGTTAAAACCGGGAATTTTAAAAATTCTGCAATCTTTTGGGATATAATAAAAATCTGTAAAAAAACCCCGTATTGCCTTGTTACTTTACTTTTTTTTCCATTTTCAATGTTGTGGAAATTTTTTTAAGAAAACTTTGTGAACTGTTTTTTAAAGATGCGTGGGGAAATTCAACTCAAAGTAATTTAAAAGTTTAAAGTAAATGGGCGTCCCCCAAAAATTTTTTTCTTTAAAAAATTGGCAAATTTTTGAAAATCTCCTCTTTTTGCTTTACAGCACCCCCTAAAATTTTTTTTGAACAAAACTTTTTACAAAAAATTTAAGGTAAAGCAGGAGAAGTTCTCCTTGAATTTCATTTTTAAACAAAAAAATTGTCACATGATCAAAATAGGCCAATCATGAACTAAGGGGTCGGGATACACTCCTCTATTGGGGGGGACGGGCCTGCTCCCTTTTAAAATTAGACTAGAGTAGATGCCTTTTTGAAACATAAAGGGAAAGTACCCTTTATGAGCTGTCAGGGGTATTTTTCCCTCCTTTAGTGCGTGTACTATTACTTCAAAACCCAAGTGCCCTGTTTTTGGGGGGTTTGATCTCCGGGGGACCCCCTCTATTTTACTGACTTACACATGTTTTCTAAAAACTCGGGGCCATTTTTTAAAAAATTTAACCCAAAACCAAAGGGGCCCAAATACAATTTTTATGTCAGATTTTTTTTTTTCCCAAATCAAAAAATAGACCTTTGTTTTTCCCTTTCCCACTAATGTTGTTAAAAGGCATCCCCCCCTTTTAATTTTTTTAAAGGGCAAGAGCAGTCGCCCCAAATTTTATTTTAAAAGCAACAGCAAAATCTCACATTTTCTTCTATTTCTTTTTAAAAGTTTTTTCATAAAAATTTTAGGACTTCGTATTGCACTTCAAGGAAAACCAACCCGTTCTTCTAGTAAATTTCACAGTTGAGGAAAAAAATATTGTCAAAAATTACTCTCAAGAGCCAATCATAAAACGGGAACAGTCTACACACTACTTCAAATTGGGGTGACTGCATATCCCCTTTTTAAAAGCAAGGGGTTTGAAGGTTTTTGGGGCCCAATTTTCCCCCTGTATAACTACAAGGACCTCTACGTTAAAAACCGTGTTTTTTTTTTTTTTTTGGGATATTTTTTTTATACAGTAAATTGGGGCCACCAAACCCTTTTTCCCGAAAGGGTTTAAAAATGGCCTATGGCCAGCAACCTCGAACCTGATGTGGGTGTGATGTGTATGGAACACCTTCCCTTAAAATGTTCGAAAAGGGAAAAAAGAGGGACCATTAATCCCGAAATTTTGTAAAAATCCTCCCCCCGCCTATGGGAGTAAAGCATTTCTGTCTACATCCCCTGGTTTTTGTCGATTTTGGTTTAGCAGGGGAACTTCTAACCAAAAAAAAAAATTTTTTATTGAATGCTGCTTCTGTAGATTTGGGGTTCAATATAAACTTTCATGCTTTTTAGGGTTTTAATATTAAATTTAAAAATTTTGTCAAAATTTAAAAAATGGTGTTTTAAAAAAACTGTTCAAATTTTTTTTGTAAGGGAAATGGGAAAATTCATGATTTGGCAAAACAGTCCCTATTTTTTAGGTCTTCCTCTTACCTATACCCTTTTGTGAAGAAAACAACCCCGGCAGTGGGGCTGGCCCAATTTTTCCCTCTCTTATGGAAAACCAGAAAATCATTTCCCTGGAAATATTGGCAGCTCAAAGGGAAATGTTTTGACACAAGGGCCCCCACATTTCCCATTCAACACCCAAAAGATGTTAAATTTCTTTAAACCTTTTTTTTTTTTTTTTTTAATTTTAAAAAAGTTTGGGCCCAAAAAATATGTCCCCGTAGCGCATTCCTTGTAAATGGTTTAAAATGATGGAGAGGGGAAAAGGGGTTTTATGGGAAGAGGGGGAGAGAGGGTAACGGAGAAGTTTAAATTTTCACAGAAAAAACTCCTTGGTTTTTCCTTCAAAATGCAGTATTACATTTTTAAACTTCATGAAAGGATACAAAGGAAAGGGGAGATGTGTACGATTTACTGAGGGTCTTTGCCTTTTTAAATTGGGAAAATTTTTATTTAAAGATTGGCAATTTAAAAAAATAAAAAAAGGGGTTAAACATAAAAATGGGAAAGGTTGTTTTAAAAACTGTCCATTTTTAAAAATTTTCTACTCTTTGGGAAAAAATTTTACAAGTTTAAAAATGAACAACCAAAAACTTTTTTTAAAAAAAAGTAACCCGCAATTTCTACAGGGAGAAAAAGAGAGGGGGGCCCCTTTTAAAAATTTTAAAAGCTTTTCAAAGTGATGAGTAGTTGCTTAGGAAGAATTTTTGGCCCTCAAAATTTTAAATAATTATATTTGCAGCCATGTTTTCCTATTCTTGCCCCTTTGTCAAAGTCTGACCTGTAAATTGCAATTTTTTAATTTTTTCAAATATATTTTAAACCCCCAAACCCCGTCATCTGGGAATTTTTTAAAGGGGGAAAACAAACCCTTTAAACTTTCAAACTTCAATGCTTTGTCTTTGGGAAGTCTTTCCCGAAAGGGGTTTAAAGCCCCTTTTTTTAAGCATTCATTTTGGGTTGGTTTTTTTCCCAGCTTTTTTGGAAGGACTTTTTACCATAAAGGGGTAAAAAGAAAGGAACCCGTAGGAAAAAATTTTTTTTTAATAACATTCCTTCAATGTTTTTTCTAAACCAACCTTCATTTTTAGTCCCCGGGCCCAATCTCCCTTAACAATTCAGGAAATTCCCCATTGGATCCACAAGGAGGAGGGAAAATTTTTTTGAGGCTTCACCCCCAAACTTTCATGTAAATTCCCCAAATTGGCGGAGTTTTCCCCTTTTCGCTTTTTTAAAAAACCCCCCTTGCCAACATTTTTTCCGGGATTAAAATTTTAGGGTTTGCTTGGAAACCCCATAAAGTTTTGCAAAACATGCCAGAATTAAAATTTCCCCGGGTTGTTCTATGTTTTTTCTTAACATTTTTTTTTTCCCAAAAACAAACTTCACTTATCAAATTTCTTTTTTTTTTTTTCTGAAGTCCCTTTTTCCATTTTAACCAAAAAAAAAAAAAAAAACAAAAAAGGGTTTTTTGGGTTTTTACGTTGTTTAAATAAGTTGACATTATCTCACAGAGGGGTTTGGGTCAACAGAGAAAATGGGGCCCGAATGATCCCAAAAAATTGTTTAAAAAAATGACATAAAAAGGGTACAAGCTGGTGGGAAGCTGTCCCCGTTTTTTGAAGAACCCTTCACCGACCTTTGACATGAAAAAATTTGGGGGCATTTTTTCCTTGAGAAAGTCAAACCCTGGGGGAAAACAGTTGCCCTTTTGTGTAAAGGGAGACAAATCTGCTGTTCCCCCTTTATGTTGGTTTTGGCCCCCCCCCCTTTTTTTTTTGAAAAATGGCAAAGTGGCGGTTTTTTGAAAAGTGGAAGGTAAAAAAAAAATGTACCTATTTAGTGGGGACGATTTGTTAGAATTTTTTGGAAAACGCCCCCTCTTTAGTTTGGGTACTTTCTTTTTTTGAACCTGTAAAATTGTCATTGGGTTTCCCCGGAATTTTCATTTTTTTTTCTGATTCTTTTGTCACCTTTTAAATCTTCTCAAAACATTCTAAAGGATTGGGCTGAAAAAAATCAAGTAAAATTAAAAATTTGGGAAAAATGGGGAAAACAAGGGCAAAAAAAAGGGTTTTTTTAGAAAAAAAGAACTATGAAAAGGAAAAGCATCTTTGTGGGAAAAGTTCCAGAAAAAAATGGGTACGTAAATTTTTTTAAAGTTGTGGAAATTCCCCAAAATTTTAAATTCTAATTTGGTTGTGATTCCCTATAATAATTCACAAAAAAATCTGCATTTAGCCATAAATTTAAAGTAGACAAAACCCTTAACTGGTTAAAAGTTTTAAATTTTGGTGTTTTAAAAACAGTAAAAACCCTTTTATTCCGAACACATCGGGCCGAAGGTTTTTCGGGATAAAGAAAAAGTTCGGGTAAAAGAGTTCCAAATTTTTTTCCTTAAGTTTCGGTACACTGGGTCCATATAAACAAATGTGTCAACACATTTTCCAAATAATTTCCCAAAACCCTTAAAATTTTCAGACAAAATCCCCCCGAAAATTTTTTGTTACTATTTTTTTTTGACCAATTATATTTAAAAAAATAAATTTTTTAAAAAAAGTCACTAAAACCCGAGAATTTTTAATTTTCCAAAAAAATTTTAGGCCCTTTGCTCGTCTGAAAGACCAATTTTTTCTACACACTAAATGAATGTTTGCTGAAGAAAAGCTGGGAACGATCCGGGGGGGGAATTTTGAGTATTAAATTTTGCAAAAATTTTAAAAAAAGTTTTGAAACCAAAATGTGTAAAGGGGACTCTTTAACAGCAGTTTTTTCAAGGTTTTTTTAATCCTACTTTTTTTATTTTTTTAAATAAAATTAAACTCATTACGTTACTAACTTTTCAAAATTTAGTGAAAATAAGACTTCCCCTAGCCCAACGTATTTTTGTATGAAGGATTTCGACCCATACCGGGCTCATGGGTCCTTAAAAAAGAATTTCAAAACAAAAACTTTCATTTTTTCTTTTCCCAAAATTTGGGCCCCAAAAGATAACAGAAATTTTTTTTCTATTTTCCCCCATGTCGGCTGTTTTAGCCCCCGGACACTTTCCATTCCTTTTAAATCCCAAAAAATTAGTGCATTTCTGGCAAAAAAACGTTGAATTTTGCCCTTTTAAACACTTAAAAAATTGGGGTATAATACTTAATTTTGTTGCTATTTTGTTTTTAAAACTGACGGCTAAATTCGGATAAAAGGGGTTTTGGATAAAAAGGGGGTTTGGGGTAAACGGGGTTTTTTCTGTAAGTCAACAAAGGTTTCCCTTTCACACTGGGGTGGGCTTGTCATTCCAATTTTTAAAAGGCAAAAGGTAGCTTGGAATGAAAGTGGGAAAATAAAATGGGGACGTTTATCAAAGGAGGGTAAGTAGAAATTTTTTTTTTCTAATTTAAAAAAAAGATATGGGTTAATGTGCCCAAAAAGAAATTTTTCTTGCTTTCAGGGTTTTTCCCTTTTAAAGCTTTTAATTGTGGTTTCATGACTTTTTTAAATCAATTTATTAAAATGTAGTTGAGTACTAAATGGACTCCTTGGGCCATGTTTTTATAAAGGGGTTTAAAATTGATCTTAAGGTTTATTTCATTAAAACGATTGCAAAGGCAGATCAAAACTTAAGATCGTTGGGAACTCTTTAATTTAAAAAAGGGCCCGTGCTTTAGATGCCCATTAAGATCTCAAAACTCTCAAAATTTTTCAAGGGCATATAGAGTTATAACGTTTTTTATGATTCATCATGCTGCATCCCACTGAGGGAAAGTGGGTTTAAAATAAAAATACTAAAAAATTTAAAATTTTAAAGCAAGGAACCCGGGGAAAAATAATTTCACATTTGGGTCCAGCAAATTTAAAAGGGGGCATCATGTTTTTTGCTGCTATCCACTTACATGCATTCTCAGAATGGGCCCCTCAAGATGTTTCTTCAACAAAATTTTTTACAGGCCCTTTAAAATTTGCAAACCTGAATTGAAAGCAAGTCCCGAACGAATTCCCCTGAGTTCCGTTTTCCCTTTAACTGTTTTGGGGTTCGGGTTTTTACACCAAATGGAAAAGGCCCAAAAAAAAAAAAACCAACTGATATTGAAAATGGGGTTTTTTTAAATTTTTCTAGCTTTTTTGCCCTTTTTTTTTTGGGGCCCTTTTGGGGGTTTTCTTGTATTTAACATTAAGTTTAAAAGGGGTTTTTTTAAAAACCATGTTTTTGTAGCATGCCAAAGGGGGGTTTGGGGTACAGATGATATAGAGGACCGAAAATCAATTTTACAAAAGAAAACCCTCACAATGGGCACCAAGGGGTTTTTACTTTTTATCGTTGAACGTTTAATTTACTGGATCCAAACCCCCTGCCAAGTGACTTTTTCTCAAAAAAACCCCCTTTTAAATGCCTTTTTCCTTTTTTTTTAACCCCTTTAGTTTTTTTTTGGTTTTCAGTCCAAATTTCCCTAATTTTTAAAAACAATGATTGGGTTTTTTGGGGAATTTTCTTTTTTTTTCCCTTGTTCCCCAAAAATTTTTGTTTTTTAAATAGGAAAGTTGAAAATTTTTTCCAAAGAAAAACCTGGGGTAAATTTTTTTTGAAAGGCATTTTTTTGAATATTTTAATTTTTTGGAAGCAAAAAGAAGTCCCAAAACCCTTGGGTCCGTGGTTGGGATTGGGAAAGGGGGGATTTTTAAACTGGTTACGGGGGTTTTTAAATTTTTTTTTTCAACCGGTGAAATTTTTTTAAGGGGGTTTTTTTTTGTGAAATAAAAATTTTGTTTTTTCCAAAATCATTTTTTTTTAACCAACCCCAACCCCTTTTTTTTTTATTTTTCTTTCAATTTTCACAAAGGCCTTTGAAAATTTTCCTGGGGGGGAACCCTTTTAAAATGTTTTTAAAATTTTTTTAGAAAAACCCCCAAAATTTTGGGGAAAAAAAACACAAATTTTTTTTTAAAATTTAAACCAAACCTTCCCCCCTTTTCAAAAACTTTAATTTGGCCTTTCCAGGGGTTTTGGGGTCAAAAATCCCAACCCCCAAAAAATTCTAAGGAAAAAATTAACTCAAGAAAAAAGGGTTCCAAAACTTCCCTTTAATGCCCCCGTTTTCTTAAAAATTTTTAGGACCTTTGGCAAATTTGGGGTTTGGGAAAAAAACCCCTCTTTCTAAAGGCTCTTGTTCTTGAGAATGCATGGTTTTAAAAAAATTTTGGAATTTAAAAAAACCAAAAGGCCCCCCAATTTTTTTTATTGGGCTTTCCCCTTTTTAAATTGCCTTTTAAGCAAACCTTGGGGGAAAATTAAAATTTGTTCCCCTGCTCCTTTTTTTCCAATTTTTTTTAAAAAAAATTTTAATTCTACTTAAAAAAAAAAACTTTCCAATTGGGAAAAAAAGCATGAGGTTTTTAACCCCCAAAACCCTTTTTTTAAAAAAAATTCTTAAAAGGAAAAAATTTGGAAACATTTGAGAGTTTTTTGAGAAAATCCTTTCCCAAAAAGGGCAATTTCCCTTAAACAAACCCGGGCCTTTGGGTTTTTTTTTTAAGAGGGTTTTAATCATCTTAAATTTTTTCTGCCAAAAATTCAAAAACCGTTCTTAACTTCGAAAACCCCTCGAAAAAAAAAAATTTAAAAAAAACCCCCTTATTTTTAAAATTTTGGCCCCCCGGGGAAAGCCCCATTTTAAAAAATGGAACTAAACGTTAAATTGCTTAAAAGTTCATTTTGGGGGCCTTTTCAAAATTTTAAAAACATTTAAAGGGAAAAACTGAAACGGAAGTAAAAATCTCCTTTAAATTCTTTTCAACAAATTTAATTTTCCCCTTTTTTATTTAAAAATTTAAAAATTTTTAACCCCCCTTTAAAAAACCGGGGGCCATTTTAAATTAAAACCCTTTTTAACACCATTGCCATTTAAATTTTTTAAAATCAAGCCCACCCCCCGGGGGTTTTTCAAAAAAACCTTTGTTTACTTCAAGTTTTAAAACCCCTTTATCCAACCCTTTATAAAACCGGGAAACCCTAAATTTAATTCCCGAACTTAAAACCTTAAAAAAATGAACAAATAAAAAATTTTACCAATTAACCTTTTTTGTAAAATTTTTTACCCCAAAAGTGTTTTTTAATTTTTTTTACCCAAGCCCAAAAAATTTCAAACTTTAAAATTTTTTTTTCCCTAAAATTTTGCCCCTTTAAAATTTTTTCCCCGGGAAAAAAAATTTAAAAAAGGGAATGGAAAAAGAAATTTTGGTCCAACCGGGAAAAAGGTAAAACCAGGGCCCCCACATGTACTGAAACAATCTGTTATCTCTTTTCAATTTTGGGAAAAAAATCGTACGTATTTGCTTTTAAAATTTTTGTTAGGACCTGAGTCGGTTTTAGGCCCCGATTTCCCCTCATACAAAAATACGTTAGGCCCAGCGTAAGTCTTAGTTTTACAATCTGAAAAATTAGTACGTAATGAGCTTCCCTACTTAAAAAAAGGGAAAATAGACCTTACAAAAAAATTGGGAAACTGCTGTTTTTAGAGGGGTTTTCACATGTTTTCTCTAACATTTTTTGAAATTTTTGGCAGAATTTAAAACTCTAAAAATACCCCCCCCCTCGGGTTTCAGCTTTTCTTCAGCCAAACATTTTTTTAGTGTGTAGAAAAGGGTTGGGGCCCTTCAGACGAGCGAAGGTCCCAAAATTTTTGGAATAAAAACTCTCTGTTTTAAACTTTACGTCTTAAAATTTTTTTTGTCATATCAAATTTTCACAAAAAAAAGTAACGAAATATTTTTGGGGTTTTGTCTGCAAATTTTAAACCTTTTTTGGAATTATTTTTGGGGAAAAGTTTTGAACACGTCTTTTATGGACCCAGTGTACCCCTACTTAAAGGGAAAAAATTGGAACTTTTGTTTTCCCCAAATTTTTCATTATCCGAACCCCTTCGTCCCGAAAGTTTTCGGATAAAAAGGGGGGTTTTAAATTTTTTAAAATAACCTAAATTCAACATTTTTACCATTTAATGGTTTTTTCTACATTAATTGGTTGGGAAATCAGATTTTTTGTGCATTTTTATAGGGGGAATCACAACCCCAAAATTTGAAGTAAATTTTTTGGGAATTTTACAACTTTAATAAAATACAGTACCCATTTTTTTCCCGGAAAATTTTTTCACAAACTGCATCCTTTTTAAGTTCTTTTTTTCTAATACAACCTTTTTTTTGACCTTGTGTTCAGTTTTTCCTTTTTTTTTCATTTTTCTTTTTTTTTTTTCAGCCCAAACCTTTGAATTGATTTGAGAAAGTCAAGGTGACAAAAAGAAAACCCTTTAAAAAATGAAAATTCCAGGGGAACAATGACAAATTTTACCGGTTCACAAAAAAAATGTACCCAAACTGAGAGAGGTCGTGTTTTTTAAACTTCTAACAATCGTCTCCACTAAAAAGGTAAAATTTTTTTTTTTAAAATTTCCCCCTTTTTTAAAAATACCCTTTCCCCTTTGCCCCCTTTTCAAAAAAAAAAGGGGGGGGGGAAAACCAACATTCAAAGGGAACCCCAAAGACTTGTCCCCCCCTTTACAAGAAGCATACTGTTTGCCCCTTTTTATTCTCAAGGAATGTTGACCACCCAATAAAATTTAATCTTACTTCACCAAAGGGTTGGTTCACCCATTTTTCCATTTGCATTGGATTTAATTTCAAATGCAGTACATTTTATAATTTTCTAGTTTTTTTTATTATTTAATTTGCAAAACAACCCAAATTTTTTCAGTTTTTTATAAACTTGTATTAAAGGTTGACCTTTTTTGGGGTACCAAACCGTTAAAAAATTTGGAAGTTCCCGACATCCCCCCAATTTTCCCAAACATTAGAATGTTTTTAAATAAATAATGTATTTAATAAAGAATAAATTATAAATTTTCTATTTTAAAATCAATCCAATTTTTGTAATAACCAATAAGTTTTAAATTTCCCTGAAAAATTTAGTCTTTTTTTTTAATTTTTAAAAGGTTTTTTCATGTTTTTTTTTAAGTCATTATTGGGAAAGGGAGGTTTCTTATCAAACTTCTTTTTGGTTTTCTTTATTTTGTAGGGAATTCCCAAAAAAATTTTTGGGTTTATTCGGGTAATTTGTTTTAATTTTTGAATCAAACGGGGACTTTTTAATTTTAAAAGGGGGAAAATTAATTTTTTTTTAAACATCGTTGAAAAAGCTTCAATCATAAAAAAAAGGGAAAATTTAAAAATTTTTGGAAATATTTCCCCCCAAAAAGTATTATGTTTCAGTTCATAGATGGGTTTTCAAAATTAAAGCCACACATGTGTTTAAAGGTTCAACCTGTAAAATAAAGTTCCCTTAAAACCCCAAAAAAGGGGATTTTTCTTTCCCCACCCACAGGGTTTTACATATTAAAACAAAAAAGAATTTATTTGTTTAAATTTAATTTAAAAAATTAAATTTTAAAGATTTTTTGTAAAAGGTAAAATTTTAAATAAAGGGGCAAAAATCATGGGAATTTTTGAAACCCAAACTTTTACGCTTTTTTAAATCAACCTGGATGAAAGGGGTTCTTTATGTTCCTCGTTATTTTTATGTTTTCCCAATCAAATCTTGATTTATTTCTTTATTTTTTAAAATGAAAAATTTTATTATAAAAGAAAATTTTTTATAAATGAAAGTATTAAATTAATTTGGATTGTTTCCCTTTAAACCCCCTTTTGTCCAAAATTGATATTTTAAAAAGGAAAGAAATCCTGAAGGGTTTTAAATCCCATTTTGAAGTCAACCAATAGTTTTACCCCTTTCCCTTCAAATTTTTCCTTTCCAACAGGGGTTTTTCAAATAAAATTTACCAAAAAAAGGCCAAAAATAGGTTGTTATTTGGATTTTAACCTCCCTGTTAACTCAAGGCATTTGTCCATTCCTAAGGGTTTTAAAAACAAAAAAGGAAGACAACTCTGTGAAGGCATAAACTGATCAAGGGAACATTTTTCTCGAATTTGAATTAGCCGTAAACAATTTTTTTTATTTGAAATTTGGGGGATGTTTTCCCCAGTTAAAACCTCACAGGGTTCCTTATTGTTAAGCCAAATTTTTTTTTAAATTAAGAAAAAGCAATTGTAACTTTTCAAAATTGTTCTTTTACTGAAATACTTTGGTTTTAAAAACTTTTTTAAAAAATTTTTAATTCTTCAATCCCCCCTTTGGATTGTGTTTCTTTCCCTTATGTTTTTCGAAGGCACCAACCCGGAACGGGTTTTCAAAAAAGGGCCGGGGGGGCCCAAAAAACCTTGTTTGGGGGTTTGCTAAAAAAACCCCAAAACTATTTTCCCTTTGGGTACTTTTTAAAATTCCCCTACCTTTCCCTTTTTTGTTTTATTTAATTTCGAAAAAAAATTATTTTTCCCATAAAAACCCCAAGCCTTTTGAAGGGGTTACAATTGATTAAAAAAAATTTTTGTAAATTATTTTAAAACTCATTGGGTTGGTTTCACAAAGTGAAATAATATCTGCCAATTGCCCCTTATTTTATTTTGGTTTTATTAACTTTTGGTTTGAAGAACTTTCAGGTGGAATTCGGGAAACACCTTTTTAAAATTGACAATTTCCTTTTCTTAAACTAAAGTGTTTTACATAACAATACCATAACCAGTACTGCCTAGATAAATTTATTAAAGGTAACCACTAAACCAAAATTTAATTTAAAAGGAGGAATGCCCCAAGGTGTAATTTTGGGTAAATGCCAGGAAGGAACTCTAAAGATATCCTCACCTTTTTTTTGTGTAACTTTTGTTTCCCCCCTTCATTCTTGAATTCTTTTTCCTTTGTGAAAAAAGAAAAAGATTTTAAAAAAGTGTAATTTCCAGGTCACCCAACATTTGATTAACTTTTTTAAATTCAGGAAAACATATAAATGGACCGGTTAGTTGCTCAGAAGTTTGCCAAATAAGGTATATGGCCATTTTTAAAAGAGGGAAAAAAACAATTAAATTTTCTTTTTTTAAAAACTTTTTGGGATTTAAAGGTTGTTTATAAGTAAATAAATCCATGGGACAAACCAACAATAGGGGGCTGGTTTTTATTTTGCTTTGGTGGAATTGGGGGTATTCACAGCTTTTTTTTTAGGGAAAATTAGTCTTTTAAACATAATTTTCCTGCAATTCTAAGGAAAATTTTCTTTTTATTGAGAAACAACTATCCTGAAAACTGAAGACATTTTCAAATGGTGGGATGGTTTTTTCTAAAATCTCATTCCAACCACCCTTTTGGGGGAATCCCATTTGTTAATACCCTTTAGGGAAATTTCAAAATTTTTTTAAAAAATTTTTTCCCACCCAAATCAACAAAATTATTTTGCATTATAAAATAATTAATTTTACACATTTGGTTAGGGATAATTACTAATTTTTATTTTAAAATTCGGTGGGGGTACTTTTTAAGGTAAATTTATGCAAACAGTTAATAGTAAATGAAATTTTAAAGAAGACCAATTTGGGTTAGGGGGGGAGGGGAAAAATTCCTTTGTATGAAAAATTAATCTTCAATGTTTTAATTTTTTCCCAATGGCAAGGAACATCCTTTTTTTTAAACTCTACCATAACCTATGCTGTTAATATTCGGAGGGGGGCATAAGCTATCACAAAATCCAAAGGTAAAAGTATTTAATTTTCCCTTGAATTCCCATAAATGGGCCTTCCCCAACAAATTTGGATATCAACTTTTCAGTATACTTAAAATTTGGGTCATTTCATTTATTTATTAAACAATTTTCTAAAGTTTTTTTTCTTTCTTCATATAAGTCCGGACAGATATTTTTTTTAAAATTTTTAAAAATTGATTGGAAAAAATTTTATAAGAACTTTGGTTCAAAGCAACACCCAAGTACCTTGTTTCTTTGGGTTCCATTTAAATTGCTTACCCCAAAGGGGAAAACCCTACCAGTGTAAAATGGAATTTTAAAAAAATTCAAAAAGATCCATTTATGATAAGGATAACATTTGTATCAATTTAATAAACAAAAAAGGTGCCGGTTTGTTTGGGAGTAAAGGCATGACGAATGCAGAACTTGAACAGGTTTTTGGGGCCAGTTTATATAAAATTAGCTCCTAATTGGGTCAAAATTCCTAAATAAAAAAATTCCCCTATTTAAGGAACCCCAAGGTGTTAAGTTTTGAGAGGCAAAGTAAATTAAATTTGTTAGGAAAAAGAAAAAATTTTCCCAAGGTCTAAATTGATAAGACTCTCTTTTCAAAACTCCCAAACGTAAACTTTAGATTTTAAATTGTTTTTCAACCATTTTACGATGATGCTTCTCCATTTTTTTTTTTTGCCATATATGCAAAAAAAAATTTTAAAATCGTAAAAGTTCATGTTAAAATTTTTTAAAACAAAGGTTTAAGTGGGCCTTTTGAATTTGGTTTAATGAATTAGGAATTAAAAATGCTCTTCTTTAAACTTTTTTTCTTTTAATTTCATTACAACAATGTTCCGGGTGTTCATGCCATTATAGTTATCTCCTTGTGGGTGTCCCCAAAATAAAGGAGAAAAAATATTTTGAAAATAAAAGGGTGAAGTTACCAATTTTTTCCCTCTTGTGATAAATCCCGGGGCCAAGACTTTGGTCACTTCTCGGGGGAAATTTTTTAGTCCTCTGTACCTGGTATTTACCCGGAAAATTTTGAAAAGGGGTTTTTGACTGTATAAGGTTTGTAATCAATCCACTTATTTCTTCACATGTCCTTTTAAAACAACAATTTTCTTGAAAAGTTTATTTGCATTCTCTGTCCCAAGGTCTTAACTTTACGCAAAATGCATGTTTAAAATAATTGACGAAAAATAATGGCCTTGTTTCCTTAAAAAAAGAAATTATCTCCATATTTTCCCATTAAAAATTTTTCAATTTTAAAGAAAAAAAAAACTTCAGACTATTAAAAGTGGGCCCCAGCATTTTGAGGGGGGGGGGGTAGTTTGGGGGAACATTATTCTAAGACAAAATTCTTTGGTTTTCCTTGGTTTTTGGCCTTTTAAATTTTTTTTACGCATGGGTCAGAGTGTTTAAAAATTTTCCCAAAAGGGAAAAATTCCCATCAAAATTCCAAGGCAGCTTTTCACGCCCAAAATTTCATATCCATTGTTTTTCATTTAAAATCTAAATTTTCCCTTTTTTTTTTTTAAAATACCCTTTCAAAAGGTTTGATACATTTAAAATTTATTATAAATTAATTCAGGCCAAATTTTCCCACATGAAGTAAATTTGAAAAATTACCAAATTTTTTTTGAAATAATTTTGTGTAAAAAATTTGAATCATTTAAGGCAAATATTTACGTAAAATCCCAAAGGTAAATCAACAAAGAAACATTCCACCCATTAAAGTGCTTGATTACAAAAAAAAGAAAAAATTCCATAAAAACCTTTTGTTGAAAATTTTGGGTTTTTGGTCTAAGAGATTTGTTAGCTTTTAGTAGAAGTAATTAACCCCTTTTGTTTCAACTTTGTACCAAGGGAAACCCCTTTAAAGAATCCCATAAAGACCCAAATTTTCCCACTCTTGAATTGGGGGTTTTGATTAAGGCATGATTTTCACTTTGGGGGAAAGTGGTAAACTTTTTTATTTTAATTTAAAACAAGTTTAAATACTAATTGGGGAAAGGATCCCAAAAAAAGTCCCCGGTTTTTTTGGGATCCCTTTCTTGTTATTGGTTTTATTTTTAATTGGTGCGGGAAACTCCTGTTTACCTTCATACGTAACAAAAACTTGATATTTACATGGAAAAATTAATTTAATTTTTAATAAATTGGGGACCTTTTTTAACACTACACTTAAAAAATTGGAAAATTGTGTAAACTTGGGAAGTGATTTCTGTCTAGCTGCCTTGGAACAGCATGTCAGTATTTGCTTGGAAGTATTGTTCTCACATTAGCATCTGACACTCTGCTGAACTACTAGTAGTCCACATTTTCCTTTCATAAATCACTCAAATTTTTATCTAACACTCTGCTGAACTGCTAGTAGTTCATAGTTTCCTTTCAGAAATTCCTCAAATTTTTTAGACAGTTCACTTGCCCAGATACTTGGGTTCAACACTGTATTATGTTTCCAGGTCTATGACACTTGTTTTCAGCATTTTGGAGGCAACAATTTCAAGTCCTTCCCTTTGCTTTGGACTGGAAGTATAAGTTGTGCAGCAAGAAGTGTCAAAATATTGGCCATCAAGCCATGTTTGCAGAAAGCAGAATGCTTCTTACATGTGTTAAAGCCATGATACTATCATACAATAACGGGTACAATCTGACAGTCAGACCTGAAACATGCCCCCAAAATGTTGGTTGCTACCTCCCCCACCCCCTCCCATTGAGATTGTGGGTATTATAAAAAATTTATGCACAAAACAAACCATTTATATATTGAATTGGACACAAGAAAGTAATGACAATTTATCAGCCAGTCATGGGACTAAATTGCATTTGATGATCTCAAAACTACATATTTGCCTTGCGCTATTTTTGAGATCTTTGTAAATAACAGCCTTACTGGGAAATATATTTTAAAGTATCATTTCAGAATGTGTTTTTGACAGCTGTGGGACCACTGCAGCCAAGAGGCCTCTCCATTCAATGCAGTTCCCACTTCGATTATCTTTTAGTCCAAATACATGTTTGAAAGCTGATAAGATTGCGATTGTTGATGCCTTGTTTAACACACACCCAGTAACATATGAGGATAACTGAATAGCTCCGCCATCTAATAGGCTGATGGCTGTTTATTTTAAATAGTGGTGCCTTAAAATCTGCAAAGGGAAGCTTGCTCAACTGAATCCTTGCCCCCAGAGGAGTCAAGCACTACACCAGGGATGATAAAATGGTGACCCTTTTCCGTAAGAAGTATAAGCACTTGCACAAAATTTTCATTAATACTTAATAAGAGAATTAGGCTCCACTTTTGCACATGGATCAAGGGTGGTCTCTATGGGCACTAGCCACCCCTTTTCCCATTTATTGATGAATAAAATGTAGGAAATACATTTGCCATAGATATAATTGTAAGGCACCCAACACCTAATAAATCACATACAAGGGCTTCTTTTTTCCAACTTTTCCCGATAAGTCCCCATATCTGCAGTGGTAGATGCACCCCAGTCCATGCTCTATCATCAGGGCTCCCTTCAGCTGCATACCTGGTAGTTGTCTAAATTCCTGTTGGGCCGCATGAGTGGATTTACGGTTCTAAAGCCTAATGCAAACCTTAACATGATTTGTAGTCTTCACTCACAACCCTTTCGACCTCCCAAATCATTAAATTTAGAGCGAAATTAGGCTAACAAAAAGTTGTCAAATTGTGATTTTTATTTTTGTGGTCTGCCTAGTGCACATTCAGTGCCATGTAGAGATAGTAAAATGCTGCATGAATTGGAATGGTCACAGTTCTGCGTCACCAAAACGCCTCCAAACAAGTGGCTTGGTCCTTCATGTTGGTGTGCCCTTCCAGTGACATGCTGTCCTCCTCCCCCCCCCGTACCCCTTTATGCACCTATCAATTGTATGACACACCCTTGTGACCCCAGAGGATGCATCACAGCTATATCCTGTTCACTAGAATGTGTAACATGGGAGTGTTTCAAATGCCAGTTTTGGTGAAGCACAACACTAACTCAAATGTCCACCAAGCTCTGACGATATCATTACACATTTGTCATCTGTGGATGCGTCAAGAGATGTGATGTTGTCAGAAAATGGTCAGCACCAGGATTTAGAGGCGAGTCATTGTCCTGCAAAGGTGAATCCATTTTGCAATGCAGGGGTGCATTAGAAGATGTGGATGGCCTCTGCAGATAGCCTAATGGACCTTTCCAGGGGTCATTCAAGGTGTCTTACAATTGACAGGTGTATTAACCCCATGGTCCCCTTTTAGATCAAAAACATTATTGTGAACTCCTTGGGGGCCTTAATAGCAGCTTCCAATATGTTGGCAGGTCTGCATGACACTGATTTTTGTATGTCTTGTCCAAAAGTTCAAGTACAGTTAAAAATACTGTCAAATTCATAGCTAAGTTTATTAAAGCATGCAGGGTAAACATCTTATATTCATATTTACCTTCCTTTTCATTCAAATTTTGAGGCATTACCATCAGGGGAACAGCATCCATGGAGTGTTGCTCTGAAGTTCCAGAATAAGCCAAAGAATTTCCATAAAACTGTTTTGCCCTGTAAGTTTTAAAAATGTAATTTTTCTCTTCATTTTATATTTATTTTCATCATGTGTGATAGATGACATAAGGAAATCTCTACAGCCATGCACACAGTATAGGCAATGTAATCACTTATATTCTTTAATAGTGTGATCATTGGCCTTACCGATTTACAGCATACAGCATGCAGCCCCCAGTACTGTATGGAGATTTGAGTATTACAGCTTTTCAGATTTGCCATGGCACAAATTTAATGACCGGAATGGCTGAGTGTAACTTGAGTTTGTATGTTTTGCAACCTTCTCATATCTGTGAGTAACCCTTGAGGGTATTTATACTGCTTGGCTTCAGTGAGCTGTGATCAGATTGAATCTCCTAACTTGGTGAAACATGAAACTTCTGTTTAAATGACTGGACAGGGGTTGATACCTTTGGGCTATTTCTTTCAGAGAAGTGAAATCAGATTTGTACTGTAATAGTGGTAGGTGCATGTACACACTGTGTAATCAAAAGTATGATATCTTTAGAAAGGGGTGGTCAGCTGGAACAGGTATAATTGTATTATATGGCTGTACCATCTGGCATCATCCTATTTGGGATCTTGTTATGGTAGGTTATATCATGTTCATGATCATCATTGTAAAAATGTGCTACTTTCACTTCATCATAATTCAGTCCTTGAAGGGCAGTTGTTTTACGATACTAATTAACTAGCACAAACATGGAGGAAGCCTATGGCTCATGAATTACATCTTCATGTGGGTGGCAGCCAACTCAACAATTTGGATCAAATTTGGTTTCTTTTCAAAGGCCAGTTCGGATGCGAAAACAGTAGATTTCTCTTGGATGAAAAACCCACCTTACTTTGACCCGGCCGGGAATCGAATCCTGAACCTCCCGGTTGCTAAGCTTCATTGCTTCAAATGCCAATGCCTTTATCCACTCAGCCAGAGAACCATTATTATGCTGCATGTATCATGATGCCTGCAATCTCAGATTGTGTGTGTAAAATAGTCATCAAATGGTCAATGTGCCATTCTGCTTTTTAGGTGCCCTTGTTGAAAATGTACCTGTTGGAAATGAATAGGCCTTGAGTACATTGAAACAGAAATACAGAAGCAGTGCAGGGCATACTGTCTTCAGATAGACTGATCAGAAAAAAGTGAAGCACAAATGCCAAAATGTTAACCTCAGCTTATCAGTAGCTCTTCATTGCATGATTTCAAGGACATGTGGATATTGTAATATACCGGCCCATTTTTGATCTTTATAGTGATGTACAGGTTTCTATGAGGTAACAGTATTATAAACATGCCCATGTAAAGGCCATTGCTGTAAGTTTTTGTTAGGAATTATTTCTTCCGGCAGTGTGTGTGTTGTTTGATTAAATTCTTCAGCATAGCTACTGTGTATAGCAGTGTTTTTACTAAACTTCATGCTGAAACCAGGAATGTATATCTATTTGCACATACATTAATACTGACATCACTCTTGTATTAAGATGACCATTCCAGAGTTAAGTTGGATACAAATGATAGCGATGCCAGGTCTGACTACATCAATGCCAGTTATATCAAGGTAACATCTACAGGATTCTACTGCATTGATACTGCTGTATAGTATGGGTTGTGTTGCTTAGCTTACTGCTTGATATGTTGGGAAACTTCTGAAAGCAAAGGATAAATATCTCAAGTAGGATATGTCCATTATTGCCTCGATGTTATGATGTTTTGAGGGTATTTTTTTTTGTATTTTTTGTTTTATTTCAAAACAGTTCATTTTAAATTTTGTTACATAGAATTTACCTAACTGTAGCATGCAATGTGCTCGCAGCTCATTTATATTGCTTGTTTGATACAAATAGTACAAAAGCTTGAAACATACTTGCAAGTTTGTGTTATACTGTCAAGCTTTGCCTTTTATTTTGATAAGCTTGTCATCTATTTTAGGAACATTATGCAGACTTGTAGTGCGATTACAAACTCCCGAGTGCGAGTACGATTACAAGGCCTCGAGTATGAGAATGAGTACGAGTCCAAAGCCATGAGTACGAGTACAGAAAAATGTACTCGTACGAGTACGAGTACATTTTTCTGTACATGTATAGGCTGGAGCAATATAACCGCAGCCACATACAATTGTCTTTAAGGTAATTCAAAGATTTTTATTGTTGTTAATTTGAGACTTTAATTGTCTTTACCTATGTCTCCAAGGTTAAGGGTGGAGTTGTCCTGGTGATCTGAATGTACTGCCTAGCATACTAGAGGTCCCCGGATAAGATCCCAGTGGGTATCTGGTCCGAGAAGGGAAGTTGTCAGATTCAGCAAGTTGTCCACTCTGTTTGGCCCAGCTGTCAATCAGTGTGGCAGAACAAAAAACCTCCACCCTTCCAGCCTTTGAAAAGTGGCTTGAGACTTGGAATACACTCACGTCCATCAGATGGGGACATTGAATGGCAGTCTCGGGGGCAGAATTGGGATCGATCAATACACGCCTACTTCGTTGATCTCTCAGCACTAGTTGAAAAGAGAAGGTGAATCTGGCTCGTGCTCATCACTCTGGTATAGGGTCCTTGATGAACCAAATGGCTCTTGACCCTCAAACGTTTATCTTAGAACTGTTTGTCTGTTTGAAAACCTCATACAACCAAGTGTTGCATTTGATTTCTACATACCACTATCAATATTACATTTTATAAAACATGAAATGCTGGTGACTGATAGAGGTGTATGAAATAATACCTGTGGTGTAATTCTGATTATTTCCACTGCTACAAAAATGCTTTGCCTTCTGCACTTTGCCAGACCATAGGCAGGAATATTAACTTGGGGTTTGAAGCCAAATGAATTGCATGAAAGTTCATTTTCTACTGCACAAATCACAACTTGCAGAAGCTTTATATTGAAAACTTGCGATGGCACTTAGAAGCCATCATGGTATACTGAGCAGTGGTACTTGGGAAGTAAAGAAAAATTTAACAGCCATGTCTATGGCATTTCGTTCTAAACGGAAACCCACTGTTGAAGTGTTTTATTTCAAGGTAATTTCTCTCAGAGAAAAACTATCTTTGGTAAACTGTAGTCTGCCAAAAAACAGGTTTTCAAATTCAGTGGAGGAACAAAGGCTTGAATTTACCAGTAAAAAGGGACTAGTTAAGATTGAGTCCAGCCTGTAAAGAAAACTGATTATACAGTTTTTGTTTTGAATTTTTGCTTGTTTCTTGCTAGGGTTTGTCACTTTTAAAGATTTTAAGGTTGATTCAAGTAGACTATTCCAACGCTGGTCAGTTTAGTTTTAGCTTCTAAGATCTAATGCATGCTGTCTGCATACAAACATGTCATCCAGTCTCAAATCTTCGGTATTGGAAGTGCACATTTGCAAACAACTAAAAGTAAAACCAGCTGAGTCATTAAGTTTTGAGAGCTTGTAGACTCTTAAGTTAATAGTGATCCAAGTTAATTTCAAACAGTGTAGTTCTAGACTACACCAAGGCAAAATGTTTCCTTTTTGAAGAGTTGGCCAAAGTACTTAAATGCATAAGATGATTCTAATTTAGTACGGTACCCCTAAGGGATTAACACTGTAGTAATGTCTTCAGTTTGTTCAAAGACAGGTTCCTTTTAACCCTTTGTTACTGCTCCTGATAGCAGCACCATTTACTTTGTTGAGATAGTCTGTGCTGATCAGTACAGGAAGCTTTAAATAATTACAAATTCTATTAAATTAGAAAAGGATCAATGTATATTACAAACATCAGCATCCTGGACTGAAATGTCTGTACTCATGAGTACAATTACGAGTACGGGTACAAAATCTTGAGTACGAGTACGAGTACAAAAGTCTGAGTACGAGTACGCGTATGAAGCCATGAGTACGAGGACCAGTACTTGATTTTCAAATTGTGTGAGTATGAGAACGAGTATGAGTACAAAGCCATGAGTACGAGTATGAGTACAGAAAAATGTACTTGAGTACGAGTACATACTCATTATGCAACATTATGCAACACTGGACTCATGCTTAAGATCAGTATTGTCCCATGAATGTGGATAGCTTACCAAACATTGCAGCTGTTAGTGCTCCATAGTAAGGTGAAGAAGCCTATATTGATTTTGTAGGAGGTTAATGGGCATCTGGGGCTACCATAGCTCAAATGCAATATTCCTTGAAAATTGTTTGTAATCATGATATCTCAAGATGAGTAATAGTGAGGGACCTCATATTTTGTGAAAACGTCCTAAACATGATATTTCAAGTATGAAACATGCTTCGATGGTAGGCATTAATGCCAAAAATTTAATCAAGAAATTGATGTATGACCATCTTAACATGAATCAGTCTGTCTGATCCTTACCTTCGATGGAATTGTAACTTGAACCCAGTAAATTCACAATGCAAGTGTGTTAACTTCAAATCAAAGTACTAAAATTATATCCATGTGGCAAGGAATCACTAAGCCTTAGCTTTCTGGTTGAAACCTTGTGAACACAATATCTTGGGGTAGGAAGCATGAACACTCTTCATACCTGGCATGTGAATGTGTTGAGTTGATTAAATGAACTCCATTGCTTTTGGTTTTAGATCAAGGTCACCAGAGGTCAGAAGTGGTCAGACTCAAAGCCATGTTTAGAGGGTATCTCAGGGTTTAAATCATGGATACTCTCATACTTTGAATGAAGGTGTCTTATTTTGCCTAGATGAGCCCTAGTTATTTTGGTGGGGCTCAAAGGTGATCTGGGGTTAGTAGAGGTTAAATGCTAAAATATTGTTAAGATATGTTACATCCAGGTAGGAAACATTGACATCTCTTAACCATGTGGATGCTTTGTTTGAATAGGAGATCCTTATATGAGATTGCATGCAGTTCACAAAAGGTTCCAGGTTAAGATGTTTCCTGACATATCACATATACAAGTCCGTTAGGGAAATGTTACATGCTTCCCCGGGCTTTGATATGAAAGCCTGGGTGATCCAACTTGCTTCCTTTCAAGTGTGCTAATTGGTTTTCTCGCTTGGCGGGCCACTTGGCTGCTCAAATTTCAGTGGGTAATGCTATTAATAACATGCAATGCCAATTTAACAATGACTGCAGTCAAAGCTGGTGCTAGTGGTTGTCATGTCCTTCTCTAACTGAAGAATTAGTCATGCAAATAATCAGCTAATTAGCCTTGCCCAAGGTTGTTGATCACCGAGATTATGTTCGGTGATTGACATGGAGAGGTTGGTCTTCAGACTCTAATGCAGCTGTTCACCTTATGAAAATATTTACATGAACTGTCTTCATAATCTGTCTGTAGTACTTCACTTTGTGGCATTTTCTTCTCCAGAGGTGAGATACTCTTGTACAATTACTTGAAGGAATGTCTGTCATTCACTTGCTATCTATTTGATTGTTCTTGTAGCAGTGAATTCGAATTCTCACATTAAACAAGGTTTACTGCAGTGACTCAAGCTGGTAATTATAGGCCAGCATTAATACCAGCAATGTTTAGTACCCTGAAACCAAACTTTTTTCTGACAGTTGAGGTGATAGTATTTGTATTTCATTTATAGAGAATAAGGACAGAAAGAGGCTGAGGTTGTATAGCTCTTGTTTACTTATATTCATGTTTGGATATTGTACAGAGATTAAAGCCATCCTTAAGTGGATTTTTTAACATGTCTGATATGATACAGAAGTGGGAGTGCTGCAAGAAAAATAGAGGAGATTAGCAAGTAATTTTAATTCAAGACAAAAGCAAGGACACAACTACTAATAAATTTTTCCTCACAAAAAATTTAAGAAGCTGAAAAAAACTGCTAATCTAAGTGCTATTTAATTATAGGTTATTTCAGGAGTTCATATGAAACTTTCCAAATCAAGCCAAAAATTAAAGGGAATGTGGTGCACAGTAGAGGGTATGTATATTCTCACTTCAATGTGTTTTTAACACTGCTGAAAAGCTGATCAAGATTTGTCAGATTTCTTTGTATAATTTGTTGAAATTGTGTTCATTTTTCAGAATCATCACAGAGAGCCTTCTTTCATTGCTGCACAAGGTGAGTTATGTATTGGTCTTTCCTTGAACATGCATAAAGTGTGGCATATGTATCAACGTAAATGCAGTTGGTAAGGGTCAGACATTTGAATTTCACATTTTAATCATTAAGAGTTGGACTGGGTAGACAAGGTCCATAATTAGATTAAAAATCACCTTTCATGTGGGAGTCATATCTATTACTTCCTCTGTGAGCATTGACTACGCTTCCTCGTACATTCACTCACTAAACCTCAAGAACCGAATCTTAAAGTAATGAAAACAATAAGGTTGGAATGGTGAGATCAGTTATTATATTAAAAAGCCTGACTGATACATCATTCAAGCTTATCCCAGCCAAGTTTACTTTGAGCTGCTCCTCCAGTTTCAAAAACTATCTTCATGCAGTACCTTTCAGGCACACAGCTCAATTGCCCAGGGCCAGTCTGCTGAAAACACTATATTGCCAGCTTCTCTCATAGTCTGCAGTGTGAGAACTTGCTGCCTGTTTGAACACTAAACACTATATATTGCTATTGTCCTGACTTGCACATGGCCCCCTGTGGGCTGGGGTTGTAGAATATGCCCACAGTATTTCCCGCCTGTCATAAGAGGGGACTAAAGGGAAGGACTTGAACCATATTTGAAACCATATTTAAAATTTACCTTTTTATCTAGTTGACACTATATAACACATTCGTGCTGGTGTGTTATTAAATCTCATCTTACTAACTAACTGACTTGCACATGCCATTGTTTCATGAGACTGGCTTTTACGGTCTTGTTTCCCCACGTTGTATGTCAATCAAGGGGAGGTGACTATTAAACTGAGATTTCCAATAGCCCTCATATCTAGAATAGTTTAGGGTAGTGCGGTAATTAAGCCCTTCAGTGTGGATACAGATGTTAAAGGGGATATGCAGTCACCCCAACTTGAAGTAGTGTAGTAGACTGTCCTGTGTCATGATTGGTTCTTGAGAGTCATGTGACAATATTTTTTCTCCTCAAACGTGAAATTTACTAGAAGTAACTGATTGGTTTACCTTGAATATGCAATATTGAAGTCCTAAAATATTGTGAAAGATACTTTGCAGAGAAATAAGAAGAAAATTGTGAGATTTAGCTGTTACTTCAAAATAAGTTTGGGACGACTGCTCTTGACCTTTAAATTAACTGATCATATTACAGCAAATCATTTTGAGCGGAAGAGTAGTCTATTAAAATCATCGGTACAGGATAGGACGGTATGTAGTTAGATTTTATGAAGTGAAAAGCAAAGAAATATTTTATAATAAAAAGGCAAGTTTACTGAAGGAATTGTTGAAATATTTATGTAACATTTTCTGTGATTGCTTTTCCATGTTGTATTTACTATTGTATCCCAAAGGGCCACAGGAAGGCACCATGGATGATTTCTGGGAGATGGTTTGGCAAGAAAATGTAGAAACAATCGTGATGGTGACTGATATTAATGAAGGAGATAAGGTAAAAGACAGAAGGGTTATTCAAGGATGTTAAAAAGAGAAAATGACAGCAAGCCACTAGCGTAATGTTGTGTAATATGACCATGTATGGTCACCACATTTGTGCTGGCTTGATGTGAAGAAATTTTGATTCAAAACATAGTTTAGATGCATGTATGGAATGATTTGCCAGAAGAGTTTGTTAATGGTAAAAGTATTTTGTCCTTTGAGAAAGGGCATCGATAAATTTTGGAAGTAGCTAGACATGAAATTGATTGTAATTTTCAATATGAACTTTCCTTTAGTACAGTGCAATTTTGGTAGCTAAGCTTGATGCAGATATGCTTTTTTAGAGGCCTGCTTCTGGAAGCTGTCATACTGTAGATCATGCTGTACCATTTCGTGTCATGTGTCATATTTTCATGTGGTGCCATGGAATGTCATACCATACCATATGTTCCATACTATACCATACACTATACCATATTGCATATCATATCACTGGTGGTCATTAAAGAGTCTGTGCCCAGAAATGATCATATTTTTGCAGATATTATAGCAAATTTGTTACATAAATTGTGATGAAGTGAACAAAATATTTTGTAGAGATGTTGATGTAAGTATAAAGGTGCCCCATAGACCGCTTAATTAATGTGACTGCAATAGGTGATTAACTAATTGCCCAGAACTGACCAAACCAGTGAGCCACAACTGGAAAAAAGGCCATGGCCGGCCCTTCTTAAACCAGTTGGTTAGAAACTGAGCCGTAAAACCTAATCTAACTCTAACCCAGAACTGACAGCATATTTTGCCCTTGCCACCTTAGGTGTGAAGTTGAAATACAGTAAAACCCCATTTATCCGAACACATCGGGACCGAAGGTAGTTCGGATAACGAAAAAATTCGGATAAACGGGGTTCCAAGTTTTTGTCTCAAGTACGGTACATTGGGCCCATAAGACAGTGTGTCAACACATTTCCAAAATAATTCTGAAAAAGGCTAAAATTTGCAGACAGAATCCTCTAAAATATTTCGTTAATATTTTTTGTGACCGATGATATCACAAATAAATTTTAAGACTTCTAAAAGAGAGAGATTTTATTCCTGAAATTCAACTCTTGGCTCTTCTGAATGACCAATGCTTTCTTCACACTAAATGAGTGTGTGGACTGAAGAAAAGCTGTAACGATCTACAGAGGTATCTAAAGTATAAATTCTGCATAAATTTCCAAAAATGTTACAGACACACGTGTAGGAGACTCTCAAACAGCAATTTGCATTGTTTGTGTAAGGTCCTTTTTCGTTATTTTTAGGTATGAAGCTCACTAGCTACGTTACTAACTTTTCAGATTTAGTGAAACTAGGACTTAAACTAGCCTAACGTATTTTTGTATAAGAGGATATTGAGCCTATACCGACTCATGGCTCCTAGCAAGAATTTCAAAATAAATACGTACGATATTTCTTCCACATTTGATGAAGAGATAAAAGAATGTTTTCTATGTCCACACTTCGGCTGTGTTAGCCATCGTGACATACTTTCCATGCCTTTAAAATCACGAGAAAAATTAGTGCATTTCTGCAAAAATTTACGTTGAATTTTGCCTTGTAAAGCACTGGAAACTTGGTGGATACTACCGTAATTGTGTTGACTATTGTTGTTGTTAAATCTTATGGCTAGTTTGGATAAACGGGGTTCGGATAAACAGGGTTTTACTGTACACAACTATACCACTACCATCTCTGTTGTACATGATCAGACTTGGAGGATGTGTCACAAAATATTCTGTTTATCTTCCCATGCATAAAAAGGTCAGTGGATGGATGCAAAAATATTTACTGGATTTTTATTCTGTTTGTTTGCGCTTGCTGGAAGGTTACAAAGTTTTAATGTTAATTTTAGGGGAAATTTACTAACAAAAATACTTTTCTCATCTTGAGAGTTCCTAGACAGAATAGTTGGGGAGGTGTGGTTGATAAACCAATGTACCCCCCCCCCCCCACCAGGAAGGGACTAGTTTCACTGTGTAGCTATAGAGCATTAATAAGTTGTTAACAGGGTTATCCCGGATGTTACACACCTTCAAATACTCTGCATTCTGTGCAGTCCTCTTGGCATATGTAAATTTTTACAGAACTTATGGGCACATGGGATACTGCTACATAACAACTGTATCAAAAGCATCTTTATCATAATTATCATGCACACTTTGATTTGTAATGAAATGGAGTAGAACATTTTAAAATCATTTCACTTCCTTTTAACTTAATGAAATATTTAATTGAGCTTCAGTGGTTTTTTTAAAATTATGTTTAAATTTTTAATGAAAATGTTCAATTTATTTACCAGCTTCTTTGTTCCACCTACTGGCCCAGTCATATGGGTGAAGCTTATGGCGCCATCACAGTCATTTTGATGGAATCTACCAATTTCATGTCTCACACAATGAGGGAACTGAATCTTTTGAAAGTAAGTGTCCTATGGAATATTGGTTAGGTTCTCAATTGGCATCCACAGATAATATGTAGTCCCAGCCAAGCTGAAGAAAGACCTGCCGAAGATTAAGAGATGTCTGAAAATTTTTTGGATTTGGGAAAGTTGGAAGACCCATTGAGCAAATTTTGTGGAAATACATTTTGCTAAAGAAAAAGTCCAGATTGGAATAGCTACAACTTTTGCTCAGTAGTTTTGAACTCAACTATAAAGGAGTACTGGGCCTCTACATCCAGGAATCTGGAAATATTGCCAGAACACAGAACATACCCTGCATTCATGTATTGCATGGTACATGCAGTATCAATCATAGAGTATGCATGTGGAAGTTTTGGGTATATCTTACCAAGGGAAGTGTTTAGGCAGGCCAAAAATCAAAGCAACCATCAGCCAAAAATGTAAGCAACTTCCCAGGAGAAAAAAACAGTTGATTCCAGTTGGATATTGCAACTGGTTTTAACTGTGTTCAACTGGTCTCAACTGCTTCCAACTGGATTCCTTGGTAATCCAACTGTATCCAGCTGGTCTCATGTGTTTCCAACTGGACCATGACAAAGTCCCATCTGGAAATTTCGAGACCAGTTGGACCCAGTTGCTTTGTACTGAAACAGTTGGGTTTTGGAAATCCAACTGAAACACTGTTGGGAAAAGAGTCCAGTTGGAAATAGGTGAAATAACTGATGAGTACAGTTGGATTCCAGCCATGTACCTGGAGTGTCAAATTGTGAATGAGAACAGCACTAGTTGGGGGTATCAAGAGTTGAGTTGTCGAGTGGTTAAGGTGTTGTTGAAGTATTGATCATTTACACTTACTAGGCTATATTTTTTATTTTATTGTCTTTGAATTTTAGGCTATTTTATTATTAGGCTACTTATATTATTTACCTATTACTTATATTGCATTTAATTAGCTACCCTGTTCTTCTACATCACACTCTCGTCCCTACATTACCGTTCATGCAGTTTGAACCTGGTTTTTTAACTGAGCTTTCTAAATATATATTTTATGTGACTTTTCCAGTATTTTGCATTCAGTGAAGAAAATAACTGGTGCAAGACAACAGAAGTTAAATGAAGCCTTGGACTGAATGGTCCTGACTTTACTTTTTTTCATGTATTCCATATTATTGGATCACCTATATTAAATTGACATGAAACAATACATGGAAATGGAAGTTTATTTGTTTTGCATTTTTGGTATGAAACAGTTGAAACAGTTGGAAAATTCAGAGAGCAGTTGAAATCAGTCGAAGTTGAAAATAGTTGGAATCATTTGAGAATCTCTTTAAAGGCAGTCACTCATCCTCCCAAACTACAATTTCACCCTATGTATATCAGAAATCTCAATAGGTACAGCTCTTTGATTGACATAAAATTCAAAAAATGCAGAGTGCCTCATATTACACAGCATGCCCTGAGAGTGTTCTGATTACACATTAAGGGCTTGTATGCTCACTAGTGTATGCCCTGAAGCAATAAACTAGGATTGTGTCTGGATAAAGATGAGTTTTAGTTAGATGTGGGAGGGGCTAGGAGTAAGTAGGCTGGGAGAATTGGAACTGTCTGGGGTGATGAAAATCTGCCTTTAAGTCCAGTTGAATCTAAGAAAGAAAAAACAGTTGGAAATTCTCAACTGGTTCCAGTAATTATTGTTACCAGTTGGAAAATTTTGAATGGCATGTCAAACCAGTTGGAATAATTTCCAACTGGTTTCAACTGTTTCCAACTGGTTTGAACCATTTCCAAATGGTCATATTCAACTGGCTTTACCTAATTTGCATAATCGAGCTAAAATGCATTTTATCAGCTCAGTCCTTTTGTAGGATGTTTTGTGATGGTTCCATTTTTAAATTTTATTTCCAAAATTTGCAATTAACACATTTTAACAGTTTGTAACAGGGTAAGCCTATTACTGATTTGTTTTTATCATTTTTGTTATGTTAAGTATATCTCAATCTCTACATACTAAATACATAAGACTTGACACAGCACAATAATGTCTTTACATATGATATATATTGGATGTTTTGGACTTACCTCAAAATGCTAATGCATTTTGAAGTTCACCAATTACATCTGAATTACCCTTCTCTGAGCCACACATTCGTGGCTTAAGGGCGCTCATTGATTGGGTGCCCGTTCTCCTGGATCCAGTTCAACTTAACTGGAAAAGGGTTCCCAGTTGAAAACAGTTGGTCCCGGTTGGAAACATGATCACAACTGGAAACAGTTGTGAATTTTTCCAACTGGTCCAAAAACACAGCTTGGAAACATGGTCACAACTGGAAACAGTTGTCATCAATTTTTCCAACTGGTCCAAAAACACAGCTTTGAAATTTTCCAACTGCTTCCAGTTGGAACCAGTTGAAAATTCCCAACTGTTTTTTTCTTCTGGGTTGGCATTCTACATAGTCACCATATGGGAATTAATGCACATACACCATACTGTTCTGTGTGCAGGAAACACAAATCAAATGTGAACTTGTATATTTTACAATTTACTATCAGTCAGTTGATGAGGAAGTAAAACGCTAACCTTGAAGAGGGCTGTGTAACAGTATTTTGTGGAATATTCATTTGACTCTGCATGACCTGTTTTATAATCATCTGGTGTTGGGCATTTCTTTACACGTGCGTACCATATACTCACTACAATCTACACATGCAGTATGAGAGTGCGAGGAATACTCATTGTTTTGTAATGGGATATGCAGGGCCTAGTGCTAGACATGGCAATACAGGGAATGTTGTTTAATAGGCTGTGTGCAAAGTTAGATGATATGAGACAAAGGTTACCATACACCCCTACACATATTAGAGGAATGATTTGTTGTGGCTATATATGTTTTAATAGTTCACATGGTATTCTATTAGGCTTATGTGTGATGTAAAGAAATTAGAGGGAGAATAACAGTGTATTTTGTAAGCTTTTATAATCCTTTGGCATTATAAGCTAGTAGACATCATCATAAATACCCCTTTAGCAGAAATCCTGGCATACCTATACAGTATTTCAACATTCCCGGGGAGACCAAGGGTATATACATTGCTTTGTGCTCAAGTTTGATGTTGTGGTTAGTGTTCCATCTGTAAGTAAATGTCAAGGTGTGTCCAATGGTGTTGGATGGGTAAACTTGTGGATTTCCTTGGAAATCTTCACAATAAATGGACATTTCTACTGCATGATCATACTTGCAAAACAGGAAATGATAACACTGTTTTGAATCTAAGCCCCATCTGACATGAAAACTTTATCAAAATTTAAATACAAGAAAACTGTGTAATTCACTTCTATTTACCACAGTAGTTACAAAATGATACCTGAGATAAATTGAACTAGCCTAAAATACGTGAGACCCTGTGGAATTTCTGGGGCTTATCTGGGTCACAGATATGTGGACCAAATATCTTGGACCAAACATACATTTTTTCCATTGGTATATGCATCAATTCTGTATCATAGACCATGACAGCTTCTTTGTTTTAAGTACAGAAATTTGTAATCCTACTTTGAAGTTAACATGAAAAATACTTGAAATTCCTCACTTTTGGTAAATATATTTCCATATAGTTATTGCTTGGACTTTGGTCCTTATTTAAAAAGCAATGTTAAGTATTTGACAGCATGAGATATACTTTTTTTCCCAAAACCATTCAAAGCAAAAAACACAACTTCAGAAAACTGACTCCCCCTACAGGCACTGCCTATGGCTTGCCCACACTGCATTCACATCATGTGGCACAGCTTTCCTCTGACGGTACCCATATGTGCTAGCCCAGTCAATGCCCACATGTAGTGGCCCAGATTCTTCCTATATGGGACTCATATAGGCATGCCCAGTCAATAACCACATGCAGTTGACCAGCTTTTACCCATGTGGTACCCAGTGTGCCAGCTCAGCCAATAAGAACATGCAATGGCCCAGGTTCCACCCATATGGAACCCATATGTGCCAGCCCACATGACACAAACATTGTGGCCCAGGTGCCCACCATGCTTTCCATTTGATGCAAATATGGGGCAACTCATATTAATAGGCAAATCTTGTATTAAGTTGGTTGAAGTTTACCACTACAAATGTGGGAGACACACATGTACAACTTATCTTTTCATATATACATTAATACAAAATGTACATACATTTGTAGTTTTACTCATAAATGAATTTTAATACACTCTGTTCCCAAACAAGGGTAAACAAAAGGCTGAAGTACATACAGTCACTCAAATTCAGGTTCATTCCTGGCCATATGGAAGTGTTCCTAAAGAACCAGCATCACTGATATCTATCATCAAGAAGGTGAAATCTTTGCAGACAGATGGAAGCTCATCACCTCTGTTAGTTCACTGCAGGTATGTTCATGAATAATCTCTTCTGCATTTGTCTTATCAGTGGTAGGGCTCGCACTTGAATGCATCTGTCAAAAAATATGTTTTACCTCTCTTACCACTGCTAACTCACGTACTGCAGGTACATACATGTATAACTCTTACTTGTGTATATGGCATTATATAGAAGTCATAGATGAAGGTTAAAAATATGTTTCATCCTTCTTTGTGATTTCTTTTCCATCAGATCATTGAATTCCTTGGGCATTATGATGCATGTGTAACGTTTGAAAATATCATAACCGAGAGAAATGCAATCACAGGAATGACATGCTTACTATGCTATGCAAACATTTACTAAAAACTGCTATTACGTCAGTTAACTTCATACATTTTCAAAGGTTACTGTAGTGTATTGGCAAGGACAAGGAGGTGGTATTAGATGGAGACACATCTGAAAAAATTCTTTGAACTGTATTTTTGTTGACAATAATCCCTTTTTATGTTGCTCCTGAAATTTCATAAGCTTAACTGTTGTTAGCAAATTAGCAAGGTCACATCCTTACAGAGCCATGTGTCTTCTATACCTTAAGTAGCAAGTCAAAATATTTTTCCTTTTTGCTTTCCATTTCCAGTGGCTTGAGTTGCAAACTGGGGGTTTTGTTGCATTTTGACACTTTGGACAAACAACCAGTTGGTGTGTATGTCACATGTTAAACATGTTACACCTTCTGCGCCTTGAGAGACAATGGGAGAATTGATAAAAATCAGTGAAATTCAGTTTCATTTTTTTCTTTTTTTGCTCATAAGCATTTAGTAGTACTAGTATTCATCTACTCTGAATATCTCTAGGTTCTGTGGCAGTAAACATTCATTTTGTATTTAAAACTTGATTTGCACTCTACTGTCAGTAACTAGTTAGACATTAAATTTTTGTTCCATGTGAAGTCCCTTTGTTTGGGTGGAGTCAGACCTGGTGAGGTTTCCTAGGTAACAGATAAAGAATTCATTGCCCTTTAGTTCAAGTATTGGTCATGATAGGATTTTCTAAACAGGCTAAAGTGGAAGAAACAGGATTAACATAAAGTAGTTTTTCAGTGTAATTCCATCTAGTTCAATCTCCCTGGTTAGAATAACCTTATACAATTTATTAATCATTAATACACTTTTAGCAATGGAGTTGGAGCCACAGGTACCTTCATTGCTGCCTATGTCTTGATGGATGTCATTAAGAAGAACAAAGAGATCAGTGTTTTTGAGTTTGTGAAAAGAATGAGGGATGACAGAGTTGATATGGTTCAAACAAGAGTAAGTTGAACATTGATTTATGATGTGAAGAATTGTGATGTCAACTTGGTCTTCATGCATGGAAAACAATGAAGACTACTACTTGTGTGATTGAAAATATTGACATCGTACATAGACATGAACATGAGGTGTTATTTACAAAAAAATAATGAAGTTGACACATCTGGAAGAAAATGTGTAATTGTTTAATTTGCATTTTACATTTATTTCCAGGTTCAGTACTTGTTCATCTTTGAATTCTTGTTAGCTGTGCTGCAGTCCACAGACTCAGAGATGTCATGTGATCAACTGAAGAAAGATGGTTATAATGGACTCAAACTGAAATCACAAAAAGAATTCAAGGTAATATTATGACAGTAATGAACATAAAGTGGAAATAATGAAAAAAAAATGTAATATACACATGGAATCAACAACCTGTTATTGGTGTGGTGGACAATGACAACCTTTGCATGGTGATATTTGTGTACATTTAGGAAGGTGTGTGCATTTGTCTAATGCTTTTATACAAAAACTGTGTAGGCTTTTGGGAGGCAATGTCACAGGTCACTTTAAACCTTAGAATAAATTTGAGTGGTTCAGCTTGCTTTAAAGCAAGTAACATTTTTTATCAGGGTCTGGCAAGGTTTCCTTGAAATTCATTTGTATACATAGAGTTAACATTGAAAGGATACTCATTACTCAGATTGGTAGCTTAGGATCTGTGGCACTGAAGTACCCATGTCTTTGGTATTGGAGAATGGTCCTAGTGGTATGGCCTAAGGTTATGGTGGGCAGCCCCTACTTAGGAAACAATTCACATGGCCAGGTACATGGAGGGAGAGATACGACACTCTCCTGGTAAGGAAAGGTACTACTTTAAAAACTGATACTGCACATAACACTCTTCTTTTCCCTTACATGGAAGTGTTTCCTTGTCAACATCTTCTAGGCACCTATCGGGAGATTACTTAATATGATATGTAGATACTGTAAATCACAAAATAAATATATATTCATAAGGAGTGCTGTATGTTATTGTGACAGGAGGCAGTTTCTCCCATTGCCTTCCACTAGCTATGTCCCTGCATCATGTGCTTGAAGTTAAAGCAGAAAAACTTAACTAAATTTAGTCATTCATGGATGCAATCATCAAAGAAGTATATTATGAACTATGGTTAACATTCTTCTTTGCCAATAGGTTCTCCAAGAGTGTCTTGTCAAAGAACAGCACTATGAGAATTATGTTGGAAACTCCCCTGAAAACCAGCACAAGAACAGGTTCAACAACATAATCCCAGGTTTGTTTCCACCAGTTCTTCTTGTGGTTCAAGAAAATAGGTGTCCGTGAAGGTTTCTACCTTGAGTGGTAGGTTGGTAAAGGTCCCTGAGGATATTCCCACCTGAGAATGGGAGCAGAGCAGAACCAAATGGAGTGGATCAGTTCACCCTTTCCTCAGTCATACTTTCCAGGAACAGAGTGTTGAGAGCTTTTTAACCCTTCTGGGCATATCCCTCTACAAGGTTAGGAGCAAAAGGAAACATAGTCACTGTTCCACTCCAACTGGGTCTCCCTGAGATTGTTGATAACATAAACAGGATTATGCATCACGGTTGACTGTGTTCAATATATCTTGCATGTCAGCCTTGCAGTACAGTATTCTGCATGACCACTGAGCACTTAAAGTGTTCAAAATCATCTTATTTTGATGGTTAGTCTGTGGGGGTTCAGTAATTAAATCAAAGCAGTGTAGACATTTGTCAGAATTTTCAAAACATATCCTTTTACCTATTTGTCTTTGACTGGATCATAAAATTTTATCAACCTGAAAAAAGTTATTTATTCCTTGATGAGCTCTTCATCAGTTTTGCTTGATTCACATTACATCATTAGTCTGGACTGAGAAAATGTTATTTAAAAGCCTGCAGATTGATTTCATGTGGTCCATCTCTCATTCACCACTAGGTTTCCTTTAGAGACTCCTGGTGATAGACAGCAGTTTCTGCCTTATTTTAAAGTGTTGTTAATATGTTCCCTGGAGGAGACTGCACATTATGCACAAAAAGGGCTAGTGCAAATGAAATCTCAGCACATTTGGAATTTCTCACAGTGTTATTGAAATGCCTTTGTAAATTACAAACAGATAGTAATATAATAGGAATTATTAGAGTGGGTATAAAACAATAGTTAGTATTGAAACAAGTATGTGTTCTTATTTTGCTCTTTAGGTGACAACAACAGACCAGTACTGAAATCTGAAGGAAATACATTTGGTTCCAGCAATTACATAAATGCATTTCATGTGATGGTAAGCATGAATTCATAACTTATATGTAGATGGGTATGTCAAGATGTCAAAATGCTTAATGGGTTAATTGCAGTGACTGTTATTTGCTTGAATATCTTTGATTCCCTGACCTTTTTTTTTTGTAAATTTGGACAACCATTAAAGATGGCTTCATTGCAAGACAACTATTCCAACATTATTCAAAAATGTCATAACTTCAACCATAATGACCCGATCTATTAGCATAGAATGATATAGTTGTGTCACTGAGTGTGTGGAAACATCCTTGCAATACAGTATTCTGCATGACCACTGGGCACTTTTATAAAGTGTTCAATATCATCTTATTTTGGTGGTTAGTCTGTGGGGGTTCAGTAATTAAGTCAAAGCAGTGTAGACATTTGTCAAAATTTTCAAAACATATTCTTTTACCTATTTGTCTTTGACTGGATCATAAAATTTAATCAACCTGAAAAAAGTTATTTATTCCTTGATGAGCTTTTCATCAGTTTTGCTTAATTCACATTACATCACTAGTCTGGACTGAGAAAATGTTATTTAAAAGCCTGCAGATTGATTTCATGTGGTCTATCTCCCATTCACCACTAGGTTTCCTTTAGAGACTCCTGGTGATAGACAGCAGTTTCTGCCTTTTGGCATATTTCTGTCAAGTTTAAGATGAGCAAATGAGGTAGCCCAAACAGGTCTTTTAGGAAATAACTGAGGAGTCTTTGGGTAAAAATTTGGTTTCAATATGAAATAGATAAACTGAATCCAGACATCCTCCTGAATTCCTCTTCTATTCATAGATGTGGTTTTCAAAAGATTTGCAGAATCTTTCATAGATTTTTTTACCTCAATGTGTCATCGTCTTCTTCTTTTTTTTTTTTTTTGAAACTATCATTTTGACCTTACAGTGGATAGGGATGTTAGTTTACCTACATGGTATGTGATTTTGTAAATTTCTCCGCATCTTGTGCATTCCTATTACAAAGCTTACAAAGCATGAAAATAGGGAGGGGAAAATCATGTCGCTACAGAACCCATTGGCCATAAGTTGCACCTCTGCAGCTCTTCTCCAACTGTCCCCAGAGTTGTTATCTGTACTTTAATCTCTTGAGAAAACAAGCTTCCAAGGCACTATTGACCACAACTCTCTTATCAACCAGTAGAACTACTTGGCTTGCAAGGTTTACCACAGAGACTATTGTTTGAGAGTAGACATGCACCACTGCACAACCTTTTCATAATCATTGCAAAGAAGAAGGGGGAGCTAGGTGTGAGAAGATGACTCATACTCCAATAAACTAAGTCAGAAAACGTGCCCAGACAGGCACACAACAGGATTTTGAGTTCTTAGAAGATGCACCATATTAGTAATGGCAAAATTAGTAGCATGATTGGTGATACTGTTTTATACAGAATGACATAAGAGTCTTTTTGATTATAAATGGGAGGCTATGATCCTACATTTGTTTGCTTCATGTGCACTTTTGGTTGCACGTATATAGTAGCTTCTTCAGCAAATATCTAAATGTTAATGTTACTAGAATGCTGGTATTTACTTCATCCTTAGTGTATCAGAAATAAATTTTACCTTGAAGCACTCTTTTTAGTGGGAAAGAATAAATATGACTTTTATGTGGTGTTTGATATAATGACAAACTTTGTCACTACTCAATAAAATTGATTATAATAATGAACGATCCACACATACCAGAAAATGACTTTTTTGTGACACCATTCTTCAATAGGTCATGTCAGCTGTACCATAAGGCAATCCTGACAGTGTGGCCACGTGTTCTGGCAGCAATTTTAAGTGGTGATTTTAGTTCTTTGGTTGTGTTGAGAATGCATTTGCTCTTATTGTGTTGTTTTAACTATCCAGGATTTTGGGGGAAGAGAATTCATCATGACACAGACACCATTATCATCTACAGTAGAAGATTTCTGGAGGCTGGTGTATGACTATGAATGTACAACAATTGTTATGCTGAATACTGTTGATGGTTCAGATAAGGTTAGTAGGGTTACTTCTAAACAGACGTATATTTTTAGCTCAGATTAGGGTTGTAAATTATTCTTGCATTTGTTGAAATATGTGCCATTATTTAAATAAATATCTTTGACAAATTGTATAGTTTTTCCTTACATTTTGGGATTTTTAGTCTTTACAGGGAGGTTATTTTGGATATAGAAAGGGTATTTTAGATTTAAGTAGTAGCTTGAGGTGACGTCCATGCGCCTTTTACAATTACTAGACTGTATAATAACAGTATTATCATAATGAAACTCACAGGAATTTGACATGATCATTCCTAGAATGGATTGCATGTCATGGTGTAGCTTCAACCTTACGTACTGCAGTATTTAGTGAAACTCAGTACATTTCATTGCTCTCTCATGAGTTGAACTAATATTTGTATTATGGTTTCAGTGTAAAATATGAAACATTTACTTTTCTTGTAAATATTTTTGATCTCATTGTGATGAAATATTAATGATGATGAAGAGTCCAACACAAACCCCCTGCACACCCTCTCAGAACTGGGTACTTCATGCTCTTCAATATAGCAGACTTACAATAATTCAGAAGTAGCCATACCAATGGACACTCAAATAGAAGGCGTACAATGAAATCGTCATACACAGCTGTTTAAAACTGCATACTTCTTTTCAATAGCTAGTCCGCAGTCTCATTTATGTGTGTGAGTGTTAAGATGTATGTATTGTTTTTACATTGTCCAGGAATTTTTTGTATGCTACAAACCATTTGCATGTTAAAGTTAATCAAAATTTGTTTTTCACAATCAGACAGTAGTTCAGTATTGGCCTGAAGGTGCACATGGTAGTGCCCGGTATGGTCTCATGACGGTTGAATGCACAAGTACAACGAAAAGTGATTCATGTGTCCACAGCCAGTTTCAAATGTCCCACAAAAAAGTCAAGAAGGTAAATTTGAAGACACTCTTTAATTTTTTTTTCCTTAAAATTTTTTTTACCATTTAATTATTAATCATTTCTTGAAATTTTGGTGTTTTGCAGACTTCCCAAGTGGTTGCAAACAGCAGTGACTAGTATTTAAAGAAAAAATGAATTTATAGTGCCTTTCATTGAGGTTGGAGTGTTTAATATATATACTGTTTTGTCATCAGCAAGTACATAGCTCATGAAAAATGTGTACATTGTAACCTAACAAGGGTACAAGTAACATCCTGCATTAACAGATGTAATGACATTTTCAGTGTTATTCTGTAGTAGGTTTAGGAAGTAGTTTCCAAATTTTTCATACTTCAAGACATCTGTAAGAAGAAATGGTAAGAAAAAGTATGTACATACCAAGTGTTACAGACCTCCTCTGCTATGACATTGCACTTTTGTTTCAATTCCTTTGAAGATTATTTTTGGGTACTATTAACACACAGTGACTCTTATTACTTTTCAAAGACAACTTTTGTGTTAGGTTTTTCTTTTAATCAGCACTCTTTGTATTAAAAGGGTTTATACAGAAGAACTACATGGCTATTTTGTGAGCAAGCCACTTGGATGGCAACATTTGGCAACATTCAGAATGGGCACTGTGAATGTCAACTATGGAATGTGCTAAGGAGCATTTTTGCAGTCAGTGGGTGACATACAGCTACAGCAGGTTCAGCAGGGTTGACACTCTAGATAGCAAATTTTTATCCTGAGGATAGCAGACAGTTGTAAAATTTCATAACAGGAAATTGTGCCCCTCATCAGGCTTGCAAGATTTTCTGGGAGGCCATCGGCCAAATTTGGCATTCAATTTATGGTCAAAAATTCCAGATGCCAGATTCATTAGTATAGCAATCCAGTTTTCCAAAAACTATGCATATGATGTATAAGTGGCCAAGTTTATCCATTTATTTATGCTATAAATGAGAATTATGAGGCATAAATTATGTAATTTACCAGTTTTCCATTTGTAAAAATTTGTCGAAAAACATGCATTTGGAAGGAAAATTGACATTTGCATCAAAATGTTGTTAGTTTAAAAATGTTGTAAACAACACCTAAAAATACCAAATTTCTTGTTCCTTTGCATTTAAAAGTCCAGTAAGGTAACTGTGCCAGTCCTCAGTAGTCGTGGCACAGGGATAGACCAATTTGTACAAAAGGACTGACATAAAGCTGTTAATAGTGCAAGTACTTTACATGTTGGATGTAACAATCTGAAACTTTAGTTTCCCTTTTGTGTTTATTGTCAGTGTTCATCATCGGGAAATTGTTCTAATTCAAACTAATTGTTAGTAACCTTAGAAAAAAAAGACTCGCTGTGTTTAAGACATGTCCTGACACTATGGGGTCTGTATTTTGGATACCCCTAGTAAAATGAAGGACTATCACCAGTTGGAAAACAACTTTATTAGTACTGTCCAGTGCAGCTTGTTTATATTAATGAAAGTGGTGGAGGAACCTTGTTAGAAAACTCACCATAATGACATCAATGAGGAAAGTGTATGTATACTGTAGCAACACTGGCCTAAGAGTCGTTTGGAAATCTTGGCATTGTTAATAACATCAAAACTGTCCTTTTATTGTCAATCATTTATGAAATATTTGTCTGTGCCTGTGTTTTCTAGTTGTAAATCAGCATGATGACATCAGTTATTTTAGTCATTAATTGTTTCTGTATCTTTATTTTCTTTATAATGCTCATGTGCTTTAGTTTTGTGTGGATTGTTTTCATAACTTTAAGCAACTATGAACTTAAAGTGGTCTTTATTTGGTAACCATTACTTGTTTCAGACCTAACGTTTTGTTTTTGTTTTTATCTTGTAAATTGCCTTCAGTTTGTTTCATTGTTTAAGTATTCTCATAAACCTGACCCATTATTACTGTTACTATTGTTTTTCAACTGCACAAGAGGACTCTGCGTTGGTGCAAGTGCCATTGTTTTAACGAAATATACTTGAAAAAGTTAGTAATTGTTTTCTTCCTACCTGTGAGTTTTCTTCAGTAAAGGTGTGATTCTTACTTCTTTTAGAAGTCAGTGTCTGTGGATCATTTTGCCTTCTGTGGATGGTCTGGGAATCAGCCAGATGTTTCAAAATTGATGGAATTCATCAGATGCACTGGAAGCAAAGACCAGGGACCATTACTTGTCCATTGCATGTAGGTTTATTTGTTAAAGTCTTCTTGCAAGCTGGGACAGACTATAAGAATAGCTAATACTTGTGGTATGATATTTATGTTGAACTTATGAAGAATTGATTTCTGAAGCTCTTGCACAAGCAAAATACTGTGATACAAAATTATTCCTCTTTGCAACAAAGCTTGATATTAGGCTGTCAAATTTTGAGGGTTATATCTGAAAGAATAATCATTCTGAACAAAAAAGTTAAATTTTTTAACTTGTGAAATTCAGAAACAGAGTAGATGTGTTGAAAATTATTGTAAAACTAGTGTTGTATTTTATTTACACTTTTTAAGTGAATATATTAAGCTTGGATAACTTGGTTACTTTTTAGTTCTTCCATGTACGTAACTTATGTGATAATGTCGTGAGAGAATTTTCATGAGGCTTGCAACGATGAATGTGAGTAGCATGTTACAACTTCTTGTCATGTGGCTTTTAATTCAATTTTTTAACTCAGTGTTAGGACTTTTAATTTAGAAGGTCATTTCAGAGGGAAAAATGCACGTCATCACTCTGGGATGAAAACACAAACCTTAACTAAGACCTGGCTTAGAAATGAGCCCAGAATTTTTGTTTGCTAACCCTCATCACTTCAACTGGCACAATTTTTGTCCACCCTGATTTAACGTCTGTCTATCGTAGTTTGACTTGATTAATATTGTTTTATCCCTTAAAAATTTGCACACAGAAATGAGGTATTTTGTTTGTTAATTTCTGTATCAGAAATGGGGTTGGACTAAGTGCTGTGTACATCATTGTTAAGACTGAGAGGAAAAGACTGGAAAGGGATGGTTTTGTGGATGTGTTCCAGTCTCTGAAAAAGCTGCGAAAGAATTGCCCTCTTGCAATACAAACACAGGTTTGTAGTTTAGAATACCTTCTGACATTTCCATGTCTGTTATGCATAACATGGTTTAAAAAGATTTGTAATTTCCTTGCATAAGGTAACTGTAAGTTGGGTTTTGTAACGTCATGTATTGATTACATATATGCTCTACTGCTGGATGTCATTTTACTACGATGTGAATGTAGTTGTTCATTATATGATCGATATTTTTCTCATCTCCAGGAAGAGTATACTCTCTGCTATAAGCTTCTCAAGGATCATCTAGACAACCCTGAAGAGTATGCTGTGGTGTATTGATGCACTGATTGAATCATGTTTTAACACATGACATTTATAAGGAAATGGACTCATAATAACTTTTATCTGTTATTGGATTTAAAATGAATGGTTCAGGATCTCATCCACAAAGGTAGCAGTACAGTAGGTCTGATGCAGTTGGTACTTTTATGTAATAGTAGTCATTATAAGGTTGATACTTTTATATCTTATCTTTTACAGCTCATCTTTTATATTTTATCTCAAATCTGAAACAATAGTTTGTTATAATTAATATGTTTATGGAATACAGGAATAATAATAAGAATGCAGTTAAAACTTTCATGTAATATTAGCTATGATACAGTTCATACTTAAATTTATCTTTTGTCTTACATATTATATCTTCTTTCTTATATCATTCCTCAAAACTGAAACAGCAGTTACAATTTATACTTTCATGTAGCAGTAATTGGGGTATGGTTTGTTCATTAATATCTTATATCTTATCTCAAAATTGTACATATGTAGCATGTACATTGCCTTACTACCAATGCAGTAAGAGTACATTACCCTTTTCTGAGAGAAGTGCCCTTAAGTGGTTAATCTACCCATAGCCAATCAAGCAGATGAATCCAGTTCTGCAAAGGAAATGACACTTTATCATAGCTCAGCAAAGTGGAAAATGAGAATAAGGGTCATTGTTTAGAATTGAACATAGGGACTGTCAGCTCATTCAATCACACATGAAACTGTACTGTTACAATATTTTATCTGTACATTTTAAATCGGGGTTACAATTTGTATAAAGTATTAATTTTTCATGCTATTTAGGGACATGCTTCCTGAAAAGAAATCAACCTTTTGGGATAATGACCCTCATTGTTGTTTCAGAATAATGAGATATCAGAATAAAGGCCCTTAGGACCATTTAACAATAACAACCCTTCAGAATAACGAACCTTAGAAATGGGAACCCTTGGGACTAAGTGTCTTTTCAATTCGGAAAATGACCTTTGGAATAATGACTCCTCTGAATAACAGTCCTTATGGTCAATTCAGATAAATGACCTTAGAATAAGGTATCTGAATGCTGAATCACTTATTTGAACATTTACATGTTACTTCAGAGGGAAGTATTGTGTTTCCAATGCATCAACATGGTATATAATGAAAGTAGCTGCAATCATTATTAGACCACTCAGTCTCACCCTTAAACTCACACCCCATAGCTTCATCTACCCCAAATAAAATGCATTTTGAGAGTTATGGGTGTTGCATCATTTGAATTTTTGAAAGTAATTTGGGGCCAGCAAACCATTCTTGAGCTACAAATAACTTAATTTCTTTATTTTTAAATCCCAACCATTCTGAATGTATAAATCATGGTTTTAAAGATATGAAAATTTACTGTACCACAAATGCAATATTTCACTCTAAATCATTTTCACTGGTTCTTTTTATTTTTCTCACATGGATTTGTAAAATCATTTGTTATTATCTTGTTATATGAAATTAGAGTAAAAATTATTGTAATGACATCACTGGAGTTTTGCTGCCTTTTTTTTTCATTGCTACCACTGGGGCCTAAAATGCAGTCTTGACCTTCCATGCAAAACTCCAATTTTCTAAGACAGTTCCAGATTTAACCCTGAATTGTAAAGCTCTACATTGATGTTGAATACTCTCACTTTAGAGGTCTGAACCTTGCTGTAAGTGTGTCAAATAAAGTGTGAATCTTTTAACAAAAGTACATGGGCAGACTATCGAAAAGCTGTAAATATAATTATTAAGTTTTTCAAATGAAGGTGGTACAATTTTACACATGTGATATGAAAATCATGTTTTCAGAGCATTTTGCAGTCACCCCTAACTGGTTGCTAGTTGAAAGGCAATGAAGACACCCCTTTTATTGGTTATAACTTTAACCGAAATCTTGTTTTGGTGAAGTGCACCCGTTGAATTTCAGGAGAGCTGAAAACTTGACTCAGTGCCGGTAATCCTGTTAATACCTTCCACCGTTTCCCCATACTCTTTTTGACTCAAGCAGGATGGACCCATAGATGCCATACCATGAGGAGGTGTTCAGTACTCTTATTATATGATGCTCTGGTCACTATCTCATGTTATATCTCCTCCTCCCTCTCCCCTTGTCACCCCCATTTCTGTATCAAACTTCTTAGTCTATGTTACAACATCCAATAGGCTACAGTTTAACCAGTGGAACTTGAAAAAAAAAGTCCTTTAACTCTTGACTTCTGACAAAATGTTGTCATTAGGTCTGTCACTTCCACCATATTCAAATTATCAGCACATTTTTTTCCCCTTCAATTAGGCCTATGTGTTACCATGTGTGGGTTTGCCAATTAGGATCAAGTAAATTCTAGTTTATCTTATATGGGAGTATAAACATGAGTGGAGATAATCATGGTGTGATTTAGCTAAAAAAAAGGTGATGATGATGTGGTGGTGGTGGTGGTTGAGGTGGTGGTGGTGGTGAATGAATGCTAGGAGTAAACCGTAGACTTCACAATTTAGCCACAATTTTCATCATTTATTGATATTACCCAATATGAAATCTTCTGAATTAGAGCCAGGTAGTTCATAATTTATTTTCTTTTGGTTATGATGCAAGTACAATACATTTGAATGAACCAACCTACATTTGATGGAAAAGGCTAATTGGAAACTGCTTTTTGGGGAAAATTAAATTAACAGGTGAGCACCTTTTGAGACTTTAGACATAAATCCAAACCTTTGGACAAAATATTTCCTCCTTGCCAAAAAGTTCAGTTTCAGTGTTCTGTCGACAGCATTTTTTCCTTTCTTCTGGTAGGGTTACACAGTGTTAACTGCAACAGTTTTGAGATAATGTTTAAAGTTTAATTCAATTGCCTTGTTCAGTTTCTTTTAACCTACAGAAAATATTAAATATTTTCAGAACTTGTTTTTAAATGATGGACACTGCTTCTCCTGCTTACAAAATGCTTTCCTAGGTGCATGGATTAGCTATTGCTATTGTAAGTACTGTGGAGCATAGGCAGTAAAGCTATTGACATGAACACATTTGTAACAGGATGTACTAATGCTTAAGAGAAAAAAATGCTTTATGGCAGTGCATTACTTGAAGATTAAAAGAATAAATAAATGCATTTAAAGGTATTTCATGTGTTTTCAAACAGCTCTTCTATCAAAAACAACCTTGAGGAGCTATTTCTGTATTATATCCAAGAGTTCACCAGCAATTCTATAACATTGTGTTAGCAAATAGTGCACCACAAGCTTGTCAGTTGGGGTCTGAGCAAGAGTGGCCATTTGTTCTCAATATTGGGGGGGGGGGGGGACATGACCAGAATTTCCAATAATTTACTGTGTGAAAAATCAAAGTCAATGGGCGATTTCACAAATATTGGGGAACATGTCCCCCCATCCCCCCGGGGTTGCCGCCCATGGGTCTGAGCAGATTTGCTCGAAAAACTGCCACAAGTTTGCCCCAAATGGCATGAGTTGCAGGAAATTGTAAATATTCAATGTGAATGGAAGTCTGCATCTCTTAGCTCCCTCCCAACTCCATCTGCTCTTCATCTGCCTATTACCAAAGCCTGCCTCAGCCCCAGGATGATTGGACCTGAGTTCATGAAATTTAATTTTTCAAACCCTCCAGTTGGGAGGAAATTGCACTGTAAAGCACATTTTTCCCTTTCAATCAGGCCTATATGTTTACCATGCGCAGGTTGCCAGTTGGGATCAAGTGCCCTAGGTTACAAGAAAATGTGCCCTGAACCAATGTGACCAGTTAATCGCCTCACACATTCAGTTGTTGCTTGTATTATCATAGCGTAGGCCAGTGGCATAGCTAGATATTTTGGGGGGGGGGGGGGGGCGAAAGCAAAAAGTTTCCGACAGATTATTATCTGAGGACCTTTTTTTATGCTTTCCGGGCAACGGGCAGTTTGAGTCTGACCTTTGATTTTCACGTTCACATTTCGATGTGTAATTCTGCTTAAAAACATAACAAGTGTTGTAAGTGTTTCAAATGAATTGTTTTTAACTTATTTCCGACATGGACTAGAAATTTCCGAAAGAGGCCTTCGGAGGCTTGGTGGGGGGGGGGGGCGACCGCCCCCCTGCCCACCCCCCCTCTAGCTACGCCACAGGCGTAGGCTTTTGTCACCAGATACCATGTACGTTTATCATCAAGGACATAACATGAAGTTTGATAATTTACTGGCGGGGGGACCAGTGGCGTAGCCAGGGGGGACAGGGGGGCGAGTTGCCCCCTCTGGAAAAATCTTGGGGGAAATTTTGAAAGTGAATATATGGTGAAATTTGCGCATGATCTGGTAAAATTTTGAATTTCTCAACCAGTACACTTTACTTATTTGAAAGTATATGCCACACTGGCACAACCAGTCCTCATTAAGGTTTTCAGAGATGGAATGATGACACCATGCTTATAGTTGTACTAGTTATGTTTTACTATCTGTTTTATACAGCATGGGATCTCTGGACCTCTGACAAGGGACTCTGTCCTTTTACTGTATACTTCCAATGTTTCTTGATAATTAAAGCAGCAGCATTGTGGTATATGCAGTTTGTTAGAATGGGTCAGTGGTCAAGTGCTATACTCTGCTACAAGGGCAGGTCCTCGTAAAATTTGGACTGATTGTGGTGAATGTGGTGAACTGATGAAGGAAAAGGAGTACCAGGGTTCACTTAATTACTGTACTTCACCCATTGTGATTCTGATCTACCAGTAGGACTCAAGAAAAATTCACCAAGACCTGAAGGCAAGCAAGATAAAAAAAGCTTCCTAATAAAATAGGAATTCTTGGTGATGTATTCAGTTTACATTTAGCACCAAATGTGGCACCATTTTGCATCTAGCCCACTTTATATGTGCAAAAATTTTCCAAAGGGGAGGGGGACACCCCTCCCCTTAGACCCCTCCCCCAGGACAGCGATCAATCACATCAGCCAGGTCAGAGGGAAGCACCCGGATAAAATATGGACCTGCGGAGAACACTGATTATTAGAAAGCAGATCACTAATTGGGGGAAATCTTGGTGCTCTTGCCCCCCCTGACAAAAAGCCTGGCTACGCCACTGGGGGGGGACACTTTGCTTTGTCGGTGATGCATACAAAAAGGTTTTATGGGAAAGGATCAAGAAATTTAAAAATGGTTGGAACTTCTAAAGCCAGTAAGTATGATATGGTGCAATATTTGTTGATTATCTCTCAGTAAAAGTGATGTATTTGAATAAGGTATCAAAACCAACTCATGGCCTTGAAAAAGGGTGACTTAATCCCACCTGTGACAAGGACGAACTTAGAAATTGAGGTATTGTTTACCGCCACCACTACGAAGTAGACCTCACTAGTAGGTATCATTTGAACTTCAGTTTAAGCTACAATGTGAGATGTTCACACTTGCACATTGAGAGTCAGGCATTTTAAAATAAGCAACAAATGTTTCGAATGGAACCACTAAACACCGACATTTCCAATTTATTACAAAGAAAGAAACCATAAAATTAGAATGGGTGGTGGTGAGGACATTTCGTGGGAGAGGAGGGGGAAAGGTATGCCTTCAAATTGTTCCAAGTTGGTAAACAACCATAACATAAATTTAGCCAGAAAATAAAATTTCAGTATGTATCCTGAGAAGAAGTTATGTCCTGAAATCGGCGCTTTTGTTTTTTATGGAGGGGAGTTGTCACCCCCATTTCCCGTTCTCGTAGCCTACACCTATGTTAATATAGGCTACACCTCATTTATACAGTCCCCTAACAGCCTAAGAGAAAAGCAAAACCCATCTTATATCAACATAGTTTGATTTGCACATTCTAAGCAACATTATTCGAAACCTATGAAGTAAAAAGTAGAAGGGTTTGTGAGTCAAACCTAAGTTTAAACTAGAAGAAGGCTTGTGTTATGTCCAGATTTCACCAAGGGTTGAATCCTAAAACTTTGTTACATACACTGTAGTTCGACTTTGTTCTAGCTAGGATATATGTTTTGGAAAGTCTTCATTTGAGGGCTCAGTGCTGATACTTCTACCGATTCCAGTTTTTCGATGTTTTACCAGTTTAACAGGTTTAGGGAAAAGCAAGGAGTTAAAGGAAATTTGAGAGAAAAAGTGAGGGCAGTACAACCTTGGCATCGTCTTCATTTCATGCCAGTTCGAATGGCAAGGGATTTTATCCACACGTTCAGAATGCATCCCCGTTTCTTTGGCTCCAAATAGTACGGATGAAGACGTGTAATTGTACCCTGCCTCCTATATGGTGGCATTACTGTACGCAGGATTTTTATCGCTTTCGGAGGGAGGAGGCAACAGGCTAATCACAGCGCCATCGTTATAGGCGTTTAGTGTATCAAAAAAAAAAAACTCTCCTTGAAGTACAACTTGCACGTAGCCTAAACAATCTTTTGGCCTTTTAATAACCATAGTTTTGAAAAGTATATGACAAAACAACTTTAAAAATTCCTGGCGACAACTGCGCTAGCTCTTGCACAGCCATATTTTTTATGTCACAAGTAGGCCTAGGTATTGATTTGTTTCTGCTAGTAATCCTTCTTGTTGAAGGAAATGTTCCGGAAATTACTGGGTAGTTTACCCACAATTTGTGGATAATATGACTTTCATGTGCATTTTTCAAATAATGATGAAATTGCATGTATTAAGATGTTTACATTAGAACCGTAACAGATTTGTTTTTCGTACCGAGGAGAAACGGGATACATCCAGTTTTGATATTCAGATTTCCTCCCGATTATCTTTAATGAACTCTTGTCCCACGCTTTATTTTACCCCCTTTCTACCCCTTCTTTCACAACAGGGGCGTCAATCCGTATTCAAATGTGGGGGGGGGGGCGTGGGACATACATGACCACAAACCAGTCCCTTTGGTTTTGAAGAGGGGGCGTCTTCCTATAGGCCCTTTCCTTCCCCCCCCCCCACCTTATGATGACTGACGTCCTATTCTAATAAGAATATAATTTCAAAGTTAACATGACCATAGATGATCTGCCAGGTGAAATACACGGAGTCCACGGAATTGCTTCAAGATGTTTTTTCATCATGTCCCAAAATAGCTGAAACAACGCTTCGCAGCGTGGATCATTGTCGGAGATCATGGACCCGACCAGGCCCGTTGCTACGGTGATATATTTGGGGTATGAAGGCCCCAAATTTCGCCCGGCTGGATGTTTTTTCCAACTGAGTGGAGGGGCGTAGCCCTCCCCTTTGAGAAATTTTTGTTAATTCAAGGTTGCTTAGATGCAAAATGGCGCTATCTTTGGGATATTTTTGGAGCTGATCGTAGTATAGTAAAGGTGTGAAGGATTAGCAAGGACGTTTTCAGAATGCTTTGTAGTCGTAAGTGTATTAACAATCACCATCTATACCGACAATGGCTTCGGCGAAGCGCTCGGTAAAAAATTTTGAAAAGTGTTTAACGGCAACAACGTACTTTCAACCTTCCACATCATGCTACAAATAAGACTGAATGCAATGGCGTACCTAAGATTTCTCTCAAGGAAGGGGGGGGGGGGGGGGACATGCAGTATGTTGTGTGACCGCTGGCCTGGGGAGGGGTCTAACGTGTAAGGTTTGAATTTTTTTGAAAAATCCTTACATGCAATCTGCTGCCACATGTGTTAACTTTTGAAGTAAAATTTGTGTTAAAAAGTTAACGTATTTTTAGGAACTAAAAAATAGGCATCAGTGAGGAGGGCATGGCCCAATGGGGTGTCCCCATCCCCTTTGAAAAATTTTGAAAAATCCGGTGTCCTTACATGCAATCTGCTGCCAAATATGCTACCTTTTGAAGTAAAATTGTTTTAAAAAAATTTACGTATTTTTAGGAACTTAAAAAAATCGGAATCAGTGAGGGGGCATGGCCTAATGGGGTGTCCCCCGCCCCTTTGAAAAATTTTGAAAAATTCGGTGTCCTTACATGCAATCTGGTGCCAAATATGTTACCTTTTGGAGTAAATTTGTGTTAAAAACTTACGTATTTTTAGGAACTTAAAAAACAAAATCGGAATCAGTGAGGGTGGCCATGGCCGAATGGCCCTCCCCTCTGCTTACGCCACTGATTGAATGATCCCATGTTGATGCGAGGCCCCTACAGATGTTTGGAGATGTATGTCTGTTTTCGGAAAGTGTTGTGATCAGAATAGTTCCATGTATAATTACCTTTTTAATGGTCATGAGAAGGAGTGCAAACCGTGACGCATGCGCGCGAAGCGCGCCGAAATTTTGTCATTAAATAAGATTTCCCTGACGAAATCTACATTCAGAATCTGCATCGATACACTTAACAATTGCCCAACAAACCGACATGCCACTCAAGAAGCCAGTCAAATAGAGCCACGACACTTCTCTTTTAGGCAAATGTGGAGGGGGAATTGATATTGTGTCCCTCACCCATCGAAATTTGGGGGGACTTGTCCCCCCCCCCCCGGATTGACGCCCGTGTTTCACAATGCTCAATCCATCATCCGTCTGGGGCGACCCAGAGTCCGCTCCAGGAAATTACCCAATCAAGTACGTATTACAATTAAATACAATAACTTTCGGGATTACCTTTGGATTTAGATTGCCTGTCCTACCAGGGAGTTGCTGCTCCCGGATTCTACACCAGGCACATAAAGGGGGAGGGGCTCTGGGCTATTCAAGGTCTACAACGGATTCCACTGAAATGTACGAGTCAGATATCTGTCAAAACCTCCCTGCTTCATAGAATTATGTGGCACCAAGTTCATATTGTCTCTAGAAAGGAAGGGCTTGTCTTTCACTTTTCCACAGAATAACCATATCGCTCTTAACATTTCAGGTTACTGTTTACCACTGGAAACTGCGGATTTCCTGTGAACTGAATCGTGTTCCCCTTTGGTACATGGTAAAGCTTCTCTTTTATGATTTTGTTCACAAGCTCAATTTGGATTTATCTAGTGAATACTTCGGGATGCCAATTCAAACGAGCAGGGTTCACTAGATCGAAAGTTCATTCTGTAGATCGAAGGTTCACAGACTCCTAACTTCAAAATTACTCCTAGCCCTAACCATAATCCTAAACTAAGCCCTTATCTTACCACAGCCTATTCCTTAGGCCAGGGGAACCTTTTTCCTCTGACTGGCTGTTTTGATATTCAGTCCAATTGCAGGCCGCAGACAGCGAGGGCGCAACAATTTTTTTGTTGGAGGGGTGCTGTTTTAGGGGCGGGGTAGCTCACCTACTCTTTGAGAAGTTATGTACGTAAGATGCCTAAGATGCAAAATGGTACTATCTTCTTTGGGAAAGCTTTGAAATGGTTGGATGCTTCGAAAGTCACTTTTTAGTGCCTATTCTCTTTTCTTTTAGGTTGCGTGTAAGGGAAAAATTTTTGCCTGCGTAAAGTTGCTTGGATAGAAAATAGTGCTATCCTGGGAAAAGGTTTGATTGATTTTATGTATTAAAAAGTTCTTATTATTTAGTGTTTTCTCGGCTGTAGATGGCACGGTGACAAACGATAGCCTTAGACTTAGCTGGTGCGAACTACCCCTCATAGTGCGCTACTATGTTAAACATGAAAAGTTTATAGTAAAACCACTTCGTAGGAGAAAACAAGAGTAAAAGGTACTCAAACAAGCTCATTAATTTTAGCATGAAATGAAAGGTAATACAGGTTATTTCTGAAATAGGTATGCTGTGCCGGACACCGCTTGAGAAACAATAGGCCTAGGCCTATACCAAAACTCTTCAACGAATAGGCTCCAGCTGTGTTGTGAGCATCATGCATGAGGAAGGAGGTTCATTCGTTAGTGCGAGTTACCCGCATAAGAAGCTGTCTGCGGCGGGGGTCCGAGGACCTCCCCGGGAAAATTTGGTAACATCGGGGAACATGATATGCGATTTCCCAGGTTCTGCAGGATCTTAAAACATGAGGAGGATGGAGGTTTTAGTATTTTCAGAACTTGTTCAAGTAGGTCATTTCTATTCAGGTTTGAAATCTCAGGGGCAGCTTCTTCCCTTGCCCCCCCCCCTCCCCGCAGGATACAGTCCTGCGGAAGAAAATATTTTAGTCAAGCTGATCTTCGATCTAGTGAACCTTCGTTCAAGTGGGTGGCCCCTTCAAACCACTAGGAGTAGCCAGGTCTCCTGATCTACGTTAATCTAGCAGGATTTCAGTTCAAAGCGTGCAACACACAATAACAAACTTCATTCGAGGACGGGTCCCCGCAAGGTCGTTTAAATTTCCCAGTGTAGTCGGGAAACGTTAAAACATGAAGTAGTCCACAATAGTCAGTCGCCCCTTGTGGTTTACTTGATATTTTGATTTAAATGAGGGAAGATCCCATAGTAAATCCCCCAGGTTTTCCAATTTCACGCCTAAAAACCCAAAATGTGCGCCGAAAATTTTGAATTTTGCTCTCGACGACCTTACGGCACTCCGTCTCCCTTGTCGGGGCTTCAGGCTGCAGTCCTACGTAGGGAAGTTTGGACCCTGTCTCGCAAATTCTGGCGCTACCCCCGGCCAGCGTCTGGATTACACATTTTGTCGTACCTACTAGGCCTATCGATCCCGACTACATGTTTTCCGAAGAAATTGGAAAATTTTGCGACCGGCGAGACCACGGCTTCCTGAACTTTGCCCTGCCCCTCCCCCACCCCTGTTGATGTCATTTATAGGGAAGGCTACTAACTTGAAACATTAATTAGAGGCCATGCAATAAACATCAACAGCGTAACATTCAAGCATATTGAAACAAATTTTGGGGGCGTGTTTCAGGCAATTTAAAGCACGGTACCAATATTTAAGGACGCAGGTGAAAAGGGGTGCTCGCTCCAGCTCCCGACCCCCCTTACATCTGACACTTCTATTTGTATATCGCACAACTTAACATTATAGACTACTAATATTAATTATATTGCGCTGGATTATGAGCATTGTCGTGGCTAAGTTGGTATGGCGCTCGACTAGATCTGTTAAGTACGTGAGTTCAAGTCCTCCCGGAGACTGGCAGTGTGTTTTTCTCGTTTTGCGGTTTTAATGTTGGGGAACGGTCGACTTTTTTTCAGTTGCTTTCTCTTTCATATCTTCCCTTTTGTAGCTTTTATCGACTTCTCTTCGTTCCCACTTTTCTTTTCTTTTCTTAATTGGGCTTTGTTTTGTTAATCATACCTTACCGTAAATTTCCAAATCAGGTCACTACACGCTATTACATGTAGCCTACATTATCAAGTAGTACACCCACCCACCCCCCCCCCCTTTCCACGTTGCATTTTTTCGGCTGAAATTGCTGATAGTATTATGAATTTTTTTTTTCCATTCTCAGATGAAACCGATTCCATATTTCATGTAGATTGCATTTGATACGAAAGGTATCAATAAAGACAGGGCTCCCGGCTACTTATGTAGCCGGGAGACCTGTCTTTATTGATACCGAATTTGCCTACCTTCCCAAAGCAACTTTTGTTTCTTAAAAAAAGCCCCTGTGGTCTGAATATTCATGAACCGACTGAAAAAAGCTTTTCTTGTATTGCAACTATTGATTAAGTTTCTTAGGGGTAGGGCTAAGCACCTCCGAACAATGGGTGACCATTGTCCAGGTTTCATGGTGCGATGATTTGTAAAAGAAGACAGCGGTTCCTTTAAACTTGACCAAGTCTCCCTCCGCGTTTTCCCTGCCGTCTTAAGGGGGCGCTCCACCATTCCATAAAATTGCACTTTGGCTGGAGGGTTAACCCTCTACATGTAGTCCCTATAAATTTTGTTTGGGTTGATTTTTGACCCTGATATGAGAGGGCAGTGAATCCTTGGTTAAATGTATTTGGTAGTGATTGAGTTGGAGATTATGCTGTCAAAAATGGTTGAAATTGATATCACCTGAGCCGATTGTGAGGTTTTGGAAAGACAGAGGGCCTATCTGATATACTGGTGAGCGACGAGGGGCGAGGATGGCGGATCGCAAGTTTTTTATTCATGCGCCCGTAGCTCAAAAAGTCAATGGTCATGCTGCAAAAGTTTTTATGTGCCAGTAACAACCAACTCGTGAGCTTTGCATTGATGGGTCACATGCTGGCATTGACAACTTTGACAAGGAATGAGATGCAGCGTAACAAGGCCTGTTTTAGTGTGTAAGTCGGGCCAAATTTTAAGTGCTGCTTGAGGTTAATAATAAAGGAATGGTTACGGGTTCGTTGAATACAGCCTTGTACATCCGCTTGTGCAGGATCATTTATTTGAAAGGGGGTGACTTCAAGTTTGACAAATGCCGAGTATGACGGCTTATGATAGAGTGTATAGTAAGTGTCTTCAACCCGGGACGCCCCATCGCTCTCCACCTCCCTCCCTTGATACGCACTTGAATTCAAAAATGCTCCTTCAGGTTAAAGATAACAATCACAGAACAGCGGCCGACAAGCTGGCCGTCAGTAGATATTTAAATTACCATATCATCACGGTAAGGATTTTGCAAAGAAGTCTTAGCATTTATTTAAAATTCACAAAGCGCGTACGTGTACCAGCAATCATTCTTCCATTGATTCGCGTATGCTTGATTTTGGTCCGTTTGAAGGTCTTTGAAAAGTTGTAGCATGTTAAAGTCACAATAGGTAAGGCTTAAACTCTACAGCGCCCGATGCGCTTAACTAATGTTGTAATCAAGTTGGGGGATTTGTGTTCTTGAGACCAAAGAAGTCAGAAAGTCAGGGGACTGATCGTCGTCGGGACCGTCAGTGGTGACACCAGATGGGGGTGGTGCTATGTATGTCCCTCGTCGAGGACGGATCCCCGTAAGGTCGTTTGAATTTCCCAGTGTAGTCGGGAAACGTTAAAACATGATATAGTCCACAATAGTCAGTCGCCCCTTGGTATTTTGATTTAAATGAGGGAAGATCCTATAGTAAATCCCCCAGATTTTCCAATTTCACGCCTAAAAACCCAAAATGCGCACCGAAAATTTTGAATTTTGCTCTCGACGACCTTATGGCACTCCGTCTCCCTTGTCGGGGCTTCAGGCTGCAGTCCTACGTAGGGAAGTTTGGACCCTGTCGCGCAAATTCTGGCGCTACCCCCGGCCAGCGTCGGGATTACACATTTTGTCGTACCTACTAGGCCTATCGATCCCGACTACATGTCTTCATGTTTTCCGAAGAAATTGGAAAATTTTGCGACCGGCGAGACCACGGCTTCCTGAACTTTGCCCCGCCCCTCCCCCACCCCTGTTGATGTCATTTATAGGGAAGGCTTCTAACTTGAAACATTAATTACAGGCCATGCAATAAACATCAACAGCGTAACATTCAAGCATATTGAAACAAATTTTGGGGGCGTGTTTCAGGCAATTTAAAGTGCTCGCTCCAGCTCCCGACCCCCCTTACATCTGACACTTCTATTTGTGTATCACACAACTTAACATTATAGACTACTAATATTAATTATATTGCGTTGGATTATGAGCATTGTCGTGGCTAAGTTGGTATGGCGCTCGACTCCGACTGTTAAGTACGTGAGTTCAAGTCCTCCCGGAGACTGGCAGTGTGTTTTTCTCGTTTTGCGGTTTTAATGTTGGGGAACGGTCGACTTTTTTCAGTTGCTTTCTCTTTTTATATCTTCCTTTTTGTAGCTTTTACCGACTTCTCTTCGTTCCCACTTTTCTTTTCTTAATTGGGCTTTGTTTTGTTAATCATACTTTACCGTAAATTTCCAAATCAGGTCACTACACGCTATTACATGTAGCCTACATTATCAAGTCGTACACCCCCCCCCCCCCCTTTCCACGTTGCATTTTTTCGGTTGAAATTGCTAATAGTTTTATGAATTTTGTTCCCATTCTCAGATGAAACCGATTCCATATTTCATGTAGATTGCATTTGATACGAAAGGTATCAATAAAGACAGGTCTCCCGACTACATAAGTAGCCGGGAGCCCTGTCTTTATTGATACCGAATTTGCCTACCTTCCCAAAGCAACTCTTGTTTCTAAGAAAAGCCGCTCTGGGCTGAATATTCATAAATGACCGACTGTAAAATGCTTTCCTTGTATTGCCACCATCGATTAAGTTTCTTAGGGGTAGGGCTAAGCACCTGCGAACAATGGGTGACCATTGTCCAGGTTTCATGGTGCGATGATTTGTAAAAGAAGACAGCGGTTCCTTTAAACTTGACCAAGTCTCCCTCCGCGTTTTCCCTGCCGTCTTAAGGGGGCGCTCCACCATTCCATAAAATTGCACTTTGGCTGGAGGGTTAACAGTCCCTACAAATTTTGTTTGGGTTGATTTTTGACCCTGATATGAGAGGGCAGTGAATCCTTTGTTAAATGTATTTGGTAGTGATTGAGTTGGAGATTATGCTGTCAAAAATGGTTGAAATTGATACAACCTGAGCCGATTGTGAGGTATTGGAAAGACAGAGGACCTATCTCATATATTGGTGAGCGACGAGGGGCGAGGATGGCGGATCGCAAGTTTTTTATTCATGCGCCCGTAGCTCAAAAAGTCAATGGTCATGCTGGAAAAATTTTTATGTGCCAGTAACAACCAACTCGTGAGCTTTGCATTGATGGGTCACATGCTGGCGTTGACAACTTTGACAAGGAATGAGAGGCAGCGCAACAAGGCCCGTTTTAGTGTGTAAGTCGGGCCAAATTTTAAGTGCTGCTTGAGGTTAATAATGAAGGAATGGTTACGGGTACGTTGAATACAGCCTTGTACATCCGCTTGTGCAGGATCATTTATTTGAAAGGGGGTGACTTCAAGTTTGACAAATGCCGAGTATGACGGCTTATGGAAGAGTGTAGTAAAGTGTCTTCAACCCGGGACGCCCCATCGCTCTCCACCTCCCTCCCTTGATACGCACTTGAATTCAAAAATGCTCCTTCAGGTTAAAGATAACAATCACAGAACAGCGGCCGACAAGCTGGCCGTCAGTAGATATTTAAATTACCATATCATCACGGTAAGGATTTTGCAAAGAAGTCTTAGCATTTATTTAAAATTCACAAAGCGCGTACGTGTACCAGCAATCATTCTTCCATTGATTCGCATATACTTGATTTTGGTCCGTGTGAATGTCTTTGAAAAGTTGTAGAATGTTAAAGTCACAAGTAGGTAAAGCTCAAACTCTACAGCGCCCGAGGCGCTTAAAATGTTGTAATCGAGTTGGAGGAAATTGTGCTCTTGAGACCAAGGACGTAAGAAAGTTAGGTGACTGATCGTCGTCGGGACCGTCAGTGGTGACACCAGATGGGGATGGTGCTATGTATGTCCTTTGCTGAGCTGGAGAAGCACAAGACTACGGTGGGAAGATTTACCGACAAAATCACTATGTAGCCATGCCGCACCTCCTTCCATTAATGAAAGTAAAAAGACAGTCGCTTTAATCTTACACTGGAAAGTAATCTTAATCTGACAATGCTCTTCCTTTCAATGAGAAGTATCTTTCAGGCGTGAGTAGTCAAATTTTAGGTTCGACCCGGGGGGGGGGGGGTGCGCACAGGCTGATCATTTACAAGGGGTATCAGGTGTGACCATTGTGTTTTTAAACTTGAGCACTCTAAACACGTATTTGTCAGAGACTCAAAATACACCCTTTAAGTAAGTATAAGTAATTTGATGGTGATTTCGTGAACTACTGAGAACGATACTAGTGTGCTTTTACGTTCGCCGCTGTTTCATCAGGGGCGAACCTAATAAAAGGATGGTTAAAAGGATGGATAAAAGGATGTTCGTATTTGACTAAAGGACAAAAATTCTTCCAATTCCTGAATTTTTCGAAATGTTCCGACTTCCAAACTTATTCTTTCCTCTGGAAACTTCCCTGGAAATTTCCCAAACAACACTTACTAAAAAAAAAACCGGGTATACGAAAATATATCCTTTTTCTTCATTTTGGTGGTTTTTCAAACCCTTTCTATTTTGCGTACGTATCGTACTTCACGTTGCGTACGTATCGTGCTTATTCTCAAATAATAACCTGTTTACGTGGATTCTTGGTGACACTTGATACTCCCTTGTCAATGATGAGTGCCCCCAGGATTCAACTCTTTCATGGGTTCGACAGTTCAGTAACAATAAATAATGTCAAATGATTAAAAACACGGTACATAACTTAGTATAGGGGTTAAAATAATTGTGGTGACAACGTTTGCCTCCTTTGCGCCTTCCTCCGGACCTTAGACCACAAGAAAATAGCCATACGGCCATTTAGGCAGAGGACGACTTCATTTGTGAGAAGGGCAGGCGGCGGTGCCCAATTACGTGGGGGCAGGGATCACAAGCCCCCCCCCCTCCGAATGTAAGCGGTGTGCCTCCCCCGAATGTTGGCGGTGCGCCCCCCCCCCCGGCCAAAAAAAAAAAGATTTTGGATATTACAAAAAGTATGCACAAACACACCGTTTATATATCGATTTGGACAAAAAGACTGGCTGTCAATTTATCAGTTAATCATGGGGCTAAAATTACACAAAGTATATTTTTGAGGCGAGGCTGCGATATGCGCGAGTATCTATTTTTGTAAACTTTGTAAAGCACTGCCTTACTGGGAAATGTATTCCATAGTTATCGTTTCAACATCTGTTTATGACAGCTATTGGACCACTGAGGCGGTTTGAGTTCTCTCCATTCAATACAGTTTCCACATCGATTATTGTTTGTCCAATTAATTGTTCGAAATCTGTTAAGATCGCAATTTTTTGTTGCCTTTCTAACGCACATAAAATAACATTTGAGGATTATTAAATAGCGAATCTCACAGGCTAATGTCCCTTTATTTTAAATACCAGTACCTTAAAATTTGCAAGGGGTCTATTTTCTCTCCTTTTCTGAATCCTCGCCGAGGCGGAACCAAGTACCACGCCAGGGATAATCAAATGCCCCCCCCCCCCCCCGCCATACGGAGTAGCAGCAATTGCACGAAAATTTCATTAATGCATAGGCCTAATACTAGAATTAGCCTCACGCTTCATACGTGCATCAGGGGTGTTCAGTCTCAACTGGCACTATTAGTAGCCAATTTTTTTCTTATTTATTGCTAGAGAAAATGCTGGAAATTCATCCGTCATAATCATAATTTTAGGCACCTAAAACCTTATAAATGACATACATGGTTTGGTTTAATTTTGCTAACGAAGTCCGGGATCCGCAAGGGTAGATGCACCTTCAAGGCTTCACTGTGAAGGCTCCACTCAGTGGCATACCTGGTAGTTGTCTCAACATTAATTCCTATTGGCAGCATTAGTGGATTTATCCTTCTAAAGCCCAATGCAAACCTTAACATGATTCTTCGTCCCCACTCAAAACCCCTTCCCCTCCTAAATCATCATACGTTAGTGTAAATTAGGCTTACAAAAAATTGTCAAATTGTAATTTTTATCTTTGTGGTCTGCTAAGTGCACATCCAGTGCCATTTGGAGAGTGTTAAATGCTTCATTAAAATGGTCACTGTTGTGTTAATACCGCAGAGCTCGCTGGGCTTCTACCACCGCACCCCGCTGGAGCGTTGTCTCTGGACCCCACCAGGTGCCCTGTGGTGGGCACCATAGGTCCCAACGTCTACGGTGGAGCGCTTCGCGTCATAAAATGCATCCAGAGTCGCTCAAGTCTACATTTCGGTGAGTCCTCCGGTGGAACGCTGTCCCCCAGTTCCTCCAGTGCCCTTCTTTGAAAAGTCTGGCGACGCCAGTGGGGGTGCCACTATCTGACGTTATACGCAGTCGCTGAATAAGGCACATTTTTAGGAAGACCCGAAATCTTCGTGCGTGATTTCATGCGAAAGATTTTTAGACACTTTAAATGGCCGGAACTGACAATTATAATCGTTGGTTCTCATGAACCTAGGTAGATCGATTTCAGCTGTCTTGCTCATCTAAATGGCGCGGCTTCGTCTGTAGCTAGTCGTTGTTCACGGCATGGGTGTAAATATTCTTAAAGACAGACAGTCATCACCCCAAAGTATATTTTTAGTGTATGTATATCAAAATTCTCAGTTGGTGACTGCTCTTTGATTGACATCAAAGTTTGAAAATTTGAAAGATGCAGAGTAGCTCACATTCCACACAAGGCAGACAGAGTACTTTTATTACATTTTATAGCCTTGTATGCTCACCAGGACATGGCCTTAAGCAATAAAACAGGTTTATTCTTGCACAAGGAAGAGCCTCATACAGTTATGGGAGGGGCTAGAAGATGCATAGTTGGAAGAATTGGAACTGTCTGGGATCATGAAAATTCCCCTTTAATTGCCTCTAGCAGGGCATCAAGGTGTGAATCTAGACCAGGGGCTCTCAAGCATCCCCCCTGGTTTATGCCCTATCACTGTTGTTGTAGCCATCAAGGGCGAATCCAGCTGCGGGTTATGAAAAAGGGTTCATTCTTGAGAGCGAAACCGATACATAAGAGCTCCGAAAGAGACTGCACGGCAGGCAGTGGCAGTTGTAGGGATTCTTTTAAAACAAAAATTTGTCACTAGAACAATGCCTCTACCATACGTGGGTCACTATTACGAGAGAAAAAATGACACCCCAAACGTTGTAGAATGGAGAAAATCCCACTTTAAGCTTTATCTTGTATAGCTCGACATTTTTGCGTCCACCATGAAAAAATGTTACACCCAAATGCTCCACATTGCAGATAAAAACATTCTGGCTTCTCGAATCTTCCGCGTTTCTCAGTAATAGACGTCGCGGGCCGCAAATATCCTAAGGGCCTGCACCTGAGAACCTAGGATATAGGCTGTTATGACTCTGCAAAGAAGTGATAGCAGGTAACTCTGTGATAGGTAATATGACGTAAACAGACAAGGTTCATTCAGTATGAGAAATTAATTCACTTCGGTATCCTCGCTATTTTCCCATAACGTGAATGACCTCGTTTATTGGGAAGTCCAAGGCAGAAATTTGCCTTGCTCGCTTCCTGAACAACTAGAAAGCATGATCAGTCCGGAAGTTGATTTTAGATCGAAAGTGTATGAATTTCCCCTACTAGTCTGCAGCAGTGGCGTTACTGAGTAATGCGGTAACTATTTTAAGTGTGATACCAACAGTAAAGAACCACAAACTCCCCTTATGGTCCTGTATTTGAAAGCATGGCAAAAATACTAAGAACCTGGAAGAAAGTTAGAGTAGCCGTGGTCCCCATGTCAGAGACATTATCCCTATGTTTTTCCCAAAATGAGATCACAGATTATGGGTTTCGTGATAATTGTTAAGTCACAGTTCCCATTCTTAATCTCGTTCGCAAGGCCAGGTCCATATCTCTCCGTATGGCGTAGCCAGCCCGGCCACAAATTCTTCTCCCAGGACGAATAAGGGCGATCTTCAGAAATTTCAGAAATTTCCATAGATATTATGACAAATTAAAAATAATGCTCAGGTTAGGGTCAAGGTGAGGGTAAGGATAAAAAAATGTAGTTGGACTCATTCGTCTTCAGAAAAAAAATCGCAGCCCGTCTGGTCTAGGGAGTATGGTCAAGATGATCGTCCCGATTTCATGTTTTTCAAGTCAGTTGTTGAAAAACCGCTTCCTCATCTGAAGGGTGTGGGGTTCATGACAGCGTCTTTTGAGGCCAGGCGGAAGCCTTGAAGACCTGGAGTATAATAATACAAAACTGTGGGCATTACTAGCAGAGGGGTCGACAGGAGGAGGAGAAGCACGTTCCCGTGATCCTCCGTGTGCCCCATAAATGAGATTTTGGGTATTACTAAAATAGTGCACAAGCAGATCGTTTACTTATCGATTTGGACGAGGACCCACTCTCACTTTATCAGTCAATCAGGGGACTAAAACTGCACAAAATGTTCTCAAAAGCACATTTTTTGCGGCACATCTAGAGCCCATCTGTTTTTGTAAACTTTGTAAAACACCGCCTTACTGGGAAGCCATTCCTGATTCATCGCTTCAGCAGTCCAACCTTTATTTTCGGCAACTATGGGACCACTCTAGACGTGAGCTCTCTTCATTCGATACGATTCCCACGTAAATATTTTTGGTCCATTTTTTTTTATAAAAAATGTTTAAATTGCGATTTTTTTGTGTCCTTTTTAATGCGCACCCACTAACATATGGGGATAATTAAATAGCTTCATCTCATACGATAATGTTCGAATATTTAAAATGACAGTGCCTTTTAATTTGTAAGTGCCTGAATAATGGCCGAGGCGGAGCCAAGAATCACACTAGCAATCATAAAGTGGTGATACCTCCATAAAGGAGTACTTGCACGAAAATTTCTAATAACACTTTATACCAGAATTTTCTGCACGCTTCACGCATGCACCAGTAGTCGCTCTACTATGTGTTCTTTCCAGATATTTTACTTGTTGTGTAGACACATCAAAGGTATTGCATGAAGAGGTGTGCACAGTTATAATTTTCATTGGCGCCGGCACGGGGAGGGGAGCATGGGGAACGCGTGCCCCCATCGATTTCAGATTTTTTTTTGAAAATTTTAACCCCAAAAGGCGTTTAAGCTGTAGATTTATGTAGGGGTGGGGTGAGGTGTGTTTTCGACCGAGTAATGGATCTATTGTAATCATTTCCTATCACAAATGGTTCTCAAACTATCAGAATTTTCGCAATCCTTCTCAAACTATCAAAATTTTTGAGCCCTCCGCCCGCTTCAAACCATAAGTCATCATTGTTCTTATTATCAATATTTTCCGGTAGCAACTTCCGGAGAAGCACAGCAGCAAAAGTTTAAAGCTGTTTACGAATTCCCAGGTAAAAGACTGGCTTTGTGATTGGCATATATATATGTCTGTTGGGGAATCGAAAGTGTCTCGATGCAGAGCATGAATGCAGGTTTTGCCATGGAAATATTATTTAACGAAAAATTTCGGCGCGCTGCGCGCTCATTCGTCACGATTTGGACCCCATCTGATGACCATTGTTAAGCTAAAAATACATGCATTTTGCTTTGCCTACCAGGGAGGTCTACTATCACCGCCCTCACCTATACTCTCCCTCCCATTTTCCATCGCTGGAAGCTGTTTTGTCTGGATTTTCGTTCAAACTTAGTAAAAATACGGTAGTTGTAAAGTGCTCGGCATCATACTCTATAGTATCACTTGGATGTCAGGTAATAAGCTTCATGTCAGTAACCCCATTTCAGAGCTTCCAGGAGCCCTTTACCGGTGTTTTCCAGCCTTTAGATACCCTTTTATAATGCAAAATGAAGGAAAGGAAAATCAATGGTCCAATAATATTTCTGTGGACTCCACGCACGTATTTTGCGTAAAAACATTCCCCGAATGAAAGGCAGTAAAGTAGCCCCCTTTACTGTAGCCAAAAGGGCGTACTCAGGAGGTTTGCTGACAACAAATCTTTCTTTTAGACAACACACTCTCTCTTTCAGTTAATCAAAAATTAGAATTCACTATTATGGACATTTTTCAGCCATATATGATCAGTTTCAAAATTCCCCAAAGATGCCACGATTTAACAACTAAGCAACCTTAAATTAACAAAAATTTCTCAAAGGGGAGGGGACACCCCCTAGACCCCTCCCCCAAGGCGGCACCTTTATGTAGTGACAAAGGGAGGATCCCCCACTGCTGTATACAATCGCAGGGACGCATAAAGAAATTCAGTTTGTGCAGAGTTGGGGGTTTAACTGAGGTGGCATAACGACGTCATCTGTGGTGGCCCCCCATAAGCAAACTCTGGCTGCACCACTGATATTTTCGCGCATTCAGTAGCGAGCATGGTAATTTCCAGTGATAGATAGCTATACTCTACCCTACTCTTCTACTCTACTCTAATTCTGTTCTGTTCAATTCTAAGGAATTAATTAGAAAAATAAACAAAAAATACTCAGAAAATAATCATTAAAAGTATAGTTCGATTGAAACCCTAAATATCTTTACAGGAAATTGTACATAAAATTCAAAGCATAATTTCTGACATTTCATGGAGGACCCTAACCTAACCAAGATGGCGGAAACAGCAAAATGGCCCCCAATATAACGATTATAATGTATAAAAAATAATATGAAAAATAATCATTAAATCATTTGATACATATACCCTTAATAGCTGGCCATATTTAAAGATAAAAAATAAAGAATTAGTTTTCGGAATATTTTCTTTGGAATTCAAATCAACCAAGATGGCGGAAAGAGCAAAATGGCCGTTAATGCAATCATTATGTCAATATATTTAATAATAAGAAAAATAATCATTAAAATACTTTTGATACAGAAACCTAACCTCTGTTCACAGTGGCGTAGCTAGGAATTCGGTGACGGGGGGGCCATGGAGCACGATTTACTATCTAAGCGGAGCGCCACCACAGGTTGGCGCGGAGCGTACAAGAAAATTTTTGGCTCCCCAAGGCTCTCAGATGGCTGGAGATTGCATCTCCGGGCCGTTTGACCTGCGCTGAAAATATCTCTAAATTGGCATTTCGTGTACTGACATTTTGTATAATGACACATATTTAACAAAAAAAAAAAAAAAGAAAGAAAGAAAGAAAGAAAGAAAGAAAGAAAGAAAGAAAGAAAGAAAGAAAGAAAGAAAGAAAGAAAGAAAGAAAGAAAGAAAGAAAGAAAGAAAGAAAGAAAGAAAGAAAGAAAGAAAGAAAAAAATCACATAACTCCTCGGTAGATATGGATGTTCTTTATGACCACCATGGGCGGCGATCCGTCTTTGAAAGTGGGATATATAGTCAGCGGCAATATCTAAGCGGAGCGCCACCATCAGTTGGCGCGGAGCGTAGAAAATTTTGGCAAAAAATACCCCCAGATCACTGGAAATTGCCCTTCCCAGGCTTTTCAACGTGATACTAAGACAACTGTCTGATGTCTTTCCTAAAAAAATAGGCCTATTGGAAAAAGTCTAGAAATAGGTAAAGTGTTCTGACTTCCGGATATATAGTCAGCGGTAATATCTGAGCGGAGCGCCACCAAAGGTTGGCGCGTAGCGTACCAAGACAATTTGAGCTTTGAATACATCCCAGATCGTCGGAAATGGCACTTGTCAGGCTTGATAGCAGCCATCAAGATGCGCAATTGTTGCGAAAAATTTTTAAAGGTTGATTTGAATTTGTTCTAAAACACATTAAGTTTGTCACAATTTATCCGACTTTATTCAAAATTATCCAGAGTGGAGTTATCCCTATGGATTTCAGTGAATTGATTGGAAGGGAGATTTTCCACAGCCATAGTCTATTATTATTATTGAGTACAGGTAACGCCAAGATTTGCCCGACGGGAGGCCTGCGACCCGAGGCCCCTAGAGCCCCAGTGCTGTTGGGTATAGGTGAGGTGGGATTTGAAAAAAAAAAACACCCTGTGTACTAGACCATTTCATTCGGGCCACATATTGCATAAAATTTGTATATGCTAGAGAAGCATAATTCGGCGTTGATTAAATGTTTTTCCCGGAATCTAAAATGTAAACTTGCAAAGCGCGCGAAGCGCGCAAAAATTTTTTGGTAGGTTTCACAAAAAAAGCAACACATGTAATCATGGAGAACAAAAAGAAGGAAAATCTTTAGGGGTTTTAGACCGTATAAGAGATAAAATATGCATTGTATCAAAAACTACCTTGACCATCCGATCAAATAGCCAAGCATTGCTCCGTGAGTCCTTCACCAACTGACCGTGCCGCATGACACACACAAAAGAGCAGTTACTAGCCTTTGCGATGGGAGGAAATTTCCGACCTCTACATAAACTGTGTACTTTTCCTACATGTTACTTTGTGAGGTGGGAAGGACTTGCGCTATCTAGCAATGTAGAGTGGAACCATAGAAGAAACTGGATTAGCTCTTCTGCGCGCGTAGCGCGCCGAAAATTTTGTGTTTTTAGAAGAGAAATTGTCCTCTTGAGAGCAAAAATGGGTAAAACGACACTGTAAATGTTGGATGTTGGGGGGCCAAAATGAGACTGCCCAAGAACTATAAAATATTTATATTTTTTTTTATTTTTTTTTGGCATCGGTGAGGGGGGGGGGGCCATGGCCCAATGGCCCCCCCCTAAATACGCCAGTGTCTGTTCACGTTCTGTTGTAAATATTTAAAACGTATTTTCTGGACATTTTTGCAGTATTCGAGTCGACCAAGATGGCGGAAATGGCTGCCAATTTTAAAATTACAATATATTATAATCAATAATCCTTAAAAATATATTCGTGACAATTGCTCTTTATATTTGGCCATATGTTGAGCCGAATAATTCAAACTTTTTTCAGAACATTTTACTTGGAATTCAGGTCAACCAAGATGTCTGAAGAAGCAACATGGTCTCCAATGGTATAGTTACACTATTTTGTAATAAAAAGAAAAATAATCCTTAACAAATATTTTCAACCAGGGGCGGCGCCAGGGTATTTCGATAGGGGGGACAAAGCGTGAGATGAGTGATCGCCGTCCTGGGGGAGGAGTCTAAGGAGAGGGGGTGTCCCCCGCCCCTTAGGGAAATTTTTTGTTAATTTAAGGTTGCTTAGATGCAAAATGATGATGTCTTTGGTACATATTTTGAACTGATCATACATGGCTGGAAAGTTTATAATTTAAATTTTAATTTTTGTTTTGGGGAAAGATGCTTTTCTGGGGAGGGGTGTCCCCTCCCCTTTGAGAAATTTTATATTAATTTAAGATTGCTTAGATGCAAAATGGTGATATCTTTGGTATATTTTTTGAACTGATCATATATGTAAGTGTTTATAATTTATTGAATTTTAATTTTTGCTTGGGGGAAAGATGCTTTTCTGGGGAGGGGTCTAAGGGGAGGGGTGTCTCCTCCTCTTTGAGAAATTTTTATCAATTTAAGATTGCTTAGATGCAAAATGGTGATGTCTTTGGTACTTTTGAGCTGATCATATATGACTGAAAAGTGTTAATAATTTATTGAATTTTAAGTTTTGGTTTAGTGAAAGAGGACAGTAGCCTCTGTTTTCTAAGAGAAGGGTATGTAGTCAACAAACCTCCTGAAGCCACCACCTTTTATGTATGGGTATGTTGTCACTCAAAAATACGTGCGTTGAGTCGACAGAAACACGAACGAATATTTTCGTTGCTTCATATATGCATTATACAAGGTATCTAAAGGCTGGCAGACACCAGAACAGGGCCTCCTGGAAGCTCTGGACTAATTATATGGATCAAATATATGCCTACCCCACCCTCCTCCTTTCTTCTTTTTCTTCGCTTCCACTACTTCTCTTTCGTTTTCTCCTTTTCTTTTTTCCTGTTCTTTTCCTTCTCTCTTTTCCCTGTTCTTGCAAATGATAGGAGGCGGTTGCCCCCTGCCCCATGTGGCATCGCCCTGTTTTTCTTTGCTCTTTTTCTGATTGACTCAAGATTTCTTCATACAGTAAAGATTGTGTTGTGTACGGCCATGCACCTGCTATTTAGTAAAATTCGTAAAGCACAATAAGGCATAGGCGTAGGTACATTTTCGAGACTGGGGGAGGGGGCTGAACCTTGTTTCGGATCGCTGACTTGGGGAGGGGTTTAAGGGGAGGTTTCCCCTCCCCTTTGGAAAATTTTTGGTATTTGAGGGTCCTCAGATGCAATTTGGTGCAACATTTTGTGAAAATTTTAAGGAAAATTAATGCAAATTTGTTACATTTTTTACTGAAGAAGCAAATAAGGGGTTTTTGGCCTTGGATATTGGAGCAGAAGCATACTTCAGCCCCCCAGATTTTTGACTGGGGGCTTTAGCCCCCATCCTCTCCCCCCTCCCCACTTCCTACGCTTATGCAATAAGGGAGACATAATATTACTTCAAAGTTTAATTCATTTTATTAAATGTTTTTTTTTTATATTTTTGTTGTCAAAATGTTCGTTAAGTGGTTGACTCATGATACCCCCAATATTTCACACGCTATACTTTAAATGATCACATGCTGGGAATGAAGAGACAGTAAATGTTACCCATAGAAGGAAGGTTCACTAGGTCGAAGGTTCACTAAAGACCGAAGATTCCCCCGGACGAAAATATATTCCGAGTTACGGGTAGGGTTGGGGTTTTGGTTAGACAGAGATTCATGGATCAGGCGTATCCCCTGATGCACAAATTAGCTGTCTGTATGTTTTGGTGTAACTTGCAATGTGATACGCACCTTTTCTCCAAGAGAGGGAGAACTTTTTGCTCTGTGACACCATATGTGTAAGGTCTCACAATAACTTGGCGTTAGGGTATACTACTGTATTGTTTTAGCTTTACTTTCGGTTCCTATGCTCTTTTTGTTTGCGCGTTATTTATAATGGCCTTAGTGTTTATGTAATACTTAACCTGCATTCACGTAAACAATGGAGAAAACAGAAAACGTTATCCGTGCGGGGATTGTAAGTTTCAGGTATTTTGTAACGAACAATTAACTAATATTGTGATAGATGGTTGACATACTGCATGTAACACCTCACCCCACCCCCTACAAAATTATGCCTTAAAACGTTTTTAGACGATTTTATTTTGGGGGGGTTGAAACACCATAGGGGGCAAATGCCTGCCCTGCCCCCCTGTGGCGCCGCGCCTGTTTTCAACACATTTAAACCTATAGTCTGCCCATATTCTGTAATAACTATTCAGCGCATATTATTTTGGACATTTTTGCAGGACCCAGCTTAACCAAGATGGTGGCCAACCACATAATTATTATAGTATATTGAAACAATGAGAAAATTAGTTATGAAAAATATGTTTGACACACTTTTGTGGTCATATTTTATTCCAAATAATTAAAACTTACTTTTTAAAAAATTTTTGTTGGAATTCAGGTCAACCAGAGATGGAGGAAAGCAAAGTAGCCTCTAATGGTATAATCACAACATTTTATAATAATCAGTAAAATAATCCTTAAAAATATTTTCAACACATTTAAACCCTAAGTCTGCCCATATTCTGTAATAACTATTCAGAGCATATATTTCTGGACAGTTTTTGCAGGATCGACTTCAACCAAGATGGTGGAAATACCAAAATGGCCGCCCGTGTAATGATCATAATATATTTAAAAAATGAGAAAAATATTTACGGTATTAAATATATGTTTGACATAATTGCTCTTACTATCTGGTCATATTTTAAGTCAAATGATCAATAATGTCATTTTTTGGTTTCGATGATAAGAGAAACCTATGCAGTCATGATGGCGTGTGTATGTATGTGTGTATGTGCGTGTGTGTGTGTGTGTGTGTGTGTGTGTTTGTGACACTTTGCTCGTTAACACGATATCTCAAGAAGGGAAACTCTGACAGTTTTCAAACTTGGTACATAGATGCCCCATATTAAGAGGAAGAACCCTATTGTTTTTGGTAGGGGTCAAAGGTCACCTGGGGTCGCCAGGGGTCAAACTCTGAAAACCTTGTTAACACAATATCTCGAGGTAGGAAGCTTGGATGAATTTCATACTTTGTATGTAGATGCGTTATGGTAAGAGGAAGAACCCTATCGTTTTTGGTGGAGATGAAAGGTCATCTGGGGTCACCGGGGGTCAAACCCTGAAAACTTCGTTAACACGATATCTTAAGAAGAGAAGCTCTGATGGTTCTCAAACTTGGTACATAGATGCCCCATATTAAGAGAAAGAACCCTATTGTTTTTGGTAGGGGTCAAAGGTCACCTGGGGTCACCGGGGGTCAAACTCTGAAAACTTTGTTAACACAATATCTCGAGGTAGGAAGCTTGGATGAATTTCATACTTTGTATGTAGATGCGTTATGGTGAGAGGAAGAACCCTATCATTTTTGGTGGAGGTGAAAGGTCATCTGGGGTCACCGGGGGTCAAACCCTGAAAACTTCATTAACACGCTATCTCAAGAAGGGAAGCTCTGATGGTTCTCAAACTTGGTACATAGATGCCCCATATTAGGAGGAAGAACCCTATTGTTTTTGGTGGGGGTCAAAGGTCACCTGGGGTCACCGAGGGTCAAACCCTGAAAACCTTATTAACACAATATCTCGAGGTAGGAAGCTTGGATGAATTTCATACTTTGTATGTAGATGCGTTATGGTAAGAGAAAGAACCCTATCATTTTTGGTGGAGGTGAAAGGTCATCTGGGGTCACCGGGGGTCAAACCCTGAAAACTTCGTTAACACGCTATCTCAAGAAGGGAAGCTCTGATGGTTCTCAAACTTGGTACATAGATGCCCCATATTGAGAGGAAGAACCCTATTGTTTTTGGTGGGGGTCAGAGGTCACCTGGGGTCACGGGGGTCAAACCCTGAAAACCTTATTAACACAATATCTCAAGGTAGGAAGCTTGGATGGATTTCATACTTTGTATGTAGATGCGTTATGGTAAGAGAAAGAACCCTTTCATTTTTGGTGGAGTTGAAAGGTCATCTGGGGTCACCGGGGGTCAAACCCTGAAAACTTCGTTAACATGATATCTCAAGAAGGGAAGCTCTGATGGTTCTCAAACTTGGTACATAGATGCCCTGTATTAAGGGAAAGAACCCTGTTGTTTTTGGTAGGGGTCAAAGGTCACCTGGGGTCACCGGGGGTCAAACTCTGAAAACCTTATTAACACAATATCTTGAGGTAGGAAGCTTGGATGAATTTCATACTTTGTATGTAGATGTGTTATGGTAAGAGAAAGAACCCTATCATTTTTGGTGGGGGTCAAAGGTCACCTGGGGTCACTGGGGGTCAAACCCTCAAAACCTTGTTAACACAATATCTTGATGTAGGAAGCTTGGATAAATTTGATACTTTGTATGTAGATGCCTTACATTAAGAGCAAGAATCTCATCATTTTTAGTGGAGGTCAAAGGTCATTTGGGGTCACTGGGGTTAAGCTCTGAAAATCTTGTTAACACGATATCTCGAGGTACGAAGCTTGGATAGATTTCTTACATGGTAAAGTGATGTGTTATAGTCAGAAGATGTACCCCACTGTTTTTGGTGGAGTTCAAAGGTCATCTAGGGTGGCCGAGGGTCAAACACTGAAAACCTTGTTAACACAATATCTCACGGGAGAAAGCTTGGATAGATTTTATACGTAGTATGTGGATGCCCGTGGTGAGAATATGAACTCAATCATTTTTGGTGGAGGTCAAAGGTTATCTTGGGTCAATGTGGGCCAAACACTGTAAAGCTTGTTAACACGTATCTCCAGGTAGGAAGTTTGGATAGATTTCATACTTACAGTACTATGTGGATGTGTTATTGTGAAAAGATGGACCCTGTTGTTTTGGTGAAGGTCAAAGGTCATCAGGGGTCACCAGAGGTAAAAAAGCAAAATTTCCCAAGAATTCCCAAGAGTTTTATATGGGTTCAGCAGAGGTCAAAGAGCAAAATTTTCCAAGATTTCCCAAGATCGTCATCTGGGGTCACCAGAGGTCAAACTGTAAATTTCCCAAGAATTCCCAAAATTAAATAGGAACACAAAACTGTATTTTTCCAACATGTTAAGATAGCATTTGACCATTGACTGAAAGATATGGGACATCATGGCATTATTTGGAATAGAACATATATCATCGAAACCTCAATGCATTTTTGCATTCTGGTTTAAAGTTTTGTTGGAATTCACGCCAACCAAGATGACGTAAAAAGCAAAATGGCTGCCTATATTATAATCACTGTATATTTTAAACAATGAGAAAAATATTCATGAAAATATTTTTGACACAGATGCTCCATACATCTATCCATATTTTATGCCAAAATAATCACAAATTCACAACTTAGTTTTCAGAACATTTATAGTGGAAACCAGGTCAACCAAGATGGCCGAAAAAGCAAAATGGTAACCCTAAGCTTAAATTTACTAGTGTTCCAGGATTTTCAAGAAATAGTGTGAATTGACAAATCAATAAATGAAAAAGTTGCAAACAAAAAACCTTTACATCCTGAAATTCGCAATCTCAAATCACAGGTATAATGATCCATGTACTGTAGAAGATTCAGTATAAGAAAGCGTGAAAAAAGTGGCGGGGTGAGAGAAAGAAAGAGGCAGGGTGGGGATCGGTTAGGTAAGAGGGATTTTCGATTGTGTATATTTCTTTTGGTTAAGTCTCATATCAATTCAAATGTAGTCGAGTATCTTGCTGCGAAAAGCCTCTGCATTAGGTATCAACACCAGTTGATGGTGCAGAGCCTCTGGTACGTTCCAAGAATCTTCCAAATTTTGGAAGTTGACATAAAATGTTTGTCAATTCCCTCAAAAGCCTGTTGTATTTCCGTTCATTTTATGCAGACTCTTACAGAGTCAAAGGAACAGTGAATCACGCCAACGTATAGTCTTAATGCGGGAATTTGGCATCAGTCTCGAGAAGGCCTAAGAAAACTGGAATACCAAGGCAATGCATAGGGAGAGATGAGGAGAATCACTAATGGACATGGGACCAACAGACAGGCATAACTTGGGCAGAGAAAATGCTCACCAACAAATTTGTCTATCGCAGCTAAAGTGTTATTTTGAAAGAGAGGACACTTCTCAGCTTGAGCTGTGACAAGTTGATCCTCCTGGCTGCATTTCCAAGATCATCTAATCATGGTAGGCACCGCATACTTCGTGTAAGGGAGATATCCAAGTGTCTCAAAATGCGGACGCGTTTGCTGTGAACATTGCTAGAATAACAAAGACTAAAGAGTATTGATTTGAACAAATATTAATAGCTGTCATTTTTTAATTACGGTAAGAGTGAATATCCTGGTAAACATTTGAGTTACATTGGTACACTGCGTACATGGGTCATCACCTGTGATTTGAGATTCCAGACTGTAAAAGTTTTTCGTTTGCAACTCTTTCATTTTTTGATTTGTCAATTGACACCTTTTCTTGAATTTCGTGGAACTTTAGTGAATTTAAGCTGAGAAAAGATGTACAATCACAAAGAAACAAATCTACTTAACCGATTAAACAATAACCATGATTGAGTGGTCTCAATAGTATTTAACAAAGGTGCCCATTGTATTTTGAAAATCTTCTGCCAGTGCTTCCTAAAGTTGGCCATTGTATGCTCAGCACACTGGCCAGCCCAAGTGTGTAATGAGATTATCTTGCGCTTGATCGGTTTTGACATTTGGACCCGACCACGGCCATACAAATGCAGGTTTGTAATGTGCTGTATGAGCTACTGGGAGGGAAAAGCGGTATGATGTAAATGTGGGGGATTCAAAAAACATAGCACATCTTTAACTACCATTCAGGTGGCACTATAAACCGAAAGACAACTTCTTGGTCAATAATTTGAGGGGCCCTTTTTTCTCTCGGGATTTTGAATGTAAAATAATAGCCATTTGTCTTTCCCCTACCCCCAGTTGTTTTTTCAGCACCTCGACTCTTGGCAGATACCACACTATATTTCCCCAACCCCGAAGATATACCTATTTACCTGAATTTTTCTCTTCATAGATATGTTCGGGAATAGAAGCATGGTCGCAGTAATGGCCATTTCAGGTGGCAGTTATCTCAATCTGGAGACCTACTACATCCACACAATCATATTGTGTTTGCTTGGGAACATAACTGACTGTCATCATTTACAAACCAGATTGAAGCTAAAGGATGTTCCTGATCAGTATCATTGTAATTATGTAGTTAATTTGGTCTTACTCAAATACGTTACCAAAAAGCTTCCGTATATTTTATGCTCGTAGTAAACGTTTGAACTTCGAAAGTATGACAGTGCATCCGCTGTTACTTCGCGAGCGGACTCTGTTTGCTCAGTCCCTCTTTAAGGCTTCCCAAATGACTGAACAAGGAATGTGCTATGCGCGTAGTTCTACTAGAGTTCCCTGTCCCTGCTGCTACGTACGCAAATCCGCAGTTACCCTGCGGTTATCCCTGTATGTGACATTTTAATGTCCAGCCCATATATGCACGACTTAATAGAGTAGGTGCAAGCGCTTGGGAATTTTTTCCCAAGATCTTGGGAACTTCAGACTTAACGGCTGGTCTTGGGAATTGGACCTGAAATCTTGGGAATTTTGCAACGATATTTGGGACTTGGACAGAATAAGTTGAGAATTTTGTACTAATCCCACTTAGGAACTTTTTTTCTCATTTTCGCACAGGCTGCAGTTAGGCTAACCTGACTCTTGTAGATAGATAGCTATTTACTGTAATTTTACTGCCTTAAACTCTGGTAAGAACTTGCTTGAAAACTTTGTGATTGTCACATTGGAGTGCAGGGGCGTAGCTAGGATGAAATTTTTAGGGGGCCTTGGTATCAAATGAGGAGGGGGGGTCACGCATCGATCGCCGTCCTTAATTCGTACACATTTTATTAGGACACGCACAATTTTTGGGGGACCTGGCAAACATCTGGGGGTCCAGGCCCCCCGCCCGTAGCTACGCGCTTGTTGGAGTGTGCAGGTAGTCTGTACTTGTAGGCTTCTGCCCGTCAGGACTTCTCGCGGCACTGTCCTCAAGCCAGTGGCGCCGCCGGGATTTAGTGATTGGGGGCACCACTGATGATGTCCAAATGCCTCCTTAGTTTTCCCCCAGGTCTGCATAATTTGTACCTATTTATGCGTACTTGCGATTGTATACAGTAGTGTGGAATCCTTTGTCACTACATAAAGGTGCCGTAAGGGGAGGGGGTGTCCCCCTCTCCTTTGAGAATTTTCGTTCATTTAAGGTTGCTTAGATGCAAAGTGTTGCCATCTTTGGGATGTTTTTTGAACTGATCATATATAGCTGGAAAATTTCCATACCATAAGTTTTGGTAAGGCCAAATTGGAGAGTATGGTTAGGTGAAAGAGGAGAGTATGCGTCCCTGCGATTGCATACAGCAGTGATAATCTTTCCTTTGTCACTTCATAAAGGTGTCTTCCTGGGGGAGGGGTCTAAGGGGGAGAAGTGTTCCCCTCCCCTTGGAGAAATTTTTGTTAATTTAAGGTTGTTTACTGATGCAAAATGGTGCTATCTTTGGGTTAATTTTTTTTGGAACTGATCATATATGGCTAGAAAATATCCATAATTTAGTGAATTGCAAGTTTTGGTTAGGTGAAAGAGGAGAGTATGTTGTCTTAGAGATCTAAGGGTATGATGTCAACAAACCTCCTGCACCCCCCCCCCCCCTTTGGCTACTTTACTGCCTTCTATTCGGGAAAAGTTGTTAAGTAAAAATACGTGAGTGAAGTCCACAGAAACATTCTTGGACTGTTACGAAAATTTTCCTTTGCTACATTCAGACATTGTGCATTATGAAAGGGTATCTAACTGTCTAAGGCTGGCAGACAGCGGTATAGGGCCTCCTGGAAGCTCTGGATTAATTATATAAAATGGGGCACTGACATGATGCTTATTACCTGACATCCAAATGATACTATAGAGCAGGGGTCTCCAAACTTTTTTGCTTGGTGGCCCCAATTTTCGACTCCGGAATCTTGGTGGCCCTCAAATTGACGGGTCGGTGAAAGGAGTTTGATTTTACTTGGTTATGTAGTGTTAATAAAGCAGATCACTGGTTCTTAGATTAGAATCACTCCCATTGCTTATTTTTAATGAGAAATTTGATAATTATTTTTCGCTCCTGAATCCTTTTCGCGACCCTCCGAAATATTTTCGCGACCCTCAAAAGGGTCGCGACCCCTAGTTTGCCGACCCCTGCTATAGAGTATGATGCCGAGCACTTTGCAATTGTCGTATGTTTACGAAGTTTGAGCGAAAACCCAGACGAACACCTTCCAGGTATAGCAAAAGGGGTTTAGGACTAAAAAGCGCATTTCAAAATGCTTTTTCGTCGTAAGTGTATTAACAATCACCATCTATAGGCCTACCGGTAATGGCTGCATTTGAAAAATGTATAACGGCAAATACGTACTTTCGACCTTCCACATCATGCTACAAATTAGACTGAAAGATCCCATAGGCCTACAGAGGATGGAGATGTACTTATGTTTTACGGAAAAGTGTAGTGATTAGAATAGTTGCATGTATTATAACCTTAATAATGGTCATGAGATGGAGTGAAAACGGTGACGAATGCCCGCGAAGCGCGCCGAAATTTTTCATTAAATAAGATTACCATGACAAAACCTGCATTCATGATCCTCTGCATCGAAACCCTTTCAATTTCTCAACAAACCTATATGCCAATCACAAAGCCAATCTTTTACCTGAGAATTCGTGAACAGCCTTCAACTTTTGTTACTGTGCTTCTGCGGGAGTGGCTACTGAAAATGATTGACAATAAGGATATTACTGAGGTAAGGTTTGGAGCGCGCGGAGCGCGAGAAAATTTTGATAGTTTGCGAAAGATTTGGTATAATTCTGATAGTTTGAGAACCATTTGTTCTTGAAAATGATTACCACAGATCTATCACTCGGTTGAAGACACACCTCACCCTACTCCCTACAGAAATCTATGGCCTAAACGCCTTTTGAGATCATTTTAAAATTTTCATAAAAAGACTCTGAATTGATTGGGGGGGGGGGGCACGCGCTTCCATGCCCCCAGTGCCGGCGCCACTGCCTCAAGCAGCCTTGTGCATACAGGGGCGGATCTAGGGGGGCGACCCGGCCCCAGCCACCCCTTTTAGAAAATGAAAAAAAAATAAAAGCGAAAAAAGAGAAAAAGCGGAAAAGAGAAGAGATAGAGAGGAGAAGAGATAGAGAGAAGAACAGAGAGTGGAGTGATAGAGAATGAAGCTGCAATTAGCAACCTCGAAGCATGGGAATCATAGCGCACAGCAGATCAGTTTGAACGTCGATTGGGACTTTCACACGCATGTTATCTTACTACACATGATTGGATACAATCAATACGATACAATTCCGATACAATACGATCAGCCAATAGAAAAATAACTTAAGGGACAGTGCGCATCAGTTGGGATGGGCTGCTATCAAGCCTGACAAGTGCCTTTTCCGGCCATCTGGGATGTTTTAAAACCTCAAATTTTCTTGAAACGCTCCGCGCCACCCTATGGTGGCGCTCCGCTTAGATAGTAAACGCAGTGGCGTGCACTGGGGGGAGGCCATTGGGCCATGCCCCTCCCCCCACACTCATTCCAATTTTTTTTAGTTCCTAAAAATACGTAAATTTTTTAACACAAATTTTACTTCAAAAGGTAGCATATGTGGCACCAGATTACATGTAAGGACACCTAATTTTTCAAAAATTTTCAAAGGGGAGGGGCATACCTCTCCCCCAGGCCGGCGATCACACAACATACTGCTTGCCCCCCGTGAGAGAAATCCTGGGTACGCCACTGAGTAAAACGGGATTCAAACGTGCAACCCTTGGACCAAAAGTCCCGCCATCTGAGCTAATCCGTCCTCACAGAAATGTGTAATAAAGTAAAATCAAACTTTACATGTTATTCACAAAAATTGCACTTCTTGATGGCTGCTATATCAAGCCTGGCAAGTGCCATTTCCGGCCATCTGGGATGTATTAAAATCTCAAATTTTCTTGGTACGCTCCGCGCCAACTTATGGTGGCACTCCGCTTAGATAGTAAACGGGAACCCCCTCCCCCCGAAACAAAAAATCCTAGCTTCGCGACTGCAAGAGAATTAAAATGGGAAATCATGCGAATTGCAAGGCCTTAAAAGTGTCTTTTCCGGCTACCCGGGAGGTGCTTTTACCCAAATTTTCTGGCATGCTACGCATAGGCGCGCGGGAGCGGGGGAATGACACGTCCCTCCCTAAAATTTTCAGTGGGGGGACGTCCCTCCATAAATAAATTCCTAAGGAGAAAAATGAGGAATTATAAATTAAGTAAAAATCAGCAATCAGCAAGTATAACCATCATCAATGACAAACTAAATGGCCAAATGCTGTTCTGTCAGTTAATTAATCCCTCGATTTTTCTCTGAAAGACGTTAAGAATGCCTACAGTGCACGTCACCAACAAAATTTTATTTAGAAATATAGAGGTCGGAATCATTACAATTCGGTCATTCAGTTTTGATACTATGTAAGGCCTACAATAATACCATGATTACACTGCCTCGACGTAGCCTACCCCCAAAACAATGACAGGGCTGCCAAGTCTCGTGCATTTTGGGTCATTTTCGCGAAACAAGAAATTAGGCAGAGGGGAACATGCACGTGATAAAACGTACATTTACGCCCACATGTCAGTGCAAGGTACCTGGGTCCTGGCATCAAGTCGAACTAAGATATGGGTCACAAATTTCTCAAGGAAGCCCCTCAATATTCACCAAGTTAGAACATGACTGCTAAAGATCTGATTAGACGCCTTCAACAGGATGCATTGTAGTAAGACACTGTGCCTATGATAACTGTCTTCTGTTAATAACTTGTGGAAACATTAATGTGTTGAGAGTTGAGACATGAAATTATGATGAAGCAGAAAATGCAAAAATAAGACATGGGAAGTGCTATTTTCGGCGATCTGGGAGGTCTATTTTGTCAAAAATTTTCTTGTACGCTCCGTGCCAACTGATGGTGGCGCTCCGCTTAGATGGTATAGTGCCGTCAATCACAGGTCGAACAACTTCGCCCCCGCCCCCCTTTTCAGAAATCCTGGATCCGCCCCTTTGTGCATAGGTCCTTTTCAAAATAGCAATTACAAAGGATTGTGAGATTCGGTTTTGATGCAGGTCGCATTTGGCCATAGTAAAATGGCATTGAAAAATTGGGGTACAAAAACTCTATCCCACAGTCCCTTGTAATTGCTTTTTGGAAAAGGGTCAGTACATGCAGTATTACGTGCAATCTGAGTGCAGCGGATGACACTGGTCGGGTATTCATTACAAGAACTTGTAACAAAGATTTGTTTCTTTCCTTAATGTTTTTCAATTACCCATCTTCCCTTTTGTGTGTTTTGCATGGTCTATTATTAGGACTGAAGCAGGCCAACCATATACCAGCGGCGTAGGAAGATGTTTGACATGGGAGGGGGGGGGGGACAGACCAGATGCGATTTCTCGACCTTGATCTCCCTTCCCACACCAGAACATCATATTTGCTCATTATAATTTTTTTCCGATTTAAAAAAAAATATTCAAAGAAAAAGGAAACAACTACAACATCAACATCCATGCAACAGGTGTAGCTAAGATTTTTTGTTTGGGAGGCTCTGGGGGACTGGAGTTATTTTGGGGGGAGGGGGACTCCCGTTTACTGTCTAAGCAGAGCGCCACCATGATTGACACGTGAGCGTACCAAGAAAATTTGAGATTGAATACATCCCAGATCGCCGGAAATGGCACTTGCCAGGCTTGATAGCTGCCATCAAGATAGGCAATTTTTGTGAAAAAAATGTAAAGCTTGATTTGATTTAATCCTAAAACACATTTCTGTGAGGACGGATTAGCTGAGCTGGTCGGACTTAGGGCCCGAGGATTGCAAATTTGAATCCCATTTATTATCTAAGCTGAGCGCCACCATAGGTTTGCACGGAGTAAACCAAGAAAATTTGAGATTTTAATATATCCCAGATCGCCGGTAATGGGCTAATGGCACTTGCCAGGCTTGATAGCAGCCATCAAGATGTGCAATTGCTGTGAAAAAAAAATTTAAAGTTGATTTGAATTTGTTCTAAAACACATTAAGTTTGTCACAATCTATTCCACTTTATTCAGAATTATTCAGAGTGGAGTTAGCCCCATGGATTTCGGTGGGTTGATTGGAATGGAGATTTTCCACAGCCAGAGTCTACTATTATTAAGTTGGTGGCGCCAAGATTTACCCGACGGGGCCACCGACCCGAAGCCCCAATGCCGTTTACCTTCATAGCAGGTGTTGAATATGTTGGTATTGCGAGTGCAGTCAGTGTGGTTGCAGGAGTAAAACACGTCCGTCGGGCGGGCAACAATGGCTTTGCGATATGGGATGAAATTTGCACCCTCTACATAAACTGTGTACTTTTCCTACATGTTACTTGGTAAGATGGAAAGGACTTGCGCTATCTAGCGATGTAGAATGGAACTGTTGAAGAAAGTAGAGTAGTTCTGCGCGCGTAGTGAGCCGCAAATTTTGCGTTCCTATTAGAGAAACTGTCTTCTTGAGAGCAAAAACGGGTAAAACGAAACTGTAAACTGTCGCGATATTGGTGGGGGGCCAAAATGACATTTGTCCCCCCACAAATCATATTGGGGGCCATGGTCCCCCCCCCCCCCGGTCCTACGCCACTGTATACGTCGGTTCATTCGTGTAGATAAGTGAAGGGTGAAGTACAGTAGAGTGCTGTAGGTACGACTTCAAAGTTTGATTAATATCTTCCTGTTTTGTGACTGGTTTTTCTTGTCAATCAAATGAAGCAAAGTTTAAGAGGGTTCCAGAGAACGCCGAATTCAAGATCTTTTGTCGTCGTCAACTGCCGTTGCACAGAACTTAGCACAGTTAAAGTGCTTCTACTTATCTTGAGAATTCTTGGGAATTTGTATCCCCCTGATCTTGGGAATTTGAAAGCAACAACCTGCAATCTGCACAGCGCTTCCCCACTCTTAATTCATTTTTCCTGAAATGGAATCTAAAATTTCCTGAAATCGGCTTGGTATTTCCTGATATTTTCAATAACGCTACTTTTATGCTATTTTAATGACTGATCCAGGATTTCACCTGTCAAACCATACGTCTGTTCCATACGCCATACGTTATTTCCAGATTTCCCGAAATTTCCCGAAATTATCCCCTTCCCGAAAATTTCCCGAAGAGACACCCAGATTTCCCGAATTTCGGCTAATTTCGGGAAGAGTGGAAACACTGAATCTGCATGCGTTTTGTTAAAAAGTACGAGGTGATACGGCGCATAGCCGCAGTGGCGCCGCCAGGCTTTGGTGATTGGGGGGGCACAACAGATGATGTCGTAATGGCACTTCAGTTAACCTCCCAAGTCTGCACAAAATGCGTTTTTTCCCGTGTGCTCCCTACGTTCGTATACACAGTGGGGGATCCTTCCTTTGTCAGGTGTCACTGCACTAAGCTAGGTGCCGTACTGGGGGAGGGGCCTAAAGGGAGGGGGTGTCCCCCTCCCCTTTGAGAAATTTTTGTTTATTTAAAGTTGCTTAGATGCAAAATGGTGCTATCTTTATGATATTTTTGGAGCTGATCACACACCTGTATGGCTGGAAAATGTCCATCGTTTAGTGAATTCTAATTTTTCCGACTGGCTGGATGTTTTTATCCAACTGAGTGGCGACGCTTAAATATTCGTTTTTTTATGTGCCTGCGCTTTGAATACAGCAGTGGGGATCCTTCCTTTGTCACTACATAAAGGTACATCCCTGGTGGAGGAGTCTATGGGGAGGGGGTGTCCCCCTCCCCTTTGAGAAATTTTTGTTAATTTAAGGTTGCTTAGATGCAAAATGGTGCTATCTTTTGGAATATTTTTGGAGCTGATGATATATAGCTGGAAAATGTCCATAATCTAGTGAATTCTAATTTTTGGTTAGGTGAAAAAGGAGAGCATGTTGTCTAAGAGAAGAATACGTTGTCAACAAACCTCCTAAAGACTCCCTTTTGGCTACTTTACCGCCTTCTATTGGCAATGTTTTTATCCAAAAATACGTGCGTGGAGTCCACAGAAACATTGTTGGAATATAACGAAATTTTTCCTCCCTTTCATTGTGCATTATAAAAAGGCATCTAAGGCTGGCAAATACCTGTATAGGGCCTTCCGGAAGCTCTAGATAAAGTACATAAAATGGAGCAACGACATAATGCTTATTACGTGACATCCAAATGATAATATAGAGTAGAGCACTTTACAACTATCGTATTTTTACTAATTTTGAACGAAAATCCAGATGAACAGCTTCCAGCAATGGAGAACGGGCGGGAGGGAGACTATTGGTGCAGGAAGGTGATATTAGACCTCCCTGATAGGTATAGCAAAAGGGGTGAAGGACTAAGAAGGCGTTTTCAGAATTCTTTTTTTGTCGGAAGTGTATTAAAAATCACCATCTATCAAGGGCGTAACCAGGAATTTGTCAAGGAGGCGAACCCCATAGACAGATTCTCATCGCTTTGCGCCACCATGGGTTGGCGCAAAGCGCAAGAAAATTTTGGCCCAAAGTGCCTCCCAGATCGCTAGAAATGGCACTTCCCAAGCCTATTTTACAGCATATAAATAGGAGAAACACTAGCAATATTGAAAAAAAAACATTAAAAAAACCCCCCAAAATATGCTCAAGGGGGCGGATGCCCCCTCCACCCCCTTGGCTACGTGTTTGCCATCTATACCTATAATGGCTGCGCACAAAGCGCTCGGTAAAATTTTCTGGAAAATATATAACGGCATAATTTCAACTTTCCAAATCATGCTTCAACAACTTAGATTGAAAGATCGCATATTGATGCTATAGGCCCCTACAGATGTTGTGATTATACTTCCATGTATTATTATGTTAATAATGGTCATAAGATGGAGTGCAAACCGTAAAGCATGCGCGCAAAGCGCGCGAAATTTTTCATTAATGAGATTTCCATGACAAAACCTGCATTCAGAATCTGCATCGAGACACTTTCAATTGCCCAACAAACCTACATGCCACTCAAAAAGCCAGTCTTTTACCTGTTAATTCGTGAACAGCTTTCAACTTTTGCTGCTGTGCTTCTCCGGGAGTTGCTATCAGAAGATATTGATAATAAGAACACAGAGGTAAGGTCTGAAGCGCGCGGAGCGCGCGAAATTTTGGATAGTTTGCGAAGAATTTGCGAAAATTCTGATAGTTTGAGAAACATTTGTGATAGAAAATGATTAAATAGATCTATCACTCGGTTGAAGCACACCTCACCCTACCCCCTACAGAAATCTATAGCTTAATCGCCTTTTGGGATCATTTTAAAATTTTCAAAAAATTTTCATTGGGGGGGCACGCGCCCCCCCATGCCCCCCCGTGCCGGCGCCACTGCATAGCCGTACGTTTCTTGCCGGAAATGTGAGGAATTTAATGTTGTACATGGACTAAGCCTATCTGTAGTTTATTCAGTTTGCTTTTGTTTTGGTATATATCTGCTGCCTGAGATGGCCATCAGGAGTAATGGAGAAATGATAGGAATGGTCATGACGGGAGTACAACTTTGCACATTGTACATCTACATCTTCGGTATTATCAGCGTGTGCAAGTTCCGGTGCTGTGTTGCAGACGGTAACGTAACTTGGCTAATTAGGCTTTATAGGCCTAGTACTGGGCCTACCTGTGTGCTGTTCCCATGTTTATTGCAGTAAGGGCTCTAGCGCTATCTCGTTTACTGGGGAAGTGTGAACTATGTAGATGCATAATGCGAGAAGCGTTCAAATATTATGTGGTACACATAAAAGAATCTGTATTAATGGAAAAATCAACTGTTGGGCGGTGGACCCCTATTGGGGATAATTATACTTAGTCTATCGTATCCACTCAGTCTGCCCAATGGAATAGTCAAATTTCCCTCAACGAGTCAATTACTGCACTGTACGACAAACATAAGAGAAAATTAGCTAGGCCTAGGGTAGGTCAGTTAGTAGGCTAAGTTAGATAAGGCTTAACCACACACCAACACGAATGTGTTATATAGTGTCAACCAGATAAAAAGGTAAAGTTTAAATATGGTTTCAAATACGGTTCAAGTTTGGTTTCAAATACAGCTCAAATATGGTGCAAGTCCTTTCCTTTAGGCGGGAAATACCATGGGCATATTCTACAACCCCCAGCCCACAGGGGGGATTAGCTAGGGTAGGATATATTAGCCAGGGTAGGATATGGGGTAAAATTCCCTCAACCTTTACATAACACTGTGTAGACTACCTCAAGGTTACTTGGGAAGGTGAACCTACTTGTGCTATTAAGCTATGGAATGGACCTGTAAAGAAGCTGAAAGAATGAAAATTCTAGTGTTAAGCTGCATCATTGAGTGAGCAATTGAGAGCAGCTTGACCTTTGGGAGACTTGTAAATGTCGGGGACTACATAGCCTACTTTATCCACCGACTTAGTCCTGAAAAGTGGAAATAACCCAACGGGGGAGGGGACCTTCCCTGAAGGGAGACATGGACCCTTCCCCCTATCTAGCATCATCCCTGTCTGGGGACTTTTTTATGCTTTTCAAGGAAGCTATATGCCAAATATATAGATTACGACAAGCAACACTAAAAGTTACTTTCTGTACAGCTGAATTTTGTTTTACGCTCTGTTTTTGTATTTGTGTGTGCATTGACCTAGCTGTCACCATGTGGGAGTACACCAATTAAAACACAAAACAAGTGCGAAACAAACTTGTTTCGTGTTTCATGTTTTCTGACGACTTCTGTGTGCTTAACATTAGAGTGATCAGGGAGATAACTGTGACACAATCTGGTCATGTGACATTTAGGGTAGAGTCAATGTCCCTAATTCTGCATGCCACCGGGAATGGGAACCTTAAAATAACAAAATACTGCATATCACAGTGGTAATGCAAAAGCCTAGAGTTAGCAAAACACAACCTTGAATGGGTTCATTTTGATGACAAATGTCTCCTAGTTTTGCTTTGACAGTCAAATTGCTAAGCTAAATATGGTTCAGAAAGTTCAAATTTACTACCTTACTTTCTTAGAACTGCAATATTTTTTGTGAAAAAATGTAAGAAATGTGTTACAAATCCACATTGTTCTTGGGCAGACCAAGTTGTCAAAAACCTAGCAGTTTTGCAGTATATTTACTAATATGTTTGTGCTTGCACAGCTGCTGAATGAATTAGCCTCTGAAAATACCAAAGTGCACCATCACTAGTATCTACCTATGGTGTGCAAAATTAGGAAAATGAAATAACAAGAAACCTTGCCTAAAGAGCCTATTGTCAATTGAGAACCGCAATTTCTATCCCACTCAAGCATGTTTTATGTCAAATTAAAGACAACAAATTCTAAAGTTTTTCTCATTATAATTTTTTTTTTATATAAATGGTAAGCAAGTTAAAGACAGATTTGCATCACCCCAAGTATAACTTCTACACAGGAGTTTAGCAAAAGTCCCAGTTGGTGACTACTCTTTGATTGACATCAGATTCAAAAGATGCAGAGTATCTTATATTACACAACACGTACAGAGAACGGTTTGATTACACATGGAGTCTTTTATGCTCACCAGGATGTGGCCTTGAGCAGTGAACTATGTTTGTGTCTGCACAAGGAGAAGCAGTAAAGACAATTATGGGCGGGGCTTACCACCAAGTAAAAATCATACGTAGGGTGATGCAAATCCCTCTTTAAGTTGACGAAGATACTCCTAAAAAACTGCTGCAAGTGTGCAATATTCCATATGCTATGCTACTGTGTGCTCTACTGTACATCTCTCTACAAGTCAGTGAAAGACCAATCAGAGTAATGTGAGTGTTTGAATTTTATTTCAGTCTGAGTGCAGTCACCAATTGTAGATCTAGTACTTTACATCTAAGTGCTGGCTATTCCTACATAGGAATATGTTTGGAGCGGGGCTGTCATTTGCTTGTTTTTTTTTTTTTTTGAGGGAAGGGGCAAATAGGCTATTGCAAAATTGGTCGTATTTAATTCACATTAAAATATATAGAACGTGAAAAGGGCAAATATTGTCGTTTTTTTATTGTTTAAAAAATTGGTGACGATGACTTTTGAAGCGGTAACGATAATTTTTTAAGTGGTAATGATGACTTTTGAAGTAGTGGTGTCCATTTACTAGGTCGTGATGATGCAAAATCAATCAATTTCTACCACTTTTTAGGTGGCAACACAAAGCAACGTTACCACTTTTGAGTTTGTCACAGCTTTTTGAGTAGCAGCGTAAGTTTTATGGTAAGAACCATGCAAAAGAAGTAGTAACCATGCACACCACTTAATAAGTGCTAACACAAACTGAATCAGTGCCTGCTTTAAGTGTCGTGTCAGCTTTTGAAATAATGGAGCCCTTTCACTAAGTAATAATGACGTAAAACGAAGTAACTACCACTTTGCAAGTCGTGGCACAAAACGAGGTGGTGACAACTTTTTAGTTGGTGACTTTTTAGCTGGCGACTTTGTTCGTGGCGCTGTTCAGTTTCTGTCATGGCTAGGACGTCACAAATAAGCCTCACAACAATATATGGTATGGTACCTGAACAGTACAGTCCCGAAACAAAAGATGGATAATGAGAATCCCAGAGGGTATCAAAAGGAGAATTTAAATTAAATGCTCTTCGAAAGTCAATGAAAGATGGATAACTGGGCTCTAATTTGGAATCAGTGCCCCGAACTACCGTTAACTGTAATGATGATGTCAATGGTTAATTGTATTTTTAAGTTTGGTCAGGTCTAACTGTAAACTTAAAGTTAGCCTAATGTAAGACACTAACACTTACGGAGGCCTAGGCCTAACTGTTGGTAGCATACAGGGTCTACACTACAGTGGCCCGACATTTGAGTAATGTTGACCCATTGTTTCTAGCCTATATTGTGCTCAATATGCTGATCCGACTCTAGCCTAGCCTGGCCTATCATTGGCCAAGTAAATTTAGTGAAACAATTGCATTTGCCCTAACGTAAGGCTTGTAATGTTAGAACAAAACTGTAATGATTACATGGTATAGGCAGTGGCATAGCCATGGGGTAGCCAGGGGCACTGCCCCCTAAAATATTTCATAACACAAGCGATGTGTTTAAAAGAAAAACGGGAAGAGTTTAATTCTTTGACAGATGAAAAGACGACATTTACATTACAGGCTATGTAAACTTTAATAAATATGACCAGCTTGGTAATTTATCAATTCGGCCAGTTGGCAGGTACGATCTTAACTGAAATCAATAACAAGAAATGATGGCGCTCTGGTCTAATTTGTCAAAGCATATCTTAACCGCATGCATGCATTATCAACATATACCATACCAGAGGCATGTACAATGTACATTTTACATGCTGCACCAGGCTTCAGTACAGTAAGTGCATAAAAAGCTTATTGGTTGCCCCCTTGAGAAAAGTCTTGCCCCCCTAACAAAGAAATTCTGGCTTAAACCACTGGTAGTAGGCCTAAGCCCCTAAGCTAAATGAGTAACTGTTTCTTTAGCATAACTTAGCCCATGCAGTATGTGGAAAATTTTACCAGCCGACCCCCATTGATGAGACCTTGCAAAATAAAAAAAAAAAAAAAAATTTACCTGTATTTTGACCATGGAAGTGTGTTAGTTGTTGACTGCATCTAGTGTAGCGTAGGCCTAGGATATGTATTTTGAGTGTGCAGTGGGCTTAAAAGCTTCAGAGTTTCAAGCCAAGTATAATCCTCAGAACGTAAGTATAGGACTGCTGGTTTCATTACTGTACACTGAGTCATTGGGCAAGATGCTTATATTTTAGTTGCCTCTACTGAGATATGCCTCTTTCCACCCAGGAGTAGATGGGTACCTGTTAGGTGACCTGCCATTGGTGCTGATTTAACTGCAGCCGAATTCTGATTGTTTCTAGAATGGGTTACTGCTGTCCAGGGGTGATGACATTTGTGTGAAGCACTGTTACAGTAGTTCCAAGTGATAAAGGGCTACATAAAAACCAAATATTATCTAATTATTATTCAAAAACCTGTATATACAGTACACATGGTACAGTATGCTGTGGAAAGGACCTTTCTTTTTTCTGGAATGGTCTTAATAGACCTTCAAAAGGCTTTTGATACTGTGGATCATAACATCCTCTGTTCAGAACTTTAAGCTATGGGATTTTCTGATGTTGACTGGTTTAAATCTTACTTGGGGGACAGGAGGCAGATTTTTAGTGTCAATGGTGTCAACCTACTTTTATTACCTGTGGGATACCTCAGGGTAGTATTCTCGGACCCCTTTTGTTTCTCTGTTATGTATTATGACATGCCTTTTAGTGTTAATTGTAAACTTCTTCTATGCTGATGACAGTGCCCTTATTGTTTCGGACAAAGATGTTAGTAACATCAGTACTAGCTTCTAAGGAATTAGAGTCTTGCAGAGGGTAGTTGGTTGATATTAAACAAACTTTCACTTCACTTAGGAAAAGCGGAATCTGCTATCCTTTTTGGATCCAAAGCCATGCTGAAGAAATCCACCCCCTGTCTGTCTCATGTAGTGGGAATCTTATTAAACCTTCTAATTCTGTTGCTTACTTAGGAATTGGCCTGGATGAGATGCTTTCAGATGAATACATTGTTTGTGACATTCTAAAGAAAGCTGGTGCTTGCTTGAAATTTTTAGATATTCCAATTCTCTAAACAGATGTACCTATGTTCTGCTTTGATTCAATATTATTTTGACTATTCCTGCTCCTCCTGGTACTCTGCTATTTCCCAGCATTATAAAAATGAGCTCCAAATATTGCAAAATAAAATTGTTAGATTTATTCTTGACAGGGGTCCACGTTTTCACATTGGGAAGGCTGAGTTGGACAGTGTAGGATTCTCATCTGTTGATGACTGGTCCAACAACTTAAGCTTAATTTGGTTTTTAAGATTTTTCACGACACTTATCCCAAGTATCTTAAGTTTAATTTTACTAAATTGAGTGATATTCACCAACACAGTACCAGGGGTAGCCCTTTCAATTTTCTTGTTCCCAAAGTTAAGGGTCTTGCTGATCGTACCTTCTTCTTCACAGCCATCAAACACTGGAATGCTCTTCCCAACTCCATAAAACAGATTGAGAGCACTCCCAATTTTAAAACACACGTTAAAACACACCTTGCCAACAAAATACGCACAGAAGACTACAATCATTCTGTTATTTAGCCCTTACTACAGTAGCTCTCATCTCAGTTTTAGTGCAATATTTCTTAGCTTCTTTTCTATGTGTGGTTGTCTCTTGCTCGGTTGTTCCGTCCTTTCCAAAGGGACCCCAATGGAATTAAGCTTTTTCAAGGCTTCTTGGTCAATACCTGGTACTCTGTTTTGTACTCTTGTTTTCGTCTTTCGTCTCCTTTTATTGTTTTTTGTTTCTTTTATTTTACCTGTTGATCTGTTGTTTTAATGTCATGTACGGAATAAACCAATCAATCAAAAGAATGCTGTTTTGGAGTCGAAAGGTCATCAAGAGGTCAAACTCGAAACATTGCAAAAAATAGATATTTCATGACAGGAAGCATAGATACAAGTGATGCAGTGTGCATTGTAATGATTTCTTAAACCTACGTATTGGTTTTAGTATAAACTGGAATTCTTTTTAAGTCGCAGTTTTTATATCAAAATACTGTGGAAGGTTAGGACATTTATAAGTTTCATGTGGTAAAGATAAGGCCTAAAAGTATTGTGTAATTATGATATCATTGAAACCACAATGCACTTATATTAGACGAGGGTCACAGGGATAAGATTTGCAACTCCATGGATTGCCTCCAATTTTTAAGATGTGCAGTACTTCACTGAGTTTGTAGGTATGTATGCCGTGTAATTTTTTTACCGGTATGTGTAACCTTGTTGAGGCTAGTTTGTGACATTTACAAGTAATCCCTGTCCACAATTGCCATCATTACACAATATAACTGGAATTGCTGACAATGGGCATTGCTTCACATTTCAAACAGTAGGAGAAGCATAGAAAGTTCACTTAAACTGTCATCATCCTTTAGTCTGATTCTTAGATAGGCCTAATTGTTTACTATAGTATGAAATTACCCAATAGCATAGTAGCATAATAGGATATATCACTTACCTGTTAAAAGAGGCTATACATAACATTTGTCTCTGGTTCAGTTTGTCAGATTTACAGAATTACATAGTTACAGAAAGTAGGTAACTTGTTAAGTACCTCGCCCACAGAGAAGTGCTAATTTAATAGAGCCAAATGCCATTAAAACTTAGTCTCCATTAGAAAAGAACTACCAAAACCATTCTCAGTAGGAACAAGCTGGACTGAGGGCTGAGAAGAAATGGAACCAGAATCAGAAAGGTATTGAGGGTCTTTGGTTGCTGTAAGGCTACTTCTCATTGGTGCCATGTACCCTTTTTTAGGGCATAGGCTCACCATATACTCACCTTACTTTTGTTTTACTTGCAAGCAATTAGTAACCCCCTACAAGTAATGGTCTTTTCTGGTCATTATTTGGGGAGTGCTTATGTGTGACTATTGAATTATATTAGCATCAGCCATACACACATTGTTAGTAAAGGTCTGTTCGAACTAGGTGAGGGCCACATTTGCACAAAACCTACTTTCGTTTTCCTACTGTATGGCTCACATGTATGCGGAATTAACTGCACGTCTGTTTGAATGATTTGTTTTAATATTTTGACCTGCTTTTGTAGAAATAGGCATATATGCAAGGAGAAACGCTATCCTGCATTAAAGGAAACACACACTTCCTTGTCTGAAGACTTTTGGTTCATAGATGGCCATCACAAACTGACATGGTACTGCCCAGTAAGTTTTGGTAACCAAAGGTCTTATTTCTGTTTGTAGTGCCTCAAATGTGGAAAGTGTAAAATGACTTGTACATATGTAAATTGAGTTAAATGGTTGAAAAGGTGTAATGCATGCTAAAGTGAGTCATTCTGTAAGGAATATGGGTTGCTCATTATGATCCTTAGAATTTAAATGCTAAAAAAAGGAAGAAAACTCTTCCCTCCTGTCTGCAGCAGTTCTTGTTAATAAGTTAAGAGGTCATTATTACTTCACTAGAATACAGTACTTTTCTGTCTCATTATAAAACATTGGTGACATCAAGAATATTAGTGATAATTTTGTTCATTAGTTGTTAGTTCCTTTTTACTACTTTTTAATTACATTTTCTGTTCATAACTACACTGTGCTACATCAACATATTTGTGGCACTTACAAATAAACAGATTATGAATATATCATCAAATTCATATTCCACCTGAGTCACTGTATACTGCCCATATTCAATGTATTTATGGAACTTAAGAAATCAGCGTGGATCTTTGGACTTGGATATCATGCAGCTAAAGTAAAATTTTGTCAATTACCATACTGTCCCAGAGAAACATACATGACACTGCAATATCACAATATCATTTGGAAGCTGTAAAAAATGTCTGCTAAATAATTTTCTCTCTACTCAGAAAAAAGTCTATTAATTAGGTATCAGCTTAATCATTTCCTGTCAATTATACAATAGAAATCAGCAGAAATCATTTTGATTAGATATGAGCTGAATAATTTCTGTAAATTACCACAGTGTCCCACAACAATATATTTATGAACATGAAAAATCAGTAAGTGCCTTTTGATTAGGTGTCAGCTGTATTTTGTACAGTATTTTCTGAGTCATAGGTTCCCACAGGGAAAGTATAAATGAAAAGGTAGAAATCAGAGGGCATCCTTTTAATTAGAAATGAACTCAATTACCATACTGTCCCACACCAATATATTCATGAAAATGCGAAGTCAGCAGAAAAGATAGCTAACATAGTGCCTGTAAATTACAATAGTGTCCCACTGCAATATATATTAATGAAACTGCAATGTCTGTAGGAATCTTTTAATCAGATATCAGCAAAATAATTTCTGTAAATTACAATAGTGTCCCACTGCAATATATATTAATGAAACTGCAATGTCTGTAGGAATCTTTTAATTAGAGATCAGCAAAATAATTTCTGTAAATTACAATAGTGTCCCACTGCAATATGTATTAATGAAACTGCAATGTCTGTAGGAATCTTTTAATTAGGTATAAGCAAAATAATTTCTGTAAATTACAATAGTGTCCCACTGCAATATATATTAATGAAACTGCAATGTCTGTAGGAATCTTTTAATTAGATATCAGCAAAATAATTTCTGTAAATTACAATAGTGTCCCACTGCAATATATATTAATGAAATTGCAATGTCTGTAGGAATCTTTTAATTAGATATCAGCAAAATAATTTCTGTAAATTACAATAGTGTCTCACAGCATCATATTTATAAAAATGGTAAAGGCTGGTAGCTGGAATCTTTAGTTTGATATCAGATAAATAATTTTGTATTAATTACCATAGTGTCCCACATAACTACACCAAACAATCAATAGAAATCAGTCAGAAGCTTTTTAATTAGACATCCATGGCTATCTAATATTCTGGCAATTACCAAACTTCCCCCACCCAAGCAATATTGAAATGAAACTAGGAAATAACCCCCTGGTTTTAATAAAATAATTAATTGTGTAATTGTCAGTCACTACTGTCCCATCCCAATATATGTGTGAATCAGCAGGAATCTTGTTAAAAGAATCCTCTGCTTGAAACTGTTTATCCAGTTTTAATTCAATTTCACTATGCAGAATGGGGGTGGGGGTGAGTAATGCTGCCCCTGTATCACAATGGATTAGACAAAAACCACTGTAAAAAATAGAAGTCACAACATTTTTTAAGGTGTTTTAGTGAAACAAGCCAAAGTGCCTTTCAGAACCATGTTGGCAGCCTGAATGACTAAAGACAAGGTTTCATTGAAGAGTAAGATGCAAGTTATTCCTGTTAATTGTAAACTTTTCCTTTTTGCAGTACCTAATGCTCCCAAGTAATGGAGTGTCCTTGAATACAGTACTGTTTTAGTTTTCAACTTTTGTGTCTCACAGGGAAATGTTTCTTGTGTGCATTGTGACTTTATTCATTGATCTAGTTATAAGTACGTTGTTATCACATGGTGCAACTACTTCTTAATTGGCATTTATCTATATAATTACCTTTGTGTTTTGCATTTGCATTACCTCAGATCACCCATCAACATGCATGGTACTTCTGGTTTAATTACTATGACAGCTTACTTTGATTATTTTTTTTCACGTTTTTTGAGCTGGCAAATGCAAATTGAACCTGTCCAAAGATAGAGGCATTACCATTTGGCTTCATCTTGTTTTATGGTTTGTTTTTGGTGCAGATACCATCCTTTCAAAATATTTGGAGATATGCCGCGTTCACACGAGGAAAATGTCAGGGTTACATCGATAGGTGGAGCAAGGGTAGGGCATGAGTGGGGCAAGCCAGAGCTCGTGAGAACAGGCTAAAAGTGGATATTCCTCTTTGCTCACCAGATTTTGGTCAAACAAAAAAGCAGTGCAACTGCATCTACCTGTGGTCTAATGAAAATACATCTGCCAACCAGGGATATATATCTATTGGCAGCTGTTGCATATGATAAATAGGCCGCTTTTGAGATCACCAGGGTTGTATAAAGTTTAGAATAGGTGTACTTGGTATATCACTTTATCATATTGAGAGGAAGGACCCTATTATTTTAAGTGGAGGTCAGAGGTCATCAGAGGTCAAAAACCAAAACCTTGGAAAAACACCATATTTCAAGACAGGGATGATGGATACCATTCATACTTAGTAGCCTATATAGCTGTGTTACATTAAGAGAGAGGGAATCCTGTGGGTCATTAGCACCTCCAAATTGTGTCTGGCATATCCTGATCATCAAAAATTTAGGGCTGAATTTTTCTGCCATTCCAAAGATAATGTTGTAGGGGACAAACTTTATTTCTCACAAGCATAACTGTTACAGTAATAATTCGAATAGTTTGGTGGGATTCAAAGGTCATGTGAGGTCAGCAGAGTTGAAATTGTGAAAAAATTGTAAAAATGATATATATAGGCAAGAAGTATAACTTGAGGGATGAACTTCAGTCTAACAAAGCACCCCCTTTTGGCAAGGATGCACTAAGCATTTGGGCTTTCTGATCAGGTTTCTTTCCAGAGGGGGCATAAATAGTTCAGAACAGAGGTTGAGTATGCCGTGATTGAGCCCTTTTACATGGGTTGTTAACATGATACCTTTAATGCTGCCATGTGTAGGTGAAGGAGAGGTTTTGCAAAAAGTCATGAAGATCGTACATTTGGAATATGTGTAGCTGTATTACCTTCGGTGTATAGGAATGTGTGCATTTTTTGGTTCATATTGTTATTGACCATTCTACTTGATGCCTTCAAAAATGCAGAAAATGTGTTTTAAGGACTGACATTTAAGTACTGTGTTGAACATTTAAGATAAAAGTTTGTATGGTTGTAATGTGTTAGAGATGCAGTTTATGATATAAAATCTTCAGTGTCATCTCACCTCATTTATTTGCTTTTTTTTGTTAATGTACAGCACTTTATTTACTGTACCATACAATACAAGACAGTTTCAAATCAGATCCGCATGTTAAGCTTTTTGAACATCAATCTTAATTTTGAGGCTAACCTGGGCATTCAGTCATAAGGACTTGCAAAACTTAAGAGGCAATTGATGTGCCCACTATACAAAACATTTTGCAACATTGATGAAGCCTCATGGAGGTACTGTCTCCTACAAAAGCAACTGGGATCTCCATAACAGCATATTTTGAGTTAAAGAGTGCAGTTTTTCCACGGGGTTTGGGAGGGTGTGTTACTAAGTTTTGGTCTTTGTAGCGTAGGGTATCTGTAAAAAAACATTAGAAAATGCCTTCAATACTCGTGCTATTACTATGTATTTTGTGGGAGGGATGTAGGAGTGGATTCATCAGCTAAAGGAACTGATGAGGTCTCTGTTTGGTGTAAGGAAAGTCTTTTATAGAGGGATTTCATGTGACGTCACGCGAGTGGGATTCCCAGGCACTGAAGGGCAAAACGCAGATGCAGTAAGTGAGTTTACAACACACGCGCATGGCATAACCATAGATACTACTGTGACCCAAGGGACGCGTACCCTTCAAAACCAGAGACGCGCAATCTTGCCCTTCAAAACCAAAGAGACGCGGGATCATGTGATTTCGGTGAAAACCCCTCTATAGCATACAAATTCAGAACTTCCCTTAGAACATGTAAAAGTGAAAAGAACAGTCCCTTATGTTTTTTAAAGCATCCCTTGCCCAAACCCAAACTCAGTTCATATACAAAACTGTCCCAAGTCACTTCCTTTTTCATAGATTGTTACACTTTTCTTCCATTTGTCTGGTAATATTCTTTCCATTACGGGATAGCTCAAGTTGTACATTTTAAAATACTTATTTTCTTCAAATGACATTAGTCATTTCATATTCCACTGTGCACACGTCTCAAATATGTTGAATTGAAGACACTTAAAATGGTGGTCTTCAAACCTCACTTTTCCATTTTCTAAGTGTGGTATATCTATATTACCAACCTCATGGCTTTATGTTCCCAAACTATGTTCCCAAACTAATCTCCCCGTGTAATTAGACGGTCTATTCATAGAGCATAAAAATTGGAATAAGTACGTAGCACACGCTCAGCTAAGCATTCTCTTGTCCTTTCTTTTTAATTGTTGGTACAGTTCTTTTTTTACTTTGTGTTCTGTTGCTAAATGTGGCAGGGATTGCAAATATTCCAGCAATTGGTGTAATTCTGGTGCTGCCAATCACTTGCTCCAGTGTGAAAGTTACCTCTATCAGGTGTTAAGGCTGTGCCTTCATTGAGGTAACAGATGCAACGAAGCAAAATATCATAACAATTTCCTAGCGCACCTAACTGTGCGCACGTGAAAGCATCCTCTCACTCACACAGCCATGCATAGGACTTTATGTAAAACCCTAACTTTCCTTCACCCTTACTCCTAACCACACGAGTGAGTGCCTTGTATAAACCTAATTCTGAAAGCTTAATCTTTTGTCCTTCCTGTGATGTTTATCTTTTCTGCCATGTAAATTCCTCTCAACCCTCAGTTTTGACCTAAAGAGGTTATTTCTATTTTTTTTGTCTTGCTACAGGCTAAGTGCATTAAATGCCTGTTGAAAAGTCTCTTCAGAATCCCTCTGCAGATTACATGATTCCTTTGCTTTAAAGTCTTCTTTCAAACTTGTAAACAGATAATTCAAGAAGACACTGTAAGCTTTACACTAGTGCTAAAATCGATACTGTGAAGTACATTAAGCCCCGTCAAAATGACGGGGAAGTCCATGGACTTTACAAAATGGAATCACTTTGAGGTATCTGAACTTTCACCTATCCTTCCTACACAGATTACATGTGTTTATTGCGAGACAGAGCGGCCAGCTATCTGACACGTTTTAGTTTCTTAGCTTAAGTGTGAACAAAACGGTGTCAAATGCTGTTGAAGAGTAGTGTATGAATAATTGAACCTTTAAAATACTTTTTGGCCAAAATTTTAGCCAAATATATTTCTTTTGGGCTGTCGAAGGGAAAGGAAGAATTGTGTAATGTTGATCAAAGGCACATGTTACTGCAGCAGCCTGGATAGATTGGCATCACACATTTTCCAGAGGGGTTTCATTTTTACAGGAAGCACATTGTGCTCTTCTACAAGTCTTTCACTTAAGTAGGAAAAGCCTTCTTGGCTTTGATGTAGATTTTTTGTATCAGTTTCTGCTTCTAAGGGTTTAAAATGTATGGCTTTAGCAACCAATTGATCAAAGCGCGGCAGGTCCCTTATGGCTGGCAACCTATTCTTCGAATGGACTAGCCTACACACAGGTTTATGGGAAATCTCCGGCAGCCTGTGAAACGTTCGGCAGGGATGTAGCTAGCCAAATTTGAGTGCCGGGTAAAAGTCTGATCTGGGGAAAGCACCTTACCCCACTCCATGGCATCTACCACATTTTTCAGCCATTTAATTTTCTTTTTTCCCTCACTTTACCTAGAGAGTAAATTTGGGGTTAGTTTTAGGTCTCGGTTGGCAGATTTGTGGTGGGCGGGGAGACGTATGTTTGCCTGGAGTGCCGGGCGGAAATATCGAGTGCTGGGTGTGGCCGCCCAGCGCCGCCCACCGCAGGTACATCCCTGGTTCGGTGAGGTGTGAATGAGTCCTCATGAAGCCCAAAACAACCACTATTTTTTCTGCTGAATACGGACAGAATCGTTGGGAAGGAATTGTTATGAACCAATATAAAATGGTTTGTCATGAAATAAAGGAATCACTGTTTGAAATAAAAAGAGAATTTCAAAGACTACATTATCTGTATCTTCATACTTTTTCAAATGCTTAGTATTATTAAGAGGTAAAGCACCATCACAATCCTACAGATAAGTTCTTAAAATCTCCTGTAGTGTGTGGTGTAACTTTGGTAGCTGTAATTCATATTGCAGTATACCATCACCTGTACAAAATCCATATCATATTTCATCACTGGCAATTGCATCTCAATGGTCACTCCATATCCCACAGAGTAAGCAGTTTGATGGCAGCAAAATTGACCAGCATGCATTATTATAGCAGGCATGCTGATCAGTAGCCATCGATGGTCTGTCAGAAAATAGCTGACAGTTGATCAGTTGCAGACGGGCCACTATCAGTCCACCAGTGGTCTGCTACAAAATGGCCACAAATACCCACTGAAGGACAACTGACAGTCAGTTATCTGCTAGATGGTGACTCCCCTGTTGGCTGGCCAATGGTGGACTGTCAGTGAGCCGGACTTTCATTGGCTGAATGGGGTCGCTGCCACCAGTGGGTGGTGTCAATGTGGCTAGTAATGGTCCACTATGGGACCATCAAAGTTTTGCTAAATGAGATCATGGAAGCTTGGAGAAAGGGTTCAATTGGCATAACTGTTAACATAAAGGACAAAATAGCAATTGCAAGCATGAAAGGTGGAATATAATACAGATTCCTCTCATGCAATCATGATATGTATGGGAAGGGACCTTGAAACTGAGTTGGATATAGCCCAACTGTTACACCGTTTGAAAGTTTTAGGAAATGCTGATGCTTTCAAGGCATAGTGTGATTTTTGTATGCCTCCTTCAATTGAAAATGCTAATCAATATGCTCACATGTTGATTACACATTTTTTTTATGACTAAGTTCAGTTCATTTTCTTCAAAATAAGCATTCTTGGTAAAAAATGATGGGATTATGATTAAAAGATTATAAGGTACTGTTTTCATTTTAGGCCTTTTCACAATAACACGTTACTTGAATACTTTCTGATCTATGGTTTGTATGCGTATGAAGGGGGGGGGGGGCTAAAGGCCCTAATTAAAAAAAATGTGGCAGAAGGTATCACCCCTCGATCCCCACCATTGGAGGAAGAAACACCCATATTTGTTTCGTCTGTATAAAAAATGTCAATATTCTAGAAATTTTCATCACAATTTGCAAACAATGTTCCACCAAATTTCACCTGAGGAACCTCATATACTTAAAAATTTCCCAAGAGGGAGGGGACACTCCCTTTCCGTAACATGAGAAAATCTCACCCCTTGAAGATCGGCGCAACAAACTGGCCGACCAAGGCATGAGATGGCCAATTTTTTTATGTCATTTAACAACAAGCGATTGGATTTCCACACTTGCAGTTGGAGATGCCAATCGTTCTGTAAAGTTTTCATGCTGAAAATTATTGATAATTCCACCAAACCTTACCCGAGTTTTTCCATTTCAAAGTTTGATTTAATGTCAATTTGTCCATGGAGTTGGGTTTCATCCAATAATATTCTGTAACCATGCATATAACTTCATAATGCTTCAAGTGGCTTGATGTCCACTGCAAGTGTGTTAACTGCAAAAATGTGGCAACTGGAGAATAAAATGCTTAAGCCAGATGCAGACAGTTTTGTCCTTCCTTCAAGGGAACAAATTTTTTAATGGACACCTCCCCCTTGACAGTGCTTCAAAACAAAGTTCAGCCCCAGCACAAAAAACCTCCCTACGCCTGTTTTGGTCAAGTACATGTTCTTTTGTTACACATTGATAGGAGACACTACTCATTTCTTCACCTTTTATCTGTAGTCCAGCCCATCATTTAATCTCGCAACCTGCACGACAGATTCTTTTAAGTAACAAAGAAAATATTTTTATTCCAAAAGCATATTGCAGTGTGCAGCTTAGATTTAATTAGATTTAATATATTAATGGGAGGCCCCTAAAGATGTTTGGAGAACTGTATCTCTGTTTTTCGGTAAGTGTTGTGATAAGAATTGTTTCATATATAATTAACTTCATAATGGTAATGAGATGGAGCGCAACCGTAATGCATGCCCGTCGAAATCTTTCATTAAATAAGATGGCAAAGGACAGTTTCGATTTTACGTGAGGAAAATCATGTTCTGCAGTAATTCACTTGATCTAGTTGGAAAATACATACAAAGTTGGAATAGGCTCAGTCGGAAAATGTGCTAGACTGAGATATCAGATGTTCCAAGTGGAATTTCTGATTTTCCGACTGGCGAACTTAGGGGAGGTAGTGAGGCATCCCCACACCCCCAGTCGCGACGGCCCTGTTCCCACCCTATGTCGTAGTAACAACGTTATTGTATGGACAGACATCCTATCACCAAACATATTACTTTTGTTTTCGCTTGATTTGGTCCCTTCTCCTAGTGTAACGTGGCTTCACTGATAAAAGTTTCCGTAAATTCAGGGGCGTAGCCTTTTTTGGTGTTGGGAGGCAAAGTCGACTCATCGTCCCCATTCTTGACGGCTGTCATGGGGGAGGGGTTTAAGGGGAGGGGTGTCTCCCTCCCCATTTTGAATTTTTTTTCCTATCTCAAAGGGCTTAGATGCAAAATGGTGCTATATTTTGCTTCTTTTTATACTAGATCTCAGTGTTCCCCACAAGGGATTTTAGAGGGGCGACCTGCCCTCCGAGTGAAAATGGCCGTCAATGAAGACTAGTTGCCACCCTCCAAAAAAATCAAGCTTTCCATTTTCAAGTCCATTGCTTCATAACACCATAACACATATACAAGTCATATAGTATGAAGGAAATCTTTCCCATGCCCCAGGGGTGGCACCAGGATTTGCCCGACGGGGGAGGGGGTAGCGACCTGAGGCCCCGATAGCCAGGATGCCGTGGAGGGGTTGGTGAGGGGATTTGAAGAAGTTTGTTAGTTAAATGAGGTTTAACGTCCCAGTTTCCAACCAATTGGTTCAAGTCGAGACGACCACGGCCTTTTTTCCAGTTGTGGCTCACTGGCTTGTTTTCCCTACTCCAATGCTTATGCTGAGCACCAAGCCTAAAGGCAGTAGGTTCCATTTTTAAAGTATTTGGTATGACCCGGCCAGGATTTGAACCCTAGACCTTCCGGCTGCAAGTCGGATGCTCTAACCACTTGACCACTGCAGTCGGTTGGTCGGGATTTGAAGAAAACCTGTGTACTATACCATGCAATTGCCGGGCATATATTGAATAAAATTTGCATGTGGTAGAGGAAAGTAGTTCCGCACTGATTTAATGTTTCTCCAGGAATCTAAACTGCAGAAAAGCGCGAAGCACGCAAAAATTATTTGGGTTAGCCCATACTAAAAAGAATCTGTACTTATTAAAGCTCATATAGGTCAATTGTGCGGGCAGTTGGTCCCTTTCAGACACAACCTATATTATACTTCCCACCTAGATTCACAAGCCGTCCCACACGACAGACACAAGAGAACCATAACTAAGATTAGCGAAATGGGATGAAATTCCTGACATTTACATATAAATCCATGTATTTTACTTATTAACTAAGTTACTTGAAAAGATGGTAAGGGTTTGTACTTTATTAGCTATAAGTAACGGAACTGAGGAAGAGTGGGCAAAGCATACCAAAAGTTTTGGCTTTTATTGCAGAAATGACCCTTTTGAAAGCCAAAGTAAGTAAACCGACCATGGGTGGCGACAGACTTTTCCCGACGGGGCTGGGTCATGTCAGAGACCGTAAGTTCCGACAGCCCCTATGTTGAGAGTGTGGTGAGAAAGGGATATGAAGGAGCCTAAACATCCCATGCCATTGCAGGGTATATTTTGCACAGTATCACATAATGCTTCAGAAGCCAAGTTGCGCTCTAATAGTGTTCTTTTGAGTCTGAATCCTGAAATTGCAAAGTGCGCAAATATTTTTGGTGGGTCCTACACAAAATATGTAATCATTAAAAGCCAAAAGAAAAAAGAAACATAGAAAATTTAGGGGTTGTAGACCATATCGGGGATAACATACATTATTTCAAACCACCTGGACTACACGATGAAATAGCCAAACTTTGCTCCGTGAGTGGCTCACTAACTGATCTACCTCATGACACACAAGATAACAACAACTAGGCTTTGTGATAGGGGGTGAGATTTATGACCTCTACATAACCTGTGTACTGTGCAGCCTACCTGTTACTTGGTGAGGTTGACAGGAATTATGCTATTTAGCCATGTGGAATGAAATTATTGAAGAAACTGGAGTGACTCTTTAGGGCGCATAGTGCGCAGAAAATTTTGGGTTCTTTCTCTTGAGAGCAAAAACTGGTGCCGTCAGGCAGTTTTATGGGACTGAACTTCTCATATACGACGATATGAATGCAGAATGCTGAGACAAGTAGGCCCTAAATCAAATAGAGCCACAACACTACTCTTTTACAAAATGGGGGGGGGGGGGGGCATTTGATATTGTGCCCCCACCCATCGAAATGGGGGGACATGTCCCCCTGTCCCGCCAGGATTGACGCCAATGTATACCATGCAGTTAGAGAGAGTGCTGTCCGCAAAAAAACTGCCAGCATTACTTTGGGGTATGGATTATGGAAATTGTGTCCATTTGTTCAATAAGTGGGGTACATGGTGAGGGCTCATGATTAACAAACCACGTTTTGCGAAATTTATCTGTCCCCTTCATCACAGTTCATTTTAATTAAGACTTGACCCCATACATTGATTAGTCAACTTTACTTATTAGATGCAATGAAGTGTTGCTACAACAAATTGGAAAAAGCCAGAAAAGTGTACCAAAATTATCATTTCATAACAGGCTTGGGGCGATTACATCTGAATGTAATTGATTACGATTACGATTACTTCAGATTTTGCAATTACAATTATGATAACGAATACAGCTAAAAATGAAAGTAATTGATTACGATTACATTGCAATGTAATCACGATTGCAATCGTGATTACATTTTATTGAAATGAGAACAGTGGACTAGTAGGAGGTATTAATAGCATATGAGCTGGTACTATGAGTCTCCTGGCGCAATGCATGGAAGTTTTCATCAGTGGAGCTATAATTAAATTTACATTTAGATGCTGCATTTTGTCAGGTTGACTGTTATTGTTTTATTAATGCACTTGTCAATTGTAACCACAGTGCCCTCCCCCATAGCCGGGCCATAGCGGGGCTGTTGTGCCATGTAGTTTGTCCCCGCTATGCCGGGAATTTATTTGATGAGACTTTTAGCCGGGATGCACATTGCAAACAATGGGCCTGGATAGTTGCCCCGGGATTTGCAAGAAGAATAAGCGGGTTAATCGCTGGGATCTGGCAGGGACTTAGCACTGTATGTAGCTACCAATGATAAAGTAGGCCTAAATGCACTGTACGTGCCAAAGAAAACCAATACGTATGTACATCACATGTTATCAAAGCATTTGACTCAAGAGTGCCTATCATACTCTTGGGCACGTACTTACTGCACTATACTGTTTGGTTCATACCATAAAGTACGTAGATTATTTTGGAAACCACATGTACTGAGTAGGAATAGTTGTTGGAACGTACTATTGCATACAGATTACAGATGTAGATGACTGAAAAAAGCAAATAAAGAAATATGTAAAATATAAACATTTGTAAACATCGTTTGTAAACATCTCTGATTTTAAATTGCAGCCGAAGCAAGGAAGGATTTATTTTAAAATGGCATGTTACCAATGACTGTGTGGCCTTTTGGTAAAGTTGTTAATATTTAAACATAAGCCTATACTTGTTTCAGTTTTATACGACGTACATCTCGCCTGAGTGAATAGCTTCATGCAGTCACAGCTTGCTTCGGGATGTCCTCTCTTAGCCTGCATTCACATATACAGGAGTATGTAGAAGTACCTTTTGTTGAGCAGATTGCTTAGACAACAAATATTCAGCTGGCCAGAAATATACCAGGATGTTTGGTTAATTGCTGCGTCACTGTGCAGAGTCATATTGCATTAAAGACAGATTTGCATCACCCCAAGTATGACTTTTAGTTGGGGTAAGCAAAAGTCTCAATTGGTGACTACTCTTTGATTGACATCAGAGTTACAAAATTCAAAAGATGCAGAGCAGCTCATATTACACAGCATGCACAGATAATGTTTTGATTACACATGGAGTCTTTTATGCTCACCAGGACGAGGCCTTGAGCAGTGAACTATGTTTGTGTCTGCACAAGAAGAACCAGTAAAGACAATATACGGGCAGGGCTTACCACCAAGTAAAAGTCATACTTGGGGTGATGCAAATCCCTCTTTAAAGTTAGCAGTGATGTGCAGTTAAATGTTGCCCTGCTCTACCGGGACTTTTTCCAGATGCAGCTGGGAAGGAAATGCTTGTTGCATTTCTGTAAATCATATCCTGGCCTAAGTCCCTGCTATACCTGGGTATGGGGGCCGTGGTTTCAATTAACAAGTGCATAGTGTTTATTATAAGTCAACCAGTGTAACAAGGATGTGCTTAGGTTGAAGGGGGCTGAGTGAAAAAAACTGCAAGTTTAAGTAATAAAAACAAATCCCTGATTGTACCATCAACAGAACCATGTCTTCCCAAAGTGGAGATCATTGAACCCCCTGCACTCAGTTCTCACTCAGTTAGGCTGGAGCATCCTAGAAAGCGGTAAACTTAACTACAGTCACCCAAATGTAACAAGCATTGCAAATTTTGTTTTATAATTTTTACTTCTTTTGCACTTCTTTTATAAATTTAACTTCAATGTAATCATAAATTAAACCACGATTACGATTACTTTGCCATTGTAATTGATTACGATTACTTAGCAACTTTCACAACAGTAATCGATTACATTACTTCAAAAAATGTGATCGCTTGTAATCGATTACTGATTATGATTACCCCAAGCCTGTTTCATAACATCAACACTTTTGCATTGAAATTTTTGAATATCACATAATACATTACAGCAGCTTAGATTTGCCCTTTGAAACCTACTAAATTTCCATAAAAATGCAGATTTGTTCTCCAAGGATTGTTTTCCCCTGCAGTTTCAATTAAGTCTGAGTGTCTCTCCAAGACCACAGTGTGGTATTGCATCAAGTTATAGGCTAGTGTACAGTATATCAAGCACAAACTGTCATTTTCCCTTTAAGTTGTGTATAATACAATGACCAATAGGAGTATCATTTGGATTATTGCATTCATACAAAAAACTGAAATTTCATTGTAAACTTATTCGGTTTTCTTCCATAACAGACAAGGTTTTCATCAGCATGGTAACTTATATCCCAACATCTACAAGAACAACAAAAGCAGTTTACAACTGTTATGTGAATTCACCTGAGTTGGATGTCACTGTTTCAACTAGACGAGTAATTTCCACAAGAGAAAGTGACCCTTTGAATGAAAGGAATCCAGAACCTCCTAGTCCAGAAAGGGTTTCACATTCATCATACCCTTCCGGGGCTTTAGTCTATTGGATTGACCTTCGTGGCTTTGAGGAAGACTTTGAATTTGGAACGTATGCCTGTGATGCAAGTTGGAACAATGGACTAGCTGACTTCACAACATCAGTGTCAAACGTCATCATGCTATCATATGGTACAGTGCATAAGTGATTCTGATATCAGATACTGCATATTCTATAATAAATGCCCCGAGGGCATTTCATTTTTGAAAAGAGGGGCGTTTACTTGAATGTATATTTTAACTTGTTAAAAAATAACTTACTGCTAAAGCCTACACTAGAGTCTTCCAACGAGCGACTAGTTTCTTAGAGGTGAAGGATAACTTGTAGCACACCTCTAAGGTGCGGGCCATACTTCAGCGATTTTGGATCGGATTACAGTCCAATTTTTTTAAGTTGTAGTTAGAATCTTCTCCATCTCTGGATGGAGGGAACCAAAAATTTGCCAACCTGTGTACGTATTTGATTTGTATCAGAGGATTATGTAATTGAAACGTAGCCTAATTATTTCGTGACGTCACATTGACAGACAGCTTTTACTGCACTGCGTGTATCTGATAGAAGCTGTCTGTCAATGTGACGTAAGGAAAGAATTAATATAAATTTCTTTTCATAGTCATGTGATACAAATCAAATATTTACACAGGTTGGCAAATTTTTGGTTATTAGGTGCCAGTAGCCAAAGGTGTGGTCAGTATGCTATGCATGCCACAGGCAATCCTTTCATCAATTAAAGTGGACATGCTGCTAATTTGTCCATTAGTCTGTTGTGGCATTGCTTCATATGGAGAGCAAAATTTTAGCAATGAGGTTCTGAATCTCTAAATATATTCCATTTCTGAAGATTTTCCTTTAAGGCATTTTTGTCATTATTGTAATGAGTGTAGAAAAGGTACTTTCATCAGAACCCACATCCTTCATAGAGCATACTTTCAAACTAAAAACATGATTTCTGACAAAAATGATTGTCAGACATTTTGAAAAAGCATGGGTGTTTGACATCACATTAAGGTTTTGTATGCTCTGAAAAAGATGAAAGTGGGTGATCCCTTAATTAAAACTAGTGAGTTTTAGGTCTGCTTTTTTGCAAGTTGAAATGATTGCTGGCAAGAAATACATAATAATGGAGATCAAGGGTCATAGCTGACGACTAAGCTGTCCCTTGAGACAAGAGTAGGGTAGGAATACTGTCACGTTACACACACTTAAGTGGCTGTGGTGAGAAACATTACTAAATATAAGATCCAGCAGAGCTGTATAACTGAAATGATTTTAGGGTGCCATTGTGACCTGGATCAGGAGAAACCAATGGGTTGGTTAGGGCAAGTGGCATGATGTTCACTCCAAATGGGAAAGATTGATGAGCTTTTTGTGAATCTTTTATTGAAACTCAGCAGGTACCATTTGGTAGTATGTGAAAGTTTGTAAGGGTTCAGTTTGGCATTGATACAAGTCTAATCGTAAACAGTGGCATTAGTACACTAGTACTGTTCATTGTGATGGATTGGCCTACATCTAAGTCGCTCCTCCCTTACCTCCTATTTACATATGTACTGTATTTCTTTAATTGCCTGCAATTTCAAGGCAAAGACTTACTACAAAAGAGGGCACCCTTGACTTATCCTGGGATGCTCCCAGCTCACCAGTGTCATTGTCTCTTTGCCTTCTCGACGTTCAACGTGTATTGCAATTCCTCTCTATCTTTGGATTAATTTAGGACATTCTTTGGATAATTGTGCTCCAAGCTTCCTGCCTTCAGAAGTTTTTGTGTAATATCGTCCAGTGCGGAACGTTTCTTCATGAAGGATTTTGCTGAGTATACCTCTTCGTTTCTTTTCTTTACCATTTTTAAGTGTTGGAGTTAGAGTTAGATGAGGTTTTAGGGCTCAGTTTCTAACCAGTTGGTTTTAAGTCGGGCTGGCCATAGTTTTTCATCCAGTTGTGGCTCACTGGCTTGTTTTCCCTACTCCATTGCTTATGCTGAGCACCAAGCACAATAGCAGTAGGTTCCATTTTTAAGTGTTGGAAGGCTTGTGGCTTTTCGCCCGCCTACCGTTACTTTGTACAGGTATGGACTGGACGTTTTCTTGCTCAGCTTAAGGCCGTTATTTCTTAGGCCTTCATTTCTGTACTGTAGATCCAAGTTTGGCTTAGCCCTCTTTGCGTTTGTAGCTCCTGGGGTTTTTCTCCCTTCTTAATTGTCAAGGCCGTGTTGGCCGTGCTCCGTTTCCTCCCTGGAAATTTTTGCTTGGAGGTTTGTTTTGGGCGCCCTGCCCGCTTTTCGTTTTTTCGGTATGCATTTTTTTAACCTTGGTTGGTTCTTTTTGTATTTTTTCCAGGATCTACCATGGATTCTAGGAATAGATCCTCTGCTGACCAACCCCATGGCCAGAAATCTAAGTGGTTCTTACTGACGGCAGATTGGGATGGTCACAAACTTTGCCTAAATTTGCCAAAAAAACGGCCATTAAAAAAGACAGATTCTTCTGGGAAGGAATCTACTCTGACCCAAGGCCACAATTCACCAGCGGAGGGAGTAGTAGTCCTGGTAGGCCATACCAGGGAGCAAGCTGTTCCGGCGGAGACCTGTTCTCCCATGCTGTTACCTCAAGCCGTTCCGGCCGATCCAGATCTCAATACCATGCTGTCCGACAGATTTCATGGCTCAGGTGGATATCAGGGAGATTCAAGGGCAGGAAGCCAACCTTATATTGGACCCACAGGTGTTACTAGACCCCAACGAGGATCCGCTTTTTTTGAGTCTGGAATCAAGCGCTCCGTCTTCCCAGGATTTTGAAGGCTTCAGGTTAACCGGCTCAGAGGAAGCCGCCAACAGTTCATTCCTGGCAGTAGAACACCATTCCCGATAACCTACTTGTTCGCACAAAAGGAAACAGCGTCAAGTCTCATCTTCTTCTGTGTCTTCCTCTCCCTCCACTGATGGTGGGGAAGGTTCCAAACACCGTTCTTTCAAGTCGGACCCATTGGAAGCTTTATCACAGATCTCCTTTCCCGCTCAGATGTCTCAAGGGAGCCTTCCCTCCCAGACTCTGCTGCTGGCTCAATTGGAATGCTCCAGTAGTGTGCAGGGTTCTCCTGGGGTTTCCTCCTCGGCTCTTACTCACTCTCAGTCACTCGGTCCGTGAACTGAAAAGAATCTGCTCCTCTCTCTGGTGATCATGCCGGACATAATCCTCAACCTGCTTCATCGGCACCTACCATACGTCATCCGCCCATCAGAGAGTTTTCTCCCGAAGCCGACAGGTCTTCAGATGATGACCAGGAAGTGTCAGGATGGGATGAGGCCGACCCTCCTTTGGTTGGTATGGACCTTACCAAGGAGTCTTTTCACAAAGTGATCGAGGCGGTTCAACTGGGCTTTGAGAACCTTCAACAACCCAAAGAAGAACCAGGCTGCAACTCGAAACTTTCCCTCAACTGTCAGCGTGTAGATAAACAGCCTCTCGTGCTCGTGAACGCTGAATGCGAGGATCGCCTCAAGGCTACTCAACTTTTTGAAATGGACTCCTTTCACGAGGAAACAGACTTCCGATTTCTGCGTGGACGAATGAGAGTGGAATGCTTGTTTCCATACCCTTGCAATCGCGGACCATCTGAAGAATGTGGGAGCAATGGATACTAAGGTTCCTGCTAGGAAGTCGGAAAAAGTCCTTACTGGCATTGACAGGGCTGCTCGTGCAGGCATGAAATTTCGTTGGCCCTTCTATTAGTAGTGGAAGTCCTGATGAAAACTTTCCGGCCGAGTATTTCCAGAAAGGATACCGGCACAGTGGTGAAATTTTAGGCCCTTTGTCACCCCTAATTTTGGACCAATTTGCTAGGATTGCCATTCGATCGGTACAGGAACAAACAGACCTGCTTATGGAGTCCCTGTCTTAGCCTTCCCAAGATATTAAGAGAAGGTTTTTGGATCTGCCACTCCAAAGCAAGGATATATCGGTGGCTATTTTGATGATGACCTTCAGGCAGAGGTTAGAAACGTAAGGACCTAAAGAAGGCAGATTTCCGGTTACCTACTGCGACCTCCAGAAGGAGATCCCCCAACTACAGGAAGGCTTCTTGTCCTCATCCTCAGTCCCATTCTACCAGCTCTTCCAGACGACGTTCTAACAACCACCGTTCTGTCGATGCCCATCCAGTAGGAATGACTTCCAGAGTTCCACCCATCAGTCATCCTTCAACCAACCGGCTCGAGGCAGTTCCCGAGGCCATGACAGGGGCCGTTTCCCGAAACCCTAAAGGTGCCCACCCCACAACAAACCTCACCGTGGGGGGGGGGGAGACTATCCCAGTTCTCAAGGAACTGGGAGAGGCTTCTTCCAGACTCATGGGTCAGGAGTGTGATTTCAAGGGGCTACAGAATAGAGTTCACCTCAACCCCCCCACTGATGGACAAACTATTTCTACTCCGGTTCTGCCCGTTCTGGAACAAAGACAAGGAGGAAAAAAATCCTTGTCCTCAGCCACAAAGGTGCCATTTATGCCACATGACCTGATCCAGGCCCTGTATTCCACGGTGGGCAGTTTTTCTTGCTCCCATAAAAAATCGGACCGTTGAAGACCCATAGTGAACCTAAAATCGTTATTCAAGCTCTATGTCAGACCAGCCAAATTCCATATGGACATGTAACACTGAAGCAGATAATTTTGGGCTCTTCGACCCAACATGTGCTCAACCTCAGTCGACCTCAGAGACGCTTACTTGCATATTCCCATCCATGCAAATATTCACAGATTCCTCGCCTTCCAATACAGCGGGACAGACTTTTGTTTTCGGGCTCTCCACCACCCCACGGGTTTTCACAAGGGTGACCCGGTCTGTTCTGGCTTACCTACGTTGCAGAGGCCTACAGGTTTATACGCCTTCCTCGATGACAGGTTAAAAGGAGGGTTTAAGCAGAAGTTTACTTTTCGTATGTGAAAGAGGAACTAAATCTATGCATTTTGAAATCTATGCATCAATGAAACTTTCATTCAAATCAGACTTTACTCGAGATATCAGCAAAAGAAGTTACAACATTTGTGACCCAAAGGCAAGTGGAAGTTACATTAGTAGGCAGCTCCCTGATATCACTTCCTCACATTGATAAGGAATGCTTTGTTAGAAATTGTTTCCTTTTTCCTTTGTTTATTCAGTCTGTTGTGTTGACCTTGCAATTAATAGGGATAGGACCTCCCCATGGGGAATGTGAAGTTTGTAATTTTCCCATGCCTCTCATGCAATCACATTGCAATAACATTTGATTGTTGAGGAGAATATTTGTGATAAAATTAAGAGAAAAACAAAAGTCTGCTCATTAATGTGAGGGTATGACATATGAGCTTGCTTCAAGTTCACTTTGTGTTGAAAATGTGACAACTTTATCTGCTGATATCTTGAGAACCACACATCGGATTTCAATGGAAATTTCACCAGATTGCCTAGAATAAGTACCCCTCTAATATATGAAAGCTTGATTTGAGCTTAGACCCCGATCCTTTTAATTGTAGCCGATTCCCAAGCCACCTGCCATGAGGCTACGTCTCAGGTTCTCAACCTCAGGTTCTCAACCTCCTCCAAGACCTCAGTTGGGTCATCAAGCACAAGAAGTCAGAACTGTCACTGTCCCAGAAGGTGATGCATCTTGGAGCGATTCTAGATTTCATGATGGGTCGAGTTTGCCCTCTCCATAGAGAATAGAGACACTGACATCACAAGTGACCAATGCCATTAATTAATGCCAGGGAACGGCTCCAGGTCCTAGGTCAGATGGCGAGTCTCGTCAATATTCTTCTGTTCTGTCAACTGTATATGCGATCCATTGAAGCACATCTCAGGTTCTTCAGGCCAAGCCTACATGTCATGTCACTACGGGTCCCAATGTCTCCTCAATTAAGGAAACACCTCCTTTGGTGGACTATTCCAGCAAACCCCAACCAGGTTGTCCAGTTTTAACAGATCTGCACCTTCACCTCTATCACGACGGATGCTTCTCTGAGCGGCTGGGGAGCTGTGAGAGAATTCTAAGATGCTGTCAGGCCTGTGTTCCGAGACGAAATGAACCTATCACATCAACATCCTAGAGCTCCAGGTGGTTTTTCTGGCCATCCAGCATTGGGCCCCTCTCCTTCGGGGCCACCAAGTAATGGCATTCTCAAAAAACACCACCATCATCTCCTATATCAATCACCAAGGGGGCACGAAGTCTACCCCGTTATGCAACCTGACATGGGACCGCCATCTGTGTCGTCGATGGGATATAGTTCCCAGGGCTTCGCATCTAGCTGGCTCCAACAGCACCATGGCAGACGCTCTCTTGAGAGGTCGTCTTCTTGGTAACAAATGGGCTTTAGACCAGGCTTGGGCAGACCTGATTTTTCACTGATACAACAGGCCTTACATCAATCTATTTGCCACAGAAGAGAACACCAAACTCCCGACGTCCATGTGCAGACATTACCACCCAAAAGTGTGGGTAATGGATGTTCTGTCAATTCCTTGGGATGGCTTGTATGCCTACACCATTTTCCCTTTCTGCCTGATCAGCAAGGTCTTACTCAGACCCAAACACTAAGACATGGACCTTCTGCTGAAAGCTCCACATTGGCTGAACCAGTCATGGTTCCTAATCCTGGTGTCAGTGCTGGTGGACTGCCCATTCAAGTTTCAGAATAGTTGCCATCTATTTCTTGAAGGCAGAGGATGCATCTGGCATCTGGCCAGTCTCCTGCAGCTGTCAGCGTGGAAGCTGTCATCCAATGCTTTAGGCAGGCCTTCCTTCGGAAACTGCAGGAGTCGCAGCGGATGCATGCCACCCATCAACCATCGCCATGTACAACTCTTGTCTCGTTGGTCAGATACAGTAAGTGGGCCAAAGAGAACGGCATTGATTCCTTGGACGCTTCTCCCAACCAAGTAGCTGAATTCCTGATGTCGCTGTTCAGGAAGGAAGACAAGTGTCCACGTTCAGTAATTACCGCCTTGCCATCTCAGCTGTTCACACAGACTTCCCAGATGGGACATCACCAGGATCCAACCCGATCATCACTGAACTACTTAAGGGGATGTTCCATAGACAGGCTCCTTCTCGATGCCTCCCTCCTTTGTGGTCAATCAATGGGGTTCTCTCCATGCTGTCCAGCATGCCATATGAACCCATGCACAACTGGACTCTGGAGCACCTGACATATAAAACTCTGTTTCTAGTGGCCGCTGCTTCAGTTTGTTGTTGTAGCGTGCTTCATGCTCTCACCACCAAGGAAGGTTACTTACGGTTTGACACCTCAGGAGTTCGCATGTTACTGAACCGTCCTTCCTGAAGAACCAGTTGGCTTTGTTCACTCCAGCAGAGATCTTCCTCCCATCCAGCTCCTCTCTTTCATCAGTCCGGGAGGATTGGCTAGTATGCCTGGTCAGGGCACTTAGCATTAGCTACCTCAGAGGCATGGTGCCGGGGAGTGTCCATCAAAGAAATTATGAAGGCCACTGGCTGGAAGACTCCGTCATTTTCATTGCCTGTTACCTCACCTGTTCTCTCACCTGTTCTGGTGGTTCTACCTCACCTGTTACCTGTTCTGGCGGTGCTAGTAGAATACATATGTAAATAGGAGGTAAGGGAGGAGTGACATAGGTTTGGGAGTCTATGAGCGATGTTAGTTACGTCCTATTTACCTCCCACCTCCTAGGCCCCATGAGATGCTGGACCTGTACAAGAAGCCTGTGCCTTAGTTTGCACCCACTCTCACACTGACTCTGCAATTTGGACACACCATACGTGCAAGTACAGGTGTCTTCAGTCAAGACTTACTGCAATGTATAGGTGAGCATACTCTGAGATACTTAGGTCTTAAGCATTAGTATGAGTCTCTCTACGTGTTGCCTCCTGTTCAGTAGTCCTATTCTTGTGTTCTCCTTCTATGTTACTAACTTCTTAACCGATGGCACTTGGCAGTTGTTGCTTCTCACTACTTGTGGTTTGGACATAGCGTCGGGCAGAGGAAAATAACACTGGTGAGATAGAAGCATCTTTGAATTGCAGGCAATTAGGGAAATTCATGTAAATAGGAGGTAAGTATCATCACTCATAGACTCCCAAACCAGGTAAGTTTTGGGGATACCATGACTTCATCTTTGTGGGTATAACCAGTTACGACACATACTGACATAATCTGGGTTTTTACAGCCAAACTTGTTCTTGATTGAGAGAAATTGCTGCTATACAGCATCACCATTTTCAAAATTTAGTATTTTTTGTTTTGTTTACGGTGCTACCTTTGCTTTGAAATAAACCCTTCTAAATAGCCCATATTTCAAAGAAGTGTGCTTTACTATATCTGTAATAATAAAGTTGGGGTGCACCCTCTATTTTGCTCAACAATCATACAAAAGGAGCATTACATCTGCAGAAATTCCCATCTTGTACCAGGTACTAGGCAGATTGTTGTCTGATGGGTATACATCACTGTGGAGCAAAATGTGTCATCATATCTCTTTGGTTTTGGTGGACATAGAAGAGCAATCCATGCATTTTGTGATTGGGTTTGTATGAATGTGTGTATGTGCACTGTAAGTGTGGGTTTGTGTGTTTGTGACACGATAGCTTGTTAACAAAGAAAATATCTCCAGAAATGCAAATTCTGTTTATAGTTTTGATACTTGGAAGCAAAGTAGGAAACATATATATTGTCCATACATTGTAAGTAGATGCATTATATTATAAAACAGAAGTAACTTGTTATATTTGGTAGAGGTTAAAGGTAATCAGAGATCATTTAAGGTCAACATCTGAAAAGCTTGTATAACATATGTCATACTTGAAAGTATGGTTAACTTTAATAGGTAGTATGTGCCATATTGAGTACAAAAATCCTGGTGTTTTTGTAGGGTGAAGGTCATGTCAGGTCACCAGGGGTCGATCTATGAACAGCTTGTAAGCATAATATCTCAAAGCAGGAATGGGGTGTTTCTCATACATGGTGTGTGGATGCATCGTCACATTCTTCCTGTACATTTTCATTATGGAGCTTGTGTAGGTCTGGTGAGAGCTTTGGGGAGTCCAGATAAATTCATGGAAACCTCAATGATGTATGTTAGCATTTTCATTTGATTCCAGTCTGCAGGCAGAAGGAATGTTTGCATTCACAGTTGCATGTGTAGGTGTGGGTGGTTTGTGGGTGTGTGTGTGTTTGTGATGCTTGGCTTGTATACGTAATCAATATATCAAGATAGGAATGATGGGTAATTTTCATACTTGGTACAGTATAGATTTTCATATAGAGAAAGAAGCCTGTTGTTTTTGTAGAAGATCAGAGGTACCTGAAGTCACCAGGAGTCAAAAACAGGAAACATTGTAAACATGGTATCTTATGATAAGAACTGGATACTTTTCATACTTGGTATAGAAATAAAACATATCGAGATAAAGAACCCCATTCTTTTGGTGGAAGTCAAAAGTCATTTGAGGTAAGCAGAGGTGAAAGTATGGAAACATTGTAAAATGTTTGTAAACAGTATATCTCAAGAAGTGTAATAGTGATCGAGGGATTCCATCCTTAGTACATAGATTTGTCGTATTGAGTACAAGAAATTTACTGTTCAGAGGTTGAAATTTTATTTTTATGCTGCTGTTCCACAGATCAGTGCTTTTTTCCATACTGTTCCGGATCAGATTTTACTGTTCCAAACTTTTCATATTGTAAAAGAGCAAGTTCTTTTATGCAATGGGTCAATTGTCCAACATATGAGTGCACATACTGATGTTTATTTTCTTGCCACAAATTTACTTGGCATATAGCCTTGTCCTTTGCTGCAACGTTGCTTCAACGATCATTTCACACAGTAAGTCAATGGAATGATCTTGCATTTTGAGCAATACAAAATACACGCTTGAGGCTCATTGACTTTGGTCCCGAGATTTCAACAGTCAGACTTGCATTTAGTTATTTTCAAGTTTCGATGCTTAGTTGATAGCTAGCTTGGAGGGAATATTAATACAAAACTCCCTAAACACAAGTATTAGCCTTCTTTGTGGAGGGAAACTCAGTAACAGTTACTGGTCATTTGAAACGTGCTATGCAAGACTAGGGGTGATGTAAGATGCCTTTCCTGCAGGGCAGTGATGATATACTAAAAGTTTTTCTGTGTTTTTGGTAGTAAAGCTGACAGTGTGCATGTGTTTATGCAGTAGAGGTTTACCATTAGGCTTAGGTAAATAACACGTGCAAGTCTAACCAACTTCAATTGATCAAAGTTGGGATGAGACTGCATTTCATACTAAAGCCAAACTTTATACTGGAATGTTTGATACTTACAACGTGATTACATGTACTTTATCAGCGAATAGAAAATATCTGTATGTGTGCAATGTTCTTCTTGTGGAAAAATACTGTTCCATGGAACAGTGGCCTTTGAAAAGTTTCTGTTCTGGCACTAAAAGAACTGTTCTCAGCAGAATAGCAGAAGGGCGGGATCGAATTTTGACCCCCCTGCTGTTTCTGGTGTAAGTCAGATGTCATATATATATATGTATCTGACTTGCACCAGAAACAGCAGGGGTGGAAATATGTGGTCACAGGTCAGACAGTTAAAACCTTGTATGCATATTTCATAAAGGGTAATGCTGATGGATCTCACAGTTAGCATGCAGATGTCCCATGTTGAGTGAAAGAACCATGTTATTTTTCTTAGAGGCCAAAGGTCATTTGAGGTCACCACAAGTCAAATCACATGGGAAAACTTCATAAACTTGTTAGCTTTACAAATGAAACTTCGAGGAATCTCTCATCTAGCATATAGATGCTTCTATTGAGTTTAAGGATAGCATTTTTGATGGCTCTCAAACATCATATGAGGTCAACACTACTGCAGGTCAAGTTGTGAAACCTCATAAATGTAATATCTCAAGAAAGATAACTTGGATCTCATACAAGTGTCACTTTGCATGTAGATGCACCACATTGAGTTGAAGCACCCTACAGTGTTTGGTAGAGGTTAAAGTTCATTTGAGGGCACAAGAGGTCTAACTGCATGATGCATGTATCTAATGTACTGTAAATAGCACATGTCATGATCATCAATCTGCCACCTCTGTGCATCTTGTGGAATCTCCTGGGATTGCCCAGCACCAGATAAAATAAAAGCTAGAACTTGGCATACAGCATTTTCTTTCAGGAAGGAATCAAAGAACAGGTGTTCTGGTTTGTACTTTAACTTGTATGTGTGGTGTATACATTCTGTAAATTAAGTCTGAAAAATTCTTTTCTTGCTTTACATAGCTCGTATTTACCCTGCTGACGGTATGGTGACACAGACAGTGAACATAGGAGATAATGGTACCACTATACAGATGACATTAGGGAATGTTGCGCAAGACAGGTTAAGCTGGAGACACAATGAAGACAGCCTACCGACACAGTCGACATCTAATCCTGGGACATATAATATTTTTGGTCCTATTCAGAAGAGGGATGCAGGGGTTTACATTTGTTATGAGTCTGACCGTTTTGATGAGGCACGCCATGGCATGCAAAGGCTTATTGTCCGTGGTGAGTAAATAAAAAGTCATTATAAAAGAAAGTATTGTGCCTTTTACTATAGCCATAATTTTGACAATGCTCTTTCTGTTTGGCTTTTCTTCTAGATTGCTTTATCATGTGATAATGTAAAAAGAAAAATATGGTGTCTCCAAGCAGTAAACAGCAACAAACAGTACAACTGTAGGCCTTAGGAGTAGGGATCATAGTATTAAAGGATGATGGATTGGTTGTCTAGCTGCAATAGGCCTTTTGTGTGATTCTTTAGTAGTCTTTGTACTGTACACCAAGAATTTTAATAAGAGAAGAGAATGGTATCTGTGATATATAGTGATTTAAGAGACTATTTCTCTTCTGATTGATGTTCTTATTGATAAACTGTTCTTAAAAGGACATTCTCTAGGAGTTTGGAAAAAGTAAGAACATTTTGGCATGTATGCACATTCTCTGAATGAAGTGTTCTACCAGTAGGAAAACACGTACTCCTGTATCATTTTTATTTGATCCTTGCAGTTGTAGGGGGTGGTGTTGAGTGGTTCCTGTCAGTAGACATCAAAATATTAAACTAAATTGTGACATTGTTAAGTTGGTAAAAACAATTTCTAAAAAATACAGTAGTATATTTTTGACCAAATATTCATTTTAAGGTCATCTAAAAGCTATAGTTATGATGCTGATCAGCAGAAATTCTGTCCCTTCTTGGCACTGTACTTTAATTGCTTAAGTGACCTCAGTTTTGCCATTTTTTATTTCTTGATGTAGTCAGAGGAATATATCCAATGGTAATGCCATGTGTGTATGTGTGTGTGGGCATGCGGGTTTGTGTATGTGTGTTTGTGGCGCTGCTTGTAATCGCCATATCTCAAGATAGGAATGACAGACACTTTTCATATATGGTATATAGATTTGTCATGTTGAGAGGAAGAACTCTATTGTTTTTTGAGGAGGCCAAAGGTCATCTGAGGTCACCAGAGGTCAAAAACTGAAAACCTTGTAATCGTGAAATATCGAGCTAGGGATGACCGACACTTTTCATGTTTGGTATATAGATTAGTCATGTTGAGAGGAAAAACCCTATTGTCTTTGGTAGAGGTCAAAGGTCATCTGAGGTCACTGAGGTTAAACTGCAAAAACCTTGTAAATTACTTGTAATCACGATATCTCGAGATAGGAATGACCAACACTTTTCATATTTTGTATATAGATTTGTCGGGTTGAGAAGAAAAACCCTATTGTTTTTGGCAGTGGTCAATGGTCATCTGAGGTCACTAGAGGTCAAAGAAAGAAAACATTGTAATCATGATATTGCAAGATAAGGATGACTGACACACTTGATATTTAATATAGATTTGTTATGTTAAGAGGAAGAACCCTATTGCTTTTAGTAGAGGTCAAAGGTTATCTGAGGTCACTGAGGTCACTGAGGTTAAAGTGCGCAACCTTGTAAATTGCTTGTAATTGCGATATCTTGAGATAGGAATGATGGACACTTTTCATATGTGGTGTATGGATTTTTCATGGAGAGAGGAAGAACCCTATTGTGTTTGGTGAAGTTCAAAGGTCGTTTGAGGTCACCAGAGGTGAAAGACCGAAAACATCGTAATCTCAGTATATGAAGATATGAATGACCGACACTTTTCATATTTGGTATATAGATTTGACATGTTAAGAGAGAGGTCCCAATTGTTGACTGACACTTTTCATAAATGGTATATGGATTTGTGATGTTGAGGAAGAGAACCCTATTGTTTTTGGTGGCGGTAAAAGGACATTTGAGGTCACCAGAGGTAAAAAAGCAAAAACCTCTTAAACATGATATCTTGAGACAGCAATTACAGACATGTTTCATTTTTTGTATATAATTCTCAGTCATGTCAAGAGGAAGAACTGTATATTTTTGATGGATTTCAAAGGTAATTTGAGGTCAACGAAGGTTAAACTGCAAAAACTTTGTAACTGGCTTTTAAACATGGTATCTCAAGATAGCAATGACCAACACTTTTATATTTGCTATATAGATTTGTCATGTTGAGAGGAAGAAAGCTATTGTTCATTTTAAGTCACCACAGGTCAAAAACCACGTAAACAGGATATCTCAAGATAGCAAGACGGACACTTTCATATTTGTTATATAGATTTGTCATGTTAAGAGAAAGAACACTGTCCTTTTGGTAGAGGTCAAAAGTCATGTGAAGTCACCAGGGGTCTTATGCGAACACATTGTAAAATGATGTAGTCAAGAAGTATAAATTTTAGGGATGAATTCACGGTGTAACAAACAGAGATGGTGACAAGTCAAATTTTCCAAGTCCAAGTCAAGTCACAAGTCAATGTTGGCAAGTCCAAGTAAGTCACAAGTCATTTACCTCAGCTCCAAGTCAAGTCAAGTCACAAGTCAAGGAGCTAGTAGCAAATCAAGTCAAGTCATTTGAACTGAACCACAAGTCAAGTCACGAGTCAAGTCACAAGTCACCATAGATAATAGAAGAAAATGGCTGGCTCTCCATAAACTCAGTGACATGTTTGCATGAAAAGTTTCGATGTATGGGTAAAATGGTGAAAATTGTAGGTTAGGTACCAAATATGGGTGGGATATTTCAAAATAGGGGTATGCTATCAGGAAGCCTAAAAATGTCTTGGTTAATATTTGAAATGTGACCTTGCGTGGTAACAAGCAATAGCCTGGTATGCTATTGCTTTTATATATATATGAGGAACCTATCGACACATACCCTGTCGGCCCCGGAAATTTATGATTACTGGGTAAAGGCTCAGTATTTATACCAACACCATCTGCTCCTAAAAGGTACTCTCTGCTACAAGCTATTAGACAGCTAACCTGCACCATCAGAGTAAAATATTTATGGATGATATATCTTCCCAACCATACCGTCAGTTCCGTCTGCCCTCAACCTGGAAGCCGAGGGCAGTGGCATGTCCAGACTTTTTACACTGGGGGTGTACAGTAAATTTTTAGGGTTGGCGCTGAAGAATGAAAAGGGAATTTTATGCATGGCACCTCACCTTAAACCCTATATCAACTCCCCAATTTTTTATGTTTTACATTTTTCATTTGGGCTCTCTTTCCCCTTTCCCATTTTCTAACTGTTTTTCTATTTGCTTTCGTGGAGGGGGCATACCCCTTACCGCTTGGGTCCAGGAACGGAGCCTCGATCCATGGGGGTCAGAGGGAGAAGCTCCTGGCATTCTCACCGTTAATGGTATCAAAGTCATAATTTTGAAGCATATATCCATCACCAGATAGGTGATTTTGTGTGGGGGAACTTTGTGTGTTTTTCCATTGGGAGGAACAGTGCATCGATCAGCGGAACATTAGCAGTGTCCAGCAGTGTTGACATGGCGGAGTTCATAAGCGGAGCCCACAAGGGCTCAGCTGTGTGTTATGGTATTTCTGTTTGTAGCTTCTTATAACACAGGAAAAAGAAAGAAAGAAAAAGAAAGAAAGAAAGAGGAAAGAAAGAAAGCAAGCAAGCAGGCAAGGCAAGGCAAGGCAAGGCTGACAGGAAACGTGCTCAAAAGGACCAGGCTTTGTCGGTAAAACTCTGCTCTTTTCCATCAAATTTGCAAGGGATAACCGAAAGCAATGTGATATGATGCATGTCAGGCCTCCAGGCTGTGAGTGGGGGACACTGAGCCATGCCATTGTCGGCCCTATTCTGAACCAGCCCCAACAATGACGCCCTACCTTTGGGCCATAGATTCTGGAAGCTGTTGGGTTCTTCAGTATTATGGACCATGCTTTGATATCATTACAAATGTAGTCATAGATTCAAGGGAGCATTCCAATTAGAAGGAAAATACTTCGACCACCATATGTGACCTCTGTAAATGCCATAAGCCTAGAAATGTCCAGAGGCGATACCCAATCACATCCAATGGCAAAACTCTGAGTGTTTGGGATCTGTCACCATGGTTAAGCTACCTGTAAATTTGCTGTACCATTGGAACCAATTCGAATTACAAAGTAAGGTGTAAACAAAGTTGAGATGAGAATTTTAGTGATCAAGGAATCTGTCAATTGTCATCGCATTAAACCTGTAAACGCTGGTTACTGGGCGGGGTGGGGGGGATTTAAATGATAGACCTAATCCGTCAGTCATATTTAGACATTTAACATATAGCCTTGAAACTTTTAGGGGGGTTTGTGAGGAAAGCTTGGGGTCTAGGCCCCCTCAAGCCTCCTGCATGGCTACGTCACTGGACTCGAGAGTTACCCCATGTGCTGTTTTAGAGGACTACCTCTACAATACAAAAAGGGCATTCTTGTATAAAATTCCGATTCACTTCGCGAAATTCAACATATCCAAGCTCTAAAGCTCTGCTATACATTCGTTACGCTATGAAAAAACAATTGTCATTAAGAAATTTGATAAAGGCAGAGGTATTGCAATTATTAATAGCCTAAGAGTGGCTATGAAACAGAAGCGCTTAGGCAATTATCGTACGGTAGTACCATCAACTTAATGCATCAATTATCACCATGGAAACCATTTCCCTGGTCAAATCTCTAGTCTATGACCTGTTTCAAATGAAAGAAATTACCAAAGACTTTTGACTATTTCAACTTCAGTAACACACTATCCGTACACCACTTCTCAACCTTCTACCCAAAGTCCACGAAAAGTCACCCGACGGTACTACGTTCGGACGTTTTTTTGGTAGACCCATAATCTCTGGCAGCGGAGGACCTGTACATCTAGCAAATATCAGAATTTTTAGATTAGTTTTTCACATTCCACTGGTTCAACAACAACCTACAGTACCTATGTGAAGGATACCAATCACATTCTTGATCTAAGTCGAAATCTAAAATTACCCGATCATGTTTGATTGGTTACACTTGATGTAGTCAGTATTTACACCAACATCCCGCAGTATGAAGTGATTAACGCATGCCCCGATGCATTCGCGAAATCCGACAACATTTACTCTGTACCAGAATTTTAGAGCTCATTGAGCGCAATTGCTTCAAACTTAAACACTATACCTACTTCCTACAAACAGAAGGCGTGACAATGAATGGGCTCGGAATCGTCACCCGAAATCACCGATATCACGTTGAAATCATCAAACAAAATAGTACCCCTTTAAGCATATCATCCTCTGGTTGAGATATCATCCCTATATCCTTCTCTTTTTTGACGGTTCTGAATCTGAACTAAAAACCTTTGTGAACCATATTAACACCATACATCCTACCTTGAAATTCACTTTTGAATCATCATACTCAGAAATTAATTATTTTGACATTAGTATCTTCAATTGTTTCTCAGAATCAAATTTAGGCTCGTAACTAGACTTGGAAAGCAGGCGGCAAACCAAGTGAGTGTGGGGGGGGGGGGCTTTGAAAGTATGCTATTGCACATGGGCCTGGCTATGTCCGCAGAGCAAGGGGCCAAGCCAAGGAGCAGGGGTCTTGATCCCAAATGCCCTCTCCGGTTACTGGACTGATCAGATTACCTTGATACCTGTACCTTACTCGAAATCAAGCGAAACTTTTCAATATTTATCACTTACTCTTGCCACTCCGAAAGTTGTTTCAATGGCTCTTTTAAAGGTGAGACTTTACGATATTTGCGTCTCTGTAAAAATCGCCATGACTTCAACGAGAACTAGTCAGCTCTTTTAAAGGGAACCTAATTCGGTGCAATTACTCATAGAATAATGTATCTAAATATCGTTTCCGAAATTAATTTCGAGGACTGATGTTAACACCTCTCAACTAAACCTAACGAAGGAATCCACACCATCATTAGTTTTTAGGTTCCATTTTCACCTCACATCAAAACCAAGGACTTATAAAAGTGCCTTCGTGACATTGGCACTTATTTACTGAACACCCAACACTTTAAATTCTGTTTCCGAAACCAGCGCTTATCGTCCCAAATGTTAGGCTACTACTTGCATGCAGGACAAATATTACCACTGGTAGCAATGATGCATAACCGGCTAGCGCTTGTTTGCATACGTTATAATACAATGTGAGTGGTTTGTATAGGTAAATGTCGCGTACACTTTTGCAGTCTGGGCATGCCACGGCAGCGCGAGAAGGGGATCGGGAGCGAGCCTGTTAAACCAAAATTGGCCATCTAAATAATGCTTCTGACTTGCGTTGGTGACAAGTCATTTGTTGCAAGTCCAAGTCAAGTCACAAATAAATCAATGAAAGTCCAAGTCAAGTCGCAAGTAAATACGAAAATCGCAAGTCAAGTCACAAGTCAGGAAAATAGTGACTCGAGTCCAAGTCGACAAGTGCAAGTCAACAACTCTGGTAACAAATTACCCTCCTTTATTAAGGCAAGGAATCACTAAGCCTTTGGGCTTTCTGGTTGAATATGCAAAAACATGAGATTTCTATACAGTACGTAAACTGGCGCCCAGGAGTCCCTCTGCAACTCTCTGCACTACTATAGAGCCATTTTCCCTTCCAAACTGAATGTCATAATTTGTGGTGATTTACTAATACACTCAGCATGCCGATCATTCTCTCCAAATCAAGCGCTATAGCCTAGTACACTTCAAGTTTCCCAACGAAAATCGCCCGTTTCAAAATATCTCGTTGCTAAATCAAACAGGCTTTCTGCCAGCTCCCTGTCCAGATTCTCCTGCTTGCAGCCTGCTGGAATTGGGGCTATTTGTCTTTCCTTCTGAAACTCCAGTGATACTGATGGCTGGTCATATCTTTTTTTACAAAGTGTCGAAAAATATCTCACACATTTGGACGTAAAAGAGAATCGCTTCATGATTGGTCATAACTTAAAATTTCCACTCACGACTGGGTCAATTTCAAAGTATTCAGACTGCAGTGCATGCGCTGGGCTGCAAATTGCATATTTTTTATATATTAGACAGTATACATTGTTTTGATAATGTAATTTATTCTTATCATATTCCCACACATGTACACATGTTTCAAGATGTCATTTGAGCATCAAAATCCTTCAACTTATGTTGAGGGATGACAATGAGAATACAAAAAATCTTGAGATTCGAAAATGAAGGATTATGGTCAATCATAATTCAACTAAGAGCGAACAATTTGTGTTGATCTTGGATGCATACGTTGTGTAACTGGGTGTCAAGTTCAAGGCTGTCAACAACCCATATACACTTTCTAGTCCTGGAATTTGACTTTCCGAAGCTTTGAGAATTTGATTGCAATGTTTTGTCTAGTACATTCTGGTACTGATTTTAATAATCAATCATAAAAGACATTCCAACACAATTACTTGTTTCCAATATTCGTAGATTTGTAAATTTAATAAGTCGAATTTTCCGAGACAGGGCCGAGATAGTACCTGGTACCTGCCAATTATGGCTACAATCTTGGACAAAACTCGTTGGGACACCCCCGCTCCCCTTCACAAAGTTGACCATTTTCACGGCATACAGTCATTCTCTCTGCCCAACTTTGGAAGGGGGAGCGGGGGCTTCATGTAAACCTGGGAACGGGGGGGGGAGGGGGGCTTCATGTAAACCTGGGAACGGAGATTCAAGAATATTATGACAAAGCGTCCCAACAGTTTTGTCCAAGATTGTCTGAGAAATTCGAGAAATTAGAACTACTCGCGGCCCACGGTAGAAAGTGTTTCTCTGCGTTGCGTTGATTCGCAAAAGGGTAGGTGCCTTCTCTTTAGGTATAAGAGAACAGTAACAGAGAATAATCAGCATATTCTGAGTCCATATTGAAGTTCTTGTTAATATAATACTATTGAAGCTAAAAGCATTGGGAAGGTAGCTAAATAAGTTCAAAGCGTCCTCTCGTTCAGGAAGACATTTTCAGTAGTCACGTATTTTGGGCTCACACTGTCTGAACGGGTACCAAATAAAAAGAACATTCAGCAGAAGTACGTGTTGTATCCTGCCTATGACTTTATATTAAAGTAATTTACCAGAAATAAGTTAAAAGTACTTGAATGTATATTCATTTCACCTTTATAACGCAGTAACTTTTCATTTGAGTAGCTGAAACTATACAGAAAATATGCCGTACATGCTAATTTGACGAGGCCGGGGGTGAAGGCTAAGTTAACCAAACGGTCTACCATTTGTTTTGAGAGCAAATTTGAAAGCAAAATGTAAAGAAATTGAGTCGGCTAAAAGAAGGCATAATAGATACGTCATCAGCTTCATGTAACATGAAAAAAATGTTGTAATAGGCATCAAATTCGCTTCCAAATATGTCTAAAACCAGCCCTAATTAACGATCTACCATCGTTATAATAAAAAGCTTGGCTTGCAGTTTCTGCTTTTAACATTTCATGGTAGATCGTGGCGCTCTTTGCAATAGCAGTGAGACTCTTCGATCAATCCATGAAAGAAATTGTTTTGTTTTCCGTCTTACAACTTAAGAAGAGTTGTCATCCTCCTTTTAATTTTGCTAAAAAAATGCAACGCATATGGCTGCCATTGACGTCGTTACGGAACGTAAACATTTCTGCCTGGCAGTCCCTGCGAATACCTGAAACAGTCTATCCATTATGATCTCGCCAACCAACAATAAATCAGTATAAACAAATAAACAAAACAACACATTAAAACAATTTTAAATTATACTTTCATTTGGCTAAAATCCTCAGGCCTATAAGCCTCCGAAAAAGTGTACTGAATACAGCGGCTCGGAAAATTAACCATTTTTCTATTGAATTTGTTCTCGTAAATCGCTCACTTAAAACTCAGACAATCTTGGACAAAACTCGTTGGGACACCCCCGCTCCCCTTCACATAGTTGACCATTTTCACGCATACAGTCATTCTCTCTGCCCAACTTTGGAAGGGGGAGCGGGGGCTTCATGTAAACCTGGGAACGGGGGGGGAGGGGGGCTTCATGTAAACCTGGGAACGGAGATTCAAGAATATTATGACAAAGCGTCCCAACAGTTTTGTCCAAGATTGTCTGAGAAATTCGAGAAATTAGAACTACTCGCGGCCCACGGTAGAAAGTGTTTCTCTGCGTTGCGTTGATTCGCAAAAGGGTAGGTGCCTTCTCTTTAGGTATAAGAGAACAGTAACAGAGAATAATCAGCATATTCTGAGTCCATATTGAAGTTCTTGTTAATATAATACTATTGAAGCTAAAAGCATTGGGAAGGTAGCTAAATAAGTTCAAAGCGTCCTCTCGTTCAGGAAGACATTTTCAGTAGTCACGTATTTTGGGCTCACACTGTCTGAACGGGTACCAAATAAAAAGAACATTCAGCAGAAGTACGTGTTGTATCCTGCCTATGACTTTATATTAAAGTAATTTACCAGAAATAAGTTAAAAAGTACTTGAATGTATATTCATTTCACCTTTATAACGCAGTAACTTTCATTTGAGTAGCTGAAACTATACAGAAAATATGCCGTACATGCTAATTTGACGAGGCCGGGGGTGAAGGCTAAGTTAACCAAACGGTCTACCATTTGTTTTGAGAGCAAATTTGAAAGCAAAATGTAAAGAAATTGAGTCGGCTAAAAGAAGGCATAATAGATACGTCATCAGCTTCATGTAACATGAAAAAAATGTTGTAATAGGCATCAAATTCGCTTCCAAATATGTCTAAAACCAGCCCTAATTAACGATCTACCATCGTTATAATAAAAAGCTTGGCTTGCAGTTTCTGCTTTTAACATTTCATGGTAGATCGTGGCGCTCTTTGCAATAGCAGTGAGACTCTTTGATCAATCCATGAAAGAAATTGTTTTGTTTTCCGTCTTACAACTTAAGAAGAGTTGTCATCCTCCTTTTAATTTGCTAAAAAATGCAACGCATATGGCTGCCATTGACGTCGTTACGGAACGTAAACATTTCTGCCTGGCAGTCCCTGCGAATACCTGAAACAGTCTATCCATTATGATCTCGCCAACCAACAATAAATCAGTATAAACAAATAAACAAAACAACACATTAAAACAATTTTAAATTATACTTTCATTTGGCTAAAATCCTCAGGCCTATAAGCCTCCGAAAAAGTGTACTGAATACAGCGGCTCGGAAAATTAACCATTTTTCTATTGAATTTGTTCTCGTAAATCGCTCACTTAAAACTCAGACAATCTTGGACAAAACTCGTTGGGACACCCCCGCTCCCCTTCACATAGTTGACCATTTTCACGGCATACAGTCATTCTCTCTGCCCAACTTTGGAAGGGGGAGCGGGGGCTTCATGTAAACCTGGGAACGGGGGGGGGAGGGGGGCTTCATGTAAACCTGGGAACGGAGATTCAAGAATATTATGACAAAGCGTCCCAACAGTTTTGTCCAAGATTGTCTGAGAAATTCGAGAAATTAGAACTACTCGCGGCCCACGGTAGAAAGTGTTTCTCTGCGTTGCGTTGATTCGCAAAAGGGTAGGTGCCTTCTCTTTAGGTATAAGAGAACAGTAACAGAGAATAATCAGCATATTCTGAGTCCATATTGAAGTTCTTGTTAATATAATACTATTGAAGCTAAAAGCATTGGGAAGGTAGCTAAATAAGTTCAAAGCGTCCTCTCGTTCAGGAAGACATTTTCAGTAGTCACGTATTTTGGGCTCACACTGTCTGAACGGGTACCAAATAAAAAGAACATTCAGCAGAAGTACGTGTTGTATCCTGCCTATGACTTTATATTAAAGTAATTTACCAGAAATAAGTTAAAAAGTACTTGAATGTATATTCATTTCACCTTTATAACGCAGTAACTTTCATTTGAGTAGCTGAAACTATACAGAAAATATGCCGTACATGCTAATTTGACGAGGCCGGGGGTGAAGGCTAAGTTAACCAAACGGTCTACCATTTGTTTTGAGAGCAAATTTGAAAGCAAAATGTAAAGAAATTGAGTCGGCTAAAAGAAGGCATAATAGATACGTCATCAGCTTCATGTAACATGAAAAAAATGTTGTAATAGGCATCAAATTCGCTTCCAAATATGTCTAAAACCAGCCCTAATTAACGATCTACCATCGTTATAATAAAAAGCTTGGCTTGCAGTTTCTGCTTTTAACATTTCATGGTAGATCGTGGCGCTCTTTGCAATAGCAGTGAGACTCTTCGATCAATCCATGAAAGAAATTGTTTTGTTTTCCGTCTTACAACTTAAGAAGAGTTGTCATCCTCCTTTTAATTTGCTAAAAAATGCAACGCATATGGCTGCCATTGACGTCGTTTCGTTACGGAACGTAAACATTTCTGCCTGGCAGTCCCTGCGAATACCTGAAACAGTCTATCCATTATGATCTCGCCAACCAACAATAAATCAGTATAAACAAATAAACAAAACAACACATTAAAACAATTTTAAATTATACTTTCATTTGGCTAAAATCCTCAGGCCTATAAGCCTCCGAAAAAGTGTACTGAATACAGCGGCTCGGAAAATTAACCATTTTTCTATTGAATTTGTTCTCGTAAATCGCTCACTTAAAACTCAGACAATCTTGGACAAAACTCGTTGGGACACCCCCGCTCCCCTTCACATAGTTGACCATTTTCACGGCATACAGTCATTCTCTCTGCCCAACTTTGGAAGGGGGAGCGGGGGCTTCATGTAAACCTGGGAACGGGGGGGGGGAGGGGGGCTTCATGTAAACCTGGGAACGGAGATTCAAGAATATTATGACAAAGCGTCCCAACAGTTTTGTCCAAGATTGTCTGAGAAATTCGAGAAATTAGAACTACTCGCGGCCCACGGTAGAAAGTGTTTCTCTGCGTTGCGTTGATTCGCAAAAGGGTAGGTGCCTTCTCTTTAGGTATAAGAGAACAGTAACAGAGAATAATCAGCATATTCTGAGTCCATATTGAAGTTCTTGTTAATATAATACTATTGAAGCTAAAAGCATTGGGAAGGTAGCTAAATAAGTTCAAAGCGTCCTCTCGTTCAGGAAGACATTTTCAGTAGTCACGTATTTTGGGCTCACACTGTCTGAACGGGTACCAAATAAAAAGAACATTCAGCAGAAGTACGTGTTGTATCCTGCCTATGACTTTATATTAAAGTAATTTACCAGAAATAAGTTTAAAAAGTACTTGAATGTATATTCATTTCACCTTTATAACGCAGTAACTTTCATTTGAGTAGCTGAAACTATACAGAAAATATGCCGTACATGCTAATTTGACGAGGCCGGGGGTGAAGGCTAAGTTAACCAAACGGTCTACCATTTGTTTTGAGAGCAAATTTGAAAGCAAAATGTAAAGAAATTGAGTCGGCTAAAAGAAGGCATAATAGATACGTCATCAGCTTCATGTAACATGAAAAAAATGTTGTAATAGGCATCAAATTCGCTTCCAAATATGTCTAAAACCAGCCCTAATTAACGATCTACCATCGTTATAATAAAAAGCTTGGCTTGCAGTTTCTGCTTTTAACATTTCATGGTAGATCGTGGCGCTCTTTGCAATAGCAGTGAGACTCTTCGATCAATCCATGAAAGAAATTGTTTTGTTTTCCGTCTTACAACTTAAGAAGAGTTGTCATCCTCCTTTTAATTTGCTAAAAAATGCAACGCATATGGCTGCCATTGACGTCGTTACGGAACGTAAACATTTCTGCCTGGCAGTCCCTGCGAATACCTGAAACAGTCTATCCATTATGATCTCGCCAACCAACAATAAATCAGTATAAACAAATAAACAAAACAACACATTAAAACAATTTTAAATTATACTTTCATTTGGCTAAAATCCTCAGGCCTATAAGCCTCCGAAAAAGTGTACTGAATACAGCGGCTCGGAAAATTAACCATTTTTCTATTGAATTTGTTCTCGTAAATCGCTCACTTAAAACTCAGACAATCTTGGACAAAACTCGTTGGGACACCCCCGCTCCCCTTCACAAAGTTGACCATTTTCACGGCATACAGTCATTCTCTCTGCCCAACTTTGGAAGGGGGAGCGGGGGCTTCATGTAAACCTGGGAACGGGGGGGGGGAGGGGGGCTTCATGTAAACCTGGGAACGGAGATTCAAGAATATTATGACAAAGCGTCCCAACAGTTTTGTCCAAGATTGTAGGTACCAGGTCACTCTTAATAAGATTTATGAGTAATTGGGAAAACTTTCCTTCTGAGCTTGGGAACACATTGCAATTGCTGTTTGAGAGTTTTTACACATGTCAGGTAAATGTTTTTTTTTACTTTTTTGACCAGTTGGGCCTTTTCAATTCTTTTCTTCGATCGATCCTTTTGCTTCTTCGTTGGGAGGTAGAATGGTGGCTTCCAAACTAACTTGTATACAAACAAACTCGGAAAAGGCCTGTTGTGCACAATACTTGGAGGGTACATTATGTTAACCCTGGTGTGAAATTGTGTCCAACTGCTTATGTAGTCAATATCATGCATAGTTATGAGTGGGTGGGACTAAACTTAAAAACCTGAAAATGGCAGTATGTCTTATCTGCAGTCAGGATGGGATCTGGCATGGGTATGGCAATAAGCAGAGGTCATAGCTTCTTGAGAACAGTTCATCATCATTAATATTGATGAGTGGGAGGTCATACTGTATAGTGGGAAATTTTCATGGGGGGTTAAATTTTTGCGCTTTTCGCGACCAAGTATCTAATTGCGAATTTAAGACCTGCGAAAGTACTTCGTTAGTTGCACAAGACTATGTTGGTTGCCTGCAACAGCGTATTCTTCACTCCGCAAATATGTGAACAAGGTACAGATTTGCCAAAAATTGCCTCGCGGAAATTTCCCACAGTACAGTATTTGAAAATGGCTGGAATAATGCTTGTGTGCAGCAAATTCATAGTAGACAAGGTCTACATACTGTGCAAGATACTTGATAGGTATATAGACCATGGTGTGCAGTTATGGCCTATCGCTTTAATATGTTGCCAGTGTATCATGCATATTTAGTGAGTGGATGGGGCTTAATGTAAAAATCTTAAAATGGCAATGTTCGGTCATTTCCTGATTGGAATGGCTAATTAGCTTTGTATATATTTTTAGCATAGGTATGAACATAGGTAGAGGTAATGGGTAATAGCAGGGTCGTTTTACAAAATGGCTGAAAATGCTTGTGTACAAGGAAACTCATTTGAAGTAAAAATGATCTCAGTGCTGTGTACAATTAACACTTGGCAGGTATGTTGACCCTTGTGTGTAGTTATGCCATATTGTTGTTTGCACCAGTATTATGCATAAATGAGTTGGTTGGGCAAACTAAAAATACCAAATCTTGAAAGGGCCATGTCTCCTGGTTCAGAGTGACAGATATACTTCATATTTGCACAGGCATTGTGGTTTTGCTCACAAAATGTTAATAGATGTTTTAATTTGTACCTTCATTGTTTGGAGTTGTTATACAGGAGGTCTTTTGCAGTATCTGGAACTTTTGAGGTGAAAGGTCATGTGGGGGTCATGAATGAAAGGCTCCTGTGCACACATAGTGATGGACCTATGTGAAATTGGCCTGCATAAAGAGTCAACAGTTCATGCCATGCCATATTTTTAAGTACTACAGGGTATCAAAGTGGTTCGAAGGAAAACTATGTCTAATAGACTTATTAGAGCCACTATTTAAGGAACAGGAAATTGATCATAGTGGGTCACTGAAACTTCAGTGCATCGTTTGGTTTTGAAATAAATAGCATTGGATCTGCTTAAAAGTCAGAAAAAGTGGTCTTTTCCACAGGTTTAAGCTACTGCACCACTGATGCTCTGGTTGGATATGCAGATACTGTAGGTAGGGGTTGTAGATTAATTGGTGTATTGACTCTGGTAGCCATTATATTTGATAACTTCTTCCACTTGAAAGTAGCTCACAATATATACTTTATATATGCAACACTTTGCAATTACTTAAAATTGAACAAATAATATGATTCCAGTTTCTGTCATTGATATTGTAACCATTGTAGAGTTGCTTCTGGTTGCAGGTTTTCATTTTCCATATGAAGTATATTTTGTACATAACAGAACTTTTTTTGTGGTCTTTTTCTTCATTCAGTCACACGTTTTCTCTTCAGTTGGCCACTAAAATTCTTCAACATAGTCAGTTCAGCATAATAATGTTCTCATGACTTTATGTTTGCTGTATTGCAGGTTGCCAAGCAAATCGCTGGGGTCCTGACTGCATTGGTATCTGTGATAACTGTTACAATGGAGGAATTTGTGATGATGAGACAGGGAGGTGCATCTGTCCTCCAGGATTCATGGGAACAAACTGTCTGACAGGTATGAAATATTTTACTTTTTACCTGGTAACCTTTAGATCATTGAGCCAATTTCAGTAAAAGTAGTTGATCAAAGATGGTGTAAGAAGTGTAGGTGTGTTAGGAAGTGAGTAGATGTGGAAGCTTAAGGACTATAGTCTGGGTGTTGGGGTAAGGTGCAAGATGTTGAAGGACTTGTTAAGATTGCTAGATGAAAAAGTTAATTATGAGGTGTAAATACCTGATGAATACCTGATGTATGTGTTGAAAATGTAGGCAGAGAGCAGTGTTGAAGAGATGTGAACGGGAAAGTCTATTAAAGCGCCGGAGGCGTTTTTTGAGTTTTGACTTGTTTGATTCCTTTTGGGGTGGAGGTATAGCTGGAAGCTGGGGAGTGAGAGGCGGTTGTGAATCATGGGAGTGTTGGTCATGTTGTGTACTTATGTCGCAGACATCGAGCAGGGTAGGTGGAGGGCAGCAGTGGGCGCAGTTTTGTAAGGTTGGAGTTTGCATCTAGTGAGGTTTTGGTGAGAGTGAGGGTGGCGGGGCAGCCGTAATCAAAGAGAAGTCTAATAAATTGCTTGTAAATGTTGATGCTCGTGTCCGGGTGAGAACACCTGCCTCTGGCCACCACCCTGCGGAAGAGGGTGGTGCAGTATGAGGCTTGTCTGTGTATGTTTTGGGAATGGCCGGGTGGCCCAGTTTAGGGTAAGGTAAAGAGTCAGTCCGAGGAATTTGGCAGTGTTGGAGGGGCTACAGGGTGGTCTTGGATGTAAATGGGGTTGACAGGGAGTCATTTTTTGAGGGCTGAGGATGGTGGAGAAGAAAGGTGGTCTTTTGGGGTTCACTATATGCCAGCGGTTACAATAGTGCGGATGGAAGTATTGTTAAAGTCGGTTAGTGCTTTGTAGTTGCGTCCGTCTGCAGTCCAAATGGCCAAGTCGTCAGCAAATTGGGAAATTTTGGTGTGGGGGGGGGGGGAGGGAATGTCATTGGTGTAAGTAATGAAAAGGAGGGGGCAGAGCACAGAACCTTGAGGAACACCTGCTTTGGGATGAAGGAGTCAGATCTGCACCTGTTTATGTCTGTAAAGGTCTGTCTGTAAGTCCCCTCAGGACAACTTCCACCTGGACAATTCCCACCAGGACAACTCTCCACAGACAATTCCCCTCAGGACAACTTCCACCTGGACAATTCCCACAAGGACAACTCCTCATAGACAACTTATGTCCCCTCAGGACAACTTCCAGCTGGACAATTCCCACAAGGACAACTCCTCATAGACAACTTAAGTCCCTACAGGACAACTGCCACCTGGACAATTCCTACCTGGACAACTCCTCATAGACAACTTAAGTCCCCTCAGGACAACTTCCAGCTGGACAATTATCACAAGTACAACTCCTCTTATACAACTTAAGTCCCTAGTTCCCCTCAGGACAACTTCCACCTGGACAATTCCCACAAGTACAACTCGTAGACAACTTCAGTCCCTGCAGGACAACTTCCACCTGGACAATTCCTACCTGGAAAAGTTTCCTTGGACAATTCCCACCCGGGCAATTTTAACTTTCTTGTGGGGTCAGTTGTCAGAGGAGCAATTCTCATGGGGGGGGGGGGGAGTTTTCCAGGTGAGAGCTGTCCAGTTTGGTATTTTTTGCCTTTGGGGAGTTGTCCAGGGTAAATCATCTAGGTGGGATTTTTTTTTTGGGGGGGGGGGGGTAAGTTGTGTATAGTTACAAGTTCAGTATGTATACAGTGCAGTGTGTCATGAACTAGTACTTACAGACTCTCTGTAATCGGACTGCTTTTACAGAAACACGAGACAGTGCAAAGTTTCCGTGGAAAATGGTTGTCGTACGGCCAAACTACTGGACTAAGACTTTGGAAAATATTACGAAGGGCTCAGACATCATGTTTTAAACATGCCTTACAGCTTATTTTAAGAAAGGTTTGCCAAAAATCATTTGTGTGGCCTATCTTGATTTCCTGAGGCTGCATGTGTGGCCATGGTTTAAGCCTAATGTTAGGCTTAGGCTGTCTGTGTAGTTTGTGTACCACACAGTGGGATTGGATTTGGGAACGATCTACGAAGATGGTAACTACCCAGAGTTTGGGCCCGTAGGCGCAGGATGTAAGAAGCAGTCAAATTGCTTTATATTATCAATTCATTAAGCCAGTTTAGCTGCTAGATAAAATTGCTGAACTTAGTTCATTTTGCTTAAGCCTAGGGCCTAGGTGATCAACTTTATTTGGGGGCTGAATTGACACACATTCTTCAGTAGCCAAGGCTAAACTTCAGACACAGTATTTGAAGCTAGGCCTAGCCTATTCCTAACTTAGGCCTAGGCATAGGCCTATTTGAAAAAATGAAGCCAGCACTGAACCAAACTGGAAAGTTCAACATTTTTCGTGCAAATCTGTGGAATATGAAACTGCACCAAACTTGTTGGCTCATGGCATGGAATTTATGCAGTTATTTTCTGCCCCGTTACTTTCCGCCACCCAAAAATGTTGTTTTCCGCCCCTGATATTTTGGGGTGGAAAACATGGTTTTTGGCGTGGAAAGTAACAACATAGAATGGGACACCTGTGCCAAATAAAGAGTTCATTAAAGGTTTCTCAAAGTTTCAAACATCGATGTCTTTTAGCATTTGTTGGAATGTTAGTTACTACCATGCTGTCTTCTTCACAAGCAACATTCTCACAGTAGCACATTAATACGTACGAACATACATGTATAAGATATCCAGTGCAGTGAACAATTGTTTACACATACAGCACTAGCCCACCTACATATAGCCTTATAGGCTTAGACCGTACACTGTAAAAGTAGGACACTGCCGAAAAATGAGCCCTTTTTTCAGTTTTACTCTCAATTTTTATACCTCTTAAAGTAAGGGGAGCCGTCCAAACTCGCCTCCGCGGATCCGCGCGGAGCCAAATTCTCCTGTGCATCAGAGCGTATTGTCTCCATTATCCTATCTTGCTCTCTCTGCCACAGCCGTAGTCCTTTTCCGAGATATGCAGAGCTTCTCGAAAACTAGTAGTAATACGATTACAGTGCACAATAAGCCCAACCAAATCTGCAGCCTCGCGATTTCCGTATGTAAGCAGTGCCAGGAACGTTTTTGTTTAGAGGATTCTCTATTGAAAGTTTTTTTCACAGATCTGAGGCCCGCACAGACACGGCCACACTGTGGAGTGCGCTCAGAGTTGTGACAGCAACCATTTCGTTTCTCGAGAAGGCCTATGTTTCAACTCGCAACAGCTGTTTTCAATATGAACAGTTTCAAACACCCTAGGAACCAAAATAAATAAATCACCATTCTTGTGTACTCGGTGTTAATTACTTTTACCGAATTTCAAACCCCTTTTTCATGTTCCCTGTTGAAACAAGTTTTCTGTTTTTCAGATTTTCTGATGTGTATTTTTATCGTTCGAGCCCAATACAGGGTCAAAGATTAAATCCCATGTGCATTTTGTGCAATCTACTCCGAAAATCGTTGACATAGAACGATAGGAAAACGCTTGGCGGTAACTGGCATGACCGAAAATTCACTCGAGTTGGCGTTACAACTTAACATAACTCATAGGGGGTGGACAATTGCATCGAAGGAGGACCCCTTGCCGGACTGAAAAATGCACCTCGATTTTGAAAAAAAAAAACAACGGCAAAATAAGCTACTACCGTAATTGCAAAAGAAAAGTGCACAGGATCACATAATATGGCCACTGAACCCGTCAATTTGCTTAGTAACCGTACTGTTTCATGTATAGTTCAATGACCGGAAAAAAGCTCTGTTCGGATTTAGTTCTCGAAAGGTTTCACAGCACGTAGAAGAAAAGAAATTTTCCTTTCATTGCAGATCATCTAGTCATGTGATGGTGAGAATTACACTCGCAGATTACATCGGTACATGGTTTAATCACATATACTCGACATGTTTCTATGGTAAATCTTTACAAAGCACATGTTTGTTCCCCCAGTTTCCACCCAGAAATTAATGCCCAGGATATTGTTGCAATTCGGTTCGCAGAGTCGGGGCAATGTTTACAGATGTTGGTAATAAAGCACCTATGTGCCTATTCTGTATGGCTAAGTTTCTTAGTTGTAGCGGGCCTGGGCGAAACATTGAGCAATAACCTCACACCCGCCCGAGGCAATAGGACTCACACCCCTCCTAATAATTAAGAGCAACATCTCCAGTAGCCTACTGTCTCTCTGTTTCTTCGTCATGTACAAATCAGTGCAAGTGCTCTAGTACTGACAGTTCAAGGAATGCTCTTATTTGCAGTCGGTCACGTGACAATTCCAGCGGCTAAGCGTACGCACTGGCATGCTTGGCGTCCTGTGTACAGTACGGAGGAAGATCAGTTGGAAACAACGTAATTTTGCTCCAAGAATTCCCTTACATCAAGTCTAACTCAATGGAGAAGTCCGAAGTGAATTACCGTGTTCAGCGTTCGTTGACAACAAACATTCACCAGAAAGTACCTGCCTGATATTTTTTATTTCTGAACCTTATATAAATCATTTCAAGAATAAAAGGAACACAGTAATTTTGTTCTATCAAAAGTTTATTATTCCCAAATAAACGTACAAATGTACTTTTTAATACTGAACTACCTGCAACGTGCGTAGACATAAAAATGAGATCGTTTAAAAATCTCGATTTATTTCAACCCACTGTAGGAACATAGGACTAAGCTCACTGTCGCGTCTGCTGATTGGTCAATTGCCCCGCGGTCAGTCCACGAAAACGCGAGTATTTTCTTCGAAGCATTTTGAGTCTGTCTTTCGGTAAGGCTGGGGACTCGTGGAGGGCGGTTACCGTGTAATTTGTGCCCTGACAGGGCCTTATTACTGCCCCTGGACAATTGACCTGAAGCTTTAAATAAGTACCGATTCTTTTTTCTAGGGTAAGCTTACCAAAAATTTCGGGCGTGCTTGTTGCCAATTTCACAGTTAAGATTTCAGGATGAAAAAACCTTAAATCGGCGAACCAGCCGAACCTATTTGTCATATAGCTATAATACAAAATTTTCAATAAATATCATATTATGCCCGCAACGGCATGGTTTAGTACACAGGTTTTTCTTCAAATCCTACCCGCTCACCAATCTCGCGTCGACAGCTATGATCGTGGGCTGTGCGTGGCTCTGGTTTGTTGCCTGACCCCCCCACCACAGTGGGGTCACAATACCGGCGGACACACCTTATAGGTTGGACTAATGGTTCTCAGTTTCTAAAGTCGCCTCAACAACACTTTCAGTCGGCATTTTTTCTTCTCTCAGTCGCAAAACCCGGCACCCACCCCCACCCCCATGGTAGAAATGACTGTGGCAGAACGCCCACTAGAAGCATCCCTTAAGTGCTCTGCAAATAATCATGAGTTGTTCGGCCACTGAAGATACACAAGGCTGCCTTCCACTGGATCACTTATCACCTGTACCAACGAAATAAGTACATCCAATACCCTATTTCAGACAGTTGGAAAAAAGCTGGAAGTTTGTCAATACTGCTATGACCGTAGGGCCCTAATAGCCTATGCGATTCAGAAAAACCAACGGGTATTTTTGTTGGTTTGTAAACGTTTTAAAAAAAGATAATATTGGCAGAGTGATTCCAAATCTATGAAAAGTGCACGACTGGCTTCTAGCAAAAACAATGTACTGTTATCATCACATATAACATCATACGCTCTTTCACTGTGCACTCAGTTTATTCGGACGCCATTGATCTGCTGTGTGATGCGCTGCTTTTCCGAATCAATTTCCGCTGGCACCATTCCGCTGTTCCTAACTCTGATGTGGTTTTTTAACTAATTGAATACTCTAATGTAGCATTGGACAACCTGCCAACGCCGGCTAACACTTGTTCTTAAACAACAATGAACAACTATCGGAGATCGTGCGTCGCCATTTTTGATAAAAGTAAATTGCTCAAAAAAGTACCATACTTCGGGCATCTTTTCTAAATCTAGTTTGCTTGGAATGTTAGTTTTTAGAAGATTTGATACATGTACTGCGTTCTGGCACCCTTTGCATGGGATTGGCGTATTTTCGCAGCAAATTCATGTCTCCGATATTTTTGTCCATGCGGCTATGCTTCGTAATGACGCTAGTCTCGAACAGCACCTGTTAGGCTATGTTCACTTGATTCACAATTTCGTGGTGTGACCGATACCCGGAAGGGAACAAAGGGTACATTCATCTCAAAGTCACTTACTAGCCTTGCTTAGAGATGTTTTAGCTGCCCAAGATATCGTGAATATCACGCATAGCAAGGGAATTTAAACAAACATATTTTCCTGGAATGTGTTACTTCACGAAACCAGGGTTAAATGTTGGCCCTGTCGAGTCAGCTTTTATCCTCTGGTCCTGTTACTTTGTCCATTGGCCCCAACTAAACTTGTTTATGAGAGTGTATCAGCTGAAAAATGCCGAACCTGATAGCCTAACACAACCTTGCCTTAATATCCGCCTAATTTATATTCAAGTAATTGCACCTGTTAACATATTTATACACTTTGGTGGCTTTGATGATTGTAGGTGGGGGCGAGCGGGGGCGGGGGGTGGGCGGGGAGGGGGAACATTTGAAAACAGAAATTTCGGTTGAGGCATAGCGCACAAAAAATAAATCCAAAAACAGCTACAAGTTGCCAGTCACATTATTAAAAAACATTTTTTGGGAAGACATGGCAAGGTTTGAATACTAAGCTGGTACACGGGTGTCTGAAATGAGTTGTTTTCGACCAAACCGCCATTTGGAAAGGGAATAATGGCTGTCGATCCTCAAGAGCCCATACGCCTTGAGGGTTGAGCCCTAGAAAACTCGCCTCCGGTGCAAAATTCAAAATAACCAATTTCTCAACGCAGTTTTGAATGTCTACCTCCCTATAAAATGTCTCCATACTCGGGAAAAACTGTTTTTCTTTCTCCATCAGTACTTTGTCTGTTTACGGGGTTCCTGGATTTCCCACCCCCCCCCCCCTCTCCCCTGGAGTAACTGTTTTTCAGTATGAGCGGTCCCTACATTGCATCAGTTTGGCTTGGCAACGTTACGCTACTTGGCGCAAATTTTGAAGGATAGTTTGTTTCCCTTATGCAAAATTGATTTTTATTCAGTACAGATGCGGACAAAGAGAGCTTTTCACAGTACTGGAACAATACCTGGGGCATAAGCAATCTTTCATCCCCTCACATGTTTGACAAAGGGTGCTCGATTACCTCCTTCCCTCGGCCCCAGCCCCCCCCCCCCATCCCTCTCTGACTTTTACGTCTCTCAACAAGATGGAAATGGGACTGACTCACACATTGAAAAGCTAAAAATTTTTCATTCAGTTTCACACATGTCGCCCTTGGCTCGTATGGTTTTGAAACCGATATCGAAAGGTATAAAATGTAGTTAAAACTTTAACAGCCCTGGTATGTACTATGAAAAGTTCCAGAAAAAGTATTTCAATTGTCAGAAAGGGTAATTGTCTCTCAAAGAGCAATCATAACCTTCCCTCGGACGTTTTTCACCATTTTAGAACGTACAAACCTACGTTGGTGATGGGGGTCCCAAGGGTAAACTTATGACAAGTTTAAATTGGTCGTTCGAGGAAGATAACTGGTTCGAAGGGGGATTTCGTTTTGTGATGCTTGAGTAAAATGATGAAACCTGGATGGCCCCTTTAAAATAGGTCAGAATCGGATTTTGTGAACAGTCCCGTAATTTGCCACGAAAACGACGGTGTTTCATTTCCGCTAGTGGAATAACGACCTACCTTCCACAGTACATTGAAAAATAATCTCCATTAAAATGGTTTCTCGTCCAGTTTAATACTGCAGAAATAGTGCAACGTTGGGCATAGCCTACTGTCGCAACTTTAGAAAACATTAGTGACGGTTGATGTATTAGGCAACTCCATGGTTGATTTAAAACCTATCTTTGGTAAAAAAAAAAATTTTTTAAAAATTTTACAGTAGGCATGTGTAGACGACCTTCAACGAACTATACGTTATATTTTATAGCTGCACCGTGAATACTTGCCCCTAAAAGCTCGAGACGGTACCATGTGTTACTTCTGAGTACCAATGTAGTCTCTAGCTACCTACTGAAGCTATCCTAAATGAATTAAATGTTCATTGGCCGTTCTGGACACGGCCGTTAAGAAACGTTTTCCTTGCTCTGAGAGCAGAAGCATCCGCGACGCAGTACATAGTTAGGTTATAATACTCGGAAGATGTTTCGTTCTGCACTTATCGGAATAATACTTTAAGAGTGTGGGACATCTCATAGTGCCCAGCAAAACTTGCTGAAAAATTCATATTATGAAGCAGCTTAAATACGCTGGCGCCAATATGTTGGAAACAAAGCCAAAATCAAAAAAACTCTGTTGGCAAATAGTTCTCTTAAAGTCGGCAGAAATTTTCCGCTGCTCAAGGTATTAACCCAAGGTTTGTTGTGATCTGAAAAGGAATCGCTTGTTTGGGGCTATTGGCCTCCCCCCCCCTTTATCGTGTGCTTCGTTTGTCAAGACGTTGCTCACTCGGAAGGTATGTCCGTTGTTAGGAGCCCTATTCACGGCCAAGAAACGCTATTGTTGTGAACTGGTCTACCTGAGACACAATCAGTGCAGAGATTATGAAGAGGGCCTTCATTAAACATCGGGAAACTTCGGAGGTGTGCGTGTGACGTCAATAGGCATATTCATAGGTTATTGAGGAAGTCGACTTCCGCGCGGATCCGCGGAGGCGAGTTTGGACGGCTCCCCTAAGTGCCAGCCACTGAGAAGTGTTCATTTTTCAGTGTAAGCATTCAGTAATAGACTGATAGTGCTATTTTCTTACTTTCAGTGTCAGTTTGGTCAGTGCACTGATAATCAGATTGCCTTTTTTTGCAGTGTACCCACAGACATCTTGCAGTGTAGTTCAGTTTTACGTAAAAGTCGGTGACTATCTGTATGCCTATAATGTTAGACAATACATTCATTCTTCTAAGCGACAAAGTTCCAACTGCATATTTCATCAATGTCTTGGATTTCAAATTGAAAATCAAACTTAAAATTGATTAAAAATACATGAAAGTACATTCTTTTCCACTCCCAAGATATTTAGGGGCAGAAACTATCAGGGGAGGGGGAAGTAACAGTTACCCCATGGCATAATCGTCAAATTTGATAAACTTTGCTGTACTGGCACCATACCGGAAAGTTCAGCAGTTTTCACACAGATCTGTACGTGGCGTATGAAACTGTGTTCCAAACTTTTTGGCGCATGGCGCGAACGTCAAATTTCATAAACTGCCGTACTGGCGTGGCGCATAATAAGGATGTCACTGTAGCACAACACAAACGTTAGCCTACACCCTAAGACAAATACACTTTAGCCCTGCAGTAACTAGGCTTACTCTTTCTGAGACTGGGTGTATAAAGAAGTTGGCATGGCATGGTCCCTCATTGCATGACATAATTTGGCGTAAATCTGTGGCGTACAGCATACATACTTTCCAGGATGGTACTGGCATGGCTCACTATGACGATGTCATCGTGGCATAACACTAATACATATAAGCCTGCAGTAACAACTTAACAGTAGCCTAACACACTGTAAGGCTTATCCTTTCTGAGTCAGGGTGTAAATAAGTTGGCGTGGCGTGGTCCCTCATTGCATGACATAATTTGGCATTAATCTGTGGTGCACAGCATACATACTTTCCAATATGTGCACCGAATGCTTCATATTTGCAGATTTGCATCTCTTGAAATATTACAGTCTATAAAGCCTTTACTGATATAGCATACTGTACAGTCTGACTGTGGTCAGATTCAAGATGTTTCTATTGATGAGGGTAAACTTAACACTTAAAGAGGGTTATAACTGGGGCTATAGCCTAGCCTGTATAGGAAAAAACAGAGTGAGGTAGGGACGTAGGGTATAGTTATATGTTTTCTTCGTAAGATAACTATATAAAATTGCAATACCGGCGTACTTCTCCAGACCCATTCATATGTCTTAAAAACCAAGTTATGTTGAACTTTGCCGCCTTGACAAAATAATATTACACCTTGCCCAACAGTAGAATGAGGAACCACTTACAAATTTAAACCTACCAGATGACAATTTAAAAAAAATACAGACAAGACTACAAACAATTTTGTGAGCTACAGCAGCATTGCTGCTCTATTTATGACATTGTGATCACAGTATGTGCATAAGATCAATTGATTTAAGGGCCTCCCAGTTGAACTTGCTCTGCCGTAAGGCGAATTGTATATACTGCCTTCTCTGGTATATGCCTATTCCAGTTACATGTGTAAGTTACCCCATTGATTTATGTGTTAGCAGAATTAATTGACAAATATTTTTATTTGCACCAGAAAATGGATAAGTCGAAAGGGAAGAACATTACACATATTGTTTCGGAAAGTATACTTTAGGTTTAAATTTTGTAGTAGAACTAAAAGGTTCTTCCTATTTAATTACCAATTAAAGCACTATATTCCATTTCAGGTTGTGGGAACAACAGGTTTGGATACAGCTGTGAGTTCATGTGCCATATATCTGAAGCTCAATACAGCTGTATACGGAACCAGATTTGCCTGGTTGATCCATATGGTTGTTCGTGCTCTGCTGGGATAGAAGGTTTGAACTGTGACACAGGTAAGTTGGTTGTGGGAACTTGCTGAAACTATTGTCTGTTACATACTGTACATTGTAAATATTCATTTTACACAATGAGCTATGGGTTTTAATGAAACTGTGATGTATGGGTGGTGCGGACAGAGATGGGGCAGTTGTTCATGGCCTTGGCCAATGACCTTCAGCCAGCACCTCTTACAGCTGTGACCATCGCATTTCACTTTCCCTCACTCAAGAACTAGTGGTGAGCAGGCCACACAGTTGCACCTCTATGTCCAGTGTCTCTGCAGTGTTCCAACACACATAACTCTAGTACTCTCACCCTAACCAAACCAAACCCTAGCCTAACCCTCATCCTAACACAGACATGTAAACTTGTTGGAATAGAGACTTTTGAACAAAGAGACATATGGGAACAGAGCTAGAGCAGTCTCTTGCCAGACAATGAAGTGATAAGTTTTCAGTCTGCGAAATCCTGCACAGTTGCAGTTTGAGGTCCATCAGTTCTCATTCAACAGGCATCATCAGGCAGAGTTGACTTGAGTCACTGACTTGGTCTTGAGTCGGACTTTAGTCACACTTTTTATTGACTTGTAACTTGACTTGACATGAAGTAACATGACTTGACATGAAGTAACAAGTATAGCTGAATGTAACACAAATTTGCCACCATAACATTATCTTAGAACAGAAAGGCAACTTTTTCCTTCATGCATTTGAGATTTCATTGTGCCGAAAGTGGAACAACTATTGAAAAGAAGGGTTGAAAAAAGGATAGCCACAGTGCAGCACTGATTGAAGCAACCATTCAAACAAATACAGTACCTAGCAAGGCTCATCCCATATTACAAGCACATGTCCTTTTCATATTAGTGTACATCATTTCCCAACCTTTTTCAGTTCATTGCCCCTTGCACTGGGGAGTTGGTTCCACTTGCACAGAATAGTGTTCAGCAAACTTCCTCGCCTCATGTCTACAAAACATGAATGAAAATAAAAGAACGCCCCATGTCTAGGAATACGAGTGACAAGAAAATGAAACCACATGGTAAGATAAAGAGTATTAAATATGGTCTTTGTATGTGGATCCAGGGAAATAAAAATTGATGGTGCTTCACTATATGATGACGAAGCCCATGCTTGCAATTGGCAAAGGGGTGATGCCCTAATGGGGTGTGAGGGTCCTCCTTAAGAAGGTATCCCATGACAGCTGTAAAATTGCAACTTCCTGGCATCTGACACTCTATTGGGTTACAAATAGCAATAATTTTTCATGAATCATATAGTATTATGCATAATGGCCTCTGCAGTTCCAGAGGAGGGTAGCCAGTAATGCAAAAATGATTTTTTATTAAATGGCAAAGACTCTGGGTCAGGGGGTCTCTCCAATAAAATAATCACACATAGCACTGTTAGATGCAATTTGATGGCATCTGGCAATTAATGAACTTTGTAGTGCACTTTAAAGAGGTGTAATGCTTGTTGACTGGGGTTTATTTCCATTTTGGTGTATGAACACTAACTTAAAAGCAAACCTTAAACCTTACCTAGGCCTGGAAATTGTTCCACAATCTTAGCTTCGGTTTGCTTTACACCACATCATGTATGCAGTTATTCGCTTCTTTCTTCTTTTTCTGAAAATTAATACCAGAAAGGATACGAAGACCCTCAAATCATTATTAGTTTTACTTTCACAACTATATAATTCTTCTCTGTTTCTTCTACGTTGAGTAGAATAAATACTAAAACTGGACAAAACATTCTCTGGAGAATGACCTTACATTCAAAATAGAGAAAACAGCTCTGGCATTTAAGGGCCACAATTCATTACTGGGACTCCTCACCAACGTGACTGAGCAGGACCCCAACCTGCAGAAACTGTCCAAGAGCTGTCAAGTGTGCCTACATACTGTATGCAGGAACTGGACAGTGTACCTACGTAAACTATGAAATCCAAAGAATATAGTTTATTGCAGAAGTTGGACAATGTAACCTCAAAGAACCAATTTTCCAAACTTAACTGGGATATAAAAACTGGTGTAACTAACAATGCATGCCCTTTACTTCCTTTTTGAAGTACCCAGTTGATTAAACAAATTTACCCTCAAAATCATTATTTTGTCTATAATCAGACTTGTTTAAATCTTCTTGCACATCATCTGCTATGCTATGACCACAGAAAAACATGCCACCTTACCATTTTTGTCATTTTTTTTGATAAAGGCATGGAGTTTCTACTTGGACAGGAGAAGAAAGTTCACTTTAATTATGCTAATTCCAATTAGGCCCAGACATACATGAGGAGATTATCTTGTAAAATGATCAATGATGAGACTCACTGCTTTTCATTTCTTTTGTTTCGCACTTCACAATTTAGACATCTTATCATTGCACCACCTCATTCATTTCTTTCTGATAGCCTAACAAATGGATTAAACAGTACAATCATTTTGATGTCGTGCGGAATTTACAGAACACCTAAATAAGAAATGCAGAGTAAAAATTCAAAACGACTGGTAACTGCTTCCTAAGAAATAGGTTCTGGTGCTAGGGAGGGGAAAAAAAAAAATGTTAAATTGCCGATATACAAATGAGTGGACTAGTTATGAGTCTATACTTTGCTGTTAACTTTTAATCAATTTCTCAACTGTTGCACATATTGAAAAGGTTTTCAGCATATTCAGCTTTTAACAAGGAATCAAAGCAGAGAACTTATGGTATAAGCGACACTACGCGACGAAACGAGCATTTAATTTTCATTTAAAGCAACTGGCAAAGCTGAAGTGATAAACGCATCGTCTTCTTCAAGATGTAGCAGACGACATGTTACGTATTGGGATGTGTTTGTCAACACCTTTTAAGCTTATTAAATTCTTTACTGGAGTATAAAGGAGAGAGGGATTATAGTGTTACTAGTTTTATATGAGGTTGACCTTCGTGGCATGATCATCGTCTTTCAAAGGGATTTTTGAAGTCTTTCTTCTCCTGTCCAAGCAAGGTTAGCTCCATGATAAAAGGTTACCATAAAGATCTCTACACACAGCTAGAAAACTAATCCTTGCCTATGAAGAAGCACTCTGCATTGCAATTTTGATGATATATGTTCCATTCCAAGTAATGGCCATGATGTCCCATATCCTTTCAGTCACTGGTCAAAATTCTCTCTTAATAATGCTGAAAAAAAATACAGTTTTGTGTTCCTATTCTAATCCTGAGAATTTCTTGGGAAATTTTGCACTCTGACCTCTGGTGACCCCAGATGACGATCTATGGGAAATTCTTGCTTTCTGACCTCTGGTGAACCCATGTAATAATCTCGGGAATTTTTGGTAAATTTTGCGTTTTGACCTCTGGTGACCCCAAATGATCTTTGACCTCTGCAAAAAACAATAGGGTTCATCTTCTCACCGTAACGCATCCATATACTAAGTATGAAATCTTCAAAGCTTCCTACCTGGAGATACCATGTTTAACAGTTTCAGTGTTTGACTCTCGGTGGAGCCCAGATGACCTTTGACCTCCCCCCCCCCCCCCCCCCACCAAAAATGACAGGCTTCATCTCACCACAATGCACCTATATATGAGTATTGAATTCTATCCAAGCTTCCTACCTTACCAATACTGTGCCACAAGGTTTTACAGTGTTTGACCCGGGCAGGTCCAGATGACCTTTGACATCACAACAAAAAGAAATGGTTCTTTGTCTTACCATAATGCATCCGACATACTACGTAAAAAATCTATCCAAGCTTTCTACCTTGATACATCATGTTAACAATGTTTTCAGTGTTTGACCCCAACGGGACCCCAGATGGATCTTTGACCTCCACCAAAATGATAGGGTTCTTCCTCTCAACATGGGGCATCTATGTACCAAGTTTGACAACTGTCAGAGTTCCCTTCTTCAGATTTAGTGTTTAATGAGTGTCACCAAACACACATGCATACACACACAGGCCATCACCGTTGAAGAGGTTTCTCTTTATCACTGAAAACCAAAAACCATGACCTCTGAAAGTAACATGATCACAGACAAAGGCTATCAGGCAGGAAATGGGCCTCTGGAGTAATTGACTCCCTTGTGTCACTGCGAAATTCCAGCCTTTGAGGCTTTCACATTCAATGGGTTAAAGACTGGAAAAAAACACCTTAGAGTGGACTCACCTTAGCTTTCTCTTTGAGCTTACTCTTATCATTTTTCTTATCACTGGATTTGATGGACAACTGGTTTCAATGGTACTTCCTCTGTTGGGGATTCATCCAATAGACTATAATAAAATGAGGATCAAAGTGGCCTGATGATGCTGTCAACTGTGAAATCAGATCATCCCCATGAGAAGGAAAAGGTTCAAAATCCCCAAGGTCATCTCCCCCACTAGAGGGGGACTTAATCCCTGCAGCATCAATCTCTGCCTGAATTTTAATGATCTGCTCTTGGGTAAATGACTCCTTGTCTTTCTTCTTCTTCTCTAGATGCAAAAATTTCTTTGATTTCTTTCCATTGTTTCCTCTTACTTTGTTTTTTGACCTGTGACTTAGATTTCTTGTCCTTTTTTGAGCTTAATTGGCTGCATTGGTATTTCAACCTCCTGGGTTTCCTTAACTGGAATCTCAGGAACAGGGTTTGTCCATGCAAGAAACAATCTCATACTCTGAACTGTTAGGGCTTTTGGTGCTTTTAGCAATCCCCTCTTCCTCAATCCACCCATCTTCTCCTTCATCCGAGGAGCGGTGGACATTCAGAAATCGATTCTGTCACTTTTTGTTTTGAAAAACTTTTCTTTTTATCCTTCTCTTTCCGCTCTTTTCTTCTTATCCTTTTTCTTGTCAAATTTCTTCTTTTTCTCAGGGAGGGGCGAGTTCCACCTTTACAGGCTTCAAGCAGGCCTGTATGTTGGTCTGAGCATCACTGTAACCACTATCAGAGTCCAATTTAGTCAATTTACTTTTCTTTTTAGCAGAATCTGCTCCAGATTTGTCATCTGCCTTCATGGCTGCCTTCAAAAGTGTCTAAATCGTTTCTTTGGATGAACACAAACATCATCAGTACTTGTTACGTTCTCAGAGTCTCTCTTCCTAGAAACTTTAGATTTACCCTTCGGCTCTTTCTTTACCGCTGTTGGTTTGAATGAAATTTTAAGTGTTAGAGACCAGAATTTTTTTTTGATGTTCCCTCTTTGGGGGTGTTCTTGGACAATTTTTTGGCAATCTCCCTTTCTTCTGCTTCACTTTCCTCCTCAGATGGCCATCAGCCTTTTGGTGAGATGGATAAACTTCATCTTCAGACTCCCATCTCTTTACTGACTAGACAGTCAGGTGGACTTATCGTCACAGGCATAAACATCCTTCCTTCTGGTTGAGTTATCATCATCCTTCTCCTTCTTGACCTTCATAAGTAAAACTAGAGCCTTGGCTCCTTCCGCTTTTCTGTCGTCTTGATGTGGTGTGGGGGTCTCTGTTACATCTGAAAAAGACATTGCAGTATTTACAATTAAAAGTCTTTTCAGAAATTCCACTTAAATGCAAATTTTATTTCAAAAGTGAACTTTTCAAAATTACAGCCGTTTACAGCATAAAGCAAACATTTCATTGATCCTGAACATAACCTTCTATTTCTTGTTTTGATAGCCACCTCAGCTGGAGGGTTCAGCTTTCTTTTTCTCCGTCCAGAAGACATCGTATTTCAAATGAATCTGGTCTGTTGAACAATAAAATTGAAAGATAGAGTCAATAGTATGTTAAGGTCTGTCAGGTATGCGGAAGGTGGGGTGGGAAAATGGGAAAGGGGAGGGGATGGAGGACAGTGTAAATCATAGCAACTTCTGGCTCTAGTCTAATTTTTAATCTTTTTTTGCAAGCTCCCATAACCTTCTCGGATAACCTGTAAAATGGAGCTGCCATTCCATGACAAGAAATCATGAATTTTGGCTAAAATATATATTTCCCTGGGCCAATAAAGAAAATACAGGCATAGATTAGGCTAGTATTCTGACTTTTTGTCAAAAAAATTCAATTTGCCTGGGGCCTACATTAATGTTGTAATAGAAGTATAGCCCCTTGTGTGTAACCAGCAAGATGAAGGAATGAGAGCCCATCCACCAGTGAGACCTTACCTTGCATTACCAAAATAACTCTGGTAGCCAAACATGGAGGCACTACTTTATAAAGAGGCACAGTAGAGTCAGTTTTTCCCTTGACCACAATCTCCTGTGATGTTTTTTAAATGTATCTGGGGGCCCAGAATGAAAAAAACTTGTCATGGTACTAGTGCAGGGACAAGAGTTTATTCTCCAGCTTAAATGTACATCCCCCAGGTTGTTTGATAAATATCTCAAGATTTGAAAATTGTTGGAGGATGGCAGATCAGGTTATGGCTGCAGTCATCTGCCCGCAAATAGGGATGTTTTTTTTTTTTTTTTTTTTTTTTTTATTTTATTTCTTTTTTTTTTTTTTTTTTTTTTTTTTTTTTTTTTTTTTTTTCTTTTTTCTTCTCATGATGTGGATTGGATTACATTGGTATAATATTTGCACTCTGCTGACCCAGGTCAGCTAACATCTGTCACTATTAAGTTGTGTTGCCTCATTTTCCAAACGTATTGACTGTTCTGAACTCTTTGTCAAGTTTACATACTCCTCAATTAGGAAATCCATATAGATATACAGTATTAATGAACATATTTACTTTTAAGTATACTCTAAATTAAGTGTCCCTAACTAATACAAAATTAACATGCTTTCCACAAGCAACCCTGTTTTTTTTTCACATCAGGTGCTGACCTGGCACCAGCACAGGTGCTGAACAGGTCAATAATCTACTGGCAGTTTGTTGTTGGGCCTAGGTTCCATGGAATAAAGTTACAGCACAGTTTACAGGGAGAACAAGGCATGGACAGCCTGGCCTTTATTTGGTACAGCTCTCTTGCAAAAAAAACTGTGTCACTTTGTGCCAAAGACTCAGGTTAGATGAACATTGTCTGCCACAGAAAATCACAGGTATTTTGCCATGAAAATGTAAGATTTCCCTAGACACTGGCACAGGATGGCTAGTAACCAGCCTTGCCATAGATTTTCCACACTCACAAAAGTGTGGCACACAAAAAACAGCACTTGTGAAGCGAGGATGCTGAAACAAACTGCATGGCAGAAAAATGCGAACAAGAACACTGCATGCCAACCTGTGTCAAACCCTGAATCCCTTATCAACTGAATGATGCACCCAGTAACCCCAAGCATGGTTAGTCATTGGTCCACCATTGACAAAATGTGTATACTGAAGTGATCATTCGTTAAATGACTAACAACTTATAGGCCGTGTGGCCAGAGAGGAATATAAGGCCTCAAAAATTGGATTCGTGCTACAAACTCTGGCACACAACTCAAAAACACATTAGAGTTGTAGTAAAGGCCCTTCTGCATCAGAAACCATCGATCCACACGCCTGAATCCCCGGTACGTTGGAATTCTGTGTGCGTTGAACATCATGTGGTCATATTATGCTAATTCAACAATTTGTGCTGTTTTACCATATACTCTGGCGTAGGTTGAAGTGCTCGATTGCCAATTTTCAACTTCGAGTCTTCTCCATAGTAATCATTTGTTTTATAATTGGGAGTTTATAAATGCTGAATGGATTCAGATTCCAGTTCATTTTCAATAAATTACAGTCTAATATGAGCTGTGCCTACCCTTCGAATAGGCTTTCAGACCCATTCTTCGGAAATCCCCGATGATAAAAAGCCCCCCCTTGATGGTAATGAAGTGATCCCGCTTATGGCGGGCAGGGCAACATGCGCGCTGCAGGATTTAAGGTCCCTGACGATCCGACGTTATAACTAATTAAGTCATCAATAACGAAGTTGCAAGAGTTTTCTTGGGTTAGAACGACTGGATTATTTATTGATGATGAACTTCAACAGAACACCAATAAAACCTAATCTACAATATTTAAAAACAGGTATCACGACACGTGACAATATGTTGGCATATCTTGTACCTATTCTTACACAGGGGGAAATCTCTTTTCTTGTAAAACCTGCATAAATGTTACTGCAAATTCTCATCATTTCTCTAACAATACATTACATAACATTCTGTGGACTAATTTTCTCTTTAATACCAAATGCCATATGCTTCTCACTACAACTTCCATACAGTACCTAACCCACTCAGGACACAACTCATGTAGTCATTTGTGCACATGTAAATACTCTTCAATAAAAATTCTACAATACACCTCATAAAGTACCAGTGTACACAACTGACTCGTATTCAATATGATGTGATGACATACCCTAATGGCACTCTGCATGTGAGGATTTCCACCACAAAGTCTGGGAACTCCTGTCAACCATGTAGGATTTCACCCTTATATCCCCGATGTAAGGATCTCATGCTAGTCAAACCAAGGAATACTACATTCATCTCATTAAAACCACAATAGCAGATTAATATAATTAACCTAACTCAGATTAAAACACATAAGTGTGACTAAATACTCTTCTCCTATGACAGACGTACAATGCATAACCACATTACTACTCATCACTCGGCTTAATTCCAGTAATCTATACACAGGACTTAAAAACCAATGAAACTCAAGTGCAGGGTTTTCCCCCCCCTAGCATTCTTTTTGTGAGGCAGCCACCTCGTAGTTTTTGGCCACCACCACCTCATATAAATTTGCTGTAATTAGCCACCTGTACTAGTACTAGCAATTGAAGTATTGATATTCTCCCTCACCATAAGTGCCAAAGCTGGCACCATATTACCACACATGGACTCATACCACCTCACACTCTCTAAAGCCCAGGGGAAACCCTGCAAGTGCATCGATTCTGCAGCTTGTTAACTCATTCCCTTGACACCCTTGGTCTTTGGCCAGGCTAAAAAGATACACCTCATGACTCATGTGGCCTTCAATGAGGATCCTTTTCCTTTGAAGCATGATTTCAGTAAAAAACAAACTGATACATCTGAATATAGTTAGATGAGGTTTTACCAGCTCAGTTTTTAACCAAATGGTTTAAGTCAAGGCCGGCCATGGCCTTTTTTTTCCAGTTGTGGCTCACTGGCTTGTTCTCTCTACTCCACTGCTTATGCTGAGCACCAATCACAATGGCAGTTCGGTTCCATTTTTAAAGTCTTTTGGTATGAATAAAACCACTAAGAATAATGCTGAATCTCACATCAGCTCTTTTACTGTAAACAACAAACAATAGCTTTCATTCATTATCCCAATGACTCAGCACTGAACAGCTGACATTACCTCACCAACATAGCACCCTCCATGGACCAAGGGTGGCACCAGCAGGGGGCCATGACCCCTGTCAGGGAAGGCTTCCCCCCCATCGAGGAAATTTTCCAATTCGTCGGGGAGCCATAATCAGTACAATGAAATATGTAATCCCAATGACCGTCCCCCCCACAGTCACCCACCCCAACGATCTGCTTGATTTTGCTCATAGGAAGGGTTATTCTTCAATAAAGACCCCAAATAATCCAATTTTCCTTAAAAAAAAACCCCAATTTCTCAAATTTTCTTCCAGAAAAATCCAAACATTTCGAAACTTCTTTCAATAAAACTCCCAAAGTTTCAAAATTTTGTAAAAAAGCCAAATATGTTTCTGCAACGGCTTCATGCCCCCAAATTTTTGGTATTCCTCACCCTATTGTCAAACTCATTGCCTTTGTCGGGGGCTTTGGGTTTGCTGGGGCTGGGCCCCCAGTACAGGGCAGCTTGGCCCCCCTGTCAGGCCAATTCTGGTGCCACCCCCTGCCATAGACCACATTGCCCTAAACAATGAAATCCCTTTGTTCTCAACCCTTGCCCTAAATTGGCTCAATTCTCTCAAGCACTTATTCATGAGAACAAAATATAAACATCACATGTCTACAAATACTTCACACAACATTATGATTACATTTCCTGTTCATATGCACTTTAATTACTCCAAATATTCTTCTGAAGTCCCTGTTACCCCATACCAACAGCCTAATATACACAGGATGTGATAACTGAGTGTAACTAGGGCCTACAATCTTGGATAAAACTTGTTGGAACACCCCCTGCACCCCTGTACAATGTTGGAGATACCAATGTCGTTTGGACAAAAACAGTGTACACGGGGGATGGGGTTTTCGTAAATCGTACACGACATCTTATAGTACATGGTACAATGGTGCGAATGTTTGCCAACAGTTTTTGCCAAGATTGTAGCCTTAACTGGGGCCACACTACAATTTCAATACAATCTTTCATTACAATCTAGGACAATTATTTCTTATTTACATAAAATCACTTTAAGCCATATCTTCTGTTCCTGGTAGACTTGTTTGCGACTTTAACTCATAATGCATGGGGCGGACATCTCAGAGATTGGTCACAATACGTGAAATGATCAAAGGTCTCCAGCATCTCACAACAGGTTCTAAAACATCTTTCATGACAGGTAAGGTTGCAACAGCCTAACAGGATACAGATCCCTTCAGAGTCAGTGGCAGCATGGCAACTCAAAAGTTGCCAACAGGATACAATCCAAAACTGCCTAGGTCAATGAAAAATAATGCCGACATCAACAGTACCTAGTACCCATCTTTTACGGATATTTCATGATGGGATCACGGCATCTTTTAGGTGAAAAAGCTGATTTTTACGAGCCCAAAATAGAAGTAATCTCCAGTCAAAAGCTAAACAGTGTGGCTGCCAGAAGAAGACTGAGGCACTCACACTACATATTCTTGTAGCATACATGCAAATTATCATTCAACGGTTACATAATCACTATGGTACGCCAAAACAGTCAAAATTCTACTTCCTACAGTAACCTCTTCAGATGGTTAGAGCATAGTCTGGGTTCAGCCTGCAGCAAGATCATAGAAAACAGCAAAGAAGGATATTCTGAGACTCTCCAGTGGAATGTGGAAAGCACCTGAAAGAATGAAAGTTATGATGTATAAAGCAATTGATGGCTCAGCTCCTTTTCAAGGACTGCTCAGAGTATGAGGCAAGGCAGACTTGTAACCTCTATCATCTTACCCTGCTTTCTGAACTGTATTTGTGCAAGTCAACACACTATGGACATAAATGAAACTACTAACCCTTAACCTATTTATTAAGTTTGAGAGCAGTGGTAGCAGCCTATCCATCACCACTATGAACCTATCTAATGATTTTTAAGTGTGAAATTTGCAACAGTTAATGAACTTTTGGAGATCCTGAGACTGAAATGTGAAGTCACTCACAAATTCTATACTAATACAATTTTTTTCCTGAGGCTACAACTTACAAGCAAGTAATAAAGGAGTCACCTTCATAAGGGCACCAAATACTCAAGTTCCTGATGTTTTCAGATGTTTTGATGTTATTCCTACAGTATCAAATGGGGTGCAGGTGATCTTGAGTGTGGCAGCATCACATTCAACAGAATTCAATAGGGAGGGCAACTTCCCAAACAATCAGTGGAACATACCTGAAAGAACAAGAGTTACTCTGAATGAACACCACCATGCTCACTTCTCCATCAGCAAACACAGCTAGCAAGGCTATATATCTAAATATAAATATAGTACCAAGGTCAGCTTTTAGCCTAAATTTGGATCACAGTGGTAGAAAAACTGTTTCAGTGTCACCACAGACTAGTAAGCCCAACCAATGTACTCATTCCCTCACTGCAGTACAACTCCTAGATTCCCAAGAAATTCATTTCAATGCATCTATGTAGAATGGGCCATCTTAAGGACAATATTCAACATGCGGTTGAAAAAAAAACATTCACTTACAAGAACTGAGAATACAACTGGGAACTAGATTAAAAACAGAACATAGGAGTTACTGTACCCTTAATATTGTCAGGTATCCCAACATATCATGTTCCAAGACTGGATGTTGTACAGTAATCCGTGTCAGCACAATTCGCAGAATCAACTTCAGAGGGCTACTTTCCAAGCTCTTAGTTGAATCAGTACCTGGAAGAACAAGTATAATAATTTCATTCCTATCTGAACAGTGGACTGTGGCAAGGCAGTTGTGTAACTTTCAAAAATATCATTCTGCTTGGTGGCTATGTATTGGTTATTTTGCTGTGTGCAACACGGTATCAAGTTCCACATACAGTATGACAAAAAATTTTCCCATTTTTCAATCCTCTCTCCTAATCACTGATGAGAGAGATACTGTAGCTGCAAAGTGTCTGTCACCACTGAAGAACATCCATGATGCATATAACCATGAACCTTTTTTCCTGGCCCATTTTGTTTCCATATTGCACCAAAATCAGCAATTGTGTTACGGCTGTTGATTAGTCCAGTAAATATGAACTGCCCCAATTTAAAATAGCTTCACTTCAGCAAGTCAGGTATAAGGTAGAATTCAATTAACCTTCAATATCCTGCTGGAAATAAAAATCTTTGTTAGAGCCTACAAATTACAAGCAAAGATTTTACGGCTCCTTATACTCATAACCAGGATCCGAAGATACTGCCACCACGAATCGTTCACATCATGTTAGTGTGATGTGTATCCTCTTGCCTATCTACTGTATATAGTTGTCTCGTTTGTTTTTCTTTCCAGTGTGGCACAGTAAACAACTATCAGGAAACATGTGATGCCTACCCTGGGTTGGGGAGTGGAATTTGAATGAATGCTTTCAGACCTGAAAAACTCCTTTCCTACAGTACTTGGCTCTTGGGGAGCCAAGTATGGTAGGAAAGAGTTTTCTCTCCTGACATGTTGTTTCATCCTCACTTTTATTACCTAAATTCTCTTCTGTTGTTTTGAGAAGGAAAAAATGACAAAAAACCTAGGCTAGGTTTTCCATGTCTGGCACTGAAATAGTACTACCCTCAAACTATCTGCGTTATCTGTTAGATAACCCACAATGTAAAAATAAACTTGTAGTTTATTAAGCTTTGCTGAATAATCAATGTGGTGTATGAAAAAAAAAAAAAAAAAAAAGACTATTATTTTTGGTGTAAAAGGTCTGATTCACCAAAATTCAATGCTAGATATGCATCCCCATACTACTGTACCACTGAATTTTCAAGATGGCAAGAATTCCCAAGAATAAACTTGTTCACCACCTTTCTTGCCATATATTCAACAGCATGTAAAATTTTATTTGGGCTTGCATATCTGTGACACTTAAGCATACATTTTTGAAACAATTCAAAAAGCTTACACACAACTGTGACAATTTGATAAGTTTGCATATCTGTGACATTTTGCTCTCTGACCACCTTCAATACAGGTAGTAATTCAACAACAGATAACTTTCCACTGGGAAAGGCATTGGCTTGCTTACCATAATCTCTCGTATATTATACCATAAATAACACTGGAAGATACCATGGCAATGTATTCTCACCTATCCAAACATGGCTAGTATGTTGTAGGCCTACTAAAGATCTAGCTAGGCCCTACATACATCGCAGCATGACAATCAAGTGCATAGAAGGCTGATTACACAGATCCTTGGTGATAATGAAGAAATGACACACAATTTGTACAGGACTGCTGTTTTTGGAAGTGTAAACCAAATATTTCAACTTTTCACAAAATGCCCTCCAGTCAGCTAATGAAGATTATTGAACACTGTATGTGTAGTGTTACTTCTGATCTGCTTTTGAGTGTCTGATTTTAGAGATGACAATCTTATGATCATAAAAATATATATGGCCAGGCCTTTTTGGTTGTCTTGGATCCAGATGGAATTCACTCCAGAAACCCCACCACTCCAGTGTTCAATACAATGTCCCCACCCACAATGGGAGTGCAGCCAGGCATTCAGTTCTTCTGAGAACCCATAAATAATTAGAAGAATGGTGGGGTAATCTGGAGTTGTAACCTACTTGATTGCAGTGCTTTACACACCATGTCATTGATCACATGGAATCAATAAAGAGCACTGGCTAGGCTAGGCCTAGTCCTATCCTTGAATTGTCAAACCTAGCCTAGTCCACAGGCACTTGTAACGTTATGCTAGCCTGTTGTACTAAAAATACTGTTTTCAACTGTTTGTTTAGTACGGTAGGCTAGCATAAGTACAAGTGCCTGTGGCCTTGGTCTAACGTTAGGCCCTAACATAGACGTTGCTAGAATTATTGGTTGGTGGGCTCACCTTGGTTCTTAACAGATTTTGGCAAGGCCTTTTTCTTCCTGGTAATTTTCTGTGAATCACAGAACCTCTTGTAACGGTCAACGTGATATATCCTAGCTGAACTTCGACGTTACTTGTTGTATCATTGGGCACTTCGCCTAACGTTAGGATCTTCGTTCATGTTTCTTCAGTGTTTCGTTAGCTGCTCCTCTTTCTTTTCGATTTGTATTCAGCCATTTGACGGCACATCGTGTAAATATATTCCATGTGTCTTCTGTGAAGGTTTTAAATTCACTTTTCGTCCATGGAACGATGTGCACGGAACAAAATTCTGGCCGCTCCTGACGTTCTGCGTCGACGACATGGAGGTCGCCATATTGGAGTAGTATACCTGATTTAACGAACCCTCTGATTGGCTGAGAGTCATCAATGGGTCTTTTGCTCTCACTATCTCATCACTGATTGGCTGAATTTCGTAGAAAATCATGTAAAATTTGCCATCTTTTTCCTATTTTTTCACCAAAATACCAATTTCGCACGTGTGGATCGATGATTTCTGGATCTATATATGTTTTGGCACCTAGCTATGTAGGAATTGTGTTGTGCCGGATTGTGTTGCACGAAACAGCAGAAAAATCGCTGTTGGCCCACGGCCTATTATGTAAAATGACACCCCCTTTATCACCAACTGATGAACAATTTGCAATTTTGACAAACCACATACCTGTAAGTCACCAAATTACTGACAAAAGTTAAGATAGCACATACACACGTACGACCAATGCTGAAGGATGGCATCTTGTACAGAGAGGTGTCATAGCAAATGACCCACAATGTCTCCCGTTTGGACAGTAAAAGAACTGACATCTGAGGTAAAAATGAATCACCTCTTTATTAATCTGGTGACTGACAATGTTGGCACAATGACAGATACATGAGTTACACTGTTACTGGTAATGGCCACACCTGACTGACCATGCTGGGGAGGAGGGGGATGCATCATTCAAGTGATAAGTTCATAAGCATATTCCAAATGAGCCTAGATGCAGATTTACCATAAGGTTTTTCACATGAAAATGTGTGATTTCTTTCTAATATAAACTGTGCCTCTTGCATGGTCACAAGCACAGGTTGATGCAAGTTTTTTGTAAGGGCTAGACACAATTTGGCCAAGTAATTTTAATTTGATACTTCCCTAGGCCTGGGCTACGTAGGGCTAACTGTAGTATGGTGGTAAGATCTAAGTTTGAACACATACATAAAAATGTAAGAGCCCCCAGTATTACAACATTCTTTTACAGGAGAGTATTGAAACTTTGCACAAATGCAACTTAATTTCAACAAAAAAAAATTAATTGCTTCGTATTTCTAAGGACAAATTGGCTGTTACTTGCAACACCTATGAGGGGTCCCTCTCTTAAATACAGTTAAGTATTCAAGTGAAGTTTAACACAGCACACAAACACTGGTCATTCTGCACCCTGCATAATGCTATGCATTAGCCCACAAAACCTTGGAGGCACCAGTTGCACACATTGAGAGGTACTACTGTACTACAGTATTGTCAAAGCAGTAAAGTGGTTTTGTTGTCATGTGGGTTTCTCTATGTTTAACAAAAGGCTGGAGTTCTGAAGGTACACTACTCTAAGCTTAGTGTTAATTGTGTCAAAAGAAAACTTGACTGTATGTAGTGTTAAGCATTGAATAAATTGACGAAGTGACAATATGCATCTTGTCTCTCTCTTATCCAGTTGTACCTTCTCATAAGTTTGTTTCACCAACCAACACCATTGATCATGATTTCTGCTACATTTTCATGCAGTCTGTAAATGAGTCTTCCACCTAACCATATTACTATTGAATATGTACTTCAGTACATATTCAATAGTAATAGGGTTAGGTGGAAGACTCATTTACAGACTGCATGAAAAATGTAGCAGAAATCATGATCAATGGTGTTGGTGAAAACAAACTTATGAGAAGGTACACTGGATAAGAGAGAGACAAGATGCATATTATCACTTCGTCAATTTATTCAATGCTTAACACTACATACAGTCAAGTTTTCTTTTGACACACATTAACACTAAGCTTAGAGTAGTGTACCTTCAGAACTCCAGCCTTTTGTTAACATAGAGAAACCACATGACAACAAAACCACTTTACTGCTTTGAACAATACTGTAGTACAGTAGTACCTCTCAATGTGTGCAACTGGTGCCTCCAAGGTTTTGTGGGCTAATGCATAGCATTATGCAGGGTGCAGAATGACCAGTGTTTGTGTGCTGTGTTAAACTTCACTTGAATACTTAACTGTATTTAAGAGAGGGACCCCTCATAGGTGTTGCAAGTAACAGCCAATTTGTCCTAGAAATACGAAGCAATTAATTTTTTTTGTTGAAATTAAGTTGCATTTGTGCAAAGTTTCAATACTCTCCTGTAAAAGAATGTTGTAATACTGGGGGCTCTTACATTTTTATGTATGTGTTCAAACTTAGATCTTACCACCATACTACAGTTAGCCTACGTAGCCCAGGCCTAGGGAAGTATCAAATTAAATTACTTGCCAAATTGTGTCTAGCCCTTACAAAAAACTTGCATCAACCTGTGCTTGTGACCATGCAAGAGGCACAGTTTATATTAGAAAGAAATCACACATTTTCATGTGAAAAACCTTATGGTAAATCTGCATCTAGGCTCATTTGGAATATGCTTATGAACTTATCACTTGAATGATGCATCCCCCTCCTCCCCAGCATGGTCAGTCAGGTGTGGGCCATTTACCAGTAACAGTGTAACTCATGTATCTGTCATTGTGCCAACATTGTCAGTCACCAGATTAATAAAGAGGTGATTCATTTTACCTCAGATGTCAGTTCTTTTACTGTCCAAACGGAGAGCCATTGTGGGTCATTTGCTATGACACCTCTCTGTACCAAGATGCCATCCTTCAGCATTGGTCCGTACGTGTGTATGTGCTATCTTAACTTTTGTCAGTAAATTTGGTGACTTACAGGTATGTGTTTGTCAAAATTGCAAATTGTTCATCAGTTGGTGATAAAGGGGGTGTCATTTTACATAATAGGCCGTGGGCCAACAGCGATTTTTCTGCTGTTTCGTGCAACACAATCCGGCACAACACAATTCCTACATAGCTAGGTGCCAAAACATATATAGATCCAGAAATCATCGATCCACACGTGCGAAATTGGTATTTTGGTGAAAAAATAGGAAAAAGATGGCAAATTTTAACATGATTTTCTTACGAAATTCAGCCAATCAGTGATGAGAATAGTGAGAGCAAAAGACCCATTGATGACTCTCAGCCAATCAGAGGGTTCGTTAAATCAGGTATACTACTCCAATATGGCGACCTCCATGTCGTCGACGCAGAACGTCAGGAGCGGCCAGAATTTTGTTCCGTGCACATCGTTCCATGGACGAAAAGTGAATTTAAAACCTTCACAGAAGACACATGGAATATATTTACACGATGTGCCGTCAAATGGCTGAAATACAAATCGAAAGAAAGAGGAGCAGCTAACGAAACACTGAAGAAACATGAACGAAGATCCTAACGTTAGGCGAAGTGCCCAATGATACAACAAGTAACGTCGAAGTTCAGCTAGGATATATCACGTTGACCGTTACAAGAGGTTCTGTGATTCACAGAAAATTACCAGGAAGAAAAAGGCCTTGCCAAAATCTGTTAAGAACCAAGGTGAGCCACCAACCAATAATTCTAGCACCGTCTATGTTAGGGCCTAACGTTAGACCAAGGCCACAGGCACTTGTACTTATGCTAGCCTACCGTACTAAACAAACAGTTGAAAACAGTATTTTATAGTACAACAGGCTAGCATAACGTTACAAGTGCCTGTGGACTAGGCTAGGTTGACAATTCAAGGATAGGACTAGGCCTAGCCTAGCCAGTGCTCTTTATTGATTCCATGTGATCAATGACATGGTGTGTAAAGCACTGCAATCAAGTAGGTTACAACTCCAGATTACCCCACCATTCTTCTAATTATTTATGGGTTCTCAGAAGAACTGAATGCCTGGCTGCACTCCCATTGTGGGTGGGGACATTGTATTGAACACTGGAGTGGTGGGGTATTCTGGAGTGAATTCCATCTGGATCCAAGACAAACAAAAAGGCCTGGCCCATATATTTTTATGATCATAATATTGTCATCTCTAAAATCAGAAACTCAAAAGCAGATCAGAAGTAACACTACACATACAGTGTTCAATAATCTTCATTAGCTGACTGGAGGGCATTTTGTGAAAAGTTGAAATATTTGGTTTACACTTCCAAAAACAGCAGTCCTGTACAAATTGTGTGTCATTTCTTCATTATCACCAAGGATCTGTGTAATCAGCCTTCTATGCACTTGATTGTCATGCTGCGATGTATGTAGGGCCTAGCTAGATCTTTAGTAGGCCTACAACATACTAGCCCATGTTTGGATAGGTGAGAATACATTGCCATGGTATCTTCCAGTGTTATTTATGGTATAATATACGAGAGATTATGGTAAGCAAGCCAATGCCTTTCCCAGTGGAAAGTTATCTGTTGTTGAATTACTACCTGTATTGAAGGTGGTCAGAGAGCAAAATGTCACAGATATGCAAACTTATCAAATTGTCACAGTTGTGTAAGCTTTTTGAATTGTTTCTAAAATGTCTGCTTAAATGTCACAGATATGCAAGCCCAAATACAATTTTACATGCTGTTGAATATATGGCAAGAAAGGTGGTGAACAAGTTTATTCTTGGGAATTCTTGCCATCTTGAAAATTCAGTGGTACAGTAGTATGGGGATGCATATCTAGCATTGAATTTTGGTGAATCTCTGCACCAAAATAATAGTCTTTTTTTCTACACCCACATTGATTATTCAGCAAAGCTTAATAAACTACAAGTTTATTTTTACATTGTGGGTTATCTAACAGATAATGCAGATAGTTTGAGGGTAGTACTATTTCAGTGCCAGACATGGAAAACCTAGCCTAGGTTTTTTGTCATTTTTTCCTTCTCAAAACAACAGAAGAGAATTTAGGTAATAACAGTGAGGATGAAACAACATGTCAGGAGAAAACTCCTTTCCTACCATACTTGGCTCCCCAAGAGCCAAGTACTGTAGGAAAGGAGTTTTCAGGTCTGAAAGCATTCATTCAAATTCCACTCCCCAACCCATGGGTAGGCATCACATGTTTCCTGATAGTTGTTTACTGTGCCACACTGGAAAGAAAAACAAACGAGACAACTATATACAGTAGATAGGCAAGAGGATACACATCACACTAACATGATGTGAACGATTCAGTGGTGGTCAGTATCTTCGGATCCTGGTTATGAAGTATAAGGAGCCGTAAAATCTTTGCTTGTAATTTGTAGGCTCTAACAAAGATTTTTATTTCCAGCAGGATATTGAAGGTTAATTGAATTCTACCTTATACCTGACTTGCTGAAGTGAAGCTATTTTAAATTGTGGGCAGTTCATATTTACTGGACTAATCAACAGCCGTAACACCATTGCTGATTTTGGTGCAATATGGAAACAAAATGGGCCAGGAAAAAAGGTTCATGGTTATATGCATCATGGATGTTCTTCAGTGGTGACAGACACTTTGCAGCTACAGTATCTCTCTCATCAGTGATTAGGAGAGAGGATGAAAAATGGGAAATTTTTTGTCATACTGTATGTGGAACTTGATACCGTGTTGCACACAGCAAAATAACCAATACATAGCCAACCAAGCAGAATGATATTTTGAAAGTTACACAACTGCCTTGCCACAGTCCACTGTTCAGATAGGAATGAAATTATTATACTTGTTCTTCCAGGTACTGATTCAACTAAGAGCTTGGAAAGTAGCCCTCTGAAGTTGATTCTGCGAATTGTGCTGACACGGATTACTGTACAACATCCAGTCTTGGAACATGATATGTTGGGATACCTGACAATATTAAGGTACAGTAACTCCTATGTTCTGTTTTTAATCTAGTTCCCAGTTGTATTCTCAGTTCTTGTAAGTGAATGTTTTTTTTTTCAACCGCATGTTGAATATTGTCCTTAAGATGGCCCATCTACATAGATGCATTGAAATGAATTTCTTGGGAATCTAGGAGTTGTACTGCAGTGAGGGAAATGAGTACATTGGTTGGGCTTACTAGTCTGTGGTGACACTGAACAGTTTTCTACCACTGTGATCCAAATTTAGGCTAAAAGCTGACCTTGGTACTATATTTATATTTATATATAGCCTTGCTAGCTGTGTTTGCTGATGGAGAAGTGAGCCATTGGTGGTGTTCATTCAGAGTAACTCTTGTTCTTTCAGGTATGTTCCACTGATTGTTTGGGAAGTTGCCCTCCCTATTGAATTCTGTTGAATGTGATGCTGCCACACTCAAGATCACCTGCACCCATTTGATACTGTAGGAATAACATCAAAACATCTGAAAACATCAGGAACTTGAGTATTTGGTGCCCTTATGAAGGTGACTCCTTTATTACTTGCTTGTAAGTTGTAGCCTCAGGAAAAAAATTGTATTAGTATAGAATTTGTGAGTGACTTCACATTTCAGTCTCAGGATCTCCAAAAGTTCATTAACTGTTGCAAATTTCACACTTAAAAATCATTAGATAGGTTCATAGTGGTGATGGATAGGCTGCTACCACTGCTCTCAAACTTAATAAATAGGTTAAGGTTAGTAGTTTCATTTATGTCCATAGTGTGTTGACTTGCACAAATACAGTTCAGAAAGCAGGGTAAGATGATAGAGGTTACAAGTCTGCCTTGCCTCATACTCTGAGCAGTCCTTGAAAAGGAGCTGAGCCATCAATTGCTTTTATACATCATAACTTTCATTCTTTCAGGTGCTTTCATTCCACTGAGAGGTCTCAGAATATCCTTCTTTGCTGTTTTCTATGATCTTGCTGCAGGCTGAACCAGACTATGCTCTAACCATCTGAAGAGGTTACTGTAGGGAAGTAGAATTTTGACTGTTTTGGCGTACCATAGTGATTATGTAACCGTTGAATGATAATTTGCATGTATGCTACAAGAATATGTAGTGTGAGTGCCTCAGTCTTCTTCTGGCAGCCACACTGTTTAGCTTTTGACTGGAGATTACTTCTATTTTGGGCTCGTAAAAATCAGCTTTTTCACCTAAAAGATGCCGTGATCCCATCATGAAATATCCGTAAAGATGGGTACTAGGTACTGTTGATGTCGGCATTATTTTTCATTGACCTAGGCAGTTTTGGATTGTATCCTGTTGGCAACTTTTGAGTTGCCATGCTGCCACTGGACTCTGAAGGGATCTGTATCCTGTTAGGCTGTTGCAACCTTACCTGTCATGAAAGATGTTTTAGAACCTGTTGTGAGATGCTGGAGACCTTTGATCATTTCACGTATTGTGACCAATCTCTGAGATGTCCGCCCCATGCATTATGAGTTAAAGTCGCAAACAAGTCTACCAGGAACAGAAGATACGGCTTAAAGTGATTTTATGTAAATAAGAAATAATTTGTCCTAGATTTGTAATGAAAGATTGTATTGAAATTGTAGTGTGGCCCCAGTTAAGGCTACAATCTTGGCAAAAACTGTTGGCAAACATTCCACCATTGTACCATGTACTATAAGATGTCGTGTACGATTTACGAAAACCCCATCCCCCGTGTACACTGTTTTTGTCCAAACGACATTGGTATCTCCAACATTGTACAGGGGTGCAGGGGGTGTTCCAACAAGTTTTATCCAAGATTGTAGGCCCTAGTTACACTCAGTTATCACATCCTGTGTATATTAGGCTGTTGGTATGGGGTAACAGGGACTTCAGAAGAATATTTGGAGTAATTAAAGTGCATATGAACAGGAAATGTAATCATAATGTTGTGTGAAGTATTTGTAGACATGTGATGTTTATATTTTGTTCTCATGAATAAGTGCTTGAGAGAATTGAGCCAATTTAGGGCAAGGGTTGAGAACAAAGGGATTTCATTGTTTAGGGCAATGTGGTCTATGGCAGGGGTGGCACCAGAATTTGCCTGACAGGGGGGCCAAGCTCCCTGACTGGGGGCCCAGCAACCCAAAGCCCTGACAAAGGCAATGAGTTGACAATAGGGTGAGGAATACAAAATTTGGGGGCATGAAGCGTGCAGAAACATATTTGGCTTTTTTACAAAATTTTGAAACTTTGGGAGTTTTATTGAAGAAGTTTCGAAATGTTTGGATTTTTCTGGAAGAAAATTTGAGAAATTGGGTTTTTTTTAAGGAAAATTGGATTATTTGGGGTCTTTATTGAAGAATAAGCCCTTTCTATGAGCAAAATCAAGCAGATCGTTGGGGTGACTGTGGACGGTCATTGGGATTACATATTTCATTGTACTGATTATGGCTCCCCGACGAATTGGAAAATTTCCTCGATGGGGGGAAGCCTTCCCTGACAGGGGTCATGGCCCCCTGCTGGTGCCACCCTTGGTCCATGGAGGGTGCTATGTTGCTGAGGTAATGTCAGCTGTTCAGTGCTGAGTCATTGGGATAATGAATGAAAGCTATTGTTTGTTGTTTACAGTAAAAGAGCTATGTGAGAGTTCAGCATTATTCTTAGTGGTTTATATTCATACCAAAGACTTTAAAAATGGAACCAACTGCCATTGTGATTGGTGCTCAGCATAAGCAGTGGAGTAGAGAGAACAAGCCAGTGAGCCACAACTGGAAAAAAAAAGGCCATGGCCGGCCTGACTTAAACCATTTGGTTAAAAACTGAGCTGTAAAACCTCATCTAACTATATTCAGATTGTATCAGTTGTTTTTTACTGAAATCATGCTTCAAAGGAAAAAGGATCCTCATTGAAGGCACATGAGTCATGAGGTGTATCTTTTTAGCCTGGCCAAAGACCAAGGGTGTCAAGGGAATAGTTAACAAGCTGCAGAATCGATGCACTTGCAGGGTTTCCCCTGGGCTTTAGAGAGTGTGAGGTGGTATGAGTCCATGTGGGTAATATGGTGCCAGCTTTGGCACTATGGTGAGGGAGAATATCAATACTTCAATTGCTAGTACAGTACAGGTGGCAATTACAGCAAATTTATATGAGGTGGTGGCCAAAAACTACGAGGTGGCTGCCTCACAAAAAGAATGCTAGGGGAAACCCTGCACTTGAGTTTCATTGGTTTTTAAGTCTGTGTATAGATTACTGGAATTAAGCCGAGTGATGAGTAGTAAATGTGGTTATCATTGTACGTTATGTCATAGGAGAAGAGTATTTAGTCACTTTATGTGTTTTAATCTGAGTAGGTTAATGTATATTAATCTGCTATTGTGGTTTTTAATGAGATGAATGTAGTATTCCTTGGTTTGACTAGCATGAGATCCTTACATCGGGGAATATAAGGTGAAATCCTACATGGTTGACAGGAGTTCCCAGACTTTGTGGGTGGAAAATCCTCACATGCAGAGTGCCATTAGGGTATGTCATCACATTCATATTGAATACGAGTCAGTTGTGTACACTGGTACTTTATGAGGTGTATTGTAGAATTTTATTGAAGAGTATTTACATGTGCAAAATGACTACATGAGTTGTGTCCTGAGTGGGTAGGTACTGTATGGAAGTTTAGTGAGAAGCATATGGCATTGGTATTAAAGAGAAATTAGTCACAGATGTTATGTAATGTATTGTTAGAGAAATGATGAGAATTTGCAGTAACATTTATGCAGGTTTTACAAGAAAAGAGATTTCCCCCTGTGTAAGAATAGGTACAAGATATGCCAAACATATTGTCACGTGTCGTGATACCTTGTTTTAAATATTGTAGATTAGGTTTATTGTGTTCTGTTGAAGTTCATCATCAATAAATATCCAGTCGTTCTAACCCAAGAAAACTCTTGCAACTTCGTTATTGATGACTTATTTATAACGTCGGATCGTAGGGACCTTAAATCCTGCAGCGCGCATGTTGCCCTGCCCGCCATAAGCGGGATCACTTCATTACCATCAAGGGGGGCTTTTTATCATCGGGATTTCCGAAGAATGGTTGAAGCCTATGCGAAGGGTAGCACAGCTCATATTAGACTGTAATTTATTGAAATGAACTGGAATCTGAATCCATTCAGCATTTATAACTCCCAATTATAAAACAAAATGATTACTATGGAGAGACTCGTAAGTTGAATGGCAATCGAGCACTTCAACCTACGCAGAGTATATGGTAAAACAGCACAAATTGTTGAATTAGCATAATATGACACATGATGTTCAACGGCACACAGAATTCCAACGTACCGGATTCAGGCGTGTGGATCGATGGTTTCTGATGCAGAAGGGCCTTTACTACAACTCTAATGTGTTTTTGAGTTGTGCCAGATTTTGTAGCACGAAATCCAATTTTTAGGCCTTATATTCCTCTCTGGCCCACGGCCTATAAGTTGTTAGTCATTTAACGAACTGATCACTTCAGTATACACATTTTGTCAATGGTGGACAATGACTAACCATGCTTGGGGTTACTGGGGTGCATCATTCAGTTGATAAGGGATTCAGGGTTTGACACAGGTTGGCATGCAGTTTCTTGTTCCATTTTTCTGCCATGCAGTTTGTTTCAGCATCCTCGCTTCACAAGTGCTGTTTTTGTGTGCCACACTTTTGTGAGTGTGAAAATCTATGGCAAGGCATGGTTACTAGCCATCCTGTGCCAGTGTCTAGGGAAAATACATTTTCATGCAAAATACCTGTGATTTTCTGTGGCAGACATATGTTCATCTAACCTGAGTCTTTGGAACAAAGTGACACAGTTTTTTTTTGCAAGAGAGCTGTACCAAATAAGCCAGGCTGTCCATGCCTTGTTCTCCCTGTAAACTGTGCTGTACTTTATTCCATGAACTAGGCCACAACAAACTGCCAGTAGATTATTGACCTGTTCAGCACTGTGCTGGTGCCAGGTCAGCACCTGATGTGAAAAAAAAACAGGGTTGCTTGTGGAAAGCATGTTAATTTTGTATTGTTAGGGACACTAATTTATGAGTATACTTAAAAGTAAATATGTTATTAATACTGTATATCTATATGGATTTCTAAGTGAGGAGTATGTAAACTTGACAAAGATTCAGAACAGTCAAACGTTTGGAAAATGAGGCAACACAACTTAATAGTGACAGATGTTGCTGACCTGGGTCAGCAGAGTGCAAATATTATACCAAATGTAATCCATCCACATATGAGAGGCAGATGACTGCAGCCATAACCTGATCTGCCATCCTCCAAAATTTCAAATCTTGAGATATTTATCAAACAACCTGGGGATTGTACATTTAAGCTGGAGAATAAACTTTGTCCTGCACTAGTACCATGACAAGTTTTTTTCATTCATGGGCAGATACATTTAAAAAACATCACAGGAGATTGTGGTCAAGGGAAAAACTGACTCTACTGGCTCTTTATAAAGTAGTGCCTCCATGTTTGGCTACCAGAGTTATTTTGGTAATGCAAGGTAAGGTCTCACTGGTGGATGGGCTCTCATTCCTTCATCTTGCTGGTTACACAAGTGGCTATACTTCTATTACACATTAATGTAGGCCCCAAGGCAAAGTTGAATTGACAAAATTCAGAATACTAGCCTAACTATGCCTGTATTTCTTTATTGCCCAGGGAAATATATTTTAGCCAAATTCATGATTTCTTGTCATGGAATGGCAGCTCCATTTTACAGGTTACCAGAAGGTTATGGGCTTGCAAAAAAAGATTAAAAATTAGACTAGAGCCAGAAGTTGCTATTACACTGTCCTCCATCCCCTCCCCTTTCCCATTTTCCCACCCCACCTTCCCATCACCTGACAGACCTTAACATACTATGACTCTATCTTTCAATTTATTGTTCAACAGACCAGATTCATTTGAAATACGATGTCTTCTGGACGGAGAAAAAGAAAGCTGAACCCTCCAGCTGAGGTGGCTATCAAACAAGAAATAGAAGGTATGTTCAGGATCAATGAAATGTTTGCTTTATGCTGTAAACGGCTGTAATTTTGAAAAGTTCACTTTTGAAATAAAATTTGCATTTAAGTGGAATTCTGAAAAGACTTTTAATTGTAAATACTGCAATGTCTTTTTCAGATGTAACAGAGACCCCATCAAGACGACAGAAAAGCGGAAGGAGCCAAGGCTCTAGTTTACTTATGAAGGTCAAGAAGGAGAAGGATGATGATAACTCAACCAGAAGGAAGGATGTTATGCCTGTGACGATAAGTCCACCTGACTCTAGGTCAGGTAAAGAAGATGGGAGTCTGAAGATGAAGTTTATCCTCTCACCAAAAGCTGAGCCATCTGAGGAGGAAAGTGAAGCAGAAGAAAGGGAGATTGCCAAAAAATTGTCCAAGAACACCCCCAAAGAGGGAACATCAAAAAAAAATTCTGGTCTAAAACTTAAATTTTCATTCAAACCAACAGCGGAAGAAGAGCCGAAGGGTAAATCTAAAGTTTCTAGGAAGAGAGACTCTGAGAACGTAACAAGTACTGATGATGTTAGTGTTCATCCAAAGAAACGATTTAAGACAACTTTTGAAGCAGCCATGAAGGCAGATGACAAATCTGGAGCAGATTCTGCTAAAAAGAAAAGTAAATTGACTAAATTGGACTCTGATAGTGGTTACAGTGATGCTCAGACCAACATACAGGCTGCTTTGAAGCCTGTAAAGGTGGACTCGCCCCTCCCTGAGAAAAAGAATGAAATTGACAAGAAAAAGGATAAGAAGAAAAAGAGGAAAGAGAAGGATAAAAAGAAAAAGTTTTTCAAAACAAAAAGTGACAAGAATCGATTTCTGAATGTCCACCGCTCCTCGGATGAAGGAGAAGATGGGTGGATTGAGGAGAGGGGATTGCTAAAAGCACCAAAAAGCCCCTAACAGTTCAGAGTATGAGATTGTTTCTTCATGGACAAACCCTGTTCCTGAGATTCCAGTTAAGGAAACCCAGGAGGTTGAAATACCAATGCAGCCAATTAAGCTCAAAAAGGACAAGAAATCTAAGTCAAGGTCAAAAACAAAAGTAAGAGGAAACATGGAAAGAAATCAAAGAAATTTTTGCATCTAGAGAAGAAGAAGAAAGACAAGGAGTCATTTACCCAAGAGCAGATCATTAAAATTCAGCAGAGATTGATGCTGCAGGGATTGAAGTCCCCCTCTAGTGGGGGAGATGACCTTGGGGATTTGAACTTTTCCTCTCATGGGGATGATCTGATTTCACAGTTGACAGCATCATCAGGCCACTTTGATCCCAATAGTCTATTGGATGAATCCCCAACAGAGGAAGTACCATTGAAACCAGTTGTCATCAAATCCAGTGATAAGAAAAATGATAAGAGTAAGCTCAAAGAGAAAGCTAAGGTGAGTCCACTCTAAGGTGTTTTCCAGTCTTTAACCCATTGAATGTGAAAGCCTAAAGGCTGGAATTTCCAGTGACACAAGGGGAGTAAAATTACTCCAGAGGCCCATTTCCTGCCTGATAGCCTTTGTCTGTGATCATGTTACTTTCAGAGGTCATGGTTTTTGGTTTCAGTGATAAAGAGAAACCTCTTCAACGGTGATGGCCTGTGTGTGTATGCATGTGTGTTTGTGACACTCATTAACACTAAATCTGAAGAAGGGGAACTCTGACAGTTGTCAAACTTGGTACATAGATGCCCCATGTTGAGAGGAAGAACCCTATCATTTTTGGTGGAGGTCAAAGATCATCTGGGGTCACCGGGGGTCAAACACTGAAACATTGTTAACATGATGTATCAAGGTAGAAAGCTTGGATAGATTTTTTACGTAGTATGTGGATGCATTATGGTAAGACAAAGAACCCATTTCTTTTTTTGTGATGTCAAAGGTCATCTGGACCTGCCCGGGTCAAACACTGAAAACCTTGTTGGCACAGTATTGGTAAGGTAGAAAGCTTGGATAGAATTCATACTTCATATATAGGTGCATTGTGGTGAGATGAAGCCTGTCATTTTTGGTGGAGGTCAAAGGTCATCTGGGCTCACCGAGGAGTCAAACACTGAAAACTGTTAACACGGTATCTCTAGGTAGGAAGCTTGGATAGATTTCATACTTAGTATGTGGATGCGTTATGGTGAGAAGATGAACCCTATTGTTTTTGGTGGAGGTCAAAGGTCATCTGGGGTCACCTGAGGTCAAAAAGCAAAATTTAAAAGAATTCCTAAGATTATTACATGGGTTCACCAGAGGTCAGAAAGCAAGAATTCCCAAGATCGTCATCTGGGGTCACCAGAGGTCAGAGTGCAAAATTTCCCAAGAATTCTCAGGATTAGATAGGAACACAAAACTGTATTTTTTTTCAGCATATTAAGAGAGCATTTGACCAGTGACTGAAAGATATGGGACATCATGGCATTACTTGGAATGGAACATATATCATCAAAATTGCAATGCAGAGTGCTTTCTTCATAGCAAGGATAGTTTTCTAGCTTGTGTAGAGATCTTTATGGTAACCTTTATCATGGAGCTACTGCTTGGACAGGAGAAGAAACTTCAAAAATCCCTTTGAAGACGATGATCATGCCACGAAGGTCAAACTCATAAAACTAGTTAACACTATAATCCCTCTCCCTTTATACTCCATTAAAGATTTAATAAGCTTAAAAGGTGTTGACAACAGATCACAATACGTACATGTCGTCTGCTACATCTTGAAGAAGACATGCTTATCACTTCAGCTTTGCCAGTTGCTTTAAATGAAAATTAAATTGCTCGTTTCGTCGCGTAGTGTCGCTTATACATAAGTTCTGCTTTGATTCCTTGTTAAAAGCTGAATATGTGAAAAACCTTTTCAATATGTGCAACAGTTGAGAAATTGATTAAAAGTTAACAGCAAAGTATAGACTCATAACTAGTCCACTCATTTGTATATGGCATTAACATTACTCCTAGCACCAGAACCTATTCTTAGGAAGCAGTTACCAGTCGTTTTGAATTTTTACTCTGCATTTCTTATTTAGGTGTCTGTAAATTCCCCGACATCAAATGATTGTACTGTTTAATCCATTTGTTAGGCTATCAGAAGAAATGAATGAGGTTGTCAATGATAAGATGTCTAAATTGTGAGTGCGAAACAAAAGAAATGAAAAGCAGTGAGTCTCATCATTGATCATTTACAAGATAATCTCCTCATGTATGTCTGGGCCTAATTGGATTAGCATAAATTAAAGTCGAACTTTCTTCTCCTGTCCAAGTAGAAACTCCATGCCTTTATCAAAAAAAATGACAAAAATGGTATAGGTGGCATGTTCTTTCTGTGGTCATAGCATAGCAGATGATGTGCAAGAAGATTTAAACAAGTCTGATTATAGACAAAATAATGATTTTGAGGGTAAATTTGTTTAATCACTGTACTTCAAAAAGGAAGTAAAGGCATGCATTGTTAGTTACACAGTTTTATATCCCAGTTAAGTTGGGAATTGGTTCTTTGAGGTACATTGTCCAACTTCTGCAATAAACTATATTCTTTGGATTTCATAGTTTACGTAGGTACACTGTCAGTTCCTGCATACAGTATGTAGGCACACTTGAAGCTCTTGACAGTTCTGCAGGTTGGGGTCCTGCTCAGTCACTTGGTGAGAGTCCCAGTATGAATTGTGCCCTTAAATGCAGAGCTGTTTTCTCTATTTTGAATGTAAGGTCATTCTCCAGAGAATGTTTTCCCAGTTTAAGTATTTATTCTACCAACGTAGAAACAGAGAAGATTTATATAGTGGTGAAAGTAAACTAATAATGATTTGAGGGTCTTCGTATCCTTTCTGGTATTAATTTTCAGAAAAAGAAGAAGCCGATAACTGCATACATGATGTGGTGTAAAGCAAACCGAGCTAAGATTGTGGAACAATTTCCAGGCCTAGGTAAGGTTTACATTGTGTGGTATGCGAAGAATGTAAGGGACAGGAACGTTTCACACAGACTTTCCATTTTGAAAATTTTGACATAGTCCCTGTAGCCTCAATAAAATGGCATAAGCCATTGTCCCTGTACCTCTACTAAAGGGGAATGAACCACAGACTGTTGCCTCAATCAAAGGGCATGAGCCGTTGTCCTTGTAGACTCAGTCAGAAGGCCGCAACCATAGACTAGCCTCAGTCATAGGACATGAGTCACAGTCCTTGTAGCCTCAATCAAATGGCATGAGCCATAGGCTGTTGCCTCAATCAAAGGGCAGGAGTCATAGTCCCTGTAGCCTCAATGAAAGTGCATGAACCATAGTCCCATAACAATATATGAACAAAACATTATGTTACTGCAATGAAACACTCTGTTTATGGTTAAGCACATTCAAATTTGGGTGACAATATTTGCCTTTTGGAGAAGGGTGTAGAGGTCCTCTCTTTGCCCCATCCATCCCCTTCCCTTTCTATCACTGGTCTTGTCCACCTACACAAAGTATTCTTACTGTCATGATCATCATCCCAAAATTTGTGGATAATGACATCCCTACTATTTGTGATTGATTATCCTACTATGTGAAATTGGGCAAATTCAAACTACGCCTCAGTGTGTGAGTTTATGCAACACTGGTTTATATGAGTGTATATCAGTGAGATGTAGACTATGCAGCATAGTGACTGTGGAAAGAGGCAATACATTCAGATTCTCCAGTGTGAAGGTCCATATACATCAGTAGATTACTTGGAAAGAGTTAGGAAGCTGCTTACAGCACAAACACGGCTAAACTTTGTCGGGTAAATTCAAACTATTTAGGAAGAGGTATTTGGACCAGCAAAGAAAGGTCATGACTTGATACAAACAGTCATTGCAGAATTTTGTACTTTACTAATATTCTGCTACCTCCAAAAAGGTGTACATGCTCTTTACATAACATTTGTTAGTGTTGTGTGGAGGCATACAAAAGTTGTAACCCGTTCTTAAGGTATCTTTGGCTTCAGTACATTGTGAAGTAATATGCTGTAATGTTTATGATAAAGTTTTTATAATTATCTCTATCCACATTCTTACCTTTGGGTAATTTGTGCAATATATTCATGGCTTTTCTTCTTGTAGATTAGTAGCCTTTGTCAAGGCTTTTCTGCCATTTATTATGCCTCCTTTGTTATTTCGATTCGAATCTTTGGGTTCACCTAGCCTGCCTTGTATTTACTGCGCCTCCACGGATATAACCTCGGCATCAAAGCCTTTGGACAAAGTGTTAATATATGTATCCGTGATATTCATGTTGCTACTACTTACTATTAATTGTTATTATGTTGCTATCTCGTTCTAAGAATATTAACCAATGAAATTGCTTCGATTACTATTGTGCACTCGCAGAACCAGCCCCTGTTGTCAACCTCACGTAACATTATGGTTCTTACCGTTGGAAGAACACAACGGCAGACATTTGTAAATCAAACCATTACCAAGTCCAGAGTGAAGATTAACAAACGTGTCCCTTCCAGTACTAAAGGAATTGCTCCAATGTGCTTATTTTCCAATGATTTGGCGTCTAGTTTTAGCCTACAGCAGCATTCTTTGCGATTGAAACAAGCCTATAACGTTGACTGGATTGTTGTTCACAGTACAAGAAGTACTTACACACAGTGCAAATAACCTATAACTGAATATTCATAAATGTCTCAAGACGGGGTTCTCTGATTGGTTCGCTTAATTACTACCGATTTGGTAGTAGATTTCAAAGGTTATAGTTAAACAGTAGATAAATAAAATTATCTTTGTCCAGAGGCTTTCCGGCGTAGCGCATACCAGGGGGAGTATAACACAGGAGGTAACAGCTAGTGTTTACAAGGGGGAGGTGAAAGAAACTTACGCCGGAAAGACTCGGCAGAGGCTAGTAGATTAGTTAAATGGATTATGTAACTAAAAGAAACTACCTCTTCAGATAAGATGATGTGTTTTATTTTGAACTTTTGTTCATTGATTGATGTCTTATTTTTTATTTTGGTTTGCCTTTCTGTCATTTAGATTTTGCATCCTATAGTCGAAAGCTTGGTGAGCTTTGGCACAAACTACCAGAGAAAGAGAAGACTAAATGGAAGCATAAACAGAGGTCCATGTTGATGAAACACAAAAATGTCCCGGCATTATCTAGACTCAAGAAGCAATCCAGGCAACGAGGGGTCACCAAAAGCAGGTAATGTAGCCCCTGTTGACCTGGCTCTCAGATGGCACAAAAATTTGCTAGGATATATGAACAGTGTAAGGAAAATCATTGCACAAAGTTGAAAAACCAAAGACACTTAGTAGAATTGATACCACCTTTCATGTAGGCCATTTGTACATGTATCTGTGGGTAATTGATGATGGGTATAACATTTAATGTAGGGCCATAGCAGTACCAGCTAAGAAGTAGTGATATTGCCAAAATAAAGTATCTATGTATCGGTGACAAAATTTCAGTATTATGCTAAATTTTGTTATTCTCCACATAAGCTGCACTGACAGTTGGCAACTTGCAATTGACACACTGCACAATGATTTGTGTACAAGGTGCATTGACCTCAAGGCTTTCAGTTAGTACCTTCCCATTCCACTACATACACTAACTACATGATTGTGTGCTTGTAGGGTATATTGCAGTTGACATGATCGTTCTTGTCATGACAAGACGTGAACCTAAGTTATGCAAGGCCTGAGCTTCGTTTGAGAATATTGATATTTCCAGAATTAGTTTGGAATGTGTGTACCTGTCATAAATGATAGGTCAGTGTTGATAAATACCAATATTTGTGAAGTGTATCAATATTTTGTAGTGTATTCTAACTGTATGGTGTAATATTGATATTTTCTGTAATATTGCTTTCTGTATATGTATATTGTTCCAAAGTGGATATCCACAATATTACTAAAAGTGTATTATACATATTATCGATATACTGCCACTGCTTAGTACCAGCACCCATGCATGGCACTCAGTGCTTCAGATTGTTTCAAGCCTTGTATTAATAGCTTCTAAGAAGTATCCTCATATGTATCAATAGTCAGCATTTAAAGGCAGTAGGCAGTCACCCCAAACAGAGTGAGTGTATCCTGTCACTCTAGTTCATGATTGGCCTATTTTGATCATGTGACAATATTTTTGTTAGTGAATTGTGGAATTCAAGGAGAATTTCACCTTGCTTTACCTATTGTTTGTAACAGTTATGTTCAAAACATCTTCAGAGGTGCTTGTAATGCAATATGAGGAGATTTGCAAGAGTTTGCTGATTTTTCAAAGAAAATTTTGGGGCGACTGCCTATTGCCTTTAAAAATTGTTTAGGTCATGAAGCAGTCTCAGTAGATACAACTTTGTGGTAATGACTTAAAGAAGTGCACAAAAGTTATTTGGTCTCAGGAGGATTGCCAAAAGTAAAAAAGAGAACTACTTTCTCACATTACAATTTTCCTACTGGTTTTGAATTTCTAGTCAGTCAAAATTTGGACTTTCGTGATTTGAATGGTAAGGATTTTATTTGTAAATGTTTTCAAAGTTTTTGGTACGTTAAATTTTTTTGCAAATATCCTTGATAACCGTGAAACTTTTCTGCAGCTACTGTGTATTAACCTTTTTGAAAACTGGAATTTTAGTAAGCTATATAAATATGTGAACTCAACCTGAAATGGTTACACAGTCAGGTACATATGAAATGTTTTCCCCACCAGGCCCAAGTTTAAGTTCCCTCCACCACACACAGATCCTATAGACATCGCTGCTCACCTCAAGCTTCTTGGTGAATCACTTGGGAATGTGGGACGTAACTTGATGACCCATGCAGGGGTATGTACTTTTATTTTGCTCTTATGAACCAAAACATGGTATGTTAATATAGAGGGCAGCAGACTTGTATTGTATTTGTTGCTAATGTAATGATTTGTTATCTAATTATGATATGCAAAATGTGAGATCAATATATATATATATATATATATATAATTATATAATATTATAATATATATATATATTATATATATATATATATAATATATTATATAATATATATATATTATATATATATATATATATAATATATATATACTATATATATATATATATATATATATATATATATATGACCATGTACCTTTAGAAAAATGCATAGAAAAAAGGGACTTAAAAAACAGGAATTTGCTTCAGAGCTTGGTGGTCAGTACAGATAGAGGCTCCACAATATATCAGCAGACAGAAGGAAAAAGGGCTTCATGCCACATGGGGTGCATACTTCACCCACCTATGCATATAATTTTTAAACCAATTCTTAATCCATAATGGCTAAGATCTTTATTTTAGCTTCATCAGGCTGGAATGTCATTAAGAAAGGACCATGAGGTAAAATAACTGCCCTTTGAAGCCTTAACTGAAATGTGGATGTGGGAATGACTGTGTCAGGGAAAGTTGGCAGGGGAGTTAAATTAAATTTTGCCATAGCTTATCTGACTTTTAAATTTATTGACTTGATTAATAGTTGGTCGAAGTGTTGTTTCCTGGAAGTGGCTTTCTTGAGAAAGCGTTTCAGTTGGGTTACAATGTGTCATATATAGAAATGGTAAATGTTAGGTGAAAAGATGGAGCAGAGTTGTAGCTATGATGGGCAGTGCCAGGCCAGTCTGCATGGAAATGTCAATTTGCACATGGCACTTAGCCCTTAAGTGCCCAACACCACCCGGAACTATCTTAATCACTACAGGCAGTACATGTCAACATTTAAGTGGATTTGAAGGATATTGAAGCAATTTATTAACCAGTTAACTGCGTACGACAGATGTATCCGTCATAAGCTAACTTCACCCTACTGTGTATGATGGATATATCCATCTTGTACATATGCAACATACTTAAGTCCGCAGTGGGATTAAAGTTACAATATTTTAATTCCACAGTTAACTGGTTTATTTAAATCTATTATTTTCCAAGTATTGCTTACATATTACAGCAATACAGGCCCATGAATAAGAGTATGCCCATTCTTTACAACTTTCAGAGGATTCCCTTTGTACACTTTACTTGAACTCTTTGCTTGGAACCCACCACTGAAATTCGTCCAGCTACAACCCTGACCTGTAGGCATTGTGAGGATATGTATTAATGTGTTCTAATGACTGCATTTGTTCTTAAATATTGGAAAAAATTGTGTTTCTGAAAAATCATCTAGAAATCCAGTTGTATATGGTACTTTCCAGCAGCAGAAGTAAAATTCCCAAATCTCCTGGTTTGGGAATCTACAAGCCCCGATACTTACCTCCTATTTACATGTAATCCCCACTTACTCGGAGGGGCAAAGTAGATTTGACACTTTTAGTAGATGAGTTTGTGCTACAACTTGGCGTGGAAACCTCATGGATATTTGTCAAAATTTCATCATGTTCTTTTATAATTTCAGGGTGAAACTGAAGTCCATGGTAGCATTTCTGTTCTGATGGATTCTATGTTAAGTGCCATTGGTCCTTTAATGTGCTTGACATCACAAGTGGAGGAACTAAACGTCGTTCCTCAGAAAACACAGGTAAAGGTTATTTCCTGGTTTTTCAACAAAAATGGTTTACAGGTGTTTGTGAAAAAATTGACTGATAATACAAGTTGAAGGATATAATGTGTTGAGCCTGGTGTTATCCTTTTCTACCAGTTGTAATTTGAAGCAAGATGGGGTAGTGCACATTATGGATGACCTTGTACCTACTCCCAGGCCTGTAGCCAAACATCATACTGAAAGGGGGGGTCATAATTTTAGGGGGGAATTTTGTTAGGAGCAAGATATGCTTAAAGGCATTAAGGCAATATTAATTTTTAATTTTCTAGCGGGGCCAAAATTTTGTTTGTTGGGTCCGCCTCCCCGGCCCCTTGACTATAGGCCTGGCAACTCCCCCACCCAACACAGCATCTCTCTTGGTTCTGAGCTGTCTTATCTTAGAAAGTAAGGATACTTCCTTCTCTCTGATTGAAATTTCATTTGTTGGATTAATTAGCTGAAAAGGGGAGCAAGCAGTTTGTACCCTCTTTGCACTCAACACCATTCTAGAACCAAAATCAGTGAAAATTGGCTTTTCCAAATTCCAACTAAAGATATTAGAGGTTCAAATTAAAATGTTTAAATGACCCCTGTGTTAGATCAGAATTTCTCTTTCAGCTTTGCTGTGATGATCCCATTGGCATTTGTACTAACCTCCGTAAAGGCTGGCTGGCTTAAGTTGATCATGTGACCTTAGAGTGTAGGTTTCCACTTTTGACCAAAGGCCATCTTCCTGCAAGGCAGCAAGTTTTACATTATTGGCAGATGTTCACCAGTTTAGAGGCATACAAGTAGAAAGTGCACTGTGAATGATTTCAGTATGAACTGAATGTTTCTTGTGGGTTGATCATAACAAGTTCAAAGTTTTCTTGCCTTTATGCTCCCTTTAAAAACCGTTTTCAAATCAGTTACAAATCTAATTTGTCAAAATTCCCATTTTCAATATCTTAAAATTAATTAATTATATCAATAAATGATGGTTTTTGTAATGATTGTACCTAAAATTAGTACAATTTTAGGGAAGTGAATGTGTCATAAGGATCTTTAGGTTGCCATTGAAATTTCAAGGTGGGGCTGATGGATTAGATACTGAAATATCTAGCAAAACTAGGGTAACCTGAGGATGCCCACGGTCCTTAGTCCTAAAGTACTTTACACTAACTTTTCCTCCTCCTTACAGTCGTTGCATGAACATCCATTTTGAAATACATTGTAAGCAATGATGTGATTTAAATACAGGGGCATAGCTGCCTCTAAAAAAATGGGAAGAAGTTAGTATTAACTGTTAAACTGCAAAATTTACTCATTATCATTGGTATATGTACCTAATCACAGGGAATGTAACTACTAGAGGTTCACTTTGAATGACAAGATATAGTTCATTCCCACCCCCACCCCCTACCATGCTTATGTGTTTGGAATGGCTGTGCTATAGAAATGAATCTTACATCTATTTGTATTTACAGCAGTGCTGCTTCTACGGTTTTGTCTTAACTGTTCAGACTAATTGGCAAGTTAGAATGTTCTTTGCCAAATGTGTTAGGGACTTTTGTAATCACTTTCAGTTTTAAATATATTTGATATTTGTTTATCCTCAGCTTCCCTGCTAGAGAATATTGCCTAACATCATGCCAGGGCTCTGAAGGACACCAGATTTCCAACACATCTTTGTGGTTGTATTCCAGATAGATGATTTAGGTTGACAATAACACAAATGATATGACATTCATTGCAAAGTTAATTGAACCATTTTAATGACTCTTTTAATGAATGAATACTTTATATATAATAATATGTGAGTGATAGAGACATAACATGCTATTACAACCCTTCCGGTCATTTTTAAATAGATTTTTGTCAAAGCTAACCTTATTGCCATGATTTGATAAAAGGTGATGCAGTGAGGCAGCTGTTTGATAGAATTCCAAAGAACCTTGAATAAACCAATTTAGGATGTTAGAAGCTCCTAACAATTTTACAAACAGTAAATGTGCGATTTACAACTTTGGAAAGTGTTTTCATCAAAATTATCGAAGAGGAGAACAGTAGTAAAGATCTGTTAAAGCTAAGTGTTTTAAAATGCCCCAAGTAACATTCTACCAATTTGGATACATACAACAAAACATCTGGGAGAGAGGACTTCAAAGAGGAAAACATAATCAGCTATCAACAGGAAGACATTTCACCTTCTTTGTCATAACAACAAAAATGTGCACTGCAAAAGAGGGATTGTAAAATCCTTGTTTACTCCTAAGTACCTAAATGCCATTCAGTTTTAGTATGCTCATTATTGTCAGCTGTCATCTCTTTATCAGCATATCCAAAACTAGGAAAATTCATCATTTTTAATTTCCATAATACTTTTATATCATATATGAAAGGAGCATTCCATGTAATCCAAAAATGCTTTAAAGTGTTATCATCCTGAGAATTTCTGGCATAAGTCTATACATCTTCCCATATAAATGAAAGTACTTACAAATCTTTGTGCAAAAAATGAGAAAATACAATAATTTTGTCAATAACATACCCCACCTGTCCATATATGGGCAACTGCACCAAGACTAAAATACAAGACTCCTTTGGTTGAATATAGAATGTGTAATTTTGTGTAGTGTCGACTCCATCTGTCCATTTTTTTTTCAACTGCACCAAAACTAAAATACAAAGACTCCTTTGGTTAAATACAGTGTGTGTAATCTTGACCCCATCTGTCCATGTATGGGCAACTCACTAAAACTAAAGTGAAAGAATCCTTTGTTTGAATATAGTGTAAGTAATCTTGACCCCACCTGTCCATATATGGGCAATTGCACCAAGACCAAAATATAAGACTCCTTTGGTTGAATATAGAATGTGTAATTTCGTGTAGTCTCAACCCCATCTGTCCATTTTTTTTTTCAACTGCACCAAAACTAAAATACAAAGACTCCTTTGGTTAAATATAGTGTTAATCCTGAACCCATCTGTCCATGTATGGGCAACTTCACCAAAACTAAAGTACAAGACTCCTTCTTTGGTTGAATATTGTGTGTGTAATCTTGACCCCATCTGTCCTTGTATGGGCAACTTCACCAAAACTAACAATACTCCTTTGAATGAATACAGCATGCATATTAAATCATCAGTAAAGACAATTTTCAACTGAATACAAGATGTGTAATTTCCAATGAATACAAAAGGCTGAATGCATTTGCTAACCGTTCTATCACCTTACTATCATACCTGCCATTGAAATTGGGCATCTCAAACTGAAATGTTCATTTCACGGACATAAATGAGTTCATATTAAACTTTTGAAGTGACATTAATGAAAGCATTTCTTGTTTCCTCAATGACCCCTGCTAAGTACTTCCAACAATTCAACTGATATTGGAGACACAAGTGAGTTTTCCATCTTGAAGATACACAAGTGATTTTTCCAACTTGAAGATCCAATTTAACATTGATTCTGCAAAATCTTAATTGTACTGGTACTGATAATCACTAGACAAATTGATGAATACAGAGCAAAATAGCTTAAGAAGTATGAGTTAGTCATATGAGCCATCTCTTGGAGACACATTAGGCAGTTATTATGCCTCTTGTAGCGCAGTTTTTATATAAAGAATGTGTCTGAACCAGGCTAGTCGAGTAGTGTCTATTTGGTCAATCATATATGACAATATCAGAGTATTAGTTTCCAACCATTTTGTGACCATTCAACCAAAGAATATTAAAGTACTGATAATACTTCATAAATTTTAAGCTAAAATAACTGGAATGTAGTTCTCTGGTACTATAGGGTCATTTTGTTAAGTTTTTCCTTTTGCCTTTTGTCCAAGTAGGCCAATTAATAAAAATGTAACAGATAAGTAAGTACATGTCAGGCATTAATCCCATTCACTAGAATGACCTTTATTACAAATATTCCTCTGAACACTTTGAACTTTAATAGCTCCAATCTGGAATATTCACATTCAATGAAATGCTGGCTTGCTTGCATGAAGTCTTCTCCACCAGCATCCCTGTGAAAGAGGGCAGCTGACAATTACTTGACTGTGGCCACCATCTCATCAACTTCATTCCAGTTAATGCTGAGACTGCTACCGCTCCCAATAGACAGCCTGTTTTCCAATTCCGTCACATCTACAGCAGACAAGTAACTGTCCTGTTCAGAAAAGTCATTCTTATCAGATGCAGATGACATCTGGAACAGATCAAAACAAAATTTGTTGTATTAGTGAAATTGGCATTATGTGATCCTTATGGGCAGAGTTTTTACAAAAGAAGTGATTAAAAAATGCCAGTGTAATCTTAATACTGTCAGAAGAACAGTTTTTTGTTTTAATTTCAAGTACACTCTTCATAGTCAGTTCCCCAGTAATATTCCAGTCAATAAAATTTTAGGGACTCTTCTTCCATAGTAGAAAACAGTGTACACAAATGGTGACTAATGCATGCTGGGTAATTCTCAGGTAAAAACCTGTCTGTTCAGTTTTACCTTCAACCAATGAAAAACTTTGAAGAATGCTGAAATAGATTAAAAAAAAATTATTCACCCCCCCCCCCCAACCTTCTTTAATGCAGTTGGAGTCACAAAAGCAAGCTATTTTTAGAATTATCTGTAATACAATTGACTGGTTTTCCCTAAATAAATTTGGCCAAATTACTAAAATGTATTGCTGTATTTATGGTCTGTCCCTAAACCAGTGAGGTCTCTCCCTGTATGAGGTCAAGAAAGTGTGTGCAAACCATGCACTGGCTGATATGTTTACAACTAACTTGTGCTCCTCAGGCTGCAATTACTAGGTGCGTCATCTTACAAGAGGTAGACACTGTATCTACTTTTTGAAAACTTCTATAGTAATGATTGTCTATGCTTGTTGACTTATATACCAGCAAAATCATGCATTAGTGCCCTTAGTGAGGTAAATTCATCATTGGTTCTAAGTTGTTTGCAGTAATGAGTGTGCAAACAAGCTCCTGAGCACTTGTACAGTCACAAAGTTACCAGATGTTTTTGCAGTAATCATCGGTACGTAACTATGTGGTACCTGTTGGCAAACAAAGGTTGTGGGGATGTTTTGAACCAGTATTTGTAATAGTATATTATGACTTGAAACATATTTTGATCATAATTTGGAATACAGTTTAGGAAAAGTTGGAAACTGAATAACCCAGTCAAACATTGTGGTTGTTGTATTAATATCAAACAACATACACACTGCCTCTGAAAGCATTCGAATTCTCCTGATACAGCTCTGGTATTCCTAATGCTATCAATTGTCAGACCTTCCGAGAATGTTATATAGCAGATTCTTGTACATATCTTTTTTATCACATTGTTGCAAATAAAATGTTTGTATAAAGTGTATCTGAAGTTGATAGTTTTCTTGTGTATACTTCTAAAGTTCTTATGAGTTCACGATAAAGGTTAGTGTATAGCTTCATGGTTACAAGGATATATAATTGTTGGATGCCACCTGCTAAAATCCTGCACTGTATATTGTGGTACCAGCATTTTTTTTTTTTTTTTTTTTGTTTATTCTAAAGCAGTCAACTATATGACACGTAACCCAAACATTGGAAAGTCATCCCCAAAATTGAGCAGTCCCATTGCAAAATTTTAGAGGTTTAAGCATCTTTACATTTTTATTTCCTTGTGCAAAAACTGCTAAGGAAATTCTGTTTCAATTCATGACACACTGTTTAGGAAAATCAGCCAAAAGTTTGCATGCCCTGAGTAACCATTCAGGAAGGTTGACATAGCTAAGACACCATTAGGTAGCATGTACCACTGACACTCAGCAGCATAGCCAGAATTGAGGAAAATACTCCCTCCCCCAGGTGGCAGGAATTTAGTGTAACTATAAAAGAAGTTTCCAATGCTAATCTCATGCTTGCAAACTGAAACCCTGCCTCTTGATTCACTAAGTAACACTTGCTAGATATAATAAATACTAAAAATGTATGTACCCCACCCCTCCATTCCCCATGCAATAATTATTTGGACCTGTTGACTTAAAGTAATTCATGTAAATACCATCAGGCTAGAAGGTAGTTGACCCCCACTCTCCCACCTTCATGTGCCTAAAATTAGACCTTCTCATCCTGCTTAACTTCACTCTAAAACCAGTGTGCCCAACCAGTAAATCACGGTCTACTAGTAAGACCACGGGACTGATCCCAAGTCGACCGCGAGGGGTTGTAGGAGAAAACGGGAAATAAAGTGTGTGTGGGTTTGCAATGTTAACACTAGACTGGTAGATCTTGGGAGGTTGGCTACTTGAAAAGTAGATCTTGGGTCAAAAAAGGTTGGGGCACCCCTGCTCTAAAAGATGACTGTATTCATGTACATTCTAAATGGTCAATTGACCATATGGTACTAAGTTACCAACCTCTTAATTACTTAAACAAATGTAGAGAATTTTCCCTCCAACATAACACAGTGACATAAGTTGAATGACCTCTCATGAGTCACTAAAATAAATGCAATTGACTGACCAATTAGTGGAATAACTAGCAACAAATTTCTCAGTAAAACAGCTATTTACAAGAAATTATCTCACCAAGGGTGCCAATCCCAGAGGAGACATGTCCCCCCAATATTTGAGAAATCGCCCAGTGACTTTGATTTTTCACGCAGTAAATTATTTGAAAAACTGGTCATGCCCCCCCCCCAATACTGAGAACAAATTGCCACTCTTGTATCTCACAGATACTTCTAAATATCAAAAATCAAGTTTATTTGTTATTCAGCAGATAAATATTTTTATGGTATTTCCCTTACATCACTGTTAGCATCCTGGTACAGTATCCTCTTCACATCATCTGACACACTCCAGGAACTGATGTCACTGATGTCCATTTCATCCTCACCCCTGGGGATAGATGCCCTGGGGGTCAGGTATGGCTGATGTCTTGTAGGGGAGGAGTGCAGAGTTGGTGACTTGAAGGTGTAGGTACTCGTTGGGAAGACTGCCCAAAAGAATGCAGGATATGCAATTAGGATTAAGGTATGACATTAATTTCTTGCCAAATCTCATTGCATTGTACTAGCCATCCCAATTAGGGCTCCATGATCAAAGCCCATGGAACAGACCTTATGCATACGACATCACAGAACAGAAAGTGCACCATCTATGGAGGGAAGTCTTATTTTTGCAACTTACACCAACAAATGCAGACAGCTGGTTAGTTTACCAGTAAGATGCGTGTAGTCTTGGACGCGCGCTTGTGAAGTATATTTCATGCTTGCTATGTGCTTCATTGTTTTGCCACCAAAATGACGTCACATGATGTCATTTTGGCGGCAAAACAATGAAGCACATAGCAAGCATGAAGTATACTTCACAAGTGCACGTCCAAGACTACACCCATCTTACTGTTAAACTAACCAGCTGTCTGCATTTGTTGGTGTAAGTTGCAAAAATAAGGCTTCCCTCCATAGATGGTGCACTTTCTGTTCTGTGATGTCATATGCATAAGGTCTGTTCCATGGGCTTTGATCATGGAGCCCTAATTGGGATGGGTAGTACAATGCAATGAGATTTGGCAAGAAATTAATGTCATACCTTAATCCTAATTCCAAATCCTGCATTCTTTTGGGCAGTCTTCCCAACGAGTACCTACACCTTCAAGTCACCAACTCTGCACTCCTCTCCTACAAGACATCAGCCATACCTGACCCCCAGGGCATCTATCCCCAGGGGTGAGGATGAAATGGACATCAGTGACATCAGTTCCTGGAGTGTGTCAGATGATGTGAAGAGGATACTGTACCAGGATGCTAACAGTGATGTAAGGGAAATACCATAAAAATATTTATCTGCTGAATAATGAATAAACTTGATTTTGAATTATTTAGAAGTATCTGTGAGATACAAGAGTGGCAATTTGTTCTCAGTATTGGGGGGGGGGGCATGACCAGTTTTTCAAATAATTTACTGTGTGAAAAATCAAAGTCAATGGGCAATTTCTCAAATATTGGGGGGACATGTCTCCCTCTGGGATTGCCACCCATGGTGAGATAATTTCTTGAAAATAGCTGTTTTACTGAGAAATTTGTTGCTAGTTATTCCACTAATTGGTCAAGTCAATTGCATTTATTTTAGTGACTCATGAGAGGTCATTCAACTTATGTCACTGTGTTATGTTGGAGGGAAAATTCTCTACATTTGTTTAAGTAATTATGAGGTTGGTAACAGTACCAAATGGTCAATTGACCATTAAAAATGTACATGAATACAGTCATCTTTTAGAGCAGGGGTGCCCAACCTTTTTTGACCCAAGATCTACTTTTCAAGTAGCCAACCTCCCAAGATCTACCAGTCTAGTGTTAACATTGCAAACCCACACACACTTTATTTCATTTTTTCCTACACCCCTCGCGGTCGACTTGGGATCAGTCCGTGGTCTACTAGTAGACCGTGATTTACTGGTTGGGCACACTGGTTTTAGAGTGAAGTTAAGCAGGATGAGAAGGTCTAATTTTAGGCACATGAAGGTGGGAGAGTGGGGGTCAACTACCTTCTAGCCTGATGGTATTTACATGAATTATTTGAAGTCAACAGGTCCAAATAATTGTTGCATGGGGAATGGAGGGGATGGGGTACAGGACACATTTTGAGTATTTATTATATCTAGCAAGTGCTACTAAGTGTATCAAGAGGCAGGGTTACATTTTGCAAGCGTGAGATTAACACTGGATACTTCTTCTATAGTTACACTATATTCCTGCCACCAGGGGAGGGTTTTTTTTCCTCAACTCTGGCTATGCTGCTGAGTGTCAGTGGTATATGCTACCTAATGGTATCTTAGCTATGTCAAATGGTTATTCAGGATGTGCAAACTTTTGGCTGATTTTCCTCTACAGTGTGTCATGAATTGAAAGAGAATTTCCAGAGCAGTTTTTGCACAAGGAACTAAAAATGTAAAGATGCTTAAACCTCTAAAATTTTGCAATGGGACTGCTCAATTTTGGGGATGACTTTCCAATGTTTGGGTTTCGTGTCATATAGTTGACTGCTTTAGAATAAACAAAAAAAAAAAAAAAAATGCTGGTACCACAATATACAGTGCAGGATTTTAGCAGGTGGCATCCAACAATTGTATATCCTTGTAACCATGAAGCTATACACTAACCTTTATAGTGAACTTATCAGAACTTTAGAAGCATACACAAGAAAACTATCAACTTCAGATACACTTTATACAAACATTTTATTTGCAACAATGTGATAAAAAAGATATGTACAAGAATCTGCTATATAACATTCTCGGAAGGTCTGACAATTGATAACATTAGGAATACCAGAGCTGTATCAGGAGAATTTGAATGCTTTCAGAGGCAGTGTGTATGTTGTTTGATATTAATACAACAACCACAATGTTTGACTTGTTTATTCAGTTTCCACCTTTTCCTGAACTCTATTCCAAATTATGATCAAAATATGTTTCAAGTCATAATATACTATTAGAAATACTGGTTCAAAACATCCCACGACCTTTGTTTGCCAACAGGCACCACAGTTACTTACTTATTGCAAAAACATTTGGTAACCTCGTAACTGTACAAGTGCTCAGGAACTGGCTTTCACACTCATTACTGCACACAACTTAGAACCAATGATGAATTTACCTCACTTAGGGCACAAATGTATGGTTTTGCTGGTATATAATAGTCAACAAGCATAGATAACCATTACTATAGTAGATCTTTTCAAAGGAGATACAGTGTCTACCTCTTGTAAGATGACGTACCTAGTAATTGCAGCCTGAGGAGCACAAGTTAGTTGTAAACATATCAGCCAGTGCATGGTTTGCACACACTTTCTTGACCTCATACAGGGAGAGACCTCACTGGTTTAGGGACAGACCATAAATACAGCAATACATTTTAGTAATTTGGCCAAATTTATTTAGGGAAACCAGTCAAATTGTATTACAGATAATTCTAAAATGCTGCTTTTGTGACTTCAAGTGCATTAAAGAAGGTTGGGGGGGGGGGGTGAATAATTTTTTTAATCTATGTCAGCATTCTTCAAAGTTTTTCACTGGTTGAAGGTAAAACTGAACAGACAGGTTTTTACCTGAGAATTACCCAGCATGCATTAGTCACCATTTGTGTACACTGTTTTCTACTATGGAGGAAGAGTCCCTAAAATTTTATTGACTGGAATATTACTGGGGAACATGATATGAAGAGTGTACTTGAAATTAAAACAAAAAACTGTTCTTCTGACAGTATTAAGATTACACTGGCATTTTTTAATCACTTCTTTTGTAAAAGCTCTGCCCATAAGGATCACATAATGCCAATTTCACTAATACAACAAATTTTGTTTTGATCTGTTCCAGATGTCATCTGCATCTGATAAGAATGACTTTTCTGAACAGGACAGTTACTTGTCTGCTGTAGATGTGAGAGAATTGGAAAACAGGCTGTCTATTGGGAGTGGTAGCAGTCTCAGCATTAATTGGAATGAAGTTGATGAGATGGTAGCCACAGTCAAGTAATTGTCTGCTGCCCATGCTGGTGGAGAAGACTTCATGCAAGCAAGCCAGCATTTCATTGAATGTGAATATTTCAGATTGGAGCTATTAAAGTTCAAAGTGTTCAGAGGAATATTTGTAATAAAGGTCAATCTAGTGAATGGGATTAATGCCTGACATGTACTTACTTATCTATTACATTTTTATTAATTGGCCTACTTGGACAAAAGGCAAAAGGAAAAACTTAACAAAATGACTCTATAGTACCAGAGAACTACATTCCAGTTATTTTAGCTTAAAATTTATGAAGTATTATCAGTACTTTAATATTCTTTGGTTGAATGGTCACAAAATGGTTGGAAACTAATACTCTGATATTGTCATATATGATTGACCAAATAGACACTGCTCGACTAGCCTGTTCAGACACATTCTTTATATAAAACTGCGCTACAAGAGGCATAATAACTGCTAATGTGTCTCCAAGAGATGGCTCATATGACTAACTCATACTTCCTTAAGCTATTTTGCTCTGTATTCATCAATTTGTCTAGTGATTATCAGTACCAGTACTAATCTAAGATTTTGCAGAATCATTTAAATTGGATCTTCAAGTTGGAAAACTCACTTGTGTATCTTCAAGATGGAAAACTCACTTGTGTCTCCAATATCAGTTGAATTGTTGGAAGTACTTAGCAGGGGTCATTGAGGAAACAAATGCTTTCATTAATGTCACTTCAAAAGTTTAATATGAACTCATTTATGTCCGTGAAATGAACATTTCAGTTTGAGATACCCAATTTCAATGGCAGGTATGATAGTAAGGTGATAGAACGGTTAGCATATGCATTCAGCCTTTTGTATTCATTGGAAATTACACATCTTGTATTCAGTTGAAAATTGTCTTTACTGATGATTTAATATGCATGCTGTATTCATCCAAAGGAGTATTGTGCCCTAGTTTTGGTGAAGTTGCCAATACATGGACAGATGGGGTCAAGATTACACATACAATATTCAACCAAAGGAGTCTTGTACTTTAGTTTTGGTGAAGTTGCCCATACATGGACAGATGGGTTCAGGATTAACACTATATTTAACCAAAGGAGTCTTTGTATTTTAGTTTTGGTGCAGATGAAAAAAAAAATGGACAGATGGGGTCAAGACTACACGAAATTACACACGCTATATTCAACCAAAGGAGTCTTATATTTTGGTCTTGGTGCAATTGCCCATATATGGACAGGTGGGGTCAAGATTACTTACACTATATTCAAACAAAGGAATCTTGTACTTTAGTTTTAGTGAGTTGCCCATACATGGACAGATGGGGTCAAGATTACCCACACTATATTTAACCAAAGGAGTCTTTGTATTTTAGTTTTGGTGCAGTTGAAAAAAAAATGGACAGATGGAGTCGACACTACACAAAATTACACATTCTATATTCAACCAAAGGAGTCTTGTATTTTAGTCTTGGTGCAGTTGCCCATATATGGACAGGTGGGGTATGTTATTGACAAAATTATTGTATTTTCTCATTTTTGCACAAAGATTTGTAAGTACCTTCATTTATATGGGAAAGATGTATAGACTTATGCCAGAATTCTCAGGATGATAACACTTTAAAGCATTTTTGGATTACATGGAATGCTCCTTTCATATATGATATAAAAGTTTATGGAAATTAAAATGATGAATTTTCCTAGTTGGATATGCTGATAAAGAGATGACAGCTGACAATAATGAGCATACTAAACTTAATGGCATTTAGGGACTTAGGAGTAAACAAGGATTTTACAATCCCTCTTTTGCAGTGCACATTTTTGTGTTATGACAAATGAAGGTGAAATGTCTTCCTGTTGATAGCTGATTATGTTTTCCCTCTTTGAAGTCTCTCTCCCAGATGTTTTGTTGTATGTATCCAAATTGGTAGAACGTTATTTGGGGCATTTTTAAAACACTTAGCTTTAACAGATCTTTACTACTGTTCTCTCTTCGATATTTTGATGAAAACACTTTCCAAAGTTGTAGATCGCACACTTACTGTTTGTAAAATTGTTAGGAGCTTCTACATCCTAAATTGGTTTATTCAAGGTTCTTTGGAATTCTATCAAACAGCTGCTCACTGCATCACCTTTTATCAATCATGGCAATAAGGTTAGCTTTGACAAAAATCTATTTAAAAATGACCGGAAGGGTTGTAATAGCATGTTATGTCTCTATCACTCACATATTATTATATATAAAGTATTCATTCATTAAAAAGTCATTAAAATGGTTCAATTAACTTTGCAATGAATGTCATCTCATTTGTGTTAATGTCAACCTAATCATCTATCTGGAATACACCACAAAGATGTGTTGGAAATCTGGTGTCCTTCAGAGCCCTGGCATGATGTAGGCAATATTCTCTAGCAGGGAAGCCTGAGGATAAACAAAATATCAAATATATTTAAACTGAAAGTGATTACAAAAGTCCCTAACACATTTGGCAAAGAAACATTCTAACTTGCCAAATTAGTCTGAACAGTTAAGACAAAACCGTAGAAGCAACACTGCTGTAAATACAAATAGATGTAAGATTCATTTCTATAGCACAGCCATTCCAAACACATAAGCATGGTAGGGGGGTGGGGGTGGGAATGAACTATATCTTGTCATTCAAAGTGACCCTCTAGTAGTTACATTCCCTGCGATTAGGTACATATACCAATGATAATGAGTAAATTTTGCAGTTTAACAGTTAATACTAACTTCTTCCCATTTTTTTAGAGGCAGCTATGCCCCTGTAATTAAATCACATCATTGCTTACAATGTTTTTCAAAATGGATGTTCATGCAACGACTGTAAGGAGGAGGAAAAGTTAGTGTAAAGTACTGTAGGACTAAGGGCCGTGGGCATCCTCAGGTTACCCTAGTTTTGCTAGATATTTCAGTATCTAATCCATCAGCCCCACCTTGAAACTTCAATGGCAACCTAAAGATCCTTATGACACATTCACTTCCCTAAAATTGAACTAATTTTAGGTACAATCATTACAAAAACCATCATTTATTGATATAATTAATTAATTTTAAGATATTGAAAATGGGAATTTTGACAAATTAACAGATTTGTAACTGATTTGAAAATGGTTTTTAAAGGGAGCATAAAGGCAAGAAAACTTTGAACTTGTTATGATCAACCCACAAGAAACATTCAGTTCATACTGAAATCATTCACAGTGCACTTTCTACTTGTATGCCTCTAAACTGGTGAACATCTGCCAATAATGTACAACTTGCTGCCTAGCAGGAAGATGGCCTTTGGTCAAAAGTGGAAACCTACACCCTAAGGTCACATGATCAACTTAAGCCAGCCAGCCTTTACGGAGGTTAGTACAAATGCCAATGGGATCATCACAGCAAAGCTGAAAGAGAATTCTGATCTAACACAGCGGTCATTTAAACATTTTAATATGAACCTCTAATATCTTTAGTTGGAATTTGGAAAAGCCAATTTTCACTGATTTTCGTTCTAGAATGGTGTTGAGTGCAAAGAGGGTACAAACTGCTTGTTTCCCCTTTCAGCTAATTAATCCAACAAATGAAATTTCAATCAGAGAGAAGGAAGCATCCTTACTTTCTAAGATAAGACAGCTCAGAACCAAGACAGATGCTGTGTTGGGTGGAGGAGTTGCCAGGCCTATAGTCAAGGGGCCGGGGAGGCGGACCCAACAAACAAAATTTTGGCCCCGCTAGAAAATTAAAAATTAATATTGTCTTAATGCCTTTAAGCATATCTTGCTCCTAACAAAATTCCCCCCTAAAATTATGACCCCCCCTTTCAGTATGATGTTTGGCTACAGGCCTGGGAGTAGGTACAAGGTCATCCATAATGTGCACTACCCCATCTTGCTTCAAATTACAACTGGTAGAAAGGGATTACACCAGGCTCAACACATTATATCCTTCAACTTGTATTATCAGTCAATTTTTTCACAAACACCTGCAAACCATTTTTGTTGAAAAACCAGGAAATAATCTTTACCTGTGTTTTCTGAGGAACGACGTTTAGTTCCTCCACTTGTGATGTCAAGCACATTAAAGGACCAATGGCACTTAACATAGAATCCATCAGAACAGAAATGCTACCATGGACTTCAGTTTCACCCTGAAATTATAAAAGAACATGATGAAATTTTGACAAATACCCATGAGGTTTCCACGTCAAGTTGTAGCACAAACTCATCTACTAAAAGTGTCAAATCTACTTTGCCCCTCCGAGTAAGTGGGGATTACAAAGTGTAAACAGGAGGTAAGTATCGGGGCTTGTAGATTCCCAAACCAGGGAGTTTTGGGAATTTTACTTCTGCTGCTGGAAAGTACCATATACAACTGGATTTCTAGATGATTTTTCAGAAACACAAATTTTCCAATATTTAAGAACAAATGCAGTCATTAGAACACATTAATACATATCCTCACAATGCCTACAGGTCAGGGTTGTAGCTGGACGAATTTCAGTGGTGGGTTCCAAGCAAAGAGTTCAAGTAAAGTGTACAAAGGGAATCCTCTGAAAGTTGTAAAGAATGGGCATACTCTTATTCATGGGCCTGTATTGCTGTAGTATGTAAGCAATACTTGGAAAATAATAGATTTAAATAAACCAGTTAACTGTGGAATTAAAATATTGTAACTTTAATCCCACTGCGGACTTAAGTACGTTGCATATACATGTACAAGATGGATATATCCATCATACACAGTAGGGTGAAGTTAGCATATGACGGATACATGTGTCATACGCAGTTAACTGGTTAATAAATTGCTTCAATATCCTTCAAATCCACTTAAATGTTGACATGTACTGCCTGTAGTGATTAAGATAGTTCTGGGTGGTGTTGGGCACTTAAGGGCTAAGTGCCATGTGCAAACTGACATTTCCATGCAGACTGGCCTGGCACTGCCCATCATAGCTACAACTCTGCTCCATCTTTTCACCTAACATTTACCATTTCTATATATGACACACTGTAACCCAACTGAAACGCTTTCTCAAGAAAGCCACTTCCAGGAAACAACACTTCGACCAACTATTAATCAAGTCAATAAATTTAAAAGTCAGATAAGCTATGGCAAAATTTAATTTAACTCCCCTGCCAACTTTCCCTGACACAGTCATTCCCACATCCACATTTCAGTTAAGGCTTCAAAGGGCAGTTATTTTACCTCATGGTCCTTTCTTAATGACATTCCAGCCTGATGAAGCTAAAATAAAGATCTTAGCCATTATGGATTAAGAATTGGTTTAAAAATTATATGCATAGGTGGGTGAAGTATGCACCCCATGTGGCATGAAGCCCTTTTTCCTTCTGTCTGCTGATATATTGTGGAGCCTCTATCTGTACTGACCACCAAGCTCTGAAGCAAATTCCTGTTTTTTAAGTCCCTTTTTCTATGCATTTTTCTAAAGGTACATGGTCATATATATATATATATATATATATATATATATATATATATATATATATATATATATATATATATATATATATATATATATATATATATATATATATATATATATATATATATATATATATATATATATATATATATATATATATATATATATATATATATATTGATCTCACATTTTGCATATCATAATTAGATAACAAATCATTACATTAGCAACAAATACAATACAGGTCTGCTGCCCTCCATATTAACATAACATGTTTTGGTTCATAAGAGCAAAATACAAGTACATACCCCTGCATGGGTCATCAAGTTACGTCCCACATTTCCAAGTGATTCACCAAGAAGCTTGAGGTGAGCAGCGATGTCTATAGGATCTGTGTGTGGTGGAGGGAACTTAAACTTGGGCCTGGTGGGGAAAACATTTCATGTGTACCTGACTGTGTAACCATTTTAGGTGAGTTCACATATTTATATAGCTTACAAAAATTCCAGTTTTCAAAAAGGTTAATACACAGTAGCTGCAGAAAAGTTTCACGGTTATCAAGGATATTTGTGAAAAAATTTAACGTACCAAAAACTTTGAAAACATTTACAAATAAAGTCCTTACCATTCAAATCACGAAAGTCCAAATTTTGACTGACTAGAAATTCAAAACCAGTGGGAAAATTGTAATGTGAGAAAGTAGTTCTCTTTTTTACTTTTGGCAATCCTCCTGAGACCAAATAACTTTTGTGCACTTCTGTAAGTCATTACCACAAAGTTGCATCTACTGAGGCTACTTCATTACCTAAAATATTTTTAAATGCTGACTATTGATACATATGAGGATACTTCTTAGAAGCTATTAATACAAGGCTTGAAACAATCTGAAGCACTGAGTGCCATGCATGGGTGCTGGTACTAAGCAGTGGCAGTATATCGATAATATGTATAATACACTTTTAGTAATATTGTGGATATCCACTTTGGAACAATATACATATACAGAAAGCAATATTATAGAAAATATCAATATTACACCATACAGTTAGAATACACTACTCAAATATTGATACACTACACAAATATTGGTATTCATCAACACTGACCTATCACTTATGACAGGTACACACATTCCAAACTAATTCTGGAAATATCGATATTCTCAAACGAAGCTCAGGCCTTACATTACTTAGGTTCACCTCTTGTCATGACAAGAACGATCATGTCAACTGTAATATATGCTACAAGCACACAGGCATGTAGTAAGTCTATGTAGTGGAATGGGAAGATATTATTGGCAGAGTTCAACGCACCATGTACACAAATCATTGTACAGTGTGTTATTGCAAGTTGCCAACTGTCAATGCAACTCATGTGGAGAATAACAAAATTTAGCATAATACTGAAATTTTGTCACCGATACATAGATACTTTATTTTGCCAATATCACTACTTCTTAGCTGGTACTGCTATGGCCCTACATTAAATGTTATACCCATCATCAATTACCCACAGATACACGTACAAATGGCCTACATGAAAGGTGGTATCAATTCTACTAAATGTCTTTGGTTTTTCAACTTTGTGCAATGATTTTCCTTGCACTGTTCATATATCCTAGCAAATTTTTGTGCCATCTGAGAGCCAGGTCAACAGGGGCTACATTACCTGCTTTTGGTGACCCCTCGTTGCCTGGATTGCTTCTTGAGTCTAGATAATGCCGGGACATTTTTGTGTTTCATCAACATGGACCTCTGTTTATGCTTCCATTTAGTCTTCTCTTTCTCTGGTAGTTTGTGCCAAAGCTCACCAAGCTTTCGACTATAGGATGCAAAATCTAAATGACAGAAAGGCAAACCAAAATAAAAAATAAGGCATCAATCAATGAACAAAAGTTCAAAATAAAACAAATCATCTTTTCTGAAGAGGTAGTTTCTTTAAGTTACATAATCCATTTAACTAATCTACTAGCCTCTGCCGAGTCTTTCCGGCGTAAGTTTCTTTCACCTCCCCCTTGTAAACACTAGCTGTTACCTCCTGTGTTATACTCCCCCTGGTATGCGCTACGCCTTAAAGCCTCTGGACAAAGATAATTTTATTCATCTACTGTTTAACTATAACCTTTGAAATCTACTACCAAATCGGTAGTAATTAAGCGAACCAATCAGAGAACCCCGTCTTGGGACATTTATGAATATTCAGTTATAGGTTATGTGCACTGTGTGTAAGTACTTCTTGTACTGTGAACAACAACCCAGTCAACGTTATAGGCTTGTTTCAATCGCAAAGAATGCTGCTGTAGGCTACAACTAGATGCCGAATCATTGGAAAATAAGCACGTTGGAGCAATTCCTTCAGTACTGGAAGGGACACATTTGTTAATCTTCACTCTGGACTTGGTAATGGTTTGATTTACAAATGTCTGCCATTGTGTTCTTCCAACGGTAAGAAGGGTAATGTTACGTGAGGTTGACAACAGGGGCTGGTTCTGCGAGTGCACAATAGTAATCGAAGCAATTTCATTGGTTAATATTCTTAGAACGAGATAGCAACATAATAACAATTAATAGTAAGTATTAGCAACATGAATATCACGGATACATATATTAACACTTTGTCCAAAGGCTTTGATGCCGAGGTTATATCCGTGGAGGCGCAGTAAATACAAGGCAGGCTAGGTGAACCCAAAGATTCGAATTGAAATAACAAAGGAGGCATAATAAATGGCAGAAAAGCCTTGACAAAGGCTACTAATCTACAAGAAGAAAAGCCATGAATATATTGCACAAATTATCCAAAGGTAAGAATGTGGATAGAGATAATTATAAAAACTTTATCATAAACATTACAGCATATTACTTCACAATGTATTGAAGCCAAAGATACCTTAAGAAAGGGTTACAACTTTTGTATGCCTCCACACAACACTAACAAATGTTATGTAATGAGCATGTACACCTTTTTGGAGATAACAGAATATTAATAAAGTACAAAATTCTGCAATGACTGTTTGTATCAAGTCATGACCTTTCTTTGCTGGTCCAAATTCCTCTTCCTAAATAGTCTGAATTTACCCGACAAAGTTTAGCAGTGTTTGTGCTGTAAGCAGCTTCCTAACTCTTTCCAAGTAATCTACTGATGTATATGGACCTTCAGACTGGAGAATCTGAATGTATTGCCTCTTTCCACAGTCACTATGCTGCATAGTCTACATCTCACTGATATACACTCATATAAACCAGTGTTGCATAAACTCACACACTGAGGCGTAGTTTGAATTTGCCCAATTTCACATAGTAGGATAATCCATCACAAATAGTAGGGATGTCATTATCCACAAATTTTGGGATGATGATAATGACAGTAAGAATACTTTGTGTAGGTGGACAAGACCAGTGATAGAAGGGGAAGGGGATGGATGGGGCAAAGAGAGGACCTTTACACCCTTCTCTAAAAGGCCAATATTGTCACCCAAATTTGAATGTGCTTAACCATAAACAGAGTGTTTCATTGCAGTAACATAATGTTTTGTTCATATATTGCTATGGGACTATGGTTCATGCACTTTCATTGAGGCTACAGGGACTATGACTCCTGCCCTTTGATTGAGGCAACAGCCTATGGCTCATGCCATTTGATTGAGGCTACAAGGACTGTGACTCATGTCCTATGACTGAGGCTAGTCTATGGTTGCGGCCTTCTGACTGAGTCTACAAGGACTACGGCTCATGCCCTTTGATTGAGGCAACAGTCTGTGGTTCATTCCCCTTTGGTAGAGGTACAGGGACAATGGCTTATGCCACTTTATTGAGGCTACAGGGACTATGTCAAAATTTTCAAAATGAAAAGTCTGTGTGAAACTTTCCTGTCCCTTACATTCTTCCCATACCACACAATGTTAACCTTACCTAGACCTGGAAATTGTTCCACAATCTTAGCTCGGTTTGCTTTACACCACATCATGTATGCAGTTATCGGCTTCTTCTTTTTCTGAAAATTAATACCAAAAAGGATACGAACACCCTCAAATCATTATTAGTTTACTTTCACCACTATATAAATCTTCTCTGTTTCTACGTTGGTAGAATAAATACTTAAACTGGGAAAACATTCTCTGGAGAATGACCTTACATTCAAAATAGAGACAACAGCTCTGCATTTAAGGGCACAATTCATACTGGGACTCTCACCAAGTGACTGAGCAGGACCCCAACCTGCAGGACTGTCAAGAGCTTCAAGTGTGCCTACATACTGTATGCAGGAACTGACAGTGTACCTACGTAAACTATGAAATCCAAAGAATATAGTTTATTGCAGAAGTTGGACAATGTACCTCAAAGAACCAATTCCCAACTTAACTGGGATATAAAACTGTGCAACTAACAATGGATGCCTTTACTTCCTTTTTGAAGTACAGTGATTAAACAAATTTACCCTCAAAATTATTATTTTGTCTATAATCAGACCTGTTTAAATCTTCTTGCACATCATCTGCTATGCTATGACCACAGAAAGAACATACCACCTATACCATTTTTGTCATTTTTTTTGATAAAGGCATGGAGTTTCTACTTGGACAGGAGAAGAAAGTTCGACTTTAATTTATGCTAATCCAATTAGGCCCAGACATACATGAGGAGATTATCTTGTAAATGATCAATGATGAGACTCACTGCTTTTCATTTCTTTTGTTTCGCACTAACAATTTAGACATCTTATCATTGACAACCTCATTCATTTCTACTGATAGCCTAACAAATGGATTAAACAGTACAATCATTTGATGTCAGGGAATTTACAGACACCTAAATAAGAAATGCAGAGTAAAAATTCAAAACGACTGGTAACTGCTTCCTAAGAACAGGTTCTGGTGCTAGGAGTAACGTTAATGCCATATACAAATGAGTGGACTAGTTACAAGTCTATACTTTGCTGTTAACTTTTAATCAATTTCTCAACTGTTGCGCATATTGAAAAGGTTTTTCACATATTCAGCTTTTAACAAGGAATCAAAGCAGAACTTATGTATAAGCGACACTACGCGACGAAACGAGCAATTTAATTTTCATTTAAAGCAACTGGCAAAGCTGAAGTGATAAGCATGTCTTCTTCAAGATGTAGCAGACGACATGTACGTATTGTGATCTGTTGTCAACACCTTTTAAGCTTATTGAATCTTTAATGGAGTATAAAGGGAGAGGGATTATAGTGTTAACTAGTTTTATGAGTTTGACCTTCGTGGCATGATCATCATCTTCAAAGGGATTTTTGAAGTTTCTTCTCCTGTCCAAGCAGTAGCTCTATGATAAAGGTTACCATAAAGATCTCTACACAGCTAGAAAACTATCCTTGCTATGAAGAACGCACCCTGCATTGCAGTTTTGATGATATATGTTCCATTCCAAGTAATGCCATGATGTCCCATATCTTTCAGTCACTGGTCAAATGCTCTCTTAATATGCTGAAAAAAAATACAGTTTTGTGTTCCTATCTAATCCTGAGAATTCTTGGAAAATTTTGCACTCTGACCTCTGGTGACCCCAGATGACGATCTTGGGAATTCTTGCTTTCTGACCTCTGGTGAACCCATGTAATAATCTTAGGAATTCTTTTAAATTTTGCTTTTTGACCTCAGGTGACCCCAGATGACCTTTGACCTCCACCAAAAACAATAGAGTTCATCTTCTCACCATAACGCATCCACATACTAAGTATGAAATCTATCCAAGCTTCCTACCTAGAGATACCGTGTTAACAGTTTTCAGTGTTTGACTCCTCGGTGAGCCCAGATGACCTTTGACCTCCACCAAAAATGACAGGTTTCATCTCACCACAATGCACCCATATACGAAGTATGAATTCTATCCAAGCTTTCTACCTTACCAATACTGTGCCAACAAGGTTTTCAGTGTTTGACCCCAGGTCCAGATGACCTTTGACATCACAAAAAAAGAAATGGGTTCTGTGTCTTACCATAATGCATCCACATACTACGTAAAAAATCTATCGAAGCTTTCTAACTTGATACATCATGTTAACAATGTTTCAGTGTTTGACCCCCGGTGACCCCAGATGATCTTTGACCTTCACCAAAAATGATAGGGTTCTTCCTCTCAACATGGGGCATCTATGTACCAAGTTTGAGAACTGTCAGAGTTCCCCTTCGTCAGATATAGTGTTAATGAGTGTCACAAACACACATGCATACACACACAGGCCATCACCGTTGAAGAGGTTTCTCTTTATCACTGAAACCAAAAACCATGACCTCTGAAAGTAACATGATCACAGACAAAGGCTGTCAGACAGGAAATGGGCCTTTGGAGTAATTTTACTCCCCTTGTGTCACTGGAAATTCCAGCCTTTAGGCTTTCACATTCAATGGGTTAAAGACTGGAAAACACCTTAGAGTGGACTCACCTTAGCTTTCTCTTTGAGCTTACTCTTATCATTTTTCTTATCACTGGATTTGATGACAACTGGTTTCAATGGTACTTCCTCTGTTGGGGATTCATCCAATAGACTATTGGGATCAAAGTGGCCTGATGATGCTGTCAACTGTGAAATCAGATCATCCCCATGAGAGGAAAAGTTCAAATCCCCAAGGTCATCTCCCCCACTAGAGGGGGACTTCAATCCCTGCAGCATCAATCTCTGCTGAATTTTAATGATCTGCTCTTGGGTAAATGACTCCTTGTCTTTCTTCTTCTTCTCTAGATGCAAAAATTTCTTTGATTTCTTTCCATGTTTCCTCTTACTTTTGTTTTTTGACCTTGACTTAGATTTCTTGTCCTTTTTGAGCTTAATTGGCTGCATTGGTATTTCAACCTCCTGGGTTTCCTTAACTGGAATCTCAGGAACAGGGTTTGTCCATGAAGAAACAATCTCATACTCTGAACTGTTAGGGGCTTTTGGTGCTTTTAGCAATCCCCTCTCCTCAATCCACCCATCTTCTCCTTCATCCGAGGAGCGGTGGACATTCAGAAATCGATTCTTGTCACTTTTTGTTTTGAAAAACTTTTTCTTTTTATCCTTCTCTTTCCTCTTTTTCTTCTTATCCTTTTTCTTGTCAATTTCATTCTTTTTCTCAGGGAGGGGCGAGTCCACCTTTACAGGCTTCAAAGCAGCCTGTACGTTGGTCTGAGCATCACTGTAACCACTATCAGAGTCCAATTTAGTCAATTTACTTTTCTTTTTAGCAGAATCTGCTCCAGATTTGTCATCTGCCTTCATGGCTGCTTCAAAAGTTGTCTTAAATCGTTTCTTTGGATGAACACTAACATCATCAGTACTTGTTACGTTCTCAGAGTCTCTCTTCCTAGAAGCTTTAGATTTACCCTTCGGCTCTTCTTCCGCTGTTGGTTTGAATGAAAATTTAAGTTTTAGACCAGAATTCTTTTTCGATGTTCCCTCTTTGGGGGTGTTCTTGGACAATTTTTTGGCAATCTCCCTTTCTTCTGCTTCACTTTCCTCCTCAGATGGCTCAGCTTTTGGTGAGAGGATAAACTTCATCTTCAGACTCCCATCTTCTTTACCTGACCTAGAGTCAGGTGGACTTATCGTCACAGGCATAACATCCTTCCTTTTGGTTGAGTTATCATCATCCTTCTCCTTCTTGACCTTCATAAGTAAACTAGAGCCTTGACTCCTTCCGCTTTTCTGTCGTCTTGATGGGGTCTCTGTTACATCTGAAAAAGACATTGCAGTATTTACAACCAAAAGTCTTTTCAGAATTCTACTTAAATGCAAATTTTATTTCAAAAGTGAACTTTTCAAAACTACAGAGGTTTACACCATAAAGCAAACATTTCATTGATCCTGAACATACCTTCTATTTCTTGTTTGATAGCCACCTCAGCTGGAGGGTTCAGCTTTCTTTTCCTCCGTCCAGAAGACATCGTATTTCAAATGAATCCGGTCTGTTGAACGATACATACAGAGTATGTTAAGGTCTGTCAGATTATGGGAAGGTGGGGTGGGAAAATGGGAAAGGGGAGGGGATGGAGGACAGTGTAATAGCAATTTCTGGCTCTAGTCTAATTTTTAATCTTCCTTGCAAGCCCATAACCTTCTGGTAACCTGTAAAATGGAGCTACCATTCCATGACAAGAAATCATGAATTTGGCTAAAATATATTTCCCTGGGCAATAAAGAAATTTAGGCATAGTCAGGCTATTATTCTACATTTTGTCAATTCAATTTTGCCTTGGGGCCTACATTAATGTGTAATAGAAGTATAGCCATGTGTGTAACCAGCAAGATGAAGGAAAGAGAGCCCATCCACCAGTGAGACCTTACCGTGCATTACCAAAATAACTCTGGTAGCCAAACAAGGAGGCACTACTTTATAAAGAGTCAGTAGAGTCAGTTTTTCCCTTGACCACAATCTCCTGTGATGTTTTAATGTATCTGCTCATGAATGAAACAACTTGTCATGGTACTAGTGCAGGACAAAGTTTATTCTCCAGCTTAAAGGTACAATCCCCAGGTTGTTTGATAAATATCTCAAGATTTGAAATTCTGGAGGATGGCAGATCAGGTTATGGCTGCAGTCATCTGCCTCTCATATGTGGATGGATTACATTTGGTATAATATTTGCACTCTGCTGACCCAGGTCAGCAACATCTGTCACTATTAAGTTGTGTTGCCTCATTTTCCAAACGTTTGACTGTTCTGAATCTTTGTCAAGTTTACATACTCCTCACTTAGTAATCCATATAGATATACAGTATTAATAACATTTTTACTTTTAAGTATACTCATAAATTAGTGTCCCTAACAATACAAAAAACATGCTTTCCACAAGCAACCCTGTTTTTTTTTTTTTTTTCACATCAGGTGCTGACCTGGCACCAGCACAGTGCTGAACAGGTCAATAATCTACTGGCAGTTTGTTGTGGCCTAGTTCATGGAATAAAGTACAGCACAGTTTACAGGGAGAACAAGGCATGGACAGCCTGGCTTATTTGGTACAGCTCTCTTGTAAAAAAAACTATGTCACTTTGTTCCAAAGACTCAGGTTAGATGAACATATGTCTGCCACAGAAAATCACAGGTATTTTGCATGAAAATGTATATTCCCTAGACACTGGCACAGGATGGCTAGTAACCATGCCTTGCCATAGATTTTCACACTCACAAAAGTGTGGCACACAAAAACAGCACTTGTGAAGCGAGGATGCTGAAACAAACTGCATGGCAGAAAAATGGAAACAAGAAACTGCATACCAAAATGTGTACACTGAAGTGATCAGTTCGTTAAATGACTAACAACTTATGTAAAATGACACCCCCTTTATCACCAACTGATGAACAATTTGCAATTTTGACAAACACATACCTGTAAGTCACCAAATTTACTGACAAAAGTTAAGATAACACATACACACGTATGGACCAACGCTGAAGGATGGCATCTTGGTACAGGGAGGTGTCATAGCAAATGACCCACAATGGCTCTCCCTTTGGACAGTAAAAGAACTGACATCTGAGGTAAAATGAATCACCTCTTTATTAATCTGGTGACTGACAATGTTGGCACAATGACAGATACATGAGTTACACTGTTACTCGTAAATGGCCCACACCTGACTGACCATGCTGGGGAGGAGGGGGATGCATCATTCAAGTGATAAGTTCATAAGCATATTCCAAATGAGCCTATGCAGATTTACCATAATGTTTTTCACATGAAAATGTGTGATTTCTTTCTAATATAAACTGTGCCTCTTGCATGGTCACAAGCACAGGTTGATGCAAGTTTTTTGTAAGGGCTAGACACAATTTGGCAAGTAATTTAATTTGATACTTCCCTAGGCCTGGGCTACGTAGGCTAACTGTAGTATGGTGGTAAGATCTAAGTTTGAACACATACATAAAAATGTAAGAGCCCCCAGTATTACAACATTCTTTTACAGGAGAGTATTGAAACTTTGCACAAATGCAACTTAATTTCAACAAAAAAAATTAATTGCTTCGTATTTCTAGGACAAATTGGCTGCTACTTGCAACACCTATGAGGGGTCCCTCTCTTAAATACAGTTAAGTATTCAAGTGAAGTTTAACACAGCACACAAACACTGGTCATTCTGCACCCTGCATAATGCTATGCATTAGCCCACAAAACCTTGGAGGCACCAGTTGCACACATTGAGAGGTACTACTGTACTACAGTATTGTTCAAAGCAGTAAAGTGGTTTTGTTGTCATGTGGTTTCTCTATGTTAACAAAAGGCTGGAGTTCTGAAGGTACACTACTCTAAGCTTAGTGTTAATGTGTGTCAAAAGAAAACTTGACTGTATGTAGTGTTAAGCATTGAATAAATTGACGAAGTGATAATATGCATCTTGTCTCTCTCTTATCCAGTGTACCTTCTCATAAGTTTGTTTTCACCAACACCATTGATCATGATTTCTGCTACATTTTTCATGCAGTCTGTAAATGAGTCTTCCACCTAACCCTATTACTATTGAATATGTACTGAAGTTAATTCACGGTTTCATAGGAAGTATGATACTGCATGGTTGTGACCATATTTGCAAAGTTTTATTTGTTACAGATGATGTTGCAACTTAAAATGTCTATCCAGTCCCCCCAAAAATAATAAAATTTTTTTTTCCTTTTTTGTTGCCATTTTTGTTGCATCTGAGTTAACAAACTCAAGGAGATGCAGTGATGTCTCAGGATGACACTTTGAAATACCACAAACTTAATTATGACCACTCACAGTTGACAACAGTGGTCCACAGATCGTTATAACATAAATGTGAATAAATTGCACATAGCCTAAAATGCTGTCCTCAAAAAATGTATGAACTGCCATACATACAGACATAGAATCAAGTGACCAATGGTGTAAAGTGTGATGACAGTCGAATGCGCACTTAAGAACTCTATCATTGCAAGCTTACTGCATGGTATGTTAGGCTAAATGCACACTCAACCGGCCCGTACAGTCGATGGTCACCCCATTATACAGGTAGCCAATGTTTAAATAAATTTAGGCTCACCAAGCTGGCTGCCACGCTACTGTCGTTTGCCTAATTTGACAATGAATCTGCAACATTTGAGACAAACTACAAACAAGAATGGAAGAATAAAATCACAGGAATTCATTATGTTTGCTGAATTTGACCAAACCTTCCTTTTTTCCAAACTTTTACAAGTTTCTCAAATAATTTGTTGAAACTGAACCACCTGAGCACATCCAAACTTTGCACACAAGACACAGGAGGCAGCCATGTTAGTAAGCCAAACATATATGTACTGTGACGACACTCTACGCATAGGAAATTAGTGTTGGGTGCTCTGTCCAAGTAATAAGAAGTCCATGGATGGACCTCGTATATTACACATATGCCAGTATACAAATTTTATGAATGTTTTCTATTCATGTGACAGTATGAATAATTTCATTTGTTGAAAGATTGAACATTCTATTCAATGAGGCGAAGCCGAGTTGAATAGAACGTTAAATCTTTCTACTATATTCCTACTATCACACAAATGGAAAACATTCATTATTTGTTTTATATATTAAGCACCTAGAGTAACTAGGCTTAGCCTAGCTCTCAGTCTCGGGTGCGTACTGGTCACCAGTCACAATGGAAAATTTTTGTACGTAGCCTTCACCCAGATTGGAAAGTTTGCCATGCATGGGGGATTTATCCCCTGTGCAAAAATATGAAGCTCGACAGTGCCAGCCGCACAAATTTAACAAGTGACAACTGCAGCCACGTAAACTTATTGGCAGCAGCCATGCAAGTTTGATAACATGTTCTCAATTCAACCGCACAACAGTAACCTCACCCAAAAGTCTTGAAACCATACTGCAGTTGTACAGTAATTGCCCTACCAATGTTCACGTGACATACATGCAGTACTGTCTACACTGGTTCTTATTGTAACAGCATAGAAGGCATGAAATGTAGACTATCCATGTACATAGGTGCATCAGCACTTTCCAAGCCTCCGTTGCCACTATGTAGCTATACACAACTCTGAAGTGTTACAACCAGGTGGCGTACAGTACAAGCCAGACCTAGTTAGCTAACTGCATGATATGCACTTGCAGTGTACAGGTAGTTAACATACACGGCGGGAAAAAATCGGCAAAACGGGAAGCTCCTTGCCGGGAAATTTTGCGTCTCGCGGGAAATCCCGCCGCGTCCAAAAAAAAATCTATAACCATGTGAGAATTTGGAATGATTTTAAAGCCAACATGAAGAAAAATAACTGATCACTACTCTAGTTGAAACGTTTAAGAAAGAAACATTTTAATTTACCAGCCGACCAGGTTTATGTGTGTTAATCTTTTTTTAACTGGTCCCTTTTCCCTTGGTCATGCACTCAGCGGCCTTCGATCCGCAGCTGCGCGTGAGGTTTTCTTTTTCGAAGGACGGAAATGGAAAAATCATGCCAATGGACGAATCAGCTTCTTGGAAATTGGCCACCCCCCTAATTCCAAAATAACAGCTTTTCAGTTATTTTTTTGTAATTCTGACGCCGGATTTTGAAAGAACAGGTCAAATATCTTTTGTCCACATAACCCTAACCTTAATACTAACCCTAACCATGATTTTGAAACAAATTTAAAAATTTTTGAAAAACCGATTTTTCCATCGCCATCCTACGAAAAAAAACTAGCTAGCAGCGCACCTCTAATGAATCACACTTATTATACGTACAGCTAATGCAGTGCAGACTACAGGATGTTAAATGTTTCAGATACTGACTCAGTCCTACCATTACCTACTGTGGTTTTGTGTCCAGTGTGCCGGAACGTGCATCGTAACAAAAAATAATGTAAAGTTTGTCACTGCAACTTCTGCACTGTAAAGTACCTCAACCATATGTTCAAATTTCTTGTAAACTGCTTTCTTGTATCAAAATCCCTACCTACTGTACACAATGATCCTTCAAGATAATTACAGTAAAAATCTCTCTAATGCATCTCCTGGGCCGAGATTTTACCCGTACAGTACCGTTACCTATGTACGGTACGATACAGCAGTCGCTGTGCATGTCGTTATCACATACGAACATTCGTTCGTTGCCTGAGATATGCTGTGCCGAAGCAGTGCACGTGACTTTGGCACACTCCACTAGCAAATGGGGGTACACCAAAATGGGAAAATATTTTGCTCTTTTTTGCCATATATTTGGAAACTTATAGTTTAAACAGCAATGAAAAATTATGAGCAACATAAAGGTAGGAATTATTGTAGTATTTAAGGTAGTAACAGGAAAGATAGGACAGGGTGGAAGATTTTTTCTGTCCACACAGCTCATGCAATATACCCCTTGAAAGAATGTGTACGATACTAGAGCTGATGAAGTGAATTTTGTTTCCAAAAAAGTCTTTCCACCAAAAATTTGAAGCCTTAGCGATTGATTTGAGACAAGGGAATATTATTGTGGTTGGAATATGTGCATAGTTTATGTAGCAAAACTGTTTTACCAAAATTTACTTCTTTATATAATGAAAGCATGTCATCTTAATGTAAGTGATAAAAGTATGAAATCTAGTAACATAAAAGTCAAGCCAATTGAAGTATCTATTTGGATATGTATTTTACTGTATGTCAATGGTAAAGTAAATTATCACCACTGTCGGGTCATCACGACGGCGGAGCTCCCAAGTGGGACCTGTTCTATTCTGCCAGTCTAGAACGGGACCACTGTCGGGTGGTGTCAGCTAAGTCAAAGTTTGTCCCTTGGGGACGTTGTTACTCCTTCGGGGAGCAGAACTCCTTCGGGAGTATTGTTTGGTTTTCGCCCCTGGCTCTTCGCCAGAGAGTCAGGGGACTTTTGGAAAAAAAAGCCACTGTCGGGTGGTGTCTGTTAAGTCAAAGTTTGTCTCTTGGGGACGTTGTTACTCCTTCGGGGAGCAGAACTCCTTCGGGAGTATTGTTTGGTTTTCGCCCCTGGCTCTTCCCCAGAGAGTCAGGGGACTTTTGGAAAAAAATTATCAGCACTCGGTGGTGTCAGTTAAGTCAAAGTTTGTCCCTTGGGGAGGTTGTTACTCCATCGGGGAGCAGAACTCCTTCGGGAGTATTGTTTGGTTTTCGCCCCTGGCTCTTTGCAAGAGAGTCAGGGGACTTTTGGAAAAAAAGCTTTCTTTCACACTACTTCTCCGCCTTAGTATTCCAATCCACACACACTGCGTGCAAAACACCACTGCGAGGTGTCTTTTGACGTTGCTATATGTGAACAGTATACAATGTAGGTGCTGAGCTTAATGGCCTGACTGTACGGCGCGAAAGTGAATTGAGCCTGGGAGAGATAGTTTAGGTGCTGGGGGTGATATTAGACCTCAGATCGCTTGACAAAGGAACAAAACTAAAAATAACTGTAACCATCTTTGAGAAAAATGACACAAGGAGACTTTACATAAGAAATTCATGCACAAACAAGTAACAAGTCAATGCTAGATGTATATGCGTATGCGTGAATTTAGTTACAGTATGTCGGGCTCAAACAAAGTCCTGTCGGGCTACCATGTACAGTCTGATACCAAAAAGCCCGACGGCTACTTCTTTCAAAAATATTTTCCGAGCCCTGACCCGAGATGCAATCATCAGGGCCCGGAAGGGCCGTTTTCTGCAGTCTGGGAGGCTTCATTTGGCCAAAAAATTTGTGTACGCTACGCGTGAACCCATGGTCACGCTCCCCTTAGATAGTAAAGAATTATAATCACGCGGGAAATAATTTCCGGCTTGTCGGGAAATTTGCATTTTTTCCAGCCCTGGTTAACATAACATAACAGGTTAAAGAACAAAGGAGGGCTAAGGCCCCATAAGATGCCCTGAAGTCCATACAACCTTAACTGAAAACAAAGAACCAACCAACACCAAACGAGCCCAATTGGATTCGACCACAGTTATGGAAGAACTTGTCAATGTTAACCTAAAAGCAGTGCACAGATGTAAAGTTAACTACCCACTCAGGCAGACTATTCCACTTGATAACAACTCTATGAGAGAAGCTGAACTTCCTAATGTCGAGCCTTGCAAAACACTTAACTAGCTTCTTACAATGGCCTTGAACCCAAGAATTACTTTGAACCTTTAAATAATTGCAAGATGATAAAGGATTCCTTTCAGAGAGAAATTTGTACACCTGAAGCATGTCCCCCTAGGCTTTCATGATATTTCCAGAAAAGACAATCGATATAATCGGTCCCCTAATAATCGAAATTCGATTATAATCGTTTTTGTCTCCACATAGATTTCTTGTTAAAAGTAACCCACTGCACCGAATGCAGTTTCGCCAAACAGTGTGAACTGTATATGACCTGTACATGAGCGCCAAATTGGGGCTTAGTCTAGCCTTAAAAACTGTCACAAAATCTTTAGTTTTTTGGTCTAAGAGATGATTAATATACCCTCTCTCCGCAATTTTTTTCAACTATTTAACGATTACTTTGATTTTTACCATTATTTCGATTTTTTCAATTTTCTTCTCATGCAATAATCATACCAAATCTAAACCGGTTAAAACCGGTATCGATATAATAATCAGTTTACTGTAAAAGCCTATGTCCCCCCTAACAGTGTTTGAATTAGAAAAAAAAAGTTACATGCACCTGTGCATGTAGCTACAAAATTTTACCTGCACAAATAAATTCTTACATGCACCATTAAAATATGATAATGAATTGCATTTGTTCTATCACCAACTCACAACAATGTGTTAGGGATGTCGATTTGCGATTTATTAATATGAGTTACTGTAATCATTTAATCACATAGATATTTTGCAAGTAAACATCGATTAATCGCACTTGTATTCCTCAGAATTGCACAATCATTCCGTGTAACGACTGGCTGAAATTAATTTACAGTTTACGTAGGCTCAGTTTTGGCACAGCCTGATTTTGTACTTTGTTGTTCGTAACTTCATATTAACAATGGCAAAGTTACAAATAAACAATCGTTAAAATCGGTAGTGAATAAGTCAGACTTACTAATTTTATTATGGCTCCAGTTCTGTGAAGCATTGTGCAGTGATGTACAGTAGGCCAATACAATCTCAAAAGGCAGGCCTACTGGACTATGGACTATAGGCTATTCATTACTTGCAACGAGTCTACGTAACTCATTCTAGGCCCTGAGATTTTTCCTGCCGATCATTACCACAAGTCCACAGCCTTGCGCAAAAATACTGCAGTGATGTGCAGAATCTCCCATTATTTACTTTCTTTAAACTCTTCTGAAAAATATCTGTAATACACACAGAATGTTTCTTTGTGTCTATGACAGAAAAAATTATGAACCTAAGCCTACTCGTCTTACTTCCTCTAACGGAGCTTATCCCGTACATGTGTTCGTGTATAATACGACATAGTAGGCCTATAACGCACACTGTTTAGTACAGTGCATGTAGGAACGTTTTGCAAACTGGCGATTTTACATACGTCAGTCGAAATCACCGAACTGTTGTCTAGTAAATGAAAACGGACATTGCACAGTTGCACTAAATATCCTAACGTATGTAGTGTATGTTCTTTATGGCTTATGCTACACACGTGTTTCTTAAAGACAGGCAGTCATCACCCCAAAGTATATTTTTAGTGTGGGGGTATCAAAATTCTCAGTTGGTGACTGCTCATTGATTGACATCAAAGTTTGAAAATTTGAAAGATGCAGAGTAGCTCACATTCCACACAAGGCAAAGAGAGTGCGTTTATTACATTTTATACCGTTGTATGCTCACCAGGACATGGCCTTAAGCAATAAAACAGGTTTATTCCTGCACAAGGAAGAGCTTCATACAGTTTTGGGAGGAGCTAGAAGTTGCACAGTTGGGAGAATTGGAACTGTCTGGGATCATGAAAATTCCCCTTTAATTTACGCAAATGAAGGACACATGAATGTCACACTGTCTACATGCGATCCGAACATAAATACTGCCGTACGCAAGCTCCTGCAGACACATAGCACGAATTAAGAAGTAGATTTCTGTCTATTTAATCTTTTTTATTAATCTCCAACCAGTTTTTAGGTTGTTGGAAAAATCTATCTCACTCAAATGAAGGACAATTTTAGGCAAGAAAAAGCCAATCTTTGTGCCCTAGACCTACATGCACGCGTGCAGGTAAGCAATTCAAAGTTACATGCACCGCCAAATAGTTACATGCACTGGTGCACGTGTGCATGCATTATTTCGAACACTGCCCCCTAATCCTTCTCAACTCCTGGGTGGTAAGCCCAAGATGCTTAGTCTAACATAAGGTAGGTGTTTCACCTCGGGTATAAGGCGAGTGGCCTCTGAACCTGCTCTAAAAGAAACTTGTCCTTTTCACAGAAGGGACTCCAAGCCTGGGCTGCATAGTCGAGGTGGGGTCTTACCAACTGCTTATACAGATTTTGTACAATTTCTTTACTAAAAGTATTGAAATTCCTCTAGATCACACCACGTGCCTGTTTATGTTCTTGTAGGCTACAGCAGTACAGGCATTGATTTTTACCGCTAGCAGCATTGTAGGGCCATACATAAGTAGGCTGGATCAGGGAGATGGGGCTATAGCCCTTCTAGGGATCAGGAAGCTAGACGTTACACTTACTGTGCTTACAACAAGTCTAGGCCAGGCTTATGTCGCATAAATCTTCGGACTTTGGCGGTTTAAAAACTTGTAGGCCTAAAGGACGGAGGGGGGAAGATCGAGGCACTAATAGGGGATTGATTACATGAGTCTCTGACTCCCTTCCCCATCAGCCACCTGACTAGTCAGGTGGCATACTGGTGAATACAAATTCAGTTACTTTCCGCCCCTAAAAAAAGTTATTTTCCGCCCCTGGTTTTTAGGGGCGGAAAACACCAGTTTGAGGGGCGGAAAGTAACGGCATGGAATGGAATACCTGCACAAGTTGAAGGCTTGACAAACTAAAACTAAATTTTCTTTTCAGTGAACGTCTCTCCATATACACTGATGTCTTTTACACAACAATCCATAGTACATACTTATGCTGACTTTTTCATTCTCACTAGCACTTAGTGCATTGCAGTGTGTACGCAAATACAGTACGTATATATACACGTACGTTAACGTATAGGCCTATAGTGCTGTGCATGAATATGGACGTGTACGTACAGTGGTGTGAACAAGTCCTAATACACATACAACTGCAGCTGCACTAGGCTATAGGCCTAGGCTATTAAAGGCTTGGTACTCATATACAATCCATTCTTCTCTAGGCCTATGTGATTTCTGACAAAGTCCCACGATTTCATCATTTTTTGGTCTCAGAAATGAAAAAAAGAAGTACATACAATTGTAAGTTAATCTTTGATTCCGAATGTTATTTTCCGCCCCAGAAATTTTAGGGGCGGAAAGTCAGGGGTGGAAAGTAATGGTACCCGGTGAATACAGGTAGGCTAAGCACAATGCCTGGGAAAGGCTATTTCCTGCAATCTAGGAGTAGGAGGTAGTTTTGGCCAAAATTTTCTTGGTACGCTACGCACCAACCAATGGTGGTGCTCCACTTAGATAGCATCGCCCACGCAATTCTCTTGGCCTTTATTAGAATCCCCGCGATCGGATCATGGCCACTATCCGTCCGGCAGACTAGTACAGTCCGATATTAGGAATATTGAAGTATTCATACTTTTTGCTAAAAAAAATAACAGGTATTAAGAGAGTCGTTCTCAAAATGTTTTTGGTTGTATATTATCCACCTTTATTTTTAAATTATCTAAGAAGAATTATTTTGAGAACGACTCATCATTTACCATAAAAATGTGAAAGTAAAGATTGCAACCCCCTATTTTTCAATGGAATGGAACAACCGGACGGATAGTGGCCATGATCCCCGCGATCTTTGCAAGCTTTCCAATCTGGGCCTTCACAAGCACGGTAGCACTAGTAATTGGCCTTGGTCAGCAGACTGCGGACTAAGTTAAGCCTAGCCTAGGCTAGGCCTATTGTACTACTACTAGCCTAGGCCTACTATGTAGCCTAAACAACTAGGCTAAACGCTTCAGCCGAGCAGCAGGCTCCCAGAATGAAACTCAAAACAATTGGATGGTGACTTAACTTACGTGCCAAGGGGTGAACTTTTATGACTGGTTTGATAAAGAAGCTTTAATTTATTTCACGAAATGAAAGATATAGGTGATCAAAGACAACAGTCAAAAATCTTGTGTTAGGGCCTACACTGTTACTGCGGCTTCTCGGGTGGTGTTTCTCAAGAGCTGCTCTTCCATATTTTAAACATTAATTTCCTGAAGAGAACATCAAAATTCTGTTACATTTTGTCAGATTTTCTTAAAAGTCAGATTTAAAACTTAATTACTGCTAAAATGAGGCTGATGTTCCCCTTAATTTACAAACAGAAAATCTCCAAAGTTGAAAAGTGCATCAATCACTCAAACTATCACTTCTAGTTCTACATTCTGTGAAAACTCTCATGGGGTTAATAATATACTTCTTTTAATAGACAAGTAAGGCCAATATCCAAAATGTAGTGTAAATGCCTAAATAATATTTTCGGTGAATTGTTATGATCTACCGTACCTGCTGCTGCCAGTTCCCCTAGATGTTGGTCGCTTTCTGACAATGTATTCTCCTTGCGAAACTTCAAAAATCAGGAAATTTCTTGAAAAGTGGAAATCCTTTTAGCAAATCGAGTTATAGAGCGCGCTGGTACGTAGCGGACCACTAATCTACATGTTCTTACGCCAAAAAATATCCCATGACAAATTTAGTCCCCTAAAAATTTAATTGAAGCTTGTTTCTGACTGTGTTACTGGCAAAATGTGATCAATTTTTCGTATGGTTTTTTGTAGTCAGTCAGTAAAATACAGACTTTTTTAAATTCAAGGCAATTTGTCCAAGTTTAGTGCCATTTTCTGATTGTATTATTCCGCTCTTTGAAGTGCCCTCTTTTAGTAGAGATCAGGGCTGGAAACATGTACCTATCATTCAGACCCTTCTAGCTCAAAATTTCAATGGTCATGGTATAAAAATTTGAAAGTGCCATTAGAGCCCACGTTGTGAGCTTTAGCCAAAGGGGTGGCATGTCCAGGATGAAACTTTTACGAGGATCTCGGGGGCGGGGAAGTAGCCTGATTTAGTGTGTAAGTCGATGGAGCAATAATTGTCACGGTGACGCTACCTGTAGTGATCTGTGATCTGACCTGCATTTGCAAAAATGTAACGGCACCATCAATTCAGTTCGGAATAGTCCGGGAGAACGTTAGGCCGTCTTTTTTTAAGTTACTGAGCCCGGCTTTGAGGTTATAGTTTTTTTACTATAGCTAATTCATATAGTTCTTGAACTAAATAAGACACTTCTGTCTGCTGGCAGGGTAGCAAAATGAGCGATTTTCCCTAGCAAAAAAAAATTCAAAATGGCCACCCTTGGCAAAACTTACTGGAAATGTGGCATCCCCCCCCCCCAACTACCTGCCGAAACATATCTGGGAATAACCCTTGAGTTCTAAATACAGTTAATGACCGTGACTACGTTTTGATTGACATTCATTCAACGTAGCTTCACTCTGGTTCAAGGGAGGTAATCACCGGGGATGTTGGGGGGGGGGCACGGTTCTTCCAATAATTTTGTTGAGGGGGCAGATCGCCTTTCTTCCCCCAATATTTGGTCAACGACCATAACATTTGCTTATATATTGTGAGTGTAAGACATATGGTCCCTTCCAATAGATGTGGTAGAGTGGGAAGAAATATCTTTGATATTTTGGCAAAATACTACTGATCATATTATGCTGATATTTTTCAGTGATATTTTACTAAAATTGGTGTATGTGAAACCTCTCCAATAATATGAACTTGCTGAAATTTTTGTAAATATTAGACTTTCCGATGACTTAAAAGTCACGAAAAACAACTTTCCGTCGCCTTTCCCGCGCACACCATTGACAGTGCATGCTAAGGTGATCAATAAGAAAGTAGAACCACACATGAACACTCGCTCTATAATTTGGTTAGGAACGTGATAACTTTGGTCAATCATCCCGTAGAGTTGGTAAACTGCAGTGATATTTGCTAAAATTGGTGTATGTCACAGTGAGACATCGTTCCCTCCAATAATTTGGTTAGAGAGGACGGAGTACCTTCAGTATTTTGGCAAAACCTGAAATATCTGCGTCCAGGCTTAGGCTGTAAGGCATGATCCCTGTTGCTTTGTTAAGGGGAACGGAATCCCTTCCATCTCACTCAATTTTTTTTTGTCAACTTCGACACCGTATAATGTAGCTCTATTGACAGTGAAAGACCAAATTTTCTGCGCGCTTTGCGCGCATTATTTGCCACATGCATGCCTGGTAAGTACTGAGACTGTTAGACACACATACAGGTAAAAATTATATTCAACTCCATATTCAGGGCCTTCAAATTAATGTACTTAATTGGGATATCCCCATGCAACCCTGCATTCTAAAACAATGTAATCCATCGAGACACGAACCAGACTGTTGTCAAAAATTTGACTAAATTTGATTCTACATAGATTAGACTTGGTTAAAAATTAAACGATTCGGTTCATGTTTAGCGAAATCTGGTGATATACGATATATGACAAGATTTAATTCTGTTCGTGCCCCAAATAGATAAGATTTTTTTCAACGTTTAATGGGACGTTTTTAGATGTACGTTTCTTCAGGAAAATGGCGCCATATACTAATTTCCACTGTTGCGTGGATATTGCGATATTCCTTTTGTTTTTACTTCTTCGTATCCCCGTGTTTCCAATCCCTTTTACTAATACAGTAAACTGAATAACAGCAAATCTACAGTAAGATCGCCAAGGGAGACCTAAGTGTTGTTTTACATCTCCATATTCCCAAACCAAAATGGGTTTTGGTTAATTTTAAGAGTACCTTTTTAGTCGCACTCCGAGAGCCAGTTGCTGATGCTAGCTAAGAGCAATACTGGAAAAACGTAAGGAATTAATTTCGAAAGTTAACTTTTAAGGTCCATGGAGCCCTCTTTTAAGGTCAATGGAACCTTCTTTTTCATTAATATCTCCATTCAGTACACTTTAATTTTCAAAGTAGTGACCAGCTTATATAGTCTGATATCTTTTCAAAACAGGTAAAACTTCCGTACTTTTTTCATGCACGTTGCACTACACTTCATTCGAATGTGGACAACTTTTTAACACAGACTTCTGGAGTCTTCACCCTAACCGACCACGGCCAAGTGATTTACACCATAGGCTTATACTACTTTGGATCCCGTAATCAAAAAGTAATCAAAGTTGTATTTACGTACATAAATATTCTTCAAGATGCGAATTTTCATGGCCCACTTGTATAGCTTTCTCTATTATTGTCAGGAACCTTCTTGTTATTTCTTTTCCTCTCTGTCAACCACTCAAATCAGAAAGCTGTGAGAGACAGCTCCCTGATCAAATCAAACGGTTGTTGGATGTAAAACTGCACGGTAAAAGTTTGGCTGTTACTGACTTTTGAAGTCACACCCAATGTTACTTGCGACCAAGAAAAAGGAAAATTTTGGCTTCTTCGACCCCACAAACGCCATGGGAGTGGATCATAGGGGGACGGGTTACGCGTCCCCCTCACTTTTTGGAAAGGGGGACATCTGCAATAAGTCCCACCCACTTTTTCAATAATGTAACATAGATTGCGAATTGACACTACATTTTAAAAGCTTAATTGTGCCCCAGTATGGCACCATTTGCCATGTAGAAACCTTCTAATTTCCATTTTTTTCAAAGGGGAAACTGTCAGAATAAAAATCATTTACGATCCCGGGGTTTAGTCATGTGGAAGCCCAAAACCAATCAATTATTGTAAAATCTATGAATGCATGTAGAGAACTTGCCTAAAGTCTAGGTCTCAACTGGCGGTCCGCGATGTCCATTAATGAGGTCTGGGCGCGAAAGACACGAGTAGCCAGAACATGTTTACGTGCAAATTACCAAGTGCATTCCAGAGCATTTGGATGTCATTTTCTCCCAGCTGGTGATTCCCCGGGCAACCGAGGTGATTCACTCATCATGATGTACACATAAGTCTAGTTACAAGTTTATCCAATTTAGAGCGTTTGGGATGCCAAATTTTCTTCCTTCCAGTGGTGACCCATGCATGGTAAATGCAGAGTCATAAATTTGTTTCAAGAGTGCAATATCCTACAATGTAGGGAGGTCGTGATGCCAAGCTTTTCCCACATTGACGACACAAGCCTGGGAGACGAGGAACCGCGGTGGCACTCAAATTTGCATTGTAGAGTGTGTTTTTTGTCTCCACGTCTCAACGCAAGTACCGTATTGCTTCTAAATTTACTTTCTCAATTCATTTGAAAAAAATTATCACGCTTTAAACTCATGCGTATGTCGTGCATTTCAGAAAGTCGGCCCAAGAGTCTTCTAGCTGTAGGTACGACATTCGATGAAATGCAAGTAGATTACATTGTACCAAAGTCGTCTTAACCTGGGCGACGAATGGGGCCTACAACCATTTATTTAGTTTGAAGGTTTTTGTCTGGAAACGTGCAAAGTAACGTTAGAAAATAACAAAACTTAAGGAGTTGAATGGTTCAACCACCAATCTTAGACACATTTATACCGTAGCTTAAAGGTATCGGTATGGAGGCGGGAGAATGGGCCCCACAAAGAATCCAAAGTCTCGGTTGGAAGTTTTTGCCACCCAACAGTTGTCGTATCATAGTTATAGAATACAGAGTGGTCATTGCATACACAATTCAGAAACCTAACCGTAGTCGATACGCAATTCAAATAAGAGAAATTTTCAGCCCGCTTAGCGCTCACCCAATACAAACAGGTGACTCATTACTACCACTTTCTTTAAGTCGTGGTTCCCACCATTAAGGTGGACCCTGGGTCGAACGCTGGCAAGGGAGCGCGTAGCTCTGAAGCAGCACCTTCGCATTTGCAATAAACTTCGGTCAGCACCTTTTTTGCAATCGTCTTTAAAAATGTTTCATTAGAATTCCAAATTTCAACTAAAGGAAGAGGCATTTTCTAGAGAAATGGTCCAGAATAACCACAAAAGCCTCCGTCACTCACTTTGTAACGCTTCCTACGTCACACCTTACAAAATGCAGCCTCCGTTAAAAGTTTGACAATAGAGTTACCGTATGTTTCTACTGACGCCCAGTACATGGTTATGTTTATGTATGAACTACTCACAATAACAGCATTTAATTTATTTAGTATACCTGACCCTCAAACAGTAACAACAAACGTTTTTTGAAAGGTTCATAGTACCCTCCCCTTAACCCCTCCACAAGACAGCATTGAGGGTATTTAGCCAAGTTCCAAAAGCACTTGCATTACAAAGCAAAATCGAAAACCCCTGTTACAACGACGTAGAAGCAAAATTGTTATTTGAAGACAGTACTCTACCGGCAGGGTAAAATTTGGTCTTTGTCCCCGCCTCGGCCTTTGAGGTGTAGCCTCAGTCTCGGAGGTTGTGGCCTCGGGATCGACATCAGGACGTATGGTCAACAACACTGGTCAGCTGGTTGTCATGCCCTTAGGGGTTTATTTGGAAGTAGCTGTTGACTGCTTGGATAATGTCCACATTAAACAACACCAAACTAGAAACTACCTGGTAAGTAAGAAACAGATAATTTATAAAGGATTAACAAACAAAATACAGACCCTGTAGAACAGTCTACATAGCAAATGCTGCATAACAAATGAGAAATCTAAGAAATGATCAAACTTTGAAGAGGAATATCTTGAGAACGGTAAAAGATATTCAAATGATTCTAACGGAGTTTTCCATCAGGGAACCTTAATTTATCATTGTTGAGTAAGACAGCTATTTTGTTTACATGCCGAGACATTAAAGTTGTTTTCTTCTGCAAAGAGGTTTATTGAACTTTTTCAAATTTCAGTTACCTTTCCTTCTTATGTTTAAACTTTTAAAGCAAAATCTCAAAATAGAGAATTTTCGGCAACTTACATGGTCTAAAGGTGCCATTTCTACCATTCTGAGAGGTATTGCTTTTGAAACGTCCACAAAATATTCTTAGTAGGCCAATGTGGGCCTACGTGTCAACCCATGATGGCTCTGCCAGTGAAGTGCTAAAAGGGAAAGATGTACAAGATATGATAGAATGTGTCATTTGCCCCATGGGAGGTATTTGCGACCAAAAACTTCTTGGAGAGCCTTCGCCACGGCTACGCGATAACCGGTGGTGGATTCCAGGAGGCGTAATAAGAGTCGGCAGCACGCCGGGGCAGCCGTGTGACAATATTTTTGTTACTTATGTTTTAAATTTATGCCAAATAACTCCTTGGTTACTTTCAGTATTCAATGTTTTTATACAGAAACATAATGAAACATACTAGTAAGCGAATTTAGAGGAGATCAGTAAGATTGAGCAGGTTTTTGAAAATTAACTTGAGTCGACTGCATTCTCCCTGTAAAAGTGGACAGGGAATTTTTACTCGAGGCGAATTAACCGGGGCCGAATTGGTTGGAAACCGAGATGGCTAGGGGCCAGGTGGGCCTGGGACCGAGTTGGCTCTGGATCGAGTTGGTCTGAGGCCGACTTGATCAGGGCCCGAGTTGGTTTGTGGCTAAGCTGGTTTGAGGCCGACTTGGCCAGGGGCCGAGTTTGGTAGGGTCGAGTTGCATGGGACCGAGTTGGCCCGAAAGCAGAACACGTATGGTATGCAAACGTCATAGGAAATATATACAGTAGCCTGAGGGGTTACTCTGACTTCCCACACAAGTTTTTCATATTTCAACACTTGTCTTTCTAAAAGGAGGCCTAATGCAGTCTAAAATCTTCACTTGTGGAATATTTAGGATACTGGACTTCACATTTTATTAAAACATAACGATGGATCTCAATACTTTTGAGTTGGCGTGGGTCCGAGTTGGCTTGTTTCCACACATATAAATTTGCCAAAACAGAAAAAAAAGTGAAATATATTGTTGTTGACATAGTACTGTAAGCCTCTAACATGTTAAGTGTAACCACAAAGATTAAAGCAACTACCGAGCCATAGGAATCTGAAGTCTTTAAAACTAAACTTGGTTTGCAAATTGAGCAGAATATCAAGCAAAGTTTTACAAAATGAGGATTATGAAATAGTGTTTTTATGAAAGTTCTAAATATGAAAGTTCATTTACCAAGTTGGTAGGGTATATATCTGTTATACATAAGAAAAGGCAGGAGAATGGAGTGGACAAGCAACTTCCTTTATCATGTCAGAAACTTCAGTTTAACACATCAGAGAAGCAAATTACAGTGCTGTGCCATAATGATAAATGCTGACTAAGCAGCAACTTGAAGTAATGAGTTTCATCAAGGGAGTTCCTCTGAATATTTCAAATCCTGTATACTCAGAAATTAAGTAAAGAAGGTATAGCCGGCCAATCAAATACAAAGGGACTATTTGTTGGCTAAAGTTATCTTCCTTTTGAACTTGATAACCCACAAATAGTAATGTATGAATGGAGGAAACTTTATAAGTGGATAGCCAGCACTTTGTTTTACATTCATAAATATTTTTTGAGAATGTTGGCCTCTGATTGGTCAGTTACCCATGTTCTTATCCAGTACAGAGACAAAGGGTGCATGGAGAGCAACTGTGTGATCATGTCAGGACTAAAAACATGCCCATGATGTAGTAAAATACTGGTCTATTTAAAGGTGAACATTCAAAATAAACCAGACCTACAGTAAAAACTGCAATTTGTCACTATTCACATTGAAAGTAAAAATGCTGAATGACACCTGCAAAACTTTAGGCAACTTGGGAGAATAATTCATGATCAATGGAAATTGTTAAAAAAGAAAGCCTTTTTACTTTTACTTTTCTCCAAAATAAAGTATATATGAATGGGAATAAAGTTATGGTGCCCATGTCTCTACATCAGATTCAAACAGGCTATGATGTCACAGGTCTCTACGCCCATATGTGAGACATCATAGCCTGTTCGAATGTGAAATGGGCCCCATTGACTTAATTCCCAAAAGAAAGTGGTAATGTTGAAGGAAGGTGGATGGTTGAATTATGAACAAGACAGAACACTACTGGAGGTCAATGGAAGACATTGAAATAATGTACTTTAAGACCTACACACCAGCAGGTTCACCTGAAAGGTACACCCAAGAGTGGGTTAGCAGCTTCCCAGTTTTCACAGGAAAGCTTCCCATCAAACTGAAAAAAAATCCTTCAATTATTCCTTGAGTTTCATTCCTATTTTTCTGCATTTTGCATACCTAGTGTATGTACACTTAACACGAAAACAGTGTAAATCTGGCAAAAAGTGGCCAAAATCACTAAACAAATCACATTCAGGCTCTCACATGGTATATATTGTTGCCTGAAATGATTATCTTGATGTTACAAAATTGCTTTCATCCTTAGACTTTGAAAAAAAAGCTTCAAAAGTACTTGTTAACAAAATTTTATTCCATTTCGCAGAATAGGTTTTTTCCATTTTTTCCATTTTTCGGCAAAACCTGTTTTTATAAGGATGGTTTTTACCGGTAAACACCACCGGTAAAAACTGCCTCTGGCAAAAACTGCCAACCCTGCTTCGTATGAAATAAACCGTTTGCCCACCTTTCTTTGTATGAAATATCTTAACATACATCTATAGTCTTGCACATTTCTCAGTGTTATTATGCTCTACTGTGTCTGTCTTCAAAGACTGTTGTCTTAATTTCAGTGTGGTGTGGTACCACTCAAAACTTATTCTGCTAAAAAATACTTCACTCTCATAATTTGTGAGTGTGAATGTCTTGCATTTTAGGTACTGTACAGTAGTTTACAATACTACTGTCATAATATTTATTTGAAACTCCTTTTTCTTACAGTTTCATGTAACCCCAACTCACCTTGTATGAATGGTGGTGTATGTTCAAGTACAATTTCAGAAGGCTCTCAGTGTTCTTGCAGATCACCACAATTAGTGGAACCCTTCTGTACTGTTGGTATGTTGTAAACTGATTATTTTATGTTAAAAGGATAAAATATCAACCACTGTATACTGAGTCCTGTTTTGTAGCAGTTAGTTTCAACTGTTTTAAAATAAAGTGCACATACAGGATTTACACTCATACCTAAACTGCATAGGGCTGCCTAATGTTAGCGTTTCTTTTGTAAACCCTTTGTAAATTATCTGTTAAGTACTCACTAGATAGTGTACAGTTTGTTGATATTCTTTTAAGTTGACAACTTTTCACCTTCCAAAATAGTTCGTGCTGGACATATCAATGCTACAACCATCAGTGAAATGAGGGTTGAAAAACAATGGATGACATTTGAATATCTTGTGTGTCCCTTCTTCATGCTACAGGTGGAAGTGTAAAATAGAAAGTCTGCTTTTTAAATGTCTGCACATAATGAATTTTGATGATGTGGCAATTTTGTGGGGCAAAATTTCAGGGGCTTCAGTGTGTGGGATATGTAGGAATTTGAGATCAAAGGTCATTGTTTAAAAAACGTGTGGAAAACACCAGAGTTGTAACAAGTCAAGTCACTGACTCGGACTCTAGTCGACTCGAGTCGCATATTTGACTTGACTTGGTCATTAGCCAAAATGACTTGACTTGACTCGAGTCACCACCTAAAATGACTTGACTTGACTCGGACTCGAGCATAGCATGACTTGAGTCCAATTGAAGACTCGAGTCAGCACTCGAGTCTCCTGCTGCGACTCGAGTCCTTTTACGCGACTCTGATATTTGTAAATGTACCCAATTGTGGACTATACATGTGCATATGTCGTGAGGTAGACGCGGCAGCAGCACACAGTGCCCGTGTGTGGGCAATACCAGCACTGCATGCCTATAATATAATTGTCAGTTGACAAACAGGCCGAGCCGGGCAGTTTGACGAATCCGCACTAACTGCTGCGGAAGCATTTCATATCAGAATATGAACACATCATGCCAGGCATGGACCATTACGATCACCGATCTCAGTGGTTTCGTTGGAAAAGCAACATGTTGCACAAACAGGGTTGCCATCTGGATGATTCCTAGTGTGGTTCAGGGACTTTTTTTACAAGATTTTTAATATGAGTCTGTTCATTCTTTCCTCTCTATAATAATTTTGTTGCCTCTGCATAAAACAGTAATATTGCTTGTGCAACTCTGATGGGACTTTATAGTTCTCAGTGAAGGTACATGTATAGCTGGTCGCCAATAGCTCCCTGTGCGTTGTCCTTACCACCTACATTGAAAATCCGGGGTCTTCGACCAGCACAGTGGTGGTCGAGCTTGAATTTTTTCTTATAGCAAAGCTAGGACCTAAATTCTTTACTTACTGGCATAACTTTCCCTTTTTAAATTTTTAAGTAATAGTGCAGTTGTTTTTGAAAACTTGAAAAAATAATAAAAACAATAAAAAAAACCGAAGCGATGCCAGACGAGAGAACCTATAAGTAAATTTTCAATAGCTTATTATGATTAAATTTTGCAGTGTTAAATGAAGGAGAACATTGATATCAAATACCATCATGCTAGGAAGATTTTTCACTGCGCGCTTCGTGCGCACCCCCAGAGAAAACTGACTAATACAATTTAAAATTTTGTCTTGCATGGTAAGATTTCTTTCAAAGCATGGGCCTCTCCTACGCTCCACACTATATATTGTGACTTGAAGCTCTGACATAAGAGTCACTGAAAGTACTGTACGTCATTCAATGCACCCTGGTCCTTGCAAAAAAAATCCCAAACTCTAATCATGTGTAGGGAATCACATCTCTCGATATATTTTTCGGCGTGCTTCCCCTGCATGAGCCTGAAGTAAATTCATGTCTCATTAGCACTGCTGTACGGCTGTGCGTTGGAAAATTTGTGGAATTGTCTCGTTATTATTTCCTGTAGAACAGATTGAGTAAATTACTTTTCCAAAACCTAGCTACAACTCTCGCTGTCCACTTTCTCGACCAACTACTACCATCCTCAACAAATTAGCTGACAGTTACCAAGTGGCGTAGCTATGGGGAGGGGGCTTGGGGTGCGAGCCCCCCACAAATTCGCCGACCCCAGGAGCCCCTCCCACTGGTGATCTGGGCGAAAAAAATTCACCCACTCTGAATAAGTTTGAATGGATTCGGATTGATTGTGACAAAACTCAGTGTCTTTGAGAATAAAATAAAATCAAAGTTTACGTTTTTCCACCAAAATTTCACATCTTGATGGCTGCTATCAAGCCTTGCAAGTGCCATTTCCGGCGATCTGGGATGTATTAAAACCTTAAATTTTCTTGGAATGCTTCATGCCAACCTATTGTGGCACTCTGCTTAGATAGTAAACGCAGTGGCATACACAGGGAGAAGGCCATTGGGCCATGCCCCCCTCACTGATGCTGATTTTTTTTTTTAGTTCCTAAAAATACGAAAATTTTTTAACACAAATTTTACTTCAAAAGGTAGCATATGTGGCACCAGATTACATGTAAGGACACCTAATTTTTAAAAAATGTTCAAAGGGGGAGGGGGCACCCCTGCCCTTAACCCCTTCCCCAGCCCGGCAATCACACAACATACTGCAAGCCCCCCCTCCCCCATGAGAGAAATCCTGGGTACGCCAATGATTAAAACGGGATTCAAACTTGCAACCCTTGGACCAAACGTCCGACGACCAGCTCAGCTAATCCGTCCTCACAGAAATGTGTAATAAAATAAAATCAAACTACATTTTGTTCACAAAAATTGCACTTTTTGATGCATGGCTGCTATCAAGCCTAGCAAGTGCTATTCCCGGCGATTATTTCAGCCCGCTTCGCGCGCACCTGCCCTGAGTTCTGTGGATCTCACATTTATAAAATTATTGTTCCAAAGGGGGTCACCCCTCCCCTTAGACCCCGAGACTAGTCTTGGCAGTTCACACGGGTATTCCCCCTCCTCCATTTTCAGAAATCAAATCCTGCCCCTGGTCACAGTGGCCATTTTCATTCGTTATTGACGGAGAGTTTATTTCCGAGAAGTACACAGTGCTACTGCGAGGTCCTTGCCCTCCTTGTTCGATAAAAGTGTATGTTAGGCCATGGCTTGGCCATCTGTGGATCATTGTGCGACGACATCTAACGTTAGGCCTATGTGGCAAAGTGAAAGTGAAATTGTGCCACGGCCAGCAGATATACGTTAACATTGCTTGCCTGAGTAGTTATAGCATTCTTGTGTGGGTCACAAGTCACGTGTGGTACCTTGGAATGTGCAACGTACTCCATGAATTGCTGCTGTTGAAGAAGCTGTTGTTGAAGTTGTTGTTGAAACTGCTGTTGTTGTTGCACTTGTTGCTGTTGCAGCATCTCAAATCTCCGTTCTCTTTCTCTTTCCTCTTGCTTCTTTCTTCTTCCTCCCTTTTTCTGGTCATCTCTTCCTTTCTAAATTCTAGCTCTATCTCCATTTTTCTTTGTAGGAAAGTTAAAGTCTCTGTTCCACTGTTTCTACTCCTTTTAGGCGTCGTGCTAGTACTTTCTTCCTGATGCCTGAAAATGAAAAGTCAATCCCACATAAACCAAAAAGGGCAATTCACATAAGTAAAACTTACGAAATATATGATAGAATTCCTTTTAGTTTTAATTGAAGCAAAGTCATTTTTGTTGACAAACAATCACAAGATGGCTTAAATTCTTTGGGCTCTTTTTCTTCTCTTTCTCCTTTGCTGCTTTTGAGTATAGCTTTCAGGTTGCAACCCTCGTTGTAATTCTGGTAAACAGTATTTACCTACATATCAGGCACTAGCGTAAGGAGGAGGATGGGTTCAGAGTGTTTCGTAGGATCCCCCTCTTGTTTAATGGGACCCTCTTTTGAAAGCCACCCCCTTCGTTGAATCGATCCCCTTGAAATCGAATCCCCTTGCGTATGGCATTGGACTTTTTGTAAGTCCCACTCGCACTAATGATCAATGTCGGGGGTGGGGTTTGTGAATGAGGACAACGGATCATGCTGGTAGTTGCTTTGGGTTTTAAAAATAAATCGTCATGCTCCCCAATAGCAATTAACATTAAGTCAACTACCTTCCAGGTATGTCACTGAGGGGAAGCTTTTATATTAGTTCATCGAGGGTGTATCTGCGGCTGCGGATCCTTAGCAACACGGGAAAATTTGGAAAAAGGAGCTCTTAAGTGTGGTCCATTGGGTTTGGGGTGCCTTAAAATTATTTAAATTGTGACAGATATACTTCCTGAAACTGAATCAAGAAACTGAATCAACGAAAGCTCAAGCGAGAAGGGCGTGGAAAACCTTAGGTTCATTCAGAAGAAACAGCCACATTGAGATGGGCATTTGGTCGCCAACTGGTCCGACTAAGGTTCTGAATGTAGGAAAACTCTCAGATGGGGGGGGGGGGGGGTTACCTTCCCAAACAGTGGCATGGGCTCTGACTCCCTTCTAGTGTTGGGCGATATTGACTTTTTTACCACCACGATAACAGAACAAAATTTATCGCGATAATTCGATATCTACGATAATTTTCATGAAGACAATTTTCCTTGGAGTTCGCTTCCGTGCTTATGCATGTTAGAATATTCAATGATGAACTTTCATTGATTTTTCATCAGTTTAATGTAAAAAAAGAATGTCTTCAATTCAAACAACATTTTGGAGACAGCAGTGAGAAGAAATAGGGGCCTAGGGCTAAAGCATTACAAGGCAAATTTTTTCATCTTTCTTTGTCAAGAATGTATCGTCATTTTTGAATTCTTGTTATCTTATCGCGATAAAAAAAATATCGCAATAACGATAATTTTCGATATATCGCCCAACACTGCTCCCTTCCCACTCAACTTAGCGAAAGTCCTACCACCAGAACTTTCTATTGCTTTTTGAAGGAGGCTACTATCTATGCAACAAAGAACAACGGCTAATACAGTTAGAAAGTTACTGACTGAACAGCGAAATTTTGTTTCGTGCACCAGCAAAAATTTGAACAAGTGCAAAACAAACTTGCTTTGTGTTTCATATTTCCTGACATCAGTGTGCATTTGGCTTTCGAAATGAAACTTTACTCTCTTAGGCAGGATTGTACAACTTTTTAAGTGTGTATTAGTAATCTATTGCACTTTAGGTTCCCGTCTTAAAAAGGTAGCATAACCTACTGCCCCCAAATTATGTAAGTTTTTTTAGTCAACTGCTTTTTAGCCTAGAGAGAAGGATATTAGGGTGATTATTTAAATAATGGGACCAACCTGTCATATATGGGTAAAATTTCTAGTTCCAGAATTGAAACGTTAAGAGCAAATGCTGATTTTTCGCCTTATGTATGGGTAAATTAAATATGCAATTCATGTCAGTCTGAAACAAAAATATTCATGGAAAAGTTATTGGCCACAACAGGGTTTAGTTTTTCACGTGTAATGGGGACACCAAACACAGATTTTTCATAAACATACTGAACACATTACTTAATTTCCTGAAAAAGGGGTCTGCAATGTTGAAAGATGGTTTGCAGGGTGTACCTATGTAGTTAGATGGTTAGATAAGATTTAACAACACACCAACACGAATGTGTTACACAGTGTCAACTAGATAAAAAAGGTAAAGTTCAAGTTTGGGTTTCAAATACAGCTCAAATACGGTGCAAGTCCTTCCCTTTATTCGCCTCTTACGATAGGTAGGAAATACCATGGGCATATTCTACAACCCCCAGGCCACAGGGGGCATGTACGTATGTAAAATAGCAATGCAGTTTCAATGAGGAGATTGGGTTACACTTGAAAAATATCCTTCATAAAGTGGGAACAGTTCTGAGTGGGAGTATGACACACAGCCTGCTATGCGTAGGCAAGCGGTGTCCCTGTTACTACCACCCCTTAGCCTGCGAGGGGGATGGAGGCAGTTGCACCCCCTGAGAAACTCCCACTAACGAATGCATCTCCGTCCTCATGAATGGTGCTTGTAACGTATATGGTCGATTCCATGTAAACAGGCCCAGAACCATAAAGAATCAAAAAGTTTAAATGCTAAGTGAATGTTCTTAAATGTTGCATTACTATGTCTAGTTTCTTGGCCAAATATTTTTTTCCCAGTAAATCACTGTCATGGGAAAAAATATGGTCTTAAAACATGTCTTTGTTGACAAAAGCTAGACCTATGAACTATGCACCAACCAACAGCTGCCTTCCAAGTAGCACACTAAGATGAGAACAGATCCGCACCAATACTACGGCTGTGGCATTGCACCGTGTTATGCACCATGCCATGCCACAGCAAGAAACCCTTGCTAAAAGTTTCTAAAAATGTTATGATTTGAAAGGATTGTCAAAGCCGGCACCATTTTGTATCCAAGCAACCTTACAAAGGCAAAAATTTCTCAAAGTTGCACTAGAGCATGGGCGGCGATCCCAGGGGGATATGTCCCCCCATATTTGAGAAATTGCCCATTGACTGATTTTTTACATAGTAAATTAATGGGGTCATGTCCACCCCCAATATTGAGGACAAATTGCCGCCACGAGAGAAGTTAGTTTTTGGCTTGTGATGGAACTCTGCATTCAAGAACCCTGCAAGGCAAACCTACCTTCTGTTAGTCTCCCCGAAGGTTTCACATGCACACTTTCTCATTTCTGTGCCTTCAGCTTTCTTTTTGTCATCATCAGCTTTCTGTTTAGGTGAACTTTCAATATCTTCTTCCTCCTGCGAGAACTCTTCTATACTTTCCCTTATTCTCTTTTCCTCTTCTGTCTCTTCCACAGCAATTCCACTTGCAGCTTTCTCCTGTCAGTTTTTAATTTTCTGCCTATCCATCAAGTGGGTTATACGGTCCCTGACTGCCTGTTTGTCGACCTTGAATGCTCTGGCTTGCAGTCTGTCTGCTACCTCCTGCCAGGCCTTTCCTCTTTCCCTAGTCCCTGCTTTGTTACTAAAAGGTTTTGCTAGTATGACCTCCCCTATCAGAAGTAGGTCTTTCTCATTGTCCCAAGCCATGCTAAAGTAAAATGATAGATGTATGTTTGTTAGATTAATATTGTCTAAGGTACTATAGTATGGGACTGAGAACCCCATTCTTAGCTGAATTTTTACCCCTTCCAGCACTACACAGTTAAACGTAACACAAGTTAACCCAATAAAATAATTGCCTTCAGCTTTAGCTTGCACTCTAGAGTCAGTGTACATACCGTTTAATTGACGTAGGAAATGTAAATGATCTGATGGAGATAAAAGGCATCCTCCAAATCTATTTCATCAGCTCTGTCAAATTGTTTTGTATAGATCTAGGCATCAAATAGTACCAGTATCCATCTGTGTTATTCATCGTGTAAAATTCTCAATCTTCCTGTTGCGCTGTAATTTTATACGTTGTTATTAGAATCAATAGATGTTACAGATACTTACTGATTTGTCACTTTCTATCGTTTGGTAAATGTGCCACTATCGTTTGATTCTTCGCTCTGTAAAGCACAATAACAAACAACAACCAAAAAATCATTTTATGAATTGGCGTAAACTGAAACTGAGGTACCCATAACATTAGATATTTAGCCTAAGCCTATATCGAATAATGTGAAGGTGGGGCCTCTTGACCTGGCTGCTGCAGGAATAGCACATACGTTATTGGTCCGGCTGCAGCACTGTAGCACAAATTTTAAACTGATCTGCAATCACCGATAACATAGGCCTAGCCTAGACGACCCATAACCTAACCCTACCAAACGACTCAAATTCGATTTCAACCTCCATCTTTATATCTGCTGCCGCGGAAGTAAGGAAGGCCGGCTTGGGACACGGCAGCCGGGCCAATAGCCATTACCTTATGTGAAATTGTAGGACTAAGTTAGGCATGGTTAGCCTACTTGTAGACCAAGGCTAGCCTAATTATCCAGAGGCTCATTACGAAGTAAGAAATACTACAAAACTAGGCCTTGATCGATCCTACAGCTTAGGATTACCCTCCAATAAATTGAGTTGGCGGCATACTGCCCTAGGCTGTACACTATGACTTGTAAGCATATACTGTCCAGTTTCGAAGTGCTCTAACCAAGGCCCGGTACTATGATACTGGGTAGGCGTAAACACTTTACACTTACAGGATTAATATCATGCTAGGCCTAGGCCTATATGCTATATTGTGTGTTAGGCAGTGTAGGCTGACAGCCAGCCTCGTCTGATCAGAACTTTCTAACCTTAGGGTTAGTCAAAATGTCAAATTCAGGATAAGGCCACTCACAAAGTAAGCAGAATTTACAAAAACTTGAGTTTCTACCTCAAGACAGCTTCCCTTAGCTTAGCACAGAATTATTTGTTACAATGGCTTACCAGATGTGCACTGCTGTTGCTTGTCACGTCCATTTTTGTCATGTCAGCAGCTTGCATGCACATACATGTACATATGCAGCTAGCTACAATCCTCGACAAAAATGATGGGACAAAACAAGCAAAACAAGCAACGAGGAGATCACCACCCCCGTATCTGCACCCCATTCCCCTTCTCAATGTTGCGGTAGCCCAACGTGTTCTGAGACTTCAACATTGATACGGGGAACGGGGTTTGTCCCATGTACTTTTGTCGAGGATTGTCTGAAGCCTGTACAAAGGTATAGGAATTTCCAAATTTTGGATTTAATGCTTTAAAACGAGGAGGTTGCGGGTTTAGTTTTCAAGTTATGGTAAGGGAGTAGAGTTGAATTTGTCCAGGCAGAATACTGGTTGTCACAATGGCAGTGGGTGCTTGAGTAAAGGAATGTTCTTCCTCAACAAGTTCATGTGAGGGAGGGGGCAGGGGAGATAGCACTCGGGCCAGACAGTGTTTCCATTTATATTTAAATATGAATGTTCTATAATGGAAAGAAGCTAAAGAGATTTTGCATCTTATTTTTCTTGATGGGGCCGGGGGGGGGGGGGGTTGTAACACATTTCACAATATAGCGAACGGTTAACCACAAAGTTTTCTATTTTTCGTATAAATAAACATTGAATGATGATTGGAAACTACAATCAGGGTATAGATGAAATTATGGGGAATCATGTCGAGTAGTAAACATGACAATTTACTTCAGGATTACACTAAATTGAAACGGTTAACCATTTTTCCACAATGAAAGCTTTCTATACACAGAGAGATTTTCTGTCGATTGGACGGTTGACCATCGACATACGTTGAAACAGTGTGGAGGTCAATGGTTAACCGTGTGGAGGTCAATGGTTAACCGTGTTGAGGTCAATGGTAAATCGTGGTGCTATTTTTATACTATGAGAAATAGTAAAGTAGTGACAACGAGTTTTACATTGAGATAAGAATAAATTTAGCATGATAAAGCCCTCATGCAGGGCTTCCTCTCGCAGTTCGGTTTCCGAAATTCGAACACTTTTTTACCTGTAATTCTTTAAGTATATCTGCATACCCCCTTCCCTGAAAAGTACTTCGAATGCCCCCTCCTGGAAAAAGTATTCCTCTCTTGGAATCTCTCTCTGTCCCCCTTTTGATACCCTACCTGGCTACGGGCCTTCCAAAATGCGCCGAAAATTAATACGCAAATCTTCCATACCCGATTTATTTTGTTCTCTCTGTCATAATTTTACGAACGGCTATGGACACAAGTCACTTTAATACTGAATATGTTATCCTTCTTACCGTTGATGTTTTAAAAGCGGCTTTTATTATATTGTCATTCAGCAATTACTTCTTTACTATGCGTACACCATGGTATTTGTCATAAAACACTCCCTTCAAAATACGCAACTTTTTTCACCAATTTTAACGCGTTGCCTAAGTCCGTTAAATTCTCCCTATACCTTTGTACAGGCCTCAGACAATCCTCGACAAAAATGATGGGACAAAAGCAAACCAAGCAACGAGGAGATCACCACCCCATTCCCCTTTTCAATGTTGCGGCAGCCCAACGTGTTCTGAGACTTCAACATTGATACTGGGAATGGGGTTTGTCCCATGTACTTTTGTCGAGGATTGTAGCCTGGATAGCTAACTTGCAAATTTAACGTCACAGAAACACGTACGTTATGGACGAGGGAAATTACCATGGCAACCCCTCTACCGTCCTGTTTCTAGACCGAACGTTACATCGGTCGACGACCGTTCTGAAAATCAACAGGACGGAGTGATGCTCAGTTCTGCTCATGCGCAGTCTAGTTTTTTGTTGCTCGTTCCGTCCTCTTTGTCTACCGTCCTGAAATCGAAAAGTTGCTAGTGTTACAGTGTAGAACTGTAGTACACACACATATACATACATGCATGCATGCATGTGTTTGTGTATGTATGTATGTATGTATGCATGTAGTTAGTTAGATGGAGTTTTACGGCCCAGTTTCCAACCTATTTGGTTCAAGTCGAGCCGACCACTGCCTTTTTGGTTCCCAGGCCTGAGGATTTCAGATTTCATGGTAACCATTTTTTAGGTTACGTGGTTTTCGATCCACGTAACCTAAACGTAACCCATTTTGTTGAGTCTCAAAAACCCATTTTTGCATATTTCCAGTATAAAGAAAACCGACTCTGTGACAGTTTACCACACTGAGCTTCGCATAGTATGTAAGTGTACGAGCGATCACTTGCACTGTCAATGCCACAGTGCACAACACATGTTTAACTTATACGAAAGACAATATTTCAAAATGACATAATGCTGTAAATATGTGTGTTGATGCCATGTCGTGAGGTAACAGCATATGGTTTGGAGTGCAGTAAAACCTCGTTTATCCAAACACATCGGGACCAAATGTATTTTGGATATCGGCAAAATTCGGATGTACGGGGTTTCAACTTTTTGCCTCAAGTACGGTACACAGGGTCCATAAGAAAGAGTGTGAACACATTCACCAAATAACTCCGAAAAGGCTGGCAAAATTGCAGACAAAATCCCCCCAAAATGTTTGGTTACTATTTTTTGTCACCGATGATATGAAAAATAAATTTTTAGACTTCTAAAACACCTGGATTTTATTCCCAAAATTCGAGCCTACGCCCTTCTGAATCACCAATGCTTAATTTGTACACACTGAATGAGTGTATGTGCTGAAGAGAAGCTATAACGATCTGGAGAGGTATCTAACGTATAAATTCGGCATAAATTTCCAAAAGTATTAGAGACACGTGTAGGAGACTCCCAAACAGCAATTCGCAATGTTTTTGTAAGGTCTACTCTCGTTATTTTGGGGTATGAAGCTTACTACGAAACTAACTTTTCAGATTTAGTTGAAACTAGGACTTACGCTAGCCTAACATATTTTAGTATAAGGAGAAATTGAGCCTATACCAATCGACTCATGAATCCTAGCAAGAATTTAAAAACAATTACGTACGATTTTTCTTCCAAATTTGACAAAGAGATAACAAATTGTTTACGATGCCCACATGGTGGCTGTTTTAGCCCTCCTGATATCTTGCCGTGACTTTTAAAGTCCCGAGGAAATTAGTGCATTTCTGCAGAAATTTACGTTAAATTTTGACTTGTACAGTAAAGCCCTGAAAAACTTGGTGGATTCTACCGTCATTGTGATGAATATTATTGTTGCTTAATCTGATAGCTAGTTCCGAAAAACGGGGCTTTACTGTACACATAGAATCATAGTAAATTACTGTTGAAGGACATGCTGATTTCTCGTTTATTTTATGATCGAACTGAGTATAGATAAAACCAATATCAGTCTGAGACATCCATTTTGTCATCTCCAGTATCAGTTAGCTACATAAGCAAGAAGTTTCCTTGACATCGTCATTGCAGAAATGTTACGAAGAAATCTCCGCGCACCCAATGAGGCCCCAATGACATACTGTGTATTAACTGTGGCATAATTTTTGAAACAACTTTCATGATATTGGGCTGTGTGCGAAGTCAATGCAGTGGGGCCGTAATCACAGCCTGTGCAGTGTATCCGCATGGTGTACAACCGGGAATCATGGCTGCACAGGTCGTCGCCGTAGTGCGTGCATGATACCAGTGTGCCGTTTGCGATAGCACGTGTTGCAAGTTGCGAGCCGCATGCGATCTATTTTATGGTTTGTAATATGAGCCAAGAGCAATGTGAGAAAATGTCACAAGTGGTAGTCTGTATTTTATCAGATGATATTTTCTAATCGAATTTAAATTGTCTCTTAATGAATGGTCAAATTTTAGGTAACAGAAGAGTTGAACTTGAGTGTCAAATGGGACATCTTAACCGATTTTTCGGTTACGTGGTTTGGCGGTCACGTAACCAACACGCGACCGCGAACGATCGTTCGCGTGAAATCCGCAGGCCTGGGTTCCTTGTGTAACAAAGGAACCTATGTTGTCAAGTTTGTGTGTGTGTGTGTGTGTATGTGACGCCATAGGAATTTGAGGTATGTGATTCAATAACTCAATAATCAAGTGATTAATTTTTCTCAAACTTGGTGTGTATGTGCATCATATTGAGTAGATGTGCCCTATTGTTTTTGGTGAAGGTCAAAGGTCACTACGGGTCACTAGAGGCAATAAAGTGAATTTCTTTTAGTAGCTATAACTCAGTGACTGTTATTCAAACTGTGACATAATTTTAGGATGAGATAGATAGGGAGGTGCAAGTACTGTAACATTTACCAAAATAATCTCAAAGGGTCAAAAGGTCAAAAAGTAATGTTTTATTGATATCTTGCCAACGAAACATTTTAGGGGGATGGTGTAAAGGAAAGTTGTGTTCGTCTCAGTGAAGTGCACATGATGACCTACTTTGACCTCACTTGACCTCATTTGACCTTTGACCTTTGTGACTTTTTTGTGATGCCTGGATTCGTCTTGTTGAGACGAACAAAAAAGGCAATCATACTACCATCGTACGATGTTCCTAACCCGAGTTACTGACATTTAAGTGAAAGGTTAGTAGTGTGTGTGATATATACATTGGAATGCGAGGTATGCAGTGCAATAACTCCATAACCAAGTGACATAGGATGATGGCATAATGGAAAGTTTTGTTCATCTCAGTGAAGTGCACATGATGACCTACTTTGACCTCACTTGACCTCATTTGACCTTTTGACCTTTGTGATTTTTTGTGACGCCTGGATTCGTCTTGTTGAGACGAACAAAAAAGGCAATTATACTACCCTTGTACGATGTTCCTAACTCGAGTTATTGACATTTAAGTGAAAGGTTAGTAGTGTGTGTGTTATACATGCATTGGAATGCTAGGTATATAGTGCGATAACTCAATAACCAAGTGACATAGAGGGATGGCATAATGAAAAGTTGTGTTCATCTAAATGAAGTGCACGTGATGACTTTCTTTGACCTCATTTGACGTTTTGACCTTTGTGCCTTTCTTGTGATGCCTGGATAAATCTTGTTGAGACGAACCATAAAGGCAATTAAACTACCCCTGTACAATGCTCCTAACTCAAGTAATTGACATTTTAGTAAAGGTCATGAGTGTGTGTGTGATGCATTGGAATGGGAGGTATGTGATGCAGTTAATCAATATATAACCAAGTGGTCAGTTCTTAAATTTGCGAGTATGTGTATGATTTTCGAATATGTTCCCTAATGTTTTTGGTGGAGGTCAAAAGTCATTGGGGTTGAAGGAGCACATGCCTTCCCTTACTACTCCCTTTGTACAAAATCATCTTAAGGTAAGGAACCATGGTGCCCTTAGGCTCTTGTTTCCAGTTGTGGCTCACTGGCTTGTTTTCCCTACTCCATTGCTTATGCAGAGAATCACGCACAACAGCAGTAGGTTCCATTTTTAGAGTCTGTGGTATGACTCGACCTGGGAATCGAACCCGAGCCTTCCGCGTGAAAGGCAAATGCTCTACCGCTAGACCAAACACACGGTCTTGTATGTATGTATGTATGTATGCATGCATGCATGCATGCATGCATGTATATATGGTGGTACTGTTCATCACCATAACTTTTTGTCATTTGAATGTCTGAGTGTATTCATGTCCCATTTGTTCTTGTTTTTTACTTTAGATTGTAGGTTACCCAATGTTCAGTGTCTCAATGGAGGAACTTGTACACACCATGGACTCTGTTTCTGCCATGTTGGGTCCCATGGAGAATTATGTGAAGAAAGTAAGTAATGTTTGACACTTTACATATTTGTATTATCTAAGCATTAACCACTTTCTTAGAAGGCATGTGGGCCTATGTACCTTGCCAGTTCATTATTATCAGGGTTTCCCCTGGCATTCTTTTTGTGAGGCAGCCACCTCACAGTTTTTGGCCACCTGCACCTCACACAAATTACCACCTGTACTGTACAAGCTAGCACTACAGAAGTACTGATAGTTCTCTCTCACTGTTGATAGCAAAGCTGGTACCATATTAACCCCATGGACTACCTCACACTCTCTAAACCAAAAGGGAAACCCTGAGTATAGCCTACAGCAGTGCTTGAAGCATAGGGTCAGGGCTCAAAAATAGTCTGGCTCTCTGGAGCAAAAGCGACAGAGACAGCCACGACTGCTCCAGAAAAATGAAAAAGTGGGTGTTTATCTGGAGCTAAAAATAGAGCCAGGTGCACGAGGCAAACAGTCTCAAAGTCCCAGAAAAATTTTCTGCACATAAGTGTCCAATTTACACCACAGAACTGTCCCAGAATCTTGCAATATGTACCATAAAAAGTGAAGTTCTTTTCGTGGCCTGACCGTCTCGCCGTGCAGTATTATGTAGCAATATGGCATCACATTACACTGTCATGAACTGTGTATAGATGAGTATAGTGACATTGACCAGCTTATAAATCCTAGTACTGTGTTGTATTACACCAGATAAATGTTCTTTGTCTTACTCCATGTCTCTTACATTTTGAATGCACAAGTAGGCCTACATTAGGAGAGGATTAAGGATGATACATGCAGGGTATAGTAGTTTCTTTGAAAAATTGAAAACAGCTTCAGACAATGGTAAAACAGCTCCGAGAAAGTTCAGAAATGAAGGTTGTCAGAAGCTGTTTTTAGCTCCAGAGAGGAAAAGCTTATTATTCATGTCACAGACATATACTTACAGTGCAGACATATACTGAGGGCGAGCTGTCGGCCAAGATGGCGGACATAGAGGGTGCGGTGTCAGAACTGTCCCGAGCAGCGCACAGTGCGCAAGAATAATGCAAATTAGATGTAGCAAGGGGTAAGTATAGTCGCTCGTGAATACGCCCACCAGGAAGGTGGGGAGATTCAAGCCCTGCATAGGGCATGGGAAAGGCTGGCAGTCAGTTGCCCCCTTCCCATTCTCACCACAGAATTGTCCAAAATTGAACCAAAAGCAGGAAAATTGGACTTGGAGTCTTAAGTTTTTACCCATGTCCCTGGCTTTTTGGCCAAGTTTGAAATTCCTGGAATACCAGTTTGTGGAATTTTTTGTGTTCTTTGAGCATATTAATTCTTTTATAGCTCAAACCAGCTGAAAGAGCTGTTTGAGCTATTATGATCCTCCACCATCACTCTGTCTGTCTGTCTGTCTGTCTGTCTGTCTGTCTGTCTGTCTGTCTGTCTATTACGTCTGTCCACAATTGCCTTTAATGCTCTCAGGTGCATATTCGTGGACGGGTTTAAATGAAACTCAGAAGCATTGGTTGTTAAACATTAGTCTACCTGTCATGTTCAAGAAGTTGAGGTCAAAGGACATTTAGGGGGTCATTAAAGGCCGTTATGTGAATATCTTCAAAACGTATCTCCTCCCACAAATATCACTGTGTGTTCTTGAAATTTGGTCATAATATTTCTTAAAAGTAGTTCTTCAGGGTTGTACACAGATTTCTGATCCCAGGTCATACAAAGTCATTAGAGGTCAAATGGTGAAAATATCTTTGATGTGGTATTGCTTTGCACCTGTGAATCCGATATTTACAAAACATGGTTTAGGTAATCAAGTTTTGAAGAGCTTCCAGTGAGGTGTAAAATTGTAGGTCAAAGGTCATCCAAGGGTCACTTGAGGCCATAGTTGTAAATATTTTGAAATGCTATTTTTTCTACATGCATAACAAAATTACCTTCAAAATTGCTCAGAAGGATGACTGGCATGTGCAGATTACTAATTATATTTGGGATGAAGGATACTTTTGATACCTTTCTAACCAATTTTGTGCCACCTCTCAATTTTTACCAGTCTTACAAAATCAATTTACTACCTATTTTTGGTTTCGATGATAAGAGAAACCTATGCATTCATGATGGCGTGTGTGTATTTGGGTGTGTTTGCGTGTGTACGTGTGTGTGTGTTTGTGACGCTGCTTGTAATCGCGATATCTCAAGATACGATTGACCGACACTTTTCATATTTAGTATATAGATTTGTCATGTTGAGAGGAAGAACCCTATTGTTTTTGGTAGAGGTCAAAGGTCATCTGATATCACCATAGGTTAAACTGCGAAAACCTTGTAAATGGCTTGTAATTGCGCTATCTCGAGATAGCGATGACCAACACTTTTCATATTTGGTATATAGATTTGCCATGTTGAGAGGAAGAACCCTATTGTTTTTGGTGAAGGTCAAAGGTCATTTGAGGTCACCGGAGGTAAAAAGCCGAAAAGCTCGTAATCGCGATATCTCAAGATAGGAATGACGGACACTTTTCATATTTGATATATAGGTTTGTCATCTTGAGAGAAAGAATCCTATTGTTTTTGGTGGAGGTCATAGGTCATTTGAGGACACCAGAGGTGAAAGACGGAAAACCTTGAAAGCACGCTATCTCAAGATAGGAGTGGCCTGTATGGATTTGTCGTGTTGAGAGGAAGAACCGTATTGTTTTTGGTAGAGGTCTCAGGTCATCTGAGGTCATCAGAGGTCAGAAACCAAAAACCCTTGTAATCGCGATATCTCAAGATAGGGATGACTGACACTTTTCATATTTGGTATGTAGATTTGTCATGTTGAGAGGAAGAGGCCTATTGTTTTTGGTGAAGGTCAAAGGTCACGTGGGGTCACCGGAGTTAAAAAGCCGAAAAGCTTGTTAATCATGATATCTCAAGATAGGAATGACAGACACTTTTCATATTTGGTATATAGACATGTCATGTAGAGAGAGAAAGAATCCTATTGTTTTTGGTGGAGGTCAAAGGTCATTTCAGGTCACTAGAGGTCAAAGACCAAAAACCTTGTAATCGCCATATGTCTAGATGGGAATGGCCTATATAGATTTGTCATGTTGAGAGGAAGAATCCTATTGTTTTTGGTAGAGGTCAAAGGTCATCTGAGGTCACCAGAGGTTTAACTGCAAAAACCTCGTAAACGGGTTGTAAACACGATATCTCCAGATAGCAATGACTGACACTTTTCTTATTTGGTACATAGATTTGTCATGTTGACAGGAAGAAGCCTTTTGTTTTTGGTGAAGGTCAAAGGTCATTTGAGGTCACTGGAGGTAAAAAGCTGAAAAGCTCATAGTCACAGTATCTCAAGATAGGAATGACCGACACTGTTCATATTTGGTATATAGATTTGTCATGATGTAAGGAAGAACCCTATTGTTTTTGGTGTAGGTCAAAGGTCATCTTGGGTTACCAAAGGTCAAAAAGCAAAATTTCCCAAGAATTCCCAAGATTGTAATCTGGCATCACTGGGGTCAAAAAGCAACATTTCCCAAGAATTTCCAAGATTGTTATATGGGGTCACCAGAGGTCAAAAAGCAAAATATCCCAAGAATTCCCAAGATTGTAATCTGGCGTCACTGGTGGTCAAAAATCAAAATTCCCAAGAATTCCCAAGATCATCATCTGGAGTTATCAGAGGCCAAAAAGCAGAAGCAAAATTTCCCAAGAATTCCCAAGATTGTTATATGGGGTCACCAGAGGTCAAAAAGCAAAATATCCCAAGATCCCCAAAATCATGATATGGGGTCACCAGAGGTCAAAAAGTGAAATTTCCCAAGAATTCCCAAGATAGTCATCAGGAGTCACCAGAGGTCAAACAGCAAAATATCCCAAGTATTCCTAAGATTGTCATCTAGGGTCACCAGAGGTCAAAAAGCAAAATTTTCCAAGAATTTTCAAGATCCAAGATCCATTGGAGTTGAATCCCTTTCAAGATACTTCAGATTTTCTTTTTTGTTATATTTGGTGGGGTTCAAATGTCATGTGAGGTCAGCAGAGGTCAAATTGTTAAAACATAAAATGATGTAGTCAAGAAAGATAAATTTGAGGGATAAACCTCAGTGCAACAAAGCATCCCCATTCGGCAAGGAATCACTAAGCCTTTGGGCTTTCTGGTTATTTTGCTCATGGGGTGGTGGTGAATCTCTTCGTACATAAATACAGAGGCACTGGTCATAAGCGAGTGACATGTCGGGGTCATGTTACAGGAAAGATTAGACAATGGGTCAAATGCTGAAGCAAAACTATTATAAGAAACTAGTCTTGGCTGTAGAAAAACTGTAATAAGGATAGAGGTGGGCTGACTTGTTTTCATCTAGTGAGCCATGCCCAAACCTGTGCATGCAGAACAGGATGGCTGCATCGATGTTACGTCAGGGCTTGACCGGACAAACACCTCCAGACAATAACCGCCTGGACAGGTGGTATTTCACCTGGTGGTGTAAAGCTGGGGGTGAATGTGCAGGTGGTATTTGACCGGGGGTACTTGACCGGGGGTAACTGTCCAGCAACCCATCAGGGACATCCACAGACTAAATCATCCTCAGTGAGAGAAACACAATGTTGAATATTTTTTATGTTATACATCCATTTGCCAGCACGAATTCATCATGGAAACGGTCATTCCTCTTCAGCTGATGGCAGACTGCACTGTGGGTAGGGTTGTTTGGATATGAAATTTTCGATATCGATATCGCAAAAACTTTGCCTTCAATTCCCAAACGATATCGCGATATCGTGTAATCCGGCTTGTGTTTACTAAGCCACCACGTCAAATGTTTTGCTTCCGGCCAAAGCCTAGCGGCCGCGGCAGTGCTACGAACCTCAGCACGGCCGCCTCGATGCTGAAAAATTTGTGACCAAATGACTGCCCACGTAAGAAATTTTCCCCAACACTGTGTACCATTATTTTTTGCTGTGACTTGCAGACGAAGCCAGAAATACCAAATAAGAAAAAGGATGAGAGCCTACTATACGTTAGTGGTGAACAGATCACCGCTGATCGGCGTCAGAAATAAGCGCCAAGTCTAACTGGTTATTTGAACCCAAATACTCTCAAATCAGATTGTGTTTAGAGAGGCTTGGCATTCGGAATATGTCCAGAAAAATCGTTTTGTTTCATTTCTAAACAAAAATTACTGATAAATGAAACAACAACTAAAAAATACCAGTCATGGCAGTCAAAGAAATTTAATACTTCACAGGGTCCCAGCTGCAACTTTCCCAGATTATTTTAGGGACATCTTCTTGCACGTTAATTTCGACCAATTGCAAGCCAAAACAGCTCGAGGTCCTATCTGTTTTAACAGTTCGGGAGCTTCCCTTATCGTGCACGTGTTTCAGTAAATGTTGTGGAACTTTCCTTGAAATGCTATGTGCATGTGTTAACAGCGCAGCAAGCATGTCACTAGAACTAAAGCAGCTCATCTCCCTGCATGCAGAGCCAGGAATACGGCTCGGTCTCATCGTAGTACACACTTAAGCATGACGTACGTAGACCTTCACCCATCCAATCTGGCGATGTGTAGTACTGCCTTTGCGGAAGTCTCTATTATGCTATTTGGTAGGCTGCTGTTCTCCGTACGTAGCCCTGCGGTTTAAATTTGGCCACCCTTCAATCTATCGTAACTTCGCACGAGCGCCATTTTGGTGTTTGCTAGTTTTAATATAATGGCTCGGGCCGTAACTTTTCCTGAATATTTACGATATAAATAGCCCTCTCTTAGTACTTTACACATGGCACTCAGTTGGTTAGCATTATAGTGACAAATTTAAACCATTAATTGAGGTGTCTGCGATTAGTACACTTGAGATGTTTAGTACAGTATAGGCTAGGCCTATTACTTTAGACTATCGGAGCTCTTGCGCTCATGCTAGCCTACTGAATGTGACAACTGTTTTTTGCACTTCGTAGGGCCATGCTAATACTGACAAGAAGGGGAGTCGATAGGCACTGCAAATGTAATTTCATGAATACTAGTATGAACTGTTGCTGTTTTTTTTTTTTTTTTTCTTTTTGAAGGGAGGGGGATTGCAATACAGAAAAATCTGTGTTTTATGAAACATTTTAACAATTTAACTGGTTGACATTTTGATAAACGGAAACTTGGATATTTGGGGTAGTTAATGAAGGTAGTCCTAGTTTTGGGCAGTTTTCACGAACCAATTAGGCTATTGAACAGCCAATAGCTGACCAGAATCTTGTCATCAAGCTTCTGCATAACGATGACCTTGCGATGTTTTTCACGGACAGTGAGCACAAATGATTCGCTTGGGAAGTGGGTTCTAAGCTCAGTTTCGGCTGTATACACTCGACATGCTGCTCTTTGGGTCACTTTATCTGGCATGAAATCTTGCAGGTTTATTAACTGAATCTTCTGCATTAATATCGCTCCTTTTATGCTCATGTTAAAAAAGTAAAACAAAGCTTTGACAACCTGTCATTATTCTACGCCGCTCTTGAAGTTTATGCGGGTATTTCATTCATGTATTTTCACGATATCGTTTAGGCATTATCACAAACGATATCGGGAGCAAAATTCCTTTATCGATATTTTTTGCCGATATCGTCATATCGTAACAACCCTAACTGTGGGAACTTGGAAGTGACTTGGTAGAGCCATTGTGTGAGGGGACCTGACAAATTTAGTGCTCAGTCACATTCACAGTAAGACCCACTTCTGATAGGGATAAAAAAGGGAGGATAAAAAGGGAGGTTGTACAGGGAAATTTTGGCTTTATGTCTTAATCCATCCTAGTATCCATCCTAGTAAGTTTGTGACTAACCACCCCTGTACTTCCCCACCGGACATTTCCCCTGTACCCCCCCTCCACAATATGTCCATGGACAATTCTCACCCAGAACTCACCCAGACTTTGTTTTGAGGGAAATTTGGTGGTAGTGTGATTGTCTTAGGTGGAATTCTCAAAGAACTTAATCCTTGGGGTGGGTATATACGTGTTTAGGAGAAAACTGCCTGTGGGAATCATCTAAGGGGATGTGCCAATTCACACCTGCCCTCACCTTTTCTCAGGCAGACCAGGGAATTACTGTTCAAGTAGCAACTCCCTGGCCAGATAAAAGCAAGCCAACACATCCTTCAACAGTATGCTGCAGGTTGACACAATACTGTACATGAATTACAGCTCAGGGAAGAAGTATAAGAATAACATATTCAAAAATTTCCCTTATTTGGGGAAGAATTGAAAATGGAAACAAAGTATACAGACCTTTCCATCGAGCTTGTTTGCTGGTTGAAAAGTTGGTCACCATTCGCAGCAAACTGTTGCATGGATTTAAATGTAATGCAATCAAAAGTAATGCACAAACAAATGCTTAAGTTCTCCCTTACACTAGAATTTATTGAAAGTCTTCTTTTCAAACTTTTTTCAAATTACTATTCACAACCCCTGTCAGCCTTAAAAAAAGTTTGAAGGACTGTGCAGTATATTTGTAAAAACCATAACAGATTTAGTATATATTGAAATAAACACAAAATTTAATATGTATGGTGAATGATAACTCATCTCTGAAAGCACACTTTGACTGATGGACATTTGCTATACTGTAGTGTGGTACTGTAATCAGGCTTCGACAAATCCCCTACCTGACAATCCGGGGCAAGCAAAAAGTCACTTGGACAAATGCACTGATCAATATCATAGCCCACAGGGCAAGCCTGGTTCACACAGGGTAAAAAATTATGGTAACTACTGCTAGCAGGTTAGTAGACAAGTAGATATTCATAAGGACAAGTATACTATGAGAACAGCTACCCCAATGGACAAGTTATGAAAAATGAATTTGTTGAAGCCTGACTGTAATGGCAGATCTTTACAGAGGTGGTTTAAAATACAACAGAACCTCATGTACAAAAGTAATTAAAACATGCACACTGGATTTGGTAGCATGATTATACTACTGCTAAAGACTGTGCAAATAATCACAACGTGTACTTAACTTTTCAGAAATTTGTGTGTAAACATTTTAATAAACCGTTGTTCATAAAGCTCAAATGCATACAAAAGTTAAGAAAGCAAGAAAACTTAAACAGGAGGACTATATATACCAGGCTATATAGCAAAATACAGAATAAAACCGCATCCTGGCAAGCCTTTGATGCACCATACACTCATAGCATGAGGGTTTACACCTCTGCTGTCACACTTTACTGAAAAACAAGAATGAAGAAATATACCAAGAGGAAATCTCTCAAGAACACAACAAGCTACACTGTAAAAAAAATATGAAAGCGTGCTTGTAAAGTGTGACATGAAAACTACCCTGTAATAACTTTTACAAGTTTACACCACACACATGACCACACACACTATTGGCTTGTAACATTGCCACAAAACATACATTAAACAAGTAGTGTCACTTCTTTCAAAGTCTTTGGCTCGTTTTTTTCTTAATTAAATTAAAGAATGCAAAACTGGCAAGATGTTAGATTGATGTGTTTACACGAAGTCTCTTCATCAGTTCAAAAATAATGAATACTGCTAACGATCAATGTTTCTCCCATCTAAAGAAACTAACTGACAAGCCCTAAAGCTGACAAATATATAAGTGTGTATTCATTGCAAAAAGAAACACACGAACAAACAATCAGACTTCTTTTAAACAGGACAAAAGGCAGACAAAAATGAATGTTTATGTAAAAATGGCCATAGGAAACATTTCACTAAACATCAATAAAAGTAATATAAAGATGAAATAAATTTAGCAGTATACTCATTATACTGCCGAATTTATTTCACCAAGTTGGTAAAAAACATACGAAAGAATGATGTGTGTGAAAAAGATTGAAAAAATGCAACTTATTTTGTAAACGTTAGGGGCAAGATGGTATCGTGTACAGTCGAACATCTTTTTTTTTTGTAAAATCCTACGTAAAGGTTACTCTTGTCAAACCCTGACAATAAAATGGCCAATTCCACATCAAGCTGAAAGGTACGGTAAAATATGGTGGCAAGACCTTCGCAAAGGTCTCAATGTTACAAGTTATAAGAGGTAAGATAAAGTACAGGGTAACTGATTTGATGAAGAATATTTACATTTTTGAATGACAACATTTCAGAAAAAAAGACTGGAAAATCTCCACACTACATGTAAAATTGGCATGTGGTTTTCCTCTCGTTCCATATCTACCCATTTGATGAATCATATAATGAATTTTACTACTTTCCAGTCCACCGACAAACTTCAAAATATTTCTGTGCCATAATTTTTAAAGGAAATGCCAACTAACATAACTACATAGTACAAACACAATTTCAGAATAACACATAGCTAGCCATACAGTTCCAACCTAAGCCACACCATAAGGCACAGTAATCATTGACATAGCAATTTTAAACGACCTTTTCTTTGAAAGGATTGCCGCGGTACACATGCATTTGAAATGTCAATTTAAAAAATCATAAATATAATTCTTAGCTCAAGAGTCAACACAAAAGCTAGTACTAGCTACTATGTATTAAATCATCAGCAGTGTAATTTTGGTACGGGCCTAGCATTGCAACTTTCTACCTGCAGTATACCCCCACATTGATAATTTATGGAAACTACAGTTAGGTCTACAAATAAAATACCTTCTTCTAAAAATTATTTTCTGGGAAAATCTTTATGTGTTTTTGCTACCCAACCATGCAAATCTATACTTAAATTTCTTGGCTTGTCATGACTCAACTAATAACAAGCCCTGATTTGGAAGGAATGGTAGATGGCTAGTAGGCAAAGCAAGGGAAAAATGTAATTTCATGTTATGAAAAGCTGGTAGCATTGACCTTTGAGAATACATACAATATATATATGAATTAAAATAGCATGCACATCCCTAGAATTTATCTCATGGCCACATAAATATCTTTCAATTCATTTGCATCAGGCAGGAAATAGAAAAAAGCAGAGACACATTCCATCAGTATCACAGTGGTTCTTGCGCATGCCGTACTAGAAACATATTCACAAACTGGATGGTACAAAGCATAATTTTGCCCTCATCAGTTAAACTTAGTACCAAATGTTGCTTTTCAAAATGGAATGTACTGGATTCATACTTTTTATTGTAAGTGCAGATCGAAGAGGCAAAGTGGACAACTTTTGGAGGAAAATTTCAATATGTAATTATAGGGCATGTATATACAGTAACTAGTTGTTTTAAATTTGCAACACAAATCCCGTAACTGAATGACCCAATGCTTTGTCTGCTTAACACATACTCAGTTGAACTCCTTACAAAAGAAGAAGAAAAAGATTGATAGAATGCGTAAAGTAATCTGCAGTTCACTACCAAATTATTTTACATTAATTACTTAAAGCAGGACACCAGCACAAGTTTGAGATGATAATGTACTAAAGGTAAACTTTGGTTTCAACCGTGGCCACCATAAGTGAAACCAGCTATTTGAATAACACAGTACATTTATGGATCAAACTCATTCCTTGGTTCAGACTCCCAAGCAGAAGCTTGTGGAGAAGTGCCGTACTTACTGCAATAAATGCCCCAGGGGCGTGAAATTTTGGTGGAGGGAGCGTTTACTAGAGTCATATTTACCAGCAAGGAAGCTAAGCATTACACTCAAAAGCTGCAAAGACACTGTATATTAAATATTGTGAGCCAGCTAATATCAGTTCACAATGGACCTCTAATCTGCCAGAAGTCCTTCTATGACTGTTTTTTTCCGTATCTTTTCTGTGATTCTCCCCTTGGGCTTCAAAAGACATTACAAGATGTGCGACTTTTCTCTGGACAAGTAGCCAGCAACAGGAATTAGCAATTTTTTCTTATGCAATGTGACAAAAACTCATGAGGGAGCTTTTATTGGGGGGGGGGGGGGGGTTTAGTGGAGTAAATACGGTATACAGTCTGAAAAAAATTATATATATTGCCCAAGACTAAGGTATTGTTCTCTTCTGAATCACTGGAATTTACCGAGTCTGAAATGCTGTCGGATTCATTGTCAATGATTTCATTTTCAATAGCTGTACAGGGTTTTTCAAAATAGACTGACAGATTATATGACCACCCAACCCTACGGAATATTTTGCAAGTAACTTACTTACCCGCAAAATGTTCCTTTTTTATGACAATTTCAGCATAAATAAATTATCATACAACTCTACTGATCTAAAAACGTGTTTTGAACATTTCTGTATATTGAAAAGAGTGAATAAGACATGAAACTTGATTCAGTTTGGCGAAGTTGGATGTCTAGGCATTTAAGGGTGTCCAGCCTTCTTTTATTTAGGCCAGTGTATTTACTGTATAATGCGAGGACTGCCTGTGACTGCCACCAGGTACTTATAGAAAGGTTTACCAGTTGAAACATCCCTTTACCAAACATCCCTGTACAGTACCATAACGTCCCTGCCAGGGTCCGCAATAGCTGTATTGCATTGCAGTTTTAAGATGCAAATGAGCACAGTAGCAATACAAAAATTGAAAAAATAACTGTTAATTGCTATACAACATTAAAAATGCATAGCAGTTTTGCCATGCAAAACAAAATCCTTAATGCAGACCCTGGTCCCAGCTATTGGTCAAAACAATCCCCATGCCAAAAGGTCTCTGTATCAAAACACTGAGCTACAGTACTAGCTAGGCTACAGTACCCTGTACAGATGTCCAACTTAAGCCCGATATATGACCAAGCCATTTACTGCTAGGCCTACCACTGTAAGTGTAATGTTCAGTAACGTCAGGAGGCTAAGGTAATGAATAATATACCCAACTAAAACTACGTTGGCTAGGCCAGGCCACAGGCGCCCCTTACGTTGTATAGTATACCATATACTATGTATTATATAGAGGGAAAGGTATGTCACAAATCTCCTAGCTTGAACAAACAACTTATGTTTCTGGCACAATTACTGCACTTTTCTCACCAAATTTGTCTGTGTCAAGACTTTTGATCATAAGGTACCTCAAGGCAGCTCTTTTCCCCGAATAATTTCACATGGCGTTGTCCGAAGGACAGTTTCAATGGAGTAACAGTTTGAGGATGGTAGCTGCTGATAGGAGAGCAGTCAGCACTTCCACACTGTAATTAAATACTCCTAAAATATCCTCTAAAGTTCTCTTAACTTTCAAGATTACTTCCTAAATTTGTCAAGTATATTTCGCTTTCATTATTACAAACCTTACAGATACATATAAGCATTAATATGCAAGATTTTTGAACATAGAAATTCATAAAATTTGAAAACCTTTTGAAAAGTGGAAGGGCTTGCATTTTGTATGAGCATTTGGGGCAGTTGAAGACTGTGAAACAGCTACAGTTCAACTGCCACAAATGCTTGTAGAAAATGCTAGCCCTTCCACTTTTCAAAAGGTTTTCAAATTTTATGAAATTCAATGTTCAAAAATCATTCATATTGATGCTAATTATATATCTGCAGAATTTGTTATAACAAAAAGCGAACCATAATTAGCAAATTTTAGAAGAAATCTTGAAAGTTAAGAGAACTTTAGAGAATATTTTAGGAGTATTTCATTATATAGTGTGGAAGTGCTGAATGCTCTCCTATCAGCAGCTACCATCCTCAGACTGTTACTCCATGGAAATTTTCATCCTTCCGACAACACCACGTGAAATTATTCAGGAAAAAAAACTGCCTTGCTTGAGGTACCTTATGACCAAAAGTTTCGATATAGACAAATTTGGCGAGAAAAGTGCAGTAATTATGAAAGAAACTTAAGTTGTTTGTTCAGGCTAGGAGATTTGTGACATACCTTTCCGTCTATATTATACATAGTATATGGTATACTATACAAAGTAAGGGGCGCCTGTGGGCCCGGCACTAGGCCCTCAAGTTAGGCTCACAGGACTTCATGTTCATGCCTTCAAATGTTATAATTGTTAGGCGTAATTCATATTAAATAGGGCCTAAACATACCAAACAATTGCCATTGACACTGCACCACACATCATATGTACAAAACTAATGCACGGACACGGTCCGACTTGCGTTATTTATTACGATAAAATACATGAGTCGATCACTGGGCCTAGCCACATTGAAACTCTGTAGTAATTTCACACAAGTGTGCACTCTGCATATGCAGAGTAACGTTAGGATACTGTAACATCGTTTAAGAATACCTAGCCCAGAAGTCAACTTTATAGCCTAAATTTAATTAATTCAAAATCAGGCCTGAAACACCTAGAATCATTTGTCAGGCGCTGTATGATTTTGTTAAGGACCTGAAACCAAACATTTTATTCCCCGTTTATGTTTAAGATGCTATTCTCACAAAATGATAAAATGCCAGTAAAAATGCTCACCTGTACAAGTTGAATTTCATAACGATGGGGAAAATCGTCGTCAGAGAGCACTAGATTCGGAATTTTCCGTTGTTACTCATTTAATTACGGGGTTAAAGGTATGTTTTTTAAAATAGTTCACGTCAGACAGCTTGGAGTGACTCGTGGATGTGGAAATAAGCCATTCTATCCGAGCTCATGAATTGGTCTGCGTGAGCATTGTAAACCGGAAAATAGAACATAAGCAACTTCCGGTGCAGGTCACAGTGCTTAATAATGATGAAATAACGGCTCAGAATTGAGGTCAGATCTCCGACTGTTGCTGTGAGTGAATCCCTGCTGTCCCTATGCCAGGACCAATTACAGTACCTTGGCACATCATTTAGGGTGAGCTGTGTACAAGTTTACTGTCGTTGCTAATGATGGCAATTGTTCTTTAGGGACTACAGTACACATTCCATTTCCCTGTCACCAACCTCATAAAATCACAGGGCTGTCAATCAATCATATGTTTGACAGTGGGGCTTTTTGACGCTACTGAAAATATATTGAAATCTCAATATATTTTTGGATTGTGGTTCTTGTGAAGGATAAGAGTAGCACACTTCAAAGTTAATGTGTAAGTTCAATGTGTAAAGATGTCATTTGGGAATGCTTTTGAGAGAGGTCAAAGGTCATTTGAGGTCACCAGCTGGCAAAATGTAAAATCTTTTGTAACCACATTATCTCAATAAGGGATACATGAAGAAACTTCATGTCATACATTTACTTTATTGCTTACACAAGCCTACCATGGTGTCCTTGGTTGCAAGAAAGATTTAAACTTATGCACTCAAACCTACTCCATCTCTTAACTTGGCAAGGAATCACTACGCCTCTTGGCGTTCTTGTTGAGCCCTAGCATAAACACTGATTACAACTGTCCTTGGAATGAAGGTTAAGCAAACAAAGCATACATAGAAAACATATGTTATCAGTCCCTCTTTCCACATCACATATTTGCATACTTAGCTCATGTTTATTCATGATGTTAGACCAAAAACAGATTGTCTGGTAAGATGGTCATATTTGATGGATTCTGATAGGAATTGCAACTTCTTTTAATGCTGTTAATTCTTTTTGATTCTTTGCCAAAGGCAAATGGAATCCATACAGTCATGATGGCATGTGTGTGCATGTGTCAGTGTTGTAGTTGAGACAAGCATATCCAAGACCGAGACCAGAGGGTGCTAAGACCAAGACCGAGACCAGGAGCAGAACTTTGAGACCGAGACTGAGACCAACAAGATCTGAGACAGAGACCGAGACCGAGACTGAATGCACATATTGTATAGGAAAGTGAAACAAACTGTTCAACTTTCTGAATACTTTTTTTGCCTAACTTAACTAGATTATGCTCTACAAATGACCTCTAGCATCAAGAGTGCATCAGCCCATTGATGTATACATCTGTTTTCTATTATCTTATGCCAAACAAAGTTAAAACATATTAATAACTTACAACATAATCATGTATTTTTCTAATGTGGCCCTTCTCTTTAAATCAGAGTCAGTCAGTGCTACAAGTATTCAGTGTTGATGAACTTGGTGCCAATTCATGCATCATAGTGAGTTTGTCCATCCACAGAAAAATGAGTCACAAACTCTAATTAGTGTCAACTTTTCCTTTGGACCAAACATGACCATGGGGTGTGGCACTTCAGTTACCAGACAGGATTGCAGATAACTGTGTAGGCCTAGCATATAATATACAGTTAACTGTGTAACATTTAGGCCTTGACTCATAGCCTTTATAGTTGCCAGATAGCTGTAGTATCACATCTAATCATGATGACCAAATGTTTTTCATTTGCACTTTTTTCCCATCTAAGAAAGAATTCTGGATGATAACTTAAAGACAGACTGTCATCACCCCAAAGTATATTTTTAGTGTATGTATATCAAAATTCTCAGTTGGTGACTGCACTTTGATTGACATCAAAGTTTGAAAATTTGAAAGATGCAGAGTAGCTCACATTCCACACAAGGCAGAGAGAGTACTTTTATTACATTTTATAGCCTTGTGTGCTCACCAGGACATGGCCTTAAGCAATAAAACAGGTTTATTCTTGCACAAGGAAGAGCCTCATACAGTTATGGGAGGAGCTAGAAGATGCATAGTTGGGAGAATTGGAACTGTCTGGGATCATGAAAATTCCCCTTTAAGATATTTATATCTGGAACTGGTATATTAGTTCATTCCAGTTTTTGATAGACAGATGAGCATTAGTAGCCAGATTGAGTTAAATATGGTCATGGAAAGGCCTGCAGGCAACCCCGAAGAGGTAGAAATGGATAGCACTGAACAAACACTGAGAAGGGGATTTCAGCACACGCACAGACACATTGAACAGGCAATGCAGTGCAGTACCAAGCTGCCACTGTTCTGATTTTACTGAGTAACCTGACCTGTGTGCTAGTCCAATGCACTAGTATCCCCATTGACCAAGTTAAAGACCCACTCACTAGCTCACAGAAGAAAGTTCAACCCATAATAGATATAGTGTATGGACTCGCTGGATGAATGATTTTTTTTCTCAATGAATTATTTTTTCAAAGTAAATGAACTAAAAATTATTTTGAAATAAATGAGTTTATTTTAAAACAAAGAGTGAAAAGAAATTATAAGTTTTTTTGCCGGTCTTAAAGCAAGACCGAAAAATTTTCAGAGACCACAAGGGTCCAGACCGAGACTGAGACCACAGGGTGTCGAGACAGAGACCGAGAAAAACCGGTCTCGAGACTGAGATCGGTCTCGAGTACTACATCACTGGTATGTGTATGTGTGGTGGTGATGCTTGCTGGTAAACATGATATCTCAAGATATGAATGATAGATACTTTTCATACTTGTTATATGGTATATGATATTAAGAAGAAGAACCCTTGTCATTTTTGGTGGCAGTCAGAGATCATTTGAGGTCACCAGAGGTCAAAAACCAAAAATCTTGTTATTAACACAATGTTTGAAGGAAGGAAGCATGAATAATTTTCTTACTTTGCATGTGGATGCAGTTTAGTCAGAAGATGTACCCTATATTTTGGAAAAGGCCAAAGGTCATCTGAAGTCACCAGATGTAAAATTACAAAACCTTGGAAATGGCTTGGCCAACACATTATCTCAAGAAAGGAGTGATGGTTACTTTTCATACTTGGTACTGTATATGGATTTATCATATTTAGAGGAACAAATCTACTGTTTTTGGTGGAAGTCAGAGGTTTAACCTTGTAAGCAAGATATCTCAAGTTAGGAGGAATGGATACTTTTTTATGCTTGGCATGTGGATGGGTTGTAGTCAGAAGATGAACCCAGTTGTTTTTGATTGAGGTCAAAGGTTATTTGAGGTCTCTGAAGGTAAAACTTGAAATAGTGAAAATGGTAGAAATATGCTAGTAAATGCAATAGTGCAAGATATGAAAGATGGACACCTTTTATTTTCTTTGGCAAGGAATCACTATTAAAGCCTTTGAGTTATCTGGTTACATCAAAAAGGCAGATGACATTTTCATGTCCCATAAACTTGTGAGTTTGCAGACAGTTCACAGAAGTCTACCTTATGTTTTAAAATGAATTCAACTGTATCAGGTATAAATTTCTTCCCTAATGTATCTAAGTAGTTATAAAGATATCTATTGAGCATAACAAAGGCAACAGCAGTGATATGATGCTTGTTTTTATTTGGTGCAATCCATCTTTGAACCCTTTTTGGAGGCGTATACTGCAAACTTCTTCACGTCCATCAATTTGCTTTGAATTTTCTTTAAAGTGGACCTACATGCACATTCTACATGTTGTATAGCAGTATATAGTGGTGACTGCTGTATGTTCCAATGTCTCTTTTTTCTAATGGAGAGCTATTATCTTCCAACAGGTCTATGTGAGGGTCAGTGTTAGGAATAGGTTTAGGTTAGGGTGAGAGGACAAAGGTTATGTGTGATGGGACATACAAGTACTGGAACACAGAGGTGTAACAGTATTAGCAATAGTAATAACTTGACCGGTAAGAATTGTGTGAATGCAATCTTTTTTACAATTCTTGCAGCTAATTTTTAACCTGGGATCAAGAACAACTTATACAAACTGCTTGTTTTTGTTCATAGGATCCAGTGAAAGCTCTCCATGTATTGGCAAAATAAAATTTTGATCATGTGCCTGTAAGCAAGCCTTGCAAATGTCAAATCTAAAAGCAAGAGTCTTTTCTAGAGAATATTTAAGACACATACAAAATTGGAAAAGAATTTAAACACCCTAATTAAGTATCAGCATGCAAGTTGTCATGCTTTTTGGACTGAAAAGAGTACAGCATACCTATTAAGGCTCTTTCACTGTTGTTGTTTTGTTTTGTTTTTTTTTTGTCCTCAATAGCTCTAAAAATTTGTTGTTTGCACATTTAAGGTGATAATGCACCACCAGAAGTGAGCAATTGTCCTGATGACATTGTTGAGATGGTTTCGGCAGGTGTCACCACTCGTTCAGTCTTCTGGACTCCCCCAACAGCCACTGATTCATCTGGATATACAGTATCAACTTCACACACTCCTGGATCACAGTTCGGTGTTGGTAGAACTCCAGTTACCTACACATTCACTGATAGTGCTAGGAACCAGGAAAGGTGTACATTTTTTGTTACTGTACAGCAAGGTAATCATTATTTGGTAAACTTTTTTAAGAGGGAAAATGTGCTACATATCCAGTAGCTATGCTGTTACTCTCACTTCGAAATGTCATGATAGTATGGAACATTACCTAAATAAGATATAAATGTAATGTGTACTACTACTGTTGAGACTATATCAAAGGTTTTCCAGCTTGCGATTTTGAGATGAAGAGCATCAAAAGAAAAAAAAATAACAGGAGGGTAATCCATGAGATCTTATCTTCCCCCAATTCTCTAACAAGTTGGGGTTAAAGAAATTTTATACCATTTCATACTGTAACATATACTGTTGTGCAAAGAATGGGTAAAAACCAATGTTAGCTTATTTGAACTACCTTTTGATTTTAGACATATGACACTAACGATATGCATGCAAAAATTCAGGCAAATGTGACCTTTGACCTCACCCCTAGCAACCAAAAAAAAAACACTCAAAAATTATGTTATTAGTCCTAGCATATCGTGTGGTTTTATTACTTTTTTAATCTTAAACACTGATAGGTAAATAACGGCAAAAAACCCAAGTTTTAGCAGATTTGATCTTTGACCTATGATGTCATTGGTTACACATGCATGAGTTTTCATAGTCAGATAGCCCCCTGTGGGCTGGGGGTTGTAGAATATGCCTACAGTATTCCCTGCCTGTCATAAGAGGCGACTGAAGGGAAGGACTTGCACCGTATTTGGGCAGTATTTGAAGCCAAATTTGAACTGTATTTGAACTTTACTGTTTTATCTAGTTGACACTATATGACACTTTCCTCATCTAACTTCAGTCAGGTACCTACCCACTAAGTTTGAACTTCATTGGACTTACGGTTTAGGAGCTAGGGAGATGAGATGAAAAAATGCAAAACATTTAAAAATTACCATATATTTCATGTCTCACTCCTTTGCATGTAAGACTTTCTGTTTCCTTGCAAAGAATACACATATTGCACTAGTGTTGTGCATTTCCAGTTAATTCACTATCTGTTTAACCGTTTTTATTATCGGAACAGTTAACTGTTCACCGAAAATGAAATCAAGTCAAGTTATATGAACAAAATCAACATTTGGGAAGAGCACCACCACTTTAAATACCAAACTTTGTGCAAAAAAATGGCGCTGTAAGTGATGTTTGCCGGAGTAGCGTGCATGGCAAAATGTTTGCATTATTTGCAAGGTTTTGGTAATCAGTCTGTAAGCAAGGCAAATCATACATTTATTCAAACTTATCACAAATATGCATACTTTTTGGTATGCCACTGATAACTGTTTGTGAGACTTTTGCAATCTAACATGTAGCATCGTAAGATGAGAAGCCTGTGGATATTACTGGCATTATCGCAGTACTAGATGCACTTATCCAGCTACAGCAATGCAGTATCTCACAGACCTTAGAGCAAATGTATGTAGCGTTGAGCACAAGCATAACACATACAGTGTATACTGCAGTGTGCCTTGTGATGTTGCTACAGTTCATACGTAATATGTGTCTGCTAAGAATTTTGTAATGCTGTAGTGGTGTGAAACTTTTTACCGGTATATATCCCTGCATGCACTGTGAAATAGTTTCAGTTGAATTTTAACTTGCCTTAAATTGCTTGCCTTTCTGCTAATACCTACAGAAAATACCAAAGTTTCTTCGTAATTATGAAAGAAATTATGATATCGAAAGCTACTCAAATACAGTATGTGTAAAGAGGACTCGTACAGTATAGTCTCGCTCACTCTGGTACGATTGCATACAATACTGTACTGTACATACAATGCACGTAGAGTATGTGATGAACAATTGTGCATGCAAAGAACATGGCCGCGCCATGCAAGCTCAACCAGCTGTGCTAAATATCTTAGAAAATAATATGATTATTCATGAAGTTCAACATTGGAATGCTCGCTCCACAATTTATAATTTGGGGTTAATACATAAAATGGCAGAAAGAATTTCACTCTTCTGGATGTATTTTGGGGGTTGAAGCATTTTCCGGAATTCTTCTAATGATGACAAAATTATGAAAAATGTATAGTAGTCACTTGTTAAAGTTATTTACTCAGCTTAAATGGGGTGACATATTTACAAATATTTTAGTTGCACCGTACAGGGCTTACAAGCCAGGGTTGCATAATTGAGCCCAGAATTACATAGCTTGGTAACTATTTTGTGCAGATTGCATTTGTTTTGAGCCCGATGTACTGTAAACACATAACCTTGGAAGTTATGCCCAGGGAAAATTCCCGAAGGGCATTTGTCATGAACCATATTAAGCATATTTTCTGCTTTCTAGAAGTAACTTTTTAGTCTTATTTGTCTGGTTTTCAAAAGTGTTCCACACTTTTAAAAGGTATGCTGGATTGCTGTAGCATGTAGTGCCTAGTTTGATCCTGTACCTTTGATGTTTTTTAATCCTTCTCAAAGGTTGCGTGAAAGTTTATTGTCGCATTATTTTTGGCTAGACACTCGCAGATCATTGGGCAAAAGGATCGATATACCAAACAAAGCTGCACAACGCAGTCTGTGCAACTGGCATTATAAAGGCCCTTTTGGAACTTTTTTTTAACCTTTTGTAATTTTAGGGCCAAAGTTTACCCATTGTTATGTGGTTTAAGGCAAGCAACTTATGCGGCTTATTGCATAAACAAGTTAAGACATAAAGCTGAGCTGCGGCGACTGATTCATTAGGATACAAAAATGGTTAAACAGAATGACATTTGGTGGACGTTTAACTGATGGATCGGTTGGGTAACTGGTTAACCGTTTAACTGGCACAGCCTTATATTGCACCCATTCAGCTTTGATGGACTTGCAGTATAAAATAACATGGAAAGTGATGTTAGTAAAAGATTACTTGATGATCCAGTAAAAAATATGAGCTAAGGTTCACCACAGATTGAGTGTTCACTACAGATCGAAGGGTTATTACATCAGAAGTTCACTAGACTGATGATCCTAGCTCGAAACTTAATCCTAACCCTAATCCAAACTGTAGTGGTAACCTGAGGCTAAAGGGTGGGTCACGCTACAGCGATTTTCAATCCTAAATCCAATCCGAATTTTTCTAAATCAGACCAATAGTTTTTTATTCAGACTTTGTTCTAAGGATGGTCACGCTATATTGATAACTGATCCTAGTTTGTCTCACAATAAACTGTTCTGCTACAAATATGTAACTTATACTGCTCGACAGAATGATATTTGTTCAATGATGTGACATCACGAAATAATTAGTTTACATTTCATTATTGATACTTTGCCGTAGGCAGGCAAGGAATCTATGCGATGGTGATATTGTGTGTGTGATATTGTGTGGGTGTGTGTGTGTGTGTATTTGTGTTTGTGACGCTGCTTGCAATCGCAATATCCCAGGATAGGAATGACCGATACTTTTCATATTTGGTATATAGATTTGTCATGTTGAGAGGAAGAGCCCTACTGTTTTTGGTAGAGGTCAGAGGTCATCTGAGGTCACCGTAGGTTAGGTTAAACTGCAAAAACCTCGTAAATGGCTTGTAATCTCAATATCTCGAGATAGCGATGACCGACACTTTTCATATTTGGTAAATAGATTTGTCATGTTGAGAGGAAGAACTGTATTATTTCTGGTAAAGGTCAAGGTCTTTTGAGGTCACCAGAGGTCAGAAGCCGAAAACCTTGTAATTGCGAAATCTCGAGGTAGGGATGACCAACACTTTTCATATTTGGTATGTAGATTTGTCATGTTGAGAGGAAGAGCCCTACTGTTTTTGGTAGAGGTCAAAGGTAATCTGAGGTCACCGTAGGTTAGGTTAAACTGCAAAAACCTCGTAAATGGCTTGTAATCTCAATATCTCGAGATAGCGATGACCGACACTTTTCATATTTGGTAAATAGATTTGTCATGTTGGGAGGAAGAACTGTATTATTTCTGGTAAAGGTCAAGGTCTTTTGAGGTCACAGGAGGTAAAAAGCCGAAAAGCTCGTAATTACGATATCTCAAGATAAAAATGACCAACACTTCGTATTTGGTATATAGATTTGTCATGTTGAGAGAAAGAATCCTATTGTTTTTGGTGGAGGTCAATGATCATTTGAGATCTCCAGAGGTAATTTAAGACCAAAAACCTTGAAATCGCGATATGTCAAGATAGGAATGGCCCATATAGATTTGTCATGTTGAGAGGATGAATTCTATTGTTTTTGGTAGAGGTCAAAGGTCATCTGAGGTCTCCACAGGTTAAACTGCGAAAACCTCGTAGCAGCTTGTAAACATGATATCTCGTGATAGGAATGACCGACACTTCATATTTGGTATGTAGATTTGTCATGTTGAGAAGCCTTATGTTTTTGGTGAAGGTCAAAGGTCATTTGAGGTCACTGGAGGTAAAAAGCTGAAAAGTTCGTTATCACAATATCTCAAGATAGGAATGACCGATGCTTTTCATATTTGGGTATATAGATATGTGATGATGTAAGGAAGAACCCTATTGTTTTTGGTGGAGGTCAAAGGTCATCTTGGGTTTATACCAGAGATCAAAAAGCAAGATTTCCCAAGATTGTCATCACCTTCACCAAGGGTCAAAAAGTAAAATTTCCCAAGAATTCCCAAGATTGTTATATGGGGTCATCAGAGGTCAAAAAGCAAAATTTCCCAAGAGTTCACAAGATCGTCATCTGGTGTCACTAAAGGTTGAAAAGCAAGAATTCCCAAGACCATCATATGGGGTCACCAGAGGTCAGAAAGCAAAATTTCCCAAGAATTTTCAAGATCCAAGATCCATTGGAGTTGAATCCCTTTCAAAACACTTCAGATTTTCGTTTTTGATTCCTTGCAAGGAATCTATGCGATGGTGATGTCGTGTGGGCGTGTGTGTGGGCGTGTGTGTGTATGTGACGCTTTGCTTGTAAACACGATATCTCAAGAAGGGTAACTCCGAGGGATCTCATACTCAGCACATAGATTGCCCGTATTGAGTAGATGATCCCTATCGTTTTTGGTGGAGGTCAAAGGTCATTTGGGGTCACAAGAGGTCAAAAGGTCAAAACCTTGTAAACACGATATCTCAAGAAGGGTAACTCCGAGGGATCTCATACTTAACAGGTAGGTTGCCCATAATGAGTAGATGATCCCTGTTCTTTTTGGTGGAGGTGAAAGGTCATTTGGGGTCACAAGGGGTCAAATAGTAAATATGCTGGAAATTGCTTGTAAACACGATATCTCCAGAAGGATAAATGTGAGGGATCTCATACTTACCATGTGGACTGCCCATATTGAGTAGATGATCCCTATTGTTTTTGGTGGAGGTCAAAGGTCATTTGGGGTCACCAGAGGTCAAAAGGTCAAAACCTTGTAAACACTGTATCTCAATGAGGGTAACAGTGAGGGATCTCATACTTAGCATGAGGATTGCCCATAATGAGTAGATAATCCTTATAGTTTTTGGTGGAGTTCAAAGGTCATTTGGGGTCACCAGAGGTCAAAAGGTCAAAACCTTGTAAAGACGAAATTTCAAGAAGGGTAACTGTGAGGGATCTCATACTTAGCATGTGGATTGCCCATATTGAGTAGATGATCCCTATTGTTTTTGGTGGAGGTCAAAGGTCATTTGGGGTCACCAGAGGTAAAAAGGTCAAAACCTTGTAAACACTGTATCTCAATGAGGGTAACAGTGAGGGATCTCATACTTAGCATGAGGATTGCCCGTAATGAGTAGATAATACTCACAATTTTTGGTGGAGGTCAAAGGTCATTTGGGGTCACCAGAGGTCAAAACCTTGTAAACACGATATTTCAAGAAGGGTAACTGTGAGGGATCTCATACTTACCATGTGGACTGCCCATAATGAGTAGATGATCCTTATAGTTTTTGGTGGAGGTCAAAGGTCATTTGGGTTCACCAGAGGTCAAAAGGTCAAAACCTTGTAAACACAAAATCTCTAGAAGGATAAATGGGAGGGATCTCATACTTACCATGTGGACTGCCCATATTGAGTAGATGATCCCTATTGTTTTTGGTGGAGGTCAAAGGTCATTTGGGGTCACCAGAGGTAAAAAGGTCAAAACTTTATAAACACTATATCTCAATGAGGGTAACAGTGAGGGATCTCATACTTAGCGTGAGGATTGCCGTAATGAGTAGATGATACTTACAGTTTTTGGTGGAGGTCAAAGGTCATTTGGGGTCACCAGAGGCCAAAGGTTTAAATCCCTTTAAACACAATATCTACAGTAGGATAAATGTGAGGGATCTCATACTTACCATGTGGATTGCTCATAATGAGTAGATGATCCCTATAATTTTTGGTGGAGGTCAAAGGTCATTTGGAGTCACCAGAGGTCAAAAGGTTAAAACCTTGTAAACACTATATCTCAATGAGGGTAGCTGTTAGGGATCTTATACTTATCATGTGGATTACCCATATTGAGTAGATGGTCCTAAGTATTTTTGGGAGGTCAAAGGTCATTTGGGGTCACCAGAGGTCAAAAGGTCAAAAAACTGGTAAACATGATATCTCAAGAAGGGTAACTGTGAGGGATCACATACTTACCTTGTGTATTAACCATATTGAGAAGATGATCCCTATTATTTTTTGAGCAGGTCAAAGGTCATTTGAGGTCACAAAAGGTCAAAACCTAGTAAACATCATATTTTAAAGGAGGGTAACTATGAGGGATCTCATTCTTAGCCAGTGGATTGTTTATATTTAGCATGTAGGTCATTTTGGGTCACAAGATTTCGAAAGCTTTTGACCTTATTAACATGATATCTCAAGCAGGATAACTATAAGGGATCACATGCGTGTCATGTGGGTGATTCATGTTTGTTACAATATATCCATATGGCAAGGAATCACTAAGCCTTTGGCTTTCTGGTTGATTCCTTGCCGTAGGCAGGCAAGGAATCTATGCGATGGTGATGTCGTGTGTGTGTGTGTGTATGTGTGTTTGTGACGCAGCTTGTGATTGCAATATCTCAAGATAGGATTGACTGACACTTTTCATATTTGGGATATAGATTTGTCATGTTGAGAGGGAGAACCCTATTGTTTTTGGAGGAGGTCGAAAGTCGTCCGAGGTCACCAGAGGTCAGAAACCGAAAACCTTGTAATCACGTTATCTCAAGATAGGGATGACCGACACACTTCATATTTGGTATATAGATTTTTCATGTTGTGAGGAAGAACACTATTGTTTTTGGTAGAGGTCAAAGGTCACTTGAAGTCACCAGAGGTAAAAAACCGAAAAACTCGTTAATCAGGATATCTCAAGATAGGAATGACTGACACTTTTCATATTTGATATATAGACTTGTGATGTTGAGAGAAAGAATCCTATTGTTTTTGGTGGAGGTCAAAGGTCATTGAGGTCACCAGAGGTCAAAGACTGAAAACATTGAAATCGGGATATGTCAAGATAGGAATGGCCCATATAGATTTGTCATGTTGACAGGAAGAATTGTGTTGTTTTTGGTAGAGGTCAAAGGTCATCTGAGGTCACCAGAGGTCAAAAACTTAAAACCTTGTAATCACGATATCTCGAGATAGGGATGACCGACACTTTTCATATTTGGTATATAGATTTGTCATGTTGAGAGGAAGAACCTTATTGTTTTTGGTGAAGGTCAAAGGCCACTTGAGGTCACCGGAGGTAAAAAGCCAAAAAACTTGTTAATCAGGATATCTCAAGATAGGAATGACTGGCACTTTTCATATTTGATATATAGACTTGTGATGTTGAGAGAAAGAATCCTATTGTTTTTGGTGGAGGTCAAAGGTCGTTTGAAGTCACCAGAGGTCAAAGACCGAAAACATTGAAATCGGGATATGTCAAGATAGGAATGGCCTATATAGATTTGTCATGTTGAGAGGAAGAACTCTATTGTTTTTGGTAGAGGTCAAAGGTCATCTGAGGTCAGCAGAGGTTAAACTGAGAAAAACTCGTAAACAGCTTGTAAACACGATATTTCAAGATAGCAATGACCGACACTTTTCTTATTTGATACATAGATTTTTCATGTTGAGAGGAAGAAGCCTTTTGTTTTTGGTGAAGGTCAAAGGTCATTTGAGGTCACTGGAGGTAAAATGCTGAAAAGCACTTAAAGTGTACCTAAAGTCTGAAAATTCAAAAATATATATTACAGAGCATGAAAACTGAATTCCAATGGTCCAATTCCCATCTTCACAGGACTTTCTTAAGCTGAGATATAAAATGTTGAAGTTTATTCACTCGATTTAAAAAGGTAGATTGCGCAATAATTTGTGATGTCATTGTTGTACTACTCAAATTACAATCTTTGTATTTCTTTGTTTTTCTGAAAGCCACCGCACCTTGTACCAAAATGTGATCGCGTTCTTACTGCTTTGGGGTGACTTGACTATATAAGCCCTCTCTGTACAGCATGTCATGCAAGAAATCAGGAAGCGGTCAAGGTCATATAAACATTTTTAATTTTAAAAGAAAACAAAGCATTAAATGTGAGTTGTACAACAAGAATGTCAAAAATTATTGCGCAATGAACTGTTTGGATTTAAGTGAATAAATTTTAACATTTAATATCTCAGCAATGGAATAAGCTATGACAATGGGAGTTGGGCCAATAATATTAATTTTGTAACCTCTAAAATATATATTTTTGAATTTTTAGACTTTAGGTCCACTTTAATCATGATATCTCAAGATAGTAAGGACCAACACTTCATATTTGGTATATAGATTTGTCATGTAAGGAAGAACCCTATTGTTTCTGGTGGAGGTCAGAGGTCATCTTGGGTTGCCAAAGGTCAAAAAGCAAAATTTCCCAAGAATTCCCAAGATTGTCATCTGGGGTCACTGGGGTAAAAAAGCAACATCTCCCAAGAATTCCCAAGATCGACATCTGGGGTTATCAGACGTCAAAAAGCAAAATTTCCCAAGAATTTCCAAGATTGTTATATGGGATCACCAGAGGTCAAAAAGCAAAATTTCCCAAGAATTCCCAAGATCATGATATAGGGTCACCAGAAATCAAAAAGTGAAATTTCTCAAGAATTCCCAAGATAGTCACCAGGAGTCACCAGAGGTCAAACAGCAAAATATCCCAAGTATTCCCAAGATCATCATCTGGGGTCACCACAGGTCACAAAGCAAAATTTTCCAAGAATTTTCAAGATCCAAGATCCATTGGAGTTGAATCCCTTTCAAGACACCTCAGATTTTCCTTTGTGTTATATTTGGTGGGGTTCAAAGATCATGTAAGGTTAACAGAGGTCAAATTGTTAAAACATGGTAAAGTGATGTAGTCAAGAAAGATAAATTTTAAGGGATAAACCTCAGTGCAACAAAGCATCCCCATTTGGCAAGGAATTACTAAGCCTTTGGGCTTTCTGGTCTGAAATCACTCTAGTGTGACCTGCGGTTTAGCCTTATACTAATCCTTAACCTTATTCTGTATGTTTCAAATGCTAACCCTGCCTCTAACCCAAAGTAGATCTTCGATCACGGAGATTTTTGTTCTAGTGAACCTTCGATCTTGTGAACTGTCTTCTGAAAATACATGTGTAGTGACTTCTTGCTCCCAGTCTAACAGTCAAACTAGGACCAGTACCTCTTTCATAATATTAACCAGTAAGGTTTTAGGAAGGAGACCCAACCAAATCTGTCAGACAATATGTACTTGAAAATGATTTAATCCCTTGCAGGTATCAAAATTGGACTGTCAGGTCTTTTTGTCCTTATTGTTTAGCACTGTTGACTTCCCCCTTTCTAGTGATGATGCGCCTCTTTCACAACCAAGTAACCCAGAAACAGTTGCCTTTTTTCAGGTGTGCATTGATGTGAGCTTTACTAATGCAGGCCAAGCTTTAATCAATATTTTTTAGCTAAATGACTGTGAATGAATGTTTAAATAATGTACTTCCTTTGTGTCCATATGATTGAAATGCATTTTCTGCTTTAAACATTTTTCAAGCCTTAATCATTTCCCTCAATTTAGGCAAATTTACTCATCACCATTTCACTATAAGTACTCGAAATGTGAGTTGTGTGGAAAGTCTTCAACAAAATTAACTGGAATGAGTTTCATTGCAAACAGTAGAAAAAAAGTGTAAAAAGTCATATTTTGGTTTGACAACTGGCAATGGAAAGTTAACCAGTTCACTGTAAAGAGTATTTCTATCCATTGTCATTAAGTTATTAACCTTAGTTGTGCTCTGTAGTGTGATAGTTACTTTGAGGAGAAAAGCAAGATCACCATCTGAAACAAACATTGCTTCAAAGTGTCTACAGAATGTTAGTCCTCCTTCCTAAGACAACCCTGTCTGTCTCTAGGGGGTAGAATGTTGGTCAAATGGTTGTCATTTTAATAGGATGGGTGGGGAACCTTTTTTTTTTTCGGAAGGGCCATTTTAACATTCATAGTCTAATTGCAGGCCACAATGGCAGGGATGCAACAAGGAGTCTTTCCCCATAGTAGTCAGGGACGTTTTGATTTGTTGCATTTTTTTGCTATATTTGACAAAACTTTGATAAGATGTAGAGTAGATGTCAGACAATCGGAAAAGTATGTGCTCCATTTTTGTTTCATGTGCAAGGGGGGTAGCTAGCCAATTCAAAATGATCGCCATTTTGATCATTTTGTCTAATTTAGCTCAAAAAAAGCTCTTTTGCACCAACATTTGGGGTCTAAAACTTTTTTAGGAGTATAAGTGGTAAAATAAACACAGTCTCCCACAATATACTGAAACTTTTTCCCAAGATATTGATTTTGTTGTAGTGACCTGTCGAATATGGCCCTTCTCGCCAAACACCGGCAATTTCGGCAATTTTAGCACCTGGGGACAAATTTGAGTACCAAATTCTCTTAAAGTGTGTATTCCAACGAGCTTTATAAATGGGTAGTCCTATAACCAGGTAGTATGTGGGGAAATTTGGACTCCCAAGTTCAAAAATAGGTGAAATGAGTGGTACTGAAAATTTACAATTTCTTTGTTTTCGTCGGGAAATTTTGGCCTCTGGGATCATTTTTTATGCCCAATATATTTCCTTCATTTAAATTACTAGATCTGCTGATTTCCCTGCTATTAAAAGAAAAGTAGATTGTTAAGACGCACATCATTTTTGAAAGTTTTAAAAGCAGGAAACTTTTCCATAGGTATAGACCCTAAACAGCTAAAACATCAACATTTTCATTATTCATTAATAAAAAATACAAGTTTTGGCATTTACAAGACAAGTTTGAACAATGATGATCTCTTTTAGATCCACACAAGATCTTCCATCTTCTCAAAATTGGTAGTCGAATGCCTTAGTAGCACACAGAAAAATTAAACTGGCAGATGAAAATGGAATATTGAATAAAGGAAACCCAAATATTGAAATTTATTAATTTTTTAGTAAAAATATGGGTTAAAGGGCATTTTTGAGCAGTAATATCTCTGATACTGTGCCATAAGATGCTCCCATCTTTATAAAATGGGCAGCCTTATACCTCAGAAGTATAGAGAAAGAATTTCAATTCACAAATCAGAATGGGCATGAAATTAAGGAAACCCAAATATTGCGATTTCTTCATTTTTCCTTGAAAAATATGGGTTTAGGGGCACTTTTGACCTGTAATAGTAGGTTTTTGACAATGTAATAGCATAGTACCTCATTAATACACAGGAAGAATGTAAAGTTGCAAATGGGAATGGGCATGAAATTACAGAAGCCGACATTCTGCAATTTCTTCACCTTTCTTTGAAAATATGGGTTTAGGGGCACTTTTCAGCCGTAATATCTCTATAGAGGGATTTCATGTGACATCATGCGCAGTGGATTCCCAGGCACTGAAGGGCAAAACACACACAGTAAGCGTATTTACAGCACACGCCCACGGCATAACCATAGATACTACTGTGACCCAATCGACGCATGCCCGTCAAAACAAAAAAGACGCACGGTCTTGCCCTCCAAAATTGTGTCTAGTTGGTTAAAGTCACGTGACTGAAATCCCTCTATAGGTATCACAGAAGATGTCCTCACCTTCATGATATGGGCAGTGTAGTGCCTTGTTATTACACAGAAATAATTTTGACTCTCAAATCAGAATGGGCATAAAATAACAGAAACCCAAATTCTGCCAGTGCCATTTCTTCACTTTTCCTTGAAAATATGGGTTAAGGAGCACTTTTGAGCTGTAGTACAGTACAGCTCGGAATAAAATGGATGTTAGTAGCGTTAAGAGTTAGAAATTTTGCGTTAGAAAATAAAATTCCTACCGATACGAGTCTTAACGCTAGTAACGATCACGATAGTTGCGTTACTAGCGTTAGAGGGCTGCTCTACTGCTCGTAACACTAGGATCATTAATTGCGGTAAACTTCTATGCTTCCTAACACTGCTAGCGTTAACTGCGTTAGACCGACTTAAATTCTGCAACGTCGATGTTAGCTTTGGTTTGCACATTTGTGATATTTAAAATACGATCAGGCTGAAGCTTACCCTTCTAAGATGCAATGGTTTATGGTCATCATTGGCATGCATGTGTCCAGAAGTGTAACGGTGAATGAAAGTCTTTAAGTCTGCTTCTGTTCTTTTAATGAAAGCGAATTTCGGAAGTAAATATCAGTTACGTGTACTTCCGTTATTAATCAAAAGGTCCATGAAGTTTTCAAACACGCAAAAATATTTCGGAACTTGCCAATAAATTTCCGAAACATTTTCGAATATTCTAAATGATTTTTAACAAATGTCTGATAATATCTTTTTAATCGCGGAGATTTTGGAAGTAAATAGCAGTTCTATGTTCTTCAGTTACTTATCAAAAGATTCATGAAGTTTTCAAACGCGCAATAATATTTTCGAACATGCAAAAAATTTCCGAAGGTAAGAAACGTTTTTAGTGTGTTCTAGAAGATTTGTAACGAATGTGCGATACTTTTTCTTTAATGGCAGCGATTTTCAGAGGTATATTGCAGTTTTATGTTCTTCCCTTGTTTATGAAAAGATTCATTAAGGTTTTAAAAGCCCAAAAATAACGGAAGAACATAAAAGTGCTATTTGATTCCGAAAATCTCAGTCATCAAAAAATCATGTAGAATATTTGAAAATATTTCGGAAATTTCTTGGCATGTTCGAAAATGTTATTGCGCGTTTAAAAACTTCATGCATCTTTTGATAAATAGTGGAAGAACATAAAACTGCTATTTAATTCCGAAAATCTCCGTAATCAAAAAAAAAAAAAAAATAGTTCATCCCTGATTTGATAAAAATCATCTAGAATATTTGCAAATGTTTCAGAAATTTCTTGACATGTTCAAAAATATTTTTGCACGTGCATAAATTTGATGAATCTTTTGATAAATAACGGTAGAACATAGAACTGCAATTTACTTCCGAAAATTCCGCCATTAAAGAGAAAGTAACGGACATATGTTAGAAATCATCTGGAACACTCAAAAAACGTTTCTTACCCTCGGAAATTTTTTGCATGTTCGAAAATATTACTGCGCGTTTGAAAACTTCATGAATCTTTTGATAAATTGTGGAAGAACATAAAACTGCTATTTAATTCCAATAATCTCTGTTATCAAAAAAAAAAAAAGTTCATCCGACATTTCTTGAAAATCATGTAGAATATTCGAAAATATTTCGGAAATTTCTTGACATGTTCGAAAATGTTATTGCGCGTTTGAAAACTTCATGCATCTTTTGATAAATAGTGGAAGAACATAAAACTGCTATTTAATTCCGAAAATCTCCGTAATCAAAAAAAAAAAATAGTTCATCCCTGATTTGATAAAAATCATCTAGAATATTTGCAAATGTTTCGGAAATTTCTTGCCATGTTCAAAAATATTTTTGCACGTGCAAAAATTTGATGAATCTTTTGATAAATAACGGTAGAACATAGAACTGCAATTTACTTCCGAAAATTCCACCATTAAAGAGAAAGTAACGGACATTTGTTAGAAATCATCTGGAACACTCAAAAAATGTTTCTTACCTTCGGAAATTTTTTTGCATGTTCGAAAATATTACTGCGCATTTGAAAACTTCATGCATCTTTTGATAAATTGTGGAAGATCATAAAATGCTAATTAATTCCGAAATACTCGGACACCAAAAAAAAAAAAAAAAAACCAAAAAAAATGATTTTATCGGACATTTCTTAAAAACCATCTAGAATATTGGAAAATGTTTTGGAAATTTCTTGGCATGTGCGAAAATATTTTTGCGCGTTTAAAAATGAATCTTTTGATAAATAACGGAAGAATATAAAACTGCTATTTAATACCGAAAATCTCCGTCATCAAAAAAAAAAAAAAGAAAAAAAAGTAGTTTATCGGACATTTGTTAAAAATCATCTTGAATATTCGAAAATGTTTCGGAAATTTTTTGGCATGTTCAAAAATACTTTTGCGCGTGCATAAAGTTAATGAATCTTTTGATAAATAACGGAAGAACGTAAAGGTGCTATTTCATTCCGAAACCTTCCTAATCAAAAAAAGAAAAAAAAATAGTTTATCGGACGTTTGTTAAAAATCATCTAGAATATTTGAAAATGTTTCGGAAATTTCTGGGCATGTTCGAAAATATTTTTGCGCGTTTAAAAACTTAATGAATCTTGATAAATAACGGCAAAACATAAAACTGCAATTTACTTCTGAAAATCTATGCCATTAAAGAGAAAGTATGGGACATTTGTTGGAAATCATCTAGAACACTCAAAAAAGGTTTCTTACCTTCAAAAACTTTTGGCATGTTCGAAAATATTACTGCGTTTGAAACCTTAGTGAATCTTGTGATAAATGACGGAAGAATATAAAATTGCTATTTAATTTCGAAAATCTGCCTCCAAAAAATTTCCAAAGGTACGAAACGTTTTTTGAGTGTTCTAGATGATTTCTAACAAATGTCCGATACTCTCTAATGGCGGAGATTTTCGGAAACAAATTGCAGTTTTATGTTCTTTCACTACTGATCAAAAGATTCATGAAGTTTTCTAGCGCGCAATAATATTTTGCAACATACCAAAACATTTCCGAAGGTAAAAAATGTTTTTTGCGTGTTCTAGATGATTTCTAACAAATGTCCGGTACTTTCTCTTTAATGGCGGAGATTTTCGGAAGTAAATTGCAGTTTTGTCTTCCGTTATTTACCAAAAAATTCAATATTAAATTTTTCAACGCGCAAAAATATTTCTGAACATGTCAAGAAATTTCCGAAACATTTTCGTATATTCTAGATTACTTTGAAGAAATGTCCGATAGGACTTTTTTTTTCTTTTTGATGACGGAAATTTTCGGAAGTAAACATCAGTCCTATGTGCAATTCCGTTATTGATCAAAGGTGCATGAAGTTTTTAAACGCGCAAAAATATTTCAAGACTTGCCATGAAATTTCCGAAACATTTTCGAACATTTTAAATGATTTTTAACACACGTCCGATATTTTCTTTTTAATGGCGGAGATTTGGTAAAGCAGATAGCAGTTTTGTGTTGTTCCGTTATTTATTAAAAGATTCAGGAAGTTTTAAAACGCGCAAAAATATTTTTGAACTTGCCAAGAAAATTCCGAAACATTTCGAGTATTCTAAACAATTTTTAAGAAATGTCCGATGAGATCATTTTTTGTTTTTTGCTTGATGATGGGAATTTTCGGAAGTAAATAGCAGTTTTATGCTTTTCCACAATTTATCAAAAGATTCATGAAGTTTTCAAACACGCAATAATATTTTCGAACATGCAAAAAATTTCCGAAGGTGAGAAACGTTTTTTGAGTGTTCTAGATGATTTCTAACAAATGTCCGGTACTTTCTCTTTAATAGCGGAGATTTTCGGAAGTAAATTGCAGTTTTATGTCTTCCGTTATTTATCAAAGGATTCATTTAGTTTTTAAACGCACAAAATTATTTCCGAACATGACAAGAAATTTCCAAAACATTTTCGTACATTCTAGATGACTATTAGCAAATGTCCGATAGGACTTCTTTTATTTCTTTGATGACGGATATTTTCGGAAGTAAACATCAGTTCTATGTGTAATTCCGTTATTAATCAAAGGTGCATGAAGTTTTTAAACGCGCAAAAATGTTCGGGACTTGCCAAGAAATTTCTGAAACATTTTGGAATATTTTAAATGATTTTTAACACATGTCTGATATTTTCTTTTTAATGACGGAGATTTGGTAAAGCAGATAGCAGTTCTGTGTTCTTCCATTATTTATTAAAAGATTCAGGAAGTTTTAAAACACACAAAAATATTTTTGAACTTGCCAAGAAAATTCCGAAACATTTCGAGTATTCTAGACGATTTTTAACAAATGTCCGAAATTTTTTTTTTTTTCTTGATGATGGAGATTTTTGGAAAAAGCAGTTTTATGCTTTTCCACTATTTATCAAAAGATTCATGAAGTTTTCAAATGGGCAGTAATATTTTCGAACATGCAAAAAAATTTTTGAAGGTAAGAAACGTTAAATGCTAGTGATGCAGCCTGCTGCTGGCTCGCGGCCGGGCCGTACAATTCAAAGCTAACCTAACGCCGGTATCGCAAGTTGCGCTAACAATGTTGCCGTACCGTTTTCGATGTATGTGAAAAAGCTGATGCAGTCCGTGTACCATGTTTCTTCTAACGCAATTAACGATGGGATCGTTACTTGGAGGGAATATTACAGGTGCGGAAAGGCATAACGCTAGCAATGATTCACGCTGGTAACAGAAGTATCGATAATTGCGTTACCACAGGTTCAATGCTAACCCAACTATCGTTAGCAAACGGAATTTTCTAACGCTTTACGCTACTAATGTGCATTTTATTCTGAGCTGTACAGTACCTCTATAGGTCTCATACAAGATGCTCTTATCTTCATTACATGGGCAGCCTTGTGCCTTGGTAGTACGCAGAAAGAATTTTGACTCTCAAATCACAATGGGCATTTTAATGTTTTGCTCGGGGAATGGCCCTGTAGCTCAGAACATGATACTGAGCTTTAGTGTAGTAACATAACTTCCAGCGCACGCTGGCGGTGGAAGGATATCAGTTTTGGAGAAAATCACAAAAAGACTTTGGGATGATATCGTTCCCCTGCAAGGTTAAGAAGTTAAAACAACTGAAATGTTTAATTTTGTGATTTTTTAAGTCTCTGTTTAAGTTGTCATCAACAACAAAAAGCAAGGGAATGGTTCAGTTATCTGGGAATATGATAATTAGGGAACGATTTTTGGTTTCGATGATAAGAGAAACAAATGCATTCATGATGGCATGTGAGTGCGTGTGTGTGCGTGTGTTTGTGACACTTCGCTCGTTAACACGATATCTCTAGAAGGTAAAGTCTGACAGTTGTCAAACCTCGTACATAGATGCCCCATGTTAAGAAGAAGAACCCTATTGATTTTGGTGGGGGTCAAAGGTCATCTGGGATTCTCAGGGGTCAAAGAGTGAAAACCTTGTTAACACGATATCTTAAGTTAGGAAGCTAGGATGAATTTCATACTTTGTATGTACATTCCTTATGGTAAGAGGAAGAACCCTATTGTTTTTTGGTGGAGGTAAAAGGTCATCTGGGGTCACCAGGGGTCAAACCTTGAAAACTTTGTTAACACTATCCCAAGAAGGGAAGCTCTGACAGTTCTCAAACTTGGTACATAGATGCCCTATATTAAGAGATAGAACCCTATCGTTTTTGGTGGGGGTCAAGGGTCAGCGGGGGTCAAACTCTGAAAACATTGTTAACACAATATCTCGAGGCAGGAAGCTTGGATAAATTTTATACTTTGTATGTAGAGGCGATGTGGTAAGAGGAAGAACCCTATCGTTTTTGGTGGAGGTGAAAGGTCATCTGGGGTCACTGGGGTCAATCCCTAAAAATCTTGTTAACACAATATCTTGAGGTAGAAAGCTTGGATGAATTTCATACTTTGCATGTAGATGCATTATTGTAAGAGGAAGAAACCTATCTTTTTCCTGGGTTCAAAGGTCATCTGGGGTCACTGGGGGTCAAACGCTGAAAACCTTCTTAACACCGTATCTCAAGGTAGGAAGCTTGGATAAGTTTCATACTTTGTATGTAGATGCATTACAAGAAGAGGAAATCCTGTCATTTTTGGTGGAGGTCAAAGGTCATGTGGGGCCATTGGGGTTAAAATCTGAAAATCTTGTTAACACAATATCTCCAGGTAGGTAGCTTGGATAGATTTTATACTTAGTATATGGATGCATTATGGTAAGAAGATGAATACTATAATTTCTGGTGGAGGTCAAAGGTCATTTGGGGTCACTGGGTGTCAAACATTGAAAGCCTTGTTTACATGATATCTCAAGGCAGGAAGCTTTGATAGATTTCGTACTTAGTATGTAGATGCATTACAGTGAGAAGATGAATCATTTTGTTTTGGTGGAGGTCAAAGGTTATCTGAGGTCACCGGCGGTCAACGTTCTGAAAACCTTGTCAACGTGATATCTCCAGGTAGGAAGCTTGGATAGATTTCGTTCATGGGTAAATTGATGTTCTGTAGTGAGAAGATGTACCCCATTGTTTTTGGTGGAGTTCAAAGGTCATCCAGGGTCACCGCGAGGGTCAAACACTGAAAACCTTGTTAACACTATCTCAGGGGAGAAAGCTTGGATAGATTATACGTAGTATGTGGATGCATTGTGGTGAGAAGATGAACCCTATCATTTTTGGTGGAGGTCAAACGTCACCTGGGGTCACCAGAGGTCAAAACACAAATTTCCCAAGAATTCCCAAGATTAAATAAGAACACAAAACTATTTTGCCAACACGTTAAGATAGCATTTGACCATTGACTGAAAGGTATGGGATATCATGGCTTTATTTGGAATAGAACATTTATCATGGAAACTTCAATGCATTTTTGCATTCTGGTTTTGTCTCATGCAACATTTTTTAAGGAATTGGTTAGTAAAAGTGGAACTGGGTAGCAGAACATCGGGCAGGTACCCAGGTATCTGGGTTACCTGTGAAAACACTGCAAGAAGGGCCCTGAAGAAACATCGTTTGTGAAAACTATTTTTTCTTCACTTTTCATTGCAAAATCATCCTCTTTTCAAATCCCATTTCACTCATCAGAGGGGCAGTTGTAACCCCCACAATGCACCAGAACAAACGCAGTGCCCACTGATATTCATACTGTAATAGGTAGGCTTGTTCATGTGATGGTGCATGTCTAGCCAGTGCCATGTAGCCTATATTCCAAGCAAAGCTTCTGTTTCAACCAGTACAGTACATGCATTTTGCAGGCTGGTTGTATCTAACAAAACAGTGGGCAGTGGTGGATGCTACATACTGTAGGATTTATTAGTACACTAGTAGTGTTTGCATATTAAGCATATTTAGGTTTTAGACTCAAGGCTGCTGTTGTCTGACCATGTGCCCATCACAACCCAAGCTAAGGCAACCCCCCCCCCCCAGTGAAACTCCTAAAGAACATCACCTGATCTCCCCATGGTAATATGCTCAGGGGATGGGGGCCCACTTTGTTCAAACTAAACTTTGAAAAGATTGTACTGTTTAGGAAATGCAACTGGAGAAGTATGATGCATTTTTGTTACAGTATGTGACTGGGCCACTAGAGTCCTGTAAAAATTGCATTGTTGTGGGTTACTACAATCCCTTAGCTGATATGAAGTTTACATTGTTGATCCATTATAGTGCAGTAACCATCACACCATCAAGGCAAGGGTGTATAAAGTAAAACAACAAAAGTAATTGGCATAAGATATGGTACTGTTGTCTCCTCAAAACAGTCATTATTAGGGATGGTATTCAGTTTTTGATTCCTTGCTGGAGGCAAAAGGAATGTATGCAAAGGTGATGGCATGTATGTGTGCATGCGTTGACAATTGCTGCAAATCATGGACATTTTTATGAACACACACCTATCAGTCGGGGACCCACCTGGAATTGGGGACTGTCCCCATTTGAAAGAATGGCCTTAAATAGCCTCTTTGGGCTATATGATGGAGCCATGAAGATGTCTATTGAATTTAAAGGAATATAGGAAGAGTCCCTATTGGGGCAAGTGTTGTGTTATGGCCTTGATTGCAGGTGTGTGTGTATCATGTTATGTCCATGGTTCCCTGTGGAAAATCACATACATACAATTAGATAAATTTATGTTGGTTGAAAACATTTTGAGTGCCTTCTTTTTTTGCTGTACCAAAGCACATCATTTTCTGTCAGTTATACATATACAAGATCTATCTACAGATGTCCACGGTTGAATGGTAAAATGAGGGGGTCCCCGTTGCCGGCATTTACAAGTATGGGTGTATGTATATGTGTGCTTGATGTGACACTTTGCTTGAAATGTTTTTAAAAAGGGAAATGTTGAGGGTTGCATACTTGGGTGTGGGTGTCCCATATTGAATACATCAACTCCATTGTTTTGGTGGTGGTCAAAGGTCATTTGGTTTCACCAGAAGTCAAGCTTTGAAGACTTTGGAAGCTTATTGTATCAATCTACTTTAAGAGGGGGACCAACTTTAGAAGGACACTTTATTAATAAATGCTTTTGGTATCAGTGCATCTTTTATTATGTAGGGGAAGTTTGCAATTTGGTAACAAAATTTGACACACATGGATGACTAGCAGAGGGTACCCAGGCCTAGTTCTTTCCATATACTTTGCACCCTGCATTAGTCTTATTCTGTCTGGTAATTTTTGACTGAACATTACTGTGGCAATAACCACCCATCAGAACAGCATGCTGTGAAACTGCCCATAGGATTTCATCCCCGAACTGTACCACATAGCTCGGGGAAGCAGGATTAGTACACTTGAAGGAAACTCACCATCTGTGGTTTCAATTCCAATAGAAAAGGAGTGAACTCAATGGAGCAGGTTCTATAGTGAGAAACTTTCTTTGTATGCAGTGTCTAGTTATGTCAGTACTACTCTGTGCACACTACAGTCAGTTGAATGCTGGAGCGAACTCTCAATGGGTGAAGCACAAAATGACTGTGGCAGTAAGTCTTTGGAATGACAATGGTTTAATTGTTGGCAAAAGATAAGATGTTGACACAGGAGGTAAGCTGTGGTCAGTTACTTAAAAGTTCTTGAAAGTTTCGTTAAAAGGGAAAAAGCTCCTGAGGATGTAAATTCCTTGCTCCAGTACTAGTGATTGTTACCATGTATCTGGTATGTGCATGAACCTAATCATAGCAGAGGACTATGTATTGTGTTAATACATTTTTGGACATGTTTAGGCCATTAAATACTCTTAAAAGTAAGATTTCTTGAAGATATAAAGGATCTGTTTGGATCAACAGTTGAGGAGAGTATGTGAATCTGAAAATTTGATAGACAAGTTAGCCCAGTTTTGTAGTGGCAGATATTGCTTAAAACCTAGTATGGGAAGCCACCAAGCAATCCAAGTACTAAGTAAGCAGACCGTGAACCAATTTATGCCCTCTCCCCCCTTGTCCACGCCCCGATTGGTAATCATATGTCTTAGAGGTTTAGTCACTCATAGATATACAATTAGTTTTCAACTTTTGTTTTCCCTGTTGTTTGTCTGTAGATAGTGCTCCTCATAAGACTAAGGTAAGAATCCCTCGTTCTGTTTTGCATGCAATCCCAGTAAATAGGACTATGTGCATCATGACTTCTAATGTGATGTGTCATCTGATTTCAGTGGAAATACTGGGTCTGGGTCCTTCACTGTCACAGTGCTAACAGGTAAAGTTGTACCCTCTTTTCATTATCAGTTTTTCCGAGTGGACTTTAAACAACTAATTCACAATAATGTAAAGCACAGTATCATATTAGTCTATTTAGTAGTAGATTTTGATTAATTTCACCCATTTTCTGATCATTGATTCCAGATGTAGCCATCACTTGTCCTGTGGATGGTGTTGGTGTCTTCCGAGCAGGAACTGTCATAGGTGTTTGGAGTGATCCTGTCTGCTCTGGTGGGGTCTCTCCATACACTGTTTCATGTACCCCTCAATCTGGTAGTGTCATTGGAGTTGGGGATACAGTGGTCACATGTACTTGCACTGATGTGAGAGGAACAACAAAACAATGCCACTTTTTAGTTTCTGTCGGTAAGAATTGCCATACCTCTTCAATGTTTTTCCAGCAAATGGTGCTTTGAAAAGTAGAAAATTTCTGCCAGTCTTTAAATATGTATTTGTAGGGTTTCATCTTTGATTTTGCTTACTTACCTTTTCTCCAGTTGTACTGTAATAACCATGTAGCTAGACCACAAAGAAGTCATACAGTAGGTGATATTGGTAGATAATAGAGCTTCTTTGTTAAGGGGCTGCTCACAAATCAGACCGCCACGGGCCGACAAAGCAGTCCACTACTACTCATTATGGAGCCTGCATATCGCTCATGCACACAGTCATGGAACCTCTGTGAAAGTTAATGACCTCTGAGTTTCCAGCAGAGAGATGCTGCTATTGTTTGTAAACAATAGCTGTACTTGGCTGCTGCCGGTTCGTGGTTTTGCATGTAACAAAGGTACATTGACCACTCAGGAAGAGATATAAATGGCTTAGAAAGCAGTGTGAAGTAAGAAATTGGCTAGGCTTACCAGTTGCCACACTGTGCCATATATTGAATGTGTCAAATTATTTTCTGCTAGCTCTCCCGTTGCAAAAGATTCACATCCTTCTCACACTGGTTCATCTCTTTCCTTTGTTTGCTTTACTATACCCTGATGATTTTCGGAATATTAAAAAATGTAGGTACAGTACCTGCATGTAGTAATGTTTTGTCCCATCTACATTACAACTCAGAATGTAATGGACGTTAATTGCATTAATGGTTAAATTTTCTGTTAGAAAAAATTCCTACGGATACGAGTCTAATGCTAGTAACGATCACGAAAGTTGCGTTACTATCGTTAACTGCATTAGACTTAAACTCTGTAAAGGTTGATTTTACCTTTGGTCTGCACGTTTGTGATAGTCATATTGCGATTGCAATTTTTAAAGGGGGGTTGGCCGACTCTCCAAAAACTCAGTGACGTGTTCGCAAAACGAGATATGCTCGGATAAATAAACCATGGTGATAAGTTTAGTCTCTTGAATTCGCTGAAAAATTCTTATGTGATATGGGAGGATATCGCCCGGCAAAGAATAATTTCGCAACTTTTAACTGATGTTTTTAATAGGATACCCAAAGGTTTGAGTGATAACTACTTTTGTGACCTTGTTAAGTAACAAGCTATAGCATGGTATGCTATTGCTAGACGCGTTTCGACCCGAAAGATTATTTTCGGGGCTCATCAGTAGCAGAGTGTAATTAAAAGTAGGCAGTGTTTGCCAGAGTGTCACGTACAAGACAGGGCGATTTTTATCAAAAATTATAAATGGAATCCACGGTCGGACCTCAAGTAAAATTAATGACAAAGTGTAGCTCTCAGATTGCCGGGGTAGGCCGATTCTGGTGTTAGAAGCTGGCTTTAGAGAGTTATGATACGGTACTGTAGCCCTTTTTGGTGTAACCTTATCCCGACGTTATGTGCGGGCCCGACATGTGCCAGAGGTTCCTATTAAATTGGGTTTATGTGTAAAGTAAATGTAATGAAAATAGGTGTAGGATAAGTCGTGTTCTACCACATGTGTAGCACAAACGCTGGGTATAGGATAATGCCGATGTTGGCATGAGGCGTTCATGTGCTAAACTGGTTAGGGTATAGAGTATCACTTGCAAGCCCGATAAAAGACGGACGTGCCAGAGAATACCCCAAGTTACACAATCTGATTGGCTGACACGAATTGTAGACAAATCAACAATTAGAGGGACAGATTGGATACAGTCAATTTGTGCTAGTTGAGAGTTAAAAAATTAGCCCGTTAGGCAAAATATAGCACGTATGACACCGATAAGCGATTTGGATACTAGAATATGTGGTGATATATCCTCAGTATAAGTTGAAATGCAGAGATGACCGTTCTCAAAGGATAATTCCGATAAAATTTGCAAAATTCTTTGGTACCTTGGATTATTACCGCATGAGGTACAGTGATGTGTCTGTGTTACGAATACAAGAGTACTTCAAATGGTGTTTAATTTCACCGAGATTGGTGAAGAACATATCTACGAGCGAAAAATCCTTCCCCCGGGTAAAACGGAGAAGGGGAGCACAACCTGAGGATCGTCTAGGATTCAAAATGTACCAGTCAAGGCCGTCTCACATCATTTTAAAGATGGAGAAGCAATCAACATTTAAAGGGGGGTTGGCCGACTCTCCAAAAACTCAGTGACGTGTTCGCAAAAGGAGATATGCTCGGATAAATAAACCCCAACCCCCCTTTAAAAATAGCATACCATGCTATAGCTTGTTACCTAACAAGGTCACAAAAGTAGTTATCACTCAAACCTTTGGGTATCCTATTAAAAACATCAGTTAAAAGTTGCGAAATTATTCTTTGCCGGGCGATATCCTCCTATATCACATAAGAATTTTTCAGCGAATTCAAGAGACTAAACTTATCACCATGGTTTATTTATCCGAGCATATCTCGTTTTGCGAACACGTCACTGAGTTTTTGGAGAGTCGGCCAACCCCCCTTTAAATAAAAAAAAAAAAAAAAAAAAAAAAAAACGGGTACATTTTCTATCCAAAACTAGCACAACTTCATCCTAATTTTAGTTACACACGAGTAGGCCTCCGTTTCTTTTGTCCGTGACAACCAATGAGAGTTTAGTTTGAGCGATTCTCTTAGCAGTCCGAACTTGCTTATAACAATGGCTCGCTCAAATAAACTATCATCTTTAGTCTACCAAAATGAATCAACCAACAAGTGTACCTCAACGTAAGAGTTTGTCGAAGAAGAGAAAGCCTGAGAGTGCATCTGCTGAAGAAACAACTATCAGCGATTTTAGTGACTCTGGCGAGGAATCTATACCACCAACAACGAAGGCTAAGAAGCCGAACCTACGCCTCACAGATCCGACTTACCACAAGCTCCAGGAGTTCTTGGCTCGAATTAGACAACTGCAGTCCCCGCTGTATACCCTTGAACAAAGGGTCCGTCACCTTCAGAAAGAGTTGGAATACGACACCCCACCTCGGTTCACTTCTCTCAACAGGCAGCCCCACCCGCTGCTTCCACCCCTCATATTTGAACCGACGTTCCTTAGTGAGTGGCATAAAACATTATCCAAGGCATCAAGGAAACTGGCTAGGCTTACTATAGCCGAACTTCAGACCCAGTCAGTTCCCTTGAAGCGAGATATCGCCAAAGAACGGTAAGCCGCATTCACTTACATCGACTCTATTACCGACGGCGAGGAGAAACAGAAGGCGGCGACATTGTTCCCGAAGCTGGTAGATAGCCAGTATAGAAGGTTCGGGCGCAGACCAACTCAACCCCCCAGTAAGAAGAGGAAATTTTAGAGCACCGTCTCACATACCCAACGGCTCTTTTTAGGGCCACCAAGTATACCCAAAAGAGTGGTTTCCTCTCCTTTGCTTACATGCTTTTGTGTCATTTCATTTTTATTTACTGTTATCATTAGTTATGGCTCCAGGACGTTTCACCAGACCCACCCCTGGTATTACCCGACCCAAACGTCCTACCCATTTTTTAAATAAGTCACGACATACCCGTTCTACCCGTAATCAGACCCTTAAACAGGATGAAATTAACACCTGCCTTAAATTTATCAAGAACCTGTCGACGCATACCCTGTCGGACCCAGAGATACTTCTCCTGGGGAAAGGCTTAGGATTTATACCCACGCCCCAAAGGCCTAAGAGATATTCTCTATTACAAGCTATTAACCAGCTCACCCGTACCATGAGAATTAAATATTTTATGCATAATAAATCCTCCAGACCATACCATAAGTTCCGTCTATCCTCCACCTGGACACCGAGAGTTACCCCCTGCACTGCCCTAGAGGACTACCTCTACAACACGAAGGCCTCACTTGCTAAAATTCCGATTCACCCCGCGGAATCTAATATCTCTATATCTGAACGCTCTGCCATACGCTCACTGCGCAGTGACAAAACAATTGTCATTAAAAAATTTGATAAAGGCAGAGGCGTCGCAATTATGAATAAAAGTGACTACAAGAAAGAAGCACTTAGGCAATTATCGGGGCCCCAGTACCGACAACTCACATCGGATATCACCATGGAAACCGTAACCATGGTCAAAACTCTCGTATCCTACCTCTTCCAAAATAAGGAGATTTCTGAGAATATCTTTGATTACCTCAATCCTAGTAACCATACTATCCGTACACCCCTCTTCTATATGCTACCTAAAGTCCATAAAAAACCGCCCGAGGGCTCCATTTTTATCGGTAGACCCATTATCTCTGGCTGCGGAGGACCTACACAACAAATACCGGAATTTTTAGATTTTTTCCTCCTTCCTCTGGTTCAAAAACAACCAACTTACGTGAAGGACACAAATCACATCCTCGATTTAATTGAAAATCTAAAATTACCAAATAACGTTTTACTGGTTACGTTGGATATAGTTGGTATGTATACCAATATACCTCAAAATGATGCTATTCAAGCTTGTACTGATGCCTACGCATCGTCCGATAACGGCTTATACTCCTTACCTAAAATATCAACTGAAGCCTTTCGACAGATTCTAGAGCTTATTATGAAACGTAACTGTTTTAAATTTGATACAAGCTACTACCTACAAACAGTAGGGGTAGCAATGGGCTCTGAATCATCACCCGAAATAGCCGACATTACTTTCCATCATTTTGAGAACAAAATTATACCCCTCTCTAATCACATTATTCGTTGGTTGAGATATAGATATGATATTCTTCTCTTTTTTGACGGTTCTGAACTTGAACTTAAAACTTTTGTGGATCATATCAATACCCTTCACCCTACCCTGAAATTCACATCTGAATCATCATATTCCGAAATCAACTACCTCGACATTAATATTTTTAAAGGTAAACGTTTCGCACGTACAAATCACCTAGACACCCGCACTTATTCAAAACCGAGCGAAACTTTCCAATATTTATCACGTGACTCCTGTCACCCCGAAAGTTGTTTCAAGGGCTTTATTAAAGGTGAAACCCTCAGACACCTTCGTCTCTGCAACAACCGCCATGACTTCACCGAAAAAGTCAATTTATTTAAGGAAAATCTTACTCGGCGGAATTACTCAGACGACTTTGTATCTAAAATCGTTTCCGAAATTCATTTCGAGGAACGCTCCTCACATCTATTACCCAAAAGTAAAGATTCCACACCACCCCTAGTGTTTAAGTTTTTGTACTCACCTCACATCAAAACTAAAGATCTGAAGAATTGCCTTCTAAAACATTGGCATTTTATCACAGAGCACCCGACACTTAAAATTCTGTTTCCGACACCCCGCTTATTGCCTACAAACGGGCTACTAATTTAAGCGACTCACTAATTCGGGCTAATTTTACCTCAGAAACAGATACCAACAATGATTTAAATAACTTTGACCTTTCTTTAGTTGAAATCATGAGTGATTTATTATCCGAATAACCGGACAATATTTTGTGACAACGGCAATTATTGCTAATTTTACTATTTGCTACTGATGAGACCCCAAAATTATCTTTGCGGTCGAAACGCGTCTAGCAATAGCACACATGCTATGACTTGCTATTATGCAAGGTCACAATACTCTGTATCAATCCACATTCAAGCCCATATAGGGTTTCTTGATAAATATTAAAATACCATTTCTTCTCAAAATTACCCGGGGTACACCGCCCCTCATTTCATACCCTATATCACAGCTCAAGGGCTTACTTAATCATCCTACTACCCCTTACCGGGCATTTTAGTTAAGCGAACACGTCACTGAGTTTTTGGAGAGTCGGCCAACCCCCCTTTAAAAAAACTGGACTCGAGTCCGGAATTGAGTCCGAGTCCGGACTCGGGTGTTACAGCCCTGGTGATAGCACCTGCAATAACGACAGTCTGAAGCTTACACTGCTACGATGTAATGGTTTACAGTCATCATTTGCACGCACTTGTCAGAAAGTGTATAGGGCCTAACAGTTGAAAATCTCTCTTAGTCAGTCGACCTGCAACGGAAAGTACAAAAGCTTTTGGCACGTTCCACATTTTTCATTTCCAAGCTTACGAAATATATTCATAATTACATAGAGAAATTCGAAAGCTATCAGCGACACTCCCTTTTCTCTCTGTGTAAAATGTATCAAAGTTTAATTCACGCTAACTGATATAATTTTCAAAGGTTACGCAATTGCAAATTTTTTTGTGGAACGTGCGAAAATTTTTCAAACGTTTGAAACAAAGCGTATCCGTTACGGGAAGGATTTGCAAACGCGCAAGAATATTTCCGAATGTGCGGAAATAATTTTGACGAAAGGTGCGTAAGCATTTGGAACGTTCCAGATATTTTCTTTCCAAACTTCCAAAATTTATTCAAAATTTATTCAGAGAGATTTTCGAAAGGAAATGGCAGCCCTCCCTTTTTTTTTATATAAAAGACTCATGAAGTTGTAGGCTAACTGATATAACTTTGAAAGGTCATTTAACTGTTTTTTTTCGAACGTGCGAAAGTTTTTCGGGACGTTTAAAAAAATCTTTCCGTTACGGAAAGGATTTTCCAAAATATTTTCCACGGAATGTGCGAAAGCTTTTGGAAGGTTCCACATTTTCCTTTACAAACTTACGAAATGTATCCATAATTGCAATGAGATTTTCGAAAGTAAATGGCGGCACTTCCCTTTTTCTTTTTTATAAAACACTCATGAAGTTGCAGGCTAACTGATATAATTTTCAAAGGGTCAAGCAATAAATATATATTTTTTTTTGAACATGAAAAGATTGTTTTCGCACATTTGAAAAAATGTTCCGTTAGGGGAAGAATATTCAAAGCTCAAGAATATTTCCGAATTGAATGTGCGGAAATATTTTCGACGGAAGGTATGAAAACACTGCAAACATTCCACATTTTTTCATTCCAAACTTACGAAATGTATCCATAATTGCAACGAGATTTTCGACAGTAAATGGCGGCCCTTCCATTTTTCATTTTTCATGAGTTGCATTCTAACTGATATAGTTTTAAATGGTCATGCAATAAAAATTTTTTTGCACACTTGAAAAAAAATTGTTCTGTTACGGAAAGCATTTTCAAACGCTCAAGAATATTTCTGAACGTGCGGAAATATTTTCGACGGAAGGGCACGTAAACATTTCGGACATTCCAGATATTTTCTTTCCAGTTAAGAAATTTATTCATAATTGCAAAGAAATTTTCGAAAGTAAATGGCGGCCCTCCCTTTTTCTTTCTTTTTAAGTAAAAAGTTATGAAGTTACAGGCTAACTGATATAATTTTCAGAGGTCACATAATTGATAATTGGTTTTTGGCAAGGAATCTATGCGATGGTGATGTCGTGTGTGTGTGTATGTGTGTGTGTGTGTGGGTGTATGTATAGGTGAACTTGTCTTCCTATCAGACTGAGGACCTGAACAATGGATTTCAGGTCCTCTGAAGGAAATTCAATAGATTTGTCAAGTCCTCGAAAGTTTGAACAATAGAGAGTCTATTGTCAAGGTTAGGGTTAAGGAAGTAAACACAAAGGAAATAACAATGAGGTCCTCGGATTGTATGTAAAATCGACTTGTGTGTGTGTGTGTGTGTGTGTGTGTATGTGACGCCTAGCTTGTAAACACGATATCTTGAGATAGCAATGACCGACACTTTTCATATTTGGTATATAGATTTGTCATGTTGAGGGGAAGAACCCTATTGTTTTTGGTGGACGTCAAAGGTCATTTGAGGTCACCAGAGGTCAAAAACTGAAAACTTTGTAAACACGATATCTCAAGTTAGCAATGACCGACACTTTTCATATTTGGTATACAGATTTGTCATGTCAAGAGGAAGAACCCTATTGTTTTTGGTAGAGGTCAAAGGTCATCCGGGGTCACCGGAGGTTAATCTGCGAAAACCTCGTAAACGGCTTGTAAACACGATATCTCGAGATAGCAATGACCGACACTTTTCATGGTTGGTATATGGATTTGTCATGTTGAGAGGAAGAACCCTATTGTTTTTGGTAGAGGTCAAAAAGGTCATCTGAGGTCACCAGAGGTTAAGCTGCGAAAAACCTTGTAAACACGATATCTCAAGATAGCAAAGGCCGACACTTTTCATATTTGGTATACAGATTTGTCATGTCAAGAGGAAGAAGCTTATTGTTTTTGGTAGAGGTCAAAGGTCATCTGGAGTCACCAGAGGTTAATCTGCGAAAACCTTGTAAACGGCTTGTAAACACTATATCTCGAGGTAGCAATGACCAACACTTTTCATATTTGGTATATGGATTTGTCATGTTGAGAGGAAGAACCATATTGTTTTGGTAGAGGTCAAAGGTCATCTGAGGTCACCAGAGGTTAAGCTGCGAAAAACCTCGTAAACAGGATATCTCAAGATAGCAAAGGCCGACACTTTTCATATTTGGTATACAGATTTGTCATGTCAAGAGGAAGAAGCTTATTGTTTTTGGTAGAGGTCAAAGGTCATCTGGAGTCACCAGAGGTTAATCTGCGAAAACCTTGTAAACGGCTTGTAAACACTATATCTCGAGGTAGCAATGACCAACACTTTTCATATTTGGTATATAGATTTGTCATGTTGAGAGGAAGAACCCTATTGTTTTTGGTAGAGGTCAAAGGTTATCTGAGGTCACCAGAGGTTAAACGGTGAAAACCTCGTAAACGCGATATCTCAAGATAGCAAAGGCCGACACTTCATATTTGGTATACAGATTTGTCATGTCAAGAGGAAGAACCCTATTGTTTTTGGTGGAGGTTAAAGGTCATTTGAGGCCACCGCAGGTTAAAAGCCGAAAAGGCTTGTAATCAAGCTATCTCAAGATAGGAATGACCGACACTTTTCATATTTGGTGTATAGATTCATCATGTTGAGAGGAAGAACCCTAAAATTTTTGGTGAAGGTCAGAGGTCATTTGAGGTCACCTTAGGTAAAAGGCCAAAAAGCTTGTAATCACTATATATCTCAAGATAGGAGTGACCATCACTTTTCATATTTGGTATATAGATATGTCATATTGAGAGAAAGAATCCTATTGTTTTTGGTGGAGGTCAAAGGTCATTTGAGGTCACCAGAGGTAAAAGACCAAAAACCTTGAAATTGGGATATATGTGAAGATAGGAATGGCGGATATAGATTTGTCATGTTGAGAGGAAGAACGCTATTGTTTTTGGTAGAGGTCAAAGGTCATCTGAGGTCACCAGAGGTTGAACTACAGAAACCTTATAAATGGCTTGTAATCACGATATCCCAAGATAGCAATGACAGCCACTTTTCATATTTGGTATATAAATTTGCCATGTTGAGAGGAAAAACCCTATGAATTTTGGTGGAGGTCAAGGTCATCTGGGTTACCAGAGGTCAAAATTTCCCAAGAATTCCCAAGATTGTCACCTGGGGTCACTGGGATCAAAAGCAACATTTCCTAAGAATTCTCAAGATTGTCATCCGGGGTCACTATAGGTTAAAAAGCAAAGTTTCCCAAAAATTCCCAAGATCATCATATGGGGTCGTCAGAGGTCAAAAAGCAAAATATTCCAAGTATTCCCAAGATTGTCCTCTGGTTTCACCAGAGGTCAGAAAGCAAAATTTCCCAAGAATTCCCAAGATCGTTATCTAGGGTTATCAGAGGTCAAAAAGCAAAATTTCCCAAGAATTCCCAAGATCTTAATCTGAGGTCACCAAGGGTCAAAAAGCAAAATTTCCCAAGAATTTCCAAGATTGTTATATGGGGTCACCAGAGGTCAAAAAGCAAAATTTCCCAAGAATTCCCAAGATAGTCATCAGGGGTCACCAGAGGACAAAAAACAAAATTTCCCAAGAATTTTCAAGATCCAAGATCCATTGGAGTTGAATTCCTTTCAAGACACTTTCGTTTTCCTTTGTTGTTATATTTGGTGGGGTTCAAAGTTCATGTGAGGTAAGCAGAGGTGAAATTGTTAAAAATATCATAAAAAGATGTAGTCAAGGTAGATAAATTTGAGGGATAAACCTCAGTACAACAAAGCATCCCCATTCGGCAAGGAATCACTAAGCCCTTAGGCTTTCTGGTTTTTAACATGAAAAGATTTTTTCGAACATTTGAAAAAGAAATCATTCTGTTATGAGAGGGATTTTTAAACGCTCAAGAATATTTCCGAATGTGCCGAAATATTTTCCATGGAAGGTATGAAAGCATGTAAAAGGTTCCAGATTTTCTCCTTCCAAACTTACAAAATTTATTCACAATTGCAAAGAGAGTTTCGAAAGTAAATGACGTCCTCCCTTTTTGGTTCCTTGCGTTAGCAGTAGGAACCAATGTAGTCAGGTTAGCGTGTGTGTGGGGGCGTGTGTGTGTGGGCGTGTGTGTGAGCACTCACCAACATGGCCTTAGCGGGTACCAGGGCCGCCGGCGAGACCTCCACTCTCGCACGTCTTTCCTAGCTCACGCGGAGCTCGAAACTGGCATAGCTGCCTGAGAATTGGGTCACTGCAAACAGAAGTCACGCGCGGCTGCACGTGTCTGCCTTGGAGCGCAGCCCGCCCTCAAGCATGGACGGACACTCGGTTACTTCGCGGGCAGCTTCGCTGCTGGGAAATTCCCTTGCATTCCTTTGCGGGGTACCCCGTAAGGCTATAAAGGTGCGTATGGGTGTGTGTGTGTATGTGACGCTTTAGCTTGTTTACACGATATCTTAAGAAGGGTAACTCTGAGGGATCTCATACTTGGCATGTAGATTGCCCATATTGAGTAGATGATGCCTATTGTTCTTGGTGGAGGTCAAAGGTCATCTGGGGTCACCAGGGGTCAAAGTCTGAAAACCTTGTTAACATGATATCTCAAGGTAGGAAACTTGGATAGATTTCATACTAAGTATGTGGATGTGTTATGGTGAGAGGAAGAATCCTATTGTTTTTGGTTGAGGTCAAAGGTCATCTGGGTCAGCAGGGGTGAAAGTCTGAAAACCTTGTTTACACGATATCTCCAGGTAGGGAGAGTGGATAGATTTCATATGAAATATGTGGCTGTGTTATGGTGAGAGGAAAAACCCTACTGTTTATGGTGGAATTCAAAGGTCATCTGGGGGCACCAGGGGTGAAAGTCTGAAAACCTGGTTTACATGATATCTCAAGGTAGAAAGCTTGGATAGATTCATAATAAGTATGTGAATGTCTTATGGTGAGAGGAGGAACCGTTTTGTTTTTGGTGGAGGTCAAAGGTCATCTGGGGTCACCAGGGGAGTAACTCTGAAAACCTTGTTTACACAATATCTGAAGGTAGGAAGCTTGGATAGATTTCATTTAGTATGTGGATGTATTATGGTTAGAGGAAGAACCCTATCATGTTTGGTGGAGGTCAGAAGTCATTTGGGGTCACCAGGGGTCAAAGTCTGAAAACCTTGTTTACACAATATTTCAAGGTAGGAAGCCTGGATAGATTTCATACTAAGTATGTGGATGTGTTATGGTGCGAGGAAGAACCCTATTGTTTTTTGTGGATGTCACAAGCCGTTTGAGGTCACCAGAGGTCAAATACTGAAACTTTGTTAACATGTCAATACGTTTTATTTTCTTTCTTTTTAATTTTTTGGTTATTCAAGTTTTGGTTCAAACATCATGTGACGTGAGCTGATGTGAGCAGGGGTCAAATTGTGAACACATCATAAAAAGTGATGTAGTAGAGAAGTATAAATTTGATGGATGAACCTGGGTGTAACAAAGCAACCCCCCTTTCGGCAAGGAATCACTAAGCCTTTTGGCTTTCTGTTTAAGCTAGTTGTCCGGTAACATTGTTTTAACCATACTCTTGAATTTTTGCTTGTCACTAGATAATAAATATATTAGTTCACATGCAAATTTCCAGGAGCATGGGATTTCGGAAACATGATTTATAAAGTCAAAGATTCCGAAAAGGGTAAATATCACTGAAATTGTACTATACACCATAACCTACAAGTTACAGCACTTTTTAGCCATAGGTACGCGACTTTTAAGCTAGTATACCTGTAAAAGTCTTTTAACCATCATCCTAATATTTTGCATGCTACCAGATGATAAATATATTAGTTCACATGCGAATATAGGAATATAGGATTTATATAACCAAAGCCTGCGAACGGAGTAAGATATCACGGAAATTGCAATATACTGTGGCAAACATAGCTGTTTTACTAGAGGTAGTAAATTTCACTGAAATTGTACTATACACCACGGCCTACTACACTGATTGGCTATGGGTCTGCGACTTTTAAGGTAGTATTTCTGTGAAAGCCTTTTAACAATTCTACAGCAGGGCTTATAGCGCTGTTTAACTACGGGTACACGATTTTTAAGCTAGTATGTAATTAAAAGCACTTTAACCATCCTCTTGAATTTTTGCATGTCAATAGAAAATAAATATATTAGTTCACATGCAAATATTTAGGAGCATGCCATTTCAGGAAAATGATTTATAAAATGAAAAATTCTGAAAGGAGTAAATACCACCGAAATTGCACCATACACCATCTTTTTTTCAAAAGTCCCCTCAACTCTCTGGCGAAGAGCCAGGGGTGAAAACTCAACTATATATACACCATGGCTTACAAGTTTAAGCCCTTTTTAACCATCCTCCTAATTTTTTGCGTTCTACTAGACAATAATACATTAGTTCACATGCAAATCTCGTCAGTATACATTGCTTGAGAGTGCAAAACATTCTTTTTGGAATAAAAACCACACAAACACAAAACTATTGGTGAAGAGCATTTCCATGCATGGCAAACACTAAACTTACAAATTAACAAAATCAAGCACACCATACATGATTTAATAGTCACCACTTCTTTTCTTTGTAAAAAATGAAATGACTGAATGAGTTAGCTCTGCCTCCATTACTGGCTAGTCCATTCTTTTCAAATAGCTGAAGTCAGCACCATGCAAGTGCTAAAACAACACATTTGTATCAGCACCATGAAAGTGCTATGCAAATAAGCACTTTGCACGTTCAAATTTGACCCTTTTGGCGCTGATATCCGTCCACAACCACTGCCCTAGGCCGAGACGAAAATTTTCCCCACTGCATGGCACACGACCTTCTCGTAACTCCCCTAGGCCGAGTCTAAAATCGCCCCCACTGCACGACACATCCCGTACCCCTCCGCAACTGCCCTAGGCCGAGCCGAAAATCATCCCCACCGCATGACACACCCCCTGTCTGTCTACAACTGCACTAGGCCGAGCTGAAAATCTTCCCCACTGCTCTAGGCTGGGCCGAAAATCTTCCCTGCTGTCTGAAAACCGCGTCCCCTCCCCCCCATCCACAACTGCCCTGGGCCAAGCCGAAAATCATCCCCACTGCATGATGCACCACGTAGTTGTCCACAACTGCCCTGAGCGAAGCCAGAAATTGCCCCCACTGCCTGACACCCTGTACCCGTCCACAACTGTCCTAGGCCGAGTCGAAAATTGCCCCCACTGCATGACATACAGTCCCCGTCCACAACTGCCCTCGGCCAAGCCGAAAAACACCCCCACTGCATGGGCACAGCCCACGAGACTGAAGGTCCATGAGACTGAAAATGAAATTAACCAGACACTGATGGGGTGTACCATTGACAGGGGGAGCTATTCCTATCGGTATATGGGATAAGTGGACAGAGATGGAATGTGTCAGCCGGACCCCCCCCCCCCCTCCCATTTAGCATACATTTCCTCGATTTTATAGAATAGAATTTAATCTAGTGTGATTAAAATGGTACATTATTCCCTCTATCGGTATGTGAAATTTTAACAAGTGTTATGCAAATTCCATACCAGGAATAAGCATTAACAAAAACTTTCTTCTTCTGATGTTCAGAAATAATGTGCCAATGTTTATATGCGAACAAATATTAAACAACCCCCATTAGCGTGAACATAGCAAACAAAAATTCTGAACTTTTTTTACGGAACAGTCTTCAGGTTTAGCGTACATTTCCTCAATTTTATAGAAAGGAAATTAATCTAGTGTGATTAAAATAGTACATTATCAGTCTTTCGGTTTGTGAAATTTTAACTATAGGGAACACACATTCCATTAAAGAAATAAGGGTTTACAAAAGATTTCTTTAATGCCGATGTTCCAAAATAATGTTTAAATATTCATATGCGCACAAATATTAAACAAAGTTTATGAGTGTAAACAAAGCAAACAAAATTTTAAACTTTTTTAATACGGAATGGTCTTCAGGTTTAGCATACATTCCCTCGATTTTATAGAAAGGAAATTAGTCAAGTGTGAAATAAATAGTACATTATTCCTTCTATCGATATGTGAAATTTTAAACAAGTGTAACACAAGTCCATTCTTTCATTCTGATGTTCCAAAATGATGTGTGAATGTTCATATGCGAACAAATATTAAACAAAGTTTATGAGTGTAAACAAAGCACAAAATATTAAAGAAAACTAAAGTTTTTTTTTAGAACAGTCTTCAGTTTTAAGGAACGTTTCCTTGATTTTATAGAAAGGAAATTAATTTAGTGTGATTAAAATGGTATATCATTCCCTCTGACGGTATGAGAAATTTTTTTATGAGTGTAACACAAATTCCATTCCAGAAATTTTCCATTCAGATTGAGGACCTTAAAACAATGGATTTCAGGTGCTTAGAAGGAAATACAATAGATTTCTCATGTCCTCAGAAGTTTAACAATAGAGATTCTATTGTTAAAGTTAGGGTTAAGGAAGCAAACACAATAGCAAAAACAATGAGGTCCTTAAACAGTATGTAAAGCACACTTGCACTCACAGACACCTCCTTAGCGGGACGTAGGCAGCCGGCGAGAGCTAAGCTCTCGCATGTCTTTCCTAGCTCACGCGCGGCTCGAAACTGGCGTAGCTCCCCGAGAATTCCGTCACTGGAATGAGAAGTCTCACGCAGCTGCATGTGCCTGCCTTGCGAGCAGCCCGCCCTCCAGACACGTACGTCTACCAGGTGAGTTGGAGATCAGCCAAGCTCATGGGGAAATCCTGTGAATTCCTTACCAGGTCCTGTGTAGGTGTACCAGTAAGGCAGCGAGGGTGCATATGTGTGAGCCCAAGCTGTGTGTGTATGTCTGAGGCTGCTGTGGGCATGTGTGTGCACTCACAGACACCTCCTTAGCGGGACGTAGGCAGCCGGTGAGAGCTAAGCTCTCGCACGTCTTTCCTAGCTCACACGCGGCTCGAAACTGGCATAGCTGCCCGAGAATAAACACTTCGTTATTAAACACGATATCTCAAGGAGGGAAAGTCTGACAGTTCTCAAACTTGGTACATAGATGCCCCATATTGAGAGGAAGAACCCTATTGTTGGGTCAAAGGTCACATGGGGTCACCAGTGGGGCAAAATCTGAAAAAGTTAACACATTTTCTCAAGAGAGGAAGCTTGGATGAATTTTATATTTAGTTTGTAGATGTCTATGGTAAGAGGAAGAACCTTATTGTTTTTGGTGGGGTTCAAAGGTCACCTTGGGTCACCGGGGTCAAACTCTGAAAACCTTGTTAACAGGATATCTCGAGTTAGGAAGCTTTGATGATTTTCATACTTAGTATGTAGATGCGTTAGAGGAAGAACCTAATTGTTTTTGGTGGGGGTCAAAGGTCACCTGGGGTCACTGGGGCTCAAACTCTGAAATCCTTGTCGACACGACATCTCAAGGTAGGAAGATTGGATGAATTTCGTACTTGGTATTTAGATGCATTATGGTAAGAGGAAAAGTCCTATTGTTTTTGGTGGAGGTCAAAGGTCATCTGGGGTCATGGGGGTCAAACCCTGAAAACCTCGTTAACACAATATCTCAAGTTGGAAGCTTGGATAAATTTCAAACTTAGTATGTAGATGCATTATAAGAAGAGGAAAAACCCTGTTGTTTTTGGTGGAGTTCAAAGGTCATCTGGGGTTACCAGGGCTCGAAGCCTGAAAACCTTGTTAATGCTATATCTAGACGTAGGAAGCTTGGATGAATTTTATACTTAGTATGTAGATGTGTTATGGTAACCCTGTTGTTTTTGGTGAGGGTCAAAGGTCACAGGGGGTCAAACTCTGAAAACCTTGTCAACAGGATATCTCAAGGTAGAAAGCTTGAATAAATTTCATACTTTGATGGTAGTTGCCGTGTAGTAAGAGGAAGAAGTGTATCATTTTTGGTGGAGGTCAAAGGTCATTTGGGGTCACTGGGGGTCAAACTCTGAAAACCTTGTTAACACGTCATCTCTAGGTAGGAAGCTTGCATTAATTTCATACTTGGTATGTAGATCCTTTGTGGAAAGAGGAAAACCCTAGTGTTTTTGATGGGGTTCAAAGGTCATCTGGGGTCACTGAGGGTCAAAGTTTGAAAACCTTGTCGACAGGATATGTCGAGGTAGAAAGCTTGGATAAATTTTATACTTTGTATGTAGTTGCCTCAGAGTGAGAGGAAGAAGTGTATCATTTTTGGTGGAGGTGAAAGGTCATCTGGGATCACTGGTGGTCACGAAAACCTTGTTAAAACGATATCTTAAGGTAGGAAGCTTGAATGAATTTCATACTTAGTATGTAGATGCATTATGGTAAGAGGAAGAACCCTTTTGTTTTTGGGTGGGGGTCAAAGGTCACCTGGGGTCACCGGGGTCAAACTGTGAAATCCAAGATTGTCATCTGGGGTCAGCAAAGGTCAAAGTGCAAAATTTCCCAAGGATTCTCAAGATCAAATATGAACACAAAAGTGTATTTTTCCAATATGTTTAGATAGCATTAGAGCAGTGACTGAAAGAAATGGGACATGGTGTTATTTGGAATAAAATGTATCATCGAAACCTCAATGCATTTTATCAGTCTCAGGGTTCTCCACTGGTCTGTTTTCTGTCCGGGGGCTCTTGTGATCGCCGTCCCTTGGAGGGGTCTTTTCCCTTTTGGAAAATTTTGACAATTTAGGAGGGCTTAGAATGCAAATGGTGCAATCTACGGCCTTGTTCTTAGCCTTCCCTGTGTGTTCAAATCTGGGCATTTTGTGGTCATTTTTTTTTTTTTGCAATTGTATTTTGTAAATATCTTTGACTTTACTTGCAGATCTGAAACTCCAGTTTCCACTTGGACGTAATCAATAATGAAGTAGTTCGCTTTCATGGAAATTTCGGGTGAAAATCGGGAAACATAGGGGACAGTTCAATTGAATGGTTTCGTTTAGTGTATGAGTTTGATGGTAACAGATTCCTACTGTGGAAGCATATGAAAGAAATGCAGTAAGTGCATATTGAATGATATAAGAGCTCAGGTGCAAGTGAGCTGGGTTTGCATCTCCGATGTTTAATTATACATTGCTTGTCATGAGTGTTTGAAATCAAATATAAAAGGCAGTCAAATGGCTAAGTTGTGGTGTTTGTGATCAGGACAGTCGCGACGGGGGGTGTGTGGGGGTGGTGTCTCACCCCCCCAAAGTTCGTCAGAGCGACGATAGTCGGAAAATCTGAAATGCCAGTTGGAATTTCTGATATCTCAGTCTAGCACATTTTCCCGGCTGAGCTTATGGCAACTTTGTGTCTATTTTCCAACTAGACGAAGTGAGAATAATACTAAACGTTATTTTCCTCACGTAAAATCAAATCAAAACTGTCCTTTTTCCCAAATTCTTCTCAAACTCTCAAAATTTTCGCTCGCTCCGCGCGCTTCAAACCTTACCTCAGTGTTGTTCTTATTATCAATATCTTCCGATAGCAACTTTCGGAGAAGTACAACAGCAGAAGTTGAAAGCTGTTTACAAATTACCAGGTAAAAGACTGACTTTTTGAGTGGCATGTTGGTTTGTTGGGCAATTGTAAGTATCTCGATTCAGATTCTGAATGCAGGTTTTATTATAGAAATCTGATTTAATGAATATTTGGGCGCGCTTCGTGCGCATGCGTCAAGATTTACAGTCAATCTCATGAACGTTATTAAGGTAATTATACCAGACACAATGTATCGCTTTAGCCCCCCACCCCCAATTTTTCCGAGCCCCCAAAAATTGCGCAAAGTTTTAAATGGACTAATATTGGTGAAGACATAGATATACTCATAAAATATTCCAAACGTCTATTTATCAGGCCCGTAGCCCTTACTGGCTACGGGCCTGATAAATAGACGTTTGGAATATTTTATGAGTATATCTATGTCTTCACCAATATTAGTCCATTTAAAACTTTGCGCAATTTTTGGGGGCTCGGAAAACAAGTAATGATTCTTTCTATAACTTCAAAAATTTTCGTGCGCTATGTGCGCTTTCATCTATAGTTCTATCTAGTGGTAACGCCCCCATTTCAAACATATTGGATTTCAACGTTTCCACAAATGTTGTTCTTCCGTGTAGGCGTGATTCTAGAGAGACACGAAAATGCATCGTCGCGAAGTTCTTTCCTCTTTTTCCTAACTTTTGGAAGATCATTTCTTCTTTCTTAGCAAACATATTTTGTAAGAAAAAGATTTTTCAGTTTCGTAGGGGATCCTTAACGGGTAAGATGAAGAATGTAATCCCCGACCACGGCCATGCAGTCATCCGAACAAATTTGTCGGTTTTGTCAAGATTCTTCAATAAAAACCCAAACTCTTTCAACTTTAATGACCTTAACTTTAATGAAAACAAAAATGCGAAATTTTTTTTCAATATAACCCCAAATTTTTCGGCGCGCTTCGCGCACCTTATATTTTAAGTTCAGCCACCCATTGCATCTGTCGGGACTTAGAGTAGCTGGCCCCTAGTCAGGGCGCTTCCCCCCATGTTGGCAAATCAAAGCACCACCCCTGGCTGAGCCTGCATGCAGGTTTTTCATTTGGTATTGAAGTATACCCTCAAATTTCGGCGCGCTTCGCGCGCAATCATCACGATCCACGTTGTATCACTTATGAACATTATAAGCACAAACGTACCAGTGAACGTTTATAGCAAAAACTAGTTGTACATCCTGAAACGTGCTTGTTAGTCCTAAACCCCTTTTGCTGTACCTGTCTGGGAGGTCTAATATCATTTTTCTGCACCTATACTCTCCCTCACGCCCATCTCCCGCATTGCTGGAAGCTGTTCGTCTGGATTTTCGTTCAAAATTAGTAAAAGTAGGGTATATGCTAGCCTTAGATGCTAGAATAGAAGGCATTAAACTAGTCAAAAAGGAGGGGGGGGGGGCTTCAGGAGGTTTGTTGACAAAGTATTCTTCTCTTAGAAAACATACTTTCTACTTTCACCTAACCAAATCTTAGTATTCACTAAATTATGGACATTTTCCAGCCATATATGATCAGTTCCGAAAGTATCCCAAGATACTGCACCATTTTGCATCTAAGCAACCTTACCTTAACAAAATTTCTCAAAGGGGAGGGGGACACCCCCCTTAGACTCCTCCCCCAGGACGGCACCTTTATGAAGTGACGAAGGATCCCCACCGCTGTATCATACAAATGTAACGCACATAAAAACGAAGATGCAATTTACGGGCCGCCACTCATTTCGAAAAAGAATCAAACCAGTCGGAAAAAATTAGAATTCACTTAATTATGGACATTTTCTAGCCATATATGATCAGCTCCAAAAATATCCCAAAGATATCTCCATTTTGCATCTAAACAACCTTAAATTAACAAAAATTTCTCAAAGGAGAGGGGTCACCCCTCCACTTAGACACCTCCCCCACGACGGCACCTTTATGTAGTGACGAAGGAAGGATCCCCACTGCTGTATGTAAACACGGTGCATAAAAAATGGTGCAATTTACGTGCCACCATTCAGTTGGAAAAAATATCCACCCAGTCGGAATTTTGGACCTTCACACACCTCCCCCCCCCCAAACATATGACCCTAGCTACGGCCCTGTCTGTGATTGAGTGTACAGACAACTTCTTGACCGGGCGGGTCAATTTTCTGTGCGGGCGGCAAGCTTTTGTTCGGGCGCTAAAGTAGTGTGGCAGATTTTGTACGGGCGGAGCCCCCGGATAAAACAGCTAGTGGAGAACACTGAGTCTGGTTTTACCAAATTTACTGTAGTGTAATACTCTTATGTGCACATTTATACAATAATAAACTTGCATAAAAAGGACAAGTCAGTGATACCAGCATATCAAATACTTCATAATTTTTCAATCCCCAAATAATTAAGTGCAATGATTCCTTAGTTAACCTGTCTTCATTTAATATGTTTTCTATGTTTAATATTCACAGATGATGAGCCTCCCATCATTAGTAACTGCCCTACCAGTCCCATATTTGTCTACATTCCTATTGGGCAAACACAAGGTGAAGCTACATGGACAGAACCAACAGCATCTGATGCATCTGGAAGTGTCACTGTTTCTCAGACACATTCTCCTGGAGACAGTTTCCCAGTGGGAACAACTCAAGTTAGATACGAGTTTAGAGATAGGTTCCGCAACATGGCAACATGTCCATTTACAGTATCGGTATATACAGGTATGCATGCAAATTCTGTGGAAATTTTTGCATGATGACATACTTTTATTTCAGCTACTTGTCATATGGTGATCTTTACTTAGATACACATGCTATTGTGATATATATAGTCATAATAGTTTGGTTTGTTTTGCAAAGTGTTGTACACAAGGCCAACAAGTTTATCATAGTGTCAAATTTCCTTTTTGTGTTGCAGTTGGTCTTTTATTTGCACATTTCTTATTTGTTAATGTATATACTTTAAGTTGGTTGTGCACATATATATATGTGGGATGCATACTAGTGGTATTTGCTATTAATGAAAGTACATGCTATGGTATTAAATGTTTGCTATGAAAACGACCTGCAGATACAAGTTTTAAGGGATGCCACTGAAATTCTCTTGTGCATTTCTCTACATCCCATTGCAGCGCATTTTAGGCGCCTTTTCATAACTCGCCGTTGCATACCGCAATGGCGAGCCGACTTACTGCCGAAGTCATGAATATTCTGAATGACATCACAGGGCACTCTACGAAGTGTTCCGAAAATTAATTGGTAGCCAACGGACGGCCCTTTGTCCACGAGCACAATAGATAGCCTGCGCTGAATAGAACGGCTTATCGTGCATTGAATGGGTATTCCTAGCCTATGTATATTGTTCAGTAATAAACTTTGGGGAGTTGAATGCGGTCATGCGAAGCAAGTTTCGCTTTTGTGCAGAGAATGGTATGAACACACTTCAAGTAGACTCACTTGTTTCAGCTTCTCTTTTACAGCTGCGAAATTATTAATTCCACTCCTCTTCTGATATTTTTCACCTCAGAAATACAGTAAATGTTACATGAAATATCCAAGGGCAATTTCGAAAAGATCAAATTGCTTGTGGATAGCGTAATTGTTTTGACACGGGATCGCGGCCTATGCCTACACGATACAACGCTCGTGTATAGTGCTTGGTTTGTGCGGGGGATGTATTCACCACACGTAAACAACTTCGAGCCTATCATATTCCGTTCAGTACGACAGGCCGGCTGGCCTGGTGTTGCTCGCGCTTTTCGACGAAGCAAAGATAAACAGACTTAGGGGAAGAAGTTAACCAGCTGCGGTTTCAGCTTTGACTTTTAGTTTTACAAAAATTTCTCAACATCAAATCAATTCTAAATGTACACAACCGAACAGCGTGTCATGCATTTGATTGGTAACAGAAGAACATACAATTGCGATTAACTTCTGAAAATCACCGTCATTAAAAACGAAAACATCGGACATTTGCTAAAAGACATCTCGAGCATTCGAAAATGTTTCGGAAATTTTTTCGTGCGTTCAAAAATGCAGGAATCTTGTGATAAACAACGGAAGAACATCCACAACTGCTGTGTACTTACGAAACTCTCCACCATTAAAAGAAAATATCTGACATTTGTTGAAAATCACCTCGGATGTCTCGACACATTTTATGTTTTCCTACCTTCCCGATATATTTTTGATGGTTTCAAAAATTCATGAATCTTTTGATAAATAACGGGAAAATATATACAACTGCTATTTACTTCTGAAAATCTCCGTCATTAAAAGAGAACCTCGGACATTTGTTAAAAATCATCTCGGACATTCCAGAATGTTTCGGATTTCTTTTGCACGTTCCGAAATATTTTTTGCACGTTTCGAAAATTCATGAATCTTTTGATAAATAACGGAAGAACATATACAACTGCTATTTACTTCTGAAAATCTCCGTCATTAAGGGAATGTATCGGACATTTCTTTTAAATCATCTCGGACGTCTCGAAAACATTTTAAGTTCCGTTACAGAAGGGGATTAGCAAAGGGCGCAAGTCTTTCCGAACGTGCGGAAGTATATTTGTCAAACGTTTAAAACAGACCCGTTACGGAGCATGTTTTTAACGGAACTTTCTTTAACCTTCACAAAACTTTGCGCACCCTTCAAAAAAAAAAAAAAAAATATCAATTGCGTGACCCTTTGAAATTACTTTCGAACGTTTAAAAAAAGTTCCGTTATGGAGCATGTTTTTAAGGGAACTTTTATTTGAAACCTTCAAAAAAATTTACGCACCCTTCAAAAAAAAATATCAATTGCGTCACCCTTTGAATTTTTTTCGAACGTTTAAAAAAAGTTCCGTTACAGAAGGGGATTAGCAAAGGGCGCAAGTCTTTCCGAATGTGCGGAAGTATTAACCAAACGTTTAAAAAAGTTCCGTTACGGAGCATGTTTTTAACGGAACTTTTTATTAACCTTCAAAAAAGCTTTACGTACCCTTCAAAAAAAAAATAAATAAATAAAAATAAAAATATCAATTGCGTGATCTTTAGAAATTTCTTTCGAACGTTTAAAAAAGTTCCGTTACGGAGCATGTTTTAACGGAATTTTTTTTTTAACCAAAAAAATTTACGCACCCTTCAAAAAAAAAAATATCAATTGCGTGACCCTTTGAATTTTTTTCGAACGTTTAAAAAAAGTTTCGTTACAGAAGGGGATTAGCAAAGGGCGCAAGTCTTTCCGAACGTGCGGGAGTATTTGTCAAACGTTTAAAAAAGTTCCGTTACGGAGCATGTTTGAAGGGAAATGTTTTTTTTTTAACCTTCAAAAAAGCTTTACGCACTTTTCAAAAGAAAATAAAAATATCAATTTCGTGACCCTTTGAAATTTCTTTCGAACGTTTAAAAAAAGTTCCGTTACGGAGCCTTTTTTTAATGGAACTTTTTTTTAAACCAAAAAATTACGCACCCTTCAAAAAAAAAATATCAATTGCGTGACCCTTTGAATTTTTTTCGAACGTTTAAAAATAGTTCCGTTACAGAAGGGGATCAGTAAAGGGCGCAAGTCTTTCCGAAAGTGCGGAAGTATTTGTCATATGTTTAAAAAAGTTTAAAAAGCATGTTTATAACGGAACTTTTTTTTTAACCTTCAAAAAATTTTTCGCACCCTTCAAAAAAAAAATACCCAATTGCGTGATCCTTTGAAATTTTTTCCAACGTTTAAAAAAAAAACCGTATGTTATTAACGGAACTTTTTTTTTAAAGGTTCCAAAAAAATTTCGCATCCTTCAAAAAAAAAAATGTCAATTGCGTGACCCTTTGTAAATTTTTTTTCTGACGTTTATAAAAAAAAGTTCCGTTACGGGAAGGGATTAGCAAAGGGCGCAAGAGTATTTCCGAACGTGCGGAAAAAAATGTGCAACTGAAGATACGGAAATTTTTCGAAAGTAAATGTCGGCCCTTCGTTTTTTTTCTATATATACCGGTATAAACGACTCATGAAGTGTTAGGCTGATTTAATTTTCAAACAGTAACGCAATTGATGATACTTTTTTCTTTTAAGGTGTGAAAACTTTTTCAAAGTTTAAAAAAAAGTTCCGTTTGCAACTCTTTTTAACGGAACTTTGTTTAACGTTCCCGGAAGAATTCTAGCATCTTAAAAAAAAAAAATCAGTTCATGACCCTTTGAATTTTTTCGAACATTTAAAAAAAAAAAAGTTCCGTTCCGGGAAGGGATTATTAGCAAAGGGAGCAAGAGTACTTCCGAACGTACTGAAACATTTTTCAAATGATATAAAAAAAAAGTTCCGTTACGTAACTTTTTTTAAATGGAACTTTTTTTAACGTTCGAAAAATTCTCGCACCTTCCCGAAAAAAATTAATTGCGTGATCCTTTACATTTTTTTCGAACGCTTTGAAAAACAAAAGTTCCGTTACGGAACTTTTCGCGTGACCCTTTGAAATTTTTTTCGAACATTTAAAAAAAAAGTTCCGTTCCGGGAAGGGACTAGCAAAGGGCGCAAGAGTACTTCCGAACGTGCGGAAACATTTTTCAAATGACTGAATGATATAAAAAAAAAGTTCCGTTACGTAACCTTTTTTAACGTTCGAAAAATTCTCGCACCTTCCCGAAAAAAATTAATTGCGTGATCCTATACATTTTTTTCGAACGCTTTGAAAAACAAAAGTTCCGTTACGGAACTTTTCGCGTGACCCTTTGAAATTTTTTCGAACATTTAAAAAAAAAGTTCAGTTCCGGGAAGGGACTAGCAAAGGGCGCAAGAGTACTTCCGAACGTGCGGAAACATTTTTCAAATGACTGAATGATATAAAAAAAAGTTCCGTTACGTAACTTTTTTTAACGTTCGAAAAATTCTCGCACCTTCCCGAAAAATAAATAATTGCGTGATCCTTTACATTTTTTTCGAACGCTTTGAAAAACAAAAGTTCCGTTACGGAACTTTTCGCGTGACCCTTTGAAATCTTTTTCCAACATTTAAAAAAAAGTTCCGTTCCGGGAAGGGACTAGCAAAGGGTGCAAGAGTACTTCCGAACGTGCGGAAACATTTTTCAAATGATATAAAAAAAAAAGTTCTGTTACGTAACTTTTTTTAAATGGAACTTTTTTTAACGTTCGAAAAATTCTCGCACCTTCCCGAAAAAAAATTAATTGCGTGATCCTTTACATTTTTTTCGAACGCTTTGAAAAACAAAAGTTCCGTTACGGAACTTTTCGCGTGACCCTTTGAAATTTTTTTCGAACATTTAAAAAAAAAAGTTCCTTTCCGGGAAGGGACTAGCAAAGGGCGCAAGAGTACTTCCGAACGTGCGGAAACATTTTTCAAATGACTGAATGATATAAAAAAAAAATTTCCGTTACGTAACTTTTTTTAATGTTCGAAAAATTCTCGCACCGTCCCGAAAAAAATTAATTGCGTGATCCTCTACATTTTTTTCGAACGCTTTGAAAAACAACAGTTCCGTTACGGAACTTTTCGCGTGACCCTTTGAAATTTTTTTCGAACATTTAAAAAAAAGTTTCATTCCGGGAAGGGACTAGCCAAGGGCGCAAGAGTACTCTCAAACGTGCGGAAATATTTTTCATAAGATTTAAAAACCAGAAAGCCAAAAGGCTTAGTGATTCCTTGCCATATGGATATATTGTAACAAACATGAATCACCCACATGACAAACATGTGATCCCTCATAGTTATCCTACTTAAGATATCATGTTAATAAGGTCAAAAGCTTTCGAAATCTTGTGACCCAAAATGACCTACATGCTAAATATAAACAATCCACTAGCTAAGAATGAGATCCCTCATAGTTACCCTCCTTTAAAATATGATGTTTACTAGGTTTTGACCTTTTGTGACCTCAAATGACCTTTGACCTGCACGAAAAATAATACTGATCATCTTCTCAATATGGTCAATACACACGGTAAGTATGTGATCCCTCACAGTTACCCTTCTTGAGATATCATGTTTACAAGTTTATGACCTTTTTATCTCTGGTGACCCCAAATGACCTTTGACCTCCACCAAAAACAACAGGGATCATCTACTCAATATGGGCAATCCACATGCTAAGTATGAGATCACTCACAGTTACCCTTCTTGAAATATCGTGTTTACAGGGTTTTGAACTTTTGACCTCTGGTGACCCAAATGACCTTTGACCTCTACCAAAAACTGTAAGGATCATCTAATCATTATGGGCAATCCTCATGTTAAGTATGAGATCCCTCACTGTTACCCTCATTGAGATATCGTGTTTATAAGGTTTTGACCTTTTTACCTCTGCCTCATTGAGATATCGTGTTTATAAGGTTTTGACCTTTTTACCTCTGGTGACCCCAAATGACCTTTGACCTCCACCAAAAACAATAGGGATCATCTACTCAATATGGGCAATCCACATGCTAAGTATGAGATCACTCACAGTTACCCTTCTTGAAATATCGTGTTTACAAGGTTTTTGACCTTTTGACCTTTGGTGACCCCAAATGACCTTTGACCACCACCAAAAACTGTAAGGATCATCTACTCATTACAGGCAATCCTCAGGTTAAGTATGAGATCTCTCACCGTTACCCTCATTGAGATATAGTGTTTATAAGGTTTTGACCTTTTTACCTCTGGTGACCCCAAATGACCTTTGACCTCCACCAAAAACAATAGGGATCATCTACTGAATAAGGGCAATCCACATGCTAAGTATGACATCACTCACAGTTACCCTTCTTGAAATATTGTTTACAAGGTTTTGACCTTTTGACCTCTGATGACCCCAAATGACCTTTGACCTCCACCAAAAACTGTAAGGATCATCTACTCATTACAGGCAATCCTCATCCTAAGTATGAGATCCCTCAAAGTTACCCTCATTGAGATATAGTGTTTATAAGGTTTTGACCTTTTTACCTCTGGTGACCCCAAATGACCTTTGACCTCCACCAAAAACAATAGGGATCATCTACTCAATATGGGCAATCCACATGGTAAGTATGAGATCCCTCACATTTATCCTTCTGGAGATATTGTGTTTACAAGCAATTTCCAGCATATCCACTATTTGACCCCTTGTGACCCCAAATGACCTTTCACCTCCACCAAAAAGAATAGGGATCATCTACTCATTATGGGCAACCTACCTGCCAAGTATGAGATCCCTCGGAGTTACCCTTCTTGAGATATCGTGTTTACAAGGTTTTGACCTTTTGACCTCCACCAAAAACAATAGGGATCATCTACTTAATATGAGCAATCTACATGCCAAGTATGAGATCCCTCGGAGTTACCCTTCTTGAGATATCGTGTTTACAAGCAAAAGCGTCACATACACACATACACACACACATACACACACATACTTGTAAATGCTGCCAAACGGGGACGCCTGTATTTTACCATTCCACCGTGGACGTCCTTAAATAAAGCTCATAGCATGCATACTGCAAGAAAAAGATGTCCTTTGCAACAGCAAAAAATGAGGGCGCTCAAAATGTTTCCATTCGAAGCATACTTATCTAATTGTGAGTGTGTATGTGATTTTCCACAGGTAACCGTGGACATAACATGATACACACGCTGACCTGCAAACGAGGACGTACCACAACACTATCTCAATGGGGACTGTTAATATATTTCGCTAAATTCAATAGATATCCGCATTGCTGCATCATTTTGACCAAAGAGGCTATTTAAAACCATTGTTTCAAACGAGGACGCGTCCCCAATTCATGTGCGTCCCCGACTGGTAGGTGCGTATTCATAAAAACGTCCCCGATTGACGGCATTTACAAACGCACACACACACACACGACATCACCATCGCATAGATTCCTTCCGCCTTCGGCAAGGAATCAAAAAGTTCCGTTACGAAACCTCTTTTTAACGGGACTTTTTTCTAAAGGTTCAAAAAACTTTTCCACCTTCAGAAAAAAAAAAAATTATCAATTGCGTTATTTTTTTAGAACGTTTAAAAAAAGAGTATTTCCGAACCTGCGGGAATATTCATTCATTATTGCAAAGAGAAACTCGAAAGTAGATGACGGCCCTTCCTTTTTCTTCCTTTGCATAGCCTATGACCAGAAACTCATGAAGTTGCATGGTTCCTGATATAATTTTTCTTTTTCACAGGTCACGCAGTTGACCTTTTTTTTTTAAACATTGGAAAGTTTTTTGAACGGTTGAAAAAAAAATTGTTCCGTTACATGAAGGGTTTGCCAACGCGCAAAAAATTCCCACAGGGTGCGGAAATATTTTTGACGGAAGGTACGAAAGAATGTAGAACGTCCCAGATATTTTCTTTACAAACTTACGAAATTTATTCAAAATTGCAAACAGATTTCCGAAAGTAAATGATGGCCCTCCCTTTTTCTTTTTTGTTTATAAAAGATTCATGAAGTTTTAGGCTGATGTTATTTTCAAAGAGTCACACAATCGATAAATTGTTAGTATTTTTTTTTTGAAAGTGCGACATTTGTTTCAACGTTTGGAAGAAAATTGTTCCTTTACGGGAAGGATTTGGAAACGCGCAAGAATATTTCCGAACTGCAGAAGTATTTTTGACAGAATAAGGTACACATGCATTTTGAACGTTCTTGTTAGTGATGCAGTTTGCTGCTCAGGCCGCACAGTCCACACAAACTAACGCGGCTATCGTAAATAGCGTTAACAACGAAATTGCCGTACCGTTTTCGATAATGTGGAAAAGCCGATGTAGTCGCAAACCATGTTCTTCTTACGCAATTAACAATGGAATCATTACTTGAAATGAAGATTGCAGGTGCGGAAAGGCATAACTCTAGTAACGGTTCACTTTTGGTAACGAAAGCTAACGCAGCTAACGATAGCAAGCGGAATTTTCTAAAGATTAAGTAACTAACGTCAATTTTATTCGGAGCTGTACTGTATTCTTGAAAACGGCACAACAGCACAATATGTCGCCATAATAAGGCCGAAGCCACAAATTATTTCAACCTGCAACGACGCACATGAACGTTCAGATACACTGTAGTAGCCTATGTTAAAAGACAGCATTTGGTATTGTATTATTGTAAGCACATACAGTATATACACATGCTACTAGGCTAGGCCGAAACCGAGACGCGTGAAAGATGTAAACGGGACCAGTTTGCCTCCGAAGGTTGCATTTTACTTTATTATTCGTCATTTATCATTTACTTAAGGCAAAATTAATCACGGGATTTTTAGGGAAAATGGAAATGAAAAGTTAGAGTAACTTTTTCTGTTGCAATTTCATCGTAAGGTCTGGTCCAGGGTGTATGAATTGTCATAGGCCGAGACCGGTCAATGTGTACATAAAGGCTTACCAGAAGACTATCGCAAAAGCTTTAGTTACTTCTCGCTCACATCGACTGCTTTTTATTGATCGTTTCTGCTACCAGCAAAACTGCTCTCTTTGTTACTCTAAATCGGATTAAGTACTGGTTGAGCACTGTGGTGGAATATTCGGAAGGGCTCGTGAACAAGCACTCTGGCCTGCTCTGATAATGAGACACGCCTGAGTGCACACCTGCCAAGCACTACCGTGTCATACCGCAGCGGCGAGTTTTGAAAAGACCCCTTAATCCGTGGGCAGCGAAACGCCCATTGTGCAGTGCTCTGAGAGTTCCCTCACGACGAGCAATAGCCATTCTGTAATACCAACGCACTGCTCCTTGCAGCTTTTTCCCGCATTTTGCAGGGTAATCCACCCGAAACACAAAGCAACTGCCGATGCATTACAGCGACGGTGTTAGGAATTATTCATCACTGACAGAATTAGGCTAACATTCTGTCTAGTCACTCGCGATCGGAAAATGCCATCTTTCTTTAGTTACAAACTTTGAGCTGTTTTTTTTTCTGTGCCAGTTCCCTGGTGAAAGTATACTACGGCTTAGCATTTTGCATGTGTTTCAGATCATTTGTCACATTTACTTGTTTTTTAATTGTATACTAATTTTTATCGGCAGAACTCAGCAAAATAGTTTGCGGTCTTAACATTTTAGCTTTGTGAAAATTCCACAGCCATTAATTTACGTACACTTCGCTACAAACAGCTACCACTGTCACATAGGGCTTATTATTTTATATATATGAGGGATGGGATTATGCTAGCTCTCTTCTGTGTTTTACCAAGCTGTCTAAGTAGTAACTTTGTTTCAAGCCCACAATACACCTAAAAAATTTCGTGCATCTTTTCATCAGGCTAATTATTTTACCGTTCGGTAAAATACTTCAAACGGCATGCCCGTCAGTCGAATCTGATCTTCGGTTGTGTTTATAAGTTGGTTTCATAATTTGAATTCGGTTTGCATTGGAAACTGGGTATGCTTGTGCAAGATTTCTATCGTTGTTATTATAGCAAGGAAATTGGTGAATAAATTTTTACCTCGTGGGGACTTTTTTGTGGCTTCTCATTTCAAGTCCTTAGAGAAGGGAGGGGGTAGCTTATTTCGAAGGCCGGGAGCCACGCGATACACTATGTAGTAATGCCCAGCATGCTGTTGAAATGTTTTATTTGGTGGGAAAATCCTTTCAATAAAAGACGGCGTTGGAGTTGGTGTAATTGGGTCAGGAGTGGCTCTACACCCTGTATCACAGGTAGGACGGTCCTCCCCCACTATCGCTTTTGTGCCATGCTTCCCACATCAGTCTTCAATATGTGAGAGATGCTCTAAGAAATATTGTGCCCCCTCTCAAGCAGAAAGTTCGTCCCCTTGGTCGACTTAAAATTATCCTAGTTGCGCCACTTCAGTTACACAGGGCTGCCTTCTTTGGGTCACCTATCACCTGTAACAATGAAATAAGTACACCTTGACCTATTTCAAAAAGCTGAAAATGCTTAAGTTTGTCTTGGAGCTACATGACCATATAGCCTATGCGATTCATAAAAACTATAGGCCTATACTGTGGGTGTAAATGTTTGTAGAAAAGATATCTCACAAATTTACCGCCGTCCACTTTGTTATTTATTTCAGTAATGGCAAATGATCCAACATCTGTGGAAAGATCGGGGTGGATCCAAGGGGGGGCCTTCCCGGTGGCTCGATCAGCCCCCCATTCGCCACATCAACAATAACAAATACGCGAAAATTAGCATAATTTTAATCTAGGAGAATATTCAAGGGGGCTTTCAGCCCCCCCCCCCTTTTCAAAATTTCTGGATCAGCGCCGGAAGATAACTGCTTCTAGCAGGGCAACGTTACCTTTTACCATGCACACAAACTACTTCACTAAGCCCGCACTGAGTTCATTCACTCCCACCATAGACTCTTTGTGAGCTTTTCCCATCTCAATCCGCAGCACCGTCGCGACTTTCTTAATCCTGTCATTCGTTTGTAAACTAACTGAGCAATCTAACGTAGTGGAAACCCACCAAGCAGGCTAACACGTCTCTTGCAACATGAACAACGATCGGATGTCATGATCGCCATTTTGGTAAAAGTAAATTGCTCGAAAAAGTAGCACATTGGGCATCTTTTCAAAATCTGTTTACTTGGAATGTTACTTTTAAGTATTTGCTACATGGGAATGGCTGTACTTTGCATAGATTTCATATTTTTGCTGCAAATTCAGGTCTCCGATATTTTTGTCCAGGCAGCATGCTTCGTAATGACGTAGTTAGAGTGCCCTGTTAGAGCTATGTTCACTTGATGTACATTCGATGTTGACCTATACCCGGAAGGAAACATGGTGCAAACATCGCAATCTTACAGTACAGTGGCAGGGATTTTTACCAAGATCTTGGGAAATATGGCACATCCGCACATGAAATGGAAAATAGACAAAAAATTTCAGGAACGTGTACTGCATAAATTTAGGGTTATCATTTTGGCCCTGTTGAATGACCTTTCTCCTCTGGTCCTGTCACTTCCCCGTGGCCCCAACTAAAGTTTAGAGAGTGTTTCAGCTGAAAATGCTGAAACTGATAGCCTACCACAACTTTCCTAAAATCCCCCTAAAATTTTTTGAGTAATTGTGATAACACATTTTCACACTTGTTCGCTTGGAATGTTAGAATTAAATATTTGCTACATGGTAATGGCTGTACTTTGCACAGAATTCACATTTTCGCTGCAAATTCTGGCCTCCGATATTTTTGTCCAGGCAGCATGCTTCGTAATGACGTAGTTCGAATGCTCTGTTAGGCTATGTTCACTTAAAGCACATTCTATGCTGACCTATACCCGGAAGAAAACAGGGTGAATCATCGCAATGTCACTTACAGAGTTGCAGCAGAGAGCTGCCTCTAGTGGTGGTAGCTCCCTGGTTGCAGGCATATATGGTTGCAGGGATATTTTTCATGATCTTGGAAATATGGCACATGGACTGGGAAATAGGCAAATAATTTTGGGAATGTGTACTGCAAATTTACGGTTATCGTTTTGGCCCTGTCAAATGACTTTTCTCCTCTGGGGCTGGTGACTCATCCGTGGCCCCAACTAAAGTTTAGAGTGTTTCAGCTGAAAAATGGCCTAGCACCACCTTCCTAAAATCCCTCTAAATATTTTTCATAATTGCCATAACATATTTTTACACATGTTGGTGGATCGATGCTGTGGGTAAGGGGAGGGGGAGGGGCTTTAACATTTGAAACAAAATTCCGCTGTCATACGGAAAAAATACTCAACCAAAACATTTTTGTTAAAAAGGGGCTCAATTCCCCCTCCCTCCCGGGCTTCTTTTGTCTCTCTACCAAAGGGAAGTCTGCGTCCCACATTGAATAGCTCAAAAGTTTTTTTCAGTGTCACTGACATCATACTGTGTATCCCCAGTCTAAAATGGCTATCTGGCAGAGGTGTAGGCTTTAGTCTGTGGGTAGGACCCCACCCTCTCCCAGCAGAATAGTCAGTTCAAGTCGAAAAATATAGCTCTACACAAGGTTAATCTCATGATCGTTGATACTTTCGAAATTTTCAAGGCCACATCGTTTGTCCTACCCTTACAAAAAAACGTGTGACAATTTGTTCCAAATCCTCAGGTGTGTCTGCCATGGGTAATCACAGGTATTTTGCATGAAAACCCGTTTTCCCTTGACATTGACACAGGTTGGGCAGTTGCCACACGTTTGACACAGGTTTGCCACAGGTTTTCACAGGTTTTACATGCAAAATGTGTGGTACTTAAAACCAATGTTAACAAAGAATCCTGAGACAAAACAGCTGTGGTTTGAAATTATAGGCAGGAAAGGTGTGTCAATCTGTGTCAAATCTGTGTCAAACCTGTGTCCAGAGCATTCCAAATATGCAGGTTGTCACCCAAGAAAACCTGTGACTTCTTTTGTTTTTCATGTGTGATCACGCGTGGTTACAGATACAGGTTGACACACCTTTTTTGTAAGGGTAGGGGCAAGCTGTTCGGGGAACGTGCGCGTTTTCTTGGAGAATACTTCGAAGGAAATTTGGTTGTTCTTATTACCCAAAAGCTCATAGCAACATACATAGAAAATGTAGGATACTTTTATTGCACGTTTTCAAGGCTTGTGTTTTTACAAAAAAAAAAAAGACAGCAGCGAGTGTGGCCTCAAACAAGCATACCGCCAGGCAGCACTTTTGTGATCTTTTGAACTCTGGGCATTTATAGGCCTGTGTGTTCAGTAGCGAGCTTACTCAGCCGTTATCATTTAGGGAAAAATGTGGTATACCCCACCTTTGACAAAATGCTTAAAAACGGGCGAAACATTAGGTTAAGGTGTAAGATATTCAAAGATGAGAAACAGTAAGTAGAAACTATCAAATGCCGCACATACAGTCTTCGCACTTTCTCAGTCAGTAGTAACTAGGATCTGGGTGTTTAATAGTCTACGGTGGTGCAAGTTCCTACAATCGGATCGAGGAGTGTTTCTTTTCAATTTCCAATTTTACTGACCATTTCCTTCAAAGTATACTTTGTATGAGATGGCTATAGTTTCGGTGTGATTAAGTAATATTGCTAATGTCAAAAAATACAGTAGAAACGTGTTTTAGGCCAATTTGAATTCGGCGCTTCTTGGCGTGTCTGTAAGATATGGCTAACGTAACGAAGCCGTAGGCAAAGGCCTAAATTATGGCATATTTGTCCAGTGCTCATTTTCGGTGCCTTCAATTGCTAGGATCGTTTTGATTTCGCGACCAAATAACCCACGCAAATGGATAAACAAGTTCATCAGCATAACATCCCTACTGTAAGATGGAATTGTATCATCTCTCAAAACTTTCCCAAGCTTTTCTTTGTGGATCCTTAATTCGCTAATAGCGATGCATCGCTATGCTGTGATTACGTACACAATGGTGTTCGTTTCTCTGCATAGGCGAACTGTACACCTAAGCTGGATGCATTTGCAACGCCAACGCCTCGCCGACGGGATCCATTGTGTTTGCGCTGGTATGGGTCCGAAACGCATCTCAACGCATAAGAGCATTTCAGTGGCATCCCTAAGTAGTTTTTAATTTCCTTGAATTGTTACAGTTGGTCTTTCATTTTTACCTTTAGCCTGTTTGTTAAAGTACAACATATTTTTGATTCCTTGCCGAAGACAAGCAAGGAATCTATGTGATGGTGATGTGGCATGTGTGCGCATGCACCTGTGCTGTGTACCATAATGATATGTGCATGTGTGCACTCACCAATGTGTCCTTAGCGGGTACCGGGGCAGCCAGCAAGAGCTCCACTCTCACACGTCTTTCCTAGCTCACATGTGGCTTGAAACTGGCATAGCTGCCCGAAAATTGGGCCACTGTAATGAGAAGTCATGCGTGGCTGCACATGCCTGCCTTATAGAGCAGCCTGCCCTCAAGCATGTGCATCTACTCGCCTCATTTGTGGCAGCTTTGCTGCCGGGAAATTTCCTTGCATTCCTTACCAGGTCTTCTCCCAGCACCCCGTAAGGCAATGAACGTACATCTGTATGTGATGCTTAGCTTGTAAACACGATATCTCAAGGTAGCAATGACAGACACTTCTCATATTTGGTATATAGATTCCTCAGGTTAAGAGAAAGAACCCTATTGTTTTTGGTGGAGGTCAAAGGTCATTTGAGGTCACCAGAGGTCAAAGACAGGAAACCTTGTAATTTCAACATCTCAAGATAGGAATGACTAACACTTTTCATTTTTGGTATATAGATTTGTCATGTTGAGAGGAAGAACCCTGTCATTTTTGGTAGAAGTCAAAGGTCATCTGAGGCCACCTGGAGGTTAAACTGCAAAAACCTTATAAATGGCTTGTAATCACGATATCTCAATATAGCAATGACAGACACTTTTCATATGTGGTATATAGATTGGTCATGTTGAAAGAAAGAATCCTATTGTTTTTGGTGAAAGTCAACCGTCATTTGAGGTCACTGGAGTTAAAAAATCGAAAAGCTTGCAATTACAATATCTCAAAATAGGAATGAAAGACACTTTTCATATTTGGTATTAAGATTATCATGATGTAAGAAAGAACCTTATTGTTTTTGGTAGAAGTGAAAGATCAGTTTAGGTCACAGCAGTTTTAATGGCAAAAACCTTGTAAATGGCTTGTAAATAGGATATCTCAAGGTAGCAATGACAGACACTTTTCATATTTGGTATAAAGATTTGCCATGTTGAGAGGAAGAATACTATTGTTTTTGGTGAAAGTCAACAGTTATCTGGGGTCAGACACTGAAAACTTTGTTAACACAATGTCTTGAGGTAGGAAGCTTGGGTAGATTCATACGTGGTGCGTAGATGCCTTATTGTCCGAGAAAAAACCCTTTTGTTTTGGAAGGTTAAAGGTCATTTGGGTCACCAGAGGTCAAAAAACAAAATTTCCCAAGAATTTTCAAGATCCAAGATCCAGTGGAGTTCGAATCCCTTTCAAGACACTTCCGTTTTCCGTTGTTTTATTTGGTGGGGTTCAAAGGTCATGTCAGGTCAGCAGAGGTCAAATTGTTAAAACCTCATAAAATGAGGGATAAACCTCAGCGCAACAGAGCATCCCCATTCAGCAAGGAATCACTAAGCCTTTGGGCTTTCTGGTCATTGGGTTGCAATTATGCATACAAAATGTGTTTGTATCTACTGAAAAGACATGACATGTTAAATTGCTTATCTAGCAAGACTGTAGTATATAAAGGGTGTAGAAAAGTCTTAAAGTTAGCCTGTAATACCTCATGCTGGAAAGGAAGGAACCATTGCATCATAATTTAGCTGTGGTAGATAAGCTTATTTTGAGAGAACGCATATATTTTTAGATTTGATCTTTCCTAGGAACACATGTGGAAAGCCATGACCACAACTGTACACATGTAGGAATGGAGAAAATACTTTGCCTATATCAATTTACACCACTTTGGTCAATTTTAACTTTTGATTACTTGTGGAAGGCAGAAGGAATTTATGCAGTCACGATGGTGGGTGCTTGCTTGTGTGTGCATTGTGTTTTTGTGACACTTAGATTATTTACACAATATCTCAAGATGGGTAAATGTTAAGGTTGTCATACTTCATTTGTGGGTGTACCTTTTTGAGAGAAAAATCCTATTGTTTTTGGTGGAGGTCAGAGGTCATGTGAGGTCACTAGAGGTCAGAATAAAAACCATGTAAACATGAAAGCTGAAGTTAAGTAGCAAAGCTCCTTTTCACATATGGCATGTGGATAGGTTGTAGCCAGAAGATGAATGCTGTGGTTTTAGGTAGAGGTCAAATGTTTTGTATGTGGCAGTGTTCAAAATAAGGCATGCTCATGCACACACAACAATGCATGCAACTTTTTGACTGTGCATGGAAGTTGCAGTTCCTGCAAGTGTTGCGTGTAACAGTTATTCAAAGAGCAATTTCAAACGGATTGAAAGAAGTGTAAAAAAATTAAGTTCTTTAGATGAGATTAGGTCTGGTTCACATTTTGCGGTTCAGACATTGCCGATATGTAATTGATTTCCCAATTGTAACATTATAGGCGATCACACTTGAAAAATTTGCAAGCATCCATATTCCATGTACCTGTGATGTGGAATTGAATCCATACATATTGTTCATACACTGTATACTAGTGTATAGTGCATGTAAGAATTTGTTTGCTCAGGTACTATTTTATGTGTTTACACAGGTATTTTTTTGTGTGTGTTACATGCAAGGGTGCATGTAATTTCATGTTTCCTGTTCAAATACTGTTATGTGGGGTCATAATAGGTGAAACTAGGAAAACCTTAGAAATTGCTTGTAAACAAGACCTACAGGTAGCAGTGATGGACAGTTCCTATATTTAGTATAGGGATTTGTCATATTGAGAGGAAAAAGCTTATTTTTTTGGAGGTCAGAGGTCATGTTAGGTCACCAGAGGACAAAAATGAAAAATGTAAACACGATATCTCAACTTAAGAAGATAGAGAGAACACTTCATACTTGGCATGTGGATGTGTTATACATAGGATATAAATCTTTTTTGGTGAAGGTCAAAGTTACCTGAGGTCACCAAAGGTGAAACTAGGAAAGCCTTGGCAGTGCTTGTAAACATGATATCTCAAGATAGGAATGGTGGGTACTCTTCTCACTTGGTTTTTATCTTTTAAAATTTTGTATTAAGAGGAAGAACACTATTGTCTTCGGAGAATGAATGTGACTCCTGTAATAACTGGATTCATAATAGGTGTTCACTAGTCTCGGATCTCAACTATCAAAACGTCCAAACTACTAATTGTATCTGGATTTGCCCAGCCTGTAATGAAAATAACTTGTCTACTGCTTTCTCGGCACCCTTTCCCCCTCAGGCTAATAACAGTAATCCTCACCTAGGTCTAAGTCTTGGTAATAGATTCGCTTCTCTTGATCCCGACCACAAAGAGGATCTTAGTGTCTCGCCCAGCATGCAGGCGCATCATTGAAATCAAATGATAATCAAACTACTAGTAAAAAGGAGATCTCTCTTGTCTCTATAAACATCAATGGTATTCGTGGTAAAAAAATTGATCTTCAGGCCTTTCTTAGTGTGACCCATCCCGATATTGTGGCTCTCCAGGAGACTAAAGTCGATGACTCCATAACAACGAGTGAACTGGTTCCCTCGAGCCTTGACTATACCATTTTCAGAAATGATCGTACTCTTGGAGGTGGAGGTACTATGTTGCTGGTGAAAAACAATCTATCCCCCACGAACGTCAGTAACCTCACAAATGGTTCTGAGTCAGTTTGGGCCAAGTTCTCTGTCAATGGTACCATACATTATGTTGCCTCATGGTATAGGGACCCCGACGCTCCTTCTGAGCATATCCTTTTGTTCCGGGAGCAATTAAGTAAAATCATGGCAACTCACAAAACTAGAAAACAGCCGTGCTTTCATGTTTTAGGGGATTTTAACTTCGGTAAAATTGATTGGAGTACTAGGCTTCATAAAGAAAATGGACTGTGTCTTACCAACAGTTCCGGAAAACTGCTTCTGGATATTTTAAACGATTTTGCTTTAGAGCAACTCGTAAATTTTCCAACCAGAGGTACATATACCCTTGACTTATTAATATCGAATTTACCTAACCAGTTTACTGAAATCTCTCCCTTAGACCCTTTTAGTGATCATGTGGCTTTATTCTGTAGATTGAGGTGTCTCTTTCCGATCAAAGGAAACCTCGTAGGCTTATCTGGCAATTCTCTAAGGGCGACTATGGTGCTATGAGAAATGATACCCGGAGCTTTGCCTTGGGGTACTTCAGTGGGGGGCAAAACAATCGTACTGTAAATGAAAACTGGCAACTGATTAAGTCTTTTCTTGAAAGAACAGTTAAGAAGAACGTTCCCACTAAAAGAACTGGAACTAAAACATCCCTTCCATGGGTTACCGATAGCATTCGTAAGTTGATTAGAAGAAGGGACAGGCTGCGTGCTATCTTCAAAAAAAACTAACAAAAACAAGTTGTGTGACAAGTGGGCTGAATTGCGCTCTAGAATCAAAAAAGAGGTCCAAATCTCCCACACAAATTATGTCAATGGTATGATTGGTGATATAAAACATGACACAAAACCTTTTTGGAGGTACATAAATGGCAAAAAAAAGAAAAACGTGGTATTCCCCCTCTTAAAACGGATAGCAAACTAGCTACTACTGACTTGGATAAGGCCTGTGCTTTCAATGCTCAGTTTACAAGTGTATTTACCAAAACCTTGTTTAATGTTATCCCTTTCTGTAGACCAACTTGCAGCAGAATGGCTAATATTACCATATCTACTCATGGAGTTGAAAAGCTGTTAAAAGGCCTTAATAAAAACAAAGCCGTGGGACCTGATAATATTCATCCTTGGGTCCTTAGTGAAATTGCTTCTGATCTTGCTCCTATGTTAAGCCACTTGTATCAACAATCCCTCTCAAAGGGAAGGAAACCCGTCGATTGGAAGAGGGCAAATGTTTGCCTTATTTACAAAAAGAACTATAGTTCTCTCCCTAGCAACTACCGGCCTGTTTCGCTCACTTGTATTTGTTGTAAATTGTTAGAGCATATTATAAGTTCCAACTTGATGGACTTCTTTGAGTCGAATAATACCCTATCAACAAAGCAACATGCTTTTAGAAAGTCACACAGCTGTGACACCCAACTAGTATCTGTCGTCGAAGACTGGGCTTCATCTTTGGATTCACAAAAGCAGGTCGATGTCTTTATCTTGGATTTTGAAAAGGCCTTTGACACCGTGCCATACGAGCTGCTAAAAACCAAATTGTTCAGCCTTGGTGTTTCCTAACAGGTTCTTCGGTGGGTTGACGACTTCCTTTCAGATCGTAAGCAAGCTGTTGTAGTTAATGGTACCCGGTCCCCTTTTGACGATGTTGTTTCTGGTGTCCCCCAGGGGTCTGTCCTTGGACCCATTCTTTTCCTTGTTCATATCGATGACATTGTAAATGCCGCTTCCTCTAATATTAGACTTTTTGCTGATGACTGTGTATGTTATCGGGTCATAGAGAATGTTAATGATTGTGGTATGCTCCAGAATGACATCCACAATCTAGGTCTTTGGGCCAAGACTTGGGGCATGAGATTCCAGCCCTCTAAGTGTAACATCATTACATTCGCCAGGAAAAAAACCCGGTCAAATTCGATTATGTCCTGAACGATGTAAAGTTAGTTAAGGTGGACTCGATAAAGTACCTAGGGGTCACGATTTCTAATGACCTAAACTGGGATAAGCACATTCAGTCTATCTGCAACAAGGGTAATAAGATTTTGGGAGTACTTTATAGAAACCTATCTTTTTGCTCTCGCGACGTGAAGTTAGCTGCCTGCAAGGGTCTCCTCCGGCCTGTCTTGGAGTATGCTTGTTGCGTATGGGATCCACATCAGTCCTATTTACAAGATAAGCTAGAGAGCATTCAGAGGAGATCGGCTCGTTTTATTAGTTCAGAATTTTCTCGTGAGCCAGTGTCAATGACTGTCATTTTGAAGGACCTTGATCTCCCCACGCTTGCTGAGCGTCACAAGCAAAATAGACTTATTCTCTTCTCGAAAGGTTTTTTCAGTAAGGCTAATATTCCCATGGACAGACTTAGACACCCTACCCGGACTACTCGTGGGATGCACAACCTCCATTTTTGCCAACTCTATTCTAGATCTAACTGTTATAAATTTAGTTTCTTTCCCAAGACTTTGAAGGATTGGAATAATCTCCCTGATGATTTGATTGATGGTTTAGACGGTCACTTAGACCCCGTTTATTACTTAACTTATTTTATTAGGGCTTAGGGCACCACCTGACGCATGCGTGGTGTAGTAATGTCCTCTGGATGTGTCACCATGATCCAAAAGAAGAAGAAGAGAATGTCAGAGGGTCAGAAACTGAAAACCTTGTAAATGTGATATCTCGAGATAAGAGCCATAAATACGTTTCATAATTGGCATTTGTATATATCCCCTTGTCTTGGTAGAGGTCAAAGGTTATATTAGGTCACCGTAGGTCAAGTGGTGAAAACCATGTACTGCTTTTAAATGTGATATCTCAAAAGGTTTACATTGATGGAGCTCATAATTGGCATATGGATGCCCCCATATTGAGTTAAAGAACCATATTGTTCTTGGTGGAGGTCAAAGGTAATGTGGGGTCACTCTCATGGATCTTATAGCTGGCTTTCTTCCCACCTGCAGGGCTGGAATTAACCGATGGCTACGGCAGCCATGGTCGTCATGTTTCTCATGATGGCTGTGGTGTCCCCAAAAATTGCCTGTAGTTCACGGCCACGATGGCCGTCGTGCCCAAATTCCTTGGCCGTCATGCCCGCCCAAGTTGGATGTACTATATTCTGGGACCGTACAATATTAGAGAATAAATTTTTCCTTCCACATTTTCCATCGAGAAGAGTGTGAAATAAATTCGTGCAGTCATTATTCTATGTTTGGTATAGGTCTGTAATGTATGCAAACACCGATACTGTACGCCATGTCCGTGTTCTGAACAGAAGTTCAAGTGAAACATGATGTAAGCACAGTTAAGTGCATGTGTAGGTCCATAATTGTATGCAAACACCCATACATTAGGCTATGCATCTGCTCTGTGGAGAAGTTGACGTACATCGCAACAACATGTCCAGGGCATGATAATGGATGTTCAGTATTTTTTCGATCGCTGCTATTGTGCAGCTTAATTTCCAGTTGTGAACTCATATCCAGCAGTAGCAATGGTGGGGGCCTTTTATATATGAAACATGCATGTTAATTTGTGTGGTACTGAAAGTGTACCTTGTACATTTATGATTTACACAACTTGACAGTGACTGAAAATTGGCCCCCATAACATGAGCTGTGCACGAAAGTTTGACATACTAGACTTCGTACTCCACTTGTACGTAAGGTACGTACTTAGTCAACTTAATTTAAGGAAGGGTATGTACCATACTAGCTCCATTGATTTGCGCACAGTATCAAACAGATATTTACGTAGAGATATATAGTGCATGCACGCTTTACGTACCGCTGTATATAATACTATAACACTTAAAAACAAACAGGTGTGAGCCTACACCCTTTGTTTATGTATACGTAATACACGGTAGGATGGTGTGAAATAGCCAAGTAGCTGCATTGAAATAATGAAGGTTTCAAAGTATTTCCGTTTATAGTTTGTTGTGTGAGAGACTTTGGTTACGATGACGATCTAAACTGGGAAGAAATAAAACAGGCTAGGAGTGTGGTGGCAATATTTTTACTCAATTCTAATGTTCTAGCTAGCATATTTTTCTGCATTAATGCCACACAAGACATAAAAAATGTCATACAAAAATGTTTTATTCTGTGATTTTTGCACACATCAAAAAATAAGAGAAGGGAAGACTTGACTCAGTAAGAACAGAAAGATGTGAGAATTGTTAGATAGCATTAACTTGTCACTGCCATTTTCCCGACTCTTGGCTTTGGCCCGACTATGTACTATTGAAAATGGAATATTGGTACATGGATGTCAGTTAATGGTTCCTTGGACCCTTATTGGCAGCAATCATGGAGTGGCCCCACCATACGTTACCCCGGACTTGGCCAGACCTGTGTCCACTGTGGTTGTATGGTAGAAGGGAATAGAGCACCAACTCTACCCTTAAGGGTGCCCTGGTATTGCTAATGGGGTTTGTGGCAATTGTGATGCAGTCATTTTCATTTTTCACTGATTTATAAACATCAAAACATGACGTCAGTTCATGACAAAGCTGTATGTTTTCATAGGTAATTTTGTTATGAATATTGTTGTAATCCTTCATTGGTTAATAATATTTTCTGTCATAGTTTTAAGCTTAGATGAGTTGCAAATAAAACACAACTTGTCATTTTTGCAAACTTTATTCTCCTTCAAGTTAAAATGAGCGTCACAAGCGTAATCATTAACAACGTAGGATAGCAGTTAAAATTTGCTGTTCCGAGGTGAGATTTGTGACTGAAATGGTGGATAATGATTATCAAACGAACGTTTTGTGTTTATGTTTTAATATAAACAACATAAGGCAGGTTATCTAATGGATATAGTAGGCCTATTTATATTTCAGTATATCATTTCATTCAATTGTAGTATTTTTAAAAAATATTTTCGGGATACCGTCGGGTACAGTTCTTGGCGATACTTCGGTACCTTATTTAATTGGTGATATTGTATCGTATCAGTACAGGTAAATACCGGTGCTTACAAAAATCCTGCGAAACCTTAGTACTGTTATCAATTGATTTTCATCTCTTGTTTCGGTGCCCTGCCATACAAAAACTTTTGGCCTTGGTGCCCTACCAGATGGCCTTGGTGCCCTCCAAAATTCATGAATGACCAAGGCCAAATGGCCATGCCTTCTTTCAACCTTAACTCCAGCCCTGCACCTGTCAGGGTATATACCATCAAAATCAGTAATACAGCTGATGAAGCTAATTGCATTCCCGGTCTGAAGCACCCTTGTGGGGGATGAGTTGAAAAGCTGATCTATTTGTTGAATCCTCTCAAGAAAAGTCTTGATTACGTTTGTCAAAACCATTCAGGTCAGTCCTTGCTCTCACTATTAAGGGGGGGGGGGGGAGGCTGATGGCTCCTTGTTGATTCTTGTGCCAATTCAGGGATGTAGCTCCATTTGGAAGTAGTTTCAGGTTTTAACCTGGAGTGGGAGTTAGCTACCAGGACTTTGCTCGTAACATCAAGCTCTTTGAACTAGAACCTTGGAAAGTGCTTCAAAAATATTTCAGAGGCAAGGAATCACAAAACCTTTTGGTTTCTGGTTGTCTTGTTAAATTACAGTTGATATTGATCCTTGTCCACAATCAATCACAATTCCATATGGAAACCAGCTGTCCTATGGGACACCGCAGTGTACCAGAAATAGTGGTTCCACATCTGAAACTATACAATCAACATGTAACCCAGGAAATGGAATGAGAGCAGAGCAGAATGTCTTTGTCATCTGTAGATGCAGTATGGCACCAGAGGTTACTTGCAGCTTTCAGGTTACAGTTACGAGTGAGTTTATATATGTTTACATTTACACTGTGCTTGCCTACAGTATTTGTGTGCTTTCATGCAATAACCTGTTTTCATCTTGCTTTGCTGTAATGTAATTGTGTAGCTCATGTAAAATTAATTTTTGAAACACCACTATAGAACAGGCTTTGCTTTAGCTGGAGACCAGCAGCCATTCACATTTCATTATGCTTGCCACTTCTTAGAGAAGCAGACAATTCAAGGTGGGTCAGCTGGGTAGGGAAAATACATTTAAAGTAATTAAAACTATTTCCAAGGCTGCATGCAATTTTACGGACCCAAAGTTGCTATGCAGACCAAAGTTTGAATTGCAGTATGACAGTACTGTACTCAACACCATAGGAAGTCAAAATGCACAATGTTCTGCATATACTGCCTACATTCTATGGAAATGAAGTAATGGAATGCCCAGTATTGCTATGCAAAAGTGACAGACAGTCAGACACCTTGCTTCCATGGTGCTACACTGGAGAATTATGTTCTGTATTGAGATTAGGTAAGAAATTGATGGTGCTATTGTACTAGCTACTGGGCTCTGTGGAGAAGAGACTGAGAACATGTTGAAACATGTTTTGAGAATCTCAAATCTAAATCATTTAAAGCTAATACATCTTTAGTTAAACTTCAAGGAATATTCCAATGGAAATTGAAGAGGATGCAAAATGGTGGAATAATTTTATATAGGTACTCCTCAAACCCTTCACCAGTATCCTGTTCCTGAATGAAGATATTCCTATTGAAAAAAGGCTTTCTTGTCAAGAAAAGACCAAAGACTTTAAAAATGGAATCTACTGCCATTGTGCTTGGTGCTCAGCATAAGCAGTGGAGTAGGGAAAACAAGCCAGTGAGCCACAACTTGAAAAAAGGCTGTGGCTGGCCCAACTTAAACCAGATGGTTAGAAACTGAGCCGTAAAACCGCGTCTGACTCTAAGAAACATTGCACAGCATTCTTTGTCTGTCTGTCTGTCTGTCTGTCTGTCTGTGTGCCTGCCTGCATGCTTGTATGACTGTCACTGGATGTCTATCTGTTCTGTCTGACTGTCCTGTTCTCTGTCATATTGTGTGCTGTCTATCATGTCTATCCACACTTGCATGGTCTCCAATGCACATTCATGGGTGAACTTTGATGAAACTTAGAAACAGTCATTGTTAGGTGTGGGTCCACTTTTGACTACCAAGAAGTTGGTGTTAGGGGTCATTTTGAGGTCAATACAGGCTGTCAAGGGAATATCTTAAAATGTATCTCTTTCCTCATAAAGCACTTCATGCATGTTTTTGATAGTTCATCGTGTTACTTTTTAGGGGTCAGCCGATAATCTGATCGGATATCGGACTATCGGTAAAACATCGGATCGGTGAAATATAGCAAATTGCACTTGCCGATGTTTTCCGATGATTGTGAGTTGAAAATCTCATTTGAGTACATTGGGGGATGTGTAGTGATAGTGATTTCTTGCAACAAAGAAATTAACATAAATAGGATTAATCATTTTATTACGACCGACAATAGCCCTTGTGATCAAATAGGGCTGTCCATTTCCGTTTAATATCCAAAATTCCATATCAACAGCATAAACTGGCTCTATTGACAAGCACTATGATATTCACAATATGCACAAGCTTTTAAAATGTGTACATAGAGTCTAGCGATCATGTCCACCTACTTTCAGTTTCAATTCACCGAAATTTATCAATGAATGAAACGAAGTGTGGAATTCACATTCATTAACTGTATGTTTGATATAGGGCCGAAATGTATGCAAACACGGATACCTTAGGCATGTACGAGTTCTGTACAGAGAAGTTCAAGTGAAATGCACCATGAAAGCACAGTAAAGCCAGTGCATGTGTAGTCTGTAATTGTATGCAAACATCCATACATCAGGCTACGCACCTGCTCTGTAATGACGTTGATGTACATAGCAGGAACATGGGGCGTGGTCCGGGAAATAACGGTGTTTTTCGATCGCTGCTTGTACAACTAAATTTCCAGTTGTTACATCATAGTTTGCAGTAGTTACGGCGGATGCTTTTTGGTTTGGGATGATAAGAGAAACCTGTGCATTCGTAATGGCATATGTGTGTATGTGTGTGTGTATGTGCGGGTGTGTATGTGTGTAAGTGTTTGTTTGTGACACTTTGCTCGTTAACACGATATCTCAAGAAGGGAAACTCTGACGCTTCTCAGACTTGGTACATAGATGCCCCATATAAAGAGAAAGAAACCTATTGTATTTTGGTAGAGGTCAAAGGTCATCTGGGGTCACGGGAGGTCAAACTCTAAAAACCTTGTTAACACGATATCTCCAGAAAGGAAGCTTGGATAAACTTCATACGCAGTGTGTAGATGCGTTATGGTGAGAGGAAGAACCCTAGTGTTTTTGGTGCAGGTCAAAGGTCATCTGGGGTCACCAGGGGTCACATGCTGAAAACCTTTTAACACGATGTCTGGAGATAGGAAGCTTGGATAGATTTCACATGTAGTATGTAGATGCTTTATGGTGAGAAAATGAAGCCTATCATTTTTGGTGGAGGTCAAAGGTCATCTGGGGTCACATTGGGTGAAACACTGAAGACCATGTTAACACAATATTCTCTCAGGTAGGAAGCTTGGATAGATTTCATACCTAGTATGTGGATGTGGTATGGTGTGAAGATGAATGCTTACATATTTGGTGGAGGTCAAAGGTCATATGGGGTCACAGGGTTCAAACACTGAAAACCTTGTTAACAAGATATCTCCAGGTAGGAAGCTTGAATAGATTTTATACATGGTATGTGGATGCATTATGGTGAGAAGATGAATACTATCATTTTTGGTTGAGGTTAAAGGTCATCAAAGGTCATCAAAGGTCACTGGGGTCAAACACTGAAAACCTTGTTAACACGATACCTCCAGGTAGGAACCTTGAATAGATTTCTTACTTAGTATGTGGATGCATTATGGTGCAAAGATGAATGCTATCATTTTTGGTGGAGGTCAAAGGTCATCTGGGGTCACCGGGAGTCAAACACTGAAAACTATTTTAACAGGATATCTCCAGGTAGGAAGCTTGGATAGATTTCATACCAGGTGTTTGGATGTGTTTTGGTAAGAAGATTAACCCTATCATTTTTGGTGGAGGTCAAAGGTCATCTGAGGTCACAGGGGTCAAGCACTGAAAACCTTGTTAACACGATATCTCCAGGTAGGAAGCTTGGATAGATTTCATACTCAGTATGTGGATGCGTTGTGGTGAAAAGATGAATTTTGGAGGAGTTCACAGGTCATCTGGGGTCACAGGTCAAAAAGCAAAATTTTAAGAATTCCCAAGATTGTCTCATTGGTTCACCAGAAGTCAAAAAGCAAATTTTCCCAAGAATTTCCAAGTTCATCATCTTGAATCATCAGAGGTCAAAATGCAAAATTTCCCAGGAATTCCCAAGATCAAATATGACCTGAAATTATTTTTCCAACATGTTAAGATAGCACTTGACCAGTGACTGAAAGATATGGGACATCATGGCATTATTTGGAGTAGAACATATATCACCGAAACCTCAATGCATTTTTGCATTCTGGTTGTGTAAGACATGCATGTTCATTTGTGTGAAATTAAGTGTGCCATTTCCTTTTATGGTTTGCGTAATAAACTATGTCTGCAACATCACCCCAATACCCAAAACTCCTACTATAGCTGCATACTACTTTGCGCACAGCAAGCTCTAGCTAGCATGCATGGAACAAAGATTTACGTATGGCTATACAGTACATGCATGCATGCATTACGTACTGCTATATGAAACACTCAAAACAAATTTACACGTGTAAGCCTACACAATCTGTTTATGTGTAGGTAAAGCATGGTAGGATGGTGCAAAATGGCCAGGTACATGCACTATAATATCACGGGCTTATTTCTGTTTTAACTGACGTTCATTAGTGTGAGCGACTTGGGTTACAAACAGAGAACGAAAGTTATTGCATTTTATTAGGGGAATTAGTAGGCTTACTGTGAGTAGGTGAAAGTCAGTTCAATCACGGAATTATGTACTATGAATGAAGAGTCATGGATAGTCCGCTGATTGCTTATTTTCGAAGCTTTATTTGGTCAGTGAATTGTCATATAAACATTGTTTTGTGTATGAAAGGTAACAAAGCAAAACTTGGAGGGAAAAAATAATAAACTTCCGTTTTTTTAAAGGGAAATTTGTTTAAGCCGATGTGCATGCATATGCATGGCTCACGAGGAATAAGGAATGTTTGATCATGCTTTGAAACGATGTAAAAGGATTGATAGCGAAAATATCCGATTGGATCGGATATTGGCCGATGTTGTGATAAAAACATCAGACCAGACATCGGATCGGCAGCGAAAAACCACATCGGTTGAGCCCTGTTACTTTCATAGCATAGTGCTTTGTTCTGAGGTTTACACAGATTTTGTACGTAAGGTCATCTAAGATCTTTAAAAGTCAAATGTGGAAAATCTATGATTTGAGATAACTAGTGACTGTGTATTAGATAGTGTCCAGTTAGGATTCCCGAATAATTACCACCCAGACACTGGACAGCTTCCCCTGAACAATGCCCCTGGGACAATTCTCCCCGGAACAGGTTCTACCCTGGACAATTTCCCCTTGTACAAGTTGCCATCCAAGACAACTCCACTTTTGGTTGGGGAAGTTGACCGTGGAGTAATTTCATAGGTGAGAATTGTCTGGGGATAAATTGTCCAGGTTGGGAGTTGTCTAATCATGGTAATTTGGATTTAATGCCAAAAGGTTATTTGGAGGTCATCAGAGGTGATGGTTGAGGTCTAATTTTTGGATTTGGAGGAACTTTGCAACTATGATTTAAATTTTACCCAAACTTTGCAGATATAATAACCACATGTTTCCAAAAATACTGTAAGTCATTTCAAGGTCATGAGATGTCATTTGAGATCAAGCTTGAAAAGATGTTTTGATTAACAGGAAAGTTGGTACATGTTGTCAATATGTAAGACCAATTTTGGATGTCATTCTGAGGTAACTGATGGGTCATGTAAAGTCAAACTTAAAAGATTTTGGATTCACATGAAGTTTGGTAGATGTAGGCAACATTTGATGCCAAAAATATTGGGAGCCCTGTGGAGGTCATCAGTGGGTTTTGGTTTTGGTGATAAGAAAACCTATGCATTCATGATTGTGTGTATGTGTGTGTGTGAGTCTGTGTGTTTGTGATGCTTAGCTCGTTAACATGATATCTCAAGGAGGGAAACTCCAGCAGTTCTCAAATTTGGTACATAGATGCCCCATATTGAGAGGAAGAATTCTATTGTTTTTGGTGGAGGTCAAAGGTCATCTGGGGTCACCAGGGTCAAACTCTGAAAACATTGTTACCACCATATCTCAAGGTAGGAAGTTTGGATATATATCATATTTAGTATGTAGATGCCTTATGGCCAGAGAAAGAAGAACCATATTGTTTTTTGTGGAGGGTAAAGGTCATTTGTGGTCACCAGGGTCAAACTCTGAAAACCCTGTTAACAAAATATATCAAGGCAGGAAGCTTGGATAGGTTTCACACTTAGTATGTGGATGCATTGTGGTGGGGAGCAGAACCTATTGTTTTTTGTGGAGGTTAAAGGTCATGTGGGGTTACGGGGGTCAAACTCTGAAAACCTTGTTAACACATTATCTCAAGGTAGGAAGCTTGGATAGATTTCATACTTGGTATGTGGTTGCCTTATGAGGGGAAAAGGAATCTGTTGTCATTGGTGGAGGTCAAAGTTCATCTGGGGTCACCAGAGGTCAAAATATAAAATTTTCCAAGAATTCCCAAGATCAAATATGAACACAAAAGTGTATTTTTCTAACACATTAAAATAGCATTTGACCAGTGACTGAAAGAGATTGGACATCATGGCATTATCTGGAATAGAACATTTATCATCGAAACCTCAGTGCATTGTTGCATTCTGGTTAAATGTTACATTCCAGAGATTCATTAAAGATAAATAAAATTTGATGGCCATGCAGGAATAACAATAGGCATTTGAAGTTGAACAAAATTTCAAAGGTCACTTCGGGTCCATTCAGCTAGGCACTTGAGCACTCTTGTTGATGATAAAATGTTTCTTTAATAGAAAAAAGCATGCTGGTTTTTAGAAAGGTGTCAATGTTAAGCCCTGTGACAGGATTCAGTGTTTGCATATGGCCTAAATTTTGATTTTAATAGGAATCATTTAACATGTTTAATTGAGCCTCTGTATCATTGGTGCCTAGTTTTTTTTTTTTTTTGAGGGCTGGGCTGGCTGGGGTGGGGGGGGGGGAGGCAGGTAGAGGGAGAATAGAAGTTACATCTCTCAAATTGTCTAAACCTGATTTACATGTGTCAAGATACTAAAGATATAGGAAGGATTTCAATTACTCTGCTTGTATATTGCAAATTTCCAATAAGACAATGTACTGCTGTGAAATGAACGTTTCCATAAATATTGCAGAGGGAACATGATATTGAGAAAGAGTTTACACCAGTGTAGAAGGAGGGAGATCCTAATTTTATGAATTGTTCATATTTGTTATTGGAGTATACCATTGAAGCTGTTTAACCTGCCCATAGCATCAAAGTGCTTTGAAAGTATTGTGATGAGGAGAAAGTCTCATCAGTAATTCTGTGGTTGGACCTGAAGCTTTGCAACCTTACTTGCCCCATTTGCCAGTAGTATAAAAATATTCTTAGCTAGCCAAACCTTTTATTGATAGAAGCTTATTATTCATGAATCATCAAACCTTGAATCCATTTTGTAGTTTGTTCTTAGAAACTTACATTTTAACTCTCATCAGATTTGTGTTTTTTTTTTTCATTTCCATATCTTTGGACAACTATGCATTAGAACTGGTGTTGTTCATCTTTTTGTATGTCTACAGCAAGTGTCCAATGTCCATCACAAATGACCATCTCTCCTGGAGAAACGCTATCTTATAATACCCCTCAGTGTATGAGTGGTCAAGGCTCCCGTCCAGCATCATGTTCACCTTCAACAGGATCATCTGTCACCACAGACACGTCTGTCACATGCACTTGTCCCCAGGATGGGAATATCCGTTGTAGTTTTCAGATCTTTGTAGGTGAGCATTTCAGTACAAGTTGTACATGGAAGGAACTGTCAGTAAAGGAAACATGGAAACCAGGAAGAGGTGCAGAGAGGGGAGTCAATTAAAAATAGTTTTATGCTTTAGCTTAATGTATTTTACATGTTACAATGATTTCATGTGCATAGGAAAACTTGACAAAGTTTTCAGTGTTTTGAAGTACACTTTTAAGTCTAGAAAAGTTTTCCAGTATCCAGAAGTTAAAGCAGGGCTCCCAACATTCCTATACTTCCTGTATATTCCTTTATTTGTAAAACTGGAATATTGTTTTCCTGTAAAATAGCAAACATTACTATATTTCCTGTATTTTGCAATTCAAAAGTTTGTTTTACTAGCAGTTCTGAGATATAAAGTCAAAGTAATTGCAAGGGATAGGTATCAAAAGTACTGTTGTTCTTTTCAGATGTTGTTGAGTAATACCAGTAGTTAAAGACTTAAAGTATAGCTTGAGTAATGATATATTTGTTGTCATACCCTGAACAATGTATTGACTGTCTTGTCAGGACAGGGATTGACATACTCATATCATCTTCCATTGTTACAACTGTAGGTACTACAGTGCTGTGGCGAAATTATAGTGCTATTTACTACATTCGCAAAGATGGAACATTCCAAAAGAATACTTATCAGCCCTCTTCACCTAATTTGGCTTAACTCTTCTATTCCCCCCCCCCCCCCCCATCCCCGACTGTACCACTGTAACTTGGTTTGGTACTTGGTATGGACACAGTGCCATTTGAAAGTCAGGTAAAACCTGCATGATATTGTTGCCACTTTGAAACTACTTTTAATACTGCTTCCATGGTCTCACCTCCTGAACCATTGCTCAGGTCCCCACCAGGGCCCAATAATGCATGGGCGGGCGGAACCTGTTGTCCTGGTATCATCACTACTGATTGTTAGGTTAGGAAGAAACTTTGTACACACAGAGGTGGGAAGCTTTAGGGAGGGTGGAATAGTTGCTACAGGAAGGAGGAAAACCTGTTTGTGAACTTTGCATGCATGTGTACTCATGCTCATATTACTTAAACTGGGGCTTGTGATCCTTTTTTAGGGTTGCCAAATATTGCAAAGAGCTACCTTTCAGAACAAACAGAATGATTTGTTGAAACTTTGAAGATACCATTTCTAGGCAAGTGGGTGACTGTTTGGCCAAAATTTTTCAGGTATGCTAAGTGTCCATGGGTGCCAACAACTAAGGGGAGAGGGGAGGGGTTGGCTTGTCAACTTTGAAAATGGGGAAAGTATATCACTTTTTTCCAAAGTGCTAATAAAAGAGAAGGCATGTATTTGATTCTATAGGGTAGAATGACTGATTAACTGAAATCAAACTCAAAAATTGAGAAAGCTGCCATTGTCAATAATGAACATATTCTCATTCAAAAGAAATGTTAGGTCTATCAAAAAAACTTGGTGTGATGTTGTGACAAAACTAGAAATATGCCAGGATGTACTATTCTGTATGATATATGTCAAAATACCATGAACTGTATTGCAGTAACAGAAACGATGGAGATATCATTTAAGGGATGCCAATGAAATTCTCTTATGCATTAAGATGCATTTCCGTTGCCACCCAACTTAAACACAAATAGTCAGTGATGCGTTGGCATTACAGATGCATCCAGCTTAAGCCAACTGCACCAAATGCAGAGAAACGTACACCATTGTGTACATAATCACAGCGTAGTGATGCATTGCTATTAGCAGATTAAGGCTGTTCAATGCCCACGATATCGATTTTCTCCCAGAAAGAAAGCTTTGCAAGTTTTGAGAGATGTAGCAATTCCATTGTACAGTAGGGATGTTCTTCTGATGAATTTTTGTGATTCCTTGACATAGTCAGAGGAATCTATGCGATAGTGATGCGGTGTGTGTGTGTTTATGTGACACTTTGCTTGTAAACACTGTCTCAAGAAGGGTAACCTCAAGGGATCTCATACTTGGTATGTAGATACCCATTATTTGGGGTCACCAGATGATCCCTATTGTTTTTGGTGAAGGTCAAAGGTCATTTGAGGTCACCAGAGGTCAAATAGCAAATACCTTGGAAATTGCTTGTAAGCATGATATCTCAAGATGGATAAATGTGAGGGATCTCATACTTAAAGTGTGGATTGCCCATATCAAGTAGATGATCCCTGTCGTTTTTGGTGAAGGTCAAAGGTCATTTGGGGCCACCAGAGGTCAAAAGGTCATTTGGGGTCACCAGAGGTCAAAAGGGTCAAAACCTTGTGAACACTGTATTTCAAGAAGGGTAACTTTGATGGATCTTTTATGTAGCTTGTAGATTATTCATATTGAAAAGATGACTCCTTTTATTTTTGATGGAGGTTAACGGTCATTTGGGGTCACCAGTGGTCAAAAGGTCAAAACCTTATAAAACATATCTCAAGAAGGTAACTCTGAAGGATCTCATACTTAGTATGTGGATTTGCCACATTCAGTACATGATTGCTGTTCTTTTTGGTGGAGGTCAAAGGTCATTTGGAGTCATCAGAGGTCAAAAGGTCAAAACCGTGTTAGCACAAGGAGGATCACCGTTGGGTATCTCTCACTTGACATGTGGATTGTTCGAGGTGAGGAGATACTTTCTGTTGGTTTTGGTGGAGGTCAAAGGTCATTTTGGGTCACAAGAGGTCAAAAGGTCAAAATCTTGTAAACAATACCTCAAGAAGGATAACTGTGAGGGTTCTCATACTTAGAGTGTGGATTGCTAATTTTGAGTAGATGATCCCTATCAATTTTTCGTTTCGGTCAAAGGTCATTTAGGGTAACAAAAGGTCAAAACCTTGTAAACATATTTTGTGGAGGATAACTGTTAGGGATCTCGTACTTGGCCTGTGGATTGTTCCTATATGTTCATGTTTAGCATGCAGATGGCCATATAGGGTAGGTGATCCCTATTGTTTTAAGTGGAGGTGAGAGGTCATTTTGTGTCACAAGATTTCAAAAGGTCAAAACTTTATTAACATGGAATCTCAAGTAGGATAACTGTGACAGATCTTGTGAGTGCTTGTCATGTGGGTGATTCATATTTGTTACAATATATCCATATGGCAAGGAATCACTAAGCCTTTTGGCTTTCTAGTTATCCATTTGTGTGGGTTATTTGGTCACAATCAAGCAAAATGATTGTAGGAATTCAAGGCACCAAAAATGAGCACAGGACAGATGGCCGTGCCTAACTTAGGCTTATATCTAGGACTTTGTTACGTTAGCCATATTATTTAAACACGTTAAGAAGCGCAAAAGTCAATTTGGCCTAAAACAAGTTAACGTTAGTATTTTCTGACATTGGTAATGTTTATTTAATCACACCGAAACCATAGACATCTCATACCAAGTATACTTTGAAGTAAAGGCCGGGAATTGGAACTTGAAAAGAAACACTCCTCAATCCAGTTGCAGGAACTTGCACCACCATAGGGCTAAGACTAGGTCTTAAAAACCCAGATGCAAGTAATTACTAGTTGAGAAACTGTGAGGATACAGTAGGTTACCATATTGTGTCTTTTATGGTTTCTACTTAATATTTCTCATGTTTGAATATCTTACATCTTAACCGATGTTTTGCCAGTTTTTGAGCAATTTTTCGAAGGTGGTCTATACATTTCTTTCCTAAAAGATAATGACCGAGCAAGTTAGCTGTATGTGTGGTTTGCATTCAGTCTGAGTAGGAAAAAGCCCGCTCCTTCGGTCTGGGGGCGAATTTGAACTGTAGAGAGTATGGGATTTACAAGGGATAAAGAAGACACCAGCCAAATATCACAGCATGACAGTAGGGCTCAGAGAGATAAAACAAATTTGGATACTCTGAACATGCGGGCCTGTAAATACACAGAGCTCAAACTACCAAAGGAGTGCTACCTGGCGGTATACATTGCATGTTTGTGGCCATACTCGCTTGGTTATTCATTTATTTTTGGTTTCGATGATAAGAGAAACCTATGCATTCATGATGGCGTGTGTGTGTGCATGTGTGCGTGTAGGTGTGTGTGTTTGTATGCATGTGTTTGTGACACTGCTTGTTAACACGATATCTCAAGCAGGGAAACTGACAGTTCTCAAACTTGGTACATAGATGCCCCATGTTGAGAGGAAGAACCCAATTGTTTTTGGCAGGGGTCAAAGGTCACCTGGGGTCACCGGGGGTGAAACCTAAGCCTGGATGAATTTCATACTTTGAATGTAGATGCATTATGGAATGAGGAAACACCCTATCATTTTTGGTGGAGGTAAAAGGTCATCTGGGGTCACCGGGGGTCAAACCCTGAAAACTTCGTTAACATGATATCTCAAGAAGGGAAACTCTGACAGTTCTCAAACTTAGTACATAGATGCCCCATATTGAGAGGAAGAACCCTATTGTTTTTGGCAGGGGTCAAAGGTCATCTGGGATCACCGGGGGTGAAACTCTGAAAACCGTGTTAACACAATATCTTGAAGTAGGAAGCTTTGATGAATTTCATACTTTGTATGTAGATGCATTATGGTATGAGGAAGAACCCTATCATTTTTGGTGGAGGTGAAAGGTCATCTGGGGTCACCGGGGTCAAACCCTGAAAATTTTGTCAACACGATATCTTAAGAAGGGAAGCTCTGACAGTTCTCAAACATGGTACATAGATGCCCCATATTGAGAGGAAGAACACTATTGTTTTTGGCGGGGGTCAAAGGTCACCTGGGGTCAACGGGGGTCACTTTTGAAACCTTGTTAACACAATATCTCGAGGTAGGAAGCTTGGATGAATTTCATACTTTGTATGTAGATGCGTTATGGTAAGAGGAAGAACCCTATTATTTTTGGTGGAGGTGAAAGGTCATCTGGGGTCAAACCCTGAAAATCTTGTTAACACCAAAACTTGAGTTACAAAGCTAGGATGAATTTTATACTTTGTATGTAAATGCGATATGGTAAGAGGAAGAACCCTATCTTTTTTGGTGAAGGTCAAAGGTCATCTGTTGTCACCAGGGGTCAGACCCTAAAAGCCTTGTTAACCTGATATCTTCAGTTAGGAAGCTTGGATAAATTTCATACTTTTTAGGTAGATGCCTTATAGGTAGAGAAAGAACCCTATTATTTTTGGTGGGGTTCAAAGGCCATCTGGGGTCACCGGGGGTGAAACCCTGAAAACCTGGTTCACCTGATATCTCAAGGTAGGAAGCTTGAATAAGTTTCATAATTTGTATGTAGATGCATTATAGTAAGAGGAAGAATCCTATAATTTTTGGTGGAGGTCAAAGTTCATTTGAGGTCACTGGGGGTTAAACTCTGAAAATCTTGTTAACACAATATCTCCAGGTAGGAAGCTTGGATAGATGTCATACGTAGTATGTAGATGCGTTATAGTGAGAAGATGAATCCTATTATTTTTTGTGGAGGTGAAAGGTCATCTGGGGTCACCAGAGGTCAATGTCTGAAAACCTTGTCAAGAGGATATCTCCAGGTAGGAAGCTTGAATAGATTTCGTACTTGGTAAATTGATGTGTTATAGTGAGAAGATGTACCCCATTGTCTGTCTGTCTGTCTGTCTGTCCACAATTGCCTTTAATGCTCTCATGCGCACACTTGTGGATGGAGTTTAACGAAACTCGAACACATTGATCGTTGAACTTTAGGCTACCCTTCATGTTCAAGAAGTTGAGGTCAAAGGTCATTTAGGGGTCGTTAAAGGCTGTTATGTGAATATCTTCAAAATGTATCTCCTCCCACAAATGGAGCTGTATGTTCTTGAAATTCCGTCATAATATTTCTTACATAGTGGTTCTTTAGGGTTGTACACAGATTTTTGATCCAAGGTCGTACGAAGTCATTAGAGGTCAAAAGGTGAAAACATCTTTGATGTTGTATTGCTTTGCGCCTGTGAGTCTGATATTTACCAAACATGGTTTTAGTTAATGGACTTTTGAAGGGCTTCCAGCTGGGTGTAAAAATGTAGGTCAAAGGTCATCCAAGGGTCATTTGAGGACATGGTTGTAAATATTTTGAAATGTTATTTTCTCCTAGATGCATTACAAAATTATCTTCGAAATTGCTCAGGAGGATGACTGGCACATGCAGATTACAAATTACTTCTCCAATTTGGGATTAAGGATACTTTTGATACCTTTCTAACCAATTTTGTGCCACCCCTCTATTTTTACCAGTCTCACAAAATTACTTTACTACCTATTTTTCTGTATACTACACTCTCTTTAAAACTGTCTGTCTACAAGAGGTCAGTCCTGTGAGGTTGTAAAGGTTAGTGTAAAGGGAGCTGCTTAGCTTCTGGGCAGTATATGAACAATTTCTGTATTGTATGTGCTGATGTAGAAGGTCTGTTGGCACAGCTCCCTGGTTGGCATCATAATTCATCGTGCATGAGTTGTAATTGACAATACCTCTTCCTTGCACAGTTACCTGTTCTCCTGGTAACTGTATATTCTAAGTTCCTTGTGGCAGCAGAGAACTAATACCAGATTGTTTACTAACTTGATAATAATGTAAGTAAAAACTAGAAGTTACTGGGCTTTTAGATGGTGCAATCTAGCAGTTGAAGGCAAGGGTTGCACTGCTAAGGTCAGACGGTAATTAGTCAAGACTTAAGAAGTCGATACAAAAGAGGTCGGTCCTCTGCTACTTGTCAAGTAGGACTTAGGGATTTTATCCACTGCCTTAACATTCACACTTCTCAGATTTTAAATATGAATCTTTGGACCTGTGGTAATGCATACATGTGAGTACATCAATACTGTGTTATGTCAAAACTGTTCTGTTAATTAGTATCTTGATTACTGTAGCTCACTGTGATATTGAATTACATCTTTCTCCATAGATAATTGGTAGGGTAATGCTTTTGAACTTAAAATAGGTTAGTTCTGTTATTTTCACTGAGGACAAAGGGGGAATTTCCTTACTTTGCTTTTGAGAATGAGGGGGAGGGGTAAGGTCTTGATTTTTTTATTTGCATTTTACTTATGTTGGGAAAGACATGTGTTTGTTTTATGGTTTCCAGCAATCATGCCATGCAGTGATGTACACTGGGTTTTGCAGGGGGAGGGGCAGAGAAGAGCTGACCCCAAAGTTTGCCCAGGTTTGAGGTACTGCACCATTGGTGCTCTAGTTGTTTTTTTTTTGTTCAAATACAAAAGAATGTGCAATGAAATTATCCTAAATTTTTTTAAGTATATTGCTGTGAGCTTTGGAAAATGAGAAAGACCAAATTTCCTGCGAAATAGGCTCCAAGAAAATGTGCGCGTTCCTCAAACAGTTCACTGTAAGGGCAAACGATGTGGCCATGAAAATCTCCTAAGTAGCAAAAGATCATGAGATAGCAGACTTTAATGATTAAATGTCAAGCATGTAAAGAATCATGGGAACTGGGAGTAAAACAATAGTACAATAGTACTATAGCAGGCATTACATCTTGGCAAGCATGGCACTGGGTTTTTTACTTACAGTTCCCATGATTCTGTGTGTGCTTGATGTAATCGGGGGTGGGGGGTGGGGGGGAGATACCGTCTTCAGACTATACTCCTGTGCCAGACAGGCTTAAAGTAGCTCATTTTAGACTGGAGATACACAGCATGATGTGGAAGAGACTTAAAGCTTTTCAATGTAGGAGGCAGACTTCCCTTCTGTAGAGAGACATAAGAAGTGGGGAGGGGGGGAGGGAAGGGAAGGGAATAGAGTCCCTTTTGTCAAAAGTGTGACGTTCAAAAGTGCGCTTATGCCCCAATATTGTTCTAGGACTGATGAAAACTCCCATTTGTTCCCTCTGTAAAAATAAGTTTTACAAAGGGAACAAGTATTATCCTTAAATTAGCACAATAGGAATTTTGCACCAGATTGCATGTAGAGACCCGCAAGTACTGAAAAATTCTCCAAGGGGAGGGGGTCATCCAAACAAGGTACTGAAGTAAGAAGAAATAGTTTCCAGGGGGAGATATTTCATTAGGAGGGAGACACTCAAACTGCATTGAGACAATGGCTATTTTGAATTTTGAAGGGTTGAATTTTTTTCTAGGGGCTCATCCTCGGCTGTTGGCTTGGGGAAACCATCCCCTTGGACTCATCCCCCAGAGTGGTGGTCCAAAACAATGTTTGGTTCAGACCTCTCCCCAGCAGAGATCATCTTCCTATGCCTATGCTTTCCTAAAATACATGTTTTAATATTGTTCATTGCAATATTTGTAGTTTTGATTGAGTAATTTTTGCATATGACAATGGAATTTTCTTTCAAAGGTTAACCCCCTCTACCCCCCCCCCCCTCCTTAGACTCATTTCTTGGTAACCTTTCATAGTAATTTTCAGTAATTTAAAGGAGCTACTTCAGGTCACCTTTTGAACTTGCTTGTGTCCAGAAAGGCGGTGAATATTCTTCAAACTTTGTCACACTAATATTTAGGATGTGTACCAGAAAGCAGTTTCACAATTTAGCATCAGAGGTCATTCAAGGATTAGTTGATGTCATTGTTTGAAACTGACAAATAAGCGCCTTTCCTTACTATTTTCAATGCGCAGATGTAACTGAAATTTGACATCCATCATTCAAATCCCATTTGAGGTCGTGGTTTGAAAATAGCTCATTTTATATCCATGATTTGTGAAATTTGTCAAAGATTTCAGAGATGTTGCCCATGAACCATTATACTTTCTGTTCATCGTACATGGATATTATAACTTTCATCCTCGCGGTTATGTGAGCAACTGCACCTTTGTAGATGTAATTCAAGGTTTCTGTGATGGAAGAACGAAAATGAACTTAACTTTTGTGGTAAATACTTGTTAACACAGCATCTCAAAACTTGGGCAAGTAACACTAGGGTAGATCTCACACTCACACTTTACTATTCCCAGCTTGCATTTTAAGACAAACTAGTATCTTTATACTACTTTTAACTGCATGGTGTCCTTAATTTCTTTGGCAGATTGCTTAGCAGTTATGAATACTTTCTGTGTGAATCCTGGAGTGTCATGTGACTGTATGGATGAATCATGTGATCTAGATACTGGCATCTGCAATCGCAGCTGTACTATAGTAAACACCTGTCCTGCAAGTAAGTCAACTTTTCAAAATTCTTATGTTGTGCCCATGCCTGATTTGTTTCATGACTGCAAACAATCTCATTTAATTTTGTCAGAATCTTAAGGAGATTACTGATGACAATAAATTTCAGTAGTTAAGCATTTTCATTGTTTTGAGCTCCAACCCCAAAGGAAATGAGAGGGCAAGTTTAAGAAGGTTGTCATCCCTGTTTGTCTCACGCCCTCCTCTGCATTTCTGATTTAGTTTTGGTAACATGTCATTTTAGTGTGCGTGATGAGCCTTTTCCCATTGCAGTTAGGTAATTGTAAGTTTTAGCTCTCTTAGTCTTCAGCTGCCCATAACTTTATCTGTCTGGCCTCCCCTGCATTACACACTGAGCTCAGTGGTTCATCTCTTCTGCAAATACAACAAGCTCAGTGAATTGTAAGAGTTTATTTTCTAACACTTTGCATTGTGATGACCCTGGACTGATTAAGTGTGAGACTAGTATGCTTAGTTATGTAATAGATAAACAGAGGGGTTAGCTCAACTGTTCACCTGAGTTGTAAGAGAATGTGAATTGTTCAGTGAGCTAGCCAAGTGGAAATATGTACCCACCCAGGCCCACAGCCAACAGGTTTTAGGAAGCTACTTTAATGGGATATTTCTGGGCATAAGTATGCCATATTTTTGGATGGACTGTGTTTATTATACCATGTATTAAGGGATAGTCAATTTTGTATTTAATAAACCCTCAGGCAAGAGTCAAGATGGTTCTACCTATATAATTTACAGGTTGCTGATTTTAGACAAAACTTCTCCACTAATTCATGCAAGACTGACTTGTATGACTTGTTATTTGTTTGTCATCCATGTTTAAGTTGTAGCTTTGTCACTCATTTGTGTAGTTGTTATCAACACGAACTGCATAAAGGCTTAACTGTACATAAATGTTACAAAGAACAAATGTAACTGGTTTTATGTAGCCTGTTGGTCCCCCCTCCTCATCTTCCCTGTTCATTTTGTCCACAGGGGATGTCCCTGCAAAATGTGACAGGTATCATAGCCTGCAGCATTCTTACACATAAGAACATTTTGTGACTGCTATTATACATTATTGCACACCTGTTGAAGGCAAACTTTGACTTTTTCCTTATTTGTGTTTACCTGTTGGGCTAGCTGGTCTTTAAATATACGTTCATGCATGAATATAGAGTAGTTCCAATCTAATAACTTTTGAACAGGTTCGTAAAGTAGACTCCTCTGGGTACTTGCCTGGCAGGGAGGATATTAAGCAGTTACTTGCCCAAGGGATTTCTTTCTTGCCCCAGACTGTCAGGCAAGGATTTGTCTAGCCCTGATTAAAGGTCTGCACAACAGTTGAAAGAAAAGCTTTTCTTTTCATTATGCAGGTATTGAAAGTAAGAGTTTGTCTCAGGTTAATCCTTCTTCATCAGTGGACATCACTTGTACCCTGAGAGGATCAACAACTATTTTGCTGAGACTTCGACTTAGGTTGTCCAGTAGATCAGATAGTTTAGATGAAACTGGAATTACCAGACTTACAGGGGATGGTGTCAACACTGGTGATAAGGTTGTGTCAACTTCTAGGGTAGGAAATGTAACTAAAGAACAGACCTTTTTCTGTGTCCTTCTGCAAGGAAACTTCTTGATTGGTGGAGTTAGTGTAGAAAAGTTTGTGCATGGTGAGTTCATACATGTTTGGAAGGATTTTGCTTCACATGAAATTTTATCAAAGGATTTCTGCAAACCATGTCCACTACAGTTTTTATTCTTTTCTTTGTCTTTTGATGTATTTTCAATTGTGATTTTGTCATATAACTTACCTCATTGTGACATTGATTGTGGCTTTAACTTCTCACGTAGTTTTCAGCTTTTGATTGAGAGAAATTTTTGTGGTCAAATTGAGTGAGCTGTACTGTTTGGAGAGAAATACTAGCATATAGTAATGTGATATTTTGTGTGTCCATCTCACCTCTAACCTGCACAGAATTGGAGGGGAATTTAGAAATACAGTAAAACCCCGTTTATACGAAACCCATTTATCCGTCAGATTTAGCAACAATAATATTCAACACAATTACGGTAGTACCCACCAAGTTTTCAGTGCTTTACAAGGCAAAATTCAACGTAAATGTTTGCAGAAGCTCCGGACTTTAAAAGTCACGAAAAGATGTCACGACAGCTAAAACAGTTGACATGTGGGCATAGAAAACAGTCTTTTATCCCTTTGTCGTATTTGGAAGAAAAATCATACGTATTTGTTTTTTATAAATTCTTGTTAGGAGCTGTGAGTCGGTATAGGCTCAATATCCTTTTATACCAAGATACGTTAGGCTAGCACAAGTCCTAGTTTCACTATATCTGAAAAGTTTATAGTATTGTAGTGAGCTTCATACCTAAAGATAACGGAAGCAGACCTAACAAAAACATTGCAAATTGCTGTTTGAGAGTCTCCTACACATGTGTCTCTAACATTTTTGGAAATTTATGCCAGATTTACACTTTAGAAACCTCTCCAGATCGTTAAAGCTTCTCTTCAGCCCATACACTCATTTAGTGTGTAGAAAGCATTGGTCATTCAGAAGAGGGTACGTGGGCTCGAATTTTAGGAATAAAATCTCTCTGCTTTAGAAGTCTTAAAATTTATTTGTCATATCATCGGTCACAAATAATAGTAACCAAATATTTTGGGGAATTTTGTCTGCAATTTTGCTAGTCTTTCGGAATTATTTTGGAAATGTGTTGACACTTCTTCTTATGGACCCAGTGTACTTGATGCAAAAACTTGCAACCCCGTTTTCCGAATTTTTTCGTTATCTGAACTACCTTCGGCCCCGATGTGTTCGGATAAACGGGGTTTTACTGTACATGCTGTAATCCTGTAGAACAGTAATTGGTGGGTGGGATGCATAATGAAATTAAGAGTAAAACTTTCTGCACTCGTCAGTTTTAATTTTTAAACATTGTGGCAGAATACAACTAGTACAACAAAGATCAGATATGTCTGAAAAGCACAGCATTAACTGATTTTTTAAACTTGAGGGCTATATGCAGCTAGTTTATACTTCAGCAGACTACAGCATGGTTGCACAATGTACGTATCAAGAATGTTACTCAGTAATTGTACACCTTTTTAATGTCTCTGCTGATGCAAATTGATGATGCTCTACATGGTTTAAGCTGAAGGATATTTGTGATCGTGGGACTTACATTACCTAACTTTTGACACAATTACATTTTTTTTAAGGCATTGCAATCTTGTAAATAGCTCATATTTTCCAGACAGGAAGTGTGAGTATATCAAAGGGCATATCAATGGCCAAGCCTTGTTTGAAACACCAGCTAAATCTTGCAGATCTCCATCTCTTTCCCTTACAAGTATCTTCCGTAATGTGTCAGACAATAAATATTGTACATTAAAGGGAAATATTGCGTTTGAAAAAATACCACAACGTCACTCTGATTTAATCCCATTGTGGTCTTTTACCCTTTCCAAACATGGAACACAATAACTTGCAGCAGATCAACACTAATCTCACGAAATACGGAAAGAAAGAAGCAGCAATTTTTGTATCTAACAGGCTCATTATAGAACGATAAGCCTCACCCACACTTATGCAATGTTCGTACTGCTGAATATTCATTTAGGAAGAGTGGTCATGTCAGGTCATATATGCACCCATTACGTAATACGTGTTGACCTTGCTTACCGTAATTCCAACAAGCCCTGCTCACAACAAACTACCACCACAGTTTCTGTACCGCCCCGCACTGTACAGGACATTGGAATTCAACATTCGTACATGGAGATGCAGCGCCATCTCCCTAATTGTTACAGAATGGTTAATTACTCATTAATCAGTGCTCGGAGGGTAGAATCTGAATGTTTTTCTTAGTAACCTCCCTTTCATCGATTTGGACCTGATCGCAAGTAAACAACGATAAATTTAATAAAAAGCCAGACAAACGCAATATTTCCCTTTAAAGGTAAAAAATCTTGCTCTGCATGAATTTGACAGCTCAGTAAAAAGAATAGCCACCTGATTAGAAAGAGCCATGTATAAAATAAAGCACTGAGGTACACAAATGCAAGTCAATGTGACTGCATTGCCCTTTAATTGTTTTGAGTAGCAGTACAAGTGTAGTGTGTTTGATTGTGAGTACATTTCACACCTTTTTATGAGCACAAGTACAAAATTTTACATTCAGCATTAGTGTTAAATGGAAAAAGTGTGTAAATATGAGTACAGGTACAAATCTATTCATGTGAGTATAAGTACATGCAGGTATGCCAAAGTATGTGTACATGCAGGTATGCCAAAGTATCTGCACATGTATGCAGATATATCAAAGTATGAATTCATGCAGGTATGTCGAAGTATGTGTACATGCAGATATATCAAAGTATGAGTACATGCAGATATGTCAAAGTATGAATACATGCAGGTATGTCAAAGTATGTGTACATGCAGATATGTCAAAATGTAAATACATGCAGGTATGTCAAAGTATGTGTACATGCAGATATGTCAAAGTATGAATACATGGAAGTATGTAGAAGTATGTGTACATGCAGATATGTCAAAGTGTGTGTACATGCAGATATGTCAAAGTATGTGTACATGCAGATATGTCAAAGTATGAATACATGCAGATATGTCAAAGTATGTGTACATGCAGATATGTCAAATTATGAATACATGCAGATATGTCAAAATATGTTTACATGCAGATATGTCAAAGTATGAATACATGCAGATATGTCAAAGTATGTGTACATGCAGGGATGTCGAAGTATGTGTACATGCAGAGTATGAATACATGCAGGTATATCAAAGTATGTGTACATGCAGATATGTCAAAGTATGTGTACATGCAGATATGTCAAAGTATGTGTACATGCAGGTATGTTGAAGTATGTGTACATGCAGATATGTCAAAGTATGTGTACATGCAGAGTATGAATACATGCAGGTATGTCGAAGTATGTGTACATGCAGATATGTCAAAGTATGTGTACATGCAGATATGTCAAAGTATGTGTACATGCAGATATGTCAAAGTATGTGTACATGCAGATATGTCAAAGTATGTGTACATGCAGATATGTCAAAGTATGAATACATGGAGGTATGTAGAAGTATGTGTACATGCAGATATGTCAAAGTATGTGTACATGCAGATATGTCAAAGTATGTGTACATGCAGATATGTCAAAGTATGTGTACATGCAGATATGTCAAAGTATGTGTACATGCAGATATGTCAAAGTATGAATACATGGAGGTATGTAGAAGTATGTGTACATGCAGATATGTCAACGTATGAGTACATGCAAATATGTCAAAGTATGAATTCCTGCGGATATGTCAAAGTATGTGTACGTGCAGATATGTCGAAGTATGAGTACATGCAGATATGTCATAGTATGTGTACATGCAGTTATGTCAAAGTATGAATACATGCAGATATGTCAAAGTATGTATACATGCAGATATGTCAAAGTATGTGTACATACAGATGTGTCAAAGTATGAATAAATGGAGGTATGTAGAAGTATGAGTACATGCAGATATGTCAAAGTATGTGTACATGCACTGCAGATATGTCAACATATGTGTACATGCAGATATGTCAAAGTATGAATACATGCAGGTATGTCAAAGTATGTGTGCATGCAGATATGTCAAAGTATGAATACATGCAAGTATGTCAAAGTATGAATACATGCAAGTATGTCAAAGTATGAATACATGCAGATATGTCAAAGTATGTGTGCATGCAGATATGTCAAAGTATGAATACATGCAGATATACCAAAGTATGTGTACATGCAGATATGTCAAAGTATGAATACATGCAGATATGGCAAAGTATGAGTACTGTGCAGATATGTTAAAGTGATAGTACTAATAGATAGGCCTATGCATGCCAAAGTTTGAATACATGCAGATATGCCAATGTATGAGTACATGAGGGTAGGAAATTACTTAGACATGCAGGCATGCCAAAGTATGAATATGGTACTTGCAGATTTGCCATAGTAGTAATAAACACAGGTATGCCAAAGTTTTAAGTTTGAATACATTCAGATGTGTAAAAGTTTGAGTTCACACTCACAATTTTTCTGGTATATTCTAGTTTTCATGTTTTGATTAGAGAAATTAAAACTTGATTAAGTCAATACAGATTGTATGGAAAATTTTGATATTCTCCTGAGAAAGTTTGGCATGGTAAGTGTACCAATCCATATTAGGTAACTCATACCATGTTATCATTCAGTATCAATAATCATGGAGTTACTTTATGGTCCCCTTTCTGGGCATCACAGTATTTTAAAGATCATATGTATTATTTGTAAGGCCAACGAAAGTTGATGGCAAGAAAATTTAGGTGTTTGGGGAGAATACAAAAAGCATAGGAAAAGGAATTTCGCCAGTCAAACCAGGTGTTTATTTCAATTGTTGTTAATGCAAAGCTGTTGTGTTGCAGTAATACTGTGATTGTGATGTGCAATCTGGTATGTTAAAAGATCTTGCTATGGTTACTATGTTTGTGTTTTAGGGTCAGAAAAGCTACAGTGTGCATTCTAGGAAAAAGGCTTCCATACTTTTTATTTTGTAAGTTTTTTTTAATAACTGACCCCTTTGATGGATTCATGCAGATAGCTTTATAACTTACCTGTCCCTGGACACAATATGAAAGCATTTCCATAAAAACACTCCACTGGTCTGCCCCTCTGAAAATGGTTAGCTGGCCACTATCTTTGGCATTATGTACACATGTGGAAGCCTCATCTTGAAAACTCAATCACTTCTCAGAGCTTCCAGTATTGAATGCTGCCCCCAGCAGTGAGAATGTCTCTAACACTTCAATCACTATCAGCTGGAGAGCCTGGGATCCAGCTATGGATGATGGTGATCCTCCTATAGTGGCCTATATCCCATACTACAGAAGGAAAGCATCAGATGAGTGGATCAGTGGCCCAAGGATTCTAACCAATGAGACTCTTCAGTTTAAAGCAGACAACTTGGAAGTTGATACTCTCTATGAGTTCAGTGTAGCTGTTGTCAGAGAGGGGGAAAACGGTGAAGGAAGGAGGAGTTCATCTATGAAAGTGAAGACCCTCTGCAATGGTTGGTAAAGTTGTTGCTAAATTAGCATATAAACCAACACTTGTCACTGCAGTATGTCTGTCCTGACTGTCCATCTATTTGTCTGCTGATCTGTCTGTCTTTCTCTCAGTGTGTCCATCTATCTCTCTGTTTGTCTTGTGTGTTTTCTGTCCATCAAAAAATTTACAATACCCTCAAACTATTCTGACCAGATTTTGTTGAAAATTTTTAAAGTAAATACAAAGGGTTTCATGTGATATATGAGATGTGGGCCACTTCAAGTTCTTAGAAGTAATTAAAGAATGAATTTACTGAAGTGCTTTCTAAGGGGAACAGGACGTGGATGATGAAAATTTGAAGGCGCCGTATGAGGTCATACCATGTCTTATTGCTATAAAAGGTCAATCTGAGAAATACTGTTTCTATGTTGGTCTTTATGTTTAACAAAGGTGCTCATAAGTTAACAAAAGGAAACAAAACTTATGTGGAAAATGCCAAGTAGAAGTCAACAGTGATTGTGAGCATGTCAGAGGTCAAATCATACTTTTCTTTGTAATTGCATTTACTGGTACTTTAAACCATTAAGGCTGGGTTGCATTCTGTTTTAAATCTAGTTTGGAGAGGAATGACACTTGCAGGAATTGCAGGTTGTATGAATGTAAAGGATGCAGTTAGGAAAAAAAATCATTTGGTGAAATTTGTAGTCATTTTGTAGCTATGTATGGTTGTTGAGATTAAGGATAGATAGATTTAAGGATAGGAATTTAAATTTCCTAATGGGGGATGTAGAGTACTGTAGACATGATGCTACATGTGCATTCACTCCATACAAAATGCATTATGGGGGAGAAATTGGTCATAAAGTCTGAAGAAAAAAACAAAGTGTTGATTAATGTGAGATTATGCTTTCACTTGTGCTTGCTGTAAGCTCGCTTTGGGTTGATAATAGATAATTTTATCTGCTAATATCTCAAAGACTATGCATTGAATGGGAATTTTATCAGAATGCCTATAATTTTATTATAAGGTATCAAAACTTAACCATATCAAAACTACATTAGTATGTCAAGCACTTCTTAAGGGAACTTCATACCATGAAAGTGTACTTTAAAAAGTCATTCAAAATATTTTTTTTTTTCTTCGCTTTTTTTGCCTCCCGTGTAGTCCCACATGCGGTAGCCTCAGTAAATGTCGAATTAACATCATCCAACAAAGTCAATGTATCATGGCAGCTGGTATGTATGACTGTAAAATGTGTATATACAAAGCCTATATCTTTTTGTCAGATTCAATCCTCTCATCAATTCTTTGCATGACTTTCAAGTTTAAGAATTGATAGCTTTAGAAAAATGTGGTAGCATTGATCAACTCTTGAAAAAGTGTGAAAACAAAAGGCAGGTTTGACACATTACTGATTTGATGTGAAATCAGTCTTAGACTGTTGACTTAATGTTTTAAAATGGTCATTTAAATTTCACAAGGGTGAGTTGTAGTGCAGACTTAATGTGATGTTAATGACTTTTTATTCACTTGTTAGTGATTTGGCTGATGGTTACATTATCATTGTCTTCATTTCTTTAACATATATTACCCAGTTTATCCACCCCAGATGAAAGCATTTCTTTACTTAGGTGTACATAACCAGATTAGGATCTGTTTATATGGTGTGATATAAGAGCAAATAAGGGCAAGTTTTGTCTGCTTGCATGCAGATCTGGGAGGCATTGGTCACAAATAAAAGGTTTTTTGTATCCATTTGGATAAATGCCAGTGTGCAGACCTGAAAATAGTTTGCCTAGCTAGTTTGCCTGACATGAGCTGTAGTGGAGATGTAAAACATGATGACATTACTGGTATACAAGATGTATCATTATGTTAGATGTCCTACCTTTATAATGGGTGACATACCTAACATTAGTCTATCATGGTTTTCACCTGTCTATATGACCCTGCCCTGTCATGCGTCTCATATTTAAAATCCTCAGTGATCTGATCAGTGTCCTACACTGTGTAGTGTGTGCCTATATTTGCCCCTTGGTGATCTGGAAGAGTATTTATCAAATTTACTGTCAATGTATTTTAATGAAAAGCTGCCTCTAATTATAGGAAATAATCATGAAATGAAGTTCATATTATTTGCTGAAGGTAATTGCAAGCTTATTGAATTAGTCAGATAGCCTGCACAGCTTACTCTTTATAAAAATGTGAAACAGTTTTTGTACTCTTTTTTTTAAAATGGCCAGTACTAATTGGAAATAGTATACACCATACATTGCCTCAATTACATGACATCGGTATTGGCAAATACAGACATAACATCAAGAGACCTTAAAGCACAGCAAAAGACATACAAGGGATGATAATATGTTGTGTGGCCATATGCATGTAGGCAAATCCAATTTAAAGGTCACAAATATGTCATGGCTAGAAATTGAAATAAAATAATTCCAACCTGGTTTATTGTAGCTACCTCCTGGTGAAGTGATGTGTAGCACTGGGGTGACGAGTTATAAAGTCTACTACAGGATAGAGGGCAGCGTAGATGACACTCCTCAGTTGGCTGGTACTGTGGAGGATGCTGACATGAGATCATTCATTGTTGATGATGGAGTACTTGAACCTGGATCTTCTTACATCTTCTTTGTAACTGTTACTACTAATCAAGAGAGTGATTTCAGGGAGAGTGAGGCAATTGAGGCTCCTGGTGAGTTGTGACCTATCTACTGATGTGTAAACACATTTAAGCTCCTCAAAATATCAAGCCAAATGATGGTGAGGCTGGAAGCTGAGGACTTTAACTTCTTCATTTAGTTTGCTCAAAGTCATTGTCTTCCAGTACTGCAAATTGTATGCAGATGTGTGGCATGGTCTGTGGCATATGCAGATCTTTGCAGTACCTTATAGGTAATACTGTGTGCCCTTTGACGCAGGACACCTGAACTGTGCTACACTAGAAGTTACAGAAACAGTTACAAATGATCCCTATTACTTGGAAAGCTTTGAACTTTGCAAGTTTTGAGTATCACTGGTGAAATGTTGGGAGGAAACTTAAAGAAATGTGTGTTTTGGGGAATTATTAAGTTTTTTGAAGAAAGTTTGAAGTGTTCTTTAGCCCCGTTTCCAGTTTTCAAATAATGGGTGGTTGTAATTGGTTGAAATGACAGAATTTTCCCAATGCTGATTATTTACTAATATTGCAATAATCGCCCTGATGCCAATTATCTAATAGATGATCGGTCAAACTAATTCCATCATAAGTGTGTGATCTTTGGGTGTTAAAAATTACAGTCTTTTTCTTCAAAAACTCTTAAAAAGTCTTCAGTATCATTGCCTTAAAATTTGAGAACCTTTATTAATTCTGCAGTGGAAAATAAATTTCAGTTATGCTGGCTGTCCCTAAAACAGTAATGCCATGACCTTGCCAAATTATCAAGGAGAGAAGTTATTTTTTAACAGTAGGTCAGTTTAAGCTGCATTCACACAACCTAGCCTTGAAACAATTACAAGGCAGTGTTGCATACTTCACCTGTACCTTTTACAAAATGCTAGTAATAAAATAGTAACAAAGCCAGCATTTTCATTATTGAATTATTAACCATAGCATGTGCTATCATTGTTTTGTCGTCGTTGTTATTGTCATTTACGTATTGGTACAAACAGTAGTGAAAGTACCAGGTAAGTGGGTATAGACCAGAGATCTAAAACATACAGTGAAGTGAGTGCACCCCTTACCCTAGCTTAGGAAAACCTCATAAGTAGATTAATAATGATCAGCTAGTCCATTCTGTTTCAAAGTATCATTCACTATAATCACTTGCTATTTATCTTTCCTAGCACCTCCACCTGGATCTCTTGTTGGCATTATTGTTGCAGTTATAAGCGTTGTGTTCCTCCTTATTATACTAGCACTGGTTGTTTTGTTGCTCATCAGGAGGTATGTATTCATTCTTATTTCTTGAAATTAAATATAATAGTAATCAAATCAAATGGATTTTGAGCAATTTTTGCTCTCATGAAAGGCTGAGGGGTCTTTTTCTCCACCATATCTTTCATGGCATTTGGATAAACTTTGAATCTTTTACCCAGCATGGGTATTAATTGGAGTTATAGTGCAGCCTTGGAAAGCATTAGCTGTATTGGTTAAACAGGCAATAAGGTTAAGCAGGACTGTTACAAAGCATTACAAAACCTTTGGTGCACAAGAAGAGATCACAATAGAAGAAATAATTTTCCTGATTCTTCAACAATGACATCATTTGATGGTAGTGAATTTAAATATCAAGAATATGAAGACATTTTAATGAGCAACAAAAGCAAAGCAACCCCCTACCCCTCCTCCTTCTTCCCCCTCCCAATTCAATTACTCCTGAAACTTTATACTGAAAACAAGAAAGGCAGGGTTGCTAGACTTCTGGCAGTATGGCTCTGGCCCCACACATTGCTTCCGTCCCCGATTGGAAGTAAAGCCGAAGCCAATGTGCCAGCCCAGGCGGGACTTTCCCAGATGTAAAAATACAGAACAGACATTCATACTATTGTATTTTGCAAGCCCTGTGATGTTTGTACATACATGTAATATAAGTAATAAAAGCAAATGGTGGAATAAGGCTAGATTAGCAGTTACCCAGCTAAGTGTGTGTCGTAGCTGCACTGTGCTGTATTTATGCTCAAGTTTAAGTGTTTTGCTCATTCTATGTGCATAGGTGTTGCACAGTGGACAGGCTAGGGCAATGTATGTTAGTGCAAACATACAGCAGCCTAACAGGGCAGCGGTGTGTGTAATGACTGTGTGCCATCGCCAGCGCGATGACAAATTGTCGTTAGTGACTTTAAAGTTGTTACTATACTACATGTATGCTACACAAGACTAGTAGTGTGATCGTAACCATTCGAAATGGATGTGGAAAGAAAGTAATTGATGTAGGAGTGAAGAATACAGTAGATTTAGGACTTATTAGAAGTGGCTGGGAAACAGAGATTACCCGGGAGTTTTTCTCTCCGAATATGTACGGAAAATAGAAGTCACAGGAATAGCATAGGCCTAGCGTTAGGCCTTACGTTAATCCGAACGATTAACGGTAATAGAAACAGACGGAAAATAGCAAGTATTAGGTAGGAACTAAATTTGACTCTTCCTACTCCATTATGTGTTCATACAGTATTTGTATTTGTGCGTGTTGGTCCTTTCATCCTTTTGAAATTTCCTCCATAGCTTTAGGCCTAGGGCATAGGCTAGGCTTACAGCCTAGGCCTGTGTTACTAACCCATCAGTTGAGTTTAAGGATAGAACCCCTTATTTGTTCACCTTAAAAAACTCAAAAATATTGCAGGGATTTCTTTAAAAATTCACACAATAGTTGCACTAAAATGCATCTGAGGACCCTCAAATATTCAAAATTTTTCCAAAGGGAAGGGGGAACCCCCTACCCTTAGACCCCTCCCCCAGGCCAGCGGTCGATTAATTTTTCAGGCCCTGGAGGTAAATCCTGCTGGCAACCCTGAAGAAAGGGTAATGAAGGGTGCAGGTCCCTTCATGTACTGTTGAGAAAATTTGTGCATTATTTGAACAGACAGGAGTAGCAGTGCACACAGCAGATACTTGAGCTTGGCAGATTTTACCAGAACCACTTTCACTCTTTCCATTCCCTAGTCCCGGTGCTGGTGGAATTATGCTTTTCTTCAAGACCCATACTTCAGTGATTTAAATTGTAAAACTGTGTAAAAGAAGATCATTGTTTTTCTAGAAGTTAAGCTTCTCTTAGTTGGCCCTTTAGCCTCATGTTAGGTTCTTCAGGAAAAGATAAAAGGGGAAAAGATGAATAATAATATTGAAAAGAATATACTGCTAGCAAAAGCTCTTTCTGGCTATCGTTTAGAACAGGAGAATAATTAAAAAAAATTACTAATTAAAAACGATGAAATATATTGCATCAGAAGATTTTTGTATTTAATACCAGAAAGCACTGTGAAGTATGAAGTAACATATTCTTCTGTAATAGTATTTAGGTATAACTGGTCTTTCTATCTTTTTAGGAAAAGAGATAAGGAAGCAGGTAATAATACTCCAGTCCCAAAACCTGTGGACAATACATACGACAATCGTAAGTATTATGATCTGTTTTGCTCTTTACATTGTGCCATTGAAGATTGTGACTGGTTGTGAAGAAATTTTGCTTTTACTTCTATAGCAAAAAAAAAGTGTGTGTTAGGTGTTGCACCGTGTTTCGATGATAAGAGAAACCTATGCATTCGTGATGGTGTGTGTGTTGGGTGTACGTGTGCATGTGTATGTGTGTTTGTGACACTTTGCTCGTTAACATGATATCTCAAGAAGAGAACCTGATGGTTCTCAAACTTAGTACATAGATGCCCCATATTAAGAGGAAGAACCCTATTGTTTTGGTGGGGGTCAAAGGTTGTCTGGGGTCACTGGAGGTCAAACTCTGAAAAACCTTGTTAATACGAGATCCAAGATAGGAAGCCTGGATAAATTACATACTTAGTATGTGGATTTTTTATGGTGAAAAAATGAATGCTTTCGTTTTTGGTGGAGGTCAAAGGTCATCTGGGGTCACAAGGGTCAAAAAGCAAAATTTCCCAAGAAATCCCAAGATCAACCCATGGGTTTACCGAAAGTCAAAGAGCAAATTTTTCCCAAGTATTTCCAAGATCGTCATCTTGGGTCATCACAGGTCAAAATGCAAAATTTCCCAAGAATTCCCAAGATCAAATATGAACCTAACATTATTTTTCCAACACGTTAAGGTAGCACTTGGCCAGTGACAGAAAGATTCGGGACATCATGGCATTACCGTATTTGGAACAGAACAGATATCATCGAAACCTCAATGCATTTTTGCATTCTGGTTTTCTAGTTAAACATGTATGAATTACTTGTTCATTAGTTTCAAGTTTTTGTGGTTTGCTGAGATAAGTAATATCAACTTACATAGCTTTTACTTCTAGCGAGATTCATCATAGCATATCAACATTGCAACTCTCCAAAAAATCAGGGAAAAAAATAATAACATAGTTATCTTGTGGGGCCCATCCTTTCATTTTACAGATTTACTAAGCTAATGTTTATTCATAATCATGCAGGTGTAAAATAAAATTGTGTGTGAAATAGTCCATTTGCAATCAGGGAAATGACTGCTATTTTCCACATATTCAGTGTTTTGTGCTGATGGACAGGCATGACATTTTAATGTCCACAGACCTTAAAATTGCAAAAGATTAGAAAAAGGGCCTCCTCATAATTTTCCTACCATAGGAGCTGTACACATCCTAAAGGTTGCAAACAGCATGTGTCAGGATTTCAATATGAAGCTGTGCAAATTTGAATCCTATTGGCTGGTGTCTTCTTTTTGTAAGCTCTTCTATAATTATAACCAAGATGGTAATTTTTATGTAGCTGTTGTTGCATCAGGGTTTGAAACATGGAAATTTCATTTCTGTAACCTTTCAAATGTTATTGCCAGTTATGCAGGTTTGTTGTAAGCTTCTTGCTGAAAAAATGACATTTGATAAAATTGGTTTTACTGACACACACATGGTTTTACCTACCATAGACCCTTTTCCAAATAACAATTACAAAGGATTGCGGGATAGAGTTTGGTATGCGTCGTTTTTGTCAGTGGCATATTACTGTGGCGAAAAACGTCGCATACTAAACTCTATCCCACAATTCTTTGTAATTGCTATTTGGAAAAGGGTCTATGTGCAAGTAATGATTAACTTCGTAGCAAGTTACAAGTACTGTAGTCTGCATTGCATGTGTATTGTTACTGTTATTAAACGGTATTATAAGTTTCCTCAACCCTATTTTAAACCATGATCTAAATGTTTGAAATCTCTGGGTATTCCCTTGTAAGTATGTTTCAAAATGTTTTCTCAAATAATAAATATTGCATGTAAGAGGTAAACCACAAAGTTAATCGCATGAATAACAAAATTATTAGCAAAATTATTGTCACATGATGGAAAGAAACATATGTGCATCAGCTGGGGCTGGGTGGAAAATTCTCCTGGAGACACTTTGTTCCAAATCCCATTAACCATAGGGATTCAGTGGATTTTGAATGGTCAAAGCAAGTTGAAAGGGATTTTAAAAGGGTTTGGTTTGTTTTGAGGGTAATTTTGTAATTGCCCATGTCAAATGCCTATTAATCAAAGCAAACCCTTTCAATCCAATGGGTTTTTTTTTTTTCCAGTGGGCTCTCTTTGGATGCAAAATATTTCCATCAGAGTCTCAGAAGGAATTTTTAGGTGAGGGGAAGGGGGGCGGGACATGTTCATTCTAACTGTTGTAAATGTATTTACCTGTTTAGTAATATGTCACAGCTGCTAAGCATTGGTTCAGAAAGTCATGTTGTAGCACATGCCATTGGCCATACTTACTGAATGACTGAAAACTATGACATGAATACTTTTCCCAAGATGAAAATTAATACCTCCAAGCTGTTCCCAGTACATCACCATTCCTCCACTGAAAAGGGACATTGAGCAATGATCAATGAAGGCATGATAAATGAAGACATTGTAAGAGTTGTTACAAGAGTTGTTAGACCACAGTCCTGAGGACACACTTAATAAAGTGTACCTAAAGTCTAAAATTTCAAAAATATTTGTTACAAAGCTTAAAAAGTGCAACCAAATGGTCCATCTCCCATCTTCACAGGGCATTCCTGAACTGAGATATAAAATGTAGAAGCTTATTTACTCAATTTAAAATGGTGGATTGTGCAATAATCTGTGATGTCATTCTTGTACTACTCAAATTACAGTCTTTGTTATTCTTTGTTTTTTCGAAAGCCACTGAAACCTTGTGCCAAAATGTGATCACTGTGTTACTGTTGTAGGGTGACTTGGCTAGATAAGTCCTCTCAGTACAACATACCATGCAAGGGAACTGTAATTGTTTCAAGGTCCTATTAACATGTTAATTTCAAAAGGAAACAAAAGCAGTTCATGTGAGTTGTACAAGAAGGACTTCACAAATTATTACGCAGTTGACTATTTCAAATTAAGTGAATAAATTTTAACATTTTATATCTCAGCAATGAAGTAAGCTATGAAAATGGGAGGTGGATGAATGAAACTCATTTTTCAAACTCTAAAATATATATTCTTGAAATTCTAGACTTTAGGTCCACTTTAAATACAAAGCTGACATTGTTTTGAAATGGTCATTTGCAAATGATTCCCATGCTACCTACTCCACAATAGACCTATACAGCATTCATTGCGCTGTGTCTACTGAGGTCATGGAAGTCATATGTTTGTCTCTTTCCTTAATTGTATTTTGAAATTTCACCTGTGTCTAGCATACAGTATGTTTCAGAATTGGTGATTAAAAGTTTGATTTTGCTGCAAAACTATAATTGCAGACTTTACCACCTCAGCATTGATGTTTTTTTAAGGTATAATATGTTTGTCCGGTTGTAACTAAATTTCATTTTTTCCAGCAGCAGTCTTCGGCATTCCAGATGTACATAGTAGGCAGGATGCAGAACCAGCAAAAGCAGCAGAACCAGTACCTCAGATGCAGCCATCTGTAAGAGAAGACTATGAAAACAAATCTGTGGAGAACCTTTCCATTGAAAAGGAAAGCTCCCCAGATGACGTTATCTATGGTAATCTGGAGCAACCCAAGCCAATCAGAGTAGCAGAATTTGGAGAATATTTCAGGCAAAATGTTGACAAGTTTGATCATGAGTTTTCAGTAAGTAGTTCATAGGTGTGAATTTCCTTTATATTTGCTCTGAAGTAGGCTTTATATAAAATGACCTATCTGGTTCTTAAATAAAAAACACACTTTAAATCTACATTTTGGTGACTGAGGAACAGTTACTTAAATGTCATGAGATAATAGTTTACTCACCAGTTTACTTAAAGATGGCACATAAGTGTATGAAGTGGAGGGGGGGGGGAGTTCAGGAGCACTGAGCCACCCCATCCCCAAATTTTGGAAATCCAACCCTGCCTCCCCCCCCCCCCCCCCCCCCCCCCCAACCGTGGAAGTATTCAGGCAAAATCTTTCTAAAAGCTCAGAGGTTGGGACAAAAAGTTGTGCCTTCTCCAGGTTCCAAAAGATTCTTTACGTCTATGAGATTTTGTGGTATACTATTAGCCAAATCACTTTAAAGAGAGCAGCAAACCTAAGCTTGTAAGATAAAAGAGTGATTAAGTATCAAGAAAAACTATATTGATTTTAAAACATGAAGTGCCATATAAACATCACAGAGTATATTTCAGAGTGGCAAATTGAAAACATCACCACTGGTTCTAGGTATAAACATTACCCACATAACTTGTGGCTGTGTATCTATTGGCTGCACTAACTCATGGATTTGCAAAAGAAACAAGTAGGTCAATTTCTTGCCTTATGGTTTTTTATCCTGTCTTCATGCATGGCAAAAGAGTTACTCTCTATTTACCACGTATAAATACTTTATAGAGAGCACAACTTTACACCTATTTAAAAAGCACCCCAAACTGTCAGCAGTGAACAGCTATTAATTGTGACGGAGTATTAACCATACTGCTATTTCAAAATTATGTTTGTGTCATTGAGAGACATAAACTTTTCCGAGTAGATAAACCGTCTAGTCTTTTATCTGAAGCTGCTTGATTAAACATAGTCCAGACTAAATCTGTTATCAGACACCATAGGTGTTCTTGTGACTGATAAAGCAAAAACCACCTACTGTGAACTCTGTAGACTCTCTCTGTGCAACACAGTAGACCTCTTGAGATGGTCAGCATACTGTGGTCATTACAGGGTGTAAGAAGGAAGATAAACCAAACATGCATAAAATGCAAATATCCACAGACAGTGGGCCAAATAATCCCATTCAGTACACTGAATAGAACTCACATGATTAGCGTATAAAACATGCGGGTGAAAAGACCAATATTCTATTCAATTCGGAGATTTTCACATAATATAGATCATTAAAACCCTATTTATCCGTACACATCAGGACCAAATGTTGTTCAGATGATAGAAAATTTTGGATAATGGAGTTTCAAGTTTTGACTTCAACTACAGTACATGGGGTCCCTAAGAAAGTGTGCCAAAACATTTCCCAAATAATGTCAAAACAGCTTGCAAAGTTACAGAAAAAATGCCCCAAAATATTTAGTTATTTTTTTGTGACTGATGATGTAACAAACAATTTTGTGAACTCCTAAAACCCAGAGATTTTATCCCTAATTTCAAGCCTATGGTCTCCTGAATGACCAATGCTTTGTACACCCTAAATGTGTGTATGTGCTGACAAGTAGCTCTAACAATCTTGAGAGGTATATATTCGGCATAAATTTCCAAAAAAAAAAATTGGAGATACATGTTTAAAGGACTCTCAGACAGTCATTTGCAGTGTTTAGGTAAGGTCTGCTGGTGCTAATTTTAGGTATGAAGCTTACTTTTCAAATTCAGTGAAACTAGGTATAATGCTATCTTAGTGTGTATTATGTGTGGAATATCGAGCCTATTCTGACTATTGACTCCTAGCAGGATTTTCAAAACAAATGTGTACGACTTTTCTTCCAAATTTGAAAAAGACGTAAAAATTGTTGACGTTGCCCAGATGCAGGCTATTTTAGTCATTGTGACTTCGAAAAGCCACAGAAAAATTTATTTTAGCTGAGTTTTGCTGAAGTGAAATGAATGAAAATTGGTGAAGCCACCATAATTGTGTTGGATATTGCTAGTTCCGATTAAGGGGTTCTGGATAAATGTATCCACCAAGCTTTCAGTAGCACATAACAAAGCAAAACACAAAGGAAATTTTTCCAATATATTCAAATTTTTTATGGAACTTATACAGTCAAAGTAAGATGTGATGATTACTAAAACAGCATGCATCTGGGCATAGACAACAAAAAGTTGTAACTCTTTGTCAAATTTGGAAGAAAAATCGTACGTGTTTGTTTTGAAATTCTTGCTAGGAGTCAAGAGTCGTTATAAGCTTGATATCCCACTTAAAATATATGTTAGGATAGTGTAAGGCCTATTTTTACTGAATCTGAAAAGTATGTATTGCAGTGGTCTTGGTATTGAATAACAATAGTAGACCTTACGAAAACATGTTGCCAATGGTTGTTTGAGGGTTTTCTTCACATGTGTCGCCAAAATTTTTAGACATTTATGCTGAATTTATACTCTAGATTTCTCTCAAGATTATTAACTAGGGTCCCCCTTCAGCTTATGCACACATTTATTCTGTTCAAAGCATTGGTCATTCAGGAAGTCATAGGCTCAAATTTTGGGAATAAAATGTTTAGGTTTTTAGAAGTTTACAAAATTGTTTGTCATATCATTGATCACAAAAAAAAAAATGACTAAATATATTTGGGCATTTTTTCTGTAATTTTGCGAGCAGTTCAGAATTGTTTGGGAAATGTTTTGACACACTTTTTGAGGGACCAAGTGTACTGTACTTGAAGCCAAAACTCAAATCCTGTTTTTCTGAATTTTCCCATTATCCAAACTACCTTTGGTCCCTATGTATTCGGATAAACTGGGTTTTACTGTTCGTGAAAAAGATATGAACACATGATGCTCTCGCTCATGCTACGGCTTTAGAGTATTAAGGCTGATGTTAATTTAGTCTACACCTAATATAAGTCTTGATTTACTCTGGTTATTGTCTTTTACAGATCTTAGAAGGAAGTAAGAAGCAGTTTGACTGGACTGCAGCAGAGGATCCTGCTAATAAGAAGAAAAACAGGTTCAAGAGTATGTACACATGTAAGTATTCTTTGTGCATCACCTTATTGTGCTACAAACAATGAGTCTCCAGCCATCTTGGAAATCAAGAAAACCCTTGGCAGTTAGTTTTTATTAGCTCACACATGTACACAGTACATGTGTGAGGTTATCATATGGGGCTGATGGCGTCAACTTTACAACAAAAAGTCTTCTTCTTTTTGATGTGAGGAGATTTTGGGCTGAAATTTTGGGATATGATTGTTTGTCAGCAGAGCATTAACACCTACTTATTTTCTTTCCATTATAGGAAAGTTAAGTTGGGTTTTAAAGCCGTTTTTGTAGAGCTGAGTTCACTGTGCCTGCTGAACAGTTAGCTGTTTATCCATTGTACTGATAGCAGTGTGCTTGGTTTTGTGTTCAGTTGTCATCTTGCAAATGGATATGCAGGCTGTTTGAAATTCAATCCATCAACACACATGTTTGTTCATCAAGTGGCCTGTACTGTCTGAAGCAACTCTGTGGTCAGTGTGGCTTAACACATGCAAGGAAATAGGCTTAACTTATTAATTGTGAGGATATCTCCCATTCTGTTCAGTTCAATTGAGTTGGTCAAGTCAAGTAATTGCAACTTAACTGTTTTGAGTTCAAGTGCAATAGGAGCTTTTTCAGAGTCTGTTTTATTTTGACCAATGCAAACCCATGCAGCGATTAAATGTACTTTGCAATACTTGAACAGTTTATTGGCTCATCATACAAACTTCTTTTTTTCAGTCTTGCTGCTAATAAATGTGTATACAGCCTTTGCAGGCTTGCTTGATACGAGAAAATATGCAGTGATATTTGTAGCTATTTTTCATAAAACTCTGTCAGTTGCAGGTTTACATTCCTTAACACATTTGTGTTTTTACAGATGGGTTTTGATTTCTATTAATTATTACGCTCCTCTCTTCCCTCCCATTTGCCTTTGTAAGGTAAGGAGGTTTTTTGGAAGCAGATGAATAGATGATAAAATTTGGTTTTGTGAGTTTCTACTTTTAACAGACAAGAGAAATTGTGTGAGCTACACAACAGCATTGCTGCTCAAGTTCTTCCTGTCAGAGCAAAGTCAGGGATTTTGATAGGCTCAATTTTAAGAGAAATGGTCAATCAGCTGTTTTGTTTCCTATTCCAATGGTATATCCAATGGATGATTGGCTATGGTGGCCCAACAGTATCTCCAATGGATGATTTGCTTTGGTGGCCCAACAGTATATCCAATGGATGATTGGCTGTGGTGGCTTTTTACATGTGTGAAAGAAAGATTTGTTAAAGTCATTATCCTGGAAGTAACATTGGCTCAGTTAGATCTCAGAATTTGGGGGGGGGGGGTCCCCCCCAAAAAAATATTTTGGAGGGGATTTTGGTTCAGATGGTGGGATCTCAGTAAGTTGAAATGTAAAAAGTCAACTTTTTCCCATCAAGTCTTTCCAACTAGTGTGGGAAATTTCCACAGATAGTTTCAAAATTTGGGGGAATGCTGAGAAGAATGTGGGAACCTTATAACCCTGCTCCCTAATGTGAACACTGCCTGGAAGTTGGAGAATTCATGAGGGAAAGGTTACATAAAACTGAGAGCATTGTATTTATATGGTATCTTACAGCACTGAGTGATATCATCAGTCTTTTGTGGCCTCAGAGTTATGAGACAGACAGCTGGGTCTTTGAAGGGAAAATATTGTCACTTTGATGTGAATTTAGTGTACTGTTGTATCCTTCTTCATGTATGGCTCTTGTGATCATGTGCCAGACAATGTTTTTGCTACCGAATAGTAAACTTCCATTCAGGATTTCTTCTAGATTGACCCCGAAGTACCATACTTATGTCCTGAAATAGGGCAGTTGCTTATAAATTATAAACAGCTTATGACAACAGAATCAGATTCATAGGGAGTAAGCTTGCTTATTAAGTTATTATAGCATTATTTGGGCAATTCACATAATTTAGGGCACATATTCAAGGGACTAAAATCATGGATACTGTGATATGCGTAACCCATCTTTTTGTAGCTATGACAGTTATGTTTATTGTAGTGCTAACTTTGAATTTCCTTGAAAGAGTTTGGGACCAAATGACTGTAAAATGAATGGACATGTTTCATATCCTATCAGATTCTTTTCTTTTAAAGGATATCATTTATTTCCTCATCCTTCATTTGAAACATAGTCTAATTTTTCAAATCTCCTTTAATTTTCTTAACATCTTTCTTTCATGATGTAATAAATGAAAATACTGTAAATCAAACATAAAATATTTAATGTTTGAGTAACAAAAGTATTGTCACATGGTTAAAAGAACACTTTATAAATTAGCAAAGAAGGGTATGCAAATGAGCCTTTTGGCAAGATTGACTGCACAGGTGCACATTCTAAAAATCTGGACATAAACAGTGGTACTGCTGTACCTACAAAAAAAAATATCAAAAAAATTGAGGAATACTGTCAAAGATATTCCAATCATCCCTTGGAAGGAAAGTATACAGAGGGTTCTTACCTGTGGTTTTGTGTCTTGAACAGCATATACAACATATTGTCTTGGTCTGAAAGACTGTCTTTCACCCTGTCACATTTAAATTTATTTACCATACTTACAAGTTGAGCAGGGTTTGTTTATATTCCTTGCATCCCACAATTCCTTACAGCAATCGAAATTGCAAAAGCCTTATTCATGTTTTTCAGTGAATCTGTTTTCCCTTCCTTTTCTTACCCTCTTCATTTGTTTTTTATTGTAATATTGTCTTTTTTTACCGTTTTGAGCATTCATTGTATCTAAACTGTATCTAAGGTCATACTTTTCAAGTGCCTTTTAGAAGTACCCTTTGTTGGGCAGAATGGCAAATGGTATCATGTTCAAAAATTGTACTAAAGAATTAATTATAATTGTGTAGATTATGATGTGTAGAAAACAGATCAACACTTGAGATTGAAATCCCTTTTATCTAAACCAGATGATCACAGCCGTGTGGTTTTGAGAGACTTGCCTGATCAAGAAGGCTCTGACTATTACAATGCATCATTCATCAAGGTAAGAGTTCATATGTAAAAGACCATTTGTGCATGTAGTTGAATCCTTCTTGTTTTTATGTATATGCAGCTGAGAGGATGTGTTATGGTGTTTTTTTTTATGGTGGAGGGGGGTTGGGCACAAAATTTTGTTCTACAGTATTTTTGTGGGAATCAAGTACATATGGAAGAAAAACAACCATGTTGAATACACATTCATTTCAAGAGATATAGCCATAGTTGTACAATTATGTCCTAATGAAATATTTGTAGCCTTTATTGTGTCTTATAAGAAGGCAGAATTTTTGAACAATGAAAGTGTTTCATTTTTTAAAATTTCAAAAGAAAATTAGAAAAAGGTTTTTCAACTAGTTTCCTTCTGTTTTTGCATCATTTTATGTCTGTAAAATGTATCATTTTTAAGAATTCTGTAAGAAAGCATCAGTGGTAATGATCTTTGCCTGGTCCTTTCTTTCCAGGATACCAATGATGTCGTTGCATACATTGCATCTCAAGGTAAAGTTAACTTAAAATAGTTGAGTGGAAGAAAGGTCAATTGTATTTGCTCTTGCAGGAGTACAATGTTTGCCTGCCCATTAATAACCTCTGAACTGTAGGATGTGATTTATGTATGATGTTGATGTTTGCACAAAAAAGGGGACTAGATTTCTTTTTTGAAGTGTAAACTACCTTTTAAAATGTTTACAGTGCCAAAGCTATACCTTTAGATTTTCTTTATGAGAAATGGAATGAAACCTTTCCATTTTTTCATATCCATCATACATAACCACTGTTGATTTAATGTTGGAGGAGAGTTTACTACATACAGTCTTAAGAAAATACTTACCTCCTTGTCTCGCCAACAGCTCCAAATAGAGCATCTCTGGAAGATTTTGTACGCATGATCTGGGAACAACATGTGACCACAATAGTGATGGTAGCCAACTTATATGAAGAAGGAAAAGTTAGTCTGTTTTTGTCTAGAATTTTTGCTGTTTCATACCATTACTGCAATGTGAAACATGAACGACGTGTAGAACTCCAAAATATTTACATCTACGACATTTTACCAAAATTTTGTGAATTTTCCATGAGGTTAAAATGAGCACATTACAATCTGTATGTTTAAAGGATTATCTATTTTTAAATTGTATTGCTTCTAGATGCTTGTAATGAGTAAGTAGAAAAGATTAAATTATTGTGTGAAGTCAACATAAAAAATATCAGAGAATAACATAATTAAAGTAATCTGCCAAACAGAGGTGGTAGTTTGTTCATTTGTCACTGGCAAGGGAACTTTGCTAGTTAACTGGTCCTACCAGGGTACTTCAGTTTGGCTTGCAACTGACTTCATTGGCTGGGCAACAGATTTTTAATGGCAAGCCTTGCCAAGTGGGAGGGAAGCTGGAGTATTTGGAGAAAAACCCACATATTTTGAGCGGGATTGGAACCCATGAGCTTGTGAAACACATCGTTGCACAGCACCTGGAATAAACCACCTTGCCACCCGAAACTCCCAATCTGTAGCATAACAATCCAGCTTTAATAGGGATCTCCCTGATTACAGGCAGTGACTGTCTGAACAGCTATGCAGGCACCTTCAGATCAGGCTGAGTCTAGTGGTGTTTCCTTGAATATTGCTTTATCTTCAGCCTCATCTTGGTACTTGCATGTTTAAACATTGACCGCGGCTTGAGACCTCCTATTAAATCGCACTGTCACAGCTATTCAGACTTTACATGAGTACAAGCATTTGTGAATGTTTAATAATTTATTATGAGTTTTTAGTGCATAATTTTTCCTTTTACCTCAACCTTACCCTCTGCAAATGCTAGAGCAGGACAATTGAGCTCCTTTGGTATTTGGTTAATAGAGTGTCTAGTCTTTTATACAGCAACTTCTGGTTTAATTCTTTAGTACAAAAATTACAAAAGATAATTATTTTAGTCAACTAGAATTAAGTAAACTGGAATTTGATTCTAACTCATGAAAAGTTTGGAATCACCACCTTTTCTCGATGAAATTAAGTTCGTACTGTAGTTGTAAGATTCATTTGGTTTTAATGTATCATTTCAGTAAACTTTCTCAAGCCCCTGAGTGACCTTGCCACCATTCTGTCCTTGAGGCCTCACAGCTTAAGTACAATATTAATATGCTACAGGTTATTGTTCCTGTATTAACCCTATGTGCTGATTACCAATCCAGACATTATCAGGCTCTTTTCTCTCAGCTCTGGAGAGTTGATGCAAATATTAGATGGCTAGATGTTCACGGTGGTATATGTTTACAGGTTTGTAACAAGAGTCACTAAATACGTCAAATTTTTTACTCTACAGGAGCGTTGTTTGCAGTACTGGCCTGAGAATGAAGGTGGTAGCACATCATTTGGATCTGTAACTGTGACATGGCTGAAGACAACGCAATTTTCAGATTTTGTCATTCGGTATTTTACCTTCAAGAGGGTAAGTAAACAAGGAAAGAAGTAAGTTGTAAGGAAAACTGTTTTATTTGAGTTGCATGTTGGCTTTCAAGGAAATGCTACAATTTGAACTGGAATATAAACATGAGTGTTACTTCACATCCCTTGAAACCTGAGTGCTTTAATTGTAGTGAGTTATTTTCATGGTTTTGGAAGGGCTTGAAGTTTTTTATTGGTTAAGTTAGTCATGGAATATTAAGTGAATTCCATATTTGGAGTAGTTACCTGAGAATTTTGCAAGTTTGAACTGCTCTCTCCATAATAACTTCCTTTTGTCTAAACTTTTTACTATTTTTAATCAAAATCCTGTTGGAACATATGTGCATGAGAAAATGATGTCCTTGAAAAGTGCTTGCTTAAAAGGTCTATGAATCCTGATGCAAAAAAGAAAGGATTGGAGGGGGCATAGATGATAGCAAACCTTCCTTCAGAAGGGGAAACCTGCACTTTATGTTGTATTACACTAAAGTAGCCATCCTCTCCCTTGGAAAAACTGCCTTGTATATGGTGTCAGCACCAGCATGGCCTTTTAGAAATTGTAATTGCAGACCTGCCAACCATTCCGATTTAATCAGAACCGTTCTGATTTTTGAGTCTGTACATAGTAAAAAATCGGAACATTCCGATTTCTAGCACCCACCCCAAATAGTACAAAAATTTTCTTTGCAACATGATTATGTAACATGCATGGCTTTATGGATCTCGTACCTCATAATAATTCGTGGAACGAATTTGTATGGACTTTACGTATACATATATGTAAACACTTTGACCAGGACTTCAGTACTTTATAGCCTACATGCGACATCCGGTGTGCGCGTTAAAATGTCTCAGGATGCATGCATTGACAGTACGTTTTGTACGCCTGCAGACCAACATGCGACGTCCGTGTGTACTGTACTACTAATACTATACTTGCGCCTGCGGTAAGCGATACATACATGTTTGATAACTAGTGGGACTGATTGCAATGCTGTTGATGTTGTTTGAAATACAGAAGCATTGAAAAGAATATTTTGAAATTGAAGATTGAACAAAGTACTAGTGGCAGTGTTCAGTTCTGAATGGAAGGCCATGCAGCTACAAAGTTTTGAGTATGTAACTTTGGGTTGTAAGCTGCGAGCCTTCCAGCACTTTTTTGTTTTCGGTACTGTAGCGTATGCCGTATCCTAACGGTAACGTTAAGAAAGTGTGGCCTAGCCAAATAGCACATGGTGTATACAGCCTAGCTTTGGCGCCTCAACTTTGAAACTAAGAAAGTCACGGAGATCATAAAAAAGGTCAGAATATGTGACATGAAGTTTCTCTGAATACATTGCATAGATCCCGCGAAGATTCATTCACTTAGCCTATACCTAAATGAAGTGTGTGGGCTAACAATTGCTTAGCCTAGCCTAAACATTACCAAGCAGCCTAGCCTACCCAGCCTAACAGCAACATGTTAGGCCACATGAACTGAATGTTCATTTTGTGCACTCATAGTGGAAGTAAAAAGGGATGTATTTTTTGTTTACAATTCTTGCAGACGTAGGACTAGGCCTACCAACTTTCCTAATTTTTAAAAACACAGCCTACAAAATTTGTAATTATTTCCATTTGGAAATTTGATAAAAAGTCTTTAAATGTGCTACCATTTTGCATTTAAGAGTATTCAAACTTCAAAAAGTTTCCAAAGGGGTATGGGGACACCCCCTCCCCTAAGACCACTCCCCTAGGCCAGCCGATTCTCCAAAATTGCACCTCTGTGTTCCTATTTTGGGATTTCAAATGTTGGCAGGTCTGTAATTGTAAAACTCCTTGATGCAAACAGGCCGGAGTTCTTCAACAGCATGTGAGGAGGCTTGTGCTATTCAATTTAACCTGTGAGTAATTTGGCATTCTGAGTTGTTCATTCATCAGTATTGGACTGTAAGGGATATCACCTCTTTAGGATGTTTGATAGGAGTAAGAGTGTCTACCTAGTATGCTGAATTTGATCAAATTTCAGTCTGGGTGCTATCTCTGTTTAATCGGTTTAAACAGAGTTTTACATGCAGATTTCTCAAAAATGTGAACTGGCATTTCAAAAGGAACCAGATTTGATCTAAATTGTGGAGTTGGTTAGCCACCTGGTGTATTGTAATTCATAAGCCATAGGCTTCTCCCACATTTGTGGTAGCTTAGAATCATGAAAACAACTGCCCTACAAGGCCTGAATGTACTAAAAGTAGTTCTTAAAGTTATCACTGTTTTCCTACATCTTGAACATATTTTTGTGATCATGCTCAAATTTAGTATGTCTTTCTTTGTGCTCATTTTAGGGAAAGGATACCCGTGAAGTTCAGCAGTTACACTTCCTGACATGGCCTGACAAGGATACTCCAGAACATGGGACTGCTCTGATAGAGTTTACGAAGCAAAGCAAGATATTACACCGTGGGAAGAAGTTCCCTATGTTGGTTCACTGCAGGTGAGAAGAGTTGACGGGGTATTAATCATGTCGTACATTAAAAAGGAAATATAATTTGGTACATTCAGTTACCAAGAATTTATGCTGAAGCTAACAAATCATCTTTAGCAAAGGTATGTCATGTCAAGTTCTATGCTCATGTAGGTTGTAAACACAGAAAGGTGGTCTGGAAGTTATGGTAACAGTTAATGAAAATTTACTCTTTAAAAGAATGTACTTATTACCTTAAACCTTCATATTGACCAGTGTTTGATGGCTTTGTGGATAGAATTATTGCTTAAGGTGCAATAGACAAGTATTAAAATTAGAAACTGGTTATGGGGAACAAGAAACCAAACATGCTGTTTATGGTGGTTATGGAAGAGAATCATTACAGATCTTGTTTGTTTTCCCTGTACGTGAGTGTGCATCTATATTGCGTGTAAATCAGAAAGCATTGACACTCACCAGGGAACCATACTTTGGTTCTTAGGCTGATATTTGTAATCCTGTTGCCCAAATTACAAAAATGCTTTTATATTTTCCAAGATGTAAACTTTATCATTTGCTTCATATGACAGTCTGCACAAAAGTAGCAAGGCAGCAAAAGACAAAATACCCTTACATAGGTTCATTAAACCATTTGTGTGCTGTTAATGACCGGGTTTCACCACAGTTGATTCATGTTTCACAATTTATTTCCACAACAAGCTACCAAAAAAAGGTGGCTCATGAATTATCCATTACCAAGTTCTTCAAATGTGGAACATTGTGTTATTGAGTGGGTAATGCAAAATTTGAAACACAAAAGGCATGCAGAATAAGAGCTATGTTTACAGAAATAGGAAAGTATCAATTTGAAAAACAACTATGTATTTAATCGCTTCTCCTCAAGTAATTATTTAATCATTTCAGCATTGTAGAATCTTTTCTTCACATGATATTGGCAGGAAAGTATCTGAGCCCCTTACAAAGCATTTGTTAGGATGTAGTGTGATTTATGTACAAGAATGTTTGCTACGAACACAATGGTTGCAGTGTTTAATACAACATGTGATACTCAGTTAACAATAGACGAGAAGCTGGTGGAGGATTGACCTTGTGTTAAGGTAAAGAGGGAAAAAGCAGCACAAAATGAAATATGAAATATTTTTTTACTAAAAAGATTTGCAAATGCAATTTTTGCAATAGATAAATCAAAGGTGTTGCACAAAGATTCATAAAAAGAAAAGAGAAACAAGAAGAATAAACAGAAATAGTAAGATGAGTAAGAACAAAAAAGAGCACGATAATATCCAATATGATAAAAAGAATTTTTAACCCACTCTTTAAAATTAAAAAAAAGTTGTCACTAATGCAGATTTCTATATTCAAGTTAAGGGTTGTAAAGCAGAGAGCAAGATCCCTCAACTAAAAGTCAATCCATGGCAACTGTTCTTAGGTTTAGAAACAATAAGGCAGAGAGTAAGATCTTCTGTAAACTCACAGTGTACCCCTGTAATATAGAGATCATAAGGTACAACTGACTGAGTGGATTACAGTGTCTTGAACTTGCATTCCATCCCAAACATGCATGCTTTTTTCTCAATATTTCTATCTTAGTGCCGGAATTGGGAGAACTGGTACTTTCATCTGTTTGAACTGTATGATGGATGTTCTTAGAGATGAAGAGTACATCGATGTATTTGGATTTGTGAATAAGATCAGGCAAAATCGAATCAACATGGTGCAGACATCAAAACAGTATGTGTTCCTGTATAAGTGTCTCAACGAATACTATCTTACCCATCAAACTGAGATGTCTGTGAGTCAAATGACCCGACTGAATGTGGAATCACATAGAGGCATCCTTCTGGGAGAGTTTGAGGTGATTAAAATGGATGTAGCAGCAACAGTTTTTTCTTTCCATAACATATGTCAGGTTTTCTATTCCATTCACAATTCTTGGGCAGTTTCTTTGTTTTTAGACTTTGCATTGTTTCTTTGTGTTCACCTTGTTGAGTATTTTCATTTTCAAACTCTTGAGTTGCTTCTTTATGTTCAACCTCAATGGTAGGTTCTTTATGTTCAACCTTTATGGTAGGTCCTTTATGTTCAACCTCTATGATAGTTCTTTATGTTCAACCTCTATGGTAGCTTCTTTATGTTCAACCTCTATGGTAGCTTCTTTATGTTCAACCTCTATGGTAGCTTCTTTATGTTCAACCTCTATGGTAGCTTCTTTATGTTCAACCTCTATGGTAGCTTCTTTATGTTCAACCTCTATGGTAGCTTCTTTATGTTCAACCTCTATGGTAGCTTCTTTATGTTCAACCTCTATGGTAGCTTCTTTATGTTCAACCTCTATGGTAGCTTCTTTATGTTCAACCTTTGTGGTAGCTTCTTCATTTTTAAACTCTGAGGAAATGTTTTACATTCAGCCCCTCTGGAGGATTCCTCACATTAAACCTCTTTGGTAGTTCCCTATTACTGTAAGTTTTGGTAGTTTTTTATAATGAACTTCCCTTGTAGTTTTACATATTACAGTTCTTAACAAGTTTGTTGACATTACCTCTTCAGTTGTTTCTTTGCATTAAACATATCTGATAGTTTTGTATTCAAAATCTTGGGAGGTTCTGAGACAAGTCATGGAAAAAAATCAAACTTCTGTCAATAGCTGTAGCTATGAAAGATCTGGCATGGGACCATATATTATGTCTTAGTAATTCTTACACCTGATATATCTTTGTAAAGTTACACAGGATTCAGTGAGTTTTTTAGTTTCTTTCATCATACATGATACTTAATTTTTGTATTTTCAAGCTCTGTTTAAACATTCTATTATTTACAATAGCTGTTGTCAGAGCTGGGACACAATCACCGCAAAGACACTGTTAAAAACTGTGTTGGGAAGAAGAAAGAAAATATTGCAAGGAACAGAGTTCGTAATATGGTTCCATGTAAGTATGCCAACACCCATCTTTCTCATACTGTTCATTTGCATGACATGTTGGTTATATTCTGAACTAATACTTTGTTTGCTTTTGAAATTAGTATCATGCGTAGTCATAGGTTGGGAGGGCTTCACAGAGCTAAAATTGTCCTTATGTCTAGCATGTCACTACATCCTTTTTTTTCTGAAATTTTTTGTTATCTCAAAGTGTCTACAGTTCTTGACTTAACTGATAAGAAATTGTCATCCTGGTCACTTTAAAGGAAGGGTTTAAGCAAAAAATTAATTTTTATATGTAAAAGAGGAACTAAATGTATGCTATTTAGTAAAACTTCCATTCAGATTGGACATGTAGTATGCAAGATTTCAGCAAATGAAGTTACTACATTTGTGACCCAGCCTGTTGTGCTGACTTTGAAGTAAATAGGGATAGGACCTCCCCATGTGGAATGTGAAGTTTGTAAAATTCTTATGCATCATACTCCAATAACGTGATTGTGGAGGAGAAAATTAGTATAATTAAAGTTTAAAGAAAAACTTAAGACTGCTGATTAATGTCACACTATGATGTCATATGTGCTTGCTTCAAGTTATATGTGCTTGCTTCAAGTTCACTTTGTGTTGAAAATGTGACCACTTTAAGTGCATATATCTTGGGAACCACACATCAGATTTCAATGCAAATTTCACCAGAATGCTTAGAATAAGTGCCCCTCTAACAAATCAAAACTTGATTTGAGTTTAGACCCTTCTTTTAACTTTTCCAAAGATAGAGTAAACTCTCTATCAGATGTATAGCTTGTTTTCACTTCTTGTACATATTGGTGGTACTTGAAGAAGAGTACATATTACCGGCTGAAGCAGACTTGTAGTGAGTACCTACTGTAGCTCATGCTTTGAATACACTTTACTTATATTCCTGGGAATGGATTTTAATTCATATTGGTACTCAAAGATTTCGAATATTATGCAGTGCTGTTTATGAAATATTTCGTTCTCTTACCCATGAAAAGGATGTAATCTTACCCTCAACTAGAGGTAATTCACTTATGCTTGTACTCATGACACTGTACCCACACTACTGCAAGTTTTGTTTGATGATATTCTATGTGAAAGGATGTCACATTTTTTGGATGTAAAGTTATAAAAAATCACATTAAAGTGGATGACGTTCAGTGGTATAAAACATTTATTGGTAATACACTTTAAGTGGTATATTACAAAATCCAGCTTTGATAATATTTGTCTTTCTTTCTGCAGCAAACCGGAATAGAGTGTTCCTGATGAGTCCAGGACAGTCAAATGAAAAGGACTATATAAACGCATCATATGTCAAGGTATTTTTTTTTTCTTTCAGTTTTGTGTTAACCAGGGGTTGAAATAAGCCTTCAACTATTGTGGGCCTGCCGGGCCCCCAGCCTATGGAATCTAGGGGCCAAATGAGAAACCAAGGGCCCAAAACTTACAAATAAAAAAGGGCTGATAAAGTGTACGAGTGCTTGTTATGTGCTTGGAAACGTGTAGTATGGGTATAAATAAAGTTAAGTTGAGGCTGAAACTAGCCTGAAACCAATTTATCCACACCCTCTTAGACCATGTTGCATGTCGTGTACATTTTCAAAATTTTCTCGTAACTCCCGTAAAATGAAGGGCAGTGTTCAATTCCCGCCAACCGTCTTTGTCAGTTGATCTTGTGAGGCTCTGCCTACATTACTCATGACTGAATTCGGTGTTGTCTGCATGAGTGATCTTTTGTGTTGTGACAAAGCAGACTGTTTATGAGCGATGTGAACTGATTTCAGAAATAATGTGTGTTTTGAAGGTTTTTAGTGACTGCCAGTATAGGAATACACAGGCTGTGCGAGATGTAAGATCGTTAAGTTGTAGATGGAGACTGTACAGTTAGACTTGAAATATTTAGGAGCCAACTGGGCCCCTTCCCTTGTAGAAGCTATGGGCCTGAGCGAATTTCTAGGGACATCGGGCCCACGAGCCCCCATTATTTCGAGCCCTATTAACTGCTTTCTGGATTATAACTAAAGAATTGTAAGTGGTGATTGGGAAAGTTGAATAAGTGGGTGTTACAGTGTGGTGATCTGCTGAGGTGCAGTGGCAGTGCTCCTGCTGTGGACCATTTTCCTGGATGCTCTTGCCCAGGGTTCATGTGTCCAGGATGAAAAAAAATCATTGTTCTGAAGGACAATTTTTATATGCAACAAACAAAAAATGAAATGGGATTTGTGAAGGTTGGTGGGTAAAATGTGTGATTTGACATCAGAGGAGGAACACTTGTGTTATTAGGATAGGTAGTTATTCAGCATCCACTGCAGCACTGAATTGAATGGAGTGGACTTGAATTTAGATGAATTGTAAAGTAATACCACAACCTCACATTGCTGCCAACTGCTAAGGGACATCCCTGATTTCATCATCATTGTACAACATCTTTGTTTTGACAATGGTGATCTGATATTTCTAGCATCTAGATGGTTTTGACTATTTGTTGTTTTTTGCCCTTACATTTTTTGAGCAGGGCTTCTCTGGCTGAGTATAATTTCCTAGTCTCATCATCTCAAGAAAAACAAGACAACCAGATAGATCATTTGTAGAATATTTGATGTGAAACAGACAAAACTGAAAAAGACGATCAGCCATTGTTAATTTTAGAAGAGGAATTACTCAATGCAAATTTTCCATTTTAATTCCTCCCATTCGTTTCTTAAGAGTTTTCAAAAGAAAGATGCTTTCATCACTACCCAGTCTCCTCTACCAAGCACCATTGAGGATTTCTGGAGGATGGTGTATGACCTGAAGTCTCCTCTCATTGTAATGCTGAATCAGCTAGACCCAACAGACAAGGTGAGGGAGGTACTGAGCGTTATTGTTGTTTCAGGTTATCTCTACTAGTCAATAAAGCAGTCCCTTTATAGTGGGTGTGGAGAGACTTCAATATATTTGGAGTTGGGTACCTGTGGCCCTGTTAGCCGGCACTCTGAATGTAGTCAGGACTCCCACGATGATCACATAACTGATGCAGAAAATTTTATTCTGCAGCTGTAGTTGTAGAAGACAGCTTAGAAAACTTGTGTTCAAATGAAGAAAATGACCAAAGGAGTGAGTTTTACTACAATTAAATCAAACCTGTCAAAAAAAAAAAAGAACCACAAATGCCAACTCCAAAATATGATCTGTATGCATGTTTTTATTAACAGTATTGAAAATAACCCAGGAGATTTTACCCCAGGGATAGTGGAGTCCTTACATGACACATGGTAAGAAGTCAGGTTACCTGCCCAAGCCTTTCTGCTAGGCATGGATTATGGGCCACTTACTAACCCCTCCATTCAAAACTCTCATGATGTCATAGTCCCGCCTCCATAATTAAAATAAAATGAAACTGAAAAAAATTGCAGCTTTTATTTAAATTTATATTGGGTCCATGAAAGTGCCCAATTGAAATAGACTTTACCTCTTGAAATCTGAGCATCTGGTTATGTACCTAGTTGGAGCTTCCCTGTTTGAGACAGACAGCCCATAATCGCAGTCTGAACATCTTCCAAAATATTAGAAGTTAAAATTACTTCATTATCAATCTTGCATTAGGTTTCATTCCATTGTTCACTTGTTTTGAATCATTGAACAGTATTAACTAAGGAAAATAGAGGATGTTTGCCACTCAGTCTCTTACCACTATTGAGTCTGGTTTCATGTTCAAAGTGCTACTGTAGACCCATTTCACCTATTTCATGTTTCTGTTGAAAAAAAAAACTGCAATGTTGGAGAATGTTCTGTGTGCAATTTACAGACTTACCAATTGCAAACTGACTAATTGATCAGTTTTAAAAAGTGGCGCATAAAAATTACTACTTCACAGTGTAAATGCCCTCTTCTGAATTTACATATGTGTAATATCCTCAACCCTTACAAGCCCTCCAAGTATTCTCAGGCTGTGAAACTCCTGCTTCAATATTTTCATCTTACATCTTCATCTTACATTGCATACAGTCCAGGGGTGATTGATGAATTGGCCTACATGCTTCATTATGAACAATGTGTATCAAATAGCACAACCTTCATTAGCGGTACCATAGCAGCCTCAGATTGGAAGGTTTAGTTTTTTTGGTCATTGGTCTTGTTGGTGTTTAATTTTGAAAAGCTGTCTGCCCAAGAAATAGGACTGACTGTTTAGTGTTATAAAATGCAAGATGACGCTGTGTGAAACTGGTCAATATAGAGACATCTCACCAGGAACACTTAAAGATGTGAAGTGTGAAAATAAGAGGGGTAACTGTGATGTTAGAAAGGTGTTTGTTGACATTCCAAGCCATAGAGTCTCCACATCTCAATCTGTATCTATAGTTAAATATGTTAGTTAAATAAACAAAAACAGACCTGTAATAAAATAATGACATAATGTCTATTTTTACAACTTACGTTTCTGTCTTCCATTCATGTTGCTTCACAGTATCAGCATTTTGGTGAGTCACATGTGTAGGAACTATTTGCGTCCTTAATACAAAACCTTTTATCATTTGCATTTCTGAATTGTTCCCGAGTATGTTCACTTCACCCTTTTTTCTCCCATAACTTTCTAATACCTTTCACCTGCCTCTCTGTGTTCCCTCATAGTTTGTGACATTTTTCTACAACAAAGTATACATTTTACACCTTTGATATTACAGTTTTTATGCACTTTGTTTTCTTGCTAATCTTCCTTTGTAACGGAAAATTATAAAAGATTCATTATTGCTGTAAAGTCTCCAGTTTCCAATTTTATACTGAGTTGGGTTGTTTTCTGTTTTTTGCACAATTTATTTTTTTTTTCATTTGTATAATCTTTATATTTTAGCATATAATGTGGCCTGGCCACTGTGTTGATATTTTTATTAATAAGCTAGCACACAAAGCTAAAATGTAACGGTTGCCATACACTTTACTTTTAATCAATAATTCAGGTTAATGAAGATCACAAAATATCATACCCAACATAATCAGTTCTGAAATTGACAGGTTTCCAGTGGGCAAAGTACTTTTGCATGCTTTACAATCTGTACAAAATTACAACTACTTGTCTTTTTTGAAAGGAGATCTCCTCTGGTCAAATGATTATTAACATCACTTTTAAGACTTGTCTTCTGTAGACCACATGCTAGGTTCCTAGCTATCCAGAAAATCAGGACAAAACCTGGAAACCTGGAAAGAGTTTCCCTTTTTACAGTCAGGTATTTCCAGTAAGGTAAAAGTCACAGAAATTTCAGAAAAATGCAGCAAATCAGAGGAAATTTCAGTAACATTATTGGCTTTAAAGAGAATGGTCAACCAGTTGAATTTTGTGTCATGTTTATACATGTTAGCCTAAGCATACATTGAAATGAATGTTGAAAACTCATCAGGGAAAAAATCAGGGATTTGTTTTCCTGAAATTCTGGGGCAAAGATTAAGTTTTAGCTGTTAAAGTTGTGTTGAGAATGTTTCTCCTAAGAGAAGGGGCAAGTGTGGTTGTTTGTGTTGTGCTGGAGGAGGGGAAGGAATGTCGGGTGTCAGGATGGATGGTGCATGATGTATATGTACATACTGAGCAGTATACTTTACATATATATATATATATATGTGTGTATACTTTTGTTGCAACTTCTATAATCTTTTTGGATCAGAGTTTCCAGATTTTCTATGAGGCAACCGGCTAGATTTGGCACTCAATATGGTAAAAAAACACCAAATAAAAATTTGTTGCCATTTATACTCCAGTTGCGTAAAAATCATCAATATAAAATAAAATAACCTTGCTTTTTACAAATACTTATCATATTAATTACATCCAATATGCACTTAGTGTAAATTTTTGGACATAAATTATGTGTTTTAATTGCCACAGTTTCCTTTGGAAGTTGTGGAGAAGCATGCATTTTTAAGGGAAATTGATGGTCAAATGCAAAAAATGAAAAAAACACTGTTTGGCATGTGTTTTAAAATTCTGCATGTCAACACCATTGCAAAAACGCCAAATTCAGTGCTTTTGACGATTAAAACACCAATATGGCAACCCTGCTTTGGATGTCCCTATGTTCTGACTCTTTAAGGGTTAAGGCAAGGAGGTTGCTGTTGGGTGGCTAGGTTATGGTCATGGTCAGGGATACAGTTGAAAACAGAAGCCATGTATCTCGGTGTCTCTGTGACTGGAAACTAAAAAGTGGACTTTTCACTCAATGTCACCTGTCTGCATGCATATATAGACTTTCATCACAGAGGAATCAGAACATAGAGGCATCAGCACATAGAGTTCTCAGAACATAGAAGTACCATAAGTTTGAATGTATGTATGACTGCTGTGTGCAAAGCCCACATACTCATAAATGTCATTAAATAATTATTATAATCTGTAATGACCTAATGCTGAGGGATGAAAGTTATCCTTCCCCTCAACCAATTTTTTTGCCGGAACCTTTTCCCTGTTTCTTCATCTCCCATCACCATTCTTGAACAAGATGACCATCTGACCAAAATTCCTGACCAGTGACCTCTTTAATATAGAGTTTTATGAGAAGTCTTGAGGTAAACTTCACCATCCAAGGATTACAGAAAAACAACATTTGCATGTTGAAGTCAGGGCTTTCATTAATATTAATATTTACATGCATGTCCCTGGCTGTAATTTAAGCCTCCATTTTTTTTTTTTTTTTTTTAATAACAACAATATGACAAGATACAAAATACTTGCTGGAACTAGCAAGAAACTTATCAAAATCTCTTTTTTTCACTGTCACTTATCAGATGTGAGTTATTTAACTCCAAGTTGCTGTGTAAAAGCTAATACTGAAGAAATTTGCTTGATTATATCCTATATAATTACAGTGATATCAGTTTTATTAAGACTGATGATTTTGTTTTCTTTATAATTTTAAATTGAAAATAAATTCTCTGTACTTTCAATTTGAGAATTAACTTTTAGCATGCGCTTCTGTACCCTCACTAACAAGTTAACGTGTTTAACATGCATGACTTACTCACCTGACTCAAAAATATATTTTTACTTTGACTGAAACTTTAAACCGGCATGAACAAAACAATACTCCATGTTCAGAAGTAACAAATGTTTTACTTTACTGAGCATGAGGCATGATGTAAGTTTCTATTGACCTTACATATATCCACCATTTTTGTGTTTCATTTCAAGTCACCTAAATTAAAATTGCATGCCCCATCCCCTTTCATTTATTAAAGTTGCCAGCAAATGTCTCTATCAGTCATCACCCTTGAACTACTTATTTAGTATTCTGATAAAATATGAAAATTTCTGACTTGATGTTGTATTGTTCTTCTGATCTTTGTGCTGGTAATACAAATAACTTGGGTCAAAGTTTTCTTGAAGTGTTGTGATCAGGCTTTATTAGGGGGTTTCATTGGCAGTTAGGTTAGGGTCAGGGGTTAAGTTTAAGGGTCAGGGTCTAGTCAGTTTAAAGGTTGCATTATGATTGAGTTGGTATGTGAAGAAGCAGTCACTATAGCATCATTCAAACAGCTGCATTGGGAATGAGCACCATTCACCTCCATTTTAGGGTTTGAAGGTCACACAACATGGTCATTGTCAACAATGTTATGTTTTGTACTATTCTACCCATGAGAGACATATGATTGCATGTGCATGGCATGTGCCATCAGTCACAGTTTTTTTTTTTTTTTTTTTTGAACTGGTATCCTCATCATTCAGTTGAAATCTCAGCCTGAATACATGCAGCTCTGACCCTGGGATCTGATTTTAAGGAGGGTTGCTGTGGCCTGGGGAAATGTATTGAAAAGTCATTGACCCTTATTTTCTTTTTCTAAGACTGGAAAACTCATGGAATTTCATAAAAATGATTTGAATCATGAAAAATTTCTGGAATTTTATTGGAGCATAAGTCTTTGCTTTGTATTATTGTTTTTCTGACTCTTCTTTCAACTCTACATGGAGCAAGTTTTACTAGCAGTTACAGATAATGTTCTTGGATGAAGTAGACCATGGATTTTTCATAGTTTGGTCATGGAAAAGTGATTCAAAAGTGATGGGGTTCTATTGTTGTTACTGGCAAAGGAACCCTGAGGGAACTGTCATGTAGTTTTTGTGTGACTTTAGTACAAGGTAACTGAATATAAAATGATAATGATAACAGCAATGATGATGAGAGCAATAGCTTTCAGCATCCTATTGACACCCAAAGAGTGCACCACAATGTTATAAAGATTAGTAAAGACACATGTAAACAGTGTATAAAGTACGCTATTACTGATTTCTCTGTTTAGACTTGTGTCCAGTATTGGCCAGATCGTGGTTCCAGTGAGTATGAAGAACGGTAAGTTGATTACATTTTTGGGGGAGAGATAATTGTGTGAAATATTTTAATCGTGACGGTGGCGCATACATGCCGCTCTCAGCCCTGTTACTAAATCCTCCAAAAATTTCCTCCTCTTGGCAGATTTCTGAAGCTAAGATTTCAGTTAGCAAACAGTCCTCTCTCTTACCTGTTATTACTTACCCTTCCGTGAACAGAATGGTGGTCAAGTGAATAAGCCCTTTTGTTTGGTGGGCATTAAGTAAGTGCCCAAGTGCAGGCTACTTAACTTGTAAAGTAAACCTAGCTGCTGTTCTAAAAGGATTAAGCTACTTGGTGTTTATTCACCCATGGCAGCAAACACAAAGGTGTGAGCAGTTCTAGTATCGGGATTGTTATCCTCATGATCTTGACCTAAAAGAAGTGGTACAGTGTATTTTCGTTTGGAACAAAAGAAAAGTACTAGTAGCTTTATCAGGAACTGGTAACAATAGCCACACAAATATCTTTGGTACTTTCATTACCGGTACTGCTGGTACTGGTATTTATGCGAAAACTGGTACTTACTCCCTAACCTAGGGTTGAGCAACTGCAGCATTGCTGCTCTGGTTTACAAATTATCTGTTAATAACTAACCAGGTAGTTTCTAGTTTCTTTTTAATGTGGACATTTTCAAAGTAGTTGATAGTCAATAGCTACTCCCAAAGTGAGCCCCTCAGGGCATTCCAGTATTACAACTGTCCTTGGAATGAAGGGATAGTATACAAAGGAATACATAACACATGTTTCATGAGTCCCCTAATTCCAGGTCATAAATTTGCATAAAGTAGCTTATGTTTATTCATGAGATTAGTGCAGAAATAGTAATTGTCTAATTGTAAAGTTGAGATGGTTCTGTAGGGTTTACCTGTTTGGGTGCTTCCTTGCCATGAGTGTCTATCTCTTGAATTAAGTCATGCTCATTACCATACCAGCCTAATCAGAATTATAATTTTCATTTCAGAATTTGCTTTTCCTGTGCTGCATGAATCCATGCCATACTTCTCAAAAGGCCCAGCATAATGTGCCTCCAGTTAACAGCCCTGTTTTGGGTTTTATAAAATGGATGGTAGAATGTAGAATGACCTTAAGTGTATTGTTGTTAGTTAAACATTGCCACAGTTTTTTTAAAAAGTGAATTACTGATGCTATAGAGGCCGTATACTCCTACACCCTTTGGCTATAGTAAAACCAGGGAGGTGTTATTAGAAGGAGATACAACAGCCGAATCCATCAGACAATGTGTACTTGAAAATTATTAAACTCTTTTCAGGCACTGCTTTTTGATTGACAGGTCTCTTTGTTCCTATTGTTAAGTCTCTGTTGACTAAACCCCTTTAATGATGATCTCCTCTTTCTTTTCCAAGCAATCTCGAGACAAAGACCATTGTCTATAGGTGCTTTGAAGAAAGGTTTGTTTCTGCCAGTGACAAAATTTAATGAGGATTTTCAGTAAAATGACTGGCAACAAATGTTAAATAATGTCCTTCAATTGTGCCCCCATGATTTTTATACGTTTCCTGCTAGAAACTTTGTACAAGTCTGTACATTTCTCTTAGTTTATAGCCAATTTTCCCGTCGTTTGGAAATATATTCGAAAAGTTAGTTGTAAATAAATTCTTAGCTGACTTTAAATGAAATGATATTTATTGTGACGGATAACGACGAAAGGTTAAAATTTCACATTTTTGCATGATGGCTGGCAACGAAAAGTTAATGAGTTCAACATAAGACGTGTGTCTTCTCATTATGATTTTGACAATGCATCACTGATCCTAGTTGATCTAGTTGTTGAGACAAAAATTTTGAGAAGGAAGGCAAGACAACTGTCAGAAACAAGCATTGCAACAGTCTAAAGAACGTTGTATCTCTTTCTAATACCTCCCTGGTAAAACAGCTCTTTGGTATACTACTGTCCACTGATCCAGCAGTCAATGGATATGGAGTATGTAGGACTAATAGTTTGTAGAAACAATGGGCTGTGTTACTAGTGGGCATAGGCATAGGAAGCTGTTTAAGACTGGGAGGCTGAACATTGTTTCAAATTGCCATCCTGGGGAGGGTGAATATTTGAGGGTCCTTAGATACAATTTGGTGCAACATATTGGACAAATTTTAAGGTAAATTACTGCAATTTTGACATTTCTTACAGAGGAAACAAATAAGGGGTTTTCATCCTTAGGTTGAAGGGGTGGAAGCATAGTACTACCCACCACATTTTGACTGGGGGCTAAAGACCCCCACGCCCTCCACCGCCACTTCCTACACCTATGTCAATGGGATGTTTTCATGTAGGCAGTAAGCCTTAGCTTTAGGACAATAGCTAGTTTCCCACTGTTTATAGTCACAATTTAGAAGAATATCCTGTGTTTATTGTATGTTCTTAGTGTATAAACTTGTTTAGTGTGTCAGTGTCACATAATTCTCACATTTCCTTATGAACTCTCTTTGAAAGTTTCAAGCCTAGATATTGAATTCCAAGTACATTGAAAATACCCTGCTGGATATTTTTAGATCAGGATTTTTAAGGCAGAAAAATTAGATCCAAAATTGACACATTTTCAGACTGAATTCTGATTCATTTCATGCTCATAAACCTGTCTCAATTCATACTTGAATTCCTGACTCCATCTCCTGCTTTAAATCCTGACCTGAATTTTAGCCTCAATTCCTGCTTAATTCCATACTTCTACCATTTGCTAGTCCAAATTTGACACATTTTCAGACTACTAGTCAGAAATATTCCAGACTCTTATATTTATTCCATATTCCGATTGCAGGACTCAATCCTGGTCAGATATATTTCAGACTCTTAGTCAGAAATATTTCATACTATGGTTGCAAGTATTCCAGGCTCCTAAGCAGATATATTTCAGACTCTTAGTCAGAAATATTTCAGACTCTAAGTCAGAAATATTTCAGACTCTTAGTCAGAAATCTGATCACAACTATGGTAACAGACATCTACAGTAATCAGAAATATTTCAGACTCTTAGTCAGAAATATTTCCGACTCCCATTGCAAATATTCCAAACAAGGAATTAAGCGATATAAAGTAATAAACACACTATAAGAACAAAAGCATATATCATAGCTGCAGGAAACTTTATTTCTGGGAAGGTCTGTTGAAAAGAGAATTACAGGTAAAATATGTAATAAATGTAAAAAACACTGATCAATAGTCACAAGTTCCATCAAAATCCATTTAAAATAGACAATTTGTACAGAATGTCTGTTTTACACATACATGATTATAAACCTACCTAAAGAATACAAGGCATGGCAATAATTTAAGCATGATCTTTTCTCTAGTCCAACTTTCTGAATTGGGGAGAGATCTTAGGGGAGGTTCCCCCTCCACTTTGGAATTTGATTTTTCAATTTGAGAGGAACCGGTATGGCAATAACTGCAATATTTGACATTACTAGACCCTGAAAATGGAGTGAGAAGCACAACTTGTAATGACTGATTCTTGCAAAACTCAATCAAGGTAGTTTCTCTCAAATGAACACATGTACAGAAACTGCTCTTCAAAAATTTTCTTTTTGTGGGACAGATGTCGCACAAATATCCAGCTGGCTAAATCACTGAGAACCGGTGTTACAAACTGCTCCCCCCTCCTCTGTATCTCAGAAAATATGTTTATAAAACCTGACGGTAAAATATAAATATACATATAAATATACATTATCTTGTTGAATGTGTGTGTATATATATATATATATATGTATATGAGGTATTTGTAGCCTGTTTGTCACTTCTGTGAATCGCAAGCCGAACTGGTGCAGTGGTCACAGACTCTGCCCGAAAAGCGGAGAATGGCGGGTTCAAACCCTCGGTACAGCTCAATTTTTCTCTCTGGTATTTTCTCTGAACCTTTCCTGCTTTGATAAGGGCTATGCTCTATCTAGGATTGGTATAAAAATTTAAGATCGAATGTACTACTATTTACCTTTCGACCTATATAGTGCTATATATAGTGCTATATGTAGTGCTAAAAGTTTGTGAAAAATTCCACAGCATTTTGGGTTTTTTGACCCTTCATCATGTGGCACAAATGCAACTGTTGACACAGCCAAACATACAAATTAGAAAACACAGTTAACACACAATAAAATTGGGCATGACCAAACTGGCTACATGTAGGAAACAGACAGTGTTAAATGGTTAACACAGGTAACACCAATGCAGGAATTGCTGATTTATAAAAGTTCAAGTCTAACTTTCAGACCATGTGGGGACAGGGTTCCAAGTTCCCCAAACCATCAAGTCACAGACTGAGTATGTTGATGGGGGATTGAAGTGCATGGCTACAGGGAACCCTGGGAGGTTCTGTTTGATCGAGCTCAGTGCTCAGTGACTCGGTCTGCAAGACAGTGTTTTGTTTCTTCCACACAGTATATTACAGCGTTTACGTACTAGAAGGCAAACAACACTGGCTGAAGTACAGGTAAAACAGCTTGAGGTTGGGAGGCACGGACCAAGTGCTTAGATACATTCTTTTCAATTCTGAATGCTGTCATGGGGGGTTCAGGGAAATGGTCACGTGTGGATGGGTCATGCGTCATGATGGAGGGTCTCTACATTCCTGTAAATGGCATTTACAATAGGAGATACACAGATGGGTGAAAGGATAGGACCAATAGAATACGTCTGGTGGGTGTTTGGTCAGTTTTGGGGGCAAGGCAGCTCTATCAATTCCTTGTATGCAGTTCAGCGGCATTAGAGAGCACTCTTTGTGGATACGGACATTGTTCAAAACTACAGAAACTTAAAGAACAAAACATATGGAATGCCATGTTACATTTTTAATCACCATTAGACTGCAAAGCTGTCTGTAAAATCTCTCACAAACTAGTCAGGCCAGCTATGCAGGCCATGCAGCAGTCTTTTTAAAAAGCAAACATGACCAATGAGGTACAGTACTCCCTTTGCACAATGTGTAGGTTGTAAGCCACACACAAACCATGTAAAACATCAAGCTTACAGTACCTTGTCACCTTACATGGCTCTGTTTCACATAGTATGTTCTTAAAATTACAAGTAAACTGAAGAAATAAACATACTGTCCATTTCAATGAGTAGCACTGGCACTGTAATGCCTGAAATCTTTTCTCTTGATCATGAAACATGACATCAAATAGCTGAAAACTGATACTGTAAATAGTTTTAGTTTCCTACTCAACAAGCAAAAGGAAATAGCTGGATGGTCCAAAGTTAAAAACAAACTTTTTGACACAGAACTTTGCATGTTTGCAGGCCATATAACAAAAGAACCTTCTCCACAGTGTATTTTATTTTTTTCCTCCCCTTTCTTTCTTTTCATTTTATATTCCCAAATAAAGCCACAGAAATTAATATATCTGGAAGAATAGTTTGCAAACATTCAAGTACTCTCAGGCTTATTTATCCAGTTCTGTCAGAAGATGTCACTAGAGTTGTAATGAGCATGAACAACCACTACAACAGTACTGTACCAGCTCGGCAAAACATACTGAACATCATTCATACAGTCAAACTAAACAAATAATTGAAACAATTTTCCTCAAGCAATTGTTTCCTTTTTTTAAGGGTTTGCATATTTACCGATATACAGTTCTTCTATTGCTAAACTCTCTAAAGGTTGCCTTGCCTTAAACTTGTTAGGTTTATTTTAGATATGAGTCCACGCACCCATATTGGGCAAAGTGAATTTAACAAAGTCGTTTTTTACCTGTATGCGACAGGGTGCAAGAACGTAAACTTAATTTGGTTTTTTAAGATTTTTAATGGCACCTGTCCTGAGTATCTTCAATCAAATTTTACCAGATTTAATAATACTCATCAGCACAGTACCAGGGGTAGCCCATTCAACTTTCTTGTTCCTAGAATAAAAGGATTCTCTGATCGTACCTTTTTCTTTACAGGTATTGAACTTTTGAACTCCCTTCCTAATGCGGCAAAGCAAATTAAAAATGTTGCAAGTTTTAAACTGTACGTTAAGAACTATCTTGCCAACAAATCACTTTTAGCGGAGCAATGTCTCTAATTCATTTTTTACTGACTCGAGTGCCGGCGTCTTTCATCCAGTGCATTATTTCTGCTAATTTTCCATTCCTTGTGTAAGTGTTCTTTGTTCCGTCTTTAGGGACCCCAATGGAAATAAGCTTTTCGTAAGCTTTTTGGGTTATCCCTGGTACTCTGTTTTGTAACTCCTTTTTCTCGTTTTTTATATATTATTCTCATCTATTTGCCTGTAATATGCCTTTCTGAATGTCTTTGCTTTTGTTTGTGTTTATTGTTTTATTTTGTACCAAATAAAATCAATCACTCAATCAATCGACCCTCAGTTCCTCTAAATACAGTATTTTCCAAAAGATCCATTATGAACTTTTTGACAAGTTTACTGTAGCTGCTGCTGGTTGAAACAAGCAAGGGCTAAAAATCCATCACTAAATCTGACAGACTGCATTTTTAATAATTCATTTAAATTAAAAGATTACATTCCACATGCTCTGTGAGTCTTCCAGTTCTACTTAAAATAGCATGTATTCCTTCTGCATGAGTAGTCTCAGGTTTTGAGCCTCAATACTGCTCAAAGTGGACTTTAATTCCCAAAATGTAAATTTATAAACTCAATCCAAAGTAATAAACTTCCTGATGTTAAAACTTTAATCTCCATACTCTCAAAACCACAATAAAAATGGAATTTCCTCATGTCTTGATCTTCTGCAAATGTGACATTCAGTGATACATGCTTCCAATTTCAATGGTGACTAAATGATCTTTATACTGTGCACAATCAATTCCAATCAGCTGCCTTAAGGAAAAAGGCACATCTGCTTTGCTGAACCATATTTCACATGAACATCAACTATGTCTGAAGTTTCGCTGAACTGTCCTGCTGTACATCGGTTGGTCCCATAAATTTACTCTGTAACCTATGGCCAAGAGCCATCTGTTTTATAGTTTTATCCACAGCTTATCTTTGAGTTTTGGCGAAGACACAATTAAAGTTCACTCCATGGATGAAGGATCAGGCACAATAAAGCATGAACAAACATGAGTAGCAGATCTGCAATCCAGGTTGATTTAATAGGAATATAAGTAGGCTAGGCTAAACATATTGCAGCCTACATCAGTATAAAATGCCAACCAGTTTATACTCACTGCTGTTATAGTACATCAAGGCCAACCTTGTTGGAGTCTGTGACAGCTGGTGTCAAGAGCAATATGACAAATAATCGTTGCACCACAGTACCACGTTTTGCACTGGAATAGCCGGCACGTTTATTCAACTTTCACCTTCAAATTTAACATTCATTGTCAGCTATGCAATTAGCCAGGCTACACTACAGTTACTCAACTTCACAACTTTTCATTTGAACTCTGCCACAGTGTCAGTCACAATAAATTCCTGGTGGCTACAGAAGCTGTCAAAATAGGATATTATCTACGGTATAATCTGACTTCATCAGACTTGCAAAAATGGCGATGTTTCACTTGAAAGTTTACGGCTACAGAACAGTAATGGTGGAGTGAAAAGTCTTATTGAAAATAGTCCGTACTGTGTGTACGTAGGCTACTGTGTAGACCTAACGTTAACTTACAATGCACAATAGCCTATAGGCAGTAAGGCTAGTAAATGCTAACGTTAGCCGTGAGTTCGGAAACCTTTCGTCAAATGTGCTGCAACTCTTCCCTTTTGGCCTGATACCTTTTCCAACAAAATTAAGTACTAGTCACAAATGTTGTTAAGTGATTTCTTCAGTTTCTTGCCAAATCTTCCCGTTTTTCTGGGGTTGATTCCAACCATCAAATTCAACGGCTCTGCTTCGTCACTGTGGCACAGACCTGAGATTTGAATTTGGTATTGTCCGATGTCATATTACAAATCTTATCGTAGGGATTACAAACAAACGAAAAGTTTGCTCGTGAAAAAGTAGTTCTAATTATCCTGTTCAGATCGGTTGAAGTATGATGCGAGGTTCTTTCATAAATTTTAAGTCCAAAAGGGGTTATCGAGGACTTCGTCTCCTTTCTAATTCCTCCACTGAGCATAAAAAATTCTGTGAGCAGTTTGTTTAGATTTTTTCCAACCCTACTACGTAGTGCACAAGTCCTAGGTGGTTGTTTACAGGAGCGTCTCTCCAGCGGTACGTACACAAGTCCAGTATAGTGTAGGCTTGCTTCAGGAATATGTACAGTACAGCTCGATGGCTACGAGGTCACGTGTACGTAGAGGTCACATCATAAATTATGATAAATAGTTACCAAGCCCTCTGGAACAAAGCTTGACCGTCGGAGTATTTCTCGTCAAAGCTCCGAAGAAAAGGATAAGTTTTTGAGTGATGAAACCAATGTCAGTGACTCAAAGCTTTATAATTCTTTATGGCGGCGAGTTATTTAACACCAAAGTGTACCGAGATGAAGTATTGAAACAATTTCGTACAATGTGGTTGGAATGACTGGCTGCATTCACGATTTTTACAGTGTGACCCGCCGGCAAAGAATCATGCAGTCAACAGGGTTGGAATGGACCGCGATGGGTGGGAAATCCATGGGGACTTATGACTGATCACACCACCTTACAAAATGTTTCTCCACGAGTTGTGTGGTAAAATTACGAAAAGGAACCTGAGAAAAAACAAATCCTGATGAAGAACCTAAACCTGAAACACCTCACACCAACATAAAAACAGCGCGCTTATACAGATGCAGGATGATGTTTTTGATGGCATATGAAAAAAATTAAAGAAAACATACACATTTAGCCAGTCTAGTACTTGACTGCGTAGCAGCCATATGACATATTCCTTGCTCAGTCTCAGGAAACCTTGGGCTGAGCAAACAGAGTTCACTCCGCGGGGTGGTACTATACTTTTTGGCTTGGATATTTTAGCGACTTTTGGGGCTATATGCAGTTTTAGAACCACTGGGTATGTGACCAAGTTCTAATTGGCAGGCCTATAGGCATGCATCAAACAGGGGAGGGGAAATCACTGCTTGTCTGCGCGATTCTTTCATTCAAAACTATATCATATAAAAAGACAACAGCAATTTTGGCGTGGTACAACCGAACTCAGGACCTTTTCTACCTGGCAGAAACTGAGAGCATAAGTTCTTTCCAATATGAACTTAGTACGATCTGTCTATGTAATGGCTATGTGGTCCTGGAGGCGGTGAACCAGGGGCACGCTAGATTCCTCAGTCAATAAATTTAGTTTACAAGCTGAAATACCGGAAATGGCTGTGCGGTTCTTTTGTAATAACTTTACTAGTTTTGGAAAAGCATTCGAGCGGAAAAGGCTACAAAATTTCAAGTTCATGAAGGAATCACTGAAGATGGGCACTGCACTTGAAAGAACTATAGTAAGGCTCTGACTTAATTTCATCGGCGCTAATTATAATGATTGTACCGGCGTGCCGTGGACTTACAAGCAAGGCTTAAGCCAGAGAGCAGTCCAGGAGTCATTTGGACTCCCAAAATTTGGCATTGCCCCATATGTATAATACATTTTAATACACAAACTTCACTAGAATTTACTGTTTGGACTCCCTGGTCTCATCATGCTGGCTAAAGCCCTGCTTACAAGCACACCGTCGGACCTTGGCTGGCAGTCAGTTTGCAAGGGGAATACCCGGCACTTGGTCGGACCTTAGGTTAAAAAAGGTTGGTCTTGGCTATAGAACAATAGTTCACTAGACCGGCTAAAACTATGCAAAAAAAAAAAAAAAAAATTCTGAACCTTATCTTAGTAGACCGATGTCAATGATTGCTGAAATTGCCAATACTGTGACATCTAAAATACTAGTTTCAGTCCCAAAAATCGAAACTTTCAATTGTACTGTACAAACAATCGATCAAACATCTGTAAGCTGTATACTTTCAGGGAGGCCGCAAAAGTCTGTCTTTAGTTTGACAGATCCACCAAAAATGTTCAAACCATTCACCCGGCATAAACCTGATACAACTAGCAAAATGGGGCGAGGTCAGTAGCATTTATTTTAGTATCTTTCAAAGTTGATGATGACTGGAAATTTTAAAGCTTCGTAAACCCTGAGAATGTTGTCAAAAATCTGAGCCGACGATCCGTACGACTCCTTTAAAATTTCAATTAAACAGTGTGTGTAATGACTGTAATGACTGTACTTTTAGTACACATTTACTGTGTAGATCTTTCAGTCTCAGGGTAGCCAACTCGAACGTAAAATTTAATGATCCAAACTTAGCTGGATAGCCTTAATTTCATACAATTGTTTCGGTGTATGTGTAAATAGTCTAACTGAGCCCTCTCAAATATTTTCGAAAACTTTTCTTCAGTAATCTTCCTGTACGATACTTTTTTCTTCAGAGTTACTTGCTTTGGCTCATATGCTATCCTAAGAAGTTTACTATGGACATATTGAGCCTAGCCTATTCTCGTGTTTCAAAGAAGCACTGAGTGAGAGACAGCTATGTGTTTAGGGTATATAGCTTGGCGGTAGATTGCTCTATGTATAGTACAGCCAGCCCGGGATACCCAATTTTTTCCCGGGATCGTGATTTATACGCAAGGTGAAATTAAACGCGGGGGATTTACAGAATAATTTACAATTTTAAACATTCTACACATTAATGTCAAGAATTTGATTTGGAGTGTTGTAGGTTGAAGTGCTTAGCAGTGAGTTAATCCCAGCCTAAGGAAGTTTCAATTAACCTGCATGGAACCGATTTTCGGGTTTCGTGATTTTGACTCCACGGTTACGACACGTTACCAGAAACGATCATTTCCGTGAATTCCGGGCCTGAGTTTCAATCCGTGTAAAATTTTAAGCCAGTCTTCACGATCATCCATTTAGTCAAATGACATCATACATTTGTATGACGATGCAAATGGACAAACGTACGCATGATTCGGCGTGTGGATCTTGCCCCAAGAATTTGAAAAACGTCCAACTAAAATGAACGTATAAGCAGGAATAGACTTTTGAACGTTTATGAAGGTGTTCAAACTTTTATCTGCATGTTTCATCTTCATAATAGTTCATAGTAGTGTCCAAATATTTGAATGACGATGTTAATGCATGGACAAGTATATGATCGTGTAAACTGGCCATGTAAAAAGTTAAGTACTCTGATACCCGGTTGTCCTCAAACAGATAATTACCAGGGCCATGTTGTCAGATCAGAAATCTATGAGCAAATTGTGAGAACCATCAGAATACTCCTCTGTGCACCAAAAATTCTGGCATATCTGTTATTGTGTTGTTCATGATCATGCACTAATCTGAACAGGAATTATTTGATCAGAAATCTCTCGATCCTCCACCAGAAAAAAATTCTAAGTTCAAAATTCTGGTACCTCTTATTGTGTGTGTGTGTGCACCTTTCTGGTCAGAAAGGTGAACAGAAATTTTCATCAGAAAATTAAACAGGATTTCAACAGGAAGGCTTTCAGTTCAGAAAATTACCAGAAAGTCAACAGCCGGATTCTCAACAGATTCACCGCTCTGTTGAAAACCTGTTGACATTCTGATGATCTTCTGTTCATGCATTTTCTGATGAAAATTTCTGCAAGGGAACTGCCCAAAAAGTTTTAAGTCCAAAATCCACTATCCATTTAATGTATCTTAATTCTGCAGAAAAATTCTAAGTCAGAACTGCTCAAAAATTTTCTAAGTCCAAAATCCCCTATCCATTTAATGTATCTTAATTCTGCAGAAAAATTCTAAGTCAGAACTGCTCGAAAATTTTCTAAGTCCAAAATCCCCTATCCATTTAATGTATCTTAATTCTGCAGAAAAATTCTAAGTCAGAACTGCTCGAAAATTTTCTAAGTCCAAAATTCCCTATTCATTTAGTGTTAGTTGTGAAAGCAAGTATTTAAGTCCAGATCTGTTTTGAATCAGAAATGAATCAGGAATTAAGACTGGTAAGGATTTCAGCCCATATGTCAGGAAATTCAGTCAGGATTGAGTCTGGAATGTAGTCAGGAAATTTCCTGTCTCATATCTAGTCAGTTTGAAATCAGGAATTAATCAGGATAGAGTATGAATTGAATCTGAAATGAGTATGAAAGTCTATTCCTGCTTTAATTCAGATTTATTCTGATTACTTTCATACCTATATCATACTCAAATCATATTAAAATTTCTAGAAGGGTAAGCCATAAAGCAAAAAATTGCAGACATCCATAACAGGGATTATGCGGTCAATTAGATCATTGATGGTTACTTATCACAAACTGTCTGTCATGCATGAGAAAGAAAGTTTTGTTAGTAAGCAGGTAAGGGTATAATCTTTCTGTCTGTGATTAGTGGTTTTTATTAATTACTGAATGATAGGGCTAAGAAATGAAAGTGATACTGGGTCATAAATTATGAAGACTAATATGACACTGATTAGGATGACGTTGTCTCCAGATAAACTAATATGAGCCATATTGTTCACAATTAGTATTTATAGTTTTTGGGGAGCCTTTGTTAGCAGTGTTTTGCATTTCTTAAGGATTTGTTAGGCAATCATGTTTAGGAAAGTTAGTATACGTACACGTAGGGTGAAAAATTGGGTAAGTTGATCATTTTGTTTACATTTTCAAAGAGTATGGTAAGAGAAACACTTGGATGACTTTGATAGGCTGGGATTAGGGTTGGTGAAGGTACATGTCTTGAGGGAAGAGAGAATGGGGAGGGGAACAGGAGTGTGTGTTACATTTCATCTTAATGTCTCTTGTACTGTACATCACAGGCACAGCTGAATTCTACTAAGCTGTAGCTTAATGGTTCAGAGACAAAATAAATAATTGAATCACTATCAGGGAAAGGTTAATCTAGTATCCCATTTCATTTTGTCAAACAAGATTTTCACAAATTGTTTCAAAAATGTACTAGTGGATTTCACCATGAGTAGTGCTTGGGTTTTTATCAATTTTATGGCAAAGAATAAAACATAAAAACTGTTATGCAAAACACTTTTAACTCTAAATTTTTCGCTTACTATAGTTGATAAAGTAGCTAATTTCCCTTCAATTTCTCTCATACCACAATCAAGGTGTGGTATGTATCTTAAAAACATTTTAACAGATATTTTCAGTCTGTGATATGCAGTCCTCTTATAAAAGTAGCCTGGCAAAGTTTGAAAAAACAAAAATATGTCTAATAATTTGATAAATGAATCAAAATGGTCCATCCCCCATTTTAACAGGATGCTGAGTCATAAAGTGCTTAAATTTATTCCCTCAAGTAAGAATAGTAAATTTCCCAAGAATTAATTATCTCTCTAGCGCTACTCAAATTACAGTTTATTGTCTCGTCAAAGCCACTGCACCTTGTTCCAGGTAAATGTCTGTCTTAATCTTATAGAATGATTTGAACATAATAGCCTTCTTCCCACAACACATGAATTGAAAACAAAAAGTGATTTTTCCAAGGTTTATGTAAACATTTCTATTCAAAAGAAAACAAGGAGATAATGTAAGTTGCACTAGAAGCAAGAAGAACAATGACAAAAATTATTGTACTATTGGCTCTTTCAAATTACATGTATATATTTCAAATCTCATACCTCTGCACATGAATGAGCTATGAAGATGAAGGTTAAAACTTGGATCAGTGGGCTAAATTGTAGAACTTTTGTTATAAATATTTTTGTACTTTTAGACTTAAAGACAGGCAGTCATCACCCCAAAGTACATTTTTGGTAGGGGTATCAAAATTCTCAGTTGGTTCCTGCTGTTTGATTGACATCATAGTTTGAAAATTCAAATGATGCAGCGAAACTCACATTTCACACAATGCTAGAGAGTGTTTGGATTACACATTATAACCTTGTATGCTCACCAGGGTCATTGCCTGAAGCAATAAATTTGGTTTGTGTCTGCACAAGGAGGAGATTTAAACAGTTGCCAGTGAGGGAGGAGCTACAAGTTGCTTAGTTGGGAGAACTGGAACTATCTGGGATGATGAGAATTGCCCTTTAAAGGGAAAATGCAGTTACCCCAGTTTGAAATAGTGTACCCGGGTATCCTGTCTCATGAATGGCTCTAGAGAATCGTGTGACAATATTTTCTCACTGAATTGCAAAATTCAGACAAAGTTGACTCCTTACTTTACCTTGAATATGCAATACTTATGTCCTGAATACCATGAAATATACTTGGTAGGGAACTAAGAGGATATTTGTGAAATTTAGCTGTTGTTTCAGAATAAGTTTGGGGCGACTGCTTGTGCCCTCCAAGGTGCATCTTAGGGTCAGGGGTCGTGATTGAGTGATGAAAGTATTAAATTAAAGGGCAAATTCAGTTGCCCTACCTTGCATCAACAAGACAGTAGAATTATCTACTAAACCCCCTTTCCTGAAAGTCCCCCTCCTCTGAAAGAAATTTGTTTAACAGTGAAAGTTTCAACTTGGAAATTACCTGACTGGCTTGTTTGACTTTTGCAATTTTTTTGTGTTGTAGTAGGTCCGTGGGATCTCCAAAGAAATTTTTAGGCATTATGATGTTTTTGGTGATTTGATGGTCATTGAGGAGGGGGTGTCTATAACCCTGATTCCATCCCCACTCCAGTCACACAGGGTGACTGTGAATCATTTGGGTGATTGAGGGAGGCTTTTAATTATAGAGGAGAGTGACTTCTAGAGGGCAGTTTGATGTCTCAAAACGAAAGATATTACAAGCATAGATACCAAACACTAATACCTACACTGTAACAGAAATTGCATGACTCCTCATGGAGACGCAAATATCGGACAGAAGTGTGAATTTGACATGGGTGCCATTCTATTCCATGATTTGTGTACAAAAACAAGAATGCATCACAGAAAATTCCATTGATGAAAGGGGTTAGCGTGCATGCACTTTTACAATGCATTCTGTACTTGCAGAATACATTTCTCTGTGTACTATCCGGAATACTTGATGCACACCTCTGCACGCTCGGGAGACAAACGTGCTAGTTGATTTCCCGTTGTGAGCCCGTAAGAAATTAAAGGCGCATATAAAAGTGTGTTACTTAAAGATACCAGAGAAGCTGACCGATGAATGTAGGCAAATAAGTCTATGAACTTTAAACCAGTCGTTGTGCGTTCATGTTCAAGTGTACATGTCAGGAAGAAATAAACTTCTTGTGGAATTTAGTATTGAGGATTGATACTTCTTACATTTACAATGTTTCAAAATAACAAGTATAAATACTTTTGTAAGACATTCATTTCCCTGTATGTTTCCAAAACGACTGAACAGTGATCAGCACTTCCGCTCCGATATTTTGGGCTCTGTAGGGAGTCAACGTGCCATTTTGAGTTTGGAATCTATGCTTACAATATCATTGCTCAAAACAAGCATCGGGCAACTCCATGCCCTTGCCCTTCAAAGTCAGTCTGCTGAAACAATCTATCAGGCATTCAATCGTGGAACTTGATGTTGATTTTCAAAAACTCCCTGCTAGGAAGTTAGTTCCACTCCTTTTATCTTAATAATTGGGAATTCCCCTCTGTCTTGTCTCAGCTTATATCTTGGCAAGCATGCATTGTTCCCATTAAAATGCCAATTAATATATGTAAATTTAAAGTTTCCAGGCAGAGACTATGCATTATAGGTATGGTATACAAAAGGGACTACGGTCATGCTAGTATTGATTTTCAGTCTTATCCCAGGTTTAAGTGAAGTATCCTCAAGGATATTTAATACCAACAGTAGGTCAATCAAGGAGACAGAGGTCTTTCTAAGTTTAAAAAATCAGAAGGAAATAGACATACATGTAGTATAATTGCTGTGTAATTCTCATCATTAGGCATCCAGGTGTATCACTGATCCTGCAATTTTCCAAGTAAATGTAAGATTTCAGTTGAAGGTAATACCCATCAGAAAAGTAGCTTTCCAAAGAATAGAATGAATGACTGCTTTTGTCATGTTATTTAAAATGTAAATACAAAACTAGTGATAACAGGAGTACTTGCTTTTGTAAGGAAAAGTCATTTCCTTGTTGTAGTGTTCATTTGTACATAATGTGCAATATGCTGCTGGGTGGTAACAAGTAACCCAGGCATAATGAGGAGGATCAGAGAGGCCACAAGCAGTCGAGGGGGGAGTTTTGTTCTTTATAGTTTGAACTGTGTGAGAAAGAATGTGAACACTCCTATATCATTTGAGGATTTGCACGTGAAGTTGCAGCACATTTCTCGTTGTGACACTGCCCGTCTGCTCATGTCCAGTGCTGCAAGGAGTGTGTTAAGTGGAATCTGTGCATAGCAAGACAATAGATACAATTGTTACACATACAATGCCTGGACCCAACAACTGAAGCAGAATGGAGGCTTGTTCTTGAAAAAAGTAAGTCCCATAGACCCTTTTTCAAATAGGAATTACAAAGGATTGTGGGATAGATTTTTGGTGTGCATCATTTTTTGTCACAGCAAAATGCCGCTGACAAAAACATCGCATACCAGAACTTATCCCACAAGCCATTGCAATTGCTGTTTGGAAAAGGGTCTATTGCTTGTTAAGCTAAATAAAATATAAAAGTGTGAAATCATAGGCAAAGGAAGCAGGGGCTGGGGGGGGGGGCCAAAATGTGGTAGAGTGGAAGTATGCTTCCACTCCACCCCCAATTCAAGACAAAAACCCTATGTGTTTCCTCTGTAAAAAATGTCAGAATTTTGCAGTAATTTTCCATATATGTTGCACCCAGTTGCATCTAAGGACCCTCAAATATTCAAAAACTTTCCAAAGAGAATAGGAACACTCCCTCCCCTCAGACCCCTCCTCCAGGATGCCAGTCCCAAACAGTGTTCAGCCCCCTTAGTCAAGAACAGCTTCCTGTGCCAGTGCATGAAAGTACTGTCCAGAAGTGACACTGCAACATACATAGAAATATTGTGGGTAAATAAACTTACTCAAGTCATTTGTCTGCATTCAGAATTTGGGTACAAGGAGTTTTTCCAAAGCATTTTCAAATTACTTGGTTGATGGATTCACTAGTATACACTAGTGTACACATGTACATGCAGGGGCGGATCCAGATTTTACTGTAAGGGGTTGACGATGATTTTTAAAAAAGTAACGGCCGTCCTGGGTAGCAAATTATAAAAAGAATATGCAAAAATAGGCTATTTTAAAAACTCAAGGGAGGGGGTTGAACCCCTAACTCCCCCCCCCCTTTGATCTGCCACTGGACATGTGTAAAGAACTAGTACAAACAGCACATACCACAGGGTAATTTTCCCTCTCTGATAAGTTTTTTGATATGGTTTACATACAGTAGATGCAGCAGAAGGAAGAAAAAATGGAGAAAGAACAAGCAACTATTGGGGGGCTTAGCAAATATTTTTCTGATATGTAAACTAAACACTATTTAAGCAAAGCTCAGACAACCATCAATTGACATTTAGCAGACCAAAGAGCTTTAGGCTAAGAATAATTACTGAATGTAATACTTTCCAGGCATTGCAAAGTTACATGCAGGTAAAGATAAGGTTGAATGACAAATATTGAGGAGATAAACATACTTTAAGCTCCTCATGTTTTGCATAGGGGTTGATCCCCCCCCCGCCTTTTACCACCATTACCACCCACCCCACCCAGTGGGTTATGCTAACACAAAGGCTAAATGCACCAATATTACTTAACCTTGGTTTTTGAATGTTTCCATCTTCAAGGTCTTGACAATTAATTTCATCCAATAGTGGTGAAAGTACATTCATTCCATACAGAGGGAAAGGAAAACATCTTTTGACATTCAAACATTCATTCCGTACAGAGGGAAAGAGAAACATCTTGTGACATTCAAAAAGTCAATATTAGTGTGACAAATGTTTCTTTTTAAGTATGTTACATCCTTCTAAATGTAGAGAAAGAAAAACATCACATGAGATTTAAAAAGTAACTAATTGTGTGTCAAATATTTCTTTTTAATTACTGTACATGTAGAGTTCTATGAAGTGTTTTATATTTTGTAGAAATGAAAGTTTTTAAAAGAAAAGGAAGAGTATGTTTAACAAGTACAAACTGTAAATGAAAAACAATCAAAGGACAAATAATGAAAATAACTGAAAGTAAGAGAGCAAAATTATATGATCAATAATAATACATTCTTATCGAGCATTTGGTTGTCACAGTTACATGTACCGTGTGCACATAAAATTATACTTTAGTCTTTTGCCTTCTGTAAACATGTTTCCTGTGATGTAGGCTTTCTTGTTATTGCAGTTTAAATATCAGTACCAGTTATAATCACATTTTGGATTGACTTGCCCTTCCCCCCCCCCCAAAAAAAAAGAAAAACAAAGAAAAGAAAGAAAAAGCTAAACAAATCAAAAGACAAAGTGTAAAATGTTGAAGAAAAATTAAATATTAGTAAAGCTTTGATTGTTTGTTTTTTTTTCATATATAGAGCTCGTATGTCAAGGGTATGCAATGAGATTAACTGTTTGCACCCATTTTTATGTAAGCAAAGTGAGAAACCAGTCATAATCTAATTATCAGGGGTATAATTATACGTTATCTGTCCTCTTATGTCAAGATACCGTGGAAATAGCCTGTACTGACAATTTTAGGTTTTTAAAATACTGTAGGCTTATATTTGCTGAAGGTTTGCATCTGATTAGAAGTGTTATGTAATACAAAAGTAAAGTTTGATCAGTATTTAAATCATGGGCAGCGATCCTGGGGGGGGGATGGGGGGATATATCCCCCCAATATTTGAGAAATCGCCCATTGACTTTGATTTTTCACACAGTAAACTATTGGAAATCCTGGTGATATCCCCCCAATATTGAGAACAAATCGTCGCTCTTGATTTAAATAACATTTTTATGAGATATTTATGAGTTCCGTATGCATTAGTGAACAAGGAACAAAGAACATGGGAATATGTTGACTATATACTGGTATTATACCACTGACAACTAAAAAAATGATCCTTATGTTTGACACTGACAATAATTCTTCTTAAACAGATTTCTCATGTACAATAAGTGTGAACTTGAGAGACTACACATAGAATGACTAGTAAATAGTCATGATGGCCAATGCAGCACATTAAATATTGGTCCTGAGATTCATTGAGGGTGTAAACTAACTGCCAAAAGTGCTACCAGTAGTAGGATTTACCCTTGAGTGCACACAATTAATTGCACCCAGCCATGTGTCATTGTAGACTGACATACTGACCAACTGTACAAGCTGTTTATAGTGCATTATATGATATTGTGAACATTTGTAGTCCACTACCTTTGGGGGGGGGGGGGTGGGGGGGGGGGGGGGTGGGGGGGGGGGGGGGTGGGGGGGGGGGGGGGTGGGGGGGGGGGGGGGTGGGGGGGGGGGGGGGTGGGGGGGGGGGGGGGTGGGGGGGGGGGGGGGTGGGGGGGGGGGGGGGTGGGGGGGGGGGGGGGTGGGGGGGGGGGGGGGTGGGGGGGGGGGGGGGTGGGGGGGGGGGGGGGTGGGGGGGGGGGGGGGTGGGGGGGGGGGGGGGTGGGGGGGGGGGGGGGTGGGTGGTTGGGGGGGGGGGTGGGAGGGGGGGTGGGGGGGGGGGGCGGGGTGGTGGCGGCGGGGGGGTGGGGAGGGCGAGTTGGGGGGGTGGGTGGGGGGGGGGGGGGGTGTGGGGGGGGGAGTAGGGTGGGGGGGGGGGGGGGTGGGGGGGGCGGGGGGGGCGAGGGGGCGGGGTGGGGGGGGGGGGTTACCAAAAAAAAAACCCCAATTTCTTTTTTTTAAAAAAAAAAAAAATTTCCAATTTTAAAAAATTTTGGGGGTTTAAAAAAAAATTGGGGTTAAAACCCTTCCAAAACAATTTCCCGCAAACTTAAATTTTTAAAAAAAACATTTTTTTTTTTTTCCTTATGGCCATTTTTTTTAAATTTAACTTGAAATTTTATTCAAAAATTTAAATTTTTAAAAATTTGGTTTTGGGTTTTTTTAAAAAAAAAGGTTTTTTAATTTAAAAAAAAAAAAAATTTTTTTGGGGGGCCCCCTAAGGAATTTTTAAATTTTTAAAAAAAAGGGCTTTTTGGAATTTCTTTTCTTTAATAAATTTTTAAAAGGGGAGGTAGGCGGAATTGTACTAAACCATTTTTCCCCACCCAATTTTGGTGGGGAAAGGTTTTTTCCCAATAAAAATAAATTTTGGGTTTGGTTTTGGCATGTATCAAAAAGCCTTGGGGCTAGACCAAATCGACCCTTACGAACCCCTTTTCCCTTTTAATAATTTTCCCCAAGGGGTAAAAAACTATTCACTTTTTAATTGGGAAAAGAGTGGCCCTTAATTCGGTCATGGCTTGAATGTTTTTAAAGGGGAAAGTTTTTCCCCCCCTTCTGCTTACCCTCCCTACACGGACCCGTTTTAAAAAATTTTTTTAAAATTTTAAGGGTTAAAACAACATGTTCCCTTTGTTTTGGGTTAAGACCAATGGAAAAATGGTTCCTGGTTAAACTTACTGAAAGAAATCATTTTTCTAATTTGGGGGTGCTATTTATTTTAAAATGGGAAAAACGATTTTTCAAAAAATTAATTAATTTTTTTGTTAATTAATTGGGGCCCTTTTAAAATTTGGAGGATCAAAATAAACTCTTTAAGGTTTTGTTGGCCTTCAGCTTTTTCCTGTTCTTAAAATTGAAAAATTTAATTTTCCTTAGGGCCCCATATAATAAAAAATGTTAAAAGGGAAATTTGTTCTTGGTTTTTCCCCGGCCTAAGAGGAAAAATGATTTGTTAGGACATTTTTTTTTTTATTGAAAAAATTTGTGGGGAAAATCCAAGGAGCAGGGGTTTGCAAGGGGATTTGTATTTGAAAAACAGGGATTTTCAAGAGAATTTTTTAAAACCTTGGTTTTGGGAGTATACTCTTAGGTTTTTTATTTAGGTTTTATAACCAAAACCCGTTAATAAAAAGGGTCATTTCAATGAAGGGAAGTGTGAGAGGGTTTGAACAAGACTTGACACAAAGGTTGTTTATCCTCCAATAGAATTAAGTACGTTCGATTTTTCCAGTATTGAAGGGCACTGGCTTTTTTTTCCCTAACTCCATTTGCTTCGATGCGGAGCATCTTCTCGCACAACGGCAGTACATGTTCCTTTTTAAGTGTCTTTGGTAATGACTCGACCTACTGGGAAACGAATCCAGGGCCTCGCAGTGTGAAAGGCAAATTGCTCTACCACTAGACCAACACGCAGTCATTGTTTTTTTCTTATATGGGAGTCTCATTTTTTATGATGTGAGGCTTTTTTCATGTTCAAGTGCTTTGCAGCGCCACGTAAAGAAATGGCAAAATTTAATTTAGTTATGTGTTTTTTTTTTTTTGTTCACAATTTTGGACTTGGTTGTTTAAGAGTCCTTTAATAGGATACCCAAAAAGCTACAAGCACAAGATACATCAACTTGAGGAGGCAATTAAGGCTATATGTAAATTGAGCGAATGCACCCACGAATTTTTCTTTATTCTCGTCTTTCTTCCTCTGTAATTCTTCAAGTACTGGCATACAGTACAAAATAAAATTTTGGCCCTATGGCCTATACACATAGCTCGCCGTGGAGGCTAAAATACATAAGAATACCTTAGAGAAAGTGGCTGTGTCCTCATTAGGCGTTCTTACAATCTCTGTGCATCTCGGCGGCATTACTGAGGCCATTATAATGCTTGTGATTCGTGGTCTTATTTCTCGGTGTAATTTTCCCTGCCTCCTTTAGTATGGTTTCGTGCAATTTTCGTGTTTCATAACCATTTTTTCCGACCATCAGCTTATGGGTAAACCGTCACCAGCGTGATCGCCACAAACTGGCGTAACTGAAAATAACTTTCAAGCCATCACACTCAAACCCATCAGCCACAATGTAACTATTAATAGAGGGCGCGTATTGCAAGTGTGTCTACACCAGCTAACACTCCTTAAAAAATCGGTTAAACAAAATGCCGATATTTAATACTAACGCACGAGCCAAACAGCATCCTAATGGCCCTACATCCCAAGGAATATTGTGGTCCCAAAGTTTTCAAATAGATCCATGAAAGCATGTGGGAGGAGCGGCACTTTGAACAATGGTGGACCAGATAGATAGAACAGCCTATAACAAGAGGCCTGTGTTGACAACAGCTCAACAGTAATTCTCTTCAAATGTTAATGTCCGACTGGCTATCTTGTATTGGGTATCAAATAGCATTGCAATCCCGTTCCCAATTGATCTCGATTTTAAATGAATTATGCAGCTTGTTAGGGGGGGGGGGTGGGGCGGGGGGGTGGGGGGGGGGGGGGGGGGGGGAGAGGGGGGTGAGGGGAGGGGGGGGGGGGGGGGGGGTAGGGGGGGGGGCGGGAGGTGGGGGAGGGGGGGGGGGGGGAAGGGGGGGAAGGGGGGGGGGGGGGGGGGGAGGGGGGGGCGGGGGCAGGGGGGGGGGGGGGGAGGGGGGTGGGGCGCTGCTTACCTTAGCAATTTGTATGAATAACAGAACCTTTTTTTTCGATTATGGAATAACGAACCTTTTTTCGACATTATGAATAAACGAACCTTTTTTTTTCGGGGGGATTATGAATAAACGACAGCCTTTTTTAACGATTATGAATAACAAACCCTTTTTTCCGCATTATGAATACACAAACCCTGTTTTTTTTCGATTATGAAATAAACGTAACCTTTTTTTTCGATTAATAGAATAACGAACCCTTATTTTTCGATTATCGAAGCACGAACCTTTTTTTCGATAGTGAATAACGAACCCTTTTTTCGATTATGAATAACCGGAAACCTTTTTTTCGATTATGAATAACGAACCTTTTGTTTTTTCGATTATGAATAACGAACCGTTTTTGTTCGATTATGAATAACGAACCTTATGAGTAATGAACCTTTTTTCTCATTATGAAATAAACGAACACCTATATGAATAACGAACCTTATGAACCATGAACCTTAATGAACAATGGAACCCTTATGGATAAAAGAAAACCTTTTATAATTAATATGCGGGTTAGACCACCAATCTGTCCAGGTTACAACACCCGTGCAAAAGTGCTTTTTAAGTCGTGGATGATAATCAACCACGAGCTAATGGGTTGATGTATTTAATGACCCCGACAAAAGCTCTAGCTGCTATGTCTGCCAGAAAACTAATGGCATTTCACTCCAGCATTACCGGGTTACACACTCTGTTTTAAAAAAAAAATGACATTATGGATGTCTAAGCTTAATCAGATTACAAATATCCACAGCGTGATCATTTTTTTTTGAATTATTACCTTAGCTCGCACTAACAGCAGGTCCATATTGTGATGGTTCTGAAGTATATATAGTATGCAAACAACGCAACTGAGAAAAACCGCGCGCGAGAAGCGCGCCGGAAGCAAAAAAATGTTCGTTTTTGAAAGCAAGTTTTCTTAATAGTTTAAACCCTTCGCATTGCATTGGAAATTAGGTTCTCCTTCTTTAATTTTTAAAGGCCAACTCAAGGAAAAGGGGGAATGGCCTAACCGCCGATCTCGAATTACATGTTTTTTTTTTATTAGTTAATCATTTTTATTGTTTTGAAAATTGAAGGCCATTGGCTATTGGCAAAACTTCTTGGGGGTGGGTGGCAAAATGCACCCCCCCCCCCACGCAGAGAAGGCCCTGAAGGATTTCAGATTTCCATGGTTAACCATTTTTTTAGGTTTACGTGGTTTTTTTGAACCACGTAACCTAAGGTAACCCATTTTGTTGATTTTTTCAAAGAACACCATTTTTTGCGTATATCGCCAAGTATACACGAAAACACGACTCTGTGAACAGTTTACCACACTGGATGTTTCTGTATAGTAGGTGTATCGAAAGCGATCCCCTTGCACTGGTCAATTGCCACAGTGGCCACAAAATGTGTCCAACTTGGGTACGAAAAACATCGTTTTCAAAATGACAATGATGCTTGTAAATAGTGTGTGCGTGAGGCATTGTCGGTGAAGGATAACAGACATATGGTTGTTGAGTACAGTAAAGACCCCATTTATCCGAACACACATTGGGAACCGAAATGTATTTCCGAATAGTCGGTGAAAGTTCGGATGTATCAGGGTTTTCAACTTTTTGCCAGGATCAAGTACGGTACACAGGATCCATAAGAAAGAGTGTGAACACATTCCCCAAATAACCTCCGAAAAAAGGCTGGGCAAAAAGTGCAGAACAAAATCCCCCAAAATATTTTGGGTTACTATTTTTGGTGACGCGATCATATGACAAATAAATTTTTAGACTTCCTAAAACCACCTGGATTTTATTTCCACAAAGATTCGAGCCTACGCCCTTCTGAATACCAATGCTTTCGTAACACAACTAAAAATACTTGTTATGTGTCTGGAAGAGAAGTCTGACCAACAATCTGGAGAGGTATCTAGCGTAATAAATTTGGCATACAGTTTCCAACACGTATTAGAGACACATGTTTATGAGACGTCTCCAAACCAGAAATTCGCAATGTTTTTGTAAGGTCCTACTCTCAGTTTTTTTTTAGGAAGGAATCTCACTAACGAAACTAACTTCGTCAGATTTGGTGATAACTAGGAGTTTACACTAGCCTAGACAGTAATTTTAGTATAAGAAACAGAGAAATTGAGCCTATAACCGACTCCATGGATCCTAGCAAGAATTTTTAAAAATAAATACGTACGATTTTTTTTTTTCCAAATTTTGACGGAATAGAGATAAAGAAATTGTTTTTCCATTGCCTACATGTTAGGCTATTTAGCCCTTCCTGACATTCTTGCCGTGAACTGTTTTTGCGAGATCCCGAGGAAATTAGTGCATTTTCTGTAGAAATTTTCACGTTTGAATTTTGGACTTGTACCAGTAAAGGCCCTGAAAAACCTTGGTGGATTCTGCCGTAAATTGTGACATTGAATAATTATTCTATGTTAAATCTGATGGCGCAGTTCCGAAAGACGGGGCTTTACTGTGTCACGTATCATCATAGTTAAAAAAATTTTTTTTTTTTTTTACTGTTGAAAGGACACGCCTTGATTTATCATATTATTTTATGATCGAACTGAGTACCGATTAAAACCAATATCAGTCTGGGGAAAAGCCCTCACAGCTATTTTATCATCTCCAGTATCACAAGTTAGCGGCATAAGCAAGAAGTTTCCTCCTTGACATCGTCAATTGCAAAAACATTAACGACTAAGAACTCTTCGCGCCACCGTGAAGAGAATTGTGTCAATGAGTCCTCCTACTGAGCATAGCCTGTTGTGTTTCACCGTGTGGCATGATTTTTGGAAACAACTTTGATATCGATCCGTGTGTGCGAAGTTCCAAACAGCGTGGGCCCGGCCGTAATCACAGAGCTTTGTTGCAGTGTAAGTTCGCATTGTGTACAACCGAGGAAATCAATGGCTGGACAGGTCGCCGTAGTCGGTGCGTGATACCAGTCAGCTAGTGTGTGAGTCGGCGCAATTGTAATTTGCGGATATGTCACGTGCTGGCAAGGTGTGAGCCTTCATGCGAGTCTATTTTTATGGTTTGTGATACGAGGCAAGAGGGCAATGTGAGAAAAATGTCGCAATTGGCACGTCTAATACTTTAATCCAGATAATATCTCCTAAATCGAACCTTTACCAATGCCTCTTAATGGAATGTTTCAGATTTTAGGTCACAGAAGAGTTTGAATTTGTTAGTGTCAAATAATGGGGACATCGTAACCGATTTTTTTGCGGTTACGTGGGTTTGGCGGGTCACGTAACCAACACTCGACCGGCGAACGATCCGTTTCGCGTGAAATCCCGCAGAACAAAAGGGGCCTGCCCCCCCGTGCCCCCTATGGCGGAGCCGCTAATAGTGCATTTACACCAAATGTTGGCAGCATTTTTATGCCATCTAGAGCCCACCTTAACATGAGCATGAGGACACCCCCTGTAAGCCCTTACTAATAACCCCCGCTCCGCGCACCAAGGACCGTGACGGGCGATCAGTCCACAGAGATCAGCCAGGTCAGGAGGGAAAAGCAGCACCCGAGACAAAATGTGGAATTGGGGACCATGAAGGAGAACACTGATTATTAGGAAACACCAGTATCACTAATTGGAGAAATCTTGGTGCTAGCTAATCTTCGCGAATCTATCCCCCCCCCCCCCCCCCCCCCCCCTGACAAAAAACCTCGCTACGCCAGCTGCGCTATCTGCCGAGAAAAAATGAGCAACAGTTTGTCCTCAAACCTGTCTTTCAACGCTAACGCCACTGCCTAAAAAAAAAATAGCACCCGGGAGAAAAAAATTAGCACAGTTTTGTCCTCCAATATGATTTGAGCCTAAATTAGTTCCAATCCTCAGAAACCCAACTGGGGTAAGAAGTATTTGTAAATTTATATTATCACCAGCGCCACCTAGTCAGTCTAATAAACAACAGCTGGCGAGGCGCTGGACCGACCTCTCCAATTTTGATTCTTTGACGTACGTACGTAAAGCATGATGAACCTATATATATACATTACGGCGGGCACAGTTATAAGTAACGGGCGGCGCGGCATGCGCATACACAGTATGTATAGTTTGTCACTAGTACTAGTACACTGTTGCGAAGAGACGCCTGAGCGCATAGTACGGGGCGCCTAGTGTCCTAATTGTGACAGATTTGTTGATTTGTGTTTACACGAACCCTATGCGAATAACGAGTTAAAAACGTACAAGACGCAAAAGTCTTCGCAAAGCACACTTTTAAGATACAAACATTGGTTGTTTTCGTGTTGGATGACGTTTAATTCAGGTTTGTTTGAAAGTCGGCTGTTTCTTTCTTCCCTACGTAGGCCTACTTAGCTTAACGTTAGAGCCGGTGTCCTAACTAATCTAGGCTAGGCCTACATAACGTTAGGCCTACTGACGTTTTACTTAGCCGTAAGCCCTCTAAACGTTTAGGCCCTAACACATTAAGTCTTTGGAAGATAGTGAACGTCATGCCCCTGGAAACCCGAAAAATACGGTTTAAATAGTGCTCATTCGTATGAGTTCGTCTGTATCACTTGTTACTTTTGTGATTCGGAGATGTGCTTATTTTAGAGGACCTAGCTTAACCTGAAGACCCAGTGGGTTGGCAGTTTTTAGCCACAGAGAGCGGTTTTTATACCGGATGTTGTTATTATACCAGTAAAAACCCGTTCCCGGAAAACAACAGGTTTTGGCCGAAAAATGGAAAAAAAACGGGAAAAAACCTATTCTTGCTACATTTTTCAGAAAATGTTGTGGTAACAAGTAAACTTTTTTTATGCTTTTTTTTCAAAGTCTACAAACAAGAAATCATTTTGTTACAAAGATCAAGGATTAAATCAGTTTAGGCCAACCAATATATACCATATTAGAGTTATCAAGATGTGATTGTGTTTAGTGATTTTGGCCACTTTTGGGGGTGCTTGATTTACACTGTTTTTTGTGTTTAAGTTATACGATTAACACGTAAGTATATTTAATGCCAGAAAAATGGGAAGGAAAATCATGGAATAATTTAAAAGGACTGATTTGCATTTTGAATGGGGAAACTTTCCTCGTGGCAATGGAACTGGCAAGTTGGTAACAGTCTCCATTCTTGGGGTAGCCTATAACCCTTTCAAACGGGAACCCATGCATCTGTTTTTGTAGGTATCCTACAACTAACTCCGTGTCTTACAGTAACATTGAACCTCACAGTAGTGTTATGTCTTGTGTTGATAATTGAACTATCCCACCATCCTTCAACATTTCCACTTTCTTTATAAAAATAAAGTGCTGGCCTGTCCACATAGGTTCTTTCATTCTAAGAAGACGATTCCTATTTTGGTGGCTATCAATTTTTTTTCAGTGTGAGATAACTTAGTCAAAAATAGACTCCTTTCGTATTTGTTTGGGACCGTGGCGATAAATTCTTACTTAATTAACCTCCTCAGTAATGGTGATGCTCTTGAAATACCCAGAGAAACTCATTTAACTTCAGAGTTTGCTGTTTTAGACAGCATTTAATGGCAACTGTAATTGGCTTCTCTGCTCGTGTCAAAACTGGAGTTTCTGACATAATAAAGGAAGTTGCTTTTTTTTTTGTCCACTTTAATTCTCCTAACTACCGCAATAGGTGGTAACAGATATGCCCCTAACCGACAACTTTGTGACTTGAACTTGATCAAAATATTGATAACTTTCATAACGTTTAGCCTATACTTTATTAATCCTCTCGATTTTTGAAAAACTTTGCTTGATAAATCCTATAAATAAAAGTCCTTTTTTGCGAACCATCTGTAATTTCCATCCTATTCACTGTTGGCATGTAAAAAAGTTGCTTTGTTTGTGGTTACACTTAAAATTGCTAGGGCTTACAGTACTATTGTACTAACCCAGTATATTTTCACTCTTTGTTCTGTGTTTTGGCAAGTCTCAGTGCTTTTTTAGGCAAAATTAGAAAGTGTAAATGAATTAAATCATTTTACCTCAAAACTGGTTTATCACATCATGGTGCAATGGGGTACCAACATACATACTCTCCTAATTGCCAGAAGAGGTTTTTTTTCCATTTTTCTTCCGGTTTTGACCGGTAAATAACCACCAATTATTACCCAGTTATATTACCATCTCTTTCTATCTACCACTGTTCCCGGTAAAAAACGGTTTTTTTCCCTGTCAACAAACCGGAAACCTTTGCCCTAACCTAACCCTAAACTGACTTAATTTAACAACCCTAACCAAAACCCCATGACAAAATTCGAACACCTGGCAGGTGGAACCCTGAACCCCAGACAAACCCCCTCGTTTTAACAAGAGTGTGACGTTTTCTCAAGGATAGGGAAGGGGAGGAGGGATCCTTAGTAGTCGCATGTTAGGCCAAACTAGTGTGATGGAACTTCTTAGCAATCAAAAGAGGTTCCTTTTAAAAAGTGTAATTTTTCTGTATCAACAATTAGCTTCTTTAGGGTTAAACAGTCAGAAATCGATGATATGGAATTTTGAATGCAAAAAGTGAAAATTTGGGAGCTTTTGTTACAGTGGGCATTCCTATGGAACCAGTATACCTGCTAGTGCTCTACAGTATGTTTACCCAATAGCGGTGAAACACAATAAACCTGTGTTTACGTAGATATCTTAATCATGGATGTAGCTAGCAAAATTTTGATGTGCCGGGTAGATGCATGAGTGTGGAGTAAGGTGCTTTCCCCAGATCGGACAATTACCCGGCACTCAAATTTTGCTAGCTACATCCCTGATTAAGATATCAGTAAACACAGTTTTATTGGTTTCACGCTATTGGTACACATACTGTAGGCCTAGCCGGTATCTGGTCCATAGGAATGCCCACTTAAAAAGCTCCCAAATTTTCACTTTTGCATTCAAAATTCCATATCATCGATTTATGACTGTACTAAAGATACTGTTGATACAGAAAATACACCTTTTTAAGACCTCTTTGATTGCTAAGAAGTTCCATCACACTAGTTTGGCCTAACATGCGACTAAGGAGAGAACGTCACCCTATTGTTAAAACGGGGTTTGTCTGGGGTTCAGGGTTCCACCTGCAGGTTCGATTTTGCCTGGGGTTTGGTTAGGGTTAAATTAAGTCAGTTTAGGGGTTAGGTTAGGGCAAGGTTCGGTTTTTGCAGGGAAAAACCTGTTTTTACCGGGACAGTGGTAGAAACTGGTAATAACTGGTAATAATTGGTTATTACCGGTCAAAACCGGAAGAAAATGGAAAAAAAACCTCTTCTGGCAATTAGGAGAGTATGTTGTTGTACCCCATTGCACATGATGGATAAACCAGTTGAGGTAAAATGATTTACATTCATTTACACTTTCTATTTTGCCTAAAAAGCACTGAGACTTGCCAAACACAGAACAAAGAGTGAAATATACTGGGTTATTACAATAGTACTGTAAGCCCTAGCATTTTAAGTGTAACCACAAACAAAGCAACTACATGCCCAACCAGGCAGAATAAGTCTGGGAAATTATACAGATGGTTCGGCAAAATGACTAGATCTTTATCAAGCAAAGTGTTTTTCAAAAGGAGGAGTATATTAATAAAGTTATGCTTAAAGTTATGAAAGTTTCTCAAGTAATTTTTATAAGTTCAGTCCCAAAGTTGGTAGGGGCATATCTGTTTACACCATATTGAGTAGGTGAGAATAAAGTGGAGAAAACAAGCAATTCTTCCTTTATTATTGTCAGAAACCTCAAGGTTTTTTTGGACACAAGCAGAGAGAAGCAATTACAGTGGCCATAAATTGCTGTCTAAACAGCAACTTTGAAGTAAATGAAGTTTCTCATGGTATTTTTCAGTCCACCATACTTGAGAGGTAATTAAGTAGAATTTATCGACGGCCAAAACAAATACGAAGAGTCTATTTTTTGACTAAGTTTATCTTGCAACTGAAAAAAAACTGATAGCCACGAATAGTAATGTTAGAATGAAAGGAAACCTATGTGGACAGCCAGCACTTTATTTTATAAAGAGAAATTGGAAATGTTGAAGGATGGTGGATAGTTCAATTTTTTATAAACCAAGACATAACACTACTGGAGGTCATGTACTGTAGAGACACTGTGCCGTATTATTGTAGGACCTACACAGATGCAGGTGTTCCCGTTGAAAGGGGTATAGGCCTACCCAAGACTGGAGACTGTTACCACTTGCCAGTAATGCTTCAGGAACAGTTTCCGCATCCAAAACTGCAAATCAGTCCCTTAAATTATTCCAATGATTTTCCCTTCCATTTTTTCTGCATTAAATATACTTAGTAGTGTATGTTATACTTAAACACAAAAACAGTGTAAATCAAGCAAAAAGTGGCCAAATCACTAAACAACATCACATTTGAACTCTAAACATGATGTATATATTTGTTTGGGCCTAAAAACTGATTAATTCTTGATTGTAACAAAATGATTTTCTTGTTTATAGACTTTGACAAACAAAGCATAAAAAAGTACTTGTTACCAACATATTTTATCCAAGTGTAAGCAGAATCAGGTTTTTTTTCCCGTTTTTTTCCATTTTTTCGGCAAAAACGCTGTTTTTACCTGGGGGAGGGGGGAGGGGGGGGGGGAGGGAGGGGGGGGGGGGGGGAGAGGGGAGGGGGAGAAGGGAGGGGGGGGGGGGGGGCGGGGGGGGGAACGGTTTTTACTGGTAAAAACCACCGGTAAAAACCGCTTGTGGCAAAAACTGCCAACCCTGGGTTAGGGTTAAGTGGCCTCTAAAATAAGCAATCTCCGAATCACAAGTAACAAGGATATCATACGAATGAGCACTATTTAACCGTATTTTCGGGTTTCGGGATGACGTTCTCTTCCAAGACTCATGTGTTAGGCCTAACGTTAGAGGGCTACGGTAAGTAACGTTAGGCCTAACGTTAGGGCCTAGCCTAGATAGTTAGACACCGGCCTAACGTTAAGCTAAGTAGGCCTACGTAGAAACAGGACTTTCAACAAACCTGAATAAACGTCATCCAACACGAACAACCAATGTTTTATCTTAAAAGTGTGCTTTTCGACTTTTGCGTCTTGTACGTTTTAACTCGTTATTCGCCAGTTTCGTGTAACACAAATCACAAATCTGTCCACATTAGGACTTAGGCGCCCCGTACTGCGCCAGGTCTCTTCGCAAGGACTAGTACTAGTGACAAATATACATACTGTATGCGCATGCCGCGCCGCCGTTACTTATACTGTGCGCGTACTGTATATATATAGTTCATCATGCTTTACGTACGTACGTCAAGAATCCAATTGAGAGGTCGTCCAGCGCCAGCAGCTGTTGTTTATTAGACTGATAGGTGGCGCTGGTGATAAATAAATTTACAAATACTTTTACCCAGTTGGGTAGAGGAGGAAATAATTTGGCTCAAATATATGAGGACAAACTGTGCTAATTTTTTTCTCGGTGCTAGAGGCAGTGGCGTAGCCAGGTTTGAGGACAAACTGTGCTCATTTTTTCTCGGTAGAGGCAGTGGCGTAGCCAGGTTTTTTGTCAGGGGGGGGGGGGGGGGGAGAGCACCAAGATTTCTCCCAATTAGTGATCTGGTTCCTAATAATCAGTGTTCTCCTCAGGGTCCCAATTTTTGTCCGGGTTGCTTTCCTCTCTTGACCTGGCTGATGTGACTGGATCGCCCGTACACGGTCCTGGGGGAGGGGTCTAGTATATAGGGAATGGGGTTGTCCTCATGCTCATGTCGAGGTGGGCTAGAATTCAAAATGCTGTCCACATTTGGTGTTAAAATTCATTAAGCGGCTCGCCATAGGGGCACGGGGGGAAGGCCTGCGGAGTTCCACCAGTCGGAACGATCGTGTTACGCGGTCGCGTGTTGGTTTACGTGACCGCCCAAAACCACGTAACCGCAAAATCGGTTACGATGTCCCATTTGACACTACAAGTCAACTCTTCTGTGACCCTAAAATCTGAACATTTCATTTAAGAAGGACATTTTAAATTCGATTAGGAAGATATTATCTGAATTAAGTATAAGACTTTCCAATTGCGACTCTTTTTCTAAACATTGCTCCTTGACCGCGTATCACAAACCATAAAATAGATCGGCATTAAGGCTCACACCTTGCAGCACCTTGCTATCGTCAAATTACAATTGCCTACTCCACACTAGCTGACTGGTAAGCATCACGCACTACGGCGACCTGTCCAGACCATGATTCCTCGGTTGTACCACAATGCGAATCCACTGCCACAAGCTGTGATTACGGCCCCGACTGCTTTGACTTCGCACACGGATCGATTATCAGTTTGTTTTCAAAACAATCCTGCCACAAGTGAACACACAGTATGTCAGTGTGGGACTCATTGGAGTTCGCCTAAGATTTCTTCGTAATGTTTTTGCAATGACGAGGTCAAGGAAAAACTTCTTGCTTATGCCGCTAACGTGCTACTGGGAGATGATAAAAAGATGTGTCCAGGACTGATTTTGGTTTTATCTGTACTCAGTTCGATCATAAAATAAATGATAAATCAGCGTGTCCCTTCAACAGTAATTTACTATGATCCTACGTGCAACAGTAAAGCCCCGTTCTTTTCGGAACTGGCCATCAAGATTTAACAAGAATAATATTCATCACAATTACGGCAGAATCCACCAATCTTTTCAAGGGCTTTTACTGTACAAGTCAAAATTCCAACGTAAATTTCTACCCGAAATGCACTAATTTTCCTCGGGACTCAAAAAGTTCCACTGAGGTCAAGGATTTCGAGGAGGGCTTTAAATAGCCAACATGTAGGCATGGGAAAACAATTTTTTATCTCTCATGTCACATTTGGACAAAAAAATCCGTACGTATTTATTTTTAAATTTCTTGCTAGGATCCATTGAGTCGGTATAGGCATCAAATTTTCTCCTTATACTAAAAGTACGTTAGGACTAGTGTAACTCCTAGTTTTCACTAAAATCTGAGAAGTTAGTTTCGTAGTGAGCCTTCCTTCCCTAAAAAAAACGAGAAGTAGACCCTTGACAAAAACATTGCGAATTTCTGTTTTGGGGAGTCTCCTACACATGTGTCTCTAATACTTTTGGGAAATTTATGCCAAAATTTATACGCTAGAATACCTCTCCAGATTGATTTGTAGGCTTCCCCTCTGCAGCACATACACTTATTTAGTGTGTACAAAGCATTGAGTCCATTCAGAAGGGCGTAGGCTCGAAGTCTTGGGAATAAATCCAGGTGTTTTAGAAGTTCTAAAAAAATTTATTTTTGTCATATGATCGGTTCACCTAAAATAGTAACCAAATATTTTGGGGATTTATGTCCTGCAATTTTGCCGAGCCTTTTCGGAGTTATGTGGGGAAATGTTGTTCACACTCCCTTTCTTATGGATCCTGTGGATACCGTACTTGAGCAAAAAGTTGAAATCCCTTGTACATCCGAATTTTTCACCAGGAGATGTCGAATAACATTCGGTCCCCAATGGTGTTTCGGATAAATGGAGGTTTTTTTACTGTACTCCCAAACCAATATTCATGTTGTCACCTTCACCACATGGCCTCAGTCACACACATTTACAGCATCATGTCATTTTGAACTATAGATGGTTTGTTCGTACACGTTTGGACACATAGTTTGTGGCACTGTGGCATTGACCAGTGGCGAAGTGAATCGCTCCGTACACCTACTATACGAAAACTCAGTGTGGTAAAACAACATGTCACAGAGGTCTGTATTTTTCTTTTATACTTGGGAATACGCAAAAATGGGTTTTTTGAAACCTCAAACGAAAATTGTGTTACCTTCTAGGTTAGCGTGGTTTCAAAAACCACGTAACCTAAAAAATGGTTACCATGAAATCTGAAATCCTCAGGCCTGGGGGGGGGGGGGCATTTGCCCCCCCCCCCAAAAGTTTGCAAAGCATGGGCCAGTTGCAATTCAAACTTCACAAAAAATAAAATGTATAATAAAAAAACCATTTAATTTTCGAGATGGGTTTAGGCCCTCCGCCTTTTCCTTGAGTGGGCTTAAAAATTAAAAGAGTGAATCACTTTCCAATGCAATGCGAAGGTTAAACATTAATAAAACTGCTTTCAAAACGACATTTTTTTCGGCGCGCTTCGCGCGCCGTTTTGTCCTCAGTTGCTTTGTTTGCTTACTAATATATACCTTCATGACATGCACAACATGGGACCTGCCGTTTAGTGCGAAGCGTAAGGTAATTAATCAAAAACAATGATCACGCTGTGATATTTGTAATCTGATTAGCTTAGACATCATAACATGTCAATTTACAGAGTGTAACGGTAATGCTGGGAGTGGAACATGCCCAGAGTTCTTCTGGCAGACACTTCCAAGAGCTTTCGGGGTCATTAAATACACAACACCAATTATTCGTGTTGATTATCATCCCCGACTACAAAGAGCAATTTTGGCCCGGGTGTAACCTTGGCCAGATTGGGGGGTCTGAGGGCCGATATTCATAAGGTTTTCTTTATCGCAATAAGGGTCATTGTTCATAAGGTTTCATTGTTTCATAATGGTTCGTTAATTCATAAGGTTCGTTATTCAATAATGAGAAAAAAGGTTCATTACTCTACGGTTCGTTTATTCATAAATCGAAAAAAAGGTTCGTTTATTCATAATCGAAAAATGGTGGGGGGGGGGGGGGGTGGGGGGGGGGGGGGGTGGGGGGGGGGGGGGGTGGGGGGGGGGGGGGGTGGGGGGGGGGGGGGGTGGGGGGGGGGGGGGGTGGGGGGGGGGGGGGGTGGGGGGGGGGGGGGGTGGGGGGGGGGGGGGGTGGGGGGGGGGGGGGGTGGGGGGGGGGGGGGGTGGGGGGGGGGGGGGGTGGGGGGGGGGGGGGGTGGGGGGGGGGGGGGGTGGGGGGGGGGGGGGGTGGGGGGGGGGGGGGGTGGGGGGGGGGGGGGGTGGGGGGGGGGGGGGGTGGGGGGGGGGGGGGGTGGGGGGGGGGGGGGGTGGGGGGGGGGGGGGGTGGGGGGGGGGGGGGGTGGGGGGGGGGGGGGGTGGGGTGGGGGGGGGGGGGGGGGGCGGGGAGGTGGGGGGGGGGGGGGTGGTCGGGTGTGTGGGTGGGGGGGGGTGGGGGGGGGGGGGGGGTGGGGGGGGGGGGGTGGGGGGTCCGGGGGGGGGCTGGGGGGGGGGGGGGGTGTTAAGGTTGCTTAGATGCAAAATGGTGCTATCTTTGGGATATTTTTGGAGCTGATCGTATATGGCTGGAAAATGTCCATAATTTAGTGAATTCTAATTTTCCCGACTGGCTAGATGTTTTTACTAACTGCAGTGGCGGCGCGTAAATTGCACATTTTTTATGCCCCCTGCGTTTGTATACAGCAGTGGGGATCCTTCCTTTGTCACTATATAAAGGTGTCATCCTGAGGAGGGGTCTAAGGGGAGGGGCGCCCCTCCCTTTGGAGAAATTTTTTATTAATTTCAGGTTGCTTAGATGCAAAATGGTGCTATCTTTGGGATACTTTTGGAGCTGATCGTAGTATAGCAAAATTGTGAGGGACTAGCAAGGGCGTTTTCAGAATGTTTGTAAGTCGTATGTGTATTAACAATCACCATCTATACCGATAATGGCATCGGCGAAGCGCTCTGTAAAAATTTTTGAAAAATGTTTAACGGCAACAAAGTACTTTCAAACTTCCACATCATGCTACAAATTAGACTGAATGCAGTGGTGTACCCAGGATTTGTCTCAAGGGGGCGGGCGTGCAGTATGTTGTGTGTACGCCGGCCTGGGGGAGGGGTGTCTCCCTCCCCTTTGAAAATTTTTGAAAAATAAGGTGTCCTTACATGAAATCTGGTGCCAAATATGCTACCTTTGAAGTAAAATTTGTGTTAAAAATTTACATATATTTAGGAACTTAAAAAAAATCGGAATAAGTGATGGGGCATGGCCGAATGGCCCTCCCCTCTGCGTACGCCACTGATGGAATGATCCCATATTGATGAGAGGCCCCTTCAGATGTTTGGAGATGTATGTCTGTTTTCGGAGAGTGTTGTGATCAGAATAGTTCCATGTTTTTACCTTTTTAATGGTCATGAGAAGGAGTGCAAACCGTGACGCATGTGCGCGAAGCGCGCCGAAATTTTGTCATTATAGAAGATTTCCCTGACGAAATCTGCATTCAGAATCTGCATCGAGACACTTAACAATTGCCCAACAAACCTACATACCACTCTTAAAGCCAGTCAAATAGAGCCACGGCACTACTCTTTTACGCAAATGTGTGGGGGGGGGACATTTGATATTGTGTCCCCCACCCATCGAAATGTGGGGGGGACATGTCCCCCGTCCCCCCCCCCCCCCCGGATTGACGCCCATGGTACAACCGAGACTCAGGGATCGCACCACTAGTGGCCCAAAGCTAAGTTAAATTTCAAAGGTTTGGAGATTTAAAGTGTTGACACGATGGGTTCTTGTTAGTATTCATCGATCTGAAAGTTGTAAGATAATACTAGAAAGGACTAAACTCTTACTTAAACAGTTCGGGAGATTCCCACTTTTGGGAGACTCTACTTTTCCCCCGATCGGGAGAAAAATTGGTCATGTGAGCAGCCATTTTTCTATTTTAGCTACAGTTCCACGCGTTCTTTGTGAAAATTTTTATTGGCTAATGGGCTTTGGAACTACTTTTCATCTAATGGAATGAACTTGAAGGAATATTCGGTAGGTGTACTGTCATAGCTACCGAAAAGCTTGAACTTGTCTTTGTCAGGCTAGCAAGTTTATACAATGTGTTGCATAAATTTTCCCCGTTCAGGAGAATTTTGGTTAATTTCCTTTTTTGAATTTCCCTGACTGCTAAAGTGAGAGAAAAACCTAATCGAATAAGCATAGAGTCTATAAAATACAAAGAAAAACTTCTTGTAGCATAAAGTAACGCTAATATTGTTATATTCTTCCTAAGTTATCTTCCTTTCATAAACATTTTTCATCTAAAGGGACAAGGTCGCTTCCCTTCGTATTTACAAGGAAATTGAACCAACTTTTAGAAAGGTAAGAGCAAAGTTATTTGTAACTTACACTTAAGAGGTAAATGGACAAAATAAAATGAGAGAATGGAAACGAAAACTTTGTCCATGAAATAAAACATTGGCAAACACGAAACTTTGGTTGTCACCTAAAGAAACAGTTGTCACTGCACCTACCTTATTTAATTAGTAAACTTACCTTAATTACAGTAGCATTAACATAATCATTGCGTCCAGATGTCGCACTCGGTAGAGTGAGAACTGGTCGATACTTCCCCACTGTTCGAAAGTAACAAAAATGTCAATTATGTACATCAACTTATGGTAAAAAAAACTTCAAAAAATAAGAGATTAAAAAAAATTAAGATTTCAATTGTAATGCACTTTCGGAAACTTTATAATATGTTTATTTGCAATATATTCCGAAGAAGTCTCTGCCCTGTTCAAAAATCCATAGGATTTAATAGGTGGAGGACGGGGGCGAAGTCCTAACGCCTAACCCCACCACACCTTTAAGAAGCTTTTGACGCTCTTCCGTATTACTTACCTTACCAATGCAAAGGAACAACAGCAGCTCTAGGTAGCTTTGATATGTTGTACTGTAAGCTAAACACGGTGGTGTTACTTTGAAATTTGTTCAGATATAGTTTAGAACGTTCACTTGCTGTTAAAATTTAACTTAGCAAAACCTTCCTCTTACATAACTCCTTTACTCCTCGATAGTTACAAGAAAGGTAGATTAAGATTTATTGGACTTCTTGAAATTACTTTCAAAAGATTACCTCACTTTACAAGAAAAAATTTCAAAAAGTGTCTTTCGTTTGCAATTTGCCGTACTATGCATGCATGGTTTTCGTAGACCCACATATACGGACTGAATCATTCTAGTAGCTTATAGGGCAGCGGCCCTCCATTAATTCGTAATTACACTCAGCATAAAAAATATCACTCACGTGGTACTATCTCTTTGAATCGGTTCTTGTGTTTGTTGTCTTGTTTTTCAGCCAAATTTGATTGAACATTTCCAGTGGAAATTGACTCTTTCAGAAGCTACAGAGTCACAAAGAGAAACATTTAAAGGTTTTATAATGCCATGAAATGTTGATATACTCAATCAACAAAGCCCTTCGATGTGCTTAGTAACTAGCAATGAAAGCATTAGACAGACAGATGCAACCTTATAAGTGAGAGTACAAGATGGTCGTTGTCGTGTGTATATATATATATATATATATATATATATATATATATATATATATATATATATATATATATATATATATATTCGTAAAAAAAAACATTGATTTGAAATATTTCGGGTACCTAACAAGTACGAGATTTGCAATGATTCACTACCAGATGTTGTGACGCAAGAACAGTCAATCTAATTAAAATTTTGTGCATTTTGCGTGATAATATTTTTATGACATATAGACCTTATGTATGGGCGTCACGCCAAGTCATTTTTCAGGGTAAACACAGACGCATTATGCACGCATGGCAATAGACTTTGCAACCTCACGTAGTAGCCTTACGCTCGTATTCAACCGATACACAAATCAGCTTTCTTCATTTCTTGGTGTAAGTTGCAATGATACGACCTCCGAGGGGGGGGGGGGGGCGTTTTCTGTTCTGTGACGTCGTGTGCAAAGGGACTGTTTTGAAAGTTATAACTGAATCATATTCAACATTACTACATAATTTTACAATGACTTGAACATTCTCCTCGAAATCAAAATGAGGCCAATCACATATCGCAAAAAGTTCTAGGAACTGCTGTACCTGATACTCATGTTTAGCTCTCTGATCAATTGAAGACTGGTCAAGTTTCTGTAGTTGATCACCTTTAATCAGAGAATCAGTCGACTGTATGGCAGCTAGTAGTGCCTCAAAGATGAAAAAGTATTGCAGCTGGAAATAAAATTAGCAAACAAATTTGCAGAAAAAAAAACTAAATGTAAACAGAGAGGAACTTGTCAAATGCAATTCAAAACTTAACTTAAGGTAAAATTAACCAAAATTTAGATATAATATCGAAGGGAGGTGTAAAGTATGAAAATAAAAACAATTGCGAAAATGAGGGAAAGGAGTCAAAGGAGAATTTATGATGGTTTCATGTTATTATCAGTCTATTGTCTACATGCCTATTTCTTAAACATTCAAAAACCAGTTCCCGTTTCTTTAATGGGGGAACTTGCTTGCAAGAGCTCTAAGCAAATAAGGTCTGATGTCCACATATGCGAATACAGCATACACAACCCCTTGACTCATTCTTACCATTAGTCAGATCGTACCGTATTTGCATTAATTTACAGATAGGAGTGGCGCTTCCTATGACTTCACAACTTAAACAAATCCATTCCACACTTAAACTTAGTTAACCCTACTCCTTCAAATGGTCCTCTTTGCTTCATTGCTGGAGCATGCTTTATGTCAAGCATTAAATCGCTGCTTCCAGTCCTAGGCTGAAATTTTCCACAACTCTGATACACCCTGTAAATGTAAAGTTCTCGATCTACTTGCAATAAAGCTTACAATATTGACAGGAGTTGCACCAAGGGGAGGGGCAGGGGGAATTTCCCCCTCAGTCGAAAGTTCTGTCCCCAGATGCCCCCCCCTTACTCAGCTCCAGAAGTAAAGTGGCCTGACGGGATGAAAAGCCTAATAAATTGAAATTATTTGGAATCTTTGCATTGGATGATATATTATAAACCAAAATATACCTATCCTGAGGCTTAATTTTTTTTACCACGAGATATGCTTAAACCTCAGAGCTTCCGGGGGCTTCGCCCCCTGGACCCCCATCAGGGGCTCTAAGGTGGGCCCCTGGACCCCAACAGCTAAAAGGTATAGTGGTCTGGCGGGAGGAATAGCCTAATACATTAAAACTATTTGGAATCTTTGCATTTGATGATGCATTAAGAACCAAAATGTATCCGGCATCCGGAGACTTAATATTTCACCCACAGATATGCTTAAACCTCAGAGCTTCCGGGGGCTTCGCCCCCTGGACCCCACCCGCTTAAAGGTAGAGTAGCCTGACAGGAAGAACAGCCTAACACATTAAAATTATTTGGTATCTTTGCATTTGATCATGATGCATTACGAACCAAAATATCCTTCCTGAGACATAATTTTTCACCCAGTGATATGGCTAAAACCTCAGAGCTTCCGGGGCTTCGCCCACTGGATCCCCACCGGGTCTTTGTCCCTGGACCCCACTAGGGGCCCTAGGGCGGGCCCCTGGACCCCACCCGCCAAAGCTCACGCTTTGCGCTCGATTTCACGCTACGCGCGAAAAATTTTTTGCCCCCAACCTTTTTCTTTTGCCCTCCATTCCCCCCCCCCCACTTTTAAAATCCTGGTGCAGCCACTGAATATTGACAGGCATTGCAATTTTAATGTACTGTAATTAACAACGCTAGTACATATAGTCTTTTGCTACTGTTCTTCTTACGACTTACATTGGTTTGGACCATATCAACTCTGTCGTCTCTCATTTGCTTTACGAATTCAAATACACTGATGTCTTCCTTCTTCTTTATAACATCCATAAGGACATACAGAGCGATGATGACACCACTGGCCCCGCTTCCGTTACTGAGAGAAATATTTGAAAGTTGACTGACTTTTCGTGAGACAAAATCTCAGATATTGGAAATACCTAGAAATCATGAGATCGTAACAGGTTCACAGGGCAAATTTACACCCCGTTAATGATATGCAAATATTTTGAATGTATCACATTTCCGTACACTATATACTACAGCCCCTTTTTCGTTAAAAGCTTCAAAAAGTTAAAAGAACTGGAAAGGACTACACACTTCAATATTGCAATACTTCAACAGAATGTTACGACTGTATCTCAGACATTAGGGAAATACAACCTATGTAACCTTGACGTGCATTGAAATGACCTGCAAGTAAGCGCATAGCCAGCAGTTTAAGAAAGAAATAATCTATCTCAATGAGCTCTGGGTACAAAACTTATGACAAGCAGGGAGTTGCTATTTGACAAATAGCAACTCCCTGTTACAAGGCAAAATCTTATTTCGAAGTGTTCCAGAGTACCAGGGTTCGAAATTAGCGGTCGCTCACTCGCCTATGCGAGTAAAGAAAGGGATGGATTAATCAAGCAGCTTTCGCACTAGTCCGACTGGCGAATAAAATAGTATTTAGCTAAGACTGAAAACTGCCATTCTGTATTACTGAAATCAGCTATCGCAACAGGAAATGTTACTTACGATGAGAAATTACTTTAACATAAATTTCTAGTTGAATCAATCGAACGTTTCGCACTGGCATGGGAAACCGAGAATGTAATATCAAACTATCTGACCATTGAAAACGTATGACACAGCTTTTTTGCCCTTCGAGTTGCAGCAGAGAGTAGCTACTAGAAGAAGATAAAACGTCCTCTTTCCGTCGTACCCACCAAGTTGCGGCAAAGTTCACTTGTTTTGTCTAGTACTTGAAGATTCAATGAGCTTAAAAGCTATTCTCAATATTAACAATATGTTCTTGAAAGCTGTTGCTTTGAGCAAATTTTGTCCATTCCTGTAACATTCGCAGCTCCCAAAGGGGTCTAGTTCTTATCCCCGTAAACCAACTAAACTTTACGTTGTATGTTGAACGTAAAGAAAGTTTTCTGACATTAATATAACACTACAGCAAATTAAAGTCTTTCATCTCCTCTCAGTCATTTCTGAATTACATCAGCGTTAGACCTTCTTAGGCGTTAGTTTTTTCTGGACTCCGTGGAAATAAAGAGTCGTTCTGATTTATAGAGTAGTGTTTTTTATTTGACTTTCCATAACCAGGTTTGACTTAAAGCATTGTTCCTCCGTATCCTATTCATAAGGCATAAGTAGCTATAAATTGAAATGGATGAGACAAAGGGATCGGGTGCCTTAAACTATTATAATTACTCATGGATTAATTCTCTCCTCAAAATTAAGTGGATCTGATGAGATTGTTATGAATTCATAAATAAAATTCCATATAATGTATAAATAAAAAATGTAAATTTAAAAATAATTTTTAAGTTTCCGATGTCTCTCTTTCTTGTGGCACCTCCCTGGTCACACTACTTAGACTAATTTTCTGTTTAACTCAACGTGGGTTCGGTCCGTGCCTACGTAGCAGGCTGTAAGGCATATTCTTTGTTCAGTCAGGTGGTTTGGGAAGCTGAGGAGCTGAACAAACAGAGTCCGCTCCGCGGGGAAGTTCGAACCAGGTTAAGAAGTCGTGCTCGGCAGCAAATGATTTTGCGAAAATAGGCAACCGTACATACTTCATCATGGTTACATTTACTAGTGTACAGTTTTGATGAATTACAAGAAGTCTTGATTTGTGCCGGAATTTTCAGACCAGCTCATCGCATCGTCATCAAAAGCCAACAAAAAACGCAATCGGTGACGATGAGTATATAAAAGTAAAAAAGCAGGGATCGTACAGAAAAGAGTGGGAGAAAAAGTTAAAATGGCCCTTTTTAACAACAAGTAGAGAGGAGCAATGGTTTACCAAGTTTGTCTTACTGCTAATGTCTGCGGTGACAGATGGAAAGCATAACTCTTTCTTCGACAGGAACACAACTCTATAGGTAGGAAATATGACAGTCTCTGGGGAGCTTTCATTAAAACTTTTTGGCAGAGACATGCGGACTAGTGCAATGGTGCTTCGTACCACCACCAAGGTCGGTTTACTACTACCGAGTGGCGAGTTAAGGAAACCCGTTTTAAACCCCTGTTGTTGTTTTGGTACCTCTTGGGCATTAAGGGCTAGGATATTTAGTTCACTGATTACTTGGCCGGGGTGTTATGGCTAATATTTTAAGGCCTGATACGTAAATCACATTACAGCTGCTAGTGAGCTTCTAAAGATATAGTAGGCACAATTTTTGTAGTATTTAATTTTGCTCTCATAAATAGTTTTAATCTTACATCAATCTTTATATACTAATGAAAAATATACCTACCTGCAATGAACCAACAAAGGGTTCTTATTTTCTTCATCCTGCCATATCTTGAGTGCTTTTAAGATAGATATCAACACTACCTCATCTTCAGGTACATATCCATATTCCCATGAATGAATTTGAATCTGTCTGACTGTGTGATGGACCTTCTGGTTTCTCTTTATGGAAAACGATAATATTAGAAACATTTTGAATATTCCATTTCTTAGAAATGATGTCGTAAAGAATAGATAATATGAATGGTTACATGAATGGAGACGATTGTCCTCCCACGTCTTTTATTATATATATATATATATATATATATATATATATATATATATATATATATAGAGAGAGAGAGAGAGAGAGAGAGAGAGAGAGAGAGAGAGAGAGAGTTGAGTCGGTAAAGCTGAAAAATCTGGGCGAGGTGAAAAAGCAATGTTGACTCCACCGGGATTCGAACTCGTATATATATATATATATATATATACATACATATATATATATATATATATATATATATATATATATATATATATATAAGGTCAAAGTACTGCGTAGCACTTATGAAGTAAGTATGTCAAAAAAGAAGTAGTAAATAGTGCTAAATGTGAAAAAGTCCACGACGTTTTGGGTTTAAACCCTTCATCAGGTGGCAAAAATGCAACTGATTATTGACGCGGCCAAACGTACTAATTAGAAAACACAAAATAAAATTGGACATGGGCAAACCGGCTAGGAAAACAGACGGTGTTAAGTTTTTAATACAGGTAACAACAATGCAGGAATTGCTGATTTATATATATTTATATATATATATATATATATATATATTACGTGACTCATGATGCCAAAAGGTAGAAAAGACATCCAAATTCCATACATACACTGCTTGTTACACCACCGTCCCGCGTAACTAACAAAATGTTGCACATTCAGTGCACAGGACAGGATAGCGTTTTATGGGCAAGGTGAAATGGTATTTAACACATACTTCCGTGACATGAAAACACATGGTATTTTAACACTAAAATTTACGAAGCATATCCCCCTTGTTTTCAGCCACTTACTGCAACACTAAATTCCTTAAGAAAGGTGTTATTGAAAGACGAATTTGTGTAATCAGACCTTTAACTAGAAACGATTCCTTCTGAAAGGTGGAGCTTACGCAAAACATGGAATAAATGACCCCTATCAAAATTCAAAAGATCGTTTTATTACAACTTATAGAGTTTCATCATGTTTGCCCCTTTAAAGGTCAAGAGCAGTCGCCCCAAACTTACTTTGAAGCAACAGCTAAATCTCACAATTTTCTTCTTATTTCTCTTCAAAGTATCTTTCATAATATTTTAGGACTTCAGTATTTCATATTCAAGGTAAACCAATCAGTTACTTCTAGTAAATTTCACATTTGAGAAGAAAAAATATTGTCACATGACTCTAAAGAGCCAATCATGAAACAGGACAGCCTACTAAACTACTTCAAGTTGGGGTGACTGCATTTCCCCGTTAAACACATGCACAAGTACGAAGAAGCGTCATTGCCATTTACCGCAGCCAATACGTTTACCTGCAACATCGTAATTACACACACATAGCTACATCCTTAACAGCGGATTCACCTTGAACCCAACGGTCCAGAGTGCAAATATAACATTACAGAGTACAAACTCGCAGACCCCTTAATCATCCCAGTATGCTACTGTTTATAATAGCCAGTAAGGTTTTACCGTATTTGAATTCTAACCTTGAAAAGATTCAGTGTTCTGACTGTGTGGGTTGTATAGCTGGTAGACTCCAGCAAAAGGACTGTGATGTCATCGTATATTTCACTCGTCTGCAACTTGCTAGGCCAGTAAAATTCAGGACCAGTCTGCAAAGAATTTTAGATCACCTTTTATTCCACTGTTCTTGAAATATAAAGGTAGGATACAATGCTATGACGAGCCCGCTAAGACAATCTCCAAATAAAGACTATGCATTTAAAAAACAACATATTTAAGCATTTGAATACCATCTTAATGAATAATTTGCTATCTCTTATTTTTTAGAGATATGTTACTTTATCAATTTTGCATTCACCTGATTGCCTTGGTATCTATCAGTCACCATAACTATGGTCGCTACATCTTCCTGCCAAATCATTTTCCAGAAATCATCTACAGTACCCTCCTGAGGCCCTGAGGAAAGAAACTACACGCAGGTGAAACCTGAACCATCGTCTTCAACCACAGTGAGTAAATCTGTATAATGTGTTACGATCATTTATCGAAAAAGTGCAGAAAAATCATTTTTTAAAGTTTACCCGGCGGATAAAAATGACCCTTTATCACTTTGCACTATTTCTGTTAGTCCTATGACGAATTTACTGTACATATTACTTAATTTTATTCGTTTCTCAATCACAGTTGAACAACTTTCCTTTCAAATGCTCAGAAGTGTTTATGATAAAGTGGTACCATTGGCAATTACATATTAAAGTAATGCGCATTATAAACAGTAATATTTAAGATTTTACTATCTCAGAACCATTACCTAAATATACATTAACTACATGCTGCATTCATAAAAGCAATCTCAAGAAAAAGCTTTTTTGGCACAAAAGCTCGTTGCCTTTTCTAAATTTCTTCCTTTACGAATGAAATTTCCTTAGAACATCATACTTTTCCAAAAAATCACTTTATTCGACACAAAGACAAACTTAAAACAAAACTTACCCTGAGCAGCAATGAATGATACATTTCCTTGATCATCCTTCAAAAGAGGGAAAAAAACTAAACACTGAGTAAAAACAGCCGTAATGGGCGTTATTAATACAATTATAAAACATTCTCCTGATACATTTCACATTCTTGTTAATGAGACCTAGGTGAGCTTTCTAACCTTGAGTTATAATCAACTACGGTATCATCATGTCAAAATATGTCATATGTTGCGTAAAGATTTTAATGGTGAAATACTCGGTTTTGTTTAGCAGAAAGTTGACAGAATACTGTACAAAGACCACACCAACGATGTACGGCATTCTTACCAACAAGTAACAGCTTAAGGAAAAGATGAGAACCGAAAGTGAATTTTCAATAGACATAAAGTAACCTTTTTTCCTATTTGTTCCATGTAATAATACCAATTTGAACGTCACCGAATGAATTTATCTCAACACTCAATACATAAAGAAAATTAATATCAGATTCCCATTCATAAGATAATGAATTGTTTTGTTACTCTGTCCTACGTTATTGCAATAAGTATATCCAAGCTTCCAAGTACTATTAACCACCGTAGGACAAAGATGCAAAGCAACTATTATAAGAAGTTAAAAGCATTTTGAATTGATGAGAACGCAAACCAACGTATCTAGCTGTTAGTTAAATGCATAAAACTAATAATATCATAAAGCCTACAGAACCGCATACCTGTGCTATGTACACACCTATTACATTCTGTCTTTTTTCCCTATCATGTTAACTGATAGCCAGTGATATGTAACATGAGGAAACAGTACTTCTGCTGCATCTTTTGGGAGAAGCCGACAGAAAGTACATCCTTTGCCCAGAAGTGAAAAAGAAAGGAATGCTAGACATGACTTAAAGAAAAGGAAATAATTGACATTGCTAAAACACTCTGGTAACATGTTTTAATTTTAATTTTCGATAAAGACTGGGCTGAGAGTTCAATTTCTAAATGCTAGCTCTCAGTTTAAAGTACCCTGGACATAACAATCGATTAATTTTTGACAGAAACGTCTTTTATTATTCACTCAACTTACTCACTAACAGTGGTTCTGATGGTTAGTATAACTGTAACGTTCAAAGGGTAACAAGACTAGCAGAAATATGTCCAATACAATCAAATCGCTCGTAGAGACACGTGGATTTAACATACATCACATTACATAACGAGGTAGACCAGAACTCCTTAAATCAACACGTCCTTAGCACCCTAAAATATGGCACAAGGATGTGCTTGAGATAAACTTGAGAAATGTGCTTCGATGATAAAGGTGGATCGCCCACTTTAATGACGTATAAGAAGGTCACTGTGTATTATGCCCACTTGTTCGTGGCAGAGAGGAAGCCCAGCAGCCTTCTACAGTCTTTAAAGTGTGCGGAGTTCATTTTCCACCAGTGGACTTTGATACATGCTACACCAAGTATGGAACTGGAAAGGACCGTTTAACTAGGGAATCTGGCCGACAATTTTTCTCAGGTTAAGTTTTATCCCTGTATACAATAACCCTCATCCATCGAGACTTTGGGCTGTCATTCAGGACTCCTCGTCGTGGAATACCCTTCTGAGTCTTTAAAGGCAGTAGGCAGTCGCCCCAATCAGAGTAAGTATGCCCCGTCACTCTAGGTCATGAATGGTCTATTTTGATCATGTGACAAATTTTTTGGTAGTGAAATGTGAAATGTGAAGTGTGAAATTCAAGGAGAATTTCACTTTGCTTTACCTATTGTTTACAATAGTTATATGTCCAAAACCTCTTCACAGGTGCTTGTAATGCAATAAGAGGAGATTTGCAAGAGTTTGCTGATTTTTCAAAACAAATTTTGGGGCGACTTCCTACTGCCTTCAAGCCAGCCATGTGGAAAGTCATCATCCCTTGCGTTGATTTGTGCTTTCCGAGGAATTCAGCATAGACCGTGATTCCGGGGATTGTTGTACTTAAAGAACAATGCAGATGTGTTTTCGGAAGCTTGCGGTTAGTCGCTTGATTATCTTTAAAGTACCTATAGCGGGATAGAAGATACCCCGCTCCAACTTTGGCTGTTGTATAAGAGCGCGGTAACAGAAATGTTCCTGACACCAACTACCTAAACCGCAAAACTGTCACTCACGCTCTCTTTATATCAGATTTGTCAACGCTTACTAAGATCTTTTCTTTACGCACAGTTTCTTGGTCTACCATGAAAGTATGAATTCTCAGAATTATCAAGCAATTCGTAACTATCAAAGAAATATTCGCTGAAACTACGCAGTAATGTAGGCCCAAATTATTTTTATGCCTAGTGGAATTCAGAGTAAGTTTTGACCAACGCAATGAAAGTAGTTGCTATTGCAGAGAGTCAGTGATATGGACACAAAACAGTGGCGTGGCCAGGGTTGGGTGACTGGGGGCACCACAAATGACGTCGTAAAGCCACCTCAGTCCCCCCCCCCAAGTCTGCGTAAATTGTACCTTTTTAATGCGCCCCTGCCATTTGTAAACAGCAGTGTGGAATCCTTCCTTTGTCACTACAAACAGGTGCAGTCCTGGGGAGGTGTCTTAGGGGAGGGGGAGCAATTTTTTGTTAATTTAAGGTTGCTTAGATGCAAAATGGTGCTATCGTTGGGATATTTTTGGAACTGATCATATACGGCTGGAAAATATCCATATGTTAGTGAATTTAATTTTTTGGTTAGGTGAAAGATGAGAGTATGTTGCTTAAGAGAAGGATGTGTTGTCAACAAATCTCCCGAAGCCCCCCTTTTGGCTACTTTAATGCTTCTGTTTGGGGAAAGGTTTTACGTAAAAATACGTGCGTGGAGTCCACAGAAACATTCTTAGACTATCACGAAAATTTTCCTTTGCTTCTTTGTGTATTATAAAAGGGTATCTAAGGTGTCAGACACCGGTACAGGGTCCCCTGGAAGTGGAGCACTGATATCATACCTATTACCTGACATCCAAGTGATAGTATAGAGTATGATGTCAAGCACTTAACAACTATCGTATGTACTAATTTTGAACGAAAATCCACACGAACAGCTTCCAGCAATGTGGAATGGGAGGGAGAGTATAGGTGCAGGAAGGTGATATATACATGATAGGTACAACAAAAGGACTGAAAAGCGCACTTTAGAATGCTTTTCCGTCGTAAGTGTATTCAGCAATCACCATCTATTCCGGTAATGGCTGCGCGCGAAGCGCTCGGTAAAAATTTTTGGAAAATGTTCAAGGGCAAATACGTACTTTCAACCTTCTACAGCATGCTACAAATTAGGTTGAAAGATACCATAGGCCCCTGTAGAGGTTAGAGAGGTACTTCTCTTTTTCGGAAAAGTGTTGTGATTAGAAGAGTTGTATGTATTATAACTTTAATAATGGCCATGAGATGGAGTGCAAACCGTGAAAAAATGCGCTCGAAGCGAGCCGAAATATTTCATTAAATAAGATTACCATGACAAAACCTGCATTCATACTCTGCATCAAGACACTTTCAATAACCAACAAACCAACATGCCAACCACAAAGCCAGTCTTATACCTGAGATATCGTTAACAGCTTTCAACTTTTGTTGCTGTGCTTCTGCGGGAGTTGCCGTTGGCAATTATTGATAATAAGGACAATATTGAGGTAAGGTTGAAGCGCGCAGAGCATGCAAACATTTTGATAGTTTGCGAAGGATTTGCGATAATTCTGATAGTTTGAGAAGCGTTTGTGATAGAAAATGATTATAATAGGTCCATCACTCGGTTAAAAACACACCTCACCCTACCCCTACAGAATTCGATAGCTTAAACGCCTTTTGGTATCTTTTTAAAATTTTCAAAAAAAAAAATCTGAAATCGATGGGGGCACGCTCCCTCATGCCCCCTGCCACCGCCACTGACACAAAACACGGTTTTAAAGTATCGTATTTCTCTTCAGAATCGTATTTGTCATTAGTTTTGACATTGACGTATTTAAGCTAATTGGTATTTTTGACGCTGATTTCAGGTATAGGTTGTTAAAGCATTATCCTGCTATTTCCTGGCTAGATTTTGACATTGATACGACTGTAAAGGCAGCCATTTGGATTGATCTCTCACTTATCGTCCAAATAGGAAGCAAACTTTTCTTTCATGTGTGCTTCGACCATCTCAGCATTCGCAGTGGGAGTAAATTAGAGGAATCGGCCCATGATGCATTGATATGAGCATGCTCAGTTCTTAAAAATTTGGGGCACATTCATCCTTGTGTTCAAGAAGACTTACATTGATGATTTGTCTGGTTGAGTGTACCGTTAGGAGTACTGCTGTGTACAATTAATGCATTGTTGTGCAGGCTACGGCTTTGTGCACTTGGTCAGTTTTAAAAAGAGCAAAATGAGTTACCCATGCATGACACTGACTATTTTAGCCAAAAGACCGTCACTGTGACTCATCTTTCTTCATTTCAGCTGTCCTGGTGAATCTGTAGACCAGATCAACGTGTACAGAATTGAAACTGGATAACTTCTCTTTACTAAAGACCAGATTTCATTGGTGGAAACTGGAAGAGAGGACAAAGCTGAAATTGCGTGAAATATTTACGAAGAACCTCTTGATGTGCTCTGTTGTACACCCAACTCCTTTCTCTAGACTCTCAGTGTATAGCCGCAGAAAAGAAAGAAAAATCCCTTCACCAGTATTATACTGCGCTTTTTTTCTCCAGTATTCCAAGGAAGCCGTTTTGAAGGATGGCATTTAGAACTATTCCATGCATTATTTCATTGCATTTTGTAAGAACCATAAGCGAAACGTTCTTTGTCAATGTTAGTGTCTTTGTAAGTTTGTATGCACTTAAATGAATAACGTTAAAGCAGCACCCACTATAAGAAGATAGAAATACCAGAAAGCGTCTCCACATAGAAGAAAACTCGTCTAAAATGTTGGCAAATGATACACCTGAAATGAACCTTCGTCAAGCAGGATTTTGTCTAGTTAGGCACTCCAAATCTGGTTTCAAACAGAAGTTAGTACAAATTAGTACCTTGACGTAACTGGCATTGATGTAGTCAGACCTTGCTTCGCTTCCACCTGTATCCAATTTAACTCTGGAATGGTCATCTGATGGTAACAGAGAGTGTCGAGACAATTAAAAGTTAAGAATACAGAAGAAAAACGCAAAATAAATTTTCCTTCAGTATGTTAGTAAGTACAGTTTTTTCATACAACAAAATGGAGATATCGAAATACCCACTCCTAGTCTTTAATACCTGTTTTGTTACACAATACTTACAGGGTAAAAATTCTGTTGAATAATTTCTGTACTTGTTCTGAGGCTGAAGAGCTACAGTACAGGAATGTCGTTTTCCTTTTGGTAATACCTAAACCGTTGAAAAAGAAATATGTTACATTATAAGTAGAGGAAAATGTGTCACATTGTGGAGATGGGACATAACTTCCACGTTTACGTGAGAGGCAAATAAATGGACATATTTCATTGACTAAGTGGACATTATTGGAGAAAAGTTACATTAACATAAAGCTAGCAGTCTATTTTGCTACCACTGGCCTCGCGCCCATGCATTTTACATCATCAGACGAATAGCTCTGTTGTCTAATGCACAGAGGGGTGGTCACTTCTTCATACCGCGGTCCGGTGGTTTTGTGTTACGGCACATACACATGCACGTATATATACACAAACCCGGAAAATCTGGTAGAGATAAAAAGCAAAGATGACACCACTTGGAGCTCCTGCTTGCTTTTTTCAACGTTCCACCCATTCAGCCATGAAGTAGAACGACTTGAAATTCATTCAAATATCTGATGACGCACTGGCAATACACCTTCTGGGAAAGCAACTATTTTTGAGCACTTGTGCTCTTTTCGATGCAGCCCTAATTTGAGATTACGAAGGAAACAATCCAAACAAATACGATTGATCTTTGAATATACATGTACTACATATATACCTATTTTTATAATATAGCTTCAGAATGTACAGGTTGTTCAGTATTCCTGTTATATAATGGGTAGCAAAATGATGCAAAGTTAACAGATTGTTACTGACTATTAAACTTGAGCGTTCTGTGTATATTTTCCCGGTAACATGGAAATATGTTTCCGAAGGAAGTTTTCTCAATACATAATTACATACCATGAATTGCCGTAAAATGTCTTTAACGACGTCTTCTTTTTTTCTCTTCATAAAATTCAGAAACTCTGCTGATCTAATAACGAATGGTTCCGAAAGGGCACTTTCATTCGATGTGGTTGTTGTGTCCACACAGACGTCTGTGTATTCTTCTAATATTTCATTATCTAGATAGTAATGACTGTGAATGCCTCCTTCACTTTCTGAGCAAATATCAACATCGTCGTATTCAAAAACACTTTCCTTCAGATTTCTGTCGGGCACCTGCCTTGCGTCCTGGTAAATTGGTGGCAATGTTCTTGCATAACGTGATGAAACGGATTCATCCTCTTTGAGCTTTTGATGAAGACCATCATGGGATATGTTTTTGCCATGCTGTTCTAAGGCAAGGTATTCTGCGGGTGTATCTGAGATGTCAATTCCTGATAAGGAAGAGAATTGCACCGTCGAAGTTTGCCAACGATACTTATTTCGAGTTAAGAGCCAATTTTAAAACATAGCTTCAGATAGTCAAATATTTACCTTTTTTTATTTTATGTCCTGTCTGTGGCAACCTAAAAAGCAGGTGTACACTAAATACTAATGAACATTTTTGCAAACAATGCCAGGTCCCTTTTTTGCTGCACACCTGCGTAACAATCGCCACCGTTTAATAATTCATGTAAGAATTTCTCTGAACGATTTCCGCTATATTACCTTCATTCCAATTTCCAGTTGCTCTGACATCCTCTGCTTTAGTTGATTCCTTCTTCTGAGATTTTTGTTCCCTAAAGTACCTGACAGAAGATTAGGGAAAGATGTGAGGGACATACCCTTGTATACGACAAGCCTCTCTTGGCACATTAGTACACATACTTTTTCAATTGCAAACCACACTCTTATCATCCCATGATAGATATAAAGCAGTCATTTTCAACTTAGTAATTGGGCACAGTACTTTGATTGACACATTGCTAGAAAATCCAAGCTGAATCTCAAATGCCTTGTTAACAAAATCATTCTTGCATGCAAGACGCAGGGAGAGACGTAGAAGTACACTGCATGTGCAGTTAAAAGGTTTTCAAGCTATACTTTTTCAAATGTCCCCTCGACTCTCTGGCAAAGAGCCAAGGGGGTAAAACCAAAAGGTTTTCAAGCTACTGAGTGTCTCAAACAGAGAAAAGTTGTCTCAACTGGTGTACTTGAAACTAAAGCCCTGTAATAAAGACATTAAATGAATTTAGAAGAGGGGATTACAGTCAATTGGTTCTATTGAACTATTTGATGTGATCATTGTCTGGCTTTAACTTGAGAGTTTATTTACAGTCAGTTTCAGGAGTGTCCACTCTTTCAATGCTTTGTAACCTAAAAGCAGCTGCATACCACCCATGATGATCCTTAACATTTGGTACTGTTGGAGAGTTTGAACATCTTTGCGTTTAATCTAGTGCCATATGTAGGATAAGGGTTTAAAAGCGGGGTTAACAAAAATTCCATACAACTTTGTCAAGATCAGTGAAAAAGATAAATGCTGCCTTTTACTTCGAATGTTCCGAGATGACATCACTAATTCGAACGCATCGTTTCTCTAAAGTATGACACTTCTCTGAAAATGAGTATCATTTAAATGCCACATTCTGTTGAGACACAGTTGCCGCTTTATAAAGTAAAGGAGAGAAAAATTTGCTAATTTTTGAAAACATCAATTAAGTCAACAACAAATGCTGTGAATGTTGCATACATAGAAATTGTAAATATTGCAACTTATCACACTTAATATTCTGATTCTTTTACGTTTTCAATTTCATCATCACCCACAACTTGACAAACACAAGGAAATTCACCATGTAAATTCCAATATCATCAGTTATCGATACAATAAATAATACAGCAGTAGCATATTTTTTTCTAGCGTTCTACTAACGATCTATTATAAGTGATCTACATTAGTGTATACACTGCATACTCCCACAATTCTTCCAAAAATGCCAGTGCTCACCTGATAAGCAAGACCAAGATCACTACACCAATTGCAACGGGTACGATCAATGCAATGAGATATAATGGAGCAGGTGAGTCGGGTTTAGGAGGAGGACTGGTAGCAACTGAAATAGGAAACAAACGAAGTATTTCATGCGTCAATGGCATTTTCAACCATCAAATACACATTTAAAGAGGTTTAAAACAGTAAATGTGACATATTTTGGCCCAAATTAGACCCGAAATACCGATTTAAAAACAAATTTGGTATCCGTTGAATTGACCCTTAGAATACTCCTTTCAAGGAACCATGAAGTAGTTTCTCAAATTGTTTCTTGATTCCTGAATAGAGTGAAACGTTTCAACTTCATTCACGATTGATCAGATTAGAGGAGTAATCTAAAAACAATACTTTAATTAAGGCCTCTTTTTAGTAAGCAATTGAGTTTTAGTTGTTCACACAGTAGTTTTCTCTCTTTACTGAAATTGTAGTTAGGCCTCGCAAAGTTGGTGGAAAATAGGTAGAGTTTGCATCCAAGTTCGAAACGAAAAGCCACGTTTGCATATATATATATATATATATATATATATATATATATATATATATATATATATATATATATATATATACACACACACACACATATATAATTCCATACTTCAAGACACACTACGGCCCTTTTCACCCAAAGGCACGTCAGGTGTGTGAGGGAGATTCAACAGGTAGCTGGTACCAAACCCAGCAGAGGCAGTCAATTGAGTCAACTACCATAGATGGATTACGTATTAACGAGGAGAAACTTATTCGAATGTCTGCATTTACTGATTAGTTCGGTCCTACTGTTCAGAACTGGGGTTCTTCTTCCTGTGATGATGAAGTACTTTTTCCCATAGACAAAACTGGCAGCGTTTGGATGTAGTTTAGTAAATTCTGGCTTGTTTGAGGATTTTCCACCTAAGGTTGAAATCAATGTTGTTTTCAGGAAGGCTCCATATGTTTTTATTAAGATCTGTGTCGGCAGGTTTATGTTCGAATTTGAAGGAAGATTTGTGGTTATATCTCCTCGTCTTAAATTCGGTGTCACGGGCCCCTGTGTAAATGTTTGAACCCCCCTGGGATTTGACCTTGGCATGGTAGACAATGCTTTTCGTCTGACATTGTCGCTCTAATTTGGAGAATGCAATTGCAGGATCCCTACCAATTGCCCATTAGAGGGAAAATGTCAGACGTATTTTAGCTACTACCACGGTTTAACTAATCCCGAGCATTTTGGTCTTCGAACATGTCACTGAGATTTTGAAGAGTCGGCCGCTTTTCTTTCAGTGTTGTTTAATTCTCCATCTTTGATGTGAGACGGTCTTGGCTGGTACATTTTGAATCCTTGGCTATCCTCAGGTTGTGCAAGTTTCTTTCATTAACCGGAAAAAGCAATTCGATTCTCAGTATGCTCTCCACCTATTTCGATGGAATATCACTGTATACCCTCTTGTAAAGTGATACAGACACATCAGTATACCACATACTGTTTGGTTAAAATTTCAGGTACTACAGATATTTTTGCAAAATTTTTGTGAATTATTACTTGAGAACGGTCATCCTTGCAATTCAACTTACAACTGAGAATATATCATCAAATATTCTAGTATCCTATTCACCTCTCTCTGTCATGAGTGCTGTAATTTGCCTGTCAGGTGGAATTTTTAACTCAAACTAGCAAAAAATGGCTGCATCTATTCTATTGCTCAAAATGTTGGTTTGTCTACCGTTCGTGTCAGCCAATCAGATTGCGTATATTACTGTATTCTCTCGCATGTCCAAACTGGGCTTGCTACCAATACTCTGACACAATCACTGCCTCATACCAGTATAGCGTTAACGCCTCGTTGCCAAACACCGGCATAACGCAACCAAGCGTTTAAGCTATATAACTGATTGCTTAACCAGGATCTATCCTACACTTATTACATTACAATATTATATCCACAATATTACCATAAAATCATAACTATTTAATGGGACCTCCGACACGGGCAGCCAAATGCTACAGAGTTTATAAACCAGAACGCTATATAGTATCAGATATAGGAAGACAACAAAATGAATAAAAAGGAAAAGAGACAGGCTAACCTACAGAAAAAAACAAGGGACATGCCAATGCAATAATGCAACAAGTGGAACAGGCAAGAATTTAATGATAAGAAGATCTAAGAATTAAATCCATTGCGGCTCTCAGGTAGCCACAATCATCCACGTTAAGCCACCCACTCGCGGGAGAATCCAACCGATAAATCGCACCTCTTTCATACAGACGTACTTTGAAGAGACGGGATCGGAAACTCCGCCATCGTCAGGCTCGCGCTGAAGAGTCAACTCATCAAACACTTTCACAAAGGTGGAAGCTCATACCACTGTTATAACAGCTAAAGGTGATCATACAATAAGTGATAGTTATTTTGCGCAAGTTAACTGAACGGTTGCCCTTCAGAGCACACTTAGGTTTATTCATCAGAAGCCTAAAGCTGCGGTCACACTACAACGAATTCGGATCGGATTCCGATCCGATTTGTGTGAGTTTTTATTAAAATCTTCTCCATTTCGGGTCGGAAAGAACCTAAAATTTGCCAACCTGTGTAATTATATGATTTTTATCGCAGGACTACGAAAATTAAATTTATACGAATTATTTTGTGACGTCACATCGAGAGACAGCTTTTATCGGACCACGCGTGTCCGATAAAAGCTGTTTGTCGGTGTGACGTCACGAAAAAAATCAGTTAACATTTTAAAAAATCGGATCTCTCACAAAAATCGGATCGGAATCCGATCCGAATTCGTTGTAGTGTGACCGCGGCTTTAGCCAGTCGTTGTAACCAGTGTAAAGAAGCCGCAGGACTCGCAAGAAATAACATAAATACACCAACGGGTCTAAAAAATACGACTCAGCATTACAGCATTTAGAACGATTTCTAGTCCCCTAACTACAATAAAAGTGCTAGTGCTAAAACAAGAGGACAAGTTGCAAGTTTAATTGTTTAGCAGAAAACCAACGATCCTCTCAAAGTGTGTCCATAAAATCTTAAACCATGATTCACACGCCACACCAGATAATACGATATATTCAAAAGAAAACATGGTGGGAGTCAACTACCATCGAAATGATTGAAAATTGGTATAGAGTAGGAAGATGTGGGTCCTTTAATCGACCTAATAATTAGACCTAATAATTAGGTTGAAGGATACACCTCTTACATTGGCAACCTTTACCATTTTATGAAGGCGGAACCCTCCTTCATAGAAAGGCAAAGATTGTTTCTCCGTTTCTAGTGACTGGGGAAGATATTTTACTTTCACCAAAAAACAGTATCCATTTCTCCCATCTTGAGATGTCGTTTTAATAAAGTTTTCGGTATTTGACCCCTGGTGACCTTAAGTGACCTCTGACCAACACCAAAATGCAGTTCCTTCTCTTGATATGAAAAATCTATACACTACGTTTGTTAAGTATTCATCATTTATATTGTAACGCCACTTCGGTCTTAGCAGGCAAGACAAGAGTTCAGCCAAAGATGAAAAGAAAACCAGCTTGTAGAAGTTTTCACAAAAGTTGTATTGACAGTAGCAGTCTTTCAAGCTCTTCTTTTTCTCTTCCTGTCTGCAATATTTACACTATCTACAGATAAGTTATTTACAGTTTGGTGGTCAGATCTTCTTACTCTTCTCAAGTGGTAGCTTCTGAATGATAGTCTGCTTCTGAAATTGGGTCTCTTTTGTCTAAAGTTCCCCATAATGAGGGCCTTTGTTTCTCACAACTATTCTGTTTACTCATAAGAAGGCACTCATAACTAAATAACTGCACCAGTGTACACAGCAGTTTGAACTGAAGGATTGAGTGGCTCAAAGAAAGTTTTGTACAGCAGCGAGTGACTCAAATATGATTTTGTGACTCGAAGGCCAAACTGTACATAAACCATTGGCACAACAGGACTTATAATTAAAAGATGTAGTTCAGCATCTAAATTGTAATTAAACCTACCAAAAAGTAAGTAAATACATATACTACACACTTCACTACTCAGTACAAACTATGAAAAGGTAAGCTTTATTTGAATGCATTAACTCTGTGGAAATTTGACTAGGAAAACATTCCCGTCCTTTACCATATTATGACTTAACCTATTAACCAGCACAGTGTCAAACAAACACATACACTCACGCATACACAAGCAAATTAAGATTGCAAGGATTCGTGACTCCCTGTACGCCTTCGTCAACCAACAAAAAATCTAGCACAATGCAATACCTTTTATACCTTTTACACATAACTTTAAAGGTAATCATAGAAAAAAGGATTACATCAAAAGTTTTATTGCACCAAACTTATTAAGTAAATAATTGAGTTAAAAATGAAGTGTCATCCCTTGACAAAACGGGCTGGTTAAATTAGTTACCATTATCAATTATCTGACATATGTAACTAAACATCATGTTTGTCTTTAAACTAGGTACGGTGAATGGGAGGTACATTTGCAATTGAATACACCATTGCAGATCTAGGGGACTCCAAGACGCCCGAACCTCTTTACTTCTCAGCCGTAAAATATCTGAGAATACGTTAAGAACCTTTTTGTATGTGTAACTGTTTAAATAAATTGTTATACTATTCATACCTGTTTCACATCGATCTCCACTGAATCCAGAAGAACAGCTACACTCGAAGGAGTTTCCACGGTTGCTACATATACCAGCGTTTAAGCAAGGATCAGAGTCGCACGGGTTTCCTGCATTGACAAACCAAATTAGTTTTCGTCAATTCCTTTGTAATCTGTTTAGAGGCTCTTACCATAGTGCACTGTTTCTGATCATTTCCGAATCCGTCACCATGCTTGTAAGAAGTTCTCATTTAAAGTATACAGGTCACTAAAAATACGTACAGTACTGTCGACCATTTAGGTAACGATGACAATCACATTGAGTCCATATAATACAAGAGATTGAATAGATTTCGGCAGTTCGATTTTGATGCCTTTTAATACTAATGACTATAAAATCATATTCTTGACCATTCCCACATACGCTAGCATAACATATGTTCTTCGACTTTCGATAAATATACAAGAGCTAGAATTAGATTATATGTACACTAAATTCATTGAGCTTCATATGCATGTGACATGCCGTAACAAGTCATGTATGATCGCCTGCTATGTTCACATTGCTTTCGTTTCGTTCTGGTCAAAATGCTTTCAAGAAGTATTGATTTAAAAGACCTGGTGAAAGTAGATTAAGCATTTTTCAATCCTGTAACAACTGAAATAAAAGTCGGTAATATTCATACCTATATCACATCGATCACCACTGAACCCAGAAGAGCAGTTACATTCAAAAACATTTCCAATATAACTACAAACGCCACCATTTAGGCAAGGATCAGAATCACACGGATTTCCTGTATTGACTAAACAAAACAGATTTTGTCAATTACATTTTAATTCATTTAAAGAATTCTGATAAAAGAAATCTGTTTTTGATCATTTCCGAATACGTGAACAACGAGTATTTTCACAAATACGTAAAGGCTCTTATAAGGGGTAATAATTTGAACTAAATATTTCACAAGAAGAGCGTCTATCATGTGATTTTCTTTGTTAAATAAACCTAATGTAGAGGACTGAGAAAGATAACTGTTTCACTACGATCACAGCTGAACCCTGAGAGCACCTACATAAAGAGAGGTTTACAACGTTACTAATACTGTCCATCATTTAGGTAGGGATCAGAATTACAAAGGCTTCGTGTATTGAAAAACTTGAATCGGGTTGGCTAATTCCATTTCTCTCTTTACATACTTGGTGCTTGGTGCTCAGCATAAACAATGGAGTAGGGAAAACAAGCCAGTGAGCCACAACTGGAAAAAAGGCCGTGGTCGTCTCGACTTGAACCAATTGGTTGGAAACTGGGACGTTAAACCTCATCTAACCTAACCTAACCTCTTTACATACTTTTGATCATGAAACCCTGTTCCTGTCCACTTTCGCATAAGCAAACATAGTGCACTACGAAATTAAGTGATTCATGTACAAGCACGAGCTTTTACAAATGATTTATCAGTATATTATCAGCTTCACGTAAGGGTCGGTTTCAGGACTCAGTTTAATGAAAATATGTTCAGTATGTTTCTATAAGTGTAGCAACTGAAATAACACTGATAATATTCATACCTATATCACATCGATCACCACTGAACCCAGAAGAGCAGCTACAGGAAAAGACGGTTCCAAAGCTATTACATTGTCCACCATTTAGGCAAGGATCAGAATCACACGGATTTCCTTTATTGACATACAAAAAAGGTTTTGTAAATTTAATTTTAAATCATTTAAAGACTTTTTATAAAAGAACGTTGTTTCTGATGCTTTTTTTTTGTATATTACACTTAATGTTGAAGACTGAAAAAGAGATACTGGAGATACGTTTCGCGCTCTCCGGTGTATATTACATTTGATGTGAAGGACTGAGAATGATACCTATTTCACATCGGTCACCACTGAATCCTGAAGAACAGACACATGAAAAGAGGTTTCCAAAGCTACTACATTGTCCACTATTCAAGCAAGGATCAGAATCACACGGGTTTCCTGTATTAAAACACAAAATAGGTTTAATTTATTTTAAGATTCATAATAAAACGCTGTTTCCGGTCATTCCAGAAAACGCTAACAACGCTTATATAAGATGTTGATTCAAAATATGTAGTTCACTGGAGATACGTTTCGCTCTCTCCGGTGTATATTACATTTGATGTGAAGGACTGAGAATGATACCTATTTCACATCGGTCACCACTGAATCCTGAAGAACAGGTACATGACAAGAAGTTTCCAAAGCTACTACATTGTCCACCATTCAAGCAAGGATCAGAATCACACGGATTTCCTATATTGACTAAGCAAAATACGTTTAATTTATTTAAAGACTTCTTGTCATATAAAACGCTATATTTTTGTCATTCCAGGATACGTTACCAGGATTCTAATATGTATTGATTTAAATATATATTTCACTGGAAATACATTACGAGCTTTCCTTTGTATATTACACCTTACACTTATTTTGAAGGACGGAGAATGATACCTATTTCACATCGGTCACCACTGAATCCAGAAGAACAGCTACAAGAAAAGAAGTTTCCAAAGCTACTACATTGTCCACCATTCAAGCAAGGATCAGAATCACACGGATTTCCTGTAATGACAAACAAAATAGGTTTAGACTATATATAGACTCATCACAAATCGATGTGTCTGGTCATTCCAGAATACGTACCCACGATTCTAATATGTATTGATTTAAAATATATATGGTTCACTGGAAATCTTAGGTCAATCGCTTTCTTTTGTATATTGCACTTAGTGTGAGTTAGGACTGAGAATGATACCTTTTTCACATCGGTCACCACTGAATCCAGAAGAACAGCTACAAGAAAAGAAATTTCCAAAGCTACTACATTGCCCACCATTCAAACAAGGATCAGAATCACACGGATTTCCTGTAATGACAAACAAAATAGGTTTAATCTATATATAGACTCATCACAAATCGATGTGTCTGGTCATTCCAGAATACGTACCCACGATTCTAATATGTATTGATTTAAAATATATATGGTTCACTGGAAATCTTAGGTCAATCGCTTTCTTTTGTATATTGCACTTAGTGTGAATTAGGACTGAGAATGATACCTATTTCACATCGGTCACCACTGAATCCAGAAGAACAGCTACAAGAAAAGAAGTTTCCAAAGCTACTACATTGTCCACCATTCAAGCAAGGATCAGAATCACACGGATTTCCTGTAATGACAAACAAAATAGGTTTAATCTATATATAGACTCATCACAAATCGATGTGTCTGGTCATTCCAGAATACGTACCCACGATTCTAATATGTATTGATTTAAAATATATATGGAAATATATATGGTTCACTGGAAATCTTAGGTCAATCGCTTTCTTTTGTATATTGCACTTAGTGTGAATTAGAACTGAGAATGATACCTATTTCACATCGGTCACCACTGAATCCAGAAGAACAGCTACAAATAAAGAACGGGGTTCCCAAACTACTACATTGTCCACCATTCAAGCAAGGATCAGAATCACACGGATTTCCTGTAATGACAAACAAAATAGGTTTAATCTATATACAGACTCATCACAAAACGATGTGTCTGGTCATTCCAGAGTACGCACCCACGATTTTAATATGTATTGATTTAAAATATATATGGTTCACTGGAAATGATAGGTCAATCGCTTTCTTTTGTATATTACACTTAGTGTGAATTAGGACTGAGAATGATACCTGTTTCACATCGGTCACCACTGAATCCAGAAGAACAGCTACAAATAAAGAATGGGGTTCCAAAACTACTACAGAGTCCACCATTCAAGCAAGGATTAGGATCACATGGATCCCCTGCATTGACAGAAGAGAAAAACAAATCGTTAGGTTCTTAAATCCATTTTATTTACTTCTGACAACAGCACATTGTTACCAACCACCCACTCATACATACCGAATGCAAGTGATTAGTACAAAGAAATGTATCTGTAAATTCAGCCTAAGCCTCATGTCACATACCAGATCAAGTTTAGAAAATAATTTCGTGGGCGTCTGCTTCCCTGGATTCCTGTCGTTTCGTTTTGGTCATGTTCACCATGTTTGTAGGAGAAAGTGAATAAATATAAGTATACTTTTCTAGAAATACGTTAAGTACTTTTTGTGTAGGAATGAAGAACTAAAATTGATACCTATTTCACATCGATCACCTCTGAACCCAGAAGAACAGCTACAAATAAAGAACGGAGTTCCCAAACTACTACATTGTCCACCATTTAAGCAAGGATTAGAATCACATGGATCCTCTGCATTGACAGAAGAGAAAAACAAATCGTTACTTCAATTTAAATCTATTTTACATAATTCTGACAACAGCGCATTGTTACCGACCACCCACTCATACATATGCAAATGATTAGTACAAAGAAATGTTTCTGTAAGTTCAGCCTAAGCCTCATGGCACATACCAGATCAAGTTTAGAAAATAATTTCGTGGGAGTCTGCTTCCCTGGATTCCGGTCGCTTCGTTTTGGTCATGTTCACCATGTTTGTAAGAGAAAGTGAATAAATATAAGTATACTTTTCTAGAAATACGTTAAGTATTTCTTTGTGTAGGGATGAAGAACAAAAATTGATACCTATTTCACATCGATCACCTCTGAATCCAGAAGAACAGCTACAAATAAAGAACAGAGTTCCCAAACTACTACATTGTCCACCATTTAAGCAAGGATTAGAATCACATGGATCCTCTGCATTGACAGAAGAGAAAAACAAATCGTTAGTTCAATTTAAATCCATTTTATTCACTTCTGACAACAGCGCATTGTTACCAACCACCCACTCATACATACCGAATGCAAGTGATTAGTACAAAGAAATGTATCTGTAAATTCAGCCTAAGCCTCATGTCACATACCAGATCAAGTTAAGAAAATAATTTCGTGGGCGTCTGCTTTCCTGGATTCCTGTCGCTTCGTTTTGGTCATGTTCACCATGTTTGTAGGAGAATGTGAATAAATATAAGTATACTTTTCTAGAAATACGTTAAGTACTTTTTGGGTAGTAGTGAAGAATTGAAATTGATACCTATTTCACATCGATCACCTCTGAATCCAGAAGAACAGCTACAAATAAAGAACGGAGTTCCCAAACTACTACAGAGTCCACCATTTAAGCAAGGATTAGAATCACATGGATCCCCTGCATTGACAGAAGAGAAAAACAAATCGTTTGTTCCATTTTACAATCATTTTAAGGTGCCTACTTCTGACAACAGCGTATTGTTACCGACCACCCACTCATCAGTGTTTTAATGAGTCATGACTGGAGTCGCTAATTTTGAGAGGGGAAATGACTCGAGCAATTATATCATAATTTTCCTCATAGAAATACTTCAGTGACTCGAGCATCTACTCCCCTGGGTTCCTGTCGTTTCGTTTTGGTCATGGGTACAAAGAAATGTATCTGTAAATTCAGCCCCATGTAAAATAACAAAACAAATTTTAAAATATAAGTTCGGTCAGCGTGTGCTCATCTGGGTTCTTATCGTTTCGTTTTGGTCATGGTCATCACGTGTGTGTTAACAATTCCACAAGTGATCAAAGGTGCAGTTACAGAGGTAAGAAACAGTTAAAGAGAGAAAAAAGATAAGTAAAGACAATTAACTAAAACAGTAAGATAGTGGACTTGAACGAGAGAAGCCTTGAAACATGCATGGCCCAGAACCAATGAAATAAAACGTAAAACAGATACAAACAATGCAAAATAATGATAATTAGCTATAGATGACAAAGAACCAAAAGAATGAACATATTGCAAGCTAAGAAACGGCCAGGAATATAACATTAAACATTTAAAACTGCTACGAATCATAACCGGTTATTTATTCCATAGAATTAGAGCAATATACTCAAACAAACGATCTCTGTACTGAACCTTACTATTACTATATGCAGAGCTAAGGTTTCTATTCAGGCCCGTAGCCAGGCGTTGGTACAGGGGCCCGTTCCCTTCCACCCACCGCGAGGATCACTGTGCCTCTCATATAGAAAGTCGATCGAAAATAAAATTTTAATGCCTTTAGAAGGTAGTCCCGGCATGACACCAGGCGATTTTTTTTACCAAAAATGATCCCAAAAGGCGTTTGATAATGACGTATTTTGTTTTCTGTAACAACATTGTTTTCTAGAATTACAAAACTTTTCGCCCGCTACGCGCGCTTTCATATTCAGTTACCTATAACTACATCATCCGTTTCAGATATACTGGCTTTATAAAGGTACAGGTTCCACAATTACGCTATTAATTTTCCGTGTTGGCGTGATTCTGGAAAAACACAAAATTGAATCCATGAGAAGTTTTTTCCTCTTTCTCATACCATTTGGAAGATTAACATCATAGTAAACATATTTTTTAAGAAACGTAAAGTGCCTCAAAGCTGAGTCCAGCGGATGGTGGAAGGGGGCATTCCCCAACGACCAATCGCCCGGCGTCTTGGTTTTGCTCTTAAAGACAGACACCCATCACCCCAAATACATTTTTGGTTGGGAAAAAGCAAAATTCTCAATTGGTCATTGGTGAATACTCTTTGATTGACATCAAAGTCAAAAGATACAGAGTAGCTCACATTCCACGGCATGCAAGATAATGTTCTGATTACATATTATAGCCTTGTATACCCAATAGGATGTGACCCTAAGTAAAATATACAAGCATAATCGTCTTCCGTGCCCGCGGTACCTATGCCCCCTCCCCACCCCCATCCCATATCAGAATATCTGGCTACGGTCCTGTTTCTATTCTGTACATATTAGTTTACTAATTCACGTAAGTAATCTCCCTGAAGTCAACGATAAGCAATAAGTAAGATTTTAAAATCAACTCTTCAATGATTAGGAAGCTAGTAACACTTCATTAAATGATTAGACATGTGATCAAACTTACTGGTTCTCAAAATAGCACGAGCAGCCGCCCTCGGCACACGTGGTTCTAAAATTTTAGAGTTTAAACTAGCAACAAGAGGACAATCCACGGAGTTGCATATCTCATCGCTAGCCCACGCACTAAGCTATAAGTGGAGGCCTATCTATAACTAGAGGACGCACTTCAATAGACCCTTTTCCAAAAAGCAAATGTACAAAGTTATGGGATAGCGTTTTGGTGTGCGTTCTCTTTGCCAATGGCATTTAAGTGTAGCGAAAAACGACACATGCCAAAATTCCATCAGTCAATTCTTTGCACTTGTTATTTGAAAAGGGGTCCATGTGGAATATGCCTCTAACCTGAGTCGACCTAGGGTCACGTGATATAAGCTACCTTACTCACGTGTGTATTCCGCTGCCTTAGAAACGCTTTTCCAGAAGAAGAAAATATAACGCTGAGGTAATGATGTTTAAGCTAATACACTGCAGCTCGCCTTTTCGCCTCTTCTGCCTCTTATGCGCTAGGTGGCGAGCTATCGCGCATTAGCATGCAAATCATTGCCCTGAGGTAAAGTTGCCCTAGCAAATTTTGAAAAGGCTTACATCACGGTACCTGGCTCAAGTAAAGTAACAATAATGTAAGACGAAAAAGAAAGTTATTAACTTCATGTGTTTTCAGTAAGAGTGAATCCAACCATAACAATAGGCCTATGAATCTAATACTCCATTAGCCTACAAACTACATGATAGCACTTATAATTGTAAACAGGGTGAGCACTAAAATGGGAAGATATACATGTACAATTACATACAAACCACCCAACGCTGACCGCGTTGGAGGCTTCGATGCAGTGGTTAAAATGCACGCTTGCTTATGTTCACGCGTGTGTTAGCTTCCCTACATGCACCCATTTGTTTTGCAAAAAGGACCCTTTCAGCGAGGTATAGACCTTATCAGAGAAATCCTAAGCTCTAGCTAAAGCTTCTCTGGACCTTATGCATATAATGTCACAAAGGAGAAAGTGCTCCCTCGTTTGGAGGAAAATGGTGGAAAAGCGAGTATCATTACAAGTTACACCAATATAAAATGCAGACAGCTATATAATTTGTCAACTATTCCCCAGGTAACATTCCAATATGGGACCCGTATGGGTCCCGTATGGACTGACATATGGGGCCCATATGAGTTTGCACCCAAGATTTATAAGGGCCCCATATGGGCCAGCCCATATGACCCAAATGACCCATATGGGATAGTTATGGGGCCCATGTGGGCAACTGCCACATATGAGCCCCAGAACTATTCCATATGGGCAATATAGGAATATGGGCTGGCCCCTATGGGCCCCTTATAAATCTTAGGTGCACACTCATATGGGCCCCATATGGATTCACCTATATGGGGCCCATGTAGGTTTGCTACCTGGGTCGTATATGCGCGTAAGTCTGCTACACGTGCGGGGAAAATCTACGCCGTGAGTGCACGTGTGCTTCATTGTTTTCACCCACAACGACGTCAGTGTGATGTCAATCCATAAGGTCTATAGACTTTATGCATATGATGTCACAAAAATGAAATTGCTCCCTCGTTTGAAGGAAAATGGAGGAAAAGCACGAACGGCGTGGATTTCGCAGCACGTGTAGTAGACTTAAGGTGCGTTCACACCAAAACCGAAATCTGCTGCGTTTTGCGGGCGGGACGCGAAATTTGTTATCTCAGAACGAATGGGGAGATTTTCAAAATTTTCATTGGAGTAAAATTGCCCCTAGTTGTCTTGGGAAAAAAATTTTCGCGTCCCGCCCGCAAAACGCAGCAGATTTCGGTTTTGGTGTGAACGCACCTTTACGCGTGTAAACGATTGGTTGACAAATCAGCTGTCTGCATTTATCGATTCCACCGCCGTAACGCGTTTCTATGAAACGCCGAGGCAATGATGTACATGCTAACCCACCGTAGTGCGTCTCTTCAGCATCTTGAACGCTATCACTCGTTAGCATGCACGCAACTGCGCAAAGGTAAAGTTGCCTCAGCAACTTCATGAAAAGTCCTACATGACAATATGGAGCTTGCTGCACCAAATCTCAAAAGGTCAAATTCAGTGAACGCGCTGGTTGTTCCCGAGGACACCGCGCCACGCGCCACATTACTTTAGTACATGGCCTAGCGTCCGCGTGTGCTGCTTGTCCTCAGAACTCGGTTACGTTAGGTGACTTTTGCACGCCTTAAACCAGGGAGGTTTCAAGCGTGCAAAAGTCAACTAGCTTACCTTCAAGCTTGCTTTTGTTTTTGTGTCAAAGGACGACGCGTTCGATGTTTTGTACGATGTTCGATGATTTTGTGATTGACATCAAACTTACGTCATTTTGGTAGAAGACAATGAGGTACACGTGCACGAACGGCGTGGGTTTCGCCGCACGAATAGACCTTAAGCATATGATGTCACAAAGGAGAAAGTACTCCCTCGTTTGGAGGAAAATGGAGTAGCAGCGCGTATAACTGCAACTTACACCAATAAATGCAGCCAGCTGATTCGTCAACCAATCGTATACGCGAGTAAGTCTAATACACGTGCGGCGAAATCCACGCCGTTCGTGCACGTGTGCGTCATTTTTTCACCCACTGAGCTATATAACTGGAGGACGCACGTCAATGCAGAATACGCCTCTAAACTCTAAACTTGGATGTTACGTGATGTAGGTTAGCTTACCAAAGTCGATTCCACTATCCTAGAAACGCGCATCTACAAGAGAAAGTAATGTAACGCAGAAACATTGACGAACACGCCAACGCAATCCTTTGTTATTCAGTTATAATACTCATGACGTCTTTAGTGTTTTTGTTGTAATTAACTCAGTAGGGAAATGATTGTGTGATTAAAGGATTGCTTTTTACAAACTTTTGTGATGTAGGCCATTTCATGAAGTTGATGAGGCAACTTTACCTCTCCGCAATGACGTGAATGCTAACGCGTGATAGTGCGCAAATTATCGTCCAAGCTAGACGCCGGAGAGACGCTAAGGCCCGCTACTATACGTTAGCATGTACATCATTGCCTCAGCGTTTTCATTTCTAGATACGAGTTTCTAGCACCGACCTACATGTAGGACTGGATATAACATGTGCGTCTAAAACGGGGAACCACTCCGCTCACAGCAACTACTCCTAAAATGCCTAGCCACGTACAAGCTCAATGGAGAGACGCCATGAGAGAGGCGTATTTTTAGAATTTCTACAAAACGTTAGTACCTACAATTGCACCAAACGTCAATGCAAAACTCGTCGTTAAACGCTACATACGGTAATCGTGAGCAATATGAGTTTTAAAAACTAATTTTTTTAAGAAAGAAGATGCACCCTAACCGGACAATATATGATGACGTCGCGGTTGACAAAACCCATGCCATTATAAGTATGTGTGCGTGTAAAGTATACGGCGCGTGTTAAACGCTGCTACCGTTGTGCGCAGGAATAGACGAATAAGGATTAGGCCTAAGTTGCACATTGTGACGACACTAAAGCGTGCAATGTCTGGCAGTTTAGACATAATAAGGTTTTATCAGGGCCAAGTTCTCAATACATTATGCTCTAAGGGCCATGTGATGACATGATTCTGACATAAATGCATGGATTCTGAAAAGCAGAGATACATCTCTCCCCCTTGATTCTTTTGATTTCACAAAATACATCACTTAACATAAATGATAGTTGAGGTGTGGGTAAACCAAAATAACAAAGGCAATATAAAACAAGTCTGCCGGACAAAGAGAAATTTAGGGAGTAAAGAACGAAGAAAATTAGAAATAGAAGAACATGTTCAAATATTTACAATATTCAAAAATACTGTATGAGAACGACTAAGAGAATGGCATTGCGAGCAACATAATAGAGACCATATAAGATCTCCGCTATCAATAAAACCCTTAAATATTTCTAAATCTAGTAGGTTAAAGTTGGGTCGAATAGATGAAAATAAGCACCTGTATTTTTAAAGATTTTCTACCAACTGTGACACTTTGGTAATCCTTTAACTGCAATCAGCATACTTAAACTCCGATATCCAACATCGGAACCTAGAAGTTGAGTGAAGAGGTATTAAGGAAACTCAATAGTTATGTTCCTAGTGGAAACAATTTGCAACAGCTTTACAATCATAAATTTGCAGAACATCAGTTTCCAATATCAACCATTCAATCAACGTCTTCAATATTCTCGCACGGTGTTCTAAACTTACATAGGCCTACCGTAAATTCACTAAAACCATTGTCTGCATAGAGAAAATCTCTTTGATTCACTTTTCATGTCAAAAGTGTGAAGTTATTACTAAAAATTTGCTTACACAAAATGTAAACAAAATTGAAAAAAAAGTTTTTTGCACAATGACCTTCAGTTTTCTCCTTCGGTTAAAGAATAATTTTCAATATTTTTTATTCATTTTCCCATGTTCGTGTACATCCTGCACCGTTAACCATTACGCGCTAGTTTTGCGATGATTTGTTAAGGAGTAGTTCGCGCCATCTTGTGAACACCAAGTGGTTCCCCAACGCTGCAATGTTAAAGAATAGCGCCCGTTTTATCCAGTCCTACATTTAGATCGGTGGTTTCTACGGCGGTGTAATCGACTTGGGTGAGCTAACCTACATCACGTGACCCTCCATGATAGCTTCAAAAGATTATAGTGGAATGATCCTTCCAAGCATATAGTTCAGTGATACCAATGCATAAGGTCAATTCTTGTAATTGCATCTGATGTAATGCGTTTTTAGTTTTGTACGCAGATCGTCAAACAGAACGAAGCTCATGTAAAATTGACACTTCCGTCTCGATATTTGCGCTCCATTCCTCACTTTCCATAACAATGTGGATATAGGAGTTTAATATTTATGCTTGTCATATCTTAAGTTACAGTAGAAATATCGATTCACATCACTGATGAACCTTTTAGACCTCATGGAAAAACATTTCTATACCTTTTACCTTTACTACTGGGTTCTAGGAGACATTATTTCCATTTTGGGACCAAGTTTAAGAAAATCGGTCCAGCGGACTAAGTAGCAGTTTTTGACATAAAAGTGTACATTTGCCCTTCATCCATGTGACCTTGGAATTAGGCTGCCATGCCGCATATTATTATAGAGAAATTGTCGTTCCTATTATACATTTCAAGTTTCCTGTCAGTGCATGTTTCCTTTTGGAATTATGGACAAAAAACGATTTTCACACAACTGACGTATTTTTACTTCCTCGGGTCTGCAAGACAGTTTTCCACCCTGGTACTCTCTTCCACCAAGTTTAAAGAAATCAGTCCAGCCGATAAGCAGCAGTTTTTTACACAAAAATTTGTACATATGACCTTTTGCCATGTGAACTTTAACCTCGGTTGTTATGGCAACTGCATATAGTGGTAGAACTTGCCATCGGCCCTACTATACGTGTGAAGTTTCATGTACGCGCAATGTTTTTTCTTGGAATTATAGCCAAGAAAAGATTTTTACACAATATTGCCTTTGACCTATGACCTTTGACCTTTACTTCCGTGGTGTGCGAGACATATTTTCCCACCCTTTGGTACCCTACCACCAAGTTTGAAAAACTCTGTCTAGCCGTTTAGTAGCAGTTTTCGAAACAAGACAATGTACATTTGACCTTCTGTCACGTGACTTTGACCTCGCTTGCCATGGCATCCACATGTTTTGGTAGAATTAGTCATCCTTATTATACATGTGAAGTTTCATGTACGTGCAATGCTTCCTCTTGGAATAATAGCCAAGACAATTACTTTACAAAATTTAACCTTTGGTCTTTACTTCCGGGAGTCTGCGAGACACATTTCTTTCCTAAGGTACCTACCCACCAAGTTTGAACAGAATGATGCATAAACGTGGAATTTAGGAATCCATTTTCAAAATTGGAACTTGTTCCACTATGAGTTAGCCCCTTAGACTAAAAACTTACAAAAATTAACTGTTACCATGGCAACTGTTACTATTCAACTGGCATTGCTATATACAGCTCAACTGGCAAACTGACTACAATATCTCATCCTACTTACGAAGCGATGAGATGAAAAGATTTACAATAGTCTAAACGTCTTTGTTTCTTTATGTTAAGAAGCGAATCAAGTAAAACTCCAAGATTTTTGACAGATGAAACTACATCTGCATATATATTACCAAATTGAAGTTCAGAAATGGGAACAATCTTGTATTAGAATCCATAGCAGAGAAACAAAGCAATTCAGGTTTGGAATCTTTAAGCTTGAGAAAGTTTACAGACATCCACCTTCTAATGTCATCAATACAAGTTTTAATTTTTTTTCTTTAGCAGACAGGGACTGGTCATTTGACATACATAAATATAACTCTTAGTGTCATCAGCATAAAAGTGGCATTTGATGTTATGGTTACGGATTAAGTAAGCAAAAGGGCGCATATACATAGAAAACAACGGACCCTTAAACAGAGTCCTGCGGCACACTAGTCATCAACTCAATAGTCTTGTTCAAGAATCTAGTTTATTTCCGTCCTCCACATATCGGCTGTGAAGCATATGTACCAGTGCGCCCTGTAATCTATGCATTGAACTCTCTAGATAGTTGAACTCAATACTGAGAGTTCAATAGTAGATTTAGAGGGCGCACTGGTACGTATGCCTAGAGTCTTGAATAAGACTATCAACTCAACTGAATGGGATCTGACATAGCATTAGCGATTTTAACGGACTAATGGCGATCATCTAAGTACTATTTAAACAAATTTAGTGCAGTACCGTCCAGACCATGAAAAAAACCTTAACGAACAAGATGAACATTTTGACTTACGCTATCAAATACGGAGGATAAGTCAAGAAGAACAAGGAAAGCAGTGGCGTAGCCAGCAGGGGGCAGAGTGCCCCCACAGAAATTTTGGGGACGCGATGGACGATGTTGAAAAAATGAAGGAGAGCAAAAAGAAAAAAAAAACGGCGAAAGGAGGGAGGGATGGGAATTTGGTGGGGCGGAACGGGTGTAGGGGCCGGGTAATTGGGAAATATTGGCTTCACAAGTGTGATCTTTTTATGATATTGAATACTAAGATAACAGAGTAGTTGAAACAAAGTTTTCAGGAAGGTGGAAAATCATCGTTGATTCGAGGTTTCGATTTGCCATGCATGCGCCTGTTGCTTATAAGCAGTCAAAAAAGACATGAGTATGCGGTTCGGGGATGAGTAATAAATCCGCAACAGAACGGACAGAATATTTATTTTATGCAGGCGCATTGGCAATAAGACTCCGAACAATCAATTAAAACCTTGGATATTGATGATGTCATAGCTTCTGAAACAGTGTTTCTGATCATTTCCCCTTTTTTTCAACAGATTATGACTTGGAGACTGAACCCTAACCTTTTTTCGAATCCTAATCCTGCTTTTTAAACAACATGAGTAAATCCCGAAAGTGTACTGGTTGTCAATGCTACCTAAGGCTATTGCCAAAGCGGCTACAATAAATAAATACATGCGAACAGACGCTAGGTATAGGGCTACCTTTGCGTATGTGACCTATCTACAACATGGGAGGGGGTGTTCCGTCCCTTCCGAAAATTTTGAGATTCGATAATATGAATGGCGCCAAATAATGTTGCCTAACTGGTTCTTTTTGCTCGTTTTTTTCTGATACTTAGGAAGCAGTGTGGACATTCGTTAACTATAGAAATTAATTGCTAAACAATATTATGGGAACAAATTTGAGGTCGAGTTTTTTAGGGGTTTTTTTGGAGAACGGTAACTATTTTTGAGGGGGCCATTTTCACTCGGAGGGCTTGCGTCCCCTAAAAACCCTTGTGGGGAAGAATTGGATCTTGTATAAAAAGAAGCAAAATATAGCACCATTTTGCATCCAAGCCCTTTGAGACAGCAAAGAATTTCAAAAGGGGAAGGGGACATCCCCTCCCCTTATACCCCTCCCGGTCAAGAATGGGGACGATGAGTCGACTTTGCCCCCGCACATAAACCTGGCTACGCCCTGAAGAACAGAATGGTTACTATTATAAATGTCATTCACAACTCGAACCAGTGCAGTTTCAGTACTATGTGTAGAACGGTAGGCCAACTGAAAACAATCATTCAAAAGAAAAATTGACAAGTTCTTTATTTCTTAATTGTACAACATGTTCCAGCAACTTAGAAACAAAGGAAAACATGAAATTGGTCTTTAGTTTTTGAATTCGTTGAATTTAGGGTCGACTTTTCCAACATGGCGGCTATGGGGGTAGGGTGGGGTGCAGGAGAAGAAATTCCCCATGGAGTTAGAAGGAGGATACTGTACACTATATCTCCCCCCATAATTTCAACCCGGCAGATGTGAAAATCATGTAATTAATTAAATTAGTTATTAAGAAAACTTCCCAATAGAACAGAGAAATTAAAAGAGCTGACAGTTATAATAGTATCACGTTACAAAGCCTGAAAAGGGACATTTCCGGTGATCTGGGGGTAGTTTTGGCCAAAATTTTCTTGTACGCGCCGAGCCAACTGATGGTGGCTCTCCGCTTAGATAGAGCTACTGACTATAACCCCCCCTCACACACACACACACACACACACACACACACACACTTTTAAAGACGATCGCCTACCATGGACTTCAAAGCAGATGGCAACTCCGGACTACAGGGATTCGTAGATTATGTCGGTTATGGAAGAAATGACCACAGTGAGAACACAATCATTCTTCAGGAAACTAGAAGGAAGAGCTTGAGATCACAGGTAAAGGCAGGTGCCTGAAAAACCAAATTATAAGTCTCCTCCTCAGAGGCTGAAAGAAAGGTTCACATCTTCTCTCCTCGAAACTCTAAAATCTCGTTAAAATAGCAGGAGTCGATGCGTTACTTCTACGAATATCATCTCTTAATTTGTTATTTTCCCAACGAAAAAATTACCGAAATTCAAATCAAGTTGTCCTTGGTCATCATGACTTAGTAAGATGGTCCTGCCTTTAGTGTCAAGCAAATCCTGCACTTTACCAAGCAATTTCTTCTGATCACCTTGACATTCAGAAATGTTTGTAGAATAATGGTCATTAGGGAAACCTCGATTAGTCTAGCGACAAGATTTTTCTTCGCTTTGTAAATTTCATTATGAAAAGTCAAAATAGATTTCCTACACAAACGTTCGCATTTTCTCTTATCTGTGGAGTACGAAAGATGTTAGTATTTATCCATGGCTGAGGATTCCGCAAAGAAAATGGGTTTGTTCCTTAACAGGTGCAAACCCATTAAAAGTTTCTGAAACAGCATCGGTATATGATAGTAACTTCTCGTTAACATTACAGTGAAATGTATTAAACCCACCTGAAAAAATAGAATTCTTCAAAGCAAGGGGTAAATGATGTAGGTCAAAATTCTTTAAACGTGGGTAATTGAAACTGAAGAATCCTCATCAACTCATAGTGAGAGACACCATGTCATAATCCTTACAAATATTTACACTATCTAGCGTATCACGCGATTTGTGGGTTGATTGATTCACTAGCTGAACTAAATTATGAATCTATAAAAAGTTCTAGAAATTGAGAAGCCTCAGGGTCTGAAAGATTTTTGACGTGAACGTTAAGGTGCAGAACAGGGCTCAGATTACAAACATAAAAATCCAAAAGACTAGAGAAGTCCTCTAGAAAACCTTTAGAATTCAACGTATTAGACAAACTTGGTGGAGGATGATAAATAAGCACAAATTTTATCCGTTCGGATTTGGTTTCAACAGCAAGTTCTCTCCATCCAAAAATAGAGAGGAATTAAGCCCAACCTTCTTTCAGAAGACTTACATTGTTGGTAAATTGAAAGCGTCTTCATACATGTACATTTTTATGAATTTTGTATCAAAAAGGTCAAAACAGGGACATCAAAATAGGGAGATCTTGCTCCTGTTTAACCCTCCCACTTTTTGTATTTTGGAAGACATACATTTTCTAGGATAAACAGTTACTCAGTCTTATGCAGTACCTACTTTGAAAAGACTTCTATTGTTGGAAAATTGAAAATGTCTGCATACAGCACCATGGACATGTCTCGCCCCCCCCCCCAAGTTTTCTGCAGAAGTTGAAAGCTGTTTACAAATTACCAGGTAAAAGACTGGCTTGAAGAAATGTTGGTTTGTTGGGCAATTGAAAGTATCTCGATGCAGATTCTGAATACAGGTTTTTTCATGGAAATCTTATTTAATGAAAATTTCGGCGCGCTTCGCGAGCATGCGTCGCGATTTGCAATCAATCTCATGAACATTATTAAGGTGATTATACCAGGCACAGTTCTACGGGGGCTAGGGGCTTCAGCCCCCAAAATTTTTCCAGGCCCACAAAATTGCGCAAACTTTTATATCGACTAATATTGGTGAAACTCAGAAAACATTCCAAATGTCTATTATCAGGCCCGTAGCCAGTAAGTTCTGTAACGATTCTTTCAATAACTTCAAAAAATTTTCGCGCGCTAGGCGCTTTCATCTAGTGGTAGCGCCCCTCGTTTCAAACATATTAGATATATTCAACGTTTCCACAAATATTGTTCTTCCGTGTAGGCGTGATTCTAGAGAAACACGAAAATGCATCGTTGCGAAGTTCTCTACTCTTTTTCCTAACTTTTGGAAGATTCTCTCTTCAGCCTCGCCATCGTGGCAAACATATTTTGTAAAAAAAAAAAGATTTTTCAGTGTTGTAGGGGAGCCTTAATGGGTAAGATAAAGAATGTAATCCCCGCATAATTATATAGCATAAACTAGGTGTACATTCTGAAACGCGCTTGTTAGTCCTACACCCCTTTTGCTATACCTGTCTGGGAGGTCTAATATCACTTCTGCACCTATACTCTCCCTTCCGCCCATTCCCCATGTTTGGAAGCTGTTTGACAGGGTTTTCTTTCAAAATTAGTAAAAATACGATAGATGTAAAGTGCTTAACGTCATACTCTATATTATTATTTACATGTCAGATAATAAGCATTATGTCATTTCCCCTATTTTATATAGTTGATCCAGAGCTTCCAGGAGGCCCTATACAGGTATATGGCAGCCTTAGATGCCCAAACAGAAAGCAGTAAAGTAGTCAAAAAGGGGCCGGGGCTTCAGGAGGTTTGTTGACAACGTATTCTTCTCTTAGAAAACATACTCTCTGCTTTTACGTAACCAAATCTTAGAATTCACTAAATTATGGACATTTTCCAGCCATATATGATCAGTTCCGAAAATATCCTAAAGATAGCACCATTTTGCATCTGAGCAACCTTACCTTAACAAAAATTTCTCAATGGGGAGGGGTACACCCCCTTCCCAGGACGACATCTTTATGTAGTGACAAAGGAAGGATCCCCACTACTGAATACAAAACAGGACGCATAAAAACGAAGGTGCAATTTACGGGAGACCACTCATTTGGAAAAAGAATCCAGCCAGTCGGAAAATTTAGAATTCACTTAACTATAGACATTTTCTAGCCATATATGATCAGCTCCAAAAATATCCCAAAGATAGCACATGCCGTATTGAACCCGTTAAAAATGTTAGATTTCCTACCCCAGAAAATTGGACTTTCGTGGGGTAGGATTATATGTCACTTTCTAACGCCCGAGGCTATCTCCATCGCTGAGCCAATTAATTATCTCTTTCCAACAAGCTGTATCACATGTCATGATCTGGACAATGGCAACGTCCAGCCTTGTGGCAATTGGTGTAATAGAAAAGAGGAAGAGGTTTTTAGTAGTTTTAAGGAGACCAATACCTCATGACCATTTTACATCTAAGCAACCTTAAATTTAACAAAAATTTCTCAAAGGGGAGGGGGAACCCCCTCCCCCAGGACGGCACCTCTATGTAGTGAAAAAGGAATAATCCCACTGCTGTATATAAACGCAGAGCGCATAAAAATATGGTACAGTTTACGTGCCACCATTCAGTTGGAAAAACATCCACCTAGTCGGAATTGGGGACCTTTACACCCCCAAACATAATATGACCCTAGCTACGGCCCTGTTTGCGGCCATTTGAAATGTTACATTTACCACATACCGGCGACTTATTCGTGATAGACGAAAGCTGCAAAGACATCCTTGTGCTAGAGGAAGTTATTTTGCAGTCCAAGGCGTTTCAAATTTTTGTACCTGTAAGCTGGAATCATGGGGGGCAGAGGTCAAGTCGATCCGACAGTTTACTGTCTTTGCATTTTCGTCAACTTGAACCAAAAGTTTGTTCAAGGAAATCGAAAAGCTAACACATCATAACACGAAAGAATGTGTAATCCTACAAACGACAGTCTATCCGACAGTTTACCCGTATTTGCTTTTTTAAGGAAGGCATTTTCTTGAAGCTGTATTTGCTTTTACAGAAGGCGTTTTCTTCAACATTAACCAAAAGTTTGGTTAGGGTAATCGAAAAGCAGTTACCTGTATTTGCTTCTAAGGGAGGCGCTTTGTGCAACAGGAACCAAAAGTTTGTACAGTTTTCTTACTTTTCTTTCCTAGTTTTGGCTAAACATTACAGTGAAAGTCTAAAAGTAACCCTCAATGGTATAGTTATTTTCTTGTACTTGCATTGCGGAACACGAAATGTCCAAATAAGAGACTGTAACTACCACTTCTGACTGATGAAGGCCAAGAAAAATGTGGGGACTAGCTAGGTCTCTTCTTAAAATAAAAGATCACGGGGTGTTTTATTTTGAAATTGTGGTCAATTCATGATGTAGACCATTTCCATCAATATTTTTGCAAGAGTAGAATACATCAAAATTACAAAAACCAGTTTTTCCTCCAAAGTAAGTCACATTCAATTATACCTGCTTGCATTAACTACGCTATACAGACATCTCAAATTTACAAAAGTTCTCCCCCCCCCCTACAAAAAAAAAAAATATTCTCAGTTTTGTTGTGTTTTTTTTTTCGTTTGTAACGAATGACGAGGTGACATGTACCTTAAAGGTCAAAATGTTCACTTTATCATGAAGGCTAAGACATAATCAAATGCTACAAGGCTTTTTGAGTCAATATTGTACTCGCCTTATACTTTTTAGAAAGGGTTTTTCACATTGGCAATAATGCACATCCTTGAAACATTATTCTGAGATATCAGGTATTTTTGCCACAGAATGTCTTATTTTCCTACTTGCAGTATTGACTGCTTGTACTGAAAATGGCCATTTGATTTTTTGAAGGCTTCCTCTGTCAATAAATGGCTGTCTTTATTTAGTATGTCTTAAAAAATTGTACCAATGTAGAGTTAATTTCTGAGTGTTGTGCCCGTACTGATCGTTCGACAGATTGCACGGCAGAAATCAATTGGTCTTTGCTTGTGTTTAACTTCCAGGAAAATTATTCCCCAGGGGTGGCACCAGGATTTGCCCGAGATGGGGCCAAGCTCCCCGACTGGGGGGCGGCAACGCGAATCCTCGATGAGGGCGATAAAGTACCGAAACGATGTTTGAAGCAAAATTTTGGCGGGCCAAGAGCGCCGAAAAATCCGGGCTCTTATTGGGGAAAAATTGAAAAAAGTTGGTCTTTTACCATGGAAAATTTGTCAAATTTTGGGTTTTTAACGACGAAAATTGGAAGATTTCGGTTTTTATTGAAGAACTTGCCCTAATTTAGACCAAAATTAAGTAAATCGTCGGGGCGACTGGCCGTTGTCGGGGACTACATATTTTATCGTATTCATAACAGCTCCCGGACGAAAACGGAAAATTTCCCCGACGGGAGGCCAGTCTTCCCCGACGAGGGGCCATGTCCCCCCTGCCCCCACCTGGTGCCACCACTGTTATTCCCTTGGGAAGTTTTTCTCTAATTTCTCGATTGATTACGTTTATTATCTTAGCAAATTAATTCTCAAGATGAGGACTAGGTTTATCTTTTACTTAATGTGCAGATTCGCCACTGAATAAGTATTTAAATATAATTTTTTAACAAACGATGAATGACTATCAATAACATGTGGCAAAAGTGTAGTTTAAACAAATTGGACGACCTGTATTATTATACAGAGAGCAACTTTTATCGAAGGGAATTTAGTCCGCCATCGCATAAACCCTAATGTATGTAGTAACAATCAAACGAATAAACAATGATACGGTAATAAACTACTGTAATTTTGGCAAAGGAATTGGCGAGATTTAAGTCCACTTTAAGGATTAAAAGTTATCTCTTTTCAAGTTTCACAAATGCTTTTCTATATCTGAGGATGGTAAATTGAATTTCAATCCACCGAACACGGCATCTTTGGTCAAAATGCGCAGTTTTGTCTATTGCACAACCCAAGTGTCATTATTATTAGAAAAAAAAAATGATGAGTGAGAAACACTTACCTTGAATAACCGTTATTGTAAAATCACAAGTAGCAGTTAACCCTTGAAATTCATAGTTGTAAATGAAGCGATGGGAGCCCACGGACAGGAAATACGTAGTAGCTGTGAGATTGAAGACTTCACCTCCAAAAGAGTTTGGCTGAACAATCGTTCCATCGAAAGTGGCATTTGGAACAGTGACATTTACCATTGTTAATAAGTAATTTTGAGGTACTGTCCTGTCACGACAAAGATTACTGTCAACAGCTAATTCTTGACCTGAATATAAATAAAGGGTAGGGAATATCTAGTTATATTTATGACACACAAGTTTGTTTATCCATGACCTTAAAAACTTTTTTCCGATTGTTGATGGATATTTTATGCTATAGCAAGAACCAAAAGATATTTCCTTGCCGATTACTCTACTATGTACATGATAGTGACACTGGGAGAAGATAAGAGGATCAAACTAGACAGATCATTTATAGATCGATGGTGTAAAATAACAAGATTTTAAATACAGAAATAAGATGAAGAAATAGTCGCCATCGAGACTAAATTAGGTTTTCAGTAAACTGTACTCAAACCATAGAGCAGGATATAGTTCCTATATCCTGCTCTATGACTCAAACTTCCTAGTTCTTCCTTGTTTTATGATATGTAGGCATATAGGCCACCATCAAGGATGATGTTTATGTTAATAAACAGGAAATTCAAACATAGTTACAAGAGTTGGTGAATCATACAGGTTTTAAATACTTTCTTTAAATCTTTGGTCACAGGTTCAGATATTTCTTGTGTTCGAAAAGTCCTGCCGTTCAAGTGTGATTCTTAAATACTTCTATCACAATACAAGTTCCAACTGTAAGTGCGTTCGCATTCTTCATGCAATCAAAGCTGCTTTCATATACTTGTTCTTGAAATACGTAATACATGTACGTGTATTAGGCCCTCTCGGAATTTCTTCGTCAACTCACCCCACACCCTTAGCGCAGACATGGGGGACAGGACACATGCCCTCCAATCGATTTTCGAAATTGTTAGATCTCTTTTACTCAATGCAAAAGGCTATTAAGCTACAAATTTATGTAGGGGGTGACTGAGGTGTGTTTTCGACTGAGTGATGGATCCATTTAAGTCTTTTATATCACAAAACGTTTCCAAACTAAAATAATGACATATCCTAGAAGTGTTTGATAACTTATATGACTGTTAGTCACTTCCTGTACTCTTTTCATCAGTTTGTGTCCACTTAAATAGACCCTTTGTGTGCAATATTTTAAAAATACTGTAAGATTTCTTGTACGTTAAGTCAGTTTCATGCAGAAAATGTATTTGGCAGTCTTGGTCACTGCTTGCTGTCTTGCCTAGTGAAAGCCAGCAGTGACCAAGACTGCCAAATACATTTTCTGCTCTTTAAGTTTGCGGTGGCTGTCTTCATTTCCTTTTTTTTTTTTTTTGGTCTCCGTTGTGGCACTTTAATTCCCTCTCGATCAATTTCCATGCTTTTTATTTGGATTCTCCTTCAAATTAGTAGAAATGTGCCCTCACGAAGTGTCATTTGGTTGTCAGTTCAGTGTCACGCTTACCCAAATTACCCCAAAGCTTTCATGAGGTCTTTTGCTGGTGTCATGGTACCAGCATTGATGGGGTGCCATCATCTTCCGTGCCTAGCCAAAATATCACTAAATGAGGGTAATTCCTTAACATGTAATCTGTTCAAAGCTTTGGCAAAGATAGCATCATTTTAAGTCTAGCCACCTTACAAAAATTAAAATTTCTCAAAGGGAGAATTTTCAGCCCTCCACCCGAGACTCCACATTCTCGCCTTAAACCCAACCAAAATAAAAACAATTCACAAAAGTATGGGAAGTTTTCAACATATGATAAGTTCGAAACTTTGCCAAAGATAGCAACACCTTGCATCTAAGCCACCTTTAATAAAAAAAAATCCCTTCCCACCACCTACCTTAAGTCCTCTCCCCTCAGTGCCCTCCCCTCAGTCCCTTTTCTAAGACATCTAAAGCCAAGGGTCCACCCCTGGTGTAAAATATCGTGGATACGCATAAGCACACTCTGCATCGACTTGCTTGGTCTATCTATAGGGTGGGACTATGACATCATCCTCCGTAGTTCCCCAATCATCACATCCTAGCGGCGCCACTGAGCCCCCTCCCTCGTGTAAATATGGTTACGTTACTGAGTACTTAGCTGAAGACTCATTCCCTTACATTTAATGCGACACAGAAGTTTCATCACATTTCCTCTGCTTTCCTTACAGAAATATTTGACTAGGCAATCGCATAGCCTATGCCAGTACTGCGTTTAACGACCAATGACAATAGCATTGCTAGGATGCAAAAAGAAAGTTTTGCGAATGCCTTAAGGTAGCGACAAATTATTTGCCGCCAAAAAACGATATTGATAAGCGAATGTACCAAAAAATCCCTTGAGAAATAAAAAACTAGGTTTACCGCTGCCGTCCTTTCCGTGGTTACGCTAGTTGGACACGTTACATTGCTGATGGAATAAAATATATACGCCATGATGGAGTCAACCTTACTCGGAATGTATAGGTAAAACTAACTTAAACGCAAAAAATTTCTCAGCCGATATATGGGACCAGTATGGTCACTATGTTGCGTAATGTGGGGACGATGTAGGAATCCCGTATCAGGTCCAGCTTCACTATTTTTAACTCAAATATATTGAACTTATACTTTAAACCCTTTACAAAGGAAAGTCTAAGTTATAACGAGATAAGAATGCTTGCATTTTGAAAGCAAATTATGGATAAAATGATTCCATGGTGGGGTGAGGTATTGACCCGAATGCGGATTTAATAGATATAACAAGGGTATAGTACCTAAAGATATCCATCCTAAATAAGAAACAACATGAACATGCGACATGGATAGGTCATGTTACATAAATGTTCATATTTGATATGATACTGCACTGTGATAAACACTATTCACATTGGATAAAATGCACGTGTGACCCACATGGAGGACCTGCACATACTTTATAACACTCGCAATCTGATATGTCATAGTGGTACCCACATGGTTCCTATTTGGGTGAACCCACAATTATATTCACTGATGTCTCCCATCAAGATGTATCAAGTTACCTTCAATAGAAATTATATGCAGTAATTTTTGATCTTCGGCGGGGGGCAAAAAATTTTCCAAGGGGGACTTCGCCCCCTTGGCCCCCTTGACTACGGGCCTAGTTGGTGTGCCGTACATAAGGTGTCGACCTTGTTCTTATTTACCCAAGCTTGAGGGTTAATCGTGCAAAAAATTTTTATTTCAACAAACTTTTCTGAAGCTGTTCCTTTTATAGTGCCTTACAAATTTTGATAGCCTTTTTTAATGTGATCTTGTAGCCTCAGTAATGGTCCATAGCATCTGCTTTAAGTCACTAAATAACAGTGTTGTAACGAGTCACTCAATTTTGCAGCCGAGTCGAGTCATTTACTACTCTCAGTGTGACTCGAGTCACTGTATTATTTCTATGAGGAAAATTATCATAGTCGGATTAACCTAGTAATCGAGGCAGTCTACAGGTTTTCGGGGGGCCCCGATTTTAAGGGGCCCCCGAAAATTTCCATAAACGAGTCACTCTTTTTAGCTTAGTTTTTAAATCTGCTTCTGAGTTAAAATAGACATCTTTACCTTTCTTCCTACAAAAGTATGTACTCTGAAGCCCTAGTGGTGTTAATACTGACAAGTGGTTACACATGCGTGCTTTAGAGGTTCGTTTAAACTTTTTCATATTCGCTGTATTATTGACATTTTTAAAGAAGGTTTAGCCGTAATTTGTAAGTCACGGAGAGTTCCATTTCTGACAAACGCGTAGCAAGCAGTGGCGTAACTCCTATGGGCTCGGACCGTGCTGAGCCGGGGCTCCCGACCAAAAGGGGTCCCGTTACTCTGATGCACAGAAAAAAAATCCATAAGGTCTAAAAAATTGGAACTGTACCAGCAATATTCCTTGTTCAAGAATGGGAGGAGCATTGAATTCTTTGGACATATCAGTACTTTGGGCATAACAGTAATCAAAGTATTAAAATTTTCGGGCGCTTCGCGCGCATTCAGCTTCACCATCTAAGTCATCTTAAATTTACAAAAAATGCTCAAAAATTCACAATTTACACCGACCGTGTGGCCAGATGTATCTAGAGCAAGCTTAAAGCACCATCTCCGATAGTGCCCCAATTGCCAACCTCTGGCAGCGCCACTGGACCTCCTGATAGGGGGCCCTTTTGGGTCCAGGAGCCGGGGGCCCCAGGCTCATCGATACGCCGCTGGTAGCAAGGGAGGCAGGACAACCGTTCCGTTCTTGAGGGTATTTTTCTTTTTTTCTATTACCTATGTCGCTAGAAATTTCTAAAAATGTCATTTTTCGGCGCGCTTCGCTTTCTGTAGGATTAATCCCCGGAAAATCTCACAATAATCCAACCTCCCTTTCTTCCTCACTCTCTCTGTATCATCATTCCCTACTGAATGTTAATCAGAAGGAGTGAGACTGCATTTCGGTCAAACAGCGTTTTTATTCCAACATTTTACTGGGAAGACCCGTGGCCCTCTTTTGGACACTTTTTGCAGTTTATCTTCGCTCTCACGAAGTAAGCCATTAACCCCCTTGCAACAACTTTTTGTTCAAAATCGTGTATCGGTACCCAACATTTAAATGAACATAAAGTGAATTAAATTTTCGCCTTAATTCTACTATGGGAAAGAAAAAGATTGAGAAAGAAGCATGATAAGATTTCGTTAATATATTCGGGGAGAGGGTAAGGAATAGTTTTCAACCAAGTAGGAAATTAGAAAGAAAAGTAGGAGATTAAAAAGAAAGGGTTTAGAAGCACTGCCAGCTAGTTGGTGCAGTGCCGTCTATGAATTAGGCATCTATTTGCTATAAAAATTTCCCCAAATGCCATTCTCGACCCACCTGGTCAAACCTCTTAGCTCTGAGACTGAATCATGAATGCATTTTTTTTAATATTTACACATTTCAATTTAAACTATTTTGTATTGACATGAAAGGTAATTGTCTTGCGCCGAAGGTTAAATCCTCGGTGTCGATTATCATATGCTTCGGCTACCATCAGAATGCCCAAGTGCACTTCTATGTCGGTGGTTATTGATGAAACGATTATTGTTATACCTACAGATTGGTCCTCTTGATGGAATTGAAATAGATTGGGATTTCAAAAACCATATTTCAGATTTCGATGCCAATGACATTTGCATATATTACCTTCTTTTTCCCGTATAACTCAAAACAGAAATGAACACAGCAGAAGTTATATGTCAAGTTCTTTTTCTCCTTTACACAATTATGTAACGGAACAAACTGTGTGTTCGAGTTTACTCTCTTTAGGGAGGATGAAAACTTGTAAATCATAAAAGGTGGCACAGTCTTATGCAAATTGACAAGCCTTGGAAATGTCATTTCCAGCAATCCATCGACATCAGCAATTTTGCCAAAATTTTTTTCCGTAGACTACACGCCAATGGTGGTAGCGCTCCACTCAGATAGTGTCACGTACTGTATTAGTCACACCCGCAAATGATGTCACCAAGAATGATACCGAAGGGGCCCCCCTCACATGATAGGTTACGGGCCCCCCTTAGGGTAAATCCGGCTATGAAAATTATGATACAATTGCTCGAGTCATTTCCCTTTTAAAATTAGTGACTCGAGTAATGACTCGTTAAAACACTGCTAAATAGCTTGTGTTGATTCGGTCCCAATTTTCTTTGCTTGATTAGGAGACATGATATAACTTGAGTGGACTACACTGTACTTTACTCCAGTTCCGGGCACGCCCGGGCACGATTTACAGGCTACCAACGTTTTACTCCTTTCAAGAAATATCACAATATACAAGTTAAAAAGCCACTGTTGTCTTCTCAGTGTGAAAACTAATAATGCTACCAATTAAATCATACCTGAGGTTGCGCACAGTGTCAGGAACAGGGTAAAAAGTATGCATGCCGTACGATTCTTTACGACTACGTCCATGTTGAATCCTATGTTACAAGATCTAAATATGTTGTGAGGGTGCGTCAGCCATCGACTTGGTGAAGTTAGTATAGACAGACAAAGAGAATACCACAACACTCTGGCAAATCAGCTAACGATCAATACAGTGAGACAAGTCAATAACGAAAGGTTTAAAGGTGGTTTTAGTATTGTATGAGGTTTCTGAGAATATTTGAATTTAATGCCAATTGAATGCCTCATTTTGCTGCTTTCCAAGGAAAATAATGGTTTAGTTTGGTATTTGCAATGACCTTTGTGTCATTCTTTGATTTCCATTTTTGCAATGCAGTGGTCTGTAACACTCTTCAAGAGACGTGTTCCAGTCCACTTGTTATTACTTACGGGTCTTTTCAAAGCTCACCGCTGTGGTATGTCTCTGTCGGTGCGCCGACTTATTGCAGAGGCAACGGATATTCTTTCGTTTCGTTTCGCTTCGTTTCGCTTCGTTTCGCTTATTAATTCGCTTTACATATATACATACAAATAAAGAATATGACTTTTGCATAGGAATTTATGTACATACAAACCGTAAGGAAGTACACAAAAACTCCAGAGGGCTTGAGAACGTGCACTCCCTGTAAAGAAAGAGAAAAACAAAACAACAAACAAGCAAAAAAAACTACTTCAACAATAGCCAAAAACAAGTGATCAAAAACAGAAAAAAAACGGTCAAAAGAAGAGAAAGGACTACCCCAACGAAAAACCATCCCCACCCATCCCCACCCCCACACACAGCAATGTCGACGGAGAAGGCGATGCTCAAGACAATTAAGAGAAGAAAACCGTAATAATCTACGGAATGAACTCAGTGCAGTACCAGTAAGATTAACTCTAGTAGTCTTGAATATAATTACGTGAAGTACTTTTCCTGGAGGATTTGGTGCTTTGTTTAGCTATGACAGAAGACGAGGGGGGGGGGGGGGAATCCAGAGCCAATTGGCACGATTACGAAGACAGTTGTGTTGTAAAGAACTTTGAACGGTCCAGATGTAAGGATGTAGATTGTCGAGTGTCATTAGTTAGCAGTATTTTGTAGTTAGCACTTACAAACATAGAAAGATGGTCTGTTATATCACTTAATAGAATACCGGTGGACACTATATTAACATTACTATCGATATCGATGCTGTTTACATTAGTAAAAGCATTATCAATTAAAGATATGCTAGTATTTGTAATTCTGGTCGGCCTGTTAATTTTTGGAACAAAGCCACAGGAAGATAAGTCGTTAAGAAAATCAACTGATTCTGATTTGCATAGGTCAACATTAAAATCGCCCATAATAAAAGAATACTTAACTTCAGACGAAATTTTATTTAGAATATTATACAAACAATCATTGAACAATGATAATTTACCACTCGGTGGGGGAGCACCACCCTTAGAATAGTTTTATGACACGCTGTTTGAGTGCGTAATTCAATGAATACGCTCTATGTCTTCATTAAAAATAGATATATCATCTCGATGATCAAACATGAAGGAATCCCGAATAAATAAAACTACCCCTCCTCCTTTTTTGTTTCGCCGATAGCTCTCCACCATATTAGAACAGTCGGTTTTAATGAGGAGAGAAATATTGTCACTGAACCAATTTTCTGTGAACCCTAGAGCATCAAAAATGAATGAGATCACCAGGGATTTTGAGGGAAAGTCCCTTGTTTGAGAGCACAATTGAGACCTGCGCCGAATAGAAAGGCCTATCGTGCAATGAATAGGGTAACCCTCGCCTATACCTATTGTGTTCAGTAGAGCTTAATCCAGTGCAAAAAAGATACCGGCCAGGTGTCCAGGACAAAATCCAGGAAAAAGTGTACGAGACAGGATAACCTCTGATAAAAATGTCTGCCCGCGCTCATTTTGCTCAAGAGAAAAAGTACGAGACATTTTTGCTTCAAGAATTCTCAGGATCAATTGCCCAGGACAGTGTGGACACTACCCCCTTTTACATCGGCCATACCAACTCTCTGGTTATACCAGGGAGGTGTTAGGACTCCTTACAACTCCCTGATCATACAATGTAAGTTTTGGATAGTGGAAGTCATTCATGCATCCGCACCGATAAAAAATTTATGCTTACTTGCCTTAAGGTATTTTATTCCTTTGAAATAAAACCATATCAATTTGTTCGTGAATCATATTCCATACGCCTCGTATTACGTTCAACGCAGTGTAGGTATGATCGTGCGCTAAGGGATAGCAAAAGTACTGCATTGTTCATTCAATTTCTGGTTCTAGCACGCGTTAACTACCGACTTATATGAAAATATCAAGTAATTATACTTTTACATAGGGACGTGGACAGATTTCGAGATCAGCTTTTTAACATTGAAAACAATAGAGATGAACTTTTGAACTCTGTTTGCGAAGACAGACACAAACGCGGTAATGTTCATATGTGGTTATCTTCGTCATAGTGTTAGTTGACCAATGATAACCTCTTCGTTCGATTTTGGAACACTCCCCCATATGGACCAGGTCCACTGACTAAAATCCCCTTGTGCAGAGAAGCTCTAAATATGCATAAGCGCAAATCAGTCATTTGGGGACGATCCATTTCAACGAAGGGGACTTACGTTATGAGTGCTAACCATTAAAGAGGATATGGCAACCCCCAAACCAGGAAATTGCTAGCAACTCTCTGCCCAAGCATATTTAGGAATAGCCCCAGAGTTGTAAATACAGTTGATGACTGCACTTTGATTGATATTCATTCAAACAATACAGTTTCACTCTAGTTGGTCAACAATGACTTGTACAGTCAGTTGTGTTCCCAATCACACTCACAGTGTTTGACAATATTGCCTCGAGCAATTTAAACTTGTATATGCTACTGTGGCTCTGTCTTTGAGGTGTATAAGACAGGAGGCTTGGTTTAAGCAGGGAGTTGTTACGGGAGTAACAACTCTTGGTTTGAGTTGGAGGAGGGGCTGGAAGCTAACTTAGTAGTGAGAATTGTTACTGTCTGGGATTAGATTAAGAAACCTCTAAAGTTAAGTTACTCAGCTACCTTAATTTGAATTGCACATCACTCTACATCTATAAATCGTGGTACTGAGGTTATGGAAGAAAGTTCCTTGCACCAGAAACGTAATATTTTCTTCGAAGGATTATTTTTTCACCATAACAAAGTAAATTGATTTGTATAATCCCGGACCACATAAGTTATTTCGCACAATATGGGCAGATGATGCTATACACTGTACGGTAGCCTACGTTGTACACGCGGCGCTTCACGGTTGGATGTAAACGTTTAGGCCTACTAAGATACATGTGGGTTATAAGTTTCTTCTGCAATAAAATCTGGACTTGCTGAAATGGTTTAGCGTACTCTGATGTGCAACATTATGATTCATGAATTTTTGGAAAATGTTCGAAAAAATACGAGTCTCGGGTAAAAAGCAACGACTGCTAGAAAAAATACACATTTCTTTCCATTACGTTGTATTTTGTCTGAAATATTGCAGATTCATCATAACAAGTAGTCAGACGACAGTTTCGCAGCGGCCATTTTGGTAGGCTTAAATTCGTACGATCGATGGCGACACTATCGGTCACTTGATCCTCTGTCCATATTTGTGTGAAGTTCCGCACACTAGAGAAGAAGTTAGTAGCAATTTGCTCTCAGTGCCTGCAGACAAACCTTTCTCTAATCGGTAAGACAAGACGTTATATATTTATCACTGATATATTTTGAACAGCTTGCCATAGAACTGAACCTTGTAAACTATCAGGAGAAGCTTTTTTTTTTTATCTTAGTTATACTTTAATACGAACTCTGGTAAGGAAACGGTTTTTCCTCGATCAGCGAAACGTAAGTTTGCAAAATATGAGTGATGACAAACGGACTTGCTAACATGCAAACCCGCGGCTGCGTTAAAATACACAAAAGGACGAGCGAATCGCCTTAGCAGCATCTCAAATCGACAAAAATGTTGAGGATGGCGAAAAGGTGCTAAATGATAAGGAAATTGCTCCCCTCTTTCCTTGTCAACGAAAACTATAAACATAGCCTAAGGAACCCCAAAATAGCCCGACCACTAGAAGGCTAGTGGATATACGGAATTTAGTCTTTGTTAGAGTATTATCAGTAAGTTTAATCTCTTTAATTGAAAACTGCCAAGAACCGCTACCTCTATGGCACAATGTACTGTAGAAAGGTCAATCTAAAATTCGAAACATAGTATATTTCTTACTGACATTTAGAATCACATTCAACACATTCTACTTTTTGTTTCACCGAAAAAGAAAAGAACAGAACAGGAAATTACAGTTTTCCGAACTATATGCAAACTTTATGAGCTGAATAATAAACTTAATTCGAACACACGTGACGATAGAACGCTGAGTCTGTATTTATTCTTTTTTCTATTTTTTTACTGAAAGTGCTGAAAATATCGGTCCTTCCTCAAAATAAAGAGACGAATAATTGACTGCAATGAGTTCGTCATGAATAATACCTCATATTTGCGGGAATGAAGCGAAGCAAATCTGCAAAACTATTATCCCAGATAAAAGATTGACTTTCCTGAAATGCAATACTATAACGAATCAGTTATTGAAACTTAATACTTTATGCAATATACGGTAATACTTCATTTTAAAGGACTTTAGTGTCCTGCATAGGCTTAGTATTATTTTTTGTCAAAATTCAGGGGCGGATATTTTTCCTGTGAGTGCGGATGTAGTATAGAATGGGTAGGGAGTTAAAGCATTCGCTAACGGCACTCAAACCTAGCTATGTGTACAGACATGTCTGTATTGGCACCCAAGTAAAAATCGAAGCCCACGAGAATGTATCCTCTGTGAATTTACACGTGTAATTTATAACTGATAACAATCAGAGTTAATTGAAGGCTTGAAGAAAAAGTCGGTACAAGTAGAGACTGATGTGCTGACGGGCATCGCCATGTTGCTGATAGTCAGAAATATGTCAACACATACAGTTAGCCCTGACATAGTTCAGAACAAAGTGTACGGTAAGAACTACCGGCTTGTGGGCCTGCAGGTAAGTCTGGTCTGTACTCAGTAGGAGGAATGCATGTACGGGCCTACGGCTACATGCGACACTGTAAACTTTCTTGTATGCTGCAGGGTAAAAAGCATCACAAGAGCCAAGTCTAGTCTGGGCAATATCCTGGTTAATAGGTATAGGCTATGCTGTGGGTCTGTCGGTACTAGAGCCCCCTGTGGGCTGGGGGTTGTAGAATATGCCCACGGTATTCCCCGCCTGTCGTAAGAGGCGACTAAAGGGGAGGACTTGAAACGAATTTATCTATAGTTGACACTATATAACACGTTCGTGCTGGTGTGTCGTTAATATTATCTAACATACTAACTAACTAACTAACTAACTAACTAACTAACTAACTAACTAACTAACTAACTAACTAACTGTCGGTACTAGAGTGTCATTGCGTACACATAACGTATGACACATACAATGTGTACTACACAGAGCAACTCATGGTATCGTGCTACTGTATGCCTACGTAGCAGGCTGTGCGGCATATGTTCAGGTGTTTGGGAAGCCGTAAAAAGGGTCTGAGCAAACAGAGTCCGCATATAATTGGGGTATTACCAAAATTCTCAAATAATGTAATCATTGTTTACGAAATGTATATTACAAACACTACCAATAGCCTGTATCAGTTGTAAACATTTTCAAGCAAAGAAAGTAATCATTTGTTTAGTTCCTGATAAAAAACCAAACACAAAAAACATTAAATAATGAGGCAGCAATCAATTTAAAAGGGAAATATGGCGACAAAACTAAACTCTGCTTACTTTAGTTTAATTTTGCATACGTCATAAAGTGGTAAATTTACAGATATTTTTACAGAACGGTATGTTCTAAAGACTGAAAATATTTGTTTTTGAAAAAGGCCGATCCTTTATGTTATTCCACTGATTTATAACGTTAAAAACACGTATGTTAATTAAATAACAGTACACTTAAAGAAAACAGAAAAAAACACAATAGTACTGTAAAGTGTCTGCAAATTTACAGAAATTTCTAAAAATATAGAATAGAGAAGGGAGTAGGAGTGAAGAATCTTGTAAGACCCAGGACTTTAGGCTAGGACTTAAGACCTGGAAATACAGAATAAAAAAATCTACCTTACTACTAAAAAGAAGTGGACTTAGTGAGACTAAGTGGGTCTGGTATTAAATCTTAATCACCTTTCAGTGCCTGTAATTGAATCTTTGTGGATCAGTTCGGTTGTACATTCTATACGAAATGATTCCGTTTCAAGCTTACCAGAATCAGTCACAGTATCACAAATTCTCAGTAGACCCATGGAAGTACTACTACCTCCGAGGTAGTACTTCACTGAGTTAATTCCGTAGACTTCTGATTATCACGTTTTTCTTCCCTTAATTGTCTCTAGCACAATCCTCTCCGTCGACGTGGCTGGGGTGTGTGTGGATGGGGTTGGGTTTCTCGCTGGGGTAGTGGGGGTAGGAGGGGTGGGGTGGATGGGTTTCTCGTTGGGGTAGTCCTTAATCTTCTATTGACCTTTTTTCTGTTTTTGTTCACTTGGTTTTTTTTTTTTTTTTTTTTTTTTTTTTTGCTACTGTTGAAGCAGTTTGTTTGTTTGCTTGTTTTGCTTTTCTCTTTCTTTTTATAGGGAGTGCACGTTTTCAAGCCCTCTGGGTTTTTTGTGTACTTCCTTTCGCTTATGTAGGCCTATGTACATAAATTCCTATGTAAAAGTCATATTCGTTATTTTTTTCTGTATATATGTAAAGCGAAAAAACAATAAACGAAACGAAACGAAACTTCCCAGTGTTGTAACGAGTCACTCAATTTTGCAGTCGAGTCAAGTCATTTACTACTTTCAATGCGACTCGAGTCGAGTCAGTGACTCGAGTCACTATTATTTCTGTGAGGAAAATTATGATACAATTGCTCGAGTCATTTCCATTCTGAAAACTAGCGACTCGAGTCACGACTCGTTACAACACTGGTACTTCCATAGTTGTGGCGAGTGAGGGTAAGCATATTTTATTTATGGTGGGGGCAAGGTTTCGCCAGTGTGCATTGCTCCTGTAAGCTGTATACCTTTGAACACGAGCGAAGTGAGGAGTAAGAAGAAGGAAAAGGCCTTGACTAGACGGCTAGGGGTCGAATGTCCCACATACTCCTCTTGGCTGCGCCATTGTTAATTCCAAAGTTCTCGAAGTAATAAATTTACCTACACTCCGACAAAAGTAAGTGAAACAAATCCAAGTTTTCATCCCCCCTTTTCATTGTTGGCTCAAAATTATTGAAGGTAAGATAGGATACAACATTAGAAAGGGGGAGAAAGGGTTCTTGACTTGATCTTGATATCTTGTGAAACTTGTCGTAGTTAGGCGATTTGTTTTATTTGTTTTGTCAGGAATTGTAGCATTTATTCCGGTTTGTAGGCAGGCACCAGAAATGAAATTCCAAACCTTCACAAAAAACTACATTGTATGCCTAGGATACTCGGTAGGTGGGAGACTTCCACTATTATGAAGCGTAATTATATATAAAATAATACCGATGGAACCAGGGAGTCTCTGAAAACTTCCTGATGGAACTGCGCGGCGGCCAGGCCAGTCGAAAATAGTTACCGGTATGTGCCGTACCGAAGAATCCGCCTTCCATGTGAGTATTGAAACAGGTACGGTGTCCGGGGCGACTGACGGCAACAGGGGATTTGACACTTATTCGAACATAATCAGGCTACAGCTCTTCGACGAAACCGAATAAAATGCCCTAAAATTTGAGAGGCACTATATTTTTTGTTGGGGCACATTCCCCTGAAGAGTTACTTTTACGTCGTTGCCGATGCAATATTGATGTAGCCTCTCTGTACCCGTTTTGTTGTTGGTAGCGCTGTGTACCCATAGCATAGCCTTTGTGACTACACATGCCTAACTCTCAGATCTTCAGTTAGCCTGCGGAGCGGGAGAATATTTTGTTCAGCTCATCGCTTCGAAAAAGCAATCTCGAGGACCTATAGCCCTGTGTGGCGGAAACCAAAAAGAGTCAAAGAAAGCCGTTACTTCTTTCAAATATACACGATTTGGCGGGACATTCTTACTATGTCGAAGCAGAGGGGACTCTCCTTCCTCGGGTAGACTACATGCAGTTTCTATTAGGCAGTACAAAGAATTTTACTGCCTCTGTTACAAGATCTCTAAGTGATGCTCAGGCGCGGTTCTAGATCGAGACTTGGGGGGGGGGGGCTTAGGGGGGCTTGAAATGGAAGAACCATTAAATTTTCTTTCAAATATGTAAATCGGCCACGCTCACGCTGAAACCAACGATAATAAAAACCAGTACCATAACCAGGGACGGCGCAAGGTTATTTTGACAGGGGACATGGGTTGAGTGATCGCCGTAATGGGGGAGGGGTCGTCCCCTTCCTCTGAGAAATTTTTGCTAATTTAAGGTTGCTAAGATGCAAAATGGTGCGTTCTTTGGGTAATTTTTTGACTATATGACTGGAAAATGTTCATAACTTTGTGAATTCTAATTTTTGGTTGGGGGAAAGAGGGCTGTCTTAGGGGAGAGGTCTAAGGGGAAGAGTGTTCCCCTTCCTTTGAGAAATTTTTGCTAATTTAAGGTTGCTAAGATGCAAAATGGTGCGGTCTTTGGGTTATTATTTGACTGATATATATGGCTGGAAAATGTTCATAATTTTGCGAATTCTAATTTTTGGTTGGGGGAAAGAGGGCGGTCTTGGGGGAGAGATCTAAAGGGAGGGGTGTTCCTATCTCCTGTGAGAAATTGTGGTTACTTTAAGGTTGCTAAGATGCAAAATGGTGCGGTCTTCGGGACAGTTTTGACTGATATATGGCTGGAAAATGTTCATAACTTCGTGAATTCTAATTTTGGTTGGGTAAAAGAGGGCTGTTCTAGGGGATAGGTCTAAGGGGAGTGGTCTTTTGAGAAATTTTGTGGTTACTTGAAGGTTACTTAGATGCAAAAATTGTGTTGTCTTTGGGATATTTTTGGACCCGATTATATGGCTTCAAAACATTCTTAATATTTTGGTTAGGTAAAAGAGGAGCCTTTTCTGTCTAAGGGTATGTATCAACAAACCTCCTGAACCTCCTTTGGACACATTACTGCCTTCTAGTCGGGGAAAGTTTTACGCAAAAATACGTGCGTGGAGTCAGAAATATTCTCGAACTATTAAGAAAATTTGCCTTGCTTCATTTGTGCATTATAAAATCGTATCTAAAGGCTGGTAGAAACCGGAATATGGCCTCTTGGAAGCTCGGGATTAACTATATGGATCAGATATAAGCCTGCCCCGCCTCCTCTTTTCTTCTCCTTTCCGTCTTCTTTTCCTACTCTTTTTCTCTTTTCCTGCAAATTACAGGGGATAGGCTTCCCTTCCCCCCGAGTGGCACCGCCCCATGGGCCATGACATAGATGTAACGTATATACAGGCATATATTTTTTTATTTGGAAGAATGTAGCAAACGTTACTGAGAGATACGAGCAACTGGACCTGTTTACATTAATGGGAATAACGATTCGGCCTGTAGATTTGACTTAAAAGGACTTCTAGTATAGCTTGACGAGATCAGCAACGAAATGACTCGTTTTGAACTTCCAACAGATGATTAATCCGTAAACTTGATTTACATGTACGTACATACTATCATAGATGTTACTAATGTTACTTATTTGACCCAACTTCCATTTTATGAAATCGTGAACCTAATATGTGATTTCGAGACACAGACGACAGTTTCCCTTGACAAACTAAATCCACTGGACCAAGATGTACACAAGTGTATTGGGCAATTTTGTTACACGCAAAATAGCATAACACAACCTCTGAAAATTTGGGGGGGGGGGCTTGAGCGAATTTTGGGGGGGGCTTGGGCCCCCAAAGCCCCCCCCCCCCCGTAAAACCGCGCCTGGTGATGCTGTTCTCTGAAATTGTGTTTTTTCTGTCTTGACTGTCATTCTGGCGGATGTGATTCTCAGGACGAGCACTAACCCGCGGATCGGACTCTGATTGCCTAGGCCCTCTTTAAGGGTACCGAAACAGTGATATGATTGAACAAGGAATGTGCCGTACAGCGCGCTACGTAAGCAACAATACGAAGTCAGATTTGACGTCTAATATAGGTGTGAGATTTTTTTCAAAGGCAGAAACAAAACCGAACGTCTCCATTCGCCAGGCATAATGTGATATACGGTAAGGCCTACATTTATATCCAAGCCGTTTAATCCCATAACGAAACTTTCTAGACCCCGTGCAACTGACCTCTTGTCGTTATCATCACGATTATACTAACTGTAATGGTTCCGATGTAAGATGATTCCCAAATTATGAAATCAAAATATGAAAGCTGACAGTACCTATTGTTCAGGACTTAAAGTCAATAAATCAGTTTTGGTTTCTTGAAACTTTATTTCAGATTCTTTCACCTTTAATAAAATGCGTACAATACAATAGTGGAAAGAGGCTGGGGAACTACAACTTTAAAAGTTTGTCGGGAAAAACTTAAAAAGTTTGTCATGAAATCCCGTAGCACCACTGTGCAGAGACAGAATACAAATGTAACAACCAAAACAAAGAAAAAAAAAAACAAACAAACACGAATAATAAACCAAAAATACCTTAAACCTAAAATAAATCAAGAGAAGATAAATTAAACAATTATCGCTAAAATTCTAAATTAAATAGGGGCAGCGTTTATGGACCACATGAAGAAAATTATTATTAACATAGTAAAGCCATTTTGATGTAAAATAAAATCCCTGATTCCAAACGTTCTATTTGTAGGTCGAGAGAGCATGTTCTGTTAAGGAGTTCAACCGCTTTGCAGTAAAGTAAATAGAGGGGGCACTGTTATCTGTCATATACTTATCAGCAATCAAATGCTGTTAATTCAAGTTACTTTTACCGGGGAGCTGTGAGAGACAGTTCCCTGGTGAGAGACAGCTCCCTGCTTTTACACTCTTGTGACGTACTGTCTGTTGCGTTTTACGGTAAATTGTTTTTTTCACAGTAATAAAGAATGCGGGACACTTTTTTCTCTTTGGATAAATAATCAGAAACAAAAAATCCTACTGGTAGTTGGAGAAAGTGGAAGACAGAGACAGTTCACATGTTTTGAATAATATTTGCAACTAAAATTGCAGCAACTAAATAAAATTAAATTTTTATTCATGCTTTTTGTAGCGGTTTTAGCCCACACCGCGTTGTAAAGACACAACTCGTTATTACTTCCTTACGAACTGTAGAGTATCTTGGGTGCAGGTGTTGTTCCATGTCCCAGCAACCCCCATTACCCTCTTCCCATTAATACTGCTATTGTGCTTGGTGCTCAGCATAAGCAATGGAGTGGGGAAAACAAGCCAGTGAGCCACAGCTGGAAAAAAGGGCGTGGCAGGCCCTTTTTTCCACTTGCCCGACTTGAACCAATTGGTTAGAAACTGAGCCGTAAAACCTCATCTAACTAACTTCCCATCAACACGAGACCATCATAAAATATATCTGCCATAAGTGCGAGTTATAGGCTAAAATAAAATAGTTAAAATGTGATTCTTGTCGTCTGTTTAGTCAGTAACCAATGCCATTTGAAGCTCGTCAAATGCTTGATTCTAGTCGCCATTAATACCTCAGAGTGTCGGTCCATGGTTCCCCACCGGAATATTGTCCCTGAAACCCACCAGGTGCCCTACAGCGAGCCCATGGACGACATACTTTTAAAGAAAGCCCCTCACTAGAGCACTGGTTTTTACCCCCACCCTCAGACATAAACACTCCCCCTGAATAGGTACAAACATCGCTGGACGTCGTCGAAGAAATATCGAATTTTCCCCTTTTGTGTATACACAATTACTGTCTATTACAATTTTTTACAAGAAAGCTGACAAGTGGAAGATGCGTCGACTAAATATAGCACCAGTTTGTATGTAAGAACCCTTCAATATGCACATATAAATTTCAAATGCCCCTCAACCCATCAACCTCCCTCCCCCCGTCCACACGGTAAACTGATCATATCTTCATATTGGCTCTCAGGCGCGTAGTCAGGAATTTGCCAAGGGGGAAAAGCCTGTACGCAAACTATCTAAGCGTAGCGCTACCATAGGTTGGCGCAAAGCGCCAAGAAATTTGGCCAAAAATACCTCCCACATCGCTGGAAGTGGCACTTTCCAGGCCTTGTAAGTTGCATCTAAACATTTTTTATCTTACTAGCCATATCATGAAAAATCATGAAAAAAATACAAAAAATATGCTCAAGGGGGAGCGGGTTCCCCCTTCGCCCATCACCCCGCCTGCATGGCTACGCGCCTGTTGGCTCTCCTCTTAAAGATCTCTAAATCCGGCAGCACATACTATCATTGAAATGTAAATTAGGCTTATGGGGCGTCTGCATTCCTACGATGTGTACTAAGCATCACAATGTGGATTAACTAGAGCATGCACGTTAATCCTGATAAAAATGCAGCTGCTTCACAATCCGTGTATTGTTATGCAAATTGAATAGATGTTTGCACTGGGAACTGAGACTCTGACTAAAGCAAGTGCGTGGCGTAAGTAGTTAGGACTTAAGAGAAGCTGTCTGCTTTATCAATTAATACCAGTACCTTTGGACACAACCAAAGACCTATCCATGCACCGCCGATACGAGGATATTATACAGGTGTCATCATGGCGTTTGATAAATCAAGTATACAAACTGCTGGTAAACTGAATTCATTCATAATGTTAAATTAACTAACCTTTCTGAACTTGTAATTGAAAAGACGTAAACATTTTGGACAAGGGTTACACGTCTCAAGCTTACAAAATATTCTGTGGATAAGGAAACCAATGTGGACTTAACGTGTGGTCATTTCTAACAGCTTCAAGGAATTGCTGCGTTTCTTGGAGGAACTTGTATTTTATGGAGGACATTTTTGGAACTCATGTTAGCAATCATGGCTTTGAAATATCTTTAAATATCGTCTGGAAAATTGGTAACTGCAAAGTCAAGCAAGGAACATTTTCTGCCGAATCTGCGAGTAGTCTTCACAGACTGTTATTTGTTGCCTTATATGACTGAACTCTGCCCATCTTGGACACCACGTAGCATGACAATCGTCTGTCAGTGAGAAAACACTCCATAAGGGCTGCCTAACTAACACCTTTACCCAATGATGAAAAGAAATTAGTGGAAAAGGGAGGTTCGCCTACTCTTTACGTTTTAAAAAGTTGGAATCACATTGATAAAGAAGCGAAATGAATAACTGTTTATATTGAAACATTTCCGGAACTGTGAGTGAAGAATAGTGATCATGTTAACGATAGCTGTCGCTCTAAACTTTGAACAAATATCACCTGTCTATTCCTGACCTTTGACACAAGTATGTAAGTAGAAACTTTTGCTATTACTAAAGCAAAGAGACGACCTGTGGGAAAAGAATGGGGTAAGTACGTCAGGGCCCTGACCCAGTTGGGAGGAGGGAGGGGTGGATGCACGACCTTCGTATTTAATGCACTTTCACACATACCCCACTGCCCAAGATTGGGTCCTGCCCCCTAATTTTGATCTGTCCTTCCTACAAATATATGTGAAAATTTATATGCTATTACCTGAGCGCCGAGGCCGGTGAAATTCTCAGTAGGATGGGGTAAGTACTCCATGGACTCTACCTGGAGAAAGGGAAAGATGGTTGTCATATTAAATATTTAATGCACTTTAAAACATGCCCCCTTGCCCAAGATCAGATCCCTGGCCCTAATGTTAGTCCAGCCCGTGTCACCTTGCACAAGTCCGACAGTGGCGAATCCATTGTGAGGCCAGCAAGCTCATGCGCCATCAGTTTCTCTGTATTCTTTAGTTTTATTCAAATATGAAGTCACGATTAGGCATTTTCACAGCAAAAAAATGAAGCTTTCTGCGCCCAGTCCGTTCTCAGAGAGATTCATGGATTCGCCACCGTCGAACGTCTCACTTTTTGTACTGTGTTTCTATTTGTGTATCTTCATTCATATTTTGCATACTAGGCATGACTGTCAACGTTATGCCTAGATCTACCTAATGTTACACCTTAGCCGGGACCGTGACCTGCTTGTAAACTGTAGGGGAAGTTCGTTTGGACAGATGCAAGTTTGTTGGGGGATTTGCCCCAGAATCCCTCACGGCTACGGTCTCGGCTGAGGCGTGCATTGCAGTAAGCACAGTACAGTAGTATAGGCCTTTTTCAGTAAAGCAGAAAATGACACACTTCAGTAAAGTAAGGTAATTTCAGTGACGTAACGAAACCCTTTGTCATGAGAGGGACGCCCTTGTAACTTCAAACGAAACCACCGCGCTGTAATGTAGTAGTTAAGTCAGTACTGTCAGTTTTCGTTTCCGCTGTAACCTTAATTCAGATTCAGTTGTCTACAGTAAAGGTCGATCACTTCACAGTAAGATAACCAAACCTTCTTGTCGAGGGAGGGTGCTCTTGTAACTTGTGGTGAAACTTCTGCACTGTAATATGTAATCATAAGTCAGTAGTGTCAGTTTTCAATTCCTGTTGTGACCTTGTCTACAGTAAAGAATAAGTTCAGTGACGTAACCAAACCCTCATGTCGAGGGAAGGCAGTCTGTGACGTAACCAAGTCCTCTTTTTGGGGGAGGGCGCTCTTCTTTCTACTTCTGGTGAATTTTTCACAGTAACAGTGTTTTGGCATTTTGCCACAACTACTCAGCCCCTGTTTTGTAACCCCACTGGTTTCTAGCCCCTCCTGGCCACTTGCCCCTATGCTCAAGAGGAAAGCGATCTTCTGTAGTTTAATCCTCAGTGCCCCCAGGGGCTGCAGCTCCTAGTTCCAAACCCCCATGCCCTTCCTGTTCCATGGGGTTGTTTTCCCGTAGCCCCAGTTCCTAGCTCCTCCATCTCCAAGCCCTTTCTTGTTCCAAGCCTTTCCAGTCTCCTTGCCCCGAGGGCTGCAGCCCCTAGTCCCTGGCTCCTAACCTCTCCAAGCTAAGGGTTGTATCCCCTAAGGCCTTGTTTTCTAGCCCCTACATCGCCAAGCCCTTCCTTGTTCCAGGCCTTTCCAGGTTCCTTGCCCAGGGGGTTGCAGCCCCTAGCCCCTGGCTCTTAACCTCTCCAAGCCTCTCCTTTCCCAGGGGTTGCACTATCCCCTAAGGCCCTGGTTCCTAGCCCCTACATCTCCAAGCCCTTCCTTGTTCCAGGCCTTTCCAGGTTTCTTGCCCCCAGGGACTGCAGTCCCTAGCCCCTGACTCCTAACCTCTCCAAGCCCGTCGTTTCCTAGGGGTTGTATCTCCTAAGGCCCTGGTTCCTCGCCCCTACATCTCCAAGCCCTTCCTTGTTCTAAGCCTCTCCAGGTCCCTTGCCCCCAGGGGACGCAGCCATGGCTGAACCCTCTTCATCCATGGACATTTATTGCCTGTTCCGATCTGAGTTAGAATTTGGTGACCACTCCAATTTTATCCTGAGTTAAGATTGTAAAACCTCTCAATGTAGCTGGTTCAAACAAAAATAAAAAAACGCTCGTCGGACATAAATCCTCTAAACGCACCTCATGTCGGGTCAAGGATGGGAATGTTAATCAGGTCAGGTCAAGTCAGGTAAGGCCGGTTAAATCCATCAAAATGAATCCACCTAAAATTTAAAAAAAGTTATAAAAATAACACTTCAATACCTCACCCTCACTGTAGCACAATTAACGTGCATGAACCTTTAGATGCATTACCTTGGCAAGACACTAAAATTGCAAAAACAAAAAAATCCCCTCCTCGTATTGAGAGTACTCGACTCTTGACTGGTATTCATTCAGACATTGCTTTCGGTACGTTTTAAGCGTCTAGTAACGGACGCACGGAGGAACGATTACAGTTTACGAGGACTAGCGGCGAACTAAAAACGCCTACCCATCTCCCTCCAAGGAATTGGTTTTTCAAGGATCACACATAGGAATACTTCGAGTAAGTACTCCGAAGGATTACCTCAGTCAACCTATCCGTCACATTAAGCTATTAAGGTGAGATGTGGTTCTAGGCTATTTTTAATAAACATTTTCACACGTATACGCTAGGCTGTATGATATGGCCTAAAAACTAAGGGAAAGAGGGCTATCAACGGTGGATTTTCACTTAATCCATCTCTTTCAAGGTTCAAGGGTAATCGATGGTTTAGATTCATAGACTAATATTTAATCTTGCTCGCAACTTAGTTAAAGCTGGACCTTTTAGATTTTATACAGCATATAATTCTCATATATTTAGAATAGGATACAGTTTGTTGCATAATATTTATCATAAGACACAACGATTCTTACATGGAATACGATGGTCTTATAGAATAGAATAAGAACAGAGGTTCTTTTACAAAGAATAAGATTGGCATTCTCTCACTATATTTAGTATAAGATTCAAAAATTCTATAATAATATTTAGAATAAGAAAATATACTTAGTAAAAGATTCTTTCATAATATTTAGATTTAACTGCAAAGATTATTTAATAAGATGCAGAGATTTCTTAAACATTTAGAATAAGATACAGATTTATCCCAAATTTCGTAAGACGGCATAAGATGGAGAAAGAATAATTCAATAGCTTAAATGGGATACAAAGGTTCTAACGTAGATAAAAATATTTTCTAAATATTTAGATTAAGGTACAAAGACTTTTTAATAATACTTTAGAATAAGATGCAGAGATAACATTTAGAATAAGATACAGATTTATTTGAAATTTTCGTAAGATACAAATATTCTCTCAACATTCAGAAGAAGGTACAAAGACTTTTAATATTTAACATAAGATGGAGATAAATAATTCAATCACTTTAATGAGATACAAGGGTTCTTACACAACACTTAGTGTAAGATAAAGATTAAGGTACAAGGACTTTCTAATAATATTTAGAATAAGATGCAGAGATTCTTCAAGAATTAAGAAAAAGGTACAGGTATTCATTTGTAATGTTTAGTATAAGATACAGAGATTAGAATAAGGCTCTGATAAATTCTTAATATTTAGAGTAAGATGTAGACATTCTTTTAAAATTAGAACTTATAGATGCTAGCTTACGCAATTTGAGATGGTATGTTGTAGCCATAGACAGTTTACTACGTACATAAAGGTTAGAAGGTTTAAAGACTAAAATAATATTTAGCCCTAGAAATGAATATCTTGAGAGGTAATACAGAGATTAGAATAAGAGTCTGGTAAAAAACATCGTTGATAATATTTAGAATAAGATGTAGAGATTCTTTCAAAATATTTAGAATTTATAGATGCTAGTGTAGCTTATGCAGTTTGAGATGGTATTTGTGGCCATAGAGAAAGATTTATGTTCAACTATACTATATAGGTTAGAAGGTTAAATACTTAGATAAAGTAATATTTAACTCTAGAGATTTCAATTTTTATAAGGGTATTTATAAATGTTGAAGTTATAGTTATAGTTTAAAAATGTATACTTGTTTTAAATGTATACTTAAAAACGTCAATTAAGCATTCATTGAAATTTAATGACACACAAAGGTTCTTATGCAATATTTAGTATAAGATAAAGATAAGGTAGAGATACTTTTTAATAATTTAGAATGATTCTTTAATTTAGAATAGATTCTTTAAACACTAGGAATAAGATAAAGGTATTCATTTGGTAATGATTAGTATAAGATAAAGAGATTAGAACAAGGCTCTGGTAAAAAACAATTTTTAATAATATTTAGAGTAAGAAGTAGGAAAATTAGAACTTATAGATGCCAGCTTATGCAGTTTGAGATGGTATTTATAGCCATAGACAAAGTATACTAGGTGCATATAGGTTAGGTTTAAAGACTTTGATAAAATAATATTTAGCTCTAGAGATGAATATCTTAAGAGGTATAAATTTCTATAGAGGTATCAATTCAGAATTAACCTTTTTTTTGAAATCTAGACATTTTTCAGGCCGAACTTTAGTTTTTAATAATCTTTTACAATTAGGAAGAGAGACTTAGGTTTAACTTTACATGAAGGAGAAGACTTAGGCCGTTAGTTAGATCTAGACCTTACAACTGAAGCATTGCAATTCGATTGTACAATGCTTGTATGTATTTAGAAGATTTAAGAAACATTAGGAATTTAGCTTCTCTTCTTAGAGGTATGGATTTAAATGGTTAGGTCCTAATACAAGTGTAGCCTACATTCAGGCTTTCATTCAGGAAAGGACATAGATGTAGGTTAGACTATGATTACACATTTTACTTGTTGAAAGTAAAACTTAGCTTCTTAGATATCTAGAGATATAGCTTAAGGAGTACATAAAGCGATTCTGATATTGGGACTAGCTATATGTTGATGTAGTTGTAACATAGGCCTATATAATTTTAGACGTAGGTGGAATGGGAGTTGAAGGTTTTAATTGAAGGATTAGATAAGGGACTTAATTTAAGATATTGATCAAATAAAAGACCACTTATTAGAAGATTTAGACGATGTAATTAAAACAATGAAATTTGACTAAATACCGCTTACAGTTATCTAAAGATCAATATGAACAGTGATATTGATTTTGAAATTGGCAGGTGTTGGTAATATTGTCGCTTATACCCATAAGTGGAGTGTTAGACATAGAAGGAAGTAGATGTATAATGAGAGAGAAGGTTACGAGATTTAAATAAATTTTGATGCTTCGAAGGCTAAGAAGCATCGGATGACTGGGAGGTGTAGGGTTAGATCGCTTAGATTAATTGTTTTGGGTCTGATTAGTGTTAGTAATGTAGATATAGATATCAGTTACAACCTGTTTGACTAAGACTTCCATTTTACCCCTGGTTTCTACCTATTAGGCAGATAAATGGTTTAGAGTAAGGACGTATTTCATCTACTTAGTGTAGGTTTTGTACCTTTACATTTTAAAAATGATTTTGATTTAGACTTACACTTGCTACCTATAAATAGATTTAGGAGAACAGACTTGGAATTAGTTTATACTTTTGTACGTCACATCCAATATTTAAAATAAGTTAAAATGGTTTTGTGGATAAGTTATTCTTAGCGTGTTAGATAGCTATTGATTTCAATTTAGGAATCTATATACATTATAGTTTTGTTGGTTAAAGATGACACCATGGCTTAGGCCTACTAAGAAAGCAGTTGTAAAATATAGACACAATGAAATAGGTGAGGAAGCTTATACTGATTAAGATGCTTCGATTAAATCGGATGCACTAGACTTAACTTGTTATTTTGGATATCATAATATAGAGATTTCAAGGTGGATGTGGATATTTATTTGACATTTATATTAGACCAAAAATTTTACTATTCATGGAACAAAAATTAAGGATGCAGATGGATACAGATGCAGATAGTTTTAGGTCATAGGGAGGATTGATTTCTCAAGTGATATTATGGTGCCTAGTTTAACAATAGCAACACGTTTTGTGGAGTTGGAGGCAGGTGGGGGTTAAGCAATAGGGGGGGGGGGGAATAAATATGGGGTGATACTGGGGAATGGTAAGTAAGATGAACACCTTAGCAGCAAAGCCTATTTAGGCAACAGCAAGCAGAGTTAAGTGAGTTAAGTCGAGGCAAGTGGGGTGAAGCAGTGGGAAAAGGGAGGGAAAATACGTTCTAGGGCTGACATCGGGAAATGATACGTACGATGACCACCTTAGCAGCAAGCACGTTCTGTGGAGTAATACAAGGCGGATGGGGTGGGGGTAAAGCAGTGGGGTATGAGGAATGGAAAATGGGGGATGATATTGAGAAACGATATGTAACACTTTAGCCGCAAAAGAACAATCATGTTCTGTGGGGAAAGAGGAGGCGGGTGAAGGATGGGAAGGAAAATAAGGAGTTATGGGACTGATATTTGGATACGGTACGTAGAATGAACACTTTGGCACAACAATCATTTCTGTGGGCAAGAAGAGGAGGGTTAGGGTGAGGCAATGGGGGGAAAAGATGGGCATGAGTTATTGGATTGATATTGGGAAACACCTTTGCACTGAAGCCTAGTAAAACAACAGCAAGAAGTTTTGTGGGCCGTAAGGCGGCGAGTGGGGTTGAAGCAGTGGGGAGGGAGGGGGCTTATATCGGGAAACGGTAGGTAGGTGAATATCTTAGGCTCAGTCTACTTTAACAACTGCTGAGTAGAAGTCTTGGTTGGGTAAAGCATTGGGGGAGGGAGGAGACAATGCGTCTGATACTGAGAAACGGTACGTGAGATGAACACCTCAACGGCAAATCAGTTAAAAAACAGCAAGTTCTGTGGGGAAGGAGGCTGGTGGAGTAAAGCAGTCTGGGGAGCCAGCAAGTAATAAGAGTTATGGGGTTGATATCGGGGAAACGGTACGAAAGATACACACCTTAGCAGCAAAGATTAGCAAGCACATCCTGTGAGTCGGTGGGTGGGGTCGAAGCAGTGGGGAGGGAAGTTATTGGACTGAGTACGAAAAATGAACACCTTAAACAGCAAAGCCTAGTTTAACAACAGCAAGCACGTTTTTTGGTGTAGTAGGAGCGGGGGTGTAGTGAAGCAGGTAGTGGGGGGAAGGGCCAATATCAGGAAACGGTACGAAATATGATCACCTTAGCAGCAAAGCCTAGTTTAACAACAGCAAGTATATATGTCCTGTGAGTTCGGAGGCGGGTGGGGTGAACTTTGGGGGAGGAGGAATAACTAATGGACTGATATTGGGACAACAAAGCCTACCTTAACAACAGTCAGAACGTGCTGTGGGGTAGTAGGAGGCGGTTAGGGTGAACCAGTGGGTGAGGGGAGGGGAGGGGAGGAGAAATGAATAAGATGAATAAGATGAACACCTTAGCAGTAAAGCTTAGTTTAACAACAGCAACATCAAACACTTTCTAAGAAGTGGGGGCTGGTCAGGATAACAGTAAAATTTACAATTAAGGTAAGTTTGTGGTAAGGGGATTTAAACTGCACGCTATGCCATTAATAAATTTTATATTTTAAGAATTTTTTGATTTAGATCTCGTTTTCGCTTCAATATTATAATGATTAAATTTGTGAAACCTTATGGTTTTTTCTTAACACAAAGCTGCAGGTATAAATGCATTAAATATTAGTTGGATGCAGAATAGATATGTGCACGCAACGAATCAACTAACATTATTAGTTGTAGATTTATAATTCGAAATATAAGAATTTAAGAATAAGATAGAGATTAGGGAAACTTTAAGGAATGCGTATATTGAAGTAAATAAAATTTAAATTAAATTGGATTTTAAAAGTTTATCCTTTGATAGGGGAAAACGATTATCAGCTATTTTGTAGTTAAGCTAGGCTTATCTTAAGCATTGGATTAATTAACTCTCAATATTCTTGCATAAAATTTAGAATACGAAAGATTAAGTGATCTGAGGTTAGGTTTAAATAGGTTAAAATTACGAAAGGGAGTAGGAAAAAGATTCACTTTTGAAAGTAACTTTAGTAGTTAGTTGAATTAAAGCTTGGAAGTACTGTACTTCGAATTGTTACCGCACCATGATTCATACATAATATTTGGAAGGCGGAGATTTATAGGATTTCGACATAAGACAAAACTTAGACATAAGGCAGGTTAAACTGTGAGATTTAAGAAAAGGGATGAACTGGGGGAAAAGACTGGAAGATATTGAAAATAGTAATTGATGGGCTTCTTATTAGATTAGAACTGTCGCTCAGTGATGTAAATTTAGTGATAATATATTTAGAGAAAGGAAAAAAAGTTTGATGGATACTTAAGATTTGCTTATCTCTGTGGAACTTTACGTTTGGCTTATTTTAGTATTGATTATTGTAGTATCGATTTAAACATAAAGTAAAATATGGATATGGGAATTAGATGTATAGACTGAGGTATCTGGTGTCTATTTTGAACAAGATTTAGAGGTAATAAATTATACCACCGAACAGATCTGTTAGAAAGAAGACATACTACACATACTCTTAGCCAAATGTACGAGAAGCGGGATACTAAGGGTGATTAGGATAAAAGCGCCTGCGTCTGTGTCGAGGTCTTGTTAGCCTGTTTGGGAGACGGTACGTTAGATAAAACACCGTAGCAGCAACAAAGTCTTGCTTAACAACAGTAAGCGTTTTCTGTGAAGAGAGAGGAGGCGGGTGGGAGCAGAGGAGGGGGTAGGGCAATAACAAGTTATGGTGGCTGATTCTTGGAATCGGTAGGTGAGATGAGTACTTTAGCAGCAAAGCCCTTTAACAACACTAAGCACGTTCTGTGGGGTATGAGGAGGTAGGTAAAGCAGTGGGGCAGGGGAGGAAAGTTATTTAGCTCATTATTCTTTCATAATAAAATACGAAGAGATTTAGTGATTTTAGGTTAATTAAAACGGTTTAGATTTACCAAAGGTAGTACAAGCACCAAGGTAGTATTATACCTCTATTTTACATAGCACTTGATTCGTGCATGATATTCAGAAGAGATTTTTAGGATTTAAATTTAGATATAAGACAGATAAAGCTGTTACATTTGAGAGGGGATAGAATGGGGGAAAACTGAAAAACAATTTGTGTTGAAACTGTATGCAGGTGAATTGAAGCTGTATGTAGGTGATGTTAATCTAGTTATGGTATATGGACTTTTAGAACGATAAAATTTTAGCCCATTTGATTATTAATATAATATTCACATAATGAGTAGTTTATTAAGTTTATATTTTAAATATCGGTATGGGTTTCAGATGTATAGAGGTATCTAATTTGAGTCAGAGATAACGAATACCACCAGTAAGATGTTGACGTTAAAATTTAGTTGGGTCGAAACTTTGATCCAAAGCCAAATTCATTCAACATTATTGCGTTTTAGGCCTAAGTCTGCTTGCCTAACCTGAAAATGTGTAATGAAAAGCACCACAAAATTTTTATTCAATACAAAAAAAGCACAGCTACTACACATTGTAGTCAAACAGCTAAGAAGCGACTTGAAGCTCGAACCAAACTAATTTTAAGTATACTCTCGAGGAACATTTATGGTGGAGTAACTGGGCTACCGGGTCAAAACGTCCTCGTATGTGTAGCGAAGTCAAAGATGAAATCAGCCTAAATGAGTATCTTAGTAGCAAAAACAAATTTAGAACCAAACGGCAATAGCAAAAGGGGGACAGCTGTACTTTATGAGACTGGCATTGTGACAAAGGGAATGGTGTTAGGGGAGGAGAGGGATAAGACCACGTGACAAGTGGGTGTTACATATTACGTGGGGGGGGGGATAATCTAAGAGAGAAGGTAAATTGGTAGTATTTTTTTTTGTTCACGATAAGGGGCGAGAACTCTCTCTAAGGTTACACATAACGGAGAGAGGGAGGATGTGGCATCAGTGCAGCTAGAAAGGTAGGAAGGCTATACAGTATATTGTTTAGAATTATGGTCTTATTTAGCGAGCTGTAGCAAAGAAAGAACATACAAAAGTTGTACTGTTATGAGGCTATTATTGTGACGGGGTGGTGGTAGGGGAGGGATGGGATTATGCCCGTAGGAAGAGCATTTCTTGGAAGTGGGTGCTACATTTTACAGGGGGCTAATTATTTTCAAGGAGAAAATAAATAAGTAGTATCTTTGTTCAAAAAGATTCAAGGAGGGGGGGGGGTTCTAGGATTACACATACCGGGTGGAGGAAGGTTGGGGGTCAGGGTAGTAGTGCAATGGAGGGTGGCATCCTGTTGCTGGGAATCATGGACCGATTTACCCAGGAATTCTACGGCTGACAGGGAAAGGGTTTTGAAATGAACAATTTTTGAATAAATCCTTTTTGATTCCTTGTAGAAGGCAGGCAAGGAATCTATGCGATGGTGATGTCGTGTGTGTATTTGACACTTAGCTCGTGAACATGATATTTCAAGATAGCAATGACCGACACTTTTCATATTTGGTTTTTGGTGGAGGTGAAAAGTCATTTGAGGTCACCAGAGGTAAATTGCGAAAACCTTGTAAATGGCTTGTAAATACTATCTCAAGATAGCAAGGACGAACACTTCATATTTGGAATATAGATTTTTTTAGTTGAGAGGAAGAACCCTATTGTTTTGGGTGCAGGTCAAAGGTCATTGAAGGTCACCAGAGGTAAAAAACCGAAAAGCATGTAAACATTTGGTGTATAAATTTGTCATGATGTAAGGATGAACCCTATTTGTTTGATATTGGCCAAAGGTCATCTTAGGTCACCAAAGGTTAAACTGCCCAAACCTACATATCTCAAGATAGCAATGACAGACACTTTTCATATTTGGTATGTAGCTTTGCAATTTTGGAAGGAACTCTTTTTGGTGGAGGTCAAACGTTATCTGGGGTCATCAGGGGTCAAACACTGAACTTTGTTAACACAATATCTCAAGGTAGGAAGCTTGGATAGATTCTATACGTAGTATGCCAAGGGCGGATCCAGCCCTTAGCTGAAGGGGGGCAGTTTGAAAAGGGGGGCGCCAACATCATGCAGGGGCCGCATACTCTTGAATTTGACCGACTACATTTCGGAGACCAACTCCCATTGCCATAGTTATATATAGCTATACGGTTCGAAATTCTGAGGACCTTTTTTTTTTTTTTTTTTTTTTTTACTTTTCGGACAGTTTTTACTTAACTTTTAGGACGCAGGGAGCGCATTTTTCTTGTATTGAGGGGCGCTAGACTGGTCATAGGGGGGGCAGTTGACCCTAGTTGCCCCCCCCCCCTGGATCCGCCCTTGTAGTATGCGGATGCCTTATGGTGAGAAAAAGAAGACAAATGTTTTGGTGGGAGTCAAGGTCATCTGGGGTCAAACACTGAAAAACCTTGTTAACACGATATCTCCAGATAGGGAGCTTGTATAGATTTCATACGTAACACGTTTTTGGTAGAGGACAAAGGTCATCTGGGGTCACCGGGGGTCAAAAAGCAAAATTGCCCACGAATTCCCAAGATTGTCATATGGGGTCACATAGGTCAAAACGCAAAATTGCCCACGAATTCCCAGGATTGTCATCTGGGCTCACCAGAGGTCAAAAAGCAAAATTTCCCAAGAATTTTCAAGATCCAAGATCCATTGGAGTGCGAATCTCTTTCAAGACACCTTTTTTCTTTGTTATATTTGGTGGGATTCAAAGGTGATATGAGGTAAGCAGAGGCCAAATTGTTAAAACATCGTAAAATTATTTAGTCAAGAAAAATAAATTTGAGGGATAATCCTGATTGCAACAAAGCATCCCAATTTGGCAAGGAATCACTAAGCCTTTTGGCTCTCTAGTTTAAATCATTGAGACGTGACAAGAGATTTGAAAGATGATGACTCACTCACGATAATGAAGCAGACGAGGAACGTTTGGTTGTGGAAGATGGCAGCCCAACAAAGTTTCAACAGGAAGCAAACGTTACTGAGGTTTGCGTTGTCATGGCAATCAGGACTGCTACAACTCGAGCGAACATGTTGGAATCAAGATTTCCAACTGTCAGGGCTGCGAAGATGTTAGGAGCAAAGATACTGAAAAACCGGATTCTTTGAAGAGTCAAAGCTAAATGAATGTTTGATCGGATCAGCGACCACCAGCTATCAGAGGGGAACCTTGTTACTGATGATCGTTAATACAACGGACGTCATGTATACACCCAAAACCAACAGTATTATCCATAGAGTACAGCGGTGGGGATGCAGTGATTGAAGTGAAGCCGGCTGCTAGTGTGCACTGCAGAATGTGTCAAGAGAACTTACCTGCTTACTAACCCTGCAAACAGATGTCTACTCGCTGTTAGCTCTTCCATGAAAACGTCACTCTATTCACCGACTGTCCGCCTAGAATGTTATTCCCTCTTCTGGTATTCTTTGAAACTTTTCACTCCCGCCTCACAGGTCCACTTAAAAGACCCTGGCGTATGTCAAGAGGCCAAAGATTGGTGCAGAAAGAGAACTTAATATTGTGAAATTTAGGGCACCTGCATTCGCCTCGGTGTGTACATGACATCCATGTTCCTCGTGCGGTTAGCGCACGGAAATTTTGCCCTCTCTGTAGCCTACTGAGTACAGAGGCGTACTAGGCTCACCATGTTGCCGGAAGGTCCAGGATTAAATGATTAAACGGGCTTAAATTTGGCCCGGGAGTCCAAAGTGTCCACTCTCAGGAGCGCGCCCCAGATCTAGAGGTCCACTTTAGGTCCTTTGTGGAGTTCATGCGTTGGCCAGTAAGATACGATAGCAAGGTAAGGGAAGCAAGTATGTAACTTACAACTTAAGTAAAGGTAAGTAATCGTATAATGATGAGAATATTGAAGGTGAGTACAGGTGAGTACGAAGTAAGATAGAGGATGTTGTTAAAGAGGATCAAGAATTAAATAATCAAACGGAGGTAAATTCGGTACCCCCTGAAAAGCACAAGGACCAGAGGAAGAGTTACACCTTAGGTCCCATGTGAGATTCAAGGATAGGCCAGTAACGAAAGTTAGCCAGCAAGGTAAGGGAAGAAGAGTATATTTTCAATATAAGGGTATTGTCAATATATGCTCAAGGTAGGTAAAGGTAGGTAAAGGTAAGTAATCGTAATAATGAAAACGTTGAAGGTGAGTACAAGGTGAGTATATATTAAGGTGTGGAAGGTAAGGTAAGGCGGGGATTCTTGCAAAGTAAGGATAGCAGGTAAAGGTAAAGTAGTCTTACATGATGAGAACGTTGAAGGTGAGTACAGGTGAGTACAAAGGATTGTGGGGTTCAAGGATAGGCCAGTAACCATGGGCGTCCGGAGGGGGGCAAGGGGAGCACTTGCCCCCCCCGAAAACCAAAAACTTAAAAAAACGAAGAAAAAAATAAAGAAAAAAACGAAGAAAACATAACATCAACATTTCTTAACAGTTCAATCAGTGTGAATTTCTACTCTCAAAACAGGAATTGAATAAAAATATCCATGGTGGCGCCAGTCCATGGTGGCGCGGAGCGCCGAGATACTGTCTATGGACTTCGCCCCCTCCCCCTTGACAAATTCCTGGCTACGCCTTTGTCAACACTGTGTGGAAGTAGCATCTAAACTCTTTTCTGGGAGTTAAATATTTCCCATGAAAAAAGTTGGGCCCCCTAAAAAATTTTGCCCCCCTTGAATTTTTTTCTGCGGACGCCCATACCAGTAACGTAAGTTAGCTTGCAAGGTAAGGGAAGATGAGTGTTGGGAAGAATGTATATTTTCAAGTGTACTTCAATGTAAGGTAAGAAAGGCTGGGAGTCTTGCTTCATCGATTGCTCCGTTTCTAGTGTAACAGGACGTACACAACTGGGGTATTAGAAGGCAGCGTTTTGTCAGCGGCCAGAAGTTGGACAGCTAGCAAGGTAATTAAAAGAGGGAAGGTATCGTAAACAGTAACTAAGTTAGGTGAAAGGTAAGTTGAATAGTAAGTATAAAAAGGAGTAATACATTCTTTAGTAAATTAATACACAAAGGTGAGTAAGGGGTAGACACTTTTTTACATTAACCGGGATTTCTCCCTCCCCCCCCCCTTCCCGCGCATGCAAACGCTGCTCCCCGCTTGTTCATATGGTTTAAAGGCACGCTTGGCCTACAGCACTGTAGAACTGGTGAACTGTTCCATACTCCTCCCGCTAACGCTTCAAAGGCGAGACAAGCATGCAAGCATGCAAAATAATTTCACCTGCAGGAGGACTGATTGCTTCAATGAAAACAGGTCCTGGCAATTGGAGCCTAGAAGATACAAGAGTGGGCAACAATGAGTCACGTGGCAGTGATGACACCCCCACCTCAGAGTGGCTAATACAAACTTTCTGTTCAAGAAGTTTGGGGGACCTACAGCCATGGTATCTTTACAGTGGGTCTGAACATGGAAGATTTGCCTTTATCGAGGAAATTAGTGCCATGACAGGCGCAGATACAGAGAGTGACTTTCCCGGCTCCAGCTCCTCCCTCCCTTTTTCTGTACCACTTTCCGACGGTCCCAAAGCTGTTCTACAATATCATTTAGTGTCTAAATGTCAAGTTTTTTTCCTAGAACCCCCCCCCCCCCCCAACAAAAATGAGGCTGCGTATACTTGAAGCTCGTAGGTGTGAACTTCTGAAATTCAGGATCCGCCCCTGCTTAGGACATTTTGTCCAACATAGCTAAAACCGATCTTCCATGTACTAGGCTTCTCGTTCGACAAAGAATCATGGAAGCCAGTGCCACTTCAGGGTCCTAACCTTGGGAATTCCTTGGGGAAGAGGCACACCAGGGCTAAAGCTCAGGAAAAGAATTTTCATATAAAAAAATGGGAGTCTCAATTGGTTCTATTGCTATGGGAAGGAGTGATATACTACCATACGCACCCCAATGACGCCGGCATGAGGAGCACGTGCCCAAATCGATTTCTGAAAATTTCCGAACATTTTTCTAAATGAGCCCAAAAGGCGTTAAAGCTATAGTTCTGTAGGGTGTGAGGTGTGTTTTCCACTGAGTGATAGATCTATTATTAACTTACTATCACAAGTCGTTCTGAAACTTTCTCAAAATTTTCATAAACTCTTCTACTAAAATTTTCACGCACTCCCAGCAACACCTCATCGCTGTGCTTATTATATTATCAATACCGTCTCACTATTCATCGGTGAGGCTTTTAGACCGATTGTGTCCGTTGAGTGATTACAGAGCTCTGCGTGCGAAACGGGAATTCAAAAGAAAACATAAATTGACAGCTTGTACGAATTACCAGGCAAAACATCTGCTGCCTAATTGGTAGATAAAATTTCTAAGGGCATTGAAACCTTCCCGGTGTATAGGCTGCATGGGATTTCTGTCTAATGCAAAATTTCGGTATTCGTCACGGTTTGCACTTCTCATGATCATACGGTAGGGTGGAAAATCTGTTTCCTCTGACGGGCAGTTTTGATAGTCACAATCCTCTCTCAGGCAGCAGATAGCGAGGGCGCAACATATGTAGGCAATAGCCTCATTCACCATGTTTACATGTGTGAGGAGTATAACACTTTAGCGTTAAAATGCAAAATTAACCAGTTTTAATTCACTCAGGGACAGTTCTACCCCCCCCCTTCTACCGTAATAGACCTATACATGTGATAGTGCAATTCTGTAGTCTCCCACGCAAAACATTCGTTACCAGCAGAAGTAAAATAGTTCTGCACCTGGTTTATATATGTCTAACGAAACGGTAGGCATGTTAAATTGTGCATACTCAGGGTTTTACACGATGGCCACATTAGGCCAAAAAATTATTATCATTCGATGTTCCAGTGATTCTGAATTTCCATTTATGAATTGCCTTGCAGGCCGGATAAAATCGTCTCGAGGGGACGGAGGTTCCCACCATAGGGTAATAACATTCGGGTCAATACCCTCTTCTCTATGGTTGTAATTTACTAGTCACCTAACCAAAAGTTTCTCAAGGGGCTGGAGTTGTCACCCCTCCACTTAAAACAACACACCCTTCCCTTACATCCAACCCAAAAGTAGAACATTTTGCATCTAAGCCACCTTTTATGAACAAAAATTTCTCAAAGGGGATACAAGCCTCCACCAGCGGACAAAGGAAGGATCCGCCTCGGATGCAACCCATGGCAGGTACGCATTCAAAATTAACACGGATATTTGGGGTGTTTTATAGTGTCTCCATTCACCAACTCCTGGCGACGCCACTGGCACCCACCCCCACATCCCAGAGGTCACTACATTTTGACTTTGTGGAAACGACGTGAGCTCAACAGAAGCATTACAGAAGATCCGCAGGATTTGAACCTGCCCGTATGCTGAAATCAGCTACGTCACCAGAGAAGATCTTTCGGTCTGAGTTGCAAACTGTCGAGTTTCACACCAATTACACGAAGGTAAACACGATATTCCTGTTTTGGCAAATTTTGTATGGGAGGAATTTTTTTAGGATCCTCATTAACGGGGATGTTGTCTAAGGAAAGAGGTGACAAATCTACCTTGCTTAATAGTACAGGCTTTATGGGAATAATATTTGTTTACATTCCAATTTTGACTAAAAATCGTGGCCAGACCCCAAGTGAGCAAGCTATGTCCAACTACTCAACATTTTAACATTTCCCTAACACTTTGAAAAGCTTGGGCTATCGTTAGCTGCTTCCTCAAGATATTTGCAAAATTTTTCAAATCTCTGCCAAAAAGGGCCCGTCAGTCCAAAGAAAAATCACCCTACATTTTCGAAAATCTATCTCCGGTCAAAACAACCCAGTCCTCATATGCTCCTTAAAGAAGAAATTTCATACCACCCCCTTCATTCCCGCCTAAGTTAAAATGACCCCATACGAAATCTACATGTTCTAAACTTTCAACTGATAATTAAGGTCATAATTGAAAGTATTCTTCTAAATTTCTTAACATAAGAATAGGGAGTAAAAAACAAAAGCTCATTCATAATCTTGCCCCATATGGCACTTCAACTGCTAATATTTTGATAACCACGTATCGCATTTTAGTGCATCTCACCAAAATGCTAGGGTAAGTACTAAGATATCGAAACTTGATTCAAGCCCACACGCTAATCTCTGTTTTGCATGTTTCGCGAGGGTTTAATCAATAGGACCAGTGTACTCCGATACGTGTATGGCAAGCTAAATGTGCAATAATTCGAAAAACTCAGTTTTTCGCCGATAAACTCGGTTTTTCGACCGAAAAACTCAGTTTTTCGCGAAAAACTCAGTTTATCGAGCGAAAAACAGAGTTTTTCGATAAACTCAGTTTATCGAGCGAAAAACTCAGTTTTTCGATAAACAGAGTTTTTCGATAAACACGGTTTTTCGACCGAAAAACAGAGTTTTTCGATAAACTCAGTTTATCGAGCGAAAAACACGGTTTTTCGATAAACTCAGCTTATCGAGCGAAAAACTCAGTTTTTCGATAAACAGAGTTTTTCGATAAACTCGGTTTTTCGACCGAAAAACTCAGTTTTTCGATAAACAGAGTTTTTCGATAAACTCGGTTTTTCGACCGAAAAACTCAGTTTTTCGATAAACTCAGTTTTTCGAGCGAAAAACACGGTTTTTCGATAAACTCAGTTTATTGAGCGAAAAACTCAGTTTTTCGATAAACAGAGTTTTTCGATAAACTCGGTTTTTCGACCGAAAAACTCAGTTTTTCGATAAACTCAGTTTTTCGAGTGAAAAACACGGTTTTTCGATAAACTCAGTTTATCGAGCGAAAAACTCAGTTTTTCGATAAACAGAGTTTTTCGATAAACTCGGTTTTTCGACCGAAAAACAGAGTTTTTCGATAAACTCAGTTTATCGAGCGAAAAACAGAGTTTTTCGATAAACAAGGTTTATCGAGCGAAATACAGAGTTTTTCGATAAACAAGGTTTATCGAGCGAAAAACTCAGTTTTTCGATAAACTCGGTTTTTCAATCACGTGTCTCAGGCTTCCGTCAGACCGAGATGCGTGATTTTTTCTCGTAGGACAGTTAGGGGAAAGTTATCAATTATTCATGCATCGGAGTCGTTTGTGGTGATTACTGATTCATAGCGTCTTCCTACTGTAGAGTTCATGTGTATAGCCTATTCAGTGTCACATTTCGTAAGAGAAGGGAGGTTAAAGGGCTACTCGTAATGGAGATAATATAGTAAAGCTGCAACAGTAGTTGTACCGACGACGGACCTACTTTTACTGCCATGCTGATGGATGACAGCGTTAACACCGTACTCGTGAGCTAAAACAGGGTTACACAAGACAGGCCTACACTTTGGCTGTGGTCATAAGCTCACAACACTGGAAAGACCATGAGTTTGCCAGCTTTTAAATGATGAGTCGTGGACTGAAGTTGGAAAAACAAAAGGTCCTATACGCGTAACCAAAAGAATGTCCGCACTGTAGCCACCTCCGAGGGAGCATACATCAGTGGTACAGTGAGTTACCTGTAAGTTAACTCAGAACCACCATGTTACGGAGGATCTCGGAAAGTACGCCTACACATTTAATCCAGGGGCGGCCAGGCGAAGGAATGGGCACAAGTGACATCATAGTATTGGCATCCGCATCTGGCCTTAAATCATATTTAAAGCCTGCCTCTCGTCCAAGCCCAGCAAAACCAGTGGAATTCGACCCGGTGAACAACTGGGCATGTTTGTTGGATTGGTACTTTAGGTGAACCCCTCACTGACACCATTCGTCACTGACTCTCAGAGAGGTTAGCATTTGTGTGTGTGTGTGTGTGTGTGTGTGTGTGTGTGTGTGTGTATGTGTGTCTTTTAAAGAGTCTAGTTTGAAGTTAAAACATTCACTCAAGGCAGTTAAACTCCGAATAGTTTCAGTCAGCGTCATTCTCTGTCAGTATATATCACACCGAGTTGCCATCAACTGCTCTTCACGTTTTGGACACGATTCATATCTCACTTGTATACAGGTATATCGTTACACAAGTCAAGTAATAACATTGCCAGGGAGCTGCAATGAAGCAAGCATTTCAGACGATGTACAAAGAAGGAAAACGCCAAGAGTAATCATGACAAACGACTCCGATAATATGAATAATTGATAACTTTCCCCTCGCTGTCCTACGAGAAAAAATCACGCATCTCGGTCTGACGGAAGCCTAAGACACGTGATTGAAAAACCGAGTTTATCGAAAAACTGTGTTTATCGAAAAACTGTTTATCGGTCGAAAAACCGAGTTTATCGAAAAACTCTGCTTTTCAGTCGGAAAACTCTGCTTTTCAGTCAAAAAACTCTGTTTTTCAGTCGAAAACACTGCTTTTCAGTCGAGAAACTCTAGTTTTTTGACTGAAAAGCAGAGTTTTTTGACTGAAAAGCAGAGTTTTTCGACTGAAAAGCAGTGTTTTCGACTGAAAAGCAGAGTTTTTTGACTGAAAAGCAGAGTTTTTTGACTGAAAAGCAGAGTTTTTTGACTGAAAAGCAGAGTTTTTCGACTGAAAAGCAGTGTTTTCGACTGAAAAGCAGAGTTTTTCGACTGAAAAGCAGAGTTTCTCGACTGAAAAGCAGTGTTTTCGACTGAAAAACAGAGTTTTTTGACTGAAAAGCAGAGTTTTCCGACTGAAAAGCAGAGTTTTTCGATAAACTCGGTTTTTCGATAAACACAGTTTTTCGATAACTCGGTTTTTCAATCACGTGTCTTAGGCTTTCGTCAGACCGAGATGCGTGATTTTTTCTCGTAGGACAGCGAGGGGAAAGTTATCAATTATTCATATTATCGGAGTCGTTTGTCATGATTACTCTTGGCGTTTTCCTTCTTTGTACATCGTCTGAAATGCTTGCTTCATTGCAGCTCCCTGGCAATGTTATTACTTGACTTGTGTAACGATATACCTGTATACAAGTGAGATATGAATCGTGTCCAAAACGTGAAGAGCAGTTGATGGCAACTCGGTGTGATATATACTGACAGAGAATGACGCTGACTGAAACTATTCGGAGTTTAACTGCCTTGAGTGAATGTTTTAACTTCAAACTAGACTCTTTAAAAGACACACATACACACACACACACACACACACACACACAAATGCTAACCTCTCTGAGAGTCAGTGACGAATGGTGTCAGTGAGGGGTTTACCTAAAGTACCAATCCAACAAACATGCCCAGTTGTTCACCGGGTCGAATTCCACTGGTTTTGCTGGGCTTGGACGAGAGGCAGGCTTTAAATATGATTTAAGGCCAGATGCGGATGCCAATACTATGATGTCACTTGTGCCCATTCCTTCGCCTGGCCGCCCCTGGATTAAATGTGTAGGCGTACTTTCCGAGATCCTCCGTAACATGGTGGTTCTGAGTTAACTTACAGGTAACTCACTGTACCACTGATGTATGCTCCCTCGGAGGTGGCTACAGTGCGGACGTTCTTTTGGTTACGCGTATAGGACCTTTTGTTTTTCCAACTTCAGTCCACGACTCATCATTTAAAAGCTGGCAAACTCATGGTCTTTCCAGTGTTGTGAGCTTATGACCACAGCCAAAGTGTAGGCCTGTCTTGTGTAACCCTGTTTTAGCTCACGAGTACGGTGTTAACGCTGTCATCCATCAGCATGGCAGTAAAAGTAGGTCCGTCGTCGGTACAACTACTGTTGCAGCTTTACTATATTATCTCCATTACGAGTAGCCCTTTAACCTCCCTTCTCTTACGAAATGTGACACTGAATAGGCTATGCACATGAACTCTACAGTAGGAAGACGCTATGAATCAGTAATCACCACAAACGACTCCGATGCATGAATAATTGATAACTTTCCCCTAACTGTCCTACGAGAAAAAATCACGCATCTCGGTCTGACGGAAGCCTGAGACACGTGATTGAAAAACCGAGTTTATCGAAAAACTGAGTTTTTCGCTCGATAAACCTTGTTTATCGAAAAACTCTGTATTTCGCTCGATAAACCTTGTTTATCGAAAAACTCTGTTTTTCGCTCGATAAACTGAGTTTATCGAAAAACTCTGTTTTTCGTTCGAAAAACCGAGTTTATCGAAAAACTCTGTTTATCGAAAAACCGTGTTTTTCGCTCGATAAACTGAGTTTATCGAAAAACTCTGTTTTTCGGTCGAAAAACCGTGTTTATCGAAAAACTCTGTTTATCGAAAAACTGAGTTTTTCGCTCGATAAACTGAGTTTATCGAAAAACTCTGTTTTTCGCTCGATAAACTGAGTTTTTCGCGAAAAACTGAGTTTTTCGGTCGAAAAACCGAGTTTTTCGAATTATTGCACATTTAGCTTGCCATATACGTGTGCACCACCTCATCAGAAGTCAACAGAAGATCCCAGAATCCTGAAATCTCAGTTTCACAGCAATGCTAGTAAGCGGCAGGGTGTAGGAACGGGGAGACACGTGGCACCCCAAAGTTTGCAGAAATGGTAAACTGTGCCCCCTCTATAAAATGATGTACTAACGTTACCATTTCACATGTTTCTATAGAAATTCTGGCAAAACGGCTCAGAGATTAGGGCAAAAATTCTTGTGCCTCTCCTCAAAATCAAGAGATTGTGCTTTCTCCCCTTGCCACATGGCCAATGTGCCCCTGAATCCATCGCTGACTCTAGTTGAATGGAAATACGGCCCACCGTTTCAAAGGGGCAATAAGTTGACATCAGATTAACACAAAGTGCTGGGTTCGTTAAATCATATAGGGGGAAATAGGAGTGGTTATTTCCACTGGAACATTGATAATGAGAGGAGCATGTGCTGCAGGGTACAAACCGCCTTAGCCAGGGGACTTTCGCCTTGCACATCTGGCACTTGTACAAAATGTATAGACCAGGATTGAGCACTCCACCGCACCCCCCCCCCCCCGCGAGAAAAATCTTTGCATGAATTGGTTGGAGCTTTTAGATGACGGATCCTGCAGTCTACGGGGTCGTAAATGAACTGTGCCCCTAGTGAGGCAACCACGTATTTCATGGGGGATGGTACATCCTGAAAGCCCCGCGCTTTTTTTCACGTGTTGGATTACAAAGCATTAACGTAATGCCTGAATACAGAGTTTTACCATTAATTTCGGCGGCCTTTATCATGCCATACCTCTTGAAATTGGGGGGGGGGGGGACTGGGGGTGTCCTGAGAGTGAAGTGGGAGTCCCTATTTTATATTTATGTTACAGGAATGAAGAGGTATTTTGTTCTTGATCAACGCATTGCAATTACGCCTTTGCCGTGCCCAGTTGCGTAAGGATGCAATTGTTGGTTTGGGGGCAAAATATCACAGCAATTCCATTCCATCCGACCTTCCACTGTTTGGAAAAATGAGCTCGACATAGCAATTAGAGTTCAGACAACAGTGTGCTACAGTGTTACTACAGGCTACTCATGTTATATTGTATGATCCCCTCTTGATGTGCCCTCCCTACAGAGCTTGGAGATGCACTTTTGTGGCCCCGGTGCGGACAATAGCACGTCCCCTTGCCAGTCGGGCGTCTTTGTAGCACGCAGAATGAAGCAAAAAATCACGTGATCGCGAGTCTCTTTGCTTTTGAAGGGCAAGATCGCGCATCTCTTTGGTTTTAAAAGGCACGCGTCCAGTGTGTCACACTAGTATCTGTGGTTATGCATGGTTATGCCGTGCGCGTGGGCTTTAAAGCGGCACATTGAGTTGGTTTATGAAATTCACTAAATTTTGCCAAACCTGTTAAGTTTTCTTCACATACTAATGACAAATGGTCAAACTTAAACAATCACCACATCTTGCATACAAATAAATGTTTCATAAGTGAGTAATAAACAATTCAAATCGGTTGTCAAAAATTTGTGACCAGACACTTTTTCAAATTATGCACACAACCATTACAAGCTAGGATACCAAAAAATTCAAAATTTTAGCTTTATGCGTAACTATTGGATGTGAAACTTGACTAATTATGCTAATAATAATCATTGCCATGTGGTAGTACCCTTCAACACCCTCGTTAAGTTATCGATATCAACTCAATATGCCCCTTTAAATACGCTTACCGCGTGTGTGGTTTGCCCTTCAGTGCCTGGGAATCCCATTCGCGTGACGTCACATGAAATCCCTCTGTAGATCAGACACGATCTCCAAGCTCTGTAGGGAGCGCGCGGAGCGCGACAAGTGGCGGAATGATATGCAAATATGTATGAACATCCATGGGAGAAATTCGTTGAAAACTGCATTATTTGCATATCACTTGCATAAACTGCTATTTGATTGGTCCAATATAACACCTCTACCTCAGTAATGCTTCGCCTTGCATGCACATATAATATATCAAAATAAAGCTGTGCAATTATGCAAGTGGAAGTTGACTGTAATTGTCTAAGAATTTACAAAAAACACAGAAAAACATCTGAATACCTGAATATTGTGTGCAGAGTTTGGAGGAAAAACGATGTTATATTAAAGGTTTGCCATCGGAAAGAAATCATACTTTACCCTCTCTCCCTTTTAGCCACTTCTAGAGTTCAAGGATATGAAAACGTTTTAAATGTTATATTTTGGCCTAAAAAGCTGTGTACTACCATCCAAGGGCTCACTGAGGTTTCTTGTAACCTTTATATGAGGCTTTCCACATTCCTATTGCCTAAGATAGGCGAAACGAATCACCCACCTTCCCCGTCGAGTCACATGAATGAACAATCTTACGATAATGTAAGCAAAACTAGAGACCATGATTTTCTTGGGGTTACATATATACTTCGGTGGTACCAGGATTTGCCCAACAACGGACCAAGCTCCCAAACGGGATGGGATGACCCCAGCAATTTCAAGTCCCCCAAAAAGGCAACGACGTTTTGGCACGGTAAGCGGATTTTCGGGCTGGTTCTATGGTCTGCTATTCCTGAAAGCTAATAAGTAAAACTTTGGGACGACTGGTCGTTGTTAGAGAGCCTGAATGGATAAAATAAACAGCCTTCCTCAACGGGCAGTCCTCTGCTTAATCACTTTTAGCGCATGTGGAACTACACCTACCTCTCTTCACTCATGACAACCCCACCCTTCAGTTGGCTAATGTACCGTCTTTTTATTCTTTGTTCTTACAGATAGATCCATGTGTCCTGGGACCACCTAATGCCTTTCAATTACGCCTTTGCCATAGAGTGTGCCCTTAATACCATTCTTTGGTGGGCGTATGGAGGCGTTTGTTGGTTCTTGGGCAAAACAACACACATGGTTCCAGTCCAATGCCAGGAAATTGAGAGATTTCAGCACACGTTACCAAAACGATGTTTTCCTAGAGGCCTAGGCTAAGGAACTGAGTTATCGACACTTCTACCACCACAGTATATCATCACAGTATAACCTGGTAAATCAGTTTTACCCGGGGGCGTAGATTTCTTTTCAACTTTGGGGGAGATAGGGTGAAATATCGCAAATGAGGAAAATGTGCTTCGCGTGCACGGCGAGCGCGAAGCGCGAGCCCATGACGGGTGAGGTCCAGGGGCCCGCCTTAGGGCCCCTGGTGGGGTCCAGGGGTCCGCCTTAGTGGGGGTCCAGGGAGCGAAGCCCCCGACTCCTGGGTTTTAATGTCTCAGAAGTGTCAGGAAGACTGTTTTAAGGGCTTAATTTCAGTGGAAATGTTCTTTGGTAGGCTATTAGTATATATTCATAAATTTAGGAAAAGCTATTTTGAACACAAAACTCGTCGATTAGCTGCACTGGTTGAAATTCTACAAGAGCAACAATGTCCTGTTAAGCTTAAAAAGGCAGGGATCAACATATAGGGTCATCCCAGACAACTGGATTTTGAATTCGGAGATCATTACAAGTCCTGCAAATTGGCTTGAGATCAGTGGCGTCGCCAGCTTTTTTTGTGATTCGGGGCACCATAGATGATGTCGTAGTAATACCTCAGTTCCCCCAAGTCTGCGGTAATTACACCTTTATTTTTCGTGCGTTCCTGCATTTGCATGCAGCAGTTTTTATCTTGCGTTTGTCACTGCATAAAGGTGTCGTCCTGGGGAAAGTGTTCCCCCTCCCCTTTAAGAACTTTTTGCATTAATTTAAGGTCTTTTAGACGCAAAATGGTGCTATCTTTGGGATGTTTTTGGAACTGATCATATATAGCCGTAAAATGTCCATAATTTAGTGAATGTCAGTTTTTGGTAAGGTAAAAGAGGAGAATATGTTGTCTATTAAGAAACAGAAACGTTGTCAACAAATCTCCTGAGGCCCCCTCCCTTTTCTCTATTTGACTGCCTTCTATTTCGGGAAAGTTTTTACACAAAAATATGTGCGTGGAGTCCACAGAAACATTCTTGAGTTATTACGAAATATGTCCTTCCCTTCATTGTGCATTATGAAAGGGAATCTAAGGCTAGCAGATACCTGAATAGGACCTCCTGGAAGCTCTGCATTAATCATATTTATTGGGGCGGGGGGGGGGGGGGCAATGACATAATGCGTATACTACCTGACACCCAAATGATAACGATAATGATAACGCCGAACACTTGTCCAGCAAACCTACATGCCACTGCCATAATCCAGTCTTTTACCTATAAATTCGTAAACTTTCAACTTTCTGCCGCTGTGCTTTTCCGAAAGTTGCTATCGGAAGATATCGATAATATGAGTGACACTGACATAAGGTTGGAAGCGCGCGGAGCGCGCGAAAATTTTGATAGATTGCCAACGAATGATTTGCTAATATTCTGATAGTTTGAGAATCATTTGTGGTAGAAAGTGAAGCGAGATTGAAAAAAATTTCTTACGAAAATGAAGAATAAAATATACTTTCCATCATACACGTATCTGTACACTGAAAAATTGGGGAGATGATTACATTGGCCATCCCTCCATGTTGGGGGATATATCCCCCAGTCCCCCGGATTTACGCCCATGGTTTTGCCCGACCACATGTTACACGGTAAACATTAAAGCACACTGCTATAGAAACTCTACACACTGCATGCACAACGTAGACTTTGCACGAGTAAAGTTGCAATAATACACGTTGACCTCCATCGGGGTGCAGGCTCTGTTCTGTGACGTCATATGCAAAAAGATCAACTACTGCGGTGCTATAATTAGAGATGGAGAACTCCCGACGTTTACTAGAACTTGGGATGACTTCTTATCAGGCTGTATGAAAGCCTGTAGGGGGTGGGGTGAGGTGTTACAGTATGTCACCCATGTATCATAATATTAGTTAAATTGTTACGTTACAAAATACCTGAAACTTGCAATCCCCGCACGGATAACGTTTTCTGTTTTCTCCATTGTTTACGTGAATGCAGGTTAAGTATTACATAAACACTAAGGCCGTTATACATAACGCGCAAACAAAATGGGCATAGGAACCGAGAGTAAAGCTAAAACAATACAGTAGTATACCCTAAAGCCAAGTTATTGTGAGACCTTACACATGGTGTCACAGAGCAAAAGTTTTCCCTCTCTTGGAGAAAAGGTGCATATCTTTGCAACTTACACCACAAAATACAGACAGCTAATTTGTGCATCAGGGGATACGCCTGATCAATGAATCTCTGTCTAACCAAAACCCCAACCCTACCCATAACTCGGAACATATTTTCGTCCGGGGGAATCTTCGGTCTTTAGTCACCTTCGACCAAGTGAATCTATGGGTAATCCCCCCGTCCGGATTATGTAATATTTGGCAATCACAAACATTTACTGTCTCTCCATTCCCAGCATGGGACCATTTAAAGTTTAGAACGTGAACATATATATTAGGGGTATCATGAGTCAGTCACTTAACGAACATTTTGACAACAAAAATATAAAAAACATTTAATAAAATGAATTAAACTTTGAAGAAATATTACATGTCTCCCTTATTGCATACGCGTAGGAAGCGGGGGCTGGTCAAAATTTTGGGGGGCAGAAGCATACTTCTGCCTCGAATATCCAAGGTCAAAAACCCCTTATTTGTCTCTTCAGTAAAAACTGTAAAAAATTTGCAGTAATTTTCCTTAAAATTTGCCCAAAATGTTGCACCAAATTGCACCTGAGGACCCTCAAATACCCAAACATTTTCCAAAGGGGAGGAGGAGACCCCTCCCCTTAGACCCCTCCCCAGGACAGCGATCCCAAACAAGGTTCACCCCCCAGGCTCGAAAAGTTACCTACGCCCATGCCTTATTGTGCTTTATTTTGGTGTTGTCTTGACTGAGTAATCCATAGAAAACGAATTTTAAATAGTAGGTGTATGGCCGTACACAACACAATCTTTACTGTATGAAGAAATCTTGAGTCAACCAGAAAAAGAGCAAAGAAAAACATGGCGATGTCACATGGGGCAGGGGGAAACCGCCTCCTATCATTTGCAAGAATAGGGGAAAGAGAGAAGGAAAAGAGCAGGAAAAAAGAAAAGGAGAAAACGAAAGAGAAAAAGGGGAAGCGAAGGAGAAAGAAGAAAGGAGGAGGGTGGTAGGCCTATATTTGATCCATATAATTAGTCCAGAGCTTCCAGGAGGCTTCCGGTGTCTGCCAGCATTTAGATACCTTGTATAATGCATATATGAAGCAACGAAAATATTCGTAATAGTTCGTGTTTCTGTCGACTCAACGCACGTACTTTTGAGTGAAAACATACACATACATAAAAGGGGGGTGGCTTCAGGAGGTTTGTTGACTACATACCCTTCTCTTAGACAACAAAGGCTACTCTCCTCTTTCACTAAACCAAAACTAAAATTATTAACACTTTTCAGCCATATATGATAGCTCAAAAAATACCAAAGGCATCACCATTTTGCATCTAAGCAATCTTAAATTGATAAAAATTTCCCAAAGGGGAGGGGACACTCCTCCCCTTAGATTCCTCCCCAGAAAAGCATCTTTCACCCAAAGCAAAAATTAAAATTCAATAAATTATGAACACTTTCTTACATATATGATCAGTTCAAAAATATACCAAGGATATCACCACTGTGCATCTAAGTAATTAATAAAAAAATTTCTCAAAGGGGAGGGAACACCCCTCCCCAGAAAAGCATCTTTCCCAAAACAAAAATTAAAATTACTAAATTATAAACTTTCCAGCCATATATGATCAGTTCAAAATATGTACCAAAGACATCATCATTTTGCATCTGAGCAACCTTAAATTAACAAAAAAATTCCCAATGGGGAGGGGGACACCCCCTCCCCTTAGACCCCTCCTCCAGGACGACGATCACTCATCTCACGCTTTGCCCCCCTATCGAAATACCCTGGCGCCGCCCTTGTCTACAGCGCAAGAAGTGATCCGAAATATTCTGGGTTCGTCGTGGAAATTTTCAGGCACAAATAGAAGATTCTATAGATGAGTAAATTTAATCAGCTGTTGGGGAGGCTGCGCATAACGGGGATAATATGCACTGTACTGATAGCGTTGTGTCTGATGAAATACCTAATTCTAACGCCATCACTGTAAAAAATAATTAACACTTTTTTGTCACAGATAATAAACTCGTCTTGGCGTTTATGTAACCGAAAAAAACAATAAAATACATAGGCAAATTAAACGTCTAAAACGCCAACTTAAACACATTGACGCCACTTTAACGCCATCTCGTAAACACGTTATGCGTTTATTTTATGATTACTGTAAACATCAAGTTGTTTTTAAGAAAGAAAAATTAGCATATATATCAAACATATAAACGTGTTTGCGGAGTGCACTTTAATTGACATCATTTATTTTTATCATGTGTTAGTATTCGTTCAGTCATTTACTGTGCTTATCCGTTTTGTTGTTCGTTTTCTAATTCTTAAACGCCACAATGTGTTAAAAAATGAAGACGTCTATTTTTACAGTGATGCCGCCTTGAGTTGCCTATCGTACCATATGACATAGAAAAAAAAACTATGGGATTAGCGATGATGTTCCCAATTTTATCCAACTTTACCACGCGCGAAGGGCGCCAAAAATTGTGCGTTCCTATTTCTATTCAATCTATTTAATCTATTCTATAAGTTAATTTTGGGACGGCTAGTGACACGTATTATTTTACCATGACCACAAAGACCCCGGGGACGAAGCACCAGACTGGCGTCACCCTTGATACAAGATTCATTTTATCGTACCCACCCACGGGTCGGTAGGGGGAAAGTAAATATAGATTCTATGCATTGAAGTCACATCAACTTTATAGCAGAGGACAAACAATCACGACCTTTAAAGCGAATAGCGAAACCCTAAAGGCGAGGTATCAGGACCCACTGAGGATCCCTCGGAAAGTTTGGAGGAATGCCTATTTTTGGAAACATGCCGTTCCCTCCCGTCCACATCTGTTGACGCCAATAAATTAAGCTGACTAGATAAGCCTAAGCCTATATATATCTTCAGTGGCGCAAATCCCAGGGGCAAGGGGGCCTCGACCCCCCAAGTGGAAAAGTGAAGGGGAAAACCGTAATTTTGCCTCCCCCCTAATGTTAATAACAATGCTAAAATATTTTCGGTACTTGGCCATTTTTTTAAAAGGCAAGATATATGACCAATAGCTCTTTACTTAATACCCCTGGAACACGGCTGTTAATTTTTATTGATAAAACTAATTTAAGTTTTGACATTCCTTTGCTGACAACAAATATAGTTATACAACGGATAACGTATTAGATGTCAATGGATCGAAGCCATATGAAATTAATTTACACCAAAGGCTGAGCCATTATGCATGGGTGACAATTTCTAGACGAAAGCACTGACGAGCTAACAAAAACTACGGGATAGTCACGGATGCTTGTAAATGGAATATCTGTACTCTATGCATGTTCTTTAAAAATAACCATTTAGAGTTGATTATCAATTAAGCAAGCCAATTTCTGGTAGTAATTTCCGTGAATGGGTCCAAACTCTTTATAATAACAGCGTCGCTTGTGTTCTTAACAATGGCTATTCAACGGGATTCTTCTCTATTTACAGGGGTGTTCGTCAGGGTTGTCCTTTAAGCCCGTACCTCTTTATTTTGTGTGTCGATATCTTAGCTAGAAGAGTTTACATTGATGATCACTTACGAGGCATTAAAATATCAGGTAATGAAATAAAAATTTTACAGTATGCTGACGATACCACTTTCTTTATGGATGGTAGCAAACAATCATTAGATCGCCTATTTCACATTCTTAACAAGTTTAAGGTAGCCTCTGGTCTTAACATTAACTACGATAAATCTTATCTGTTTCCACTTGGTTCTTTCACTAATAGTATGACAGCTTACATTGATGATTTTCATGTTAACGTTTGCTCTGGACCAATTAAGTATTTAGGAGTTTATTTTACTCATAATGGGAATGATCTTAACCGCCTAAACTATCTGAAGAAGTTATCAAGGCTAAAAAGTCAACTTAGAGTTTGGAACAGCAGGGACCTTACCCCCATTGGTAGAAATGTCCTAGTAAAATCCTTTGGTATTAGTCAATTAGTTTTCCTCTTCCAAGTTTTGCCAAATCCCCCTGATGACTGTTTTAAGAATGTGGAAAACTGTATCTCTGAATTTATATGGAATGACAACCCAGATAAAGTAAAAAGGAACACCATGATCAATCCGATAGAAGAAGGCGGTTTGAAGGTCACTCATTTGAAAACTTTTTCCTATTCTCTTAAGACCTCATGGGTAAAGCGGTATAATGACGTCACAAACACCGGTTATTGGAAATTATTTTTTGATTTATCTCTTAGAATATATGGCAAAACTCTATTTTTTAGGTGCAACTTTCAGACAGGTGACATTATAAATATTCGTAATGATTTTATTAGAGAAATTTGCACTGCGTGGAGTAAGGCTACCTATTCATGCCCATCCCACAGCTTTGGGAATCAAATAATCTGGAATAACTCTTCGATTAAGATTGACAATTCCTTATTTTACGACAGCAGACTCCTAAGGGAGGGAATAATGTATGTTAAGGATTTTTTTGCAGGAATAACACCCCCCTGTCTTTTAGAGGATTTCTTGACAAATATAATTTAATTAATTACCCTTTTACTACTTATTATGGGATCCTATCTGCAATTCCCAAGAATTGGGCAAATTCCATACTCAGTGCTGATTCTGTCAGCGATAACCATGAGCATCTAATTAACTCTCTGAACGCTAAGCCAAACATGTCTCAGCTTATTTATCCCCTGATCCTAAAAGGTGTTTCCCTTCCCCCTGTGGCTTGTTCAAAATGGAACCATAAATTCAACCTAAGTAAGGAAGATTGGGAATGTATTTTTAAAACTGCCAATATCACAGTTACGGAGGCCAAAATCGAGTACTTTCAGTTTAGGTTTTTACATCGTATCCTTGGGACAAATAGACTCTTACACCGAATTGGAAAGTCTGACACCACCTCTTTGTACCTTTTGCCACATTGAAGAAGAAGATATTGAACATTTGTTTTGGGAATGTCATATTACTGCTAGTTTCCTTTTGGATACTGAACAATTATTTTTTGGTAAGCAGTTTGTTTTATCTAAAAGGGATTTCTTCTTTGGAGTCAACTCCTTTAACTTCCACCCCATGAACTTTTTCATTCTATGTTGTAAACATTACATTTTTTCTTGTAAATATGATAACTCTAAGCCTGATTGTAACCAGTTTTTCCGAGAAATGCAGTTTATATTAAGGGTGGAGGAGTACATCGCCTCAAAACCAAACACTTCAAAACGAAATAGGAAAAAATTTGAAGATCTTAAGAAGTATTTCTCACTTTTCTATTGACACCTGCTTTTGTTTATTCGATATTGTGTTGCCTGTTTATTCAGTCTAAATATGCTAATGTTAGTGCTGATCGTATATTATATTTTATCTATTCACAACTTCTGTAAAACCATGTAACTATTATGTACACACTACGATATTGCTCATATGAAATAAACAAGATGAGAAAAAAAAAAGAAGGAAAGTCAACAAAAGTCAAACAATGAGAAAAAAAGCCAATTTCTGGTCGTCTCGGATAACTATTGAACTTTTGTCTCTGCTTTTTTACATTTAAACACATCGCAGCTCTTGTGAACCTTTAATCCAGTGAAGCATATCAGTAATATTAACTTCGGGCTCAAACTAGCCCTTTTTACAAGTCTAAATGTACTAAAACCCAGGAGCATTACACTGGAAAATTTCCGTTCAAAACCGTTTTCTATAAGGCGTCTGAAATACTAAAACCTGAGTGCACCTTTTGCTAACTTTGTGGCAACCAAGCATACACAAACAAAATAGCTACCGTATAAACGTCTAAGAGTACGTATGAAGTAGATGCATGTAACATTTTGTCAAGGGACAAAGCTTGGCCTAATATTTTGCCGAGGTTTTTGAGGAAAAGATGACTTTTGGCCCACTTGATACCAAGTTACTTCGCAATGAATGGTTCCTTCACAATACTAGGGTATACTAGACTGCATTTTCCCTTAAACCTACTCTAAAAATTGTCAAAATGTTAAAAAGTGTCTTCATCACCGCTCATCCCGTAGAATAGATTCCCTGATATGCCGAATCAGGAAGGAAATATATAGGAAAAATTTGCTTTAGACATCAAGTGGTTAAGTCTTATACCTAACGTTCGACATTTGGAAATTCCGGCCGAAGGGGGCGAGGGGTTCAGACACCCGCCTCTGGGGCCCGAGAACAGGGAGCATTCAGGGTTTGCCCAACTAGGGGGTTGAGTCGAATTGATGGCCCGACATCATACAGACCGGCGATGATTTTTAAAGTGAACTTAGTTTGAGAATCAAGGATAATAGACGAGTTGGGAAACTTCGACGTACAATGCATGCTGGGAAGGAAAGTGTACCACAACAGAGCCTGCATGTGCAAGACAGACACTTTGTATAATCAGGCACAATTTTCGAGTTCAAAACCACTGTATGGTTTTCTACAGACATCAAACACGGATCAAAGAAAATTTTCTTTAGAAGAACAGTTCTTTTTGAAGTTAATTTTTATAACTTGGATAGAAAAAGTTGGACAGTATGACGGTAAATTGTGAAAGACAAAAAAGCAGTCGCTCCCAGACTTCGTATTCGTGCGCAAATGTCCGTGGACTTGATCTGTGGTAGTACAGTGGCACAGCAAAATCTAATTTCCCAACTCATCTATTCATGGTTAGTAAAGGGTTACAACAATTGAACTCTTATTCGCCTCCTTCGTTTACACTCTAAATAAATTCAGTGATCCAGCACTGTATATAAGTCTTAACGTTTTAACGCAGAAAGCTAGAGCGAGACTGTAAAAAGCTAGATATGGTTGGTGCCCCCTTCCGTGGTTGGTCCCACCCACCCCCACAAACACATAAAAGTCACCAAAAGTCCGGGTGATAAATTTTCAATGAAATTCCGCAAACGTTTGGTCGTCGATTAGGTGGTTGATGAACCTGCTTTTGTGTTTTCTTACCTGAAGCTCTAAAAATAATGGTCATCTAAGCAGTGGTGGGCCATAAATAATACACCATGGTCCTTTCAAGTCAGAAACTTAGCGATATATGGGAATCCAATCACTTAAAAGATTAATCCAAACTCATTTTTAAAACTAGTGGATTTGTTTAATTCTTACTTCACCACAGCTTGCAGGTGCGTATCCGAAACTGAGGATTCTCCGGCCTCAGCCCCCCCCCCCCCGGCTCTCTTCACTAATTTTGATTGGTAGACGTTAGGAAATAACATTGAACAGTCTCTAATTAAAAATCTTTCCTAGGAACTCTCGTCCCCCTCCGTCCTTCCCCATCGCGTATATTGAACGCTCTCACCTCCGAATTTTGCTCTAACGGAATTAGCACCCTTCCTTCTTAAAATGGCACGATACTGTATACATGTATGTGTTCAGAGCTGCTTTAGTGATGTCCTGACTTACAAAGTGAGCATTGATTTGACAAAAGTCGCATGGAAGAATTCACTTGCAATCAGAGATTCTTTCCGAGGGACTTGACTTAGGCAGTTAGGCGTGAAAGGCTAAGGCCTGAAAACTAATGTGGGAAAAGGATGAGGTCAATTATTAAATGCCTTTTCCAGTTGGTTTCTGGGGTGCAGGGCCGTAGCCTGCGGGGGCAGGGGGCAACTGCCTTCTGAGATTTCCAAGCCGAGAATGAAACCTTGACCTACTTGAGAAAAAATGCTGAAATGCTGAAAATGTCACTATCCAAAATATGATTCCAAGGACCCCCAAACCTGCAAAATCGGATATAAGTGTTTCTTTGTCCCCAAAATTTTCGGGGGCGGTCCCTGGAGCCCCTCCATAGACGCTTTCTTATGTGGATTTCTTTTCCTGTCGAATAAACCACCTCCCTCCTACAACATACACCGCTTGAATACACCAGCAAATACACTGGCTAAAGATAAAATAGCCTGTGATTACCTTTAATTATTAGCTAAACTCAAAGAGCTTGTAAAGTAACTTTCAATAAAAGGGCATAAGCTGTCACCGCAGACTTATTTTGAAACAACAGCGTAATCTCGCAAATTTCTTTTATTTCACTTCAAATAGGTCAATCTTTCATGATATGTTGGAACATAAATATTGCATACTCAAAGTAAGCCAAGGAGTTACTCTGTACGTGAATTTTACAACTCAGTGAGAAACATATTGTAACATGATTCTCAAGAGCCATTCATGAAACAGGATACCCGGCTATACCTAATTCAAATTGGGGTGACTGTATTTTCCCTTTAAATCACATCTTCACTTTTCTTCTTGAAATCTAAATTTGTTTCTAAAGTATGAAATCTAAAAAGTAAAGAATGTTTAGATGCAACTTTAAGGTCTAAAATGTGATATTTCCCCATTTTTGAGACTCTTCGACCAAACATTTTCTTCTAAGACCTACTCTACGGCCACGCTTCCATTCAATTGATGATGCCTTGTAGGGGCGCCATGCATGCTACAGCCGAAAAATTCAGTAAATCATTAAAGGTAAGATACTGTTACCAATCCAAAGCTTTAACGAAGATAACACCATTTTGGATCTAAGAAAACTTAGAACAAGGAAACTTTCTCAAAGAGTAGTTGCGTCATTCCTCCTCTTCAACTAACCCTACTAAATAGAAAAAAAAATCACTTAACAATCCATGCGGATTTCTAACCACATAATCTTTTCAACGCTTTAATTTAAGAAACTTTACCAAAGATAGCAAAATTTTGCATCCAAGCCACCTAACATAGACAAAAATTTCTCCAAGAGTATAGGGTGCCGTCCCTTCTCTTAGATACAGTAGCACCTCTTTCCTTACCCCCAGCCAAAAAATATCTAATATCCAATATCACTAAACAATGACAATTTGTAAAGAAATGTTAGTTAGTTAGATGAGGTTTAACGTCACAGTTTCCAACCAATTGGTTCAGGTCGAGACGACCACGGCCTTTTTTCCAGATGTGGCTCACTGGCTAAATATATGATCAGTTCAAAGCTTTGCCAACGACAGTATAATTTTGCACCTTGGCCAGGTCTAACATAATGTACCCCTCCCCTCAGCACGCTCTCTCAGGATGGCAACCATATAAAGGGGAAAAAAGGGTCCACCCGGTGTTACCTATCTGTACGCACGGCACTTGGTGTTCCGCTTAGATAGTGTCATGAACTGCCATCTAGAGATTTCGCCCAGGCTACGGCCCTGAGGGGGGGGGGGCGGAACATACTGAAATGCATTAAGGTAATGGATAATATTCTGAATCCCCCCTTGGCTAAGGGCTTGTCTAGGAATCAAATAAGTACACAAAGAGACATTCAAACAAATCGTGCAACGTAGGCAGTGTGACCACTCTGCAAGTTTGCAATTAGGAAGGTAGTACTGATCATTTATCCGTCAAGCTGCCCAAGGCAAGGTAGATTTGAGATTAAACACCTTAAGAAGCGATTTTCTGGTATCAAACTTTAAGACACTCATCACACCAGTACATTTTGTTGGAGGATATCATAATTCTCAGTTAATGACTCTTCTTTGATTGACATCAAAGTTTGAAAATTTCATAAATGCAGAGTAGCTTACATTTCCCACAATGCAGAGAGTGTGTACTGATTACACATATATGCATGCGCGCCAGGACATGGCTTGGGCAACAAACAAGGTTTGTGTCTATACAGTTTTCGGAGGGGCCAGAAGTAACTTAATTGAGAGAACTGGAACTGTCCGGGATGACACCAATTGCCCTTTGAGGGATATAAATATACAAACTCTGTAGAGCAGTTTGCGAAGCGTTTAAAAACGAAAACGCTGACAGGATGGGGAGCCGGAGTTGAAACACTGAATAAACCTGGCTAATGGAATTTGAGGGCAAAATTGGGAAACTGACTCTACAAGAGGATAACATGCATCACCTTTCTCTATAAGCTATCTTTTCCGTTTCGTGTGACAACTTGCAAGAGAACAAGTGAGGGTTAAATTCAAAACCTAATATAAGAGAACGCGTATCGATGTCGATAAGGAAAATAGGGCCTCTTACTTCCACTATTCGACCATACGAATTCAAACAATGAAAGAAAGAAAAGTTTCCGGATAAGACGTTCGCCTAAAATTTTAGGTGTTTCAATCATATTCCCTAGTCTGAACCACGGAAAATAATGATTTTTTTACAGTGGTTCACTCCAAGCCTTATGAGCTGGCCAAAGAATAAAAATGTACATTCTAATTTTAATAAGGCGTAGATGTAGGAAGCTGTTCCAGACTTGGTGGTCTGAACGTTGCTTCGGACCGCCGTCGTGGGGGGTCTAAAGGGGGAGCTCCCTTTTTGGAAAATTTTTGAATGTTTAAGGATCCTTAGATGCAACTTGGTGCAACATATTGTTTAAATGTTAAAGAAAATTACTGCAAATTGTGACACTTTTTACAGAGGAAACAAATGAGGGGTTTTCGTCATGGACTGGGGGGGGGGCTTCAGCCTACCACATTTTTGACAGGGGGCGGGGCTAAAAGTCACTATTCTAATTATATGCTCGCTATCCCAATGCTATATCTACTGCTTTTCAGTTCACAGTCCAAACTTTGACAAATGTATGCAGAATAGTTTTGCATTTCGTGTGATATCAGTGGTGGGTCCAGCGACAGGGGCACACATGGGGCTGTTTCCCCCTGAAATTTCAGAGCAAACATGAAATTGTGCATTGCAAAGGCTGTGGGTCTCAGAAGGAAAACCTTCCCCTGTCATGTCCAGAGATATTTCAAAACTGCTTAGTTTCCCTTACCACTGTCCCTCAAAACACGCCTGTCCTAAGATGTCAAGCGTCCTTTTCATAGAAGTTTCACCCCATACTTTACCCTTAGAAGTGAGTTTGATTAACTTTCGTTCATATTACAAAAAAGTACCTGATGAAAAGCTCTTGAAATTATATGTTTAAAAATGATACTTTTTTGGCTCTACTCTGGCAGCCCTCACAGATTCTTATTTCACAATCACTTCACGTAGCACAGCTTTACAATACTGTTGTAAAACTTTATACCCAATTTCCACTAACAGTCGCTTTCAGCATCTGTTAGCTCGAGTTAGAGGGAATAAGCAGTCACCCCCAAACATCAGCTATAAAAGTTACAAATTTCCATTTGTTTCCCTTACAAGTATCTTTCATGTTTATGGACACATATACTAGATACAAACATGGGTTCAACAGACTAGGGGGAAAAGAGGGGCAGGTGCCCTCACATTGTTCCCTGCTTAAAAATTGATGAAATGCTAGCAAATGATGTTGCATTATACGGTGGTAAAATAACACTGCATTTTGTTCGGAAGTTCCTATCAATACGATTAGTAATTAAGGCTCAAAAGGTACACCAAAGTCTAGACAATGGTAATAGTTTGCTGATGTATGAGACGGCTTTGCCAACACCATATGGTAACAAAAAGGCTATTTTCCGGTGCAATTACCGTTGACCTATCATTGAAATCATCAATCAATTTAAACCCTACAAACTAACAAACACATGCAAACTCATTCAATAACATGAACATGCATGCCTATGTACGTTTTTTGCATCTTACGTACTCTCTAAATGTAAAAGAGTGAAAATCCAGCAAAAAGATTGGCTCCAGTGACCACTCTCTGTTTCGAGTGGAATTCCACTCTCCTCGGAGTGGAATTTTCACTCATCTAGAGTTAATTACCATTCGGAGCAGATTGGAATTTCAGTCTATTTCCACTCGAAAAAAGAGTGGTCACTGTAGGCAATCGTCGAAGAGTGAATTTCACTCTTTTACATTAAGAGAGTAATATTTCGTTGATATATTAAGAAATACGCAACGTTGCATCAAGTATGTAATGCAGGCTATATTTTCCTGCGCTCACCTTTTGCTAACTTTGTGGCAACCAAGCATACACAGACAAAATAGCTACCGTACAAACGTCCAAGAGTACGTATGAAGTAGATGCATGTAACATTTTGTCAAGGGACAAAGCTTAGCCTAATATTTTGCCGAGGGTTTTGAGGAAAAGATGACTTCTGTCCCACTTGATACCAAGTTACTTCGCAATGAATGGTTCCTTCACAATACTAGGGTATACTAGACTGCATTTTCCCGTAAACCTACTCTAAAAATTGTCAAAATGTCATTTGGAACAGGGGCGGATGCAGGTTTTGACTAAAGGGGGGGTTTTGCGATATAGTTACAATCTAAGCGGAGCGCCACCATGGTTGGCGCGAAGCGTACAGAGAAAATTTTTGGTCCAGAAGACCCCCAGATTGCAGGAAATGGCGTTTCCCACGAGTTTCCAAGGCTCTTTGATCCGTATAAAAACAAGCTTTCCATTGAAATTCCCTGTGTCAGAAATTTTATGATAAATGTCCTGTCAGAAAGTTGCCTCCCTCCTTGTGAAAGATGCATACTATACAGCCCGATAACGATCTTGGGCGTCAGGACTTCGGAGCATTTAGTCATTTGTTGTGCTCTCTCTAGGCACTCACAGTGACTCACTCAAAGTTGCTCGCTTGTGCTCAATAAAGAAAACTTGGTTTCTCTTTTTAAAATCTTCTGAAAGTATTTTGGTATGGGGCCTTAAAATTAAACTAGTAGGCTTAATCGCATGCATGGAATTTTTGGTTGTCTTCTTATCTAAGCGGAGCGCGACCATCGGTTGGCGCGGAGCCAGGGGTGGTGCCAGGATTTGCCCGACGGGGAGGCAGACTCCCCGACGGCGGGCCAGCCACCCGAAGCCTCGACAGCCATGACTGTCGTCGAGGAATTGGTGAGGAAGGATTTGAAGAAAACTTGTTTATTAGATTATTACATTGCGGGGCATATATTTCATAATATTTATATATACTAGAGATATATATTTCCGCCCTGAATCATCGTTTTTCCTAGAATCTAAACTGTGAAATTTCAAAGCGCGCGAAGCGCGCGAAATGTTTTGGATAGGCCTACACTAAAAAGAATCTGTACTTATTTGAAGCATATATATATATATATATGGGTCAATTGTCAAGGCAGTTGGGCCATATTGGGCATAACCTACGCTGAACTTCCGCCCTCGAGTCACTAGCAGTACCGCACGACAGACACAAGAGAACAGTAACTAGGTTTAGCAAAATAAGATGAAATGACCGACATTTACATAAATCCATGTATTCTACTTATATTAAGTTACTTGAAAAGGTGGAAAGGGTTTGTACTATATTTAGCTATTAGTAACGGAACTGAGGAAGAGTGGGCAAAGTGGACCGAAAATTTTATCGCAGAAATGACCCTTTTGAAAGCCAAAATAAGTAAACTGACCAGGTCGGTAGCGACAGCATTTTCCCGACAGGGGGCCGGATCATGCAGTGACCCGACAGCCCCTATGTCGAAGGGGTGGTAAGGAGGGGATATGAAGGAGCCTAAATATTCCAAGTCATTGCAGGGCATATTTTGCATAATATCACTGAATACTTCATGAGCCGAGTTGCGCACTGATAGTGTACTTTTGAATCTGAAACGTAAAATTGCAAAGCGCGCGAAATTTTTTTTTTTTTTTGGGGGGGGGGGGGTTTACACAAAAAATATATGTAATCATTAAGAACAAAAAGAAAAACTGTAGGGGTTTTAGACCATATCAGGGATAACATACATTTTATCGAAACCACCTGGACTACCCTATGAAATACCCAAACTTTTCTCCTTGAGTCGCTCACCAACTGACCGTACCGCATGACACATACAAGACAACAGCAAGTAGACTTTGCGATATGGGATGGAATTAACGACCTCTACATGATAAACTGTGTACTCTACCTACATGTTACTTGTTAAGTTTGACAACCGACTGCAGTGGTCAAGTGGTTAGAGCATCCGACTTGCAGCCGGAAGGTCTAGGGTTCAAATCCTGGCCGGATCATACCAAAGACTTTAAAAATGGAACCTACTGCCTTTGTGCTTGGTGCTCAGCATAAACAATGGAGTAGGGAAAACAAGCCAGTGAGCCACAACTGGAAAAAAGGCCGTGGTGGTCTCGACTTGAACCAATTGGTTGGAAACTGGGACGTTAAACCTCATCTAACCTAACCTAACTTGTTAAGTTTGACAGGTCATGTGCTATCTAGCAATGTAGAATGGAAGTACTGAAGAAACTGGAGTGACTCTACAGCGGGCCTAGCGCACCGAAAATTTTGGGTTCTTTTAAGGGAAATTGTCCTCTTGAGCAGTGGCGCCGCCAGGATTTAGTGATGGGGGGGGGGGGGGCACCACAGATGACGTCCAAATGCCACCTCAGTTTTTCCCCAGGTCTGCATAAATTGTACCTATTTATGGGTACCTGCGATAGTATACAGCAGTGACAGTCTTTCCTTTGTCACTTCATAAAGGTGCTGACCTGGGTGAGGGGTCTAAGGGGAGGGGGTGTACACCCCCTCCCCTTTGAGAAAATTTTGTTAATTTAAGGTTGTTTATATGCAAAATGGTGCTATCTTTGGGATATTTTTTGAACTGATCATATATGGCTGGAAAATATCCATAATTTAAATGAATTCTAAGTTTTGGTTAAGCAAAAGAGGAGAGTATGGTTAGGTGAAAGAGGAGAGTATGCGTCCCTGCGATAGTATACAGCAGTGATAATCTTTCCTTTGTCACTTCATGAAGGTGCTGACGTGGGTGAGGGGTCTAAGGGGAGGGGCCCTCCCCTTTGAGAAAATTTTGTTAATTTAAGGTTGCTTAGATGCAAAATGGTGCTATCTTTGGGATACGTTTGGAACTGATCATATATGGCTGGAAAATATCCAAACATTAGTGAATTCTATTTTTTGGTAAGGTGAAAGAGGGGAGTATGTTGTCCAACAGAAGGGTATGTTGTCAGCAAATCTCCTGAAGTCCCACTTTTGGCTACTTTAATTAAAGACAGACAGTCATCACCCCAAAGTATATTTTAGTGTAGGGGTATGAAAATTCTCAGTTGGTGACTGCTCTTTGATTGACATCAAAGTTTGAAAATTTGAAAGATGCACAGTAGCTCACATTCCACACAAGGCAGAGAGAGTGCTTTTATTACATTTTATAGCCTTGTATGCTCACCAGGGCATGGCCTTAAGCAATAAAACAGGTTTATTCCTGCACAAGGAGCAGCTTCATACAGTTATGGGAGGAGCTAGAATTTGCATAGTTGGGAGAATTGGAACTGTCTGGGATGATGAAAATTCCCTTTAATGCCTTCTATTCGGGGACAGTTTTTACTTAAAAATACGTGCGTTGAGTCCACGGAAACATTCTTGGACTGTTACGAAAATTTTCCTTTGCTTCATTGTGCATTATGAAAGGGTATTTCTAAGGCTGGCAGGTAGCGGTATAGGGCCTCCTGGAAGCTCTGGATTAATTATATCAAATGGGGCACTGACATGATGCTTATTACCTGACATCCAAATGATACTATAGAGTATGATGCCGAGCACTTTGCAACTGTCGTATGTTAACTAAGTTTGAACGAAAAACCAGACGAACACCTTCTAGGTATAGCAAAAGGGGTGTAGGACTAAAAAGCGCATTTCAAAATGCTTTTTCGTCGTAAGTGTATTAACAATCGCCATCTATAGGCCTACCGGCAATGGCTGCATTTGAAAAAATGTATAGCCGACGGCAAATACGTACTTTCAACCTTCCAGATCATGCTACAAATTAGACTGAAAGATCCCATAGGCCTACAGAGGTTGGAGATGTACTTATGTTTCTCGGAAAAGTGTGATCAGAATAGTTGCATGTGTTATAACCTTAATAATGGCCATAAGATGGGGTGCAAACCGTGACGAATGCGCGCGAAGCGCGCCGAAATTTTTCATTAAATAAGATTACAATGACAAAACCTGCATTCATGATCCTCTGCATCGAAACACTTTCAATTCCTCAACAAACCTATATGCCAATCACAAAGCCAATCTTTTACTGAGAATTCGTAAACAGCCTTCAACTTTTGTTACTGTGTTTCTACGGGAGTTGCTACCGGAAATTATTGACAAGGATATGACTGAGGTAAGGTTTGGAGCGCGCGAAGCGCGCGAAAATTTTGATAGTTTGCGAAAGATTTGGGATAATTCTGATAGTTTGAGAACCATTTGTGATTAAAAATGATAACCACAGATCCATCACTCGGCGGAAAACACACCTCATCCTACCCCCTACGGAAATCTATAGCTTAAACGCCTCTTGAGATCATTTTAAAATTTTCAAAAAAAAATTTCTGAAATCGAATGGGGGGAACGCGCACCCCATGCCCCCCTCCCCGTGCCGGCGCCACTGCTCTTGAGAGCAAAAAACAGGTAAACCGTCGGGGCGACTTGTCGCCGTTGGGGACTACACACTTTACCGTATCGACTAAGACTCCCCGACTGTAAAAACTGTAAAACTTCCCCGATGGGGGGGGCCATGGCCCCCCTCTCCCCCACCTTGCGCCATCACTGCGTGGCGTGAACCAAGAAAAATTGACCCTTCTCAGACCTTACAATCTATACTTAGGCCATCTTCATGTTTCATGCTTTGTATGTTTGTCATTTCCATGGAAACATTCCGTTTGTTTGATACCCTCCCTTGATGTACACACAACCATGTCGTCTAGAGCAGCGCTTCTCAACCGGTGGGCCCCGAAGCTCTCCCAGGTGGGCCGCGAGATTCGCCATAAAAAAATAAAAAGAAAAAGAATAAACTTTTTGTAAGGTGGGCCTCAGAAAAATTCTGAGAGTCAAAGTGGTCCTCGAATTTAAAAAGGTTGAGAAGCGCTGGTCTACAGGCACGAAGGAAAATATGCTAAAATACGGCCTACAGGTCACTGGCACTTCCCATGTGCAAGAAACTCCAGGCAAACACCCACTCTTTTGCATGGAATAATGTTTAAACGTGATCTTGGTCATAACGTACTCTTGGATAAAAAAGGAATATATCTTGTGTTACAAATGAAAGGGATTCAGTATATAAGCGAATTTTGGATTATAATACCTTCCAGAACAATGGTAACTTCTTTAGATGTATGTTCCAACTAAACAGTCTAATTTTCCCTGAACGTCTTAACATCCAACGGATGTCCAAAGTATGATTAGCCTTCTCGATTTCTGATTATATTAAGTGATTCCAATTCAACGACAACCACTTTCAGTCAACACAATATTTGAGTTTTTCAGCGAGAGTACAAGGGAAAAGCTGGAGTCGCGTTCCCATTTTTTAAAACAGAGTTAGGCACTACTGGATGCGATTTCATTGCATATGGGAACCAAGATTAGAGCTGGACCTCCTCTTGAAGGACTCACTGACCCTATAAGGATTTTGAATGAGAGAGAATCGGGACGATAGAAGGAAAAATACGCTGTCAGCAAACTTAATAATGGCATGTTAATTGCATTGTTGTAACTGAAAATAACCTTCAAAACATACCGGGGAAAATAAACAATATATTATACAAAATGAAAAAAAAAAATCCTCGAAAATCAAAGGGGGGGGGGGGGTTTAAACCCCTAAAACCCCCCCTTGGATCCGCCCCTGTGGAATCTGTCTCATGAGCATCAAAGGCCTTTGAAGAAGCTTTAATGCTTCGTTCTAATACCTAGAATTTTGTTAATACAAAGAAGTTGTGTTTTGCTTCTCTTTTTGACTAGAACTTCTCTTTTCGACTAGAGGCAGGAATGTCATAACTGCTTCCAATCCTACTCGCGGCAACGCCATTTAACGTCAGTATGTCCCACCTTACGCCGCTGTACCAAAAAACGATCATGGAGATCCAATCACTGTTCTTTACACCACTTTCCAGACAGCTGAAGCGAGTGTCTATAGTGAAGGTTTGAATCATGAACTTCCTGATCCGGACAACCAAAATAAGCAGCAGTGCAAACAGAGAATTGCCAATAAGCAGTGTTTTAAGCCACCAGTAAATTTCCAGGTTCCATCAAGGTCTGATCCGGGAACCTCACTACAAAGGAAGTACGCTAAAACACTGAACCACCTCTATCCTTCAATATCTTGTTGTTTCATTTCTACAAAAAACGTTTCAACTTTGCTAAGGATTCATAATACAGAAGGAAAATTGAAATTTTTATGTTTAAACAAAGACCCAGAACTTTATGATTTTCTTCATAAAAACCCGAAATATTAAACTGTTCACTATAACCTTACTTTCCATTCCCTCAAGAAAACCCCTAACTTTTTCTGTTTGCCCTCCTCTCGGCAACAACTAGCCTTTGTAGGGGTTTCTGTGGCTCTCCTCCTCCCCCTTCCCCCCTCCCCCGTCGAGCAAATTCCTGTGCCACCGCTGACAAACTATCATTGTTTTCTTTATTTTTGTTTTAAATAATTACAAATAATTCGAACACAAACATACATACAAACGGTGAATTGGGAACAACATTTACTTCGTACCGTAGTTCATTTCGAAAACTCTTTGAAATGAGAGGGAAATTGCATCCCTTCCTTAAGCTGTGCTTCCACGAGACCGACGCGGACGCGGACGCCGACGCGGGCGGAAAAAATCGCTCCAACGTATTTCCTATTGAGCCGTTTCTACGAGGCGGACGCCGACGCGTTTTTCTCGAATCGGTCCAGGAGCGATTCGAAAAAACGTCGGCGCATGTCCGCGTGGTATTGCGCAATCATTTTTGGGAATTCCTCTGGTATCACACTACAAGTTGTAGTACGGTAGGTGTACAGTAGGACAACTGTGCTCGAGTCACTGGTTGTAAATTGGCAGTTGTATCATTGTGTTCAGCATTTGCAGTGATCGACCATGGCTCCCAAACGGCTTTCGAGGGAACAGACGGAACAATTGATTGGATTGGTACATATCTCTACGACGTGCGTGATCCCGATCACGCAGACTCAGCAACGGTTGCAAATGCGTGGATGGCAATCACAGACAAAATGGGCCTCAAAGACGGTGGTGAGTTTCATGGACCCCCCTGTATCCGCCCTTGGTGTATGAATGGAATTTCAATATCAGGGACATTTGCTTGATAGACTTGAGATATCAGTCAAAATTGATGCAAAATTCTTTACGAGAAAGTCACAATGTTGGGAAAAATCAGTTGGTAATAAATTCTCTGCATGCTTTGTGCAAAGTGAAAAACCTTCCAAGGTAGCCTACTGAATTTTTCCTATTATTGCCTTTATAATAACTTAATAATAACATTGTGACGTCCTACATGATAAAAAGTGAGTGAACCCTGGAGCGGGAGGCAATGGCGGGACTAGCTAAAGGCAAATCCGAGCCTGTCCGCCCGCGTCGGCGTCCGCCTCGTGGAAACGGAAAAAACGCACCCGCGTCAGCGTCCGCGTCGGCGTCCGCGCCCGCGTCGGTCTCGTGGAAACACAGCTTAAGAAAGTAGATTAACCACAATAGCCTACAAATGGGTCAGTCATAAGTCTCCCAAAGTTTTGGTCAACTGTTCAATGTTAAATTTAAAACAACCGGTACGGCAGTAAAAAACGTCTTTAAGAACCTGGATCAAAATTTTTTGTCCCCTTCGAGGAAAATAATGCCTCGTTCTCTGTGCACTATTTTAATTGTATGAACGCTTAGTGATCAGACATACAATAATGTTCACATTCAACGGGCACGTATATATGGCATTGCAAAAGTCATCATGCATAACATCACCAATGGCTTCAGTGATTTTACAGAATAAACTTTTCCTAATTTACCTTTTTTTTGGGGGGGGGGGGGGGCAGTAAGATTCTAACACATGAGAATCCGAAATGAAGAATGTTTAGAAGCGACTTCTGGCAATCTAGGAGGTATCTTGGCAAAAAAGTTTACCTTTCACCCTACCCTTTTCACCCTACCACCTAATACTGGTGGCACTCTGCAGTGATGCTGTAGTACATATCAGTGTCCCACCTTTCATAGAATGGAACCTACCCATTGAAAATTAATTTCACATACTATAAGCTATTGGAGAAACAGGAAACTGCTGTCAATTTGGATAAACCATTCTATTCTCTCCAGAATGCCTTAATATCTCTCGTAAAGCATCTGGGATACTTTGCTGAGTAATTTAATTTAATCTTTTTCGTCACATTTCTTTCACAAACTTTGTAAAGCTATTCTTATGTAAATGACTGGTGCAACAAATACTCTTCTTATGTACTTTTAACGTGGAAGTAACTAATGTTTTGGAAGGCAACGCCCTTACGACTAAAGCAAGGGATACAGAAAACGTAAGTAACATCCATCCAGCAGTGTCTGTGGCCCTATTACTGTATGATAATCATGGGCGTCATCAGCTGCCAAAAGGGGGGAGGGACCTTGACGAAAATTATTCAAGTGCGACCGCAAAGACCAAAAAACGAGGGATCCGCTTCAGGGCCCCGGAAAAAGTGGCTTTCAGAAGAGGCATTTTGCGCCCTTTTTATTCATTAAACCGCTGTTTCCACCATTTTCAAGCTTGATTTTATTTAATTAACTATTTTGCAAACTATGGAATCAAACATGTACCTGCTGTTTTGAAAGATTCTGGAAAAGATGGGGGACAAACGATATGATTTACCCACTTTAAAAAGTGAGGGGAGCATGTCCCCTCGCCCCCCACCTGTTGACGCTCAGGATGATAATAATAGTCAATCTCTATTTTGAAGTGTTTGTTTAATGTGAATTATTAATTTTCTCCAGCAGGTATCAAAAAATACTCCGTAAATGCTTTCAAAACTTGCCAGTTTCAAACAAACTAGAATGTTATTTCTCTCTCCATAAAGATAAGACTGGTATAAATCGTAAGAAATAGTCTCAGGCATGGCCGGACAAGGAACTATTGAACTAAAGGGGGGAGGACATCCAAGCGGCCAATTTTTTCAGAAGTGAGATACACTAAAATGCATTAGAGCAACAGTAATTTTAAATTTCTTAGGATGTGGAAATTTTTCTTCTGGGAGCATTCCCCCACAAGCTAAGAGATTAAATGATCCCCTACCTTGTGATGTTACTATAGTGACCTTTATGCAGCAATTTCTTCCTACATTGTTTAAATGGAATAAGCATTCGTCCCAAATTTATTCTGAAACGTCAGCTAATTTTTTCAAATCCCTCATTTCACTGCCGTACAAATAGTTTTAATGCTGTTCCAAAAACACTGAATATTTAAGGTAAAATACGGACATTTTTCGCATGAATTTAACAATTTGGTAGCGAAAATTAAAGTCCATAGGCTTAGTGATTCCTTGCATAGAAGGGGTGATTTGTTGAAATGAGGTTCATCCCTCAGATTTATACGATGTTTTCACAATTTGGCCTTTGCTGACCTCACATGACCTTTGAACTCACCAAAAAATGAATAACAAAAAATGAAAAAAAAAAGGCCTTGGGAGGAATTCGCGCACGGACAGTCTGCGTGAGAAATCGAGCTCTATTCCACTACGCCATCAAAGAACTCGTTAAGCGTGTGGTATTTGTAACTATTTTATAGTCACAGCATCGTTTCACGGGTTCATAAACGGGCAATTTAAATTAGTAATATTACTGTAACATTTTGCTTGTGAAAAAATAAATGTTCTATATAACTTTATCTTTGGAATGGTGGAAAAATTCAGCCCTAACTTTTCGTTTGTCACGAAACGCCGGACACAGTTTAGAGGTACCGCCCACTGCCTATTTAGTTTAGGAGGTTTTTGTAGTGACACTCTGATGACCTCATATGACCTTCGACCTCCAAAAAACTCATAAGGTTCCCTCTCTCTTAAAGTAACACGTCTATATACCAAGTATAAAAAGGCGGATCCATCATCCCTGTCTTGAAATATTGTGTTTTTTCAAGGTTTTTGGGTTTTGATCTCTGATGACCTCAAATGAACTTTGACCTTCACTGAAAACAATAGGATTCTTCTTTTTAATGTAATACAGTTATATGCCAAGATTGTACATCCTTTATTGCGTGAAGTTTGGCTCACATCCGTCATTGCTATCTTGAGATACCGTGTTTACAAGCACTTTTTAATAATTTCGTATTTTCACCTCCGGTGACCTCAGATAACCTTTGCCAAAATCAATAAGGTTCATCTTCTGACTATAACTCATCCACATGCTAAGTATGAAAGCATCTATGCTTCCAATTTACAACCAGTGACTCGAGCACAGTTGACCTCCAACAAAACAATAGAGATCTTTCTCTTAATATATATGATAATTCTATATACCAAATATGAAATTTATCCATCATTGCTATCTTGAGATATCATGTTTACAAGCCAAGCGTCATAAACACACACACACAATTTCCTGCACTATTTTTCCTTCTCTTTGTTCTTCCTTTTTTTTTTTGCTTTCCTCCCTTTATACCCTCAATACCTTGTATATATCTTTATGATTGCATTTTAGGTGGGTTTCCGGGTAGTTGCTTATTTCCATATTTGGATACATACTGTAAATGTCTTCGAGAAGAATGCCTAGCCTCCAAGACATGAAGAAGACCGAGCAAATATAAAGATTGGTGAAAAAATCATTGTCAGCCAAATGTTTATACGTATCTCAAAGAACAGCTGTCCGAAGCATAATTTTCTCTGAAAATGGTTACAGAATGAAAGCAAAAAGCTATCTAATTTATGACGTATTCTCAGAGAGAAGGCCCACCTCTTTCCCGGCTCTGGCTTTTCGCCCTAGGTGTTCGGGGTGGAGGGCTTCGCCGGTCATACCCTACGAGAATGCAGATTCCCCTAAGCCTCCTGGTCTTTAATTCTGTGAACTCCCAAAGTCATTTCTAGGTATGAACTAGCCTTCCTTGAATGCATTTCATTGACCTGGCTCCACCTTGATCCTCATAAGAAACTTACACTTTGTAGCTAAAAGAGAATGAGGGAGGACTGCTTGAATTTTTGTCCCAAGACGAATGGGTTCATCAACAATTTTTTCACCCGAACCCTAACCTTAACTCACTGTCTAATCTGAGCGTTATTTTCATTTTTTATGACTTCTATGGAAATTTACAAAAATGGTCCCCATTCGTCCTAGAAAAAATACCGCGCTCGGTGTACTAGCCAAACTGGCGGATATCGAGGGCGCGGTGTCAAACCTGCTCCGAGTTGCGTGCAGTGCGCGGAGATAATTCAAATAACATGAAGCAAGGGAAAGTCTATGTCTTTCATGTTAGTTCATATTTTTGCAGTAGTAATGTAAACTTTTTACAAATATTGAAAAACAGTTTATTTCTGAACACTGTTTTGAGAATATAAAAACGTGAATTCAATTTTTAAGTGATTAAGCTATGCAACTAAGATGTTAAATTGGTTATATTGTAAGCTATTGTTCACTACAACAAAGGGGAGAGAGAGGGTGAAACCTATGCCCAACCCCTAATATGTCCATTTGGGTGTCGGTATTTTTCAAGAAAACCATTATCTCATGGAATGCTCAGTTAAAGGAGCTGAGTAGTGGCGTACTTTCAAAATAAATACATCTTACCAAACGAAATGATTACCTTCTGTGCGGGCTAATTTTAAAAATATTAATCCTAGTGCGTTTTATATTCTCATTTAAAATAATCTTGCAAAGTAATTTTGCAATAATGTTCCTATACTATTTCTTGTGTTATTTGATTTTACACTTGCAAGATATTTTACAATTTATTTTTTGAATGTCTAGTTAGCTACTTTTTCTTCTGGCACCGGCAATTTTGAATCGTTTCCACTTGTATCGGTTCTGATCGATGCATCTACCCAGGCATGTAGTAGGCCTACACATAACTTACAACGTACGTACGTATGTAGTATATTAGCGTTACTAGTGACAAGGCATACGCCTATTTCGCACATCATCTGCAGGAGGTTCATGAACAACATTGTGGATTTTGCAGGTATTGAAACTGTTTTTCCGATCAATGAGTTTGTTTTTCGTGGTAGACCTAGGCCCTAACGCTAGCCTAGTAAGTTAGGCTAACGTTAGTACTGTTAACGACAGTAACAAGTGCAGGCCTACTGTTACACCAGACACACTGCATGCATGGCTTTGATAAGTATCGGTATCGGATCGAGTCGATAAACTAAGAAGCATAACCGGATGTGACGTAACGAAGTCGGTGGGTCCGAAAATTTATTTTAATTTGGCGGCTACTCAGCTCCTTTAAGTGCGTCTGCTGAGTTCGAGGGCTGTATTCTCAAATGTCGAAAAAAGCTGATGAGATGATTACATTTAATGTTACAGAGCTATGGAAAAAACGAGTTCATATAAAACGTCGCAAACACATTGTTAGTTCCGAAATATAAATTTCAGAAACTTAAATTGGAGAACGTTTGATTTCAGTAACCAATCAACAAACGTTCAATACGATACGTTTTTCAATTGTACGGTCACCCCAAGTCGCAATTAAATTTCTGGAATGTAACTTTCCTACAAGTTTTGTCACTACAAATACAACCACTCGGCAATGCACCTACATAAATACCAGTGGCGTAGCCAGGTTTTTTGTCGGGGGGGGGGGGAGCAAGAGCACCAAGATTTCCCCCAGTTAGTGATCTACTTCCTAATAATCAGTGTTCTCCGCAGGTCCAAATTTTGTCCGGGTGCTTTCCTCTGACCTGGCTGATGTGACTGCTGATCGCCGTTCTGGGGAGGGGTCTAAGGGGAGGGGGTGTCCCCCCTGGAAAATTTTTGCTCATATAAGGTGGGCTAGATGTAAAATGGTGCCATATTTGGTGCTAAAGGTAAACTGAATACATCACCAAGAATTCCTATTTTTTAGGAAGCTTTTTTCTATCTTGCTTGTCTTCAGGTCTTGGTGAATTTTTCTTGAGTCCTTCTGGTAGATCAGAATCACAATGGGTGAAGTACAGTAATTAAGTAAACCCTGGTACACCTTTCCCTTCATCAGTTCACCACATTCACCACAATCAGTCCAAATTTTACGAGGACCTGCCCTTGTAGCAGAGTATAGCACTTGACCACTGACCCATTCTAACAAATTGCATATACCACAATGCTGCTGCTTTAATTATCAGGAAACATTGGAAGTATACAGTAAAAGGACAGAGTCCCTTGTCAGAGGTCCAGAGATCCCATGCTGTATAAAACAGATAGTAAAACATAACTAGTACAACTATAAGCATGGTGTCATCCCATCTCTGAAAACCTTAATGAGGACTGGTTGTGCCAGTGTGGCATATACTTTTAAATAAGTAAAGTGTACTAGTTGAGAAGTTTAAAACTTTACCAAATCATGCGCAAATTTCACCATATATTCACTTTCAAAATTTCCCCCAAGATTTTTCATGAGGGGCAACTTGCTCCCCGTTCCCCTGGCTACGCCACTGATAAATACATTCCACAGTTTACATAACATGATTATCAACAACAAGGCACACGAAATTAGTCTTTGGTAGATATGAAGGATTGTACTACACAGCTTGCTTCGTAGGCAACCTAGCCCCCTCCCCCTTCGGGAGTCAAGTAGTGACTTCAAATTACGTAATTTAATATCCTACTTTGCTACGGTTTGTTCTTGTCGAATATGATTTTTCTCAAAATCTAAAATCAATTCAGGGGCTGCACCGACAGGGCCTGGGGTTACCCCATGCGCGGCCCTAAGGGTTGCGTTTGAGAATCACTGCTATAAATTTTATTCCGGCCACCTAGTTGGAACTTCTGGTAACTTTCCTTTGTACACTGCTCGTCAACCGATGGTGGCACTCCTAGACTGTGAGTTCGAAATGGCGACCAACAGTCCTCACCCCTCTCCGGAGAAATCATGGGTGCGCCACTTCTTCAGATACACTGACAGACCAAACTTGAATTAAGTTGTTCATTAAAGATCTATAAATTTTTTATCGTAGACTAATGAGTAAGAGAATGCTCGAGTAGGTCACTAGTCGTGTTTGAAAGTACTGAATTCATCTTTTGGCAAATTAAACTTTCGGATTACCGCCACTAGAGTCGGTACTTACAAGTAAGGGGTGTACGAAGAGATACCTTCGGCAGCCTGGTGATTCCAGTTCCCCCGGTCTCGTCATCACCATCATCATCCGTCATCGCTGGTAGTTGCAGAATCCCATAGGGCATACATGCAAAGGGCTCTTCTTCAGGTGTTTACATGTGCTTGGTGTAGGAATGGTCTAGTGTATAAGATCCAAGAGAGTTTTCCACGGAGAAGTCGGGTCAGGTAAGAGGGGTTGCGTGCCTGCCAGCCAGCGTGACAGGGGTAAAGCGATAATCAAGGTGTAGTTCATATTAGAGAGAAGTGCGTTTTAAGAAATTCTGTAGACTATCTCTAGCGACAAGCGAAAGTCTGCCCGAAACTACTTCCAAATCCGAGCTAGTTTACTCTACACGAAGACCAGAGTAATATCAACGAACGGCTTGTACATTTTTGAACAATCGGACGTTGAAGTCATTCGAAGAGCTCTGAACAATTAGAAAGCATACGTGCACACAGCGTTCTAATCCCTGACAAATTACCGTAACCTATGCTTGGACAATGCCCAAGTAGCCTGTTTGACATACCACTGGAGTTCAAACAGCTGTACATATTCGCCTAATTAGCAGGAAAGTACGATCAGTCAATAACAGTCACCCTAGTTACCAAAGCTCTCCCATTCACAGACTTAGGCGAGACAAAGTGACATATTTTTATGGGGGAGGGGGTTGGGAGTAATATATGGATGAAACTTCTGAAAAGAGCGATACTATCAGTTGGCGCCTAGCGTATCCCAGTTGGTCTTTTATATTTTTTTGTGGGCGCCTTTCAGAAAGCCAGAAATTAGTACGTAGGATCCCATAGGTAAATTTCATCGAAAGATTCTTTTTGGAGATCATATGTCTGTAACCTACATGTTGAGAGAAAAGTGTAGCAAAAACTAGAGATTATGCAAACAGTACCCTCATCGCCGTCAAGAAACCACGTGTCTAATGAGTTTGACTAAGGATACCGCAGGGTGACGCCGGCCTGAAAATGGCGCTTAGAGAACCTTCATTTGCGCCCATGGCGAAAGACTTACTTGTCCTTGGTGTATAAACGTAGAAAAAAGTGTTCAAACAAATAAAATTTTTCTTCTGATTTATGTTGAAGTGGTACTGAGAAACATTACAGATAGGTCAACAATCGCCCTACCCCTTAATGTGGCATGTATGACTCTTTATGCCATCTGTTCGTTGGACGGACTTCGGGCTGCAACTGAAAAGCACAAAACCTTTTTTCTCTTCAATGCAAGGCAAATGTTGTTTGAATTTTAAAGATATTGCTAGTTTTAGAAGTTAGAGCAACATCAGGGCCCGGGGAAGCGGGGGGGGGGGCTGGGGGGCTTCAGCCCGTCCCCCCCCCCACTTTTTTGACCATGCATACGTCATAATCAATGTGGAATAATTTACTTTATAAAGTTGCGGCACAAAAAGTCAGAGAAAATTTCAGAAAATGGATTGTTTTTATTGTCCAAAGCGATGAATTGCTCTCGCTGTCTGTTTTCAAACTCTGAGAAGAACAGGAAGTTCAAAGCTGCGGTTCACGACCGGCCCTATTTTCATCTCATACAAAGCGTTCCGCGCGGAAGTGTGAAGGTGGCAAGGCCTTTGATGTCCATGCTGCTTATTCAACTAGCATTGTGACATCTTTTGCTTGTATCTGTACTTGGAATCATTTTAACATTACTTGTCACAGAGTCCACTAGTTTCCTATTTCTATCTCATGATCAATGTGAACAGTATTTCTGTTTGGAGACTAATGCAAAGACATTGTGACATTGGCTTTGGATTCAGTTAAAAAATGGAAAAGAACAACAAAAAGCGGCAAGTGCAAACCAAACATTGCATCTTTTTTTCCGAAAAAAGTACAATGTGTAGACACTACAGCGACAACATCATCTGAGCAATCGGGGTCGGACTCAAAGTTATCAACAAAAACCCCAGACTCCTCCGAAATTGAGGAAATGCAAACGTGCACTTCATATTCAGTATATAATGCCAATATAAGTGACCAGTCTCAGCCTTCTAATGGCGAACCGGGTGTCCCACCTGGACCACATCAGCCGTCTGAATTTAGTTTCCCTGCTAGGACATATGGAAAACAAACTCGAGCTTTCCAGACTCACTGGTTCAGGTCCTTTCCTTGGCTCCATTATTTAGAAACAAATGACTCTGTGCTATGCCATACTTGTATTACAGCTGATAGGCAGAAGAAATTAATCAATGCCAAAAGCTCGGAAAAGGCATTTCTGGTGGAAGGATTTTGCAATTGGAAGAAGGCTTTGGAAAAATTCAGGGATCACCAAAAATCTACTTGTCATCGTCTTGCCGTGGAGCATGCAGAATTTCAAAGGATGTATGGGGATATCGGGGAAAAGATGAATGCCACTTTAGCAGAGGAACGGAAGAAGAACCGTATGACATTCATAAAAATCTTGGAGAATGTTAAGTTCCTAAGTCGACAGGGTCTGGCTTTTCAAGGGAATGAAGAATCTGGAAATTTCTTACAACTCCATAAGTTGAGAGCGGCTGATGACCCACATTTATATGATTGGATGAAGAAAAAGCGAGACAAGTACACTTCACATGATATTCAAACTGTAATTGTGAGGATTATGGATATTTTACGCGACATCGCTGATTCTGTAAGCGATGCAAAGTTTTTCTCAATTTTAGCAGATGAATGCTCTGATGCTTCTAATAAGGAGCAGCTTACGATTTGCCTGAGATGGATAGACCAGGCCTTGGAACCCAATGAAGATTTTGTTGGATTCTATGAAATTCCAAATATTACGGCAAATACAATAGTTGGTGCTATAAAAGATGTCCTCATAAGACTGAATCTCTCATTGAACAACTGCCGGGGCCAATGCTTTGACGCTGGAGGTCCCATGGCTGGGTCCAGAAATGGTGTTGCTGCACAGATCTTATCAGAGGTCAAGAAAGCCCACCTAACTCATTGTCATGGCCATGCACTAAGCTTAGCTGTAAAAGACACCACTGAAGGATCAAAACTCCTGCGTGATTGTATGGATACTACAAGGGAAATATGTAAACTGATAAAATTTTCTCCAAAGCGCCAAGGAATCTTGGAGGAGTTGAAAAACCAAATCCAGCTGGAAACACCAGGACTCAAGGTTTTGTGTCCTACCAGATGGACGATTCGAGCAGAAAGCTTACGCCGAGTCTTGGACAATTACACACCACTACAAACTGAATGGGAGACTTGTCTCGAAGGAAAGCTTGACTCTGAAACTAGAGCCAGAATCATTGGTGTTAAGTCTCAAATGCAAAGCTTTGACTATTTTTTTGCTGTGAATTTGGGAGAAATGATTTTCAGACATACTGACAACTTATCTAAGACTTTGCAGAAGTCAAGCATGGCAGCTGTAGACGGCCAAAAGAATGCCGAACTAGTGCGTAGCGTTCTACAGGGCATGAGAACAGATCAAAGTTTCAATGCATTTTTTTCTGTCGTGAAAATCAAAGCAACAGAACAAGATGTAAATGAACCATCACTACGTAGAAATAGGAGAGCTCCTAGAAGGCTGGAAATTGGTACTGCAAACCCAGAATTCGCCACCAGCGTTGAGGATAAATACCGCCAAATTTATTTTGAAGCAATTGATCTTTGTGTGGCAACAATTAAAAACAGATTTGATCAGCCAGGGTTCAAAGCTTACATGCAAATGGAGAGTCTGTTGATTAAATGCCTAGGCAATGAGGAATATTCAGAGGAACTTCCATTTCTTAAAGGCAATTACACTGAGGACATCAACATGCCAAATTTCGAAGCCCAGCTTCTCTTGTTCAAAGAGATGATGCCTCGTGAGAATGTACTTGCTTCGAGGATGTGTATCGTGCATACAGAAAAGTGGACTCTGCTAACAAGCTTCTCGTGTCAGAGGTTGAAATTCTCTTGAAACTCATTCTTGTCTGTCCTGCCACAAATGCTGTTGTGGAACGCTCATTTTCTACTGCAAGATGCATCAAACGTGGCTCCGTGCTTCAATGAATCAATGCCGCTTTAATAACTTAGCAATCCTTACAGTGCACAAGGAACGTACAGATAAAATCGACCTGCTGTCAGTGGCAAAACAATTCACCTCACTAAACAGAAACCGATATGAAAACTTTGGAACTTTTTCACCTCAAGATTTTGCGAGAAAATAAGGAGGTACGATTTTTCGTTTATTTTATCCCTCACCGCCTCCCCCCCCCCCCCGATCGAAGCATAAAGTAACATGTATCAGTTTTGTTTTCATATTCATGCCACTCAACTCAGGTCTCAGCCCCACCCCCCCCCCCTTTTGAAACTGTTCCGAGGGCCCTGAACATAGCTAATATCTGACTGAAAGCTGACTAAAACAAGTACACAGACAGTTAGAAATGAGAAGATGCAAAGAGCTACTACAGCACGTAGGGGCCACGTGACCTCACTTTTGCAAGAAGAAAAACTCAAGACAAACGAACTTTGATTTCAAATAAAGAAGGTTGAAATACTTATTTATGTGCGGAACGTTATCGGTTCAAATAGTGGTCCTGGGAAAGTAGTATTGTTCAGGTTAAATGAATAAAAAAATGATAATTGGTTTATGTACATTTGAACACTTCAGCCGCATATTGCACACAAGATATGTTTGATGTAAGAAACTTTATACAGAGGTTTTTGATGTGATATCAGGGCGTTTCTAAGTGCTATGCTGATACGTTAACAGCTCATGTCAACGAGGTGCGTTAGTAGATTCTTTTCTAAAATCCAGTTACAAAAGGTTATGGGCTGAAGGTTTAGTATGTGTCGTTTTTGTCCATGACATTTTACTGGGGCCAAAAGGGGTACCAAAACTCTATCCCATTTAATCTTGTGTAATTGATATTTGGAAAAGGGTCTATGGTACAGGCTCAAAGCAGTATTAAGATACGATATTAAACTTTTGAAGGCGAAACTTGGAAACAAGGAGAGGCGCGATGCAGTGAAGTCGGTGAAAACTTGTAGGCCTACATAGGACAAGCATGCTGTGAGCCTCCAGTTATGGCACCATCTCTGAAATGACAGAGCCGTAGAATGTCCTGTATATGTCCTACGTATAGGCCACAATATTAAACGAACGTATGCAAGCTGATACTTTGTGTTAGAAATATTTACAAATACGATAAAATGACAGGACAAAACAAGCACGAGTGAGCGAAATACACACCCCCATCCATCATCCAATTTTGCAACAGCGCAACACACAGTGTTCTCCGGAGAACGGAATTTGTCGCTAATGTTTTTTTGTGGAGGATTGTAGTCTCTGCCGTCCAATGTGAACGTATGCATATTTGTGACGTAATGTGCACTTCATCTATATTAAAAACAAGAGGTATCCATAACACATAAACATTTCATCTACTGTAACTTAAATATGTAAATCTGTCGGACGAAAATACTTCCATGATCCGACGTGGACTAACAACTTATCTGGCTGGGCGGACATTTCCCGTGGCTGAAACGACGGGAAAGCGTCAAGCCACTATTCCTCTTACTTCTCGGAAACCCAGAATGGAAGGGTCTATAGTCCCCGAAAAGACTATAGCCTCACATATCCTGGTGTTACAGTGAACATATGCCTGTTTGGATATAGCATAAAAGCAACTAAAAGAAACATTGAAACACCTGTTCCCTTGGTAGAAGCAAATGTGATGATAATACGACAAAGACATAGATATCAGGTTCTATTATCGCCAAAAAAGAGACTTAGTTTTAGACTGAGTAATAAAGTCAGAAATTTTACCAAAAACCGAAAGGGATATGGGCTGAGGCCCCTGGTATGATAAGCCTTGTAAAAGCGAAGGGAATTGTTTTCGATTGCAATGGGGGCGGAGGGCTTAACATTGTTTCGGACCGTGTCCTAGGGAAAGGGGTATAAAGGGAGGGTAAACCCCTCCTTTTGGGGAAATTTTTGAATATATGAGGGTCATAAATGCAATTTGGTCCCACATATAGTGTAAATAGGAAAATTAATCCAGAGTTTTGACATGTTTACAGAGGGGCCAAATAAAGGGGTTTCGTCCTTGAATTTTGGGGGCGGAAGAATACCGCCCGTCTCTCCACATTACTGCCTTGGAGACTTTAGTCCCCCCCCCCCTCCACACACTCACCTTACTTCCTATGCCTACTAAACCTCGTATACACCAAAGTCGGTCCAAGGGGAAAAATACTGTAATAGATTCGTTTACCACGTTACTTTAGGAAATTGGAGCAGAGATGCCGAGAATGGAAACGACGGCTTTGAAGTTGGATCAAAGTTTGACGCTATTTTGACATCATGGTCGTAAGCAGGAAATCTGTAAACCAGTCGTAAATTAAGTGGCTAGTTGTTCAAAATGTCTAGTTTCTTCTGTCTATATATTGGTCTGACAAACTGAAATGTTGGGCTTAAATTCATCCAATAACACCCGTTCTCAAGAAACATACAGAATGGTCTTCTCTTTTCAACTAGTAAGTAAAATTAATCAATCCGAGATCCTGCTCCCACCATTACTATATAACTCTGCTATCTTATGGACCATTTAGGTTAGTTGCAATCATATGCAAGAAAGTCCCCTTACCACAAACTAGAGGATGAAAGAGTTAATTACTACCATGGTTTTACAGCAGTGTTGAGACCAAAATCCCGTAAGGTGGGGGAGGGTTAATCTCTTCATTTTCTAAATGTTCCCATTGACTTTCAATTTATACTATAACTTTTGCAGCAAGGGCTAGCTGTCACCTCAACGCTTTTTATGGGTTTCCATTAAAGGCTGGGACAACCCATGAATGCCACGCTGGCTTCTAAAATCTGTTGGTGAAGTTCTGTAGAATGATCTTTGTTTAAAACAAATGTAAAACCAGCCCATCACTTTATCTTTAAAAACTGTGAGAATTTTTAAGTTGAACAGCAAATTACTTTAGGATCATGGTCCAACGTCCAGGCCGTAGCCAATGGGCCAAGGGCGGAGCCTCTCCTCTGGAGAAATTGTAGCCACTTAAATTACCATTACCTCCATGTATTTTAGTATATCTAACCCCCTAAATATATTTCACTCCCTGAAAGCTCTCTCGCCCCCTCCAGTATACCTTGTCTGGCTACGGGCCGTAATTGCAACAATTAAGTAAATGGAATAAGCAGTCATCCAATTGAAAACCTTAAATTGAAACATTGGCCAAATGTTATAAATCTTCTCATATTTCCATTTTAAGAACCTCTCGTGATATTTTAGAACACAAATATTGCAGATTATTAAGTTAACCAAGAAATAATCCTGTATGAGTTTAACAATTAAGTAGCCAAAATATTATCATGTTTATCATGTGATTGATAAGATCCATTCGTGAATTAAGATACCGGGGTATACATATTCAAAATGAGGTGATTTTCTAACCCTTTAAGTAGTTTCAGTTTAAAGTTTGGGGGTCAGGAAGCCAATTGACTCATCATCGAGGATCCTACACCAGATCGAAGGTGGATAAACGTCGTTGAGATTCGCCATCTGTTTTCGACAAGTGCTCAGAAGATAAACGAGGCACTGATTGCTCCCAATCCTGCTCCTGGGACCACCATTTAACGTCTGTAGTCACTTTCCCAAAGACTGGGAGGAGGAGCCTTGCTCTGCACCTACCTGTTCGACAGCTGAACGGAGCAAAGCTGACAACTTCCTGAATCGGACGACTTCCTGAGACGGACAACCAGGTACCCATTTTAAGTTACCAATTTAAACCCTCTCAGCATCACTGCGAACAGCTATGCCTAACAAGCAAACTTTGTTCCCCAGAAAATTATTAAGTCGTTCCATAGCAATTAGTAAGAGGCGAATAAAGGGAAGGACTTGAACCATATTAGAACTTGAAAGACACAGTATAGCACGCATGTGTTGATGTAAGTTAAACTTTACCTACCTCCTACCTAACTCGACAGTGATTTGATCCGGAAACCTCTAGTGTGTATAAGGCGAAGGAGACGTCGTACTCGCCCGTCTGGGAGAGGGTGTCAGGAAAAGGGACTGTCGTAAACTACTCATTAAAACATAATTGGTCGATACAAGTGTATCCTGATCAAAGAGGCGTTCACGTGCAGGTCGGTGAGGTTGCGGTGGATGAGCGAAGCGCCACTAAATCTGAAACTACCTTCTTGTAAATAACTTTCTTATTTTCATTACCCACCTGAGAGTGACAAATGAAAGAACTTTCTGATAGTTATAAACTTTGCTCTATAATGTGTTTACAGTTTCTTTTACAAACTGTTTGTGCATAAATTCATGAAAACTCTGTTTTATATTTTAATCATGTGGTGTGGAAAACGAAACGAGACAAAAAAAAACATTGTGTGCTTGCATAGTTTAGGCAAATTTAAAATTTATGCCATGAGTATGGCTTAGGGAATTATAGTACAGTATTTTAATTATTCAGTTTGTCCGATTCGATGAGGTTAAATGTTATCCACAGTTAGAACAAAGAGTTGCAAATTCCAACTTTCTGGTTAGAATTTATCTTTGGCAAAAGATAATTTAATGAATTTTGAATTTTTCCTGTCTGGATCAACCAAGAAAGAGCCACTCGTTTGATCTTATCAACAATATTTTAAGTTTATGAATAATGCACGTTGGTGTAATTTGATTTATTTACACCAGTAAACAAAAAACAACATAAAGTAAGGTGTAGGGCTACCACAGAAGAGTCTGACCAGCAAACTTATTCCCACTGTGTTCCCTGTTCTCTTATCTATTGAATAGTTTCGCAGCTGTCGTAATGGCTTCCAACTACGACGTCACCATTAGATTGTCGTATGCCGACATAGCTACCCACCCGTCTTTAACGTTTAAGACGGATGCTCTCTGACTGGTTGATCAGAAGTTCTCCGGGAATTACTACTCGAAAGACATTTTCCAAACAGTGGAGAGATACACCATCATCAGAGTGTGATTCTGTGAAAAAAATATAATTCCACATGGGAAGTTTTCGAGAAAAGCAATTTCACGGTATGACTCGTGCACATCAACTAAAACTTTACATTTTTGTGGATTGTTCCTTCAAATCGTGATCGGAAAACTACCCCAGGACAATGCGCCCCAAGACGAATTTCCCACCCGAACAATTTTCCCGCAGACAATTCCCAACTATGACAAATACCTGGTAGTTTCTTTCCACACTTGATTATTTGTGCCATTTCTTGTGTCAACCTAATGACAGAGTGTTAGAAATTTGTCAGCACACTTCGAGCACATAACCCACTTAAGTTGTTGAACCACGGGTTTGATAAGTAGTGTCAAATCACGGCTTATGTATGCATAACCACATTTGGCAAACCCATAACACAGAGCCGCGGGTCCAGACATTTCGATAAGGGGGGGGGGGGCAGCTCTTGAATATTCTCCTAGATTAACATTATGCTAATTTTCGCGTATTTGTTATTTTATTTGTCGAAAAAGGGGGCTGAGGCCGGAATAGCCCCCCCCCCCCTTGGATCCGCGCCTGACACAGTGAAGAAACTTGTCGACGTGTGTCCATTCCAAACACAAATCACAATTCCACGCAAATTACACATGATAAACTTTACCAGAAGAGAAATGCAATTTGTATTTTAAACCAATGACAAAGATAAGGAGGGTCAGGAGTGGGAGGTGTCCTTTGGTTTTCTTGAAAAGCCAAGTTTACTTAACCAGTATAACACTGCCGTTATGGTTTTACATAACCATTGCAAAGGAAAAAACCTATTACAGTAAGTGAGCTACACAGCAAAATCTTCATGTACTTCCAAAATTTTGCAATTAACTTTTTGGAGACCTATGCTATCAACATTGAATACTTAGAAACATTGTTTAATCTCATATGCTCTTTACCTGACGTTATGAAATTGTTGGGGAATTGTAAGCTGCTTAGGGGCCAATATTAGATAATGTACTCTCGAAGGCTAAGCAATCGCTCTGAGGTACACGCCTGAATGAGCAGAAATAATCTTCCTGGCATGCACAAAGAAAACAATATCAGCATAACTTATACTGAGTAATGGTGGATATGTACCTGCCGTAGTGATCTCTCTTAGCCGTGAGGTCAGACTAAATGCAAAAGAATGCAATAGAAACACAAAGAAATGTTCGGTTGAATTGTTCTACCCAACACCCTTTGTTCCAAGTAAATACGCCTACACAGTAACTTTTGAATGAATCTTTTCATGTTTTCAATGAACCCTGATTTCAGTTTAACGTCCCTTCTCACCATGTCTGGCGCCTCACGCATGATAAACCTCGTTGAACTATAGTGACGAAATCGCGCAATTTTTCGCAGTCTAGAGCGTTCGTGATGCCAAATTTTCTCTTGCACTCGGGAACTCATGTATGATAGACCACTAAATGCAAAAGTATGCAATAGAAACACAAAGAAATGTTCGGTTGAATTGTTTAATTGTCTTTTCTACCCAACATCCTGTGTTCCAAGTAAATACGCCTACACAGTGACTTTTGAATGAGTCCTTTCATATTTTCCATGAACCCTGATTTCAGTTTAACGTCCCTTCCTACCATATTTGGCGCCCCACCCATGATAAACCTCGTTGAACTATAGTGACAAAATCGCGCAATTTTTCGCAGTCTAGAGCGTTCGTGATGCCAAATTTTTCTCTTGCACTCGGGAACTCATTTATGATAGACGAGGAACTGTAGAAAAACTAATATTTTAGAGTGTGATTTGATGTAATTTATCGTCATGTGTAGAATACTAAATCTACCTGTCACTGGTGTATGAAAGAAAAAATCTGTAATGACGCACTTGTGCTTAAAAATAAGTTACTCTGCAGTCTAGGGCGTTTTTGTTTTCTAGCCTCAGCTCACACCATGGTGAGAGCAGAGGTCAAATCGGGCCAAGGTGGTCAAGGAGCCATAGTCACTCACAATGAGATATTTCCATGATTTTGGACCCCCACACCTATCAACTGAAAAACCACCTATAAAAGGACCTGCTTCCTACAGCCAGTATCTCTCACGAAGGCGAATTCGCACGTTTATGTTTGCGACATTTGCGTTCTGGAACGCAAAATAGTCGCTAAATTAAACGTGCGAATTTGTCTTCTTATGTAAAGTTACAATCTCACGAAGACAAATTCGCACGTTTATTGTTGCGACTACTGCATTTTCAAAAACGCAAAAGTCGCAAAAATAAACGTGCGAATTAAGTGAGTATGTCTCACGTGAAGACGGGAACGCCAAAGCTACGTCAAACAGTTGCAGAATATTAGCACTTACTTCTTACTAACTTATCACTAATGTCGTGAAACAACCTAGGAAAAACCAGAGGCTATTCGGTCTAGGAACGATTCTTCAAAACGCGCGACGTTAGTTCTACATTAGTGCTACATTAGTGAGAATGTCCTACCAACACTATGCTATCATTTGGCGTTCGACTTTTGCAAAATCGTCGCAGAAAATTTTGAACATGTTTAAAACCGCTGGCGATGCTTTTGCGATTCCTGCGAATACAGGCGACAGTTTTGGTACTGTTTTACTAATGTTTGGCGAATTTGCGAAATTTAGTCGCAAACCATACGCAAGTGAATATTTTCTTCGTGAGATACTAGCTTAGGTCTCTGAAGGGAATGTTCCACTAGAAAAGGGCAAGATTTTTCACCTGCTTCCCCGCATATGCTGCCTCGTTGTTCGCCGATGGAGCTTCATCTGGGGTGGGTTTATGGCATTCTCTGTGGTGCCAGCCAATGGCCAACTTCTTGTAATTCCCTGCAGATGAGGATTCAATACCTATAGACCCATTTTACGAGCGCCGTATTTTCTTTCTTATGGCAACACAACGTGAAAGCCGCCATGTTGGTGAGATAAGCGAGGCGCAGACATGGCAGAGATACATACATTTTCAAATGGTAGATAATCGAAGTCACGTAGCGGTTCCACAGGTGCTTGCAAAATATACCGTGCATGCGCGGTGTAGGTACAACTGTAGTGAAGTGATGTTTACAAAACATGTTTGTTCCACGTGTGCCCTCAACATGGCAGCGTAAGCAAACCATGACTTCATGTGACACGGTCTATTCGAACTCCTTGGAAAATCCTGCCTACGGGCCTAGCAGGAGTCGAATATATACGCCTTTTTTTCACGTACGCACGCTACGGTAGGCTATTGCGAGTGCAGCCAATATAGATGTAGGAGTAATACACGTCCGCCGAACGGGCAAGGGGATGATGGGTATTCCTCTAAAGGGTCGGGATGACAATGGAAGTATTTTACACTAAATAAAAGGGTCAAAGCAAAGAAGGAGGACCCCAACAACTTATATACAATCTACATTCACAACGATCGCTTACAGTCATAAAATTGTCGAAAATCGGAAAGGGGTGTTCACTGGAGTAGATTTCGCAATGACAACCCAAAAGTGAGCATGATAACATTACTCTGACACCATCGCAGCAATCAAACATAGCACAAAATCCTCTGCTGGTAGTATAAATCCCACAAAACGTTTGAGCTATCATTGGTTAACCACGACACTTTCTACATTTTTTCTGCTACCCAATCTATAATAAAATCATACTTCGTTTTACCGAAACTAACGACACAGTCGTCGACCCAGACAGGAACGCCAGCAGAGGCAGAGCGTCCATATGGTCGGAAGGGAGACTTCCCACCCCACGCACCCCCGGACTGAAAAGGACTGTTAGCGCTCTTTTCAGCTTTTTCCGCCATTTTTGCGGTTATCGATAAGTTTTAATATTCAGAAGATTTATCGCGTTGTTTGTGAATCTATAGATTAAATTGCCCAAAAGGCCCATCAACATCGTCAGTCAGTGCATTTGGGAAGGGTCATTTTCGGCGATGTATAGGAAACTTTCTCTGTACGCTACGCGCCTATGCTGTGGCGGCGTCTCCCACAGATCAGCGCTTCTCAACCGTGGTCTCGGTGGACCCCATGAGCAATTGCAAAATTTGGGGATAAATTGAGAAACCTGGAATGAGAGACTAGTTAAGAATAGGGGTATCCGAGCTGGGGAGGAGACTCGAAGTTTTCCCATCTATATCAGTTTGACGGATACATAATCTAGGTTATCCTGTTCCTCAGGTTCAGAGTAGACACCTCAGTGACCTCACACTACATAATAATTTGCGATGTCAGAAAACGCTTCTTGGAGTTATTAGCCTGGAAGTTTCCGTAAGTGTGCCGAGAAAGTAATTGGGACTTAACAAAAAACATTTTTCAAGGCAAACTTCTCATCTTTGCCTTTGTGAACAATATTTGAGCAAAACTGCTGGCATGCGCAATTTAAAATTGCAGAATGTTCACATTAAAATGATATCATTTCATAAAAACGGTTTCTGATTGTAAGGGACCAGGAATTTTCATTTAACTAGGGATTTGAAATAACAACTCTTTGATTTAACAAAGTTCTGATCTCCAAAATTTTCCTGGTAGGTAACATGTTGCTTTTTGAGTTAAATATAGTGTTTCCCGTTCGTACCCTAGTTTATGAAGAAAGTGCCTGGAAAAGTACAAGCTACTGAACGTTTTTTGAGGAAATAAGAGGTAATGAGGAAACAGCATTTCCTGCAATTGAAAAACGGACTAAAAGAAAAGGTTGTAAAGCGCTTTCTATAAATATTTTCTAAGCAATGGGGATATCCTTGTTGAAAAGCGCCCCCACCAGTCATTCTCGCCTGTCTGACATTCTAGTGCCTCGAAAACGATGGCGAAAGGGTACCATATCGAAATTCTCTCAGACCAGCACCAAATTTAAGTGGACTCACCTTCACAAGTTGAAATTAAATTTTGCTGCTCTTTACTATGGGCAATTTTAATAGATCTTACGAAAATTTCTTTTTCTGCAAGTGACATTTTGGCAACCAAAGTCTACCTTACATAACATTCAGTTGATGAGAACCAGTACTAGTATTTGCCACGAGCTTGCAGGCAGAATATTGTAACACAAAGAATGCTAAAATATTTAAGACATTGAACCTGTCTCCTCTGTTTAATTTACCCTGGGTAAATCTTATAAATGAGCACGTTGCTGAGGTTTTGTAAAGCCGCCTATGCGCCCCTCCTCTTACAAACAGTTTGCAGTCACAGAAGAGATACTGCGAGTGTGCGAAACAGGTACTACACGTCAGCAGTAGCAGATTGCGTCTAGAATCTCTAACTTCAAACTCAACAACTACCCGTTAACTCTATTTTATTATGGTAATGGTCAGATGGTAGAAATTCCTTTGATATAAAGCTACTCCATGTCAATCATTCTTAATTAGACAATCCATCGTACCATCTCTTTAGATTAGTATTACTCAGAACCCCCTCCCTTCTTTTCTATTTACCTCTGCAAGACTGTGTTGTCTTCTGGTACCCTCTGTGAGTAAAAGTCTGCTGCAAAAACCAATGATTCCATGTTTGCCCGAACGACCAGATCTGTCAGAAACTATTTTCACCCCTAAAACCCTGTATATATTTGATGAATCTAATGACTTGTATGAACATTTTGTGATTCTCTAAAATGAGCTAAATCGGTTGTTAGACGTCAGATTACTAAATAAAATTCACAGGATCCATCGTCCACGTAACGCGTGCCCTCGTCGTTGTCTTTTAACAGACTAAGCAGGGAGTTTCGCACCAATTTTCTTACACGGACTTCCCACTGAGGTAATTTTCCTCCTCCTCCCGTCCACGTAGGTCCTTTTTGGCATGTAAAACAAGCGATGACAACAAAATTCTCTTAAATTATTATACGCCTTAATTGACATCAAATAAGTTGGGCATAGTCAAAACTAGTTATCCTCAAACACGGCCCCTGGCCCCTGCCCCTGAATTGATTTTATGTTTTGGAAAAATCATATTCGACATGAAACACCCAGCGAAGTTGGAAGAAGGGCCAGTCATTCATGCTAGAATGTATGTTAAATTATTTTGAAGTCACCGCTTGACCCCTTCCAAGTTTATTATTCTGTAGTAGTGCTTGCCTGCTAGGTTGCTTACGTAACTGCAGTCTTTACGTCATACTCTGTTATATCTAGCCAAGAATGGGTATTTTATCTCGTGTATCATGATGTTGACAATCATGTTTTGTACACGGTGGCATGTAGTTATGCAGCGCATGTAAAGCTTTTACCAAAAGTATACCCCGGATATCTGAATTGCTGTGTGGGGTGATTGTGCAATTCAAAAACTTATTGTGTTGAACATGTGTTGATTGATCACTGAAATCAAATTCTCTGCAAGACAACTTTCAGCATACCAGGCGCGGTTTTAGGGGGTGGGGGGGCTTTGAGGGCTCAAGCCCCCCCAAAAAATTCGCTCAAGCCCCCCCCCCCCCAAAAAAAATTCAGAGGTTGTGTTATGCTATATTTGCGTGTACTGAGAAAAACAAAATTGCCCAATACAATTGTGCACATCTTGGTCCAGTGGATTTAGTTTGTCAAGGGAAACCGCCGTCTGTGTCTCGAAATCACATATTAGGTTCACGATTTCATACAATGGAAGTTGGGTCAGATAAGTAACATAAGTAACATCTATGATAGTATGTACGCATGTAAATCAAGTTAACGGATTAATCATCTGTTGGAAGTTCAAAACGAGTCATTTCGTCGCTGATCTCGTCAAGCTATACTAGCAGTCATTTTAAGTCAAATTTACAGGCCGAATCGTTATTCCCGTTAATGTGAACAGGTCCAGTTGCTCGTATCTCTCAGTAACGTTTGCTACATTCTTCCAAATAAAAAAAATATATGCCTGTATATACGTTACATCTATGTCATGGTCAGGGGCGGTGCCACTGAGGGGGAAGGGAGGCCTATCCCCCTGTAATTTGCAGGAAAAGAGAAAAGGGTAGGAAAAGAAGACGGAAAGGAGAAGAAAAGAGGAGGGCGGGGTAGGCCTATATCTGATCCATATAGTTAATCCAGAGCTTCCACGTAAGAGGCCATATTCCGGTTTCTACCAGCCTTTAGATACGATTTTATAATGCACAAATGAAGCAAGGCAAATTTTCTTAATAGTTCGAGAGCATTTCTGTGGACTCCACGCACGTATTTTTGCGTAAAACTTTCCCCGACTAGAAGGCAGTGATTTGTCCAAAAGGGGACTTCAGGAGGTTTGTTGATACATACCCTTAGACAAAAAGGCTCCTCTTTCACCTAACCAAAAATATTAAGAATGTTTTGAAGCCATATGATCGGGTCCAAAAATATCCCAAAGACAACACCATTTTTTGCATCTAAGCAACCTTCAAGTAACCAAAATTTCTCAAAAGGGGAGGGGACCCCTCCCCTTAGACCTATCCCCTAGAACAGCCCTCTTTTACCCAACCAAAAATTAGAATTCACAAATTTATGAACATTTTCCAGTCATATAGTCAAAAAATCACCCAAAGAACGCACCATTTTGCATCTTAGCAACCTTTAATTAGCAAAAATTTCTCAGAGGAAGGGGAACACCCCTCCCCTTAGACCCCTCCCCCAGGACGGCAATCACTCAACCTATGTCCCCCATCAAAATAACCTTGCGCCGTCCCTGGTTATGGTACTGTTTTTATTATCATTGGTTTCAGCGTGCGCGTGGCCGATTTACATATTTGAGAGAAAATTTTATGATTCTTCCGTTTCAAGCCCCCCCCCCAAGCCCCCCAAAAGTCTCGATCTAGAACCGCGCCTGCAGCATACTTGTAGAAACTATCTCAAATGTAATTGCTGCGTACGTGGTATCACCTAGCACTGATGCGTTTGTGTCGTTTATCATGCTATCGTTCTTTCCACAACTCTGTTAAATGAAAGAAATTTAAATTTAAGAATACCGCATGTCATTTGGCAATGATGTCAATTTCACCTTAACGCACCCGTTTTCATTTATCTGCTACAACAGCAGGGTCGATTTGCTCATGACGTTCTAGCTCCTATGTAAAACGACCATGGTAGGAGCCATGGGCGTCAATCTTTACTCGAAGGTGTGGGGGGGGGGGGACATGGCCACTTCTGTCAAAAATTTACTGTGTAAAAATCTTAAGTCAATGGGCATTTTTCCAAAATATGGGGGGACGTGTCCCCCTGTCCCCCCCCCCCCAGGATTGACGCCAATGGTAGGAGCAAAAGATCTTCTTTGACGAAAGGCTCATGCAGTTTCCCGCCTTAGGGTCCATTTTCACTAATGTCCCTCTGTGGGGCCCGGGAGGTGCAGCTCCCTGAAGCTCTAGAGCATTTTCACGATTTCAGGCACTAGAACAAAGCATTTTACTGTCTACCAATGGCATTGATATGCACTAAACAGATCACACAATCGTCTATCTATATGTTTTCAAAATAGTATAATTCTGAATAATCGGTCGATCTTCAAGATACAACGTGATTGAAGGTTGGGGAGGGTGGAGGGTTAGGCTATAGAGTTTCAGCCTGGCTACGGAGCTTTGCAATAATTATATTCACTTTGTTCTATGTGAATAATGATAGGACAACAAGAGTAGAAGATGAATGCGAGCGCAGCGCGCCGAAAAAGAACACTTTTACCGAAATTTTAGTTATGTTTGCCTTCATTATACATAACAATTACCTATCTACAAATAACACTGAATACACACAAGAAAGACCTAAATATTGCAGTTAGCCCCTTTGCTTCATAATAGCAAGAACTAACGACCATTCTATTTCTTTATGATACAGGTTTGAGAGTTGGGAGCTAGGATAGGCAATCGCAAACTGAAGGTTGCACTAGCCTGCGGAGCAGACTCTGTAGCAGCCTCCAAAAGATGGCGCTCTCTCAGAAATCATAATACATATATTCTATATATTCTATAGCCTACAGAGTCTGCAAACCTTCGTCCAGTTTTCATTTACACGAATGCCCAATCCCCAATATGCGGGATAGATTATAATTCATAAGAAGATCACATGGTGTTCACTGCTACTGACTATTCATGTACATCAACGGCCTGCGGCCTGCGACGATGGACATGTACGAATACTGTACTTCAGAAGATACGTTGACGTCTTAAAAGGTACCGGTACGTAATTATAATGTATGGGCTAAAGATCGAGCTAATCCTTGCCGTAAAAAGTCAAGCCTAACGTTAAGCTTAGGATCTTGTCCCAGATCTTGCGGGTTTGTACAAACTGGCCTATATATAGACCCTCGCATAGACCCTTTCCAAATAGCGTTTACGAAGGATTGTGAGACAGTAGAGTGGGAGTGGGGGAGGGTAAAGTCGCGCGGCAGTTGAATAAAGTCGTGGCAGTGTGCAGCTGTCATCGACCCAATTGCGACCTATTTTTATTAATTAGTCAACAAAGAAACGTTTGAGAAATCAGACGACGGTTGTAGAAAGTTCATGTTTTCTCCCTCATTTGTGAAAGATGAACAGTAGATAGAGTTATATCAACCCCGACAGTGCGTTGCATGGATTACTACCCGACGCAACTGACCACGAATACCTGCAACTCATCCCCAAAGAGCAATCAGGCTGAGTTGCATGACATCCAAAAGTATTTTATTACATAGTGTCGGACATGGTGTCTGTTCATGGCAGACAATTATGCAATAAGGTACTTCTATTTTCCCGACAGCCTGGATTTCGTCAAAAGACAATGGCTGGGCGAATAGTATAGTAGAGATCACTTACTGACAAGGAACCCCCAATTTGGAATAATTTTCCCAACAATATATGATTATTTTCCTGCAAACAGAACGTTTCCCTATACAGTTGCATCTAGGAAGTGTTAGGTCTGTGGTTAAAAGCAATATTTCCACCCGACACTAATTCACTCAAGTAAAAACGTTGTGCTCATAAGATTTCCCGACATTTCTATAGCTCAAATTAAAAGATTTTGTTCTGAAAAAGTAAATTAATCGCAGAAGAAAGTGACAATGTTTTCCCGACAAACCGCAACCTGTTCCCCGACAGATGTCACTTTGAAAATTGTAGCACCCCTACATCAGTGACACTCCTGCATGCCCGTCGGGGAAGGCTCAAGGCTCCAACATCAGTGAAATTCCAGTTTCATCGGGGGAGCCTTAAAAGTAGGGTAGATTCTTAATCAATGAAACCCATTTTTTAACTTGTCTTTCATGGGAATCCAAAAAGTTTCATCACGCTTCGAGGGCCTTAAAAGTCAAATCGCCCATCCTTTAGGCAATCCGTCACTTCACTTTGAATCGGGCCCCCTCATATTGGGGAGATTGGCCACCCTATCGAGTAGATCCTTTCACCACCCGCAATTGCTGTCACAAATTTCAATTTAAAAGTGCAATTTCCTGCCATCTAGGGCGACTGGAAAACCAAATTTTCTGACCTCAGCCCCAACCATGGAGGGACTAAGGTCGAGTTGGTCCCTTGTGACGCTGTAAAAAGTGCCGATTCCCCTCGTAAGAAACCGCTTCCCATGAAACTTCCGTACCTCTAAGGCTCTGCCACTGTATGCCAGTGATACAGCTTCGGAACATCTTAAGGATTCATTTCGCTCTCGAGAACGAGTGTACCAATCATGAGATCCTTCCCTGCGGCCCTTGGTCTCAGCCCAACCTATGTATTTAGCCCTCACCCTCACCCTTTGAGAATCACTGGTCAAGACCATCTTTCATGGGTGTCACCCAATGTCCCGTGAGTGCAACAACGCGCTCAAGGTAAAATTCAAGTTACAAGATGTAATATTGCTATTTTAATGTTTAGAAACATTTCTCGAAGCTAAAAAAGTGACATTTTGGTACAAATTGTTCTTTTTATGGAAAAAGCCAACCTATAAATAGTCAAGATAGTCCCACCTTTTAATATTTTTTATTTATTTTTATTTACTTGGTTATTTATGTTTTGAGGCTCACTCTCAGAGACTAAGACCAGCCTACTTGTCGTAGTTATATTTGCACCACACAGTTGAAATATTGGATTTGAAATCCCCCCCCCCACGCACACACACACACACACACACACACACACATCCGGATACACATTTGGAGGTAAGGATTAACTTTGCCCTCCAAAAACATAAAAATTCCGCAAACTTTATAAACCATACGGTTCTTTTTCGGTACGAATGGATTACATGATATAAGTTCTGAGAAATCTAAGCTGCACATACAAGATGGCTAAAACCAGGAAAACGTGAACCGCCAAGCCATCTCGTCACTCTCGTATATGATTATAAATAAGCTTTAGTAACTGAACACGTTTTTGTCATCCTGGCTCAACTCACTACCTCCCAAACTTAGGGAAGTGCTAAAATGTGTAAAGAAGAATTCTTGTTAGAATTTTATTCACTTTCTGTGTGTTGTTGTATACATATTTGTAGAAAAGTTATTCCATTTCCAACCCAAATTTAGCTTGAAGGAAGCAAACGTGTCATGATAGTCTCACATTTCTCATAATACAATGAACATTTGACCATCGTTCTTATATTAAAATCTTTTTACACATATCTAAAATAAGTTTGAGCAGAAACATTTTCGTTATTTAACAATTGTGATTCTAAGGAAGTGATCTATGGATAAATAACACTGTAACGTGAATCAACGTACTGGGAAACCTAGTATGGGGTCTTCACAATTCGACGACAGTAAGAGATTTCGAGATATCACAACGCCTTAAGATATCGATATGTCCCGCTCGCATTATTTTTTTTTCCCAGGACGAACGTGGGCAAATCGAGTTTTCAAAAACTTTTAAATTTGTTTCAAAATGAAGGTTAGGGTTAGATTTTAGGATAGGGTTACGTGGATTGGGGTTATTTGGCCTGTTCTTTCATAATCCGGCGTCAGAATTACAAAAAAGGGGTCGAAAAGCTGTCATTTTGGAATTAGAGGTGTGGCCTATTTCCAAGAAGCTGATTGGTCCATTGGCCAGATTTTCCCTGACTCGTCCTGGGAAAAAAACTACGCGTCCCGCTCACGCGCACCCCACTTGCCTTAGTCCATATCCACTGATATTTTCATAATTTTTATTTCCGAATGGCTATGAAAAATATGACACTGTATTCAAAATCACATTGTAAGGTAATGACCAAGGGCTTAAATCAGAAAAGATTTTCCATATTCAGTGTACTCCCCCAAAGTGCCATAAATTTGACAGATATGAATTTTAATACTGTTCACTTCACATACTAAATATATTCATGATTATAAATTTAGTATACCATACTACAGTGAAACTGGGTAAAGCAGTTCTATTTCATGTCATAATAATGGTGTCAGTTTTAGGTTCTAATATATTAAAATTCTTGACATAGGTTTTTTAATACGATCAGCTAATGTAAATTGTGACATAAAAACAACTAATATATCATTAAAAGGACAGCATCACTGAAATATTATAACCTTTGACTGAGAGACCTGCAGGGGAAAATATATTTACTTCGTTTGATCATCTAACAACAAACTAAGGTGGGTTCGACTTTCTGAGAGATACCCTATGTTTCCTCTAAAGTTTCATTGTTAAAAAGCTTTACTGCCAGCAAGATAAGTCATGCTTACTCAAATTCCTCGCCCTCAGTAACTGATCACGGTCAACCTTACCATACAACTTTATCTAATAGCCTAAGCATGGTCAGGATAAGGCTTTGTTTCTCAAGATACAATAACAAGAATCGGACACTACCTCTAAAAACAAAAACAAAAAACAAAAAAACAAAAAAACAAAAAACAAAAAAACTTGACGGTAGAGGCCATAAGGACAAGGTCCGCAGCTCAGACCAATGTTTATTGGTGTTTTGAATGGCAGGTTTACCTACTTTTCTAAGGTGACCAACGTACAAATTCGTATTGCGAGGTTTTTTGGTGTCTCTGGCTAGTAATTCCTAACTTCATATCTTCATTTGGTCTGCAACACTGCCCGTAGGGCATTTCCAGATCAACTGATTATCAATCCCTCCTGACCTGTAGGCATATAAAAGAAGATCGAAGAAACTAGGTTAGTCATACATTTAAGACATCTGTGGTGGTTACCCTGACCGACTTCCATATTTAACTAAACCCTTACTTTCTGGGACTCAAATTTTCGGGCTTTCGAGCCTGTTGCAGCACCTTCGGGTGGCCCCGCTAGAAATTGAGTTGTATCGTATCATAACAAGGTTGGCGGTGACCTTCCAATCGTCTCCTGAACAGAAGTCCAGTAGCATATTAAATCAATGGTGTGGTCACGTGATTCCAGAGTTTTTAGTGATTGGTTTCAATACACTTCTTGGTACTCCTACCCTGCACAACAAATGTCCTTTACATCTCCCATGTGCTGTTTTTCAATTTTCACTCTACTACTTTTCAATTCTTTTGCGGTATTTCGTTTTTAATACGACCCTTAATGTGTTTTAGCTTTAAATAAATTGAATTCAACTTTTTTCAACCAGTGATTACATGTTATTTACATTAGTGTGGCAATGCAAAAGACATAAAAAGAAGTTTAGGAGATACACAGAAAAGTTAGAGAACCTGAGAGTGTGTGGTATAAAAATTTCTTTTGCAAGGTATGATGAAACAAGAATAAGAATGTAACCATACCATCACATAAAAAGTTAACGAAATGGTAATAAACCCCTTGTTTTTTCCCCATGAGATGTTGCAGCCTCAAAAGACGAGCTGGGAAATGTTTCCACGCAATGCAATTTATGGGTCAAAAGTGAAGTGTCCCAGCGCAGGGGTTGCATGCTGAACATGCAGAGCTAAACACGTTGCCCGTTGTCATGGAACACTTGGCATTGTGATCCGACTGGAAGTGCCGAATTTCCCAACACGTCTATTCTATGCCCATAGCAAAATTAGAAGCTATAGAAATGTAACTATGACAATTACCTTCAGGTACTCAAACTAGACACCATTATTGAGACAGTTGAACGAAAAGATTTCGGTAAAGGAAATGAGTAAGAAAATTCCCCCTTTAGTTTTCCTAAATAGTGATGTACATATTGAGTTCAGTCTAGAGATTGCATTCCAAGGTTCATCTGGTAGAAAGTACCTTTTATTGTCATTTTTAATGGCAGGTCCTAATTTGATCAACTCTCCACATTTCTTGATGCATACAAGTAGAACGAGGGGACTGAGAGCTAAAGCCCCCCCCCCCACCGTCAAAAATGTGGTGGGTGGAGGCATACTTCGGCAACCTTCCATTCAAGGATGAAGAGCGCTTATTTGTCCCCTCTGTAATGAATGTACAAAATATGCAGTAATTTTCCTTAAAATTTGACCAATATTTTGCACCAAATTGAATCTAAAAACCCTCAAAATAATATTCAAAAATTTTCCAAAGGGGCATCCCCTCTCCTTAAAACCTTACCCAAGAATGGCGGTCAGAAATAAATTCAGCCCCCTAAACAGCTTCCTAAGCCTTTGCCCCGATGTCTGTAGTTTCTGCAGCGTCCCCTGACGTTGACTCTCAATTGAAGGCCCTCTAAGCTTACCCCAAGACAGAACAATTCTCCCAACTAACCTAACTTCTAGCCCCGCCTCTAATTTAAACATAACCAACTGTCTAACCAACTGTCTAGTTAGTAGAACACTTCCAAGACAGAACCACAGTAACCTGCACTGAGTTTCAAGTACTGGAGGCAATATTGAAAAACAAACTGTGTGTGACTGTGAGCCTAATTAGGAACACAACTGACTGTCCAAGTCATTACCATCCAGAGTGGTGCTTTTATTGTTTGAATGAATGCCAATCAAAGTACAGTCACCAGCTGGATTTAGAACTTTGGGGATATATCTAAATATATTTGGGGGATGCCATAGCTCCTTTAAGAATCTTGCTACAACTCATTCTTATCGTGTTGGTCATGTAAAAAGGCTAGTAACATACGTCTAATAATTTATCATGCATATTACACAAACCACGTTTTGTTCCAAGCCTGAACAAAAAGCCCCCAGTCTCAAACACCTTTCACTGATAATTTAAAATCGTCATTCATGCATTAGATGGAAATATTATCAAATCCTGTGCTTAAAATCCATATTATCAGCCAGATCCCATACGTGGACCCAATATGGATTCAAAACCTGACTTTTATCTACATTCGATCGAAAATTTACATCTGGCGAGATATCAGATTTGGTAGGTAAGAACCATATCTCGGCAAAATCGGTTTTCTTTTCTAAATAGCTATTTTTTCTGTGCTAGATATTGTCTGAAGATGATAATTTCATACATGCATCAAATTTGGAATTTATATCTGGTCATATGGATAATCAGCAGATGTTACTTGATTTGATGTCAAGAATCTTCTAGCCCGTTTTCAACCGACTCACTCCGACTCCGCCGCCGCCGCCCGCCGCCGCGTATCAATTTGTTCAAAACACTTTCCTATCAAAACACTTTTCTGTCTAAACTGAGGATTGGGTGACTGAGACGTCATGGCTATGTATAATTCATACACACGCTCATCCCGTACACTTGATTGGTCGTGTGGGCGTGACCAAATGTTTTGTTTACCACTGCACGCACGTGTTCACTGTACATACTGTACAACGCGCGCACGGTGTAAAAGTCTGTGGCGGGTAACGGTCGCGTTGTTTACACATCGCTTGGGGTCTTTTCATTGGTGCAAGACTTATGCATATTCATATTTGTGTCTGTTTGTACGTATTTTGGCCTGGTCCCTATGGGGGAGTGTTGAAAATTTGAAAACAAAGGTTACCATTGGAAAGTTTACATGATAACCAATCCAGCAATGCATGAACATCGGCGATCCAAGCTTATTTGTACAAACAGCAGTAGGTCAAAAGTTCATAGCTATTGCTTGCCATGCAAAAAGATGCCTTCGAAATCTGTCCAGGTCCCTATGTAAAAGTCAAATAATATCGATATATTTTTATGTCATTCAGAAGCTGAGACATAGTAGAACATGGAACTGAATGAACATTACTGTAATTTTGCTATGCAACAGAGCACGAGCGATCGAAAGTTCGTATCCGTACTGTTTTCCACAGAGCGCATTTTCGTTGCGTGGGAGACGCTAACACAAGCTGTATGGGTTTAAGTAACAAACAAATTGATATAAGTTGTAATTCAATACAGGTTATTCCATACCTATAGCAACAGCTTGTACATGCGGGTTATTTCCCACTGCAGGGAAAATGTCTGAATCTGATGAATCTGCAAGACCCATGGCAATCAACTTAAAGAACTTGATGACTTTGAATTTTACACACAATTTATCTACCATAAGTTCATTTACACTTTTTATGAAAACGCTTGTAGACTATTCCCCAGTGCAAACAGAAAAGTGCAAACTCCTCCTAGGCCACGATCTACAACGAACCTTAAGTACATTTACCCCGACAGGTTTTCTTTCTCCCCCCACCCACCCCCTTTTTTGAAGGCGTCTTTCGATTTACACCTTTTCAGGTTGACTTGTGCAACAAGCTACGTCATCCTTTTGCAACATTGAAAACTTTAAAGTTCCGAATGTCACGCGATTTCAGTACAAACGTGATTGTTATTGTACTTGTTTACATAGTTGGCATCGCAAGTATTCAAAACAACAGCGTTTTAAGCATATTACATATAATTCACTGGGTCACAACGGATAAATGCTGAATTCTCCGAAGTGTAAAGATTGTAAAATGATCCTGCTGGCATCTATGAAGTGTTTTAAAGTGGGATAATTTTAGTTTAATGCACTAAATGAATTACAATTCCATCTAAGAAAGAATGTGTTCCACTGCTTTATTTTTTATTAAACGTATAGTACACTTAGGTGGCATGTTACTGCCATATGGAATTTGGTATTGGAGTGATTTAACTTTACATGGTTAGATGTAACACGAATGTATTATATTTTAGGCCAGGTATGGTCGTGAAAAAAACTTCATTTTCCATTTCGTGCAAAATTTGCTTTAGTTTTCATCTTGCTTGATATGGACATACAACATGTGAATTACATACATGGGGAATTTGTTTAAAGGCAGTAGGCAGTCACCCAAAAATTTTCTTTGAAAAATGAGCAAACTCTTGCAAATCTCCTCTTACTGCAATACAAGCACCTCTGAAGACGTTTTAAACATAACTATTACAAACAATATGCAAAGCAAGGAGAAATTCTCCTTGAATTTCACAATTCGCTAACAAAAATATTGTCACATGATCAAAATAGGCCAATCATGAACTACAGTAACAGAGCACACGCACTCTGTTTGGGATGACTGCCTACTGCCTTTAAAGTAATACCTGGATAATTGTAAACGTGGATTCTTTGGCTTATTTAAAGTGAGTTTTATGAACTATATATATACATATGACTTGATAGGACTATGAAACATATTAACTTAACCGCCTCTAAAAACACGATTTCATGTATCAAAATACTTACAATCATAAAAAGTGTACCTTACGTCACAAAAGTATGAAATATGTATTGCAAAGGTTGAAAAATGAATCGCATTGGTCAAACTTTCATCTTCACAGGACCCTGTGCTGAGATATCAAATATTAAAATGTACCCACTCAAATAAAAATGGTTGACTCACAACGATGTGGGGCAGGCGCGGATCCAGGGGGGGCCTGGGGGGCCCGCCCCCCCCCCTCCCGACAAGAAAAAAAAAACGAAAGGAGAAAAAAGGAAGAAAAAGAAAAAAAAGAAAAAAAAAAGAAAAAGAGAAAGAAAAATTAAGAGCAAAAAAGGAATAAAAGTGTCTAAGAACGTATTCAAAGTATATATTTCTGTAGGGGTTGGGTGGAGCTATAGCTGTATTATCTCTATAGATATCTTTCAAAGTGGTTGGCGACGAAGAGAGAGCTACAATGTTCGAAAACAGGTGAATAGCTGAGTAATGATCCTTGAATTAAGATCTAAATAAGTAAACATCGTGACATATGCAGTATGGGCCCGGCTAGCTGTACTGAAATTTAGTAACAATTTTGTGTTAAAGAGTAAAATTTTTTGTAATCTAGAGGGATTGAGAGGCAAAGTTTTCGCCATACAGACCTTGCAGAATGAATACAGAAGACAAGCTGTCAGGTGACGTGCTGTTGTGCACAGTGGCACCAGCTGTTGCAGGCAAAGTAGCGGCGTGCATACCCTATTCGATTTCGAAACTGTCTGAAAAATTTAAAACTGAACTCAAAAGGCTTGTACGCTACAGACAGTGGCGTCGGCACAATGGGTAATGGGTGAAGTGGGTCCCCCTCCCCCATCGATTCTTGAATTTTTTTGAAATGGTCCCAAAAGTCGTTTAAGCTACAGATTTCTGTAGAGGTGTAGGGTGAGATGCATTTTTGATGATTGGTTTATTTGTTCTAACCATTTTCTTTCACAAACTGTTCTCAAACTATCATAAGTTTTGGAAATTCTTGACAAATTCCAAATTTTCGCACGCGCCGCTATCGTCAAGCCTTGTGTCAGAGTTGCCCTTATTACCAATAGCTTTCGGTAACTACTCACGGGGGAACAAGGGAGCAAAAGTGCTTGTTAAGAATTCTCAGTTTGAAGATTCGTTTATGAATAGTAGGTTTTGTCATGGACTAATATTTTATTCAAAATTTCGGCGTGCTTCGCGCGCATACGACATAGTTTACACCCGATTTCATATACCATTGACAAAGCTATGACGCAAGAAATTTTTCCAGTGCAAACATTTTTCTCTGAAAAGTACATCTCCTTCTCTGTAGGGCTCTCATCATTATGGGATCTTTGACTAATCTTGTCTAGCACATGATTCGAAAGATTGAAAGTACGTAATTGCCGTTGCTTATTTTCCACTTAAACCCCTTCCTGGGTCCCTCTTTTGTATACTGTAACTAATTCAGAGCTCCCGGGAGGCGCTATAGTGTTCTCTGTCAACCTTGGATATCCTTTTAAAATGTAAAGGAAAAATTTTATTATAGTCCAAGAATGTTCCGTGGACTCCACGCAGGTATAATTGCGTGTACAATTTTCCCATGGGCGTGGATCATGGGGGACCGGGGACGCGTCCCCTCACTTTTTTGGAAGGGGGGCCATCGTCAAAAAGTCCCCCTTACTTTTTCAAAAATGATGGAACAGACTGCAATTATGCCTAGGAAAACAAAATTTTTAGAAGAAAAATAACCTAAAAATCCTACACTTTTTTTGCACCAAATCGCATCTGAGGGCATTCAGTTCTAGAAAAATTTCCCTTAGACACTCCCCCATGCCCACGATCACAAAACGTTTTGCCTCCCCGTGACGCAAATTCTGGGTACACCACTGCTTCTTCCACCAGGACGGCGATTCACAAATATGAAAAAGCCCCCCCCCCCCCCGTTTTGGAGAAGGATCCACGCCCATGATTTTTCCTGGGACATAAGGTTTGTAGGCAATATATTGACCGTCTCTTACTTTCCTTTTTCACCCGAACAAAAGTTAGAATTCACTAAATTGTGGACATTTTTTAAACGTACAGTCACTTTAGAATGACCCAAAGATACCACCATTTTGCATATAGGCCCCCTAAAATTAACAAAAATTTTTCAAAGGGGAGGTTAAACCCCTTCCTGGGATTAAACTCTCATGTACTAACAAGAAAAGGCTCTCCCACTCTTGTATATAGCGTATACAAAATCCCACTGCCTAAAAGGCACGGTTTAGCAGTTATCTGCGGTTCCCCCAATCACCAACTCCCGCCGGCACTGTCGGTCATAGATTTCTGAAGGGTATACCCTTCAGAAATCCATAAAGAAAGTGACATATCATCTCTCCTCCCATATGGATGTTAGATTGTGAGAGTCCTGTTGGCCTCCCTATTCAGTGTACAATTAATGCAGAGCTCCCGGGAGTCTCTATACCGAAAATTTTAGGCGCGCTTCGCGCGCAATTGTTTACGCTTACGGAGAGAGGTACGTTTTTATTGAGTGATGGATTTATTTTCATCACTTTTTACCAAAAGTCGTTTGAAATCTTTCACGATTTTTGCAAAGTCTTCTCAATATTTCTTGATTTTCGCTTGATCTGCGCACTTTTAGCCTTGAATTTCTCCTTTTACTATCAATAAGGTGCCAAACGTATTCGCATTACTCATCGGTGGGGTTCTACCATAAGCCAATTATTCGTGTGCATAAACGTGATTTCAGAGGAGCCAGCATTGTAAGGATGTGAAGCAACTGATATTCATTTTTTCACCCTCTTCTTCTTATGAGAACTGAAAACTTAGTATCGAGCCCACCTTTTAATTGATCGCAAAGGGGAATTGACACCTTTAGTCATAGCAATGGTTCATGTTTGAATGTTTGAATGTTTGAATGTAAATTCAAATTTTCGGCCCGCTTCGCGCGCAATTGTTTCTTCTGACTTCCTAAACCCGAATACCGTATAACGAAAATAAAACACTCATTATGGCAAAAATCATTTCAAGGTACCTACACGGGCTCATAATGTTGGCGTGTGAGTTTTAAGATAACTTAGATTCCCCGGAACTTCTCCAGGTATATATAGTAACTTATACTGAGCCATACACATCAAATTCCATGCAACATGAAAAGGTATAAAATCTCACTGACATAAGAACTGGAGCCGATTTCTGTGCTCTTAAAAATGCAATATTGCGAGAGCTTCCGGGGGCTTCGCCCCCTGGACCCCCACCGGGGCTCCGCCACTGGACCCCGCCAGGGGCCCTAACGCGGGTCCCTGGACCCCACGCGTAGGGACTCGCGCTTCGCGCTCGTGGTGCACCTTCGGTGCACATGAGATTTTCCATCTTGGGCCCCCTCCCCTCGAAGTTTCTGGATCCGCGCCTGATGTGGGGTGTCGCTCTTGTACCATTCAAATTACATTCTTTCTTTTTCGTTATTTTTCTTGAAAATACTGCACTTTGTCTCAAAATATGATCACTATCTTAATGACTTGGCTATGCAAGTCCTCTCGTCACGAAATGTCATCCCAGGAAAGAGCCGATCTTCTGGGCATATAACGTTTTAGTTTCAAAAGCAAACCTACGCAGATGAAGTGAGTTGCACAAGGAGAATGCCAGAAATCGCCTCGCCATTGATGGGGCAAATTAAGTGGATAAATTCCAACGTTTTATACCTTAGCAACTGACTGACCATTTCTTATGAGTGTTGGGCCAACTAATGGAATGGGTTTCTTAATAAACGGAATACATTTGCTTTTCAATGTTAGACTCTGACGTACACATTAACGCCTTGCCATCAGAATATAAATAATTGTTATCAAATTTCATTACATCGTATACATAGACCAAGAGTGAAGAGTGAAGACCGAAATATGAAAATTCCAGATCTCATTTGCTTTTCATTCCTTTACTTAATTTCATTAAGTTTTGTTTTTCTTTGCACCTATATAGAACAAGACTGGAAAATTAAGATTATAACAATTAACATAGTGATACATGCACAACCGAAAGAAAGTAGACTAAAAACCTTAACAGGCTAAACAAGTAGGTCCATAAGGGAAGAAGAGAAAAATAAACGAAGAACATCAATACATGAACTACACAACTTTAAGTGACGTACAACATTGTGAAACTATTAAGTACAGTGATTAAGTACATATTGAATTGTTGCTAAGATTCTTTTTACGTTAATGCTGTGAAGGATGAAGTTTTTGGTATCTGGAAAAGAATTCCAAACTGTTAAGCTCTGTTTATAATACGAGTACGTTGTCGAGGTTTGCGCATGTTTCTAAGTCCATAACGATGACCGTCTTTGGCTTCCATAGAGTTGAATTTCAAACGTGCGGATTACGTTTCTGTACCTTGTTAATGAGAGGCAAACCATAAAAAGAGGATCGGTCCCGTGACCATCGTCAAAATTTTTAGGACGGACGGTAAAGAAGAATTCGTCACTTGCATCTAATACACACAAATCGAAAGAAACTTCCAGTTACAACCATTTCTCTCCCCGAACGGCATCAACAGGTAAGGAGATATAAATCATAACTTCGTAAGTAATCATTATTCATTCTGCAGTTTTGTTTGTAATAGCAAGACTTGCTCATCTCGTTTTAAGTAAACCTTAAGTCTATGATTAAAAAAGTATTTGCAACGAGAGTAGAAAAATGAATCTTTTGGTATAACTCCTATCTTCCCAGGGCGTTCCAATGCTTTAAAGTATAAGTTAAGAAGAACGTCACTAAATTTAAAGTAATAGATAGTGCACTCATGTGTGATTTTTCCCCTGTACTACTTTGGAATTGCTTTTCTTTGTTTCTGTTAAAACCATAGCACCTTGTTCCAAAATGTGATCACTGCTTTACTGTTATGCAAGTCCTCTTCTTGAAAAATACTAAGCAACAAAATTATACTCTTTCTAAGGTCATGTGAAAACTTTAATTTTTAAAGAAAATAAAACGGGAAATGGGAGTCTTGCAAGAAGAACATCACAAGTTATTGCCCGATTAACTTTTTGAAATTAAGTGAATAGACTTCAAGATTTTGTATCTCAACACCTGAATACGCTATTAAGATTATTAAGATGAGAGCTTTACTGACTAGATTCATTTGTCGAGTTTTGCGATATATATGTTTATGATCTTAGACCTAAGGTACACTTGGAGAAGGTATGGTTGGAAAGCTAAGTGTATAAGACTTAGAAAAGAGGTACTCTAACCGTTCAAGAAAGATATACAATTACAAGTATGTAAAGTTTCTGCCAGTTTTCTCATTTGTTTCTGTTCCTTTCTAATTATCTTATATTAATAACCACTCTTCTTTCTGTTTGTTAAATTACATGAACACCGAATCTGCAATGCTAAAATTGTGACCAAAACATTCTGATTTGTTAGTTCTTTATCAATAATTTAAGTCACTTGACTTCCATTTATTCTGCTCATTCTTGGTCTCGACACTTTTGGTCTAGCTGTCAAGGGCTCTAAATCTCTACATCCTGCAGATTTTGGAAATAAAACTTGATCTTTTTCATGGCCCTTGACTTGAAACGACATACAGTGTTGGAAGCATGCTACATGCATAAAGTTCTATGTATAATAATCCTATTTAAACCCTATGCGGCTAGGAAACACGAGGCAATTACATATTATGTCTAGTTAAAGCGGAATGTAGAATATAACATTGATCTCACCATAAAGGAAAAATGGCACAACTTAATATTTAAATCTTTTCTAGCGTGCCGTCCCCTTCGGTTGTAATGCTGTCCTATGATGGATCTCCAAATACTTTTATGGAGAACTCTTTTCATTTATCTTTGGTTATTTCATTCATTTATACACGGATCTATAGATTGAAACAACAAACAAACGATTAATGACGAAAGAACGAACAAACAAATAAATGAATGAATGAACGAACAAATGAACGAACGAACGACCGGACGAACGAACGGACGTAGGTACCGACGAACGAACAAATGGTCTTCAAATCTAGTAACGCGAACATAACAAAATGTTTGATGTTTGACTCACAACCTTCCCCTATCGGTTTCCCTGTCACAGAAGAAACTTAAACTTTCCACCCGATTCTCATAGTCTGTACAGTTAAACCTGATAATGGTTTAAGAACAATTATCAGTTTTAACTGTACAAAACATATGGTTGATAGTATACAAATAATGAATGTTTATGAGTGCGATAGTATGAATAATTTCATGAGTTGAAAGATTGAACGTTCTATTCAACGAGGCGAAGCCGAGTTGAATAGAACGTTAAATTTTTCAACGAATGAAATTATTCATACTATCGCACGAATGAAAAACATTTATTATTTATTTTATTTAACCCTTATAATTTTGCGAGTCGTTGGTTAAATCTGTGTTTTGGCGGTCACTATGGATTCGTGTTTGTCGTTTTCTAACTGCGCGTTTATGTACCTAGTATAGAGGGATTCTTTGTGACGTCAAGCGCGGTGGATTCTCGAGCACTGGAGGGCAAAATACACAAACGCAGTAAGCGTATTTACAGGACACGCGCACGGCATTACCACAGATACTTCTGTGACACAAAGGACGCTTTTCCTTCAAAACCAAAGAGACGCGCGATCTTGCCCTTCAAAACCAAAGAGACGCCCGATCACTTGACGTCGGTGAAACAATGTACGCTCCCCAATGCTGCAGTGATTTATTGAGACGTGGCATACCTTTACTTGTGCGTAGAGCGCTCAATGCACCGCTGACTCATTGCCGTGGGTTAGTATACAAATAATGAATGTTTATGAGTGCGATAGTATGAATAATTTCATGAGCTGAAAGATTGAACGTTCTATTCAACGAAGCGAAGCCGAGTTGAATAGAACGTTAAAGCTTTCAACGAATGAAATTATTCATACTATCGCACGAATGAAAAACATTCATTATTTGTTTTATATAACACCTTATAATTTTGCTAGTTGTTGGTTAAATTTGTGTTTTGGAGGTCACTATGGATTCGAGTTTGTCCGTGTAGTAGCTCCATGGTTTGTCGTTTTCTAACTGCGCGTTTATGTAGGCCTGCCTGATATAGAGGGATTCTTTGTGACGTCAAGCGCGTTGGATTCTCAGGCACTGAAGACGGCAAAACACACATACGCAGTAAGCGTATTTACAGCACACGCGCACGGCATTACCATAGATAATTCTGTGACACAACTGCACAATGGACGCTTGTCCTTCAAAACCAAAGAGACGCGCGATCACTTGACGTCGGTGAAACAATATATCATCCCCAGTGCTGCAGTGATTTATTGAGACGCGGCATAGCTTGTGCGTAGCGCGCTCAGTGCATCGCTGCCTCATTGCCGTGGGTTAGTATACAAATAATGAATGTTTATGAGTGCGATAGTATGAATAATTTCATGAGTTGAAAGATTGAACGTTCTATTCAACGAGGCGAAGCCGAGTTGAATAGAACGTTAAAGCTTTCAACGAATGAAATTATTCATACTATCGCACGAATGAAAAACATTCATTATTTGTTTTATATAACACCTTATAATTTTGCTAGTTGTTGGTTAAATTTGTGTTTTGGCGGTCACTTTGGGTTCGTTTTGGTCCGTGTAGTAGCTCCATGGTTTGTCGTTTTCTAACTGCACGTTTTTGTGGGCCTGTCTGATACAGAGGGATTCTTTGTGACGTCAAGCGCGTTGGATTCTCAGGCACTGAAGGGCAAAACACACATACGTAGTAAGCGTATTTACAGCACACGCGCACGGCATTACCATAGATACTTCTGTGACACAATGGACGCTTGTCCTTCAAAACCAAAGAGACGCGCGATCACTTGACGTAGGTGAATACAATGTACGATCCCCAGTGCTGCAGTGATTTATTGAGACGCGGCATAGCTTGTACGTAGCGCGCTCAATGCATCGCTGACTCATTGCCGTGGGTTAGTATATACTAACCAACGACCGTGGGTTAGTATATACTAACCAACGGTCGAGCTCCGCAATTTTGATGATAGTGCCGAATCACGCATGACATGTGACCACCAATCTTCCAATCAGATGTAGAGAAATTAATAAGGTGTTATATAATATATATTATATAACACCTTATTAATTTCTCTACATCTGATTGGAAGATTGGTGGTCACATGCCATGCGTGATTCGGCACTATCATCAAAATTGCGGTGCTCGACCGTTGGTTAGTATATACTAACCCACGGCAATGATTCAGCGATGCATTGAGCGCGCTACGTACAAGCTATGCCGCGTCTCAATAAATCACTGAAGCACTGGGGATCGTACATTGTTTCACCGACAAGTGATCGCGCGTCTCTTTGGCTTTGAAGGACAAGCGTCCATTGTGTCACAGAAGTATCTATGGTAATGCCGTGCGCGTGTGCTGTAAATACGCTTACTGCGTATGGTTTTTTTTTACCTTCAGTGCCTGAGAATCGAACGCGCTTAACGTCACAAAGAATCCCTCTATATCAGGCAGGCCTACATAAACGCGTTGTTAGAAAACGACAAACCATGGAGCTACTACACGGACAAACACGAATCCATAGTGACCGCCAAAACACAAATTTAACCAACTACTAGCAAAATTATAAGGTGTTATATAAAACAAATAATGAATGTTTTTCATTCGTGCGATAGGTTCGCCTCGTTGAATAGAACGTTCAATCTTTCAACTCATGAAATTATTCATACTATCGCACTCAAAAACATTCATTATTTGTATACTAACCAACGACTGTGGGTGAGTATATACCTGGGGCGGCGCCACAGGGGGGGGGGCAGGGCAGGCATTTGCCCCCTATGGTTTTTGACCCAAAAAATAAAATCGTCTAAATAACGATTTAAGACATATAATTTTTGTAGGGGGTGGGGTGAGGTATAACAGTATCATGGAATAAAGTATTGTGATACATTATCAGTCGCATATAGGACATTTTCGGTGAAAATCCTCGAAAATTTTGCGCGCTTCTCGCGCGTTGTCTTCTCTGTCTAACTCATTGTACATCTGCCCCATACTGAAATAGTCCTTTCATGCAAATATTTAGAATGTTCGAGTATACACGCATTCATCATTTGCTATATAGCCTATCTTCATCCACCTCGGAGCTTACACTTAGGCCTCTTCTACATCCCAGAAGACCCATGAATGAATTTCTCTCTGAGTTTTTTTTTTTTTTTTTTGTCGTTTAAGGGTTAATACCTAGTAGCGTAAACAATACGGGGGGGGGGGGCAAAATACAGTATATCCCCCGGCGAGATTCTGTGAAAATTGCTGTCTATTTGAAAACAAGCCAAACATAGTATTCAACACTGAACTGACTGATTTGAGTGATTAAAAGTTAATTCAAATCCGTATTTGACCGACGTATTCATCAATGTTCTGTAAATTCTCGGACTACGCGCGAATGTGGTATCTATTACGAATTCCATGGCTACCTTCACGACCTTGGCTCACGGAGAAGTAGGCCTACATCATATTTTAGTGTGTAAATCCAGTACACATGGATCTACCAGCCCCAGTTCTACACTTGCCCTACACATGTAGTGACATGTCTGTAGTGCAGTATCGCATCCAAACAGGGGAGGAGGGGGGTAGGATTTTCACTTCCGTGTACATTGTTCAATCATGTCACAACAATCACAAAATGGTTAAATTGGTACGCAGAGAAGGTTATACCAGAGGAAGAGTAACAGTTCCGTGAAAGTGGGAAAATATATATAAGGCGTGTAACATATCTAGATGTCTTCAGTGTAATTTGAAAGATCTGGAAAAGGCCATTTCTTGCGATCTGGGAGCTGTTTTGGCAAAAATTTATCGTCGCAGTCCGCGCCAGCCAATAGAAATCATTCAACATATCAAGATGGCTTCAGTGCAATTTGAAAGGTCTGAGAAGGACCATTTAATTGTGATATAGAAGCCATTTTGGCAACATTTTAAACGGTACGCTCCGTGCCAACCGTAAGTGGCGCTCCGCTTCTATACCAACGCAACAAAACGCCGTTCACACGCTAATGCCTGTCAGTCGTCATGTATCAAGTATCGTACGGTTCAAAACTACCTCCAAGATCCCGAGAAGTGCCATTTCATGCAGTCTGGGGGGTCTGTAGGGCAAAAATTCTCTTGTACGCTTCGCACCAAACTATGATGGCGCCCCGCTTCGATGGCAACTTCCATTCTGCGCCCCTCCCCCAATAGCCAACACAAATCACCGCCCTTGCCCGTTTGTTATGTAATCGTCGACAATAAGTGCAACAGAATTGGAAAACTACAGTCGGCCAAAAGTAAAGCACGTTGGATTACTTACCTAGAAACTAGATTTCTCGAGAAAAAATATGACTTCAAAAGATGCAAAATATTGTACCAGATTGCGTCTAAGGCTTCCCGGTAGTCGAAAAATCTTTCACACCCCCCCCCCTTAACCCCTCCCTCAGAACCGTGATCACTCATCTCATGCCTGAGGCGGATGCAGGGGGAAGGAAGCAGTCGCACCCAAAAAATTCAAGAAAAAACGGCAAAAACGTTTGTTAAGCTATAGTATGAGGAAGGGACAGGATGCCAGTACGCGGCATCTTCGGTCTATGTCCGTCCCCTATTTTTTTTTTTTTTTTTTTAAATATACGTTTCTTTGCCTGTATCTTTTCGTTTCTTTAGTTAAACGTACGTTACCTATCCGTTCATTGTCAGTTCCTTTACGCTTCTGTTACTTATGCGTAAGTGTCCGTCGAACATTCGGTATAGGTACTGTACTTCTACGTTTCATCCGTTTGTTGTCCGGTAATGATCAGGTGAGCAAATAGCAATCACCGGAGACGAACGGATACTAACGGAGAAGTCCAGTATGAGAAACGCACGAGAAAATGATAAAACGGAAGCTTAACGGATAAGTAACGAATACGTAAGGGGGACCTTTTTCGGTCGACGTCCGGTCCAAGTTTTGTGCATGTTCAAAATCTCTCGCCGTTCATACCGGACGTTCCCGGTCATGAAACGAAGTCGGCGGAGGAGAACAGGAGACTAAACGGATACTAACGTACACATCAACGGAATGCCATTTTGGGTCTTCGTTTCCTCTCCGTTATTGCAATCCGGTGAGGTGTGACAGGCGCTTAAAGACTGACGTGTGTTATGATACGGTATCTCCCTCCCTCCTCCCTCCTCCCTCTCCATTCCTGGTGACGCCATTCCAATCAATAATTTATACCTCTGCCTGTGAATCCATTCTTAAGGTTTAAGTCCAAATTTTACATAAGTAATACTGCAATAAAATGAATTTCAATCAGTTTTATCCCATACATGCATGTTTCATTTTAGGAGTTTAAAGTGGACCTAAAGTGTAGAATTATAAGAATATATGTTTTAGACGTTAGAAACAAATTTCACTCATCCAACTCTCATTTTCATAGCTCACCCTGTTGCTGAGATATGAAAAGTTAAATTTTATTCACTTAAATTGAAATAGTCGATTGCTCAATAATTTGTGATGATCTTCTTGTAAAACTCACATTACTTGCTTTTGTTTCCTTTTGAAATTGAAATGTTTATATAACCTTGCAAAAATTACTGTTGTACGGAGAGGTTTCGTATAGTCAAGTCACCCTATAACAGTGAGAAAGTGATCACATTTTGGCACAAGGTGCAGAGGCTTTCGAAAAAATAAAGAAAACAAAAAATGTAGTTTGAGTAGTACAAGAATGACACCACAAATTATTTCGCCATCTACCATTTTAAATTGAATAAGCACCAACATTTTATATATCTCAGCTCAGGTATTCCTGTTAAGGTGGCAGTAAGACCATGTGGATTCATTTTTCAAGCTTTGTAACATATGTTTTTGAATTTTTAGCCTTTAGGTACAATTTAAATTTAGCTAAAATTTGGCAGTTCTTTGTAGACCAAAAAAAAATGCATTTTCTGCGCGCGTTTCTTTCAATGTAAAAAGTTGATTTAACTGTATTTTCAAAGCAAAGTGAACTTAAAGCAAGCTGGAGTTATTTCACATTCTCACATTGATGATCAGTTCTCCCTTTTCTGTGCCTTTCAATCGTTTTGATTTACAGACCCTTAAGGGTGCAATTTGCAAAATTTCAATATCTCCTATGCATATTACGTAATGATGCCATACGATTATGAAGGACACTAAATCGGATTTAAATTTAACGATATACATAAATCAGTCTATTAATGTGAGGAAATGACGTCAATCCTATTTGCGTAAAGTTTACTTTAGCTTGCAAATTTGGATACATCATTGGTTCAAAAACTCGAAAAACTATAGGTAAAAATTTAATGTTATCTCATAAGAGTAATGATTCCTCTCCCTATTATAAAATTCAATTTTGCGTATAACCCTTCCTCAGTGATTCGGCTTTTCTATAAGCAAGAAAAAAAATCACATGATGAGGATTAATTTTTTCTCATTAATTAAGATATTGCAGACATGAGATCCATATTTCAAGGATGAATACACACAGTGTAGAACACTCGGGAAGTGCCGTTTCCGGCCATCTGGAGGGTTTGCAAAGTCAAAAATTTTCTTGAACGCTCCTCGCCAAACGATGGTGGCGCTCCGCTTAGAAATATGTATTACCATTTTTCATAGATTTATTTTTCTCCTTAATTGAGAAATTGCAGACATATGATCCATATTTCAAGGCTGGGTACATGCAGCTAAGAACACTCCGGAAGTGCCATTTCCGGCCATCTGGAGGGTTTGTGAAGCCAAAAATTTTCTTGTACGCTCCGCGCCAACTGATGGTGGCGCTCCGCTTAGATAGTCTTGCTGCACTCAGCCCCCCCCCCCAATATTTTTTCGTTCTGCCGCGCCTGCTGCATAGTTGAAGCGTCTCATTCAGTGACGGGCCGATTTCTACTGACAGACAACAAACCCTTCTCACAGTTCGTATTTATTTTAGAAAAAAGTTTTTTGAGAGAGAAAAATAAAGTCCAAGAAAACGAAAACGCCAAAAATGCGGGTTCTCACATGGGTGGGGGGGGGGGGGGGTAGGGTGAGACTAGGAAGTCTTCAATGCCTGTACCCCCGAAAAATAAAGCTGGGGCCGACCCAGCATGCTTTGCCCCCCTATCGAAAAACCCTGGCGCCGCCCCTGGTATATACTAACCAACGGTCAAGCAGCACAATCTTGATGATAGTGCCGAATCACGCATGGCATGTGACCACCAATCTTCCAATCAGATGTAGAGAAATTAATAAGGTGTTATATAATATAGATTAAACCATGATCAGTTTCAACTAGCCATACATAAATTATGAAAGTAAAAACAGAATAGACTTTATCAAGTTCAAAGAAACGTCATCAAGTTTTAGCTGCACGTGGTTGAATCTATATTATCAACTATAAGTTTTGTACAGTTTTATTGATAATGGTTCTTAACAATTATCAAAAATGAAATTGACTAGATGCACGATCGGGGAATTTAAATTCTTTCACTATTAGGCCTAATGTTAGTGTTATGTAAAGCGTTTACATAAGTGTTTGGGAAGATTGTTCTTGCTGAGTGCAGACTGGGCCCAGGATATACCAGAATACTGTATTTAGACTACCGCTAGTTCTTGGACAAGAAGGAAACAGTTTTCATTTCAATTTTTCAGACATGGCGGTGAAAGAATACCCAAAAAGTATAGTTTGACGATTCTACAAATATATATGAGACTGTAGCATCAATTCGTCCCCTTTTTGGCGTACTAACGTATCGCAAATTGTCATTTTGACGACTCTGTATATCTGGTCATTTTGGCATAGTGACGAATGCAATTTTCGCCCGAATCTGTATATCTTAGCGTTAAAAATTAAAATGACATTGTAATATATTTTATATATTTTCTAAAATTTAAAACATATAAACGATTAATTATTTAAGCAAAAAACCTCCAACTGAGATAACATTCTTCACTATGTGAAATGGAAAAAACACAGATTCTTGAAATTTGGGTTTTTGCGGTTCGTCAGTACGCCAGAAATGGGACGAATTATTATGGAATATGCAAGGATAAGGCCAGGATTTTCTTAAACGCGTAGTCATCTGCTCTAGGCTGGGACTCATGAACCCAAAGGCTGCGTGTGTGGGAACGATAATGACTGGGAGAGTCAAAGGTAGGAAAAACGTTTATACCGTATGACGACATGCTGCTGCATGGACTGAATTAGTGTTTTGCGGAAAATCTGACTTGAAGCAATGCATAGCCCGCAAAGTGCACTGACATGTAAGAGGAACATGAGAAGTTGCTCCCACAGAAGATACAGTCGTACAATCCAATAAAATACCCGTCATCCTAAAGTATATCTAGTCATAAAGCAGAGCTGATAAACAAGGTGTTCCCTGTCTGCACCCACTCCCTTACTTAACTAAGTTTTATTGACCTTACAGATCGTTCCACAAATATTTTATTTTGTTTACCAAGTCGCTGCCAGTCACAGAATTCTGTGGTGCTAACTGTGTTGACGGTAGGGAGTAAGTTTGATAGCTGTCGAACAGCTGTCGCTCAGCTGTCATGTTGTTGTGATTTATTGCTAACTTTTCTTCTATCATTTTTAATGTTCTGGGGGGCTTAAATTTGGCAAAAATTATATCGAGGAAGGTGTAAATTTCACAAAGAATCAGATTTTTAGAATAATTTTATTAAAAAATGCCTACTTTTGAAGACAACCCCGTGTAATAATATGCCCAATACCAGTCAACCTTGAAAAGTCCATAAAATTAAGTGGCAGTGAAGGACATATTCTCCCAATTCGTTGCCAGACTTTCCCTATTCATTGCCAACTCTCACGACCGTCGGTTCTGTGGGATCATCTTGTCATGAAACAATAAAGGAATCTGCCATCATTTTGAGGATTGCATTTCATTCACCTTGACCCATCTGTCATACGAATTTTTGGCGTAACCTAATTCATATAAACAGACTACAACGATTGAGCATGAAATTTCAGACCTTCATAGAAACCCTTGTTGGCTACGTATATCTATGTTACACTTGATATGCAATAAGTTGTATGAAATCAAACTATGAAAAAGTTTGATTTTCATACTTTCTAACAGTTAGATGACTGTTAGAGTCATCTAACAGGCTCTACCCTCCTTAAGAACAACCCGAAATTTATCCTCGAGATGACGGACCGTCTTATGGAAACTGGGTACATATTTTATCATACCCATTATGGACCCCCGACAAAACTGAAAAAAAAATCCCAACGGAGGGCCAGTGTTCCCCACGGAAGCTATGTCCCCTCTCCTGCCCCGATATCGTCAACCCGACCTTATCGTTATGTAACTACGAAGCTTTTTTCTTCTTTACGCAGAGTTACTAGCAAGGTTATAATGGAATCCAAGGCATTGATTCTTGCATTTATTCTTCTGTCACTGGAAAAATGTCATTCTCAAGGTAAAAATCTAACGCAAAGTCTTTTTTGTCTACTTAAAAGACAAACTGCTAAGTATAAGCTTGGAGTCTTGTTGATATAATAAGTGAGATAAACAATCATAGCGCTAACTTCTCTCCATCTATGACCACGTAATAGTATTTCATAGCCATATTCAGGCCTGTAGCCACGTAAGGTACTGAAGGGAGTGAGATAGCTTCCGTGCAAAAGGAGCCAAATACAGCCATTTTAAGGGGTGAAATATTCTAAAATGCATTCAGGCAATGTTAGTTTTTAATAATTTTCTATGTGGTAAAAATGTTTCTTGGCGACGCCCCCTGCCCCCTTTGTTTACGGGTTTGGCTATACTTTTATATTTGGGAGCCGCTCCACTGTGAAGCTATTGTACTTAAGCGGTAGCAAAGGGGCTAAAGAGGGACAATGCTCATTTCCCTCCCTTTTTTGCTTATGCCCTCCCCATTCTTTCACCGGAAGATTTCAGCCACAAGTGACGGTGGAGGTACATTCGTGCAACCACTTCCCCTTCCCTTCCACAAAAAGAAGACCTTGTCCCCCACATATGAGAAGCTAACTAAAGGCCCACAGACTCATCCTGCAATACGACTCATTTTGTAAGTAGCATTCCCCCGTGGTTATGCAAATGTATTTATTCTACCCCAAACAGATGGAGTTTTAAAACTTTTTAACGTTGTTCTCATCCAGCCAACTACAGGAGTGACAACCGATGTGGTGGGAGTTACCTGGCACCTAATGGTGAAGTTGCCAAGTGTAACCCTGTGGGAGAATACCCGTGCTGCTCACCTTATAACTGGTGCGGAAACACAGCAGATCACTGTGATTGTAACGAATGCGTAGATTACAGAATTGCATGTGAGTAATGTGTACGGAATATACTTTGAGGTATTAAGCTGTTCTCAGATGTAACCAAAGTTTGATAGGGATACCGTAAAAGAGAGCTGAATCCAAAAGAACAATCTCATTGGCCCCACCCATGACATTTTGGCCACTTCTTTTCCTAAAAAAATCATTGTCCATACCTTTTATACATACGAAGCCTTCGGAGAGGAGTCAGTTTTGAAGTGCGGGGGCTAATCATCGAAGCAGCCCAATATGTTCAACAAACTAAAAGCCTATCATCTCAGTTTTAGGCGGCCCAAAATGCCCATAGCAGAAAAAGTGCTGGAGCTAAAGCCCCCCGTCTCTGCGGTCCATGCTCCTAGAGTATAATCACTTCAATTGATTTTACGGTTTCTTTCGTTTTTTTATTTTTTTTTTATTATACTGTAAATAAAAGGGTAAAGAGAAAGTTTGTAATACTTACTTTCTGACATTGTTTTCTCTAGTTAATCAACACATCTACCATTCATTTGCCATTTATGTGTACTTCTCATAGACTGCTTAATTTCTACTACGCTTGGTATATTCTAGGGAAAGAATGACACAAATTTCTTTTCACAAGTGAAGGAACTAAAATTATCAACACATAAAATTCAATCAAACAATTAAGGAGTATACAGAAAAGTTATTGAGATGTCTTGAATGTTACATCCAGGTCAGAAATTCAGGAGTGATGCTCGGTGCGGTGGTAGCTACCTCGCTCCTAACGGAGAAGTTGCCCAGTGTAATCCAGACGGAGAATATCCATGTTGCTCTCCTTGGAACTGGTGCGGAATTACAGCAAATCACTGTAATTGTGACGGTTGTGTCGACTATCGTTCTTCGGGTAAGGAGTCAGACCAGCTTTTAACATGACCTTATTTTTACCATATAGTTCTCATTTTTTATCATTTTACAAAGTGCGATACGTATCCTTTCTTCAGATCCCCTTCCTCCTCTCAAAGTGTACTTTTGAAAGTGTGAGAAAAAGTGATTTTGTTTTCGGCAAAAATCACCGTCATTTATGCAACTTTCAAAAAGAGTTCATGGGTACTAAACTCATGTACCTTTGGCAATCCAGCGAAAATGATGAAAATTGGGTTTCTCTCAAAATACGTAAGCAAGCCCATCCTTCTTTCTTAGTTGTTGACCCCTAACAGATTATTGGATAATCATGTTTTCCAAAATACCAAGCTGCTGTACTATCACAAGTGCCCGGTAGAGTTGTAGACTCGAGTCATGCAACTCAGACTCGAGTCGGCCTCGATTCGCTACTTTTTGGACTTGTGTCTTGACGTGCAAATACTGACATTGGCTTTCGACTTGACTTAGATTTGCGCAAAATGACTTGTGACTTGACTTCGACTTGCCAAAAATGACTTGTCACAACGCAAGTCATACCTTCTTTACACGTCGACCCTACACATTTAAACAAACCCAATGATGTACTGTTTGAATCTCGATAGATACGTCTTAAAAAATCGAGATCGGACTTCCGCTTCGCAGGTCGTTCACTCTGAAATAAACTAACTGGTATTAGCTGAAATAGGGGAAACGCCAGGTAGGGGCCAGAGGACTGTGTGGCCATGTGGGATCCATGGCCACGTCGGGGAAGACTGTCCACCCACCAACCCCCCTTCTCTTCCCCCCACCCCCGTCCGGAAATTTTTCTCATTTCACCAAGAAGCCTTATTCGGTAAGAAAAAGTAGGTAGTCCCCGACGGGGACCAGCTTTCAATTTCCAACGATGCCTGGTTTTGCTCTAGATGGGGCAGTTTCTTTTAAAGGGACCTAAACTTTTCGGCGCCCTTTTGCACACTCTAGAGTTTTGGTTGTTTTTGTTTCTTCCGTAGTACCGTTTCAAAAAGCTTAATAGTACAAGTCCTTTTCACCTTACCAACTTTCTTATCGGTAGACTACACAGTATTATGTAAAGGGCGGGAACTTCATTTAATAGCGCATAGCTTTTTTAATGTTTCCTTGTCTTATAATGGTCAACATCCCCGACAGTTGATTTGTTATGCTTTAAAGGGGTAAGGATTCTTCAATGCGTACCCAAAAATCACGCAATTCCACCCTTAAAGTATATCAGGATAGAAAAAAATATGCTCAGCAATGGAATGGCATATTACGATGGTTCTTTTCCAATCCCTCTCCGTCAAGGAGCCTGTCCCACTGTCGCTTAAATTCTGGTGACACCCCTAGCTGTAGAAAGCTCCCTTGTTCAGTAATAAAATATATTCGTGGCACCCAACATGGCTACCATTATTGTTCCACGATCAGAGAATTTCATTTATATTTACATTGTAAGTATATTGGTGTTACCATAGTCTATCACTAAATGAATCTTTTGTTGATAAAAAGACAGAAACATAAAGTGGATGGAACTGTCTATTGTATCTTCCTCATTTTGTAATATTTTGATTGTGTTCGGAGAAAATGAACACTTCCTAGCAATTGAGAGGTGAATTTGAGATGACAATACTCAATTAACAAAATGTTTCTGATGAAACGTGAAGTCGATTACAATCAGGTAAAGAGTAACTCAACGACTGTTACTCACCAAAGTCAGGAATAATTTTAAGACAGACAAAGATGATGCTGAATTTTAAATTTTAATGCGGGTTCTGCCCAAAGACATTTTCGATCGCATTTTTGTTAAAATTTAAGTAAAATTCGAATCTATTAGAATGCCCAAACTTGAAAATTTTTAGTTGGGAAAGGAAGAACTTAACAATTATTAGTTGAAGAAAACGCGTTGCATGTTATTCTTAAGTTTGAATAACATCTCGACTACACACTATATTATTGTTAAGAACGCACCGATTGACTCAAGGTCCCCACCGTACACTATGATGCAACGACCTGCTGTTTGTACATGAAGCGGAGCAACTGTCACAGGAGGCCAAATTTCCTAGAAAAGAAGGCAAAACTGAAGCTGTTCTTTTTTTGTCTTCCATCAAGTTTAAAGAGCAAATATGAGGCAGGCGATGACAGGTGATTGCTTATGACAACTTGAAAAGAAGTTTCATGTAACTCGATTCGTGCTGTTACCAAATGACTTTTGACTTGACTTGTAAAAAATTGTGACTTGACTTGCAAACAGTTTTGATTTGACCTGGCTTATGGCTGAACCAAATTAATTGTGTCTTGAGTTGAACTTCCATAGAACGACTTGTGACATGACTTGGACTCGCAAACAATTGACTTACTACCATCTCTGGTGCACGGGCCCTGCATGAGCTATTTCTCGGGCAAAGAATAGCTCAAACCATGGCAAAAACCTAAAACACATCCAGAAAAGAATTGTTAAGAACTTAACAAATTAATGCTGCCCCTGTTTCCCTACCTTTATGCCCGAATTTGGTTGTCATACCTGTAAGCGCTTCCTGTGAGTATGTGTGTGAGTTTGTGTGTGTGTGAGAGAGAGAGACTGAGCAAAGTGTGCTGCGAACAAGTTCAAACTTGGTGGGTAGGTGCCTGACAATAAAGTTTGTACATATGTCACTCGTGACGTCATAGGACAAAGTTCAGAGTTCAAAGATCAACTTATCTAAATATTGTTTCTAGCCATTTAGACGACTATGCGACATATTATAAATTAGTGCCTTTGGGTTACTACGGAATAAAGTCAAACGACAAATACGGGTCAGAGGTCATATTGCCTTAATTCTGAGAAAAAGTGTGTAGACATATCCTCAAGTCCCATCAACTCCAAATTTGGTGGGCAGGTACCTGACCACAAAATGTTGTGCATGCATGGTTTACTGATTAAGTCATAAGTCAAAGGTAACATCATTTAAAAATGGTTTCACCCGTCACTTATGAGGCCTATGTTGAAAAAGTCGTTAAACCACTTGATGCCGTATGTAAAGTACGATGCGACAAATAAAATAGTGCCTATTAGTGGCTAAGGGTCAAGGTCCAATGTCTCACATTGAACTAAGTTTCGCAGAAATTGTCTTCCGAATCCCTTCTTAACCGGAGGAACAATCAAGTTAAAACTTTCTGTGTATGTAACTGTTCTTAAAACCTTGTGTATGCATTATCGATGACGTCATAGATCAGAGGCAGAGGTTGCGGTAAAAAAACCTAAAATTGGTTTGGGGCCAAACACAAAATTGTGTATCAGCACCTTGGAAAATGTCACATACCATATGAAATGGAGAAAAATACAGGCGGATGAGTATTGCAACTCATTGAATTGCAGCCTTGTAATTAATATTTGTACTCCTTGTAGGTAGTGAGTATCGGGACGATCACCGGTGTGGTGGAAATTACCTAGCACCTAACGGAAAGCCTGCCAAATGTGACCCCAACGGAATCTATCCCTGCTGCTCTCAGTGGAACTGGTGCGGGAACACGGCAAATCACTGCGAGTGTGAAAAATGCGTCGATTTTCGTGACACATGTGAGTACCAGATAAATTTTACTTCTGTCGTCCATTTTAAGACTGCGCTGGTGCACGTTTATCTCACAAATATTTGAGCTAAAAAACATGTGAAGCAAAAACGAGTCTGGAACGTCTTTGTCGTCCTTCATGGTGTATAATAATTACTTCAATTCATTTGCTTCAATATCCATATCACAGAATGAGCACAACCCTTCATCAACATGGTCTTCATAGAATCCGAAATTTCCTTAATTTAGGAATCTTATTGGTGGGTTCAGATTTTGGTGCACTGGAAATATCTTGATCTAATGACATCATATCTTCAGGGTGACGTCAGAGAATGTCTTTACCATACCTTCTAAGTATTGTTTATGTGTATTAATTGAAATGATGATTGTTGGGAATGCATGGGAGCAACCCCCTACAATTTTTAAAAAAACGTAGCAAAAATCAGCGGTCAAGTGGAATATTGCACTGCATTTTAAGCGATCGAACCTCTGCCAGTACAGCAACAAAGATTGGAAAGAAAAAAGGAAGTTCTGGGATTGTTTAAGTTGTCCCCATTTTAATATGTTTTTGTGAAATTTGAATTGCTGAGGTCATATGATAACATTGTTTAATCTACTTTTGCAGTGTCCCCCCCCCCCAAAAAAAAAAAAAAAAAAATTATTTTCATATGAAAAGCCATGTTGTTGTTGATCAAGTAAACTAATTCCCACGACTGAAAGGTGCTGCTAGCTCATTCTTTAATTAAAAAAAAGATGAAAATGACCTGACCTGTTGTCCTGTTACATAATTCCAGATTGCTCAGAATGCATGTCAGAGAATCTATAAGATGCCAGCTTCCGGAGGTCTTTTGAAGCGTTTGGACATTTGTGCTGTACTAAAAATCCTTAAAATGAACCCTGTTCAACCTCATAATGACCAGGCTTTTAATATCATATACCTTTAAGGACAAGTCGCAGGTGCATAGCCAATGGGGAATTCAGGGGTCGACCCCCCACCCCCCTTGACACTAGTGAGAAAAAATAGTGCCCCCAAATTACCTGCCTCTTGGGAAATTATTCCTTCCTGTAATCCTCATTACTAAGAAACGTCCTTAGGAGAGTTCTTGCACCTCGTACGGAGGGCTTTGCAATCCAGCGGTTACTCTAGATCTGGCTTTAATACGTTAGTGTGCTCTGAGTCCCCTCCTCCAACTATATCCCTGCTACGTGTGGGGTAAGTGGCATTATCGTAGGACTAAATCAACACACTGCATGGTAAATAATAATTTATCGTGCATGCAGCTCACCATTCCTACAGCATTATTTTACCTAAAAGTTCAATTAGTAAACTGTACAATTGGGAATAATGTTAACGTGTAGACTGTTATAAGACAGACTTACAGGTGCTATGAAAACTCCATAAACGGGCACCTGCAGACACCGGAGCTGTATAATTAGGTCTCGGCAAAGCAGTTGTATGGACGTCTTTTCGTATTCGGTAATTATTTTATCTCAAATAAATTCAACTGTTTTGCCGCAACCCCAGAAGAAGTGGCAACATGATGGAATGCCTATAGTAAGCCTGGACGTCGTACCCCACCTAATAGAAAAACAACAAGACCCAAGGAACTTCCACGGTCGTATTTATTAATCTATGACACCGGGTCAATCCAGTTATTCGATCTGCCCAGGGAACTGGAAGACCAGCTCCTCTATCTGCCCGAAAGAAGCCGACAAGATTTATATTAAACCTGACCGACAAAAATATGGCTGAACCAGTTTTCATTATTTACGTGCACATTACTCGATGTAGTTATCGAACCCTGCGGTATGAGGAAGGCACTAAATGAATGGTCAAATACTTTATTTAAGGACATAACATGTTGCAAATTGCTATGACGTTTAGTGAAACAAACGTACTTTCTTTTATTTCAATTTTTTCACTAAATATTTCCTTCAAGACCAGCACATTGCCAGCTAGTCATTAGCTCCTTCTAGTTGGTGTCATGTGACTGCAAAGAGAGGTTTAGCTAAATTGGAGGGCTAGAAGACCCTGGTTCATCAACATGTATTTAGATAATACGCATATTGTCCCCATTTGTCATTCCTTGCCGAATTCACTTTCGTCTTTCATTCAGGCAACACTTTTAGAAGCGATAACCGATGTGGAGATAGCTACCTTGCCCCTAATGGACAAACTGCAATATGTGATGCATTCGGTATCTACCCTTGCTGTTCCCCATACAATTGGTGTGGAATCACTCCTGATCATTGTGATTGCGATGGCTGCGTTGACTATCGAATATAAGGTAAGATTCACATGATCGCTGTATGTGAATGTATTATTGCCGTACTTAACAAGAAAATAGTGAAAAATTAAAGTAAAAAGAACAAGAGACGTACCTTTTCCATCTTTCCGGCCTACATACCGTAGTAGCCTTGAATTATACTACACTACTTAAAACATAAGTTCAAACAATGTTAATTAGTCCAATTTAGTCAGATCATCAACTTTATTTAGTAACTTGAATTGAAGTCATGTGACATTATTTTTACCAACCTTATTCTTCAAGTGAATGGTTCACTGACCACTCAAAATGACCAGACTTACCTGAAATATGGCAACATTGTAACGTTGCATCAGAAATGTACTGCATAATTTCCTGCCTGCTGTGAGAATTAAGGTATATGTACAGAATGTTTATCGCCTGTATTATTATTTCCCCAGGCTCCACCGGCAAGCTAGTAGTTCCGTCTAAACTAATCAAAAGCAGACTTTGACGACAAAATCAGAAAATGTTTACGAAAGGGAAGAATTTTTCATTTATGTATAGTAAATCAAAGGTCTGCCTAAGAAGGTCTACTTAGGCCTCAACCCCCCCCCCCCCCATTTACACACAGACATACACCCGCACCACTCTCACACTCTCACACACAAGATCCTGCATCCTCCTGTGGGCATTTTGCTCCCTTTCCTTACAAATGTCCTATTTATGACAAGTATTTTTGAAAAACTGAAAGAGCAATTTTCCTCACATGGGCACGCCCCATGACCCATGACCTCTACAGTTGTGTCTAAAGGATATAGTTTCTTTACTGTGCATTTCACCGAGAAAAGCAGCATGTTGATCCAAGGTGAATTACCCCCTTCCCAACTTTTTCTTCGTGTGTGGGTCACTGATATAGCTCCTCTCTTTCCAAAATTGTCGGAGAATGTTCGTTAAATCCTTATTTACCTGGGTTATTCCAGAGTGAATTTGGTATTAGTTCATAACTCAATGCTTATGAGGATCTTTTCATAAATTACGTTTTCGTCAAGTCAAATGAAGGCAGTGCCACTCTATGGTATAACACTTTGTTGGGTAAACTTGCTTGTTTCAAAGAAAGTCCCGAAGTAATCATCCTTTCGTGAGGGAGCTGTGAAGACTTTTAAGATTACCATGTTTGAATTTCATTATTTAGTTTAGTTCTAAGCAGCAAGTAAGGCCAATTTCAGCTGTTGCTCAGATAGACTAATGAAGGAGCTTCGTCAGTGCCAAACTGTAGTGGTTGAGTATATCTATCTCGTGTGTCCATCCTCTCCTCTCCTCCCCCACACCTCTTCAACAGTAAACCTTGCAGTCTGACACACTTTGCAATATTGTGGAAACATTAATTTTCGGGGAGACTTTCGATACTTGCGTGTAGTGATTTTACAAGTTGTCAATGTTTAGTCCACGTCCAGTTACAAACTTCACTAAAATGTTGTCACAAGCAAACTTTTTCCTTCTATTTTCAGACAACAGACTTCGTGCATCACACGCGAGGTTCCGTAGTTTAGACTTGAAATAAGATGCTTACTTGAATTTAAAATCCTAGTTCAACCTTTACTAAAGTGGTGGCTCAGCAAGTAGCAGAATAGACCCTTTTCCAAATAGTGATTACAAGGGACTGTTGGATAGAGTTTTGGTACCCGTCGTTTTGTCAATGGCATTTTACTATGGCAAAAAATGAGGCACACCAAAACTCTATCCCACAATCCTTTGTAATTTCTATTTGGAAAAGGGTCCATAGTCAGATATTTTACTTGGTTATTTGGTGGTGTTTTGGTGGCTTTGCAATATATCAATTGGTCTGTTTATTACTTTCATAGGCGTACGGGTCATACAGCTGCATCTTCATAGAGTTAAGAAGAAACAAACTCATAAAAACCAAACTATGAAGATCAGGCAATTGAGCCGATTTTTTTTTTTTATGTTTTCTCGAACACAAAAGGTTCATAGAAAATAAGAATAATATCCCGTACGTGTATGATTACGTCTTACGTGTCAAGTGTAATGTAATGTCAATCTATGGATAATGTTTATTGAAGAAAGTGTTGTTAACTAGAGTTGAAGAAGAATATAAAGTTATCTCCCATTGACCGTTTCAATAAATTAAGATAGATAGCCAAGTATTTGTCTATCATTTATACTTGTCACTTCTCGAAAGCAGTTCCACAAGTTCGTTAGTAGCCTTTTTAAGACCGAGAATAATTCATGCAGCGAGGTGAATAAAGGAAAAAATCCAAATGGCTGACTAAACTTAAGGAAAATTATTAATTTCCAAAACTACAGTGTCCGAACACGAAATGTCTAATAAAACTTAATACTACGCCACGGTACATTATGGCACTCAGGAGTTGGTGTATGCAAAAAAGTTGAATAACAAATGAATTCAACCGTACAACTCAAAAGCGCTCTTCGTGTTTCTAGGACGATACAGAGTTAGACAAACAGAAAACACTGACTAAAAGTACCACCACAGCCACGGGACATCATGGCACTCAGAATTTTTTCAGTTCACATGTTTCAGGCGCGTAGCTAGAAATTTGTCAAGGGGGCTGGGGAAGTGGTAGATTTTGCGAGGGAGCGAAGCGACTTAGCCCGATCGCGCGAGGGGGAATTGGGTGAGGGTGTCCCCCTCCCACGGTGAGAAGCTTTTGTGTTTTTTAATGTGAAAATATGTGATTTGGTGCATACTTTATATGGTATTTTGTATGCATAAGGAGACTTAATTATGAATTTTATGAAATATTTTGTACGAATAACCATATAGAAATCAAATACACACATTTTGCTGGCAAATAATTTATCATTCTACAAGTATGCAGGATCACATAACAGCTTCGAACAAGTGTAAGGTGTTGCTTTTGTACATAGGCATACCACTAGATACCATGTGTTCCTGATGTGGTAGGCCTACAATTTTTTCCCTGAGTTGGCAAGTATGCTGCCAGTGCTCCGCGCCACCCAATGGGTTGGCGGGGAGCGCGAGAAAATTTTGGTCCAAAATGCCTCCCAGATCGCTGGAAATGGCACTTCCCAGGAACATTTATCGCATATAAATAGGGGAAACACTAGTAATATTGTAAAAAAAAAGACAAAAAATACCAAAATTTTGCTCAAGGGGGCGACTTCCCCTTCTCCCCCCCCCCCCCCGCTGGATTACGCGCCTGACATGTTTCTTTTTTCACCCTTCACCAGCTTCATTCACCAGAAAACTTTGATGAAAAATGTAGAAAATACAACGTTGCGAACAGATCAACTGTCCTTCGTCAGGAACACTGTGAGGCGAATGCTACCCCAATATTCCATATTCTTTCATTGTCCGATAAAGTGCGCAAGATTTGTGAGTTGCTCAAGGGGGCGACTTCCCCTTCTCCCCCCCCCCCCCCCGCTGGATTACGCGCCTGACATGTTTCTTTTTTCACCCTTCACCAGCTTCATTCACCAGAAAACTTTGATGAAAAATGTAGAAAATACAACGTTGCGAACAGATCAACTGTCCTTCGTCAGGAACACTGTGAGGCGAATGCTACCCCAATATTCCATATTCTTTCATTGTCCGATAAAGTGCGCAAGATTTGTGAGTCGCCACCAAAGTCATTTACAGGCAACCTCCCAATTTAAAAGATTTGCTTTTAATTGCTAGATTGCCGAGAAAAACACACAATTTGGGTCATTTACGGTTACACGGTAAAAACTGGGTTACGTGTGAGGCCATGTTAGTTACGGATTTCTTCAGAAGTTTCTATACGGGAAAAGGTTTTTTTAAAATACTCGGGGCTCAATTGACTGTATGTTAATTGGGGTCACTTACCTTATTAATTTTAATGATTGTGGGAAACAGTACGTGGGGCAGTACGGGGAGTCAATTACGACCGAGACACCGGGCCATAAGCAGGGATTGAAAAATGCTAACAACCACCCAGGGAAACATTTTAACACGGACTGCAAGTATTTCAATATAATCGTCATTCAGTCAGTCGAGGGCCTTAACAAAACAAAGGGAACAAAGAGAACTTTTTTGAATGCACCAACCCCACAATTTTACACCGAAAGGGATTAAAATTCTAAAGAGCAACAGAACATAACTCTTCATGTGGCTTGGGCCTTTGAATATCTTTACTTTGGGTAGCTTTCGCCGCACAGTGTTCCTGAGGAAGGACAGTTGATCTGTCCGAAACGTATTTTTTACATTTTTGATCAAAGTTTTCTGGTGCATGAAACTGGTGAACGGTGAAAACAAGAAACATATGAACTGAAAACTTCAGAGTGACATGATGTGCCTTTGCTGTGGTCATAAAACTGGAAATACCATACGGGTTCCGCAATCAACGTGGGGACTGAATTCAGGAAGTGGGAGAAAGGTGCTATATCCCTAACCAAAGTACACTGTAGCTGTCACTCGGAGGGAGAAAACAACAGTGGGAAAGTTAGTATCCTTCAAGTTCAGCCTTACCGCCATGTTACGAGCAGTGAAAATAAAGAATTTAAACGCGGCTTATACCCCACAACCAATTGATCGAGGGGCAGGCTTTATGTGCCCCAACACATGTACGGAGTGGATTCGGAAATCATACATTCCAAGCCAAGAGCGGGATTGAAAGGAAGAGGCAGGAGGCACAACTGACACCCATATTAGACCTATCCAAAGAGGAGACGATACCCCCAGGTTTTCCACATTCCCAGTTTCAGACATCAAAGACCTTTTTGTATGTCTAAGCCCAGCGAAAGTCATTGAAATTCCATGTGGGACAATTGGGCAGTGTTTGATGGTTTATTACTCCAAGTCCTCAGACTTAACAGACCCTCAGAAAGGCCAGTAAAACTCTTTGGCTTTTGAAAGGCCTGATAAGTTATCACATTTAATCAAATCAATTGACCTGATAGGTTCGAGGTCATTTCATTTATATCACATGGAATAGCCGTCATGGGCACAGATCCTGGTGGGGACAGGGGGACGCGTCCCCACCAACTTTTATAGTGGTGGGGATATGATATACCGTGTCCCCACCAATTTGTCTTGACCAACCGCTGCATTTCGAATTCCCCTGTATTGAACTTTGAACTGTACTGATGTTTGATCCAGCATTGTGCAAATAACTTGCTGTAAAAGACGAGAATTATTAATAATGGACACTGTAGGATGTGACTTCTCCTCTGAAGTATTAACACATTCAATCATGTGAAACATAATCTATACAAGGGACTGGTAAATTGTGGTCAGCAAAACGGACTGAGTACGAACCAGTGGCGTAGCCATGGGGGGCAACGGGGCACTGCCCCTAACATGTTTTTAAAACACGTTCTTCCCCCCCCCCAAATAATTTCAAGCGATGTGTATAAAAGAAAAAAAGGGGAGTTTTCTTTGACAGACAAAAATACAACATTTACATTAAACTTTGATAAATATGACCAGCTTGGCAATTAATCAATTTAGCCAGTTGGCAGGTGAGATCTTAATTGAAAACAATAACAAAAGATGATGGCGCCCTGGTCTAATTTGTCAAAACATAGCTTAACCGCATTTATGCAGTATCAAACAAACCGTACCATATGTACATTGTACATGCTGCTGCTTCACGCTGCACTAGGCTTCAGTACAGTAGTGCATATTTTGGTTGCCTCTTGCCACCCTAACAAAGAAATTCTGGCTACGCCACTGGTGCGAACAAAGAAATCGTTAACAACTCACACTGTGTGCTGGCAATTTGAGCTAGCTTAATCATGCAGTGTTTCCACTTTCAGTTAAATTATCGGAAGTTTTGGTCAATTTCTGAAGATATTTTGAGAAGATAAAATTTTGGAAAACGAAATCATATGAAGCAGACATACATTAAAATAGACAAGAGATATGAACATGATATAAACGACTGTTTTCTGGGAGAGGACCCCAGAACCATCGTATACAAAAGTCTACTTGGATTATTTGTCCCCTGTTTTTTTTTTCTGCAGTCGCCCCAAAACTAAATTTCTAATCCATGAGATTTAAAAATTAAGGAGGTTTGGGAGCGTCATTGGGTCTGGGAAGTGTTATTTGCGGGCGATCTGGGAGCTATATTTGCAAAATAATTTCTTGTACGCTACGGGAGAACCCATGTTCCCATGATTCCGCTTAGAATCAGGGAACAGACACGCGTTCCCACCATTATCCAAGACGGATCTGCCCCCATGATTGCCCTCAACTGCTCTAAACGTTGTGGCCACTATTCATGCATGTATTCACTTCATGTAGAAGTCAAGCTGTAATAGCATTGCCAGGGGGTCGCAATGAAGCAACCAACGAAGTAGGAAGACTGCAGATGCTATGAATAATCATGAAAAAGTCTCCGATGCATGAATAATTCATAACTTTCCCCTCGCTATCCTACGAAAAAATCTCGCACCACGGCCCCCTGAGAAATAATTTAAATACCGGTGAAGTTAAACATTAATGTAAAATTAACCATATCTGAAACAACTATACCCACTGGTTTAGTTTCATACCTATTAATACACCAAGCTAAAGGTTGTGCCACGATCTTACTAACTTTTGAAGTTGAAAAATGAGTCATTTGTTTTTGCGCATATGAATCTTATTTTATATCCAGCAAATTACAGGGATGGTCCATTCCGAATAGTGCAGTAGGAATATGGCCATTATTTTGTGATAATAAAAGGATGAAATAAATTAGGATTAATTTGCAACAAATCTCACTCAGAACAGTACAAATTGTCCCAACTAAGTTTACTTCTAGCCCCTCCTCCAATTTCACAAAGAACACCTGTCTAGTATACCGTCCTCCTAAGCAAAGCAACAACAGGCTGTGCTGAGTTTCAATTGCTCAAGGCCATATTCGCACAGGTTGTGTTGGCTGTCTTGGTACACTATACTGTACAAGTCATCAGTGACAGACCAATCAGAGTGATGTTATTGATTGAATTTATGTCGATCAGAGTGCAGTCACCAATTGTAGTCTACTTTCAATTATAGAGTTATTCGTAAATATGTTAAGGCATAGGCGTATGAGCTGGGGGGGCAGGGGGGCAAATGCCCCCCCAGTCGATTTTTTTTCGGGCAGCGGTGGAATTTTGGAGCTGAACATGGGGAATTTTGAAGCTGAACATGGGAACTTCAGGAAAAGATGTGCATTGATTGATGATAGTATCCGACTATTAAACTCAATTTATATGCTGTTAAATTACATCCATCCAAACATACTGTAAGCGCGTGGCAGTGCGTCTCATTTCACTCGTTTTGCTCGAACTTGTATATTCTCCAAAATTCGGGCAAGTGCTATACTTTTCGGGCAGATTCGGTCTTGCCCCCCCCCCCAAGCGGAGGGGAGCCCATACGCCTATGTGTTAATGGGAATGTTACAGACCATTTAGAGTTCTGTCGGTAGGCCCAATTCGGATCTCGAATCATCACAAGTTTTCAGGCAATTCAAATAAAGTAAACAAAAATCTTAAAGCACATCAATAAATTGCATACACTGACTCCAAGTTGCCTTAATATTTCTGAATGAGTTCATAAATGAGTTCATAAATGAGTTCATAACCAACTAACCAAGATCTCTTTATCTACAAAGAGCATATAGAAATATGCTATATAAAATAAAACCATTCTACAGCCACTTTGCTAGGATATATTTAATAAATATTACCGTACTCAAAACAAAACCCACGATATGAATATTGAAAATATTGGAAGCCAATCCATGTGGTTTATTAGTGATGAACTATGACCTAAATTCTTTCATGTTATTTGAGTATGTGATTATACGTCCAGGATTGTCATGAATCCTTTTGCATATTAACCATTAGTGGGATATTCTGAATAGAATAAATATAGCTGTTAATTATGCATGGAAATGATTGCTGAGTAGCGCCCTCGGCACAGTTGTCATCCGAGGCTAAAATGTGACAATAAGGCAGTGCAGTTTAGCAAACTGTTATCTCCTTTATTTAAGACCTTCTGTTCAGTGTCATCGTTTTACACAACAGAAACATGACGACGAGGATGATGGGATTATTTCACTTGCACAACATTTATCGTGTTTTGCCGCCTGCAGTGAGACTTTTCCAACGTTACTTTGGTAAATAATACTGGCAAAAACGTAAACAGAAGCTTACCGACGTCCCAGTCAGCAATATCCGGCGGTCCACCAGCGGCCATTGACGGCCCACGGTGGGCCATGAATACGCAGCCAGTCTCTAGAGGGCCGACGGAGGGCCATCGGAGGTCCGCTGGCTGGACAAAACATCGCATGATGGGTAAAAGTTTTTAACCAATCAGCGTCACGCCCATCGATGGACCGCCGGGGAACCACCGGACATTTGGCTGATGGACCGCCGATGTGGACGACAGCGGTCCGTCAACGAGCCGACCAGATTTGCTGACAGGGGTACAACGTAGCCTAGTCAGTATAGGAGCTGCATGCATTAGCATGACACGAACACGTCGTTACATTTACATCTCATGTTAAGTGCATACATTGTAGCTTGTTAGATGCACGTGAGAGATTCAGCCCACTCCAGAACTTTTCCTAATGTCACAGTCGTACCAGAAGGTAACACGCCACCGATAACGGCATCATAGTGAACTAGGCTCACCTAGCCTATGTGAGATGAACTGTCTTGCCAGCAAAAACTTATAGGGCCTTTGAACATTGCAAATGGTAATTACTTAGCCTACACATGGCCTATCCTAGTACTAGCTTCCTGCTAGCTCACAATACCATGGCCACATGTAACTGTTAATGTTAGCCTACTCTATAAACCTAGCCATGAATCTGGCAGTCGTAACCCAGTTCCAGCCCAAGTAAATGCCATCCACCATATTTTCCTTCCGCCAGTTAACATAGTTTGGCTTCAGATTGAACTACAGTCTACAGTATGATTTTAAGTGCCAGTCAGCCCATCATTATTAGCTAAAAGAATAATCTGCCTAGAAGAAGGATGACAGTGCCAGTTCAGAAGAATTGATGGACCTCAATGTTTACATTTGCCTACGTACCCAAAGGGTATCCTATAGACCAAGTTGAATCTAATTGGGGATCATTTAAAGCCATTATTTAGCCAGATGCAAAGGGATCGTCCCAGCCAGTGTAACTATAAGCAAACCTCAGCGCAACGTTTCACAGCCATCAGTAGCCTAAGCCTAGTATATTTTCGAGTTTGATGAACCAAGCCAAGGAAACCTACTATACCAAGCCAACCATTGTTCCCGAATCCCGAGGGAGCCTGTGCAAGCCAGGTTTTGAGTGGCCCAAGTGGTATTAAAATTGCAAACCTACTATGATAGATTTTCACACTTAAAACAATGCAGTACATTAAGTTGCATGTCCTTGTATACATAAAACATATAGCCTGTGCCAGTGTGTGTTAAGGATCAATGCAAACGTTGTCAAGTTAGGCAGTTGTAACCAAACTAGATTTAGCTTCAGTGTTATTAATTAAAGCCTATGTTAAAGGACAGTGGCTTGATCAATGCACAAAAATGGCTACAACAGTCACTTTAGGATAAGTAGTTCAATTTGATACATTTAGTTCATTTGATGAGTGGACTGAGGTCTTTGAAGCTTGAGTTGAATCTAATGGCATAACAGAGGATGGTAAGAAAAGGGTAGTCTTCCTAACAAGCTTGGGAAGCAAAGGTTACCATACCCTTAGTTCATTAGTGCAACCTCAGAAGCCGACAGAGAAATATATGCCCAGAATGTAGAGGTTTTAAAAACTTTTACACTCCAAAGCCCAGTAAGATAGTCCAAGATATTCCGAAGATATAGGTTTTATACCTGATGGAAAAAACAGGAGTCAGTTCCACACTTTGTTGCAAATCTTCGACAGCTGAGCGATGGCTGCATTTTCCGTGAACTAGATAATATGTTACGTAACCGGCTAGTTGTTGGTTTGAAGGATCCCAACATACGGCGTAGATTACTCAGTGATCCAACACTAAATTTCAAACAAGAGTTGAATATAAGCAACTGCAATGGAAACAGCATAAAAGGATGTAGAATATGACTGCACCATCAGTAAGTGTAAATATAAATGAAGTACATACGAAGCCCAAAGCAGCCAAGCCAAGAGCTAAGAATCACAGTAAGGTTATGAATCAACCTCAAGTAGAACAAAAATGCTGGAGGTGAAGCTCAGGGAAGCATAGGCACAAGGAATGTCTTTTCAAGGATCAAGAATGTTTTAAATGCCATAAAGTCTCAGTGTGAGAGTATAAAGAGCTATAATAGGTGAAAATCTCGTAATCAGGCAAATAAGCTTAATGAGTATACACGTACATCAGAGCTATCTTACAATGACTCAGAGTTAAATCATCTGAAAGAGAACAGGGTTAATAGGTTGGACCAGGGAGTTGTTATGAAGGAGATACAACGTTCTTTAGACTCTTTAAAGCGATGTTCGTTTCCGACAGTAAGTTTGCGTTTCTTCTCAAATTTCTTACCTCAATACATAGATCAACTAGGATCAGTGAGGCATTGTCAAAATGACCTTGAGACTACACACTCCTTACGTTGAACTCATTAACTTTGTGTTGCCAGCCGTCATGCAAAAATGTAAAATTTTAACCTGACGTCGTTATTCGTCGCACTAAATATCATTTAAAGTCAGTTAGGAATTTCTTTAGGACTTACTTTTCGAATACGTTTTTAACTGATGGAAAAAATTTCTAAAAACTAAAAGAAATGTATATGGGCTTGAACAACTGAATGTTTCCAGCAGGTGACGTATTAAAATCGTGGAGACACAATTGAAGTACATTATTTAAACGTTTGTTGCCAGTCGTTTAAATGAAAATCCTGATTAAATTTTGTTCATTGGTGGAAACAAACCTTACTTCAAAGCATGTATAGACAATGGCCTTTGTCTCAAGTTTACGTGGAAAAGAAAGGAGGAGATCATCATTAAAAGGGTTTAGTCAACAGAGACATAACAATAGGAACAAAGAGACCTGTCACTTTATCAAATGGTAGTGCCTGAAAAGAATTAAATCATTTTCAAGTACATATTGTCTGACAGATTTGTTCGTTGTATCTCCTTCCTAACGTCTCCCTGGTTGGACAAAAACTGACCATTTTATGTTGAGTTACAGGTTAACAAAAGACAGGTAATTTTTGAGATAGACAGGGGTAGCCTCTGGCCACTTAGCATAGTTCTAAAGCTATAAGCTCAGTAAGTAAATTTTCTAAATCTGATGTGAGCCTGAAGACATATGTCAGTAACCCAGTCCCAGTCATTAATGAAGTAAGGGTAAATGTGAGTTGGCAAGGTCAAACAAAGTCCTTGACCATGTCAGTGTTACAAGGGGAAGCCAATCTTTTAGGAAGAGTTTGGAAGTGGGTTCAATATTCCAGACTCTCATGAAAGTTCGCAGTTTAATCCTGTAATAGAAGTGCACATGACTGAACCAGTCAGCCTAGAATGCCAGGAAAAGTTACAAGCTATTCTGGTAAAACATGAAAAGGGTTTTGATTCAACTGTTTCAGGGAAATTGGTGGGTTTTCAAGCTAAGGTGCAACCCACCATAGAAGAGCCATTACTTCTTAAAGCGGCACTAGCTCGTATCATATGCAAAGCGTCAAAAAGTGGATCAATGTCTGAAAGAGTCGGAAAGTCAAGGGATTATAGAAGAGGTCTCGTTTTCAGAGTATACATGCCCAATAGTTGTGGTTCCAAAAACAAATGGTAGAGTACAAATTTGCGGAAATTACCAGCTCACAGCAAATAAAGTGCTCAAATTGCAGCATTACCCAATTCCAACCTTGGAGGATTTGCTACAGGAACTGAAGGGAGGGCAGTACTTTATAAAGTTAGATATGTCATATGCCTACTACCAAACAGAATTGGAAGAATCTGCCCGCAAGTACACAACCATAAACATGCACAGGGGTTTGTACCAGTACACAAGGTTACCATCTGGAATTTCGTCGTCCCGCAATTTTTCAAAGGACCATGTCCCTTTTGGGAGATATCCCAGTGTGTAAGCCATACTTGGATGATATCATTGTCAATGGCAAAGCAAGTGAAGAACATCTTGATTGTCTAAATGAGGTTTTTGAAAGGCTTGAGGCAAATGGGCTGCAACAAGAGAAAAGTAAATGTGAATTTTTCAAAGACTTAGTCGTGTACTTGGGAAATGAGCTTGATAAAAACGAATTACGCCCTCTGAGCACAAGCTCGGGGATATAAAGGAAACACTCCGTCCACAAAATCAAAAGGAATTGGAGGCGTACCTTGAAGTCAGTGAAGGGGTAAAAGAAGGTCTAGGAGAGTGAGGAAATCACCTGCTTGGATGGAAGACTATGTTATTTACAAATAGGTTTGTTGTTTAATTAGTTGTATATTTGATGCATGTAAGTTTTCGTAAGTGAAAAGGATAAGTTTTCCTTACAAGTTCATATACAATATGAAACAGTGTTTTCGTAAGTACAAAGAATAAGCAACTAGACGTTGTAGTCGACTGTTTATTGAACAAGCAAGGCACACATTTCAAAAAGATAAGCATTACTTATTTACTTTGATGTAAAGAAAAAGAAACCTGCTTCAAACTTAAGAGGGAGGAGTAGTTATGTATGGAAATAATTGTTGAGTAGCGCCCTGAGCACAGTTGTCATCCGAAGCTAAAATGTGACAATTAACCAATGAAGTTTGGCAAACTGTTATCTCCTTTATTTACGATCTTCTGTTGTCATCGTTAAACACAACAATAGCCCGTTACCTCATCTAACATATGGATATTCAAAATATTTGCAACCCAATGCCCTATTTGGCCAGTGATAACCTATCCCTTCATTCCAATGAGCCTAGGATATGTCCAGCCTGCACACATGGTTGTCATAAATCATTTGCAAATTGACCTTTGGCCCAATCAGGTCACGGATGTTTTTGATGTCATATTTAATCATCGTTGGTCTGGTGAGAAGAAAAAGTAACAAAAGTTTGGGGTTATTCAGAAGTGGCGTGAAATTGATAACTGAGGAGTATTCAGACCTCAGCCCAACATATGCATTTGACCCTCACCGTCAAAAAATTTGAGAATCACTGGTCAAGACCATCTTTCATGGGTGTCAACCAATGTCACGTGAATGCAACCACGCGGCCAAGTAAAATTCAAGTTACAAGATGTAACACTGCTATTGTAAACATAGAGATATCTCTCTAAGCCAAAAAAAGGCACATTTCGGAACAAATTGTTCTTTCTACAATGAAACCAAGCCAACCTACGATGGACTGAGATAGTCAAGATAGTTTCACCTTTTTATATTTTTAATTAATTTTATATTTATTTACTATACATTTAGTTACTTGTTTATTTATTTTTCGAGACTTGTTCTCTGAGACTAAGACCAGCCTACTTGTCGTAGTTATACTTGCCACCACACAGATGGGACGTTAAATTTGAAATAATCCCCCTCTCCCTGCCACACACACACACTCACACACACGTACACATCCAGATACACATTTGGAGATAAGGATTAACGTTGCACTCAAAGAACATACTAATTTTACATATTTTGTAAACGTTAGGGTTCTTTTCGGTACGAATGGATTACATGTTTCTGAGAAATCTAAGCGACACAAACAAAAAGATGGCTAAAAACAGAAAAACATGAAGCCGTCAATCCATCTCGCCACTGCTCGGCTATGATAATGAATAAGCTTTAACAATTGAACATATTTTTCTCATCCTGACTCACTTAACTACCTCTCAAACTTAGGGAAGGGCAACGGAGAACTCTTGTGAAAATATCATTCACTTTCTGTGTGCTGTTGTACACATATTCTGTTTCCAACCCAAATCCAGCTTGAAGCAAGAAAACATGTCGCTGTAGTCCCACAGTTATCATAACTTAATGAACATTTGACCATAATTGCTTATATTAAAATCTTTTCCACATATATCCAAAATAGATTTGATATTAAACATTTTCTTTATTTATCATTCGTGATGCTAAGGAAATGCATTATGGATAAATAGCACTGTAACTTGAATCAGCATACTAGGAAACCTGCGGGGTCTTTATAATACAAAGATAGTAAGAGTATTCGAGACACCACAACGCCCTAAGATATCGAAATGTCCCGCCATGGAGTTACCACCTCGGGGTAACTCCATGGTCCCGCTCACGCGAACCCCACTTTAGCGTTGCCTCATTCCATATCCACTTTCACTACTCTTATTTCCGAATGGCTATGAAATATACGACACTATGTTACAAAAACCTCAGTGTAAGGTAATATTCAAGTGTCGAAGTTTAATATTTTTAATATTTACAGAAAAGATTTTTCATATACAGTGTACACCCCCAACAGTACCATGAATTTGGCGGCAGAAATGAAATTTTAAAAAGCATTCGCCGCACATATTTTCATGATCGAAAATTTAGTATGCAATATGACAGTGGAACTGTCATAATGATGTCAGTTTTTAGGTTCTAATATATTAAAATTCTTGACAAGTGTTTCAAATACGCTCAGCCAATGTATATTGTGACAGAAATTCAACGGTAATATATCTTGAGAAGGATAGCATCACTGGAATATTAAAACTTGTGACTGAGAGACCTGATTGGCAAAATATGTTTTGTTTATCTTCTAAGAACAAAATTAAATGGTTCGACCTACTGAGAGAAAGTACCCTATCTTTCTCCTAAAGTTTCATTAGTTAAACGTTTACTGCCAGCAAGTATTTGTCATGCTCAATCATATTACTCGCCTTTAGTAATTGATCACGATCAACCTTACCATGAAATTTTATCTAATAAGTCCCGGCCTACTTAGGGTAAGGCTTTGTTTATAAAGATACACTAACCAAAATCGGATACTTCCTCTAAAAACAAATTTTACGGTAGAGGCTAAGTTTACAAACTACAAGGACAAGGTTGGCAGTTCAGACCCCATGTTTATTATTTTTCTTTTTCTTTTTCTTTTTTTTGAATGGCAGGTTAACATACTTTTTACGTACAAAAAGTACAGGTTTTTTGCTGTCTCGGGCTATTAATTCCTAACTTCATGTCTTCATTTGGTCTACAACTACGCTCGTAAGGCATTTCCAGAACAACTGACGATCCCTGCCCACCTGTGGGCATATAAAAACGGGTTTCGAAGAAACATCTGTGGTGGTTTACTCTGACCGTTTTCTTTATTTGCTTAAAGGGGATATGACATCCCCAAACCAGGGAGTTCTAGCAACTCCCTGCCCAAAATATGTAGGAATAGCCCTATAGTGATAAATACAGTTAATGACTGCACTGTGATTGGCATTCATTCAAACAATATAGCTCCACTCTGGTTGGTCAACGGTGACTTGTGAAGTCAGTTGTGTTCCCAATTAAGTTCACACACACACACATACACACACACACACACACTTGTGTGACAATGTCGCCTCCAGTAATTTGATATCAGCGTAGGCTACTATGGCTCTGTCTTGGAGGTGTACTAGACAGGAGGTGGTTTGCTTGAAATTAGAAGAGGGGCTAGAAGTAAACTTAATAGGGAGAATTGCTACTGTCTGGTGCGAGATTAGAGAGCCCTTAACCCTCATCTTCGGAGACTCAAATTTTCCGGTTTTCGAGCCTGCTGCAGCACCTTCGGGTGATCAGCTACACATCGAACCGTATCGTACCATAACAAGGTTGGCGGTGACCTTCCAATCGTCTTCTGACTAGAAGTCCAGTAGCATGTTAAATCAGTGGTGTGTTCACGTGATTCCAGAGTTTTCAGCGATTGGTTTCAATGCACTTCTTGGTACTCCCACCTGGCACAAAAAATATCCTTTACCTCTCCCATGTTCTGTGTTTTCAATTTTCACCTCCACATTACTTTTCAATCCCTTTTCGGTATTTTCTTTTCAATGCGACCTTTAATGTATTTTAGCGTTAAATTGAATTGAACTATTTTCAACCAGTGGTTACATGTTATTTACATTAGTGTGTCAATGCAAAAGACATAAAGGAGAAATAATTTACGAGATATACAGGAAAGTTAGACAGCCTGAGAGCGTGTGGTGTCAAAATTTTCTTTTTCAAGGTATGATGAAACAAGAATAACAATGTAACTATACCATCACATAAAAAGATAACGAAATGGTAACAAGCTCTTTGCTTTTTCCATGAAACGCTGCAGTCTTACCAGTCACCTTGAACTTCAGTTTCTATACCAGTAGCAAAATTAAAAATTATGGGGATGTAACTATAATAATTACCTACATGTACTCCAACTAGGCACAATTACTGAGACATTTGAACAAAACCATTTCGGTCAAGGAAATAAGTAAGAAAAAATTCCTCTAATTTTTTTTGCTAAATAGTGATGTTCATATTGTCTTCAGTATAGAGATAGTATTCCACATTTCATCTGGTAGAAGGTATCTTGCATCCATTGACATTTTAAATGGAGGGCTCTGATTTGATCAACTCTGTTCATTCCCTAACGCACCGGCGTATGAAGTTGGAGGCTGGGAGCTAAAACCCCAAGTCAAAAATGAGGTGGAGGAAGCAAGGTACCTCACCCCACCCCACTCCACCCCTCATTTCAAGGACGAAAACCCCTTATTTGTACCCTCTGTAAAAATGTCCAAAATTTGCAGTAATTTCCTTTAAAATTTGCCCAATATGTTGCACCAAATTGCATTTAAAAACCCTTAAATATTTAAAAATTTTCAAAGGGGCATCCCCTTACCTGAGACCCCTCCCCAAGGACAGCGCCCCGAAACAACGTTCAGCCCCAATCAAAAACAGCTCTCTATGCCTATGCCATAATGTCTGTAGAATCTGAACCCACTAGAGATCTTTCAGTGAGTGACATTCAAAGTTCTTGCACTTTTTAAAGAAAGTTCCCTAATGAGCCATGTTCCAGTTTCTCTCGATTTTGTAATTTGACAATAAACACATTCATTCGAGGGGCTTGAGAAGTGTAGGAAAATTTCTTAAAATTACACTAGCTAATTGTGGGTCAATTTTCTAACACCACAGATTATGCAAGATAGGCAGACAGTTCTGTCTGCCATAGACCTTTTGCCTATGACGTGACAGAACAGAAAGTGCTCTCCTAATGGTGGCAAGCGCGTGCCACTGCAACTTACACCATCAAATATAGACAGCCGATTTGTATATTGTCGGATACCTCCTTAGTCTACGAGCGCCTGTGAAGTCTGCGTCGTGCGTGAAGTGTACTTCATTGGTTTGCCTCCAAAATGACGTCACGTGACATTAATGCATAAGGTCTATTTTGCTAGTCCTATCCCTAACATTGTATGATTATACATGGAAGTGAGCACCTTTCCTTCTAGACAATCGTACCACACTGCCGAGCCCATGTTTGACGAGATACGTAGCAGAGATGGTATCAATGCGAAAGATCTATTGACTTCTTCAGTTTTCCACATTTATTTGTAATGAAAACAGTACAGACGGCACGGATATTGACAACCAAGATTCTATACTGGCCGAGGAGAGAGGCTAAGTAGTTTGATATCGAAATGGGTTCACCAGGCTTAAGTCTTGAGATAAAATTTTCAATTTTCAAACCTGAATTGATTTTTATTCATTGCATTACTAATATGAGTTATGAGTGTGTTTTGTGGTAATTTTGTACTATGATTAGATAAAGTCGTCTTGGTACGTTTCATTTGAATACTTATAAGAAAATGATAGTTATGTTTATGTTGAAATCGAAATTGATATGTAATATCAATCATAAAATTTATTTATGTAATTAAAGCAAACTTACACACATTCTCATAATAGGCTAACTAAAGATTCAAACGAATGAACGATAGTGGTTCATTTCTTGGTCATTAAAACTTACATTAGGTCTGTCTTGAGTCTTTCAGCTAGAGCTACGTGATAGGAGCTTTCCCAGATGTGAGTATTGCAACGTTTAAATACCTTTCATGTTATTTCTAGACTTCAATTTGTGCCGAGCTTAAACAGACCCTTCATTACTGCTGTAAGATGTGCGGTAGGTTTCTTCTTTTAACAAAAAGATGTGTGAGTCCCTAATGGCACATACACTTTCAATGAAAGCAAAGTTTTGCACTGGTCCTTGGTAATTTACTCCAAAGGCCTTCTCTTTGATAGATAGGCCGATAATATCATCATTGCAGACTTTCATGTCAGATATGCCCAATCACTTTCTTAGCATATAAGTGAAAAGAGCCATCAAAAGCGCCATCACCATTCAGCACTTGTTATAATGAGATTGTCTGTAATAAAATGTTGTATCACTTTGGTGTTACCGAAAGAGACCCGAAATACACATGATCTTAGCCAAAGATGGAGAACAAGATCATAAAATGGTTTCCTACAAAATCATGATCCATGTACATGACCCATTACATGATCATGTAAGTGGAGCGTTTAGGTGGGCGTCCCTGCAAAAATATTGCTCACTCATGTTCGTTGGGTAACTTTCTTAGGGAGTTATAGTAAGGTTTTTTGCTACTTAAAAACATGAATTTCATGCTGTTGTACCTAAACCCATGAGGAATGTCAGAGTCTGGTGGCAGCTGGACTATTTTTTCGAGGAGCTAAAAGCATGCTGCATTTACTGATGTGAATTCTGTAGATGTGCAAATTATATTTTATCGTGTTGGTCATGTAAAAAAACTGAAAACATACCTCTAATAATTTATCATGCATACTACACAAACCTCGTTTTGTTCCAGTCCTGAACGATAAGCCCCCAGTATCAAACATCTTTCACTGGTAATTCCAAATTATTTCATTTGTCACTTATCATTTCCTTTATCAAATAGATGGCAATATCTATAAAATAATGTGCTTAAAATCAGTATGAAATATGTGGTATTTTATATCTGGCATGTAAAGTCCAAATTTTAAAGCAAAAACTGACCATGTTAACACAACATCAATGTGTCAGTCTTGCCCTTGGATTTTTAACTTTTGATACCTTAATTTAAACACAGTGAGTTCACAATCAAACTGTGTTAACTTAGAACCAAAGTAGTAAGATTGTATCCATGTGGCAAGGAATCACTAAGCCATTTGGCTTTCTGGTTGTAAATACTACAACGTTACAGGGAATTTGATTTAACGCGCCTTGAAAAAAATTATTGTGTTTTAGTTGACATGTCGTAATCGTCTTTTACAAATAATTCATTTTCATATTTTTTGTACATCAGAAGGAAACATATCGATAACTAAACTTCTGTGTTTCTGAAAACGAAACATTAAAATCTAAATTGCTGTAACTGCGTCGTACACAAGTAAGGAAAAACATTTCATGGTTAAAAGAAGGAGATGTGAGATCTGAAGCATAACTTTTAAACAGTGTCCTAACAATAAACAGAACAGTTACGATCTATTAACGTGACCGGTTATTGGCTTTGGTCGTTGACGACCGCGACCGTAAACTTTATTTATTATTTTTGCTTCCTCTCCGAACTTATCTCGCCCCTTTTCAACAACGTGTCTTGATAAGGGCCTGTTGACGACGGTTGGTTAACATAATATTTAGTTTTGAGTGTAACTGTAATAACTGCAAAAGTTTCCCGACCATATGAAAGTTTCATTCTCCCAAGAGTTTCAGGGTAAACAAGGACTTTGGGAGTTTGTTAAGTTTCTAGTGACAATCACCTTGGGGCCTTCCTCATTTGTAAAACTAAGTTTTCTTTGTCCATTACAGATAATTTTGATTTCGAGAACAACAACATCTACCAGAAGGATCATTCTCAAACCCCTGTGTATCACTATATCAGATCTACCAAACCGTACAAACCATTGACGGTTGACAGTTTGGTAATAACTCATCAAGTTGTGATTAATTCCTCGATGCATAACGATGACCGTTTTTTGTTTCCATAGAATTGAATTTCAAGGTGTGTATCTTTTTTCAGTATGTTGCAAATAAGAGGGTAAGCATGAAAGAACATAGATCACGTAACCATCGTTGAACAGAGTTTGAAGTGAATATATAGTACAGGGGAATGCAGCACTTGCAAGGAACACCAAAACCGAAAAGAAATTCCACGTCTAACCAGCTACACTTCACTAAACGGCATAAATAGGTAAGGGTATATTAAAAACAAATTCGTAAGTAATCATAATACATTCTGCAATTTTGTTTGTCAAAAAAGGATTTGCACTTCTTGTCTGAAGGGAAACTAACGTCTAAATTCACAAAAATATTCGTAACAAATGTTGCAAAATGAATCTTTGGGTATAGAACTTATCTTCACAGGACAGCCCTGTGCTGTAAATTGGAAGTGCTGAAAAGTTTCCATGAAATTTAAAGGGAGAAAGGAGTCCCCCAACTTTATTTTTAAAAATCGGCTAAATCTTACAGATCTCCTCTTATTTGGTTTATAAGTATTTTTCATTTTATTTCTCTGTAAAAACATCAAATATTGAAGATTAACCGAAGAGTTATATTCTTCATGAATCAGCAAATAAGTAAACAAATTGTCACATGATTGGAAACAGTCCTGAATTAGGATAACGGGGTACACTATTTCAAATTGGGGTCACTGGATTTTCCCTTTAAAGAAGTAGATTTTTCAAAATTTTGTGATACTACTCCTGTACTACTCAGACTCGATAGTCTTTAAGTAGGGTAGAAGAATTTTAATGGAATGTACTTATACACTCCAAATTATCCTATAAGTGAGATTTCAATGACTTTCCATAGATTTGGACGTAGGGAACAACACAAAAATCCACCAAAATGAGTTAAAGGGAAACTGAAAAAATGGACGTTTTTAAGCCATTGCATGTATCCAGAACAAGACCTTTTGCTGATTGTTTGAAATTCTGCTGTACTCAAATCTTTGTTACATATGATTCTGTTTTAATTAAAATGACCAACAGTATTACTGTAGACCTGAAGCTGTCATAATTCACCTAAGGTGTTACATAAAGCTTGAAAAAAGCTTGAAAAAGCATTACTTTACCTACAGAAATATGCAATGTAACTGTATAGTCCTTTTGGTTACTGGCATCTTGGTTGCAAGGTGTCACTTTTAGCATGTTTATGTCATCGACAGCAAGTGTCATCGCACATTGGAGCTAGATAACGGAAAACCTGGTTTCTCAACCGTTTTGTTCGTGTCTACTGTCATAAACTTTAAGGGCAGCAGTAGTGATCACAAAAACGTAGTCCTACAGGGCAGTGAACATTCAGTGGCTGATCTAGGTTGTAAGATGTTGAATATTCGACTTTATGTCGCCCTATTCTCACAAGGAATCCTAATTTAATTGTGCTCTCCTGCAGAAAAATAAGTCTCCTTCAATTCAGTTTAAGTAGTGTTTTCGCCAATTTGCTGCAAACGTACTCTGCTTAGTTTTATGCCTCAGTCCTGAGCACTGTTGTAATCGAATCACTGAAGTTTGAGTCTCGAGTCGAGTCGAGGCTTCCACTTGTCGAGTCAGAGTCGAGTCAGAGTCTTTCGCTTGCCTTGTCGAGTCGAATCAGCTAAACTCGAGTCGGGTCAGAGTCGAGTCCCCAACCACACTCGAGTCGAGTCAAGTCACTCTATCTGCTCGAGTCGTCTCGAGTCAGTTGAGTACATTGACCTACAGCCATTGACCTACGATACTAGATCAGACAAGCAAGTTATTTGCACAGTTGTTACACATGCTGACTTGGTCACTCCGGATCCCGAAACGGGTGTTCGAGGCGACAATTGTGCCTCTGTTTTCATCTAAATGTCAACGAGTATCAAGTTATGTTGAATTCTACCATAACAGATTTGTTTACTCTTTGCACAACTCAATTTCACTCTCCATTTAAATTAAATTAGTCACCTAGTTTTTTCTTTCCTTTTTAAGTGTCGTTTCTGATTTTGCATCCAGGAATCTATCAGAAGGATCCCATCTACTGATAGCGATATCAATTTATATTTTATTTATAATAAATCTAATTGATGTGATGTCATTTGATAGATACACAGTCAGAAAAAGAGGGAGTGACGAGGCACCAGATGCCAGATTATTATATATCATATATTAGTGACTCCGTCTCTTGAGTTGAAAAAATACTACCAGTATCGTTGTGTGATAGTAAAAACTAGAAACAACAGAAGGTAATCGATCGATTTGAGCTCCAGATGACAAATTTAAATACAGATATGTCCACTTACCGGTTAAATTCTGAGGTGTGATCATTTGAGCTCTTCGGGATCATGCAATTTTCTCTAATTTTGCTGCTAAATTATGCAGTCATATATCTCATTATGACTGTAGTAGCCGACAGCGACGTGTCATTATGTTTATCTGAACGGAACTCTACTCCATTATCTTGTATAACAAATTCACAATTTCTGAAAAACTGGGATATCGATTTATAATTTACAATAGAACAAAAATCATCGTAGATACAATATGTATTATATGAACACAGTCAGTTCACTGAAAGCCCAGGTGTTGACGATGCAAGCCATGTCTGTCAGTACTCCTACTAGAAGATGAGACTAGCGCGTCTGAATGAAACCGCTGTATGCAATATTGTACATATTATCGGCTAGTGCGAAAGTAGGCTGGATATACTTTTATTTTTGCTGCCAACATTATTGCCGATATGTTTCACTCGAGTCATTGTGAGAAAAATTCGAGTCGAGTCGAGTCATCCTGCATAGTGAGTCGAGTCGAGTCGAGCCTTTTCCACATACTGACTCGAGTCGAGTCGAGTCCTTGGCATTTTGTCAAACTTCTAACTCCTGTCGAGTCGAGTCTTTTGACCCAACTGACTCGTGAGTCGATTCGAGTCATCAAAAATAGTGACCCGAGTCCGACTCGAGCCGTGTCAGTGACTCGAGTCATTACAACACTGGTCATGAGTCTTACCCGTAGACTGCTGTTCTCAAGGGCCATACGATAGGATGAGTAAATTTAATTTTTCGCAAGTGCACTGCATGACCTTAATATGCAGTACTTAAGGCATATTTATGTCCACGACAGTGGGCTACTTGGCACTGCACACTGTAGGTTAAATAAGCATAAACAAACCTAACAATGCGGTCACTTTAAAGGCTGTCTAAGCTCACCCAGACAGTAATAATTCTTCCCACTACGCTAACTTTTAGTACCTCCTCCAACTTAAACCAGCCGCCTGTGTAGAACACCTCTAAGACAGAGGCGCAATACCCGCACTTAGCTTAAATTGCTCGAAGCAATATTGTCAAGCACAGTGTGTGTGAGCTTAATTGGGAACACAACAGACCGTACAATCATTGTTGACCAACCAAAGTGAAACTGCATAGTTTGAATGAATGTCAATCAAAGTGCAGTTACCAACTGCATTTAGGTCTTTGGGGATATTCCTTAATATGTTTGGGCAAAGAGTTGCTAGTAACTTCCTGGTTTGGGGGAGGTCATATCCCTTTAAAGGTCGTGTGACATGCCGCCAAACGAGATTTTTACTTGTCAGTTAAAAAATTAAGTTCTCCAATCAAAGATCTGTTGGAATTATTTCAATATCTTTTACGGTTCTCAAAATATTCATCTTCAAATTTTGATGGTTTCTGAAGAAACTAATTGCCTATGCAAAAATAATGATGTGGAGTGTTGCACAGTGTTATGATTTCTTTTGTTAACCCTATATAAATTATCTCTTAATTACCGATCATATAGATGACAGTTTGGTGAGTGATATCCATATTTTTCAAGGAAAAAATTTTAACTTTTATAATAAACCCCTCAGGGAATAACAATGCTACCAATGTCCTTGAAATTAAGGTTGAAAAAACAAAGGCTAACATGTGCCATAGATGGTTTGTCCCTCTTTCGATGTCACATATTTGCATATTTAGTTCATGTTTATTCATGATACAAGTGTGAAATAGAAATTTCCCTGTAAAATGGTCAATATTTGATGGGTTTTAATGGAAATTGCTGCTATTTTCTGGATTTTTAATGCTTTTTACATCGAATTTCCAACTATGTTACTTTTATGTCACACGACCTTTAACCAAAGACCTACAATTCAGTTTGTGGTCATATGGTATTGCATTTAATTGGGGTCGATGAATAATCGTGTGTGCCAGTTTACCCCCGTTAGGTACAATTGGTTGTGATGTGTCTCTGTTCACACAGAAAATAAGTTTTTATAGTGAATCTACATCTAGGTTCCAATGCTAGATTCAGTCTTTGTCGTGCTTTAAGATTCTAAGCTGGCCTTGAGCTTATACTACAATGGATTTGTTACCATCCTCCCTCCCATTTCTGTTAGAGTGATTTCAGTGAGTTTTGGTTTTGTTGGACTATCAGACTCTGTCTGACGCTGGACATTGATTTAAATGGGTCATTTCAGAAATTGTCTTTTCTGCTGTCAATGTGGACGTATTAAAATTATAGCCTTCACAAATGACACATTTGTTGAGAGCTTTTATTTCATAGAAAACAAGTTTAAGTGAAAAGGGAGGCATGTCAGTGCAGGTCCCTCAAAGATGATTTTTATGGCCATTGGAGGTAAAATAAGGTCGAAAGAATGTAACTCACCCCTCGTGTACAAGCCTGCCCTAGACATGAATATAATACAGTTGTAATATTTATATGAACACGAGCCTGTCATGTTTGTAATCAAATTGAATATTGCAGTGACATTTTCAGTTCTTAATCTCAACCAGTTCAGACATCACTATTATCAGAAAATTATAACGCAACAAGCTACTTTAGGGGAGAGTAGGGATAGTTTAGCTAGCAGGTAAGTTGAAACATCCCCAGTACCAGCAAGAAGAAAGGTAGCAAGTATATAATGATGCTCCCTTCTAGAGAGAACACATTGCAATAATACTCTTTGCAAGGAACATACAAGCATAAGACATTAGGTAGTAGATTCAGCTTTTAATAATAAATTCAGTTTCGTGTTAAAAAGTAATTTTTTTAAACAAAATGTTGATTTAAGTTTAAGAACGTTATACGTTGACAGAAACTTTGACTTTTATATGTTATATTAAGTATGCATATGCCATATTTTGTCAAATTTTCATTATTGAGAAACATCTCGGTCTTGTTCTAAGAAGTTAGTCTAAGCTTAAAATGTCATTTAGAGTAAGCTGATCGACACGTGGGGTAAATTGAGCATCAGTGAATGTATATACACACTCAAAGATATTCAGAAAGGCTAAGTTGTAAGAAATTACATCACGAAGTTTTATGTGCCCTTCCAGTATATATGAAAAATACTTTCAGTAATTACAACCTCAATCATAGTTTCTCAGAAATACTATTGATGTGCTGTGTTTTAAGTGCTTAAAGTCAGTTGAACAAAGGATTAATTACATACAGCGCAAGCAAGTTATCGAAATTAATTTTCTAATTTGTTAAAACGACTATATTTAAAAACTAACCCTAGCCTCCTGTTACCTCCTTTTGATGAAGAAAGCCGGCGCCTAGACAATTTCTGGTGACTTTGTAGGTTGAGGAATGAGATAAATAGCTAAAAAAGTGTCAAATGATTTACAAGATCTGGTGTCAAACCTACAGTAGCCACATCACTTCTAAAAATATTAGTCTTTAATCATGCAAGCATGCAAGGACAATTTTTCAGTAAATTTTTAGTCTACATTTGCCTTTTCCAAGTATAAAAGGGCTCTCATAATATAACCCACTAATGTTTGGCTACGTGCGTGTGTTAACAGGAGGAAGATGGCCTTACAACGTTTTCAGTGACTGAGTAGTAGGGTCAAACATGACTTCCTCTGAAAATTTTAGAAACAGGGCCAGTATATTGGTTGTCATATGTACACGGGAAGGACAGACGACTCACAATGTCATAAAACTTGATTTTTACAGTCAAATTTTGACACCTTCCAAAATATCATATAAACTTCGGCTTCTTTCATAACTATGCCTACACTAATCAAACTTTTGGCTAGAAATCTCATTACCATATAATTTATCTCGTAATGGTTAAGGGCCTTAAAGCCGTCGAAATTCTAAAAGTGACTTTCAGAAGTAAAAAAATTGAATTTTAAAAGACTCATGTTTTCAAAAAAGAGGTATATGTGTGGCAGTTTTGACACAGGCTAGATTCTGTTTCTATACTATAAACAGCACCACGCATAATTTTTCCTCAATTTATCTGATTCCTGTGAAAAGGTATTAGCTTCTAAATTTTCCAGGCTCCTTAAGTAAGTCCTGATACTTCACCACTCCGGTTTTGCAACTGGCGCTTGACGAAGGTCTTGTGGAGGTCATGTCTCCCCACTTTTGAGAAGTTGTTGGCAATCTTATATTGCCCCCATGCCGGGCAAGGCTTCCCCTGTCGGAGACGTTTTCCAATTTTGTCTGGGACTTTCATCCCCGACGGCGACATTTCTATCAAGACGGTTTGCTTGTTTTTGCTCTCTCAAGTGGGACGGATTTTTTAATAAATACCTCCAAACTTTTCAAATTTTCTTCCATAATAATCTCAAATTTCCAAATTTCCTGCAAGAAAAAACCTACATTTTTATTTTCTGCATAATAAACCTAAACGTTTCTTCAAGAAAAACCAAAAACATTTCCGCACTCGTTACTTGGAAATTTTTTGGTTTCCCATTCTTCCGCAACTCTTCAACTTTGTCAGAATTTTGGTTGCCACCCCCCACTGCTCTGGAAGCTTCTCCCGGCCACCCCTGCACGAGACCTCCCTTTGTTCCTCTCAGTCTTGAGATCGACTCTTGACGTCTCCAAATTTTTGCAGATTTTGATAACGAAACCTTGACGTTTCTAACAGTAACTAATAATACGTTGTAGGAAGCATGCCACATTTATAACGTTCTCTATACATTAGTCCTATCTCAACCCTGTGTGGAGTCTAACAAAGTAAACCAGAAAGCCCAAAGGCTTAGTGATTCCTTGCCGAATGGGGATGCTTTGTTGCACTGAGGTTTATCCCTCAAATTTATCTTTCTTGACTACATCATTTTATGTTTTAACAATTGACCTCTGCTGACCTCACATGACCTTTGAACCCCACCAAATATAACAAAAAAGAAAATCTGAAGTGTCTTGAAAGGGATTCAACTCCAGTGGATCTTGGATCTTGAAAATTCTTGCAAAATTTTGCTTTTTGACCTCTGGTGACCCTAGATGACGATCTTAGGAATACTTGGGATCTTTTGCTGTTTGACCTCTGGGGACTTCTGATGACTATCTTGGGAATTCTTGGGAAATTTCACTTTTTGACCTCTGGTGACCCCAAATCATGATCTTGGGAATTCTTGGGATATTTTGCTTTTTGACCTCTGGTGACCCTATATAACAATCTTGGGAGTTCTTAGGAAATTTTGCTTTTGCTTTTTGGCCTCTGATAACTCCAGATGATGATCTTGGGAATTCTTGGGAAATGTTGATTTTTGACCCCAATGACGCCAGATTACAATCTTGGGAATTCTTGGGATATTTTGCTTTTTGACCTCTGGTGATCCCATATCAATCTTGGGAATTTTTGGTAAATTTTGCTTTTTGACCTCTGGTGACCCCATATAACAATCTTGGGAATTCTTGGGAAATTTTGCTTTTGACCTTTGGTAAGCCAAGATGACCTTTGACCTCCACCAAAAACAATAGGGTTCTTCCTTACATCATGACAAATCTATATACCAAATATGAAAAGTGTCGGTCATTCCTATCTTGAGATATCGTGATTACGAACTTTTCAGCTTTTTACCTCCAGTGACCTCAAATGACCTTTGACCTTCACCAAAAACAAAAGGCTTCTTCCTGTCAACATGACAAATCTATGTACCAAATAAGAAAAGTGTCGGTCATTGCTACCTGGTGATATCGTGTTTACAAGCCATTTACAAGGTTTTCGCAGTTAAACCTCTGGTGACCTCAGATGACCTTTGACCTCTACCGAAAACAATAGGATTCTTCCTCTCAACATGACAAATCTATATAGGCCATTCCCATCTTGAAATATGGCGATTTCAAGGTTTTCGGTTTTTGACCTCTAGTGACCTCAAATGACCTTTGACCTCCATCAAAAACAATAGGATTCTTTCTCTCAACATGACAAGTCTATATACCAAATATGAAAAGTGTCTGTCATTCCTATCTTGAGATATCATGATTAACGAGCTTTTCGGCTTTTTAACTCCGGTGACCCCAAGTGACCTTTGACCTTCACCAAAAACAATAGGCCTCTTCCTCTCAACATGACAAATCTACATACCAAATATGAAAAGTGTCGGTCATCCCTATCTTGAGATATCGCGATTACAAGATTTTTTGGTTTTTGACCTCTGGTGACCTCAGATGACCTTTGACCTCTACCAAAAACAATACAGTTCTTCCTCTCAACACGACAAATCCATACAGGCCACTCCTATCTTGAGATATCATGATTTCAAGGTTTTCGGTCTTTGACCTCTGGTGACCTCAAATGACCTTTGACCTCCACCAAGAACAATAGGATTCTTTCTCTCAAGATGACAAACCTATATATCAAATATGAAAAGTGTCCGTCATTCCTACCTTGAGATATCGCGATTACGAGCTTTTCGGCTTTTTACCTCCAGTGACCTCAAATGACCTTTGACCTTCACCAAAAACAATAGGGTTCTTCCTCTCAACATGACAAATCTATATACCAAATATGAAAAGTGTCGGTCATCGCTACCTCGAGATAGCGCGATTACAAGCCATTTACGAGGTTTTCGCAGTTTAACCTATGGTGACCTCAGATGACCTTTGGCCTCTACCAAAAACAATAGGGTTCTTCCTCTCAACATGAAAAATCCATATACCAAATATAAAAAGTGTTGGTCATCCCTATCTCGAGATAACGTGATTACAAGGTTTTCGGTTTTTGACCTCTGGTGACCTCAGATGACCTTCGACCTCCTCCAAAAATAATAGGGTTCTTCCTCTCAACATGACAAATCTATATACCAAATATGAAAACTGTCGGTCAATCCTATCTTGAGATATCGCGATTACAAGCAGCGTCACAAACACACATACACACACACATCCACACACACACACACACACACATACACACACACACACGACATCACCATCGCATAGATTCCTTGCCTGCCTACGGCAAGGAATCAAAAAACCTCGAGATAATCATAATGTATTACTTGCGGTGAACATGGACTCGAGTTCAAAACAAAATTGCCGTTTGAATCATAAAACTGAGAATACGGCATTGATCTCACCAGAAAGGAAACAAATAACACAAAAATATTTATTTCTACGTGAGTAAGCAGTTGCCACCGATTTTGATAGCACTTTATTGTGGGTATTGATCCGAGGAACATTCAAATGTCTATCTCCTTCTATGTAAAACTCATTCCTTCGCACAAAGATTTGCAGAATGAAAGAACTAACAAACGAACGAACGAACGAAACTAAGGAACGAACGAAAGGATAAATGATCCTCAAATCCAGTATCGCGAAAACAAGAAAAAAGATTTACAAGTTTCTCATATCGGCCTTCTCACCACAGCGTTGATATATATGGCCATCTTTGATATGCAGAAAGTGACTAGATGCTAAACTTTGGAACTGAAACACTTTTGCATTGATGTAAGTATTAATGAAAGCGTGATATCCTGTACACTGGTTCTCGGACAGGAAAGCCAGTTTTGTTACAGACATAGAGATGAAAATGCCCCCAAAACCTATAGACTATTCCGAAAGTATGCATGATACGTAGCATCAACTATGGACCATGAATTATAGGATTTTCTTACAGGTAGGCAAACTGTTCGACTGGGACCACCAAACCAAAGCAAGGACTGAAAGATGACAAGGGTAAGAGAGCGAAAATGACTGGGCTGACGAGCGACGGGGAGTAAGAGATGGCAAAAAATGTATATACAGTATCCTCCCATGCTACATGGGCTGAGTTAGTGTTTTGAGGAAAGTTTGGCTCAAAGAGTTGCATAGGGGGAGCAGTGCACCTTAAAGTTTAGCAAGGAACAAACGAATTTGCAATCACTTTGAGTACAATAGATCAACAATAAGTTTTTCTTTATGCAGAGTCTACCAGCCAGTTTAGATGGCAGCCAAGGTATTGTTTCTTGCAGTTGTTCTCTTGTCTCTGGAAACATGTCAAACATGTCACTATCAAGGTAAGAATGTAAAACAAAATCGTTTTCATTGTCTTTTAGAAGGCTATTTGACTTAAAATTGCTAAGTAAGACCATTGTATTGCAATAACTGTACGTCTTACTTACAAAAAGAGAAATGAATCATAGCGGAAAATTTCTTAAATCTTGATGACGCGACAGTGGTTCATAGCTATAAAACACTGAGGTATAGACTTCATTGCAATAACGCATTTCTTTTCGGCAACGAATCACTAAGCCATTGGAATTTCTGGTTTGATATACAGACAATTACAGGAGCGACAACCGATGTGGTGACAGTTACCTAGCACCTAATGGTGAAGTTGCGCAGTGTAACCCAGATGGAGAATATCCGTGCTGCTCACCTTATAACTGGTGCGGAAACACAGCAGATCACTGTGATTGTGACGAATGCGTAGATTACAGAAGTGAGTATTCCGTATGTTCCGTACTTAACACTTTTGGAATGTGTTGCCATTGGGACACCAAAGTTTCACAAACCTGTCTGACTCACTTTGTAAATCATAACATTCCCTTAAATGTATGAGAAAATATATCTCATTCCATCCTGAGCTAATGGTGTTCTAAAAATTTGTATATCCAGCCAATTACAGAAGCGACAACCGATGTGGTGACAGTTACCTAGCACCTAATGGTGAAGTTGCGCAGTGCAACCCAGAAGGAGAATATCCGTGTTGCTCACCTTATAACTGGTGTGGAAACACAGCAGATCACTGTGATTGTGACGAATGCGTAGATTACAGAAGTGAGTATTCCGTATTTAACACTTTTGGAATGTGTTGCCATTGGGACACCAAAGTTTCACAAACCTGTCTGAAACAAGATAGGAGGTAGATTCCATCAGAGCAGTATTGGTAATTCCAAGCAACGATGTAGTCAGAGAATTTTCATGGAGGTCAGGGGTGTCCCAACCATTAAACAGGAACTTCAAATAGTAAAGCGGCATACTTTTGTTCACTCTTGAGTTTTCCCGTGGGACGGCAAGAGTCCGCGGGAAACGTGTTAGAGGAGCTTGAGCCCCATTCCCTCAGAGCTACGTATTTACCTCAGTCATGACATTTCTTCACTTTTGAACTCAAAATACCCTATGAAGAAGAGGGGTGATGATTCCACTTGGGCAGTCTTATGTACCGAACTCATTACAAGTTTCAGATTTTGTCCACTTTGTGAACAAATACAAACATTTCGCCCATATATTGTTCAATAAATCGATGTTTTGACAAATCTTTTCCTGAAAGTCATACAGAAAATACTATCATCTCTCGACGCCTCTCCTGTTGTGTGATAAGTAGGCTGGGATTTATCCAATAACTATAAGTAAAAGTGCTCTTCATAGACACCTTCTTAATTCTCTAGAGTGCATGATATTGAATCAAAAATGACAGCGTGGGGAAAAAAACTTTCTCGGAAGTGAGGTGTACTTACAGGACCAATAGTCGAAAACTTACACAAAAATTTTGTGAACACAACTCAGAAATTTGTTGACGTGTGTAGAATGTAACATCTAAGTCAAAAGTTCAGGAACGGAATTTGCATGTCATGGTTGATTTTTTTTTTTTGCCTACTCCGTTTGCCCTGTCAAATTGTCAAACCTATCGTAACCTACTGCAAATAGAGGAGAACAATTCTGCCATTAACGGTGACTTTCCGATCTTCAAAGGGACCACTTTGTCGGTAAAGTGTGGTAACGTTTACATGTGTGATGTCAGAGTAGCATTGAAAAAGAACAACCTCTGCAAGTGGAGAAGAATGCTTCAAATCTGCGGGTGGTTGCTCTGTTGAAGAAGTTGCCCACCTTGGAGAAAAAACATGTTACCGTCGGGATGTCTGACCTTTGCAGGGGTTTAGAAATTTACCACGGTCACTATGGCTCCCAACGAAACTGAGAAATTTCCCGGACGGAGGGCCAGTGTTCCCTCACGGAGGGTCACTGTTCACAGATGGAGGACCAATGTTCCCCGACCGAGGGTCAGTGTTTTCCGACGGAGGGCCAGTGTCCGATCACTATTGAGACTGGTTACTTAAGGAAATAAGCGCGTGTAGTTAATCAGCGGTGATGCTTTGTTTTCAGTATTTACGGGAGGCTAAACAAAAAGGATGGAAGTGTACTCCCGGTAAACACAGGTCTTTGGTCTAGATCTTCATGTCCACGTGACCTGATTGTTGGTCTTGACATAACCAAGACCGCCAGAGACTTCGTACTAAAGGTCACACGGGACCAAATCGTCATTGGTTTGAGAGTAAGCCAAACCACTAAATCTGACGAAGCTCATAGACCACGTCAGACTAACCTGGAAAAGACCGAGGAATTCATAGAATGAAATGTGCATGCTGTCTTTAGAATGATTGCTCCGTGGTATGCAAATTAAAAGATCACGACACAGAAAAAACTGGAAAATTTATGTGGACCTCTTACGGGCTTTTTCTGTTACACAAAGACTATAACCTATGGCTCGAGCATTCAAGTACGGCAGGTCATGTTACTTGTGCCTTGCAAAATGACAGTAAATTTACTAATTGAACCTTTGCTTTTCCGATTTCCATGGTTTTAATAAAAATGAACAAACAAACCAAAACCAAAATGACATTTGTCTAATGACTGTCCAAACTACCCAGCTGTCGGTCCAAGACCAAAGACGAATCAATGCCGGCTTCAGTTTCGAGTGGTCTCTGTTTGGCGTTGGTTAAGGACAGTATGTAATTAATACATTTATTGTAGGAGATGTCATGTTCTTTGTATGTGAAAAGGGGGTTAACCCCGGTAGTATATATTACGTGAGTCCTCTTGAATGAGACAGTGGCCTACCTAAAGGGTACCCTTGGTGCGTAGACATCTGATCAGCTGGATTGCTACAGAAACGCTTGCAGCCACTCACTCCCACGTTTGACTCACTTTGTAAGTCATAACATTCCCTTAAATGTATGAGAAAATATATCTCATTCCATCCTGAGCTAATGGTGTTCTAAAAATTTGTATATCCAGCCAATTACAGAAGCGACAACCGATGTGGTGACAGTTACCTAGCACCTAATGGTGAAGTTGCCCAGTGCAACCCAGAAGGAGAATATCCGTGCTGCTCACCTTATAACTGGTGTGGAAACACAGCAGATCACTGTGATTGTGACGAATGCGTAGATTACAGAAGTGAGTATTCCGTATGTTCCGTACTTAACACTTTTGGAATGTGTTGCCATTGGGACACCAAAGTTTCACAAACCTGTCTGACTCACTTTGTAAGTCATAACATTCCCTTAAATGTATGAGAAAATATATCTCATTCCATCCTGAGCTAATGGTGTTCTAAAAATTTGTATATCCAGCCAATTACAGAAGCGACAACCGATGTGGTGACAGTTACCTAGCACCTAATGGTGAAGTTGCCCAGTGCAACCCAGAAGGAGAATATCCGTGCTGCTCACCTTATAACTGGTGTGGAAACACAGCAGATCACTGTGATTGTGACGAATGCGTAGATTACAGAAGTGAGTATTCCGTATGTTCCGTACTTAACACTTTTGGAATGTGTTGCCATTGGGACACCAAAGTTTCACAAACTTGTCTGACGCACTTTGTAAGTCATAACATTCCCTTAAATGTATGAGAAAATATATCTCATTCCATCCTGAGCTAATGGTGTTCTAAAAATTTGTATATCCAGCCAATTACAGAAGCGACAACCGATGTGGTGACAGTTACCTAGCACCTAATGGTGAAGTTGCCCAGTGCAACCCAGAAGGAGAATATCCGTGCTGCTCACCTTATAACTGGTGTGGAAACACAGCAGATCACTGTGATTGTGACGAATGCGTAGATTACAGAAGTGAGTATTCCGTATGTTCCGTACTTAACACTTTTGGAATGTGTTGCCATTGGGACACCAAAGTTTCACAAACCTGTCTGACTCACTTTGTAAGTCATAACATTCCCTTAAATGTATGAGAAATTATATCTCATTCCATCCTGAGCTAATGGTGTTCTAAAAATTTGTATATCCAGCCAATTACAGAAGCGACAACCGATGTGGTGACAGTTACCTAGCACCTAATGGTGAAGTTGCGCAGTGCAACCCAGAAGGAGAATATCCGTGCTGCTCACCTTATAACTGGTGTGGAAACACAGCAGATCACTGTGATTGTGACGAATGCGTAGATTACAGAAGTGAGTATTCCGTATGTTCCGTACTTAACACTTTTGGAATGTGTTGCCATTGGGACACCAAAGTTTCACAAACCTGTCTGACTCACTTTGTAAGTCATAACATTCCCTTAAATGTATGAGAAAATATATCTCATTCCATCTTGAGCTAATGGTGTTCTAAAAATTTGTATATCCAGCCAATTACAGAAGCGACAACCGATGTGGTGACAGTTACCTAGCACCTAATGGTGAAGTTGCCCAGTGCAACCCAGAAGGAGAATATCCGTGCTGCTCACCTTATAACTGGTGTGGAAACACAGCAGATCACTGTGATTGTGACGAATGCGTAGATTACAGAAGTGAGTATTCCGTATGTTCCGTACTTAACACTTTTGGAATGTGTTGCCATTGGGACACCAAAGTTTCACAAACCTGTCTGACGCACTTTGTAAGTCATAACATTCCCTTAAATGTATGAGAAATTATATCTCATTCCATCCTGAGCTAATGGTGTTCTAAAAATTTGTATATCCAGCCAATTACAGAAGCGACAACCGATGTGGTGACAGTTACCTAGCACCTAATGGTGAAGTTGCGCAGTGTAACCCAGATGGAGAATATCCGTGCTGCTCACCTTATAACTGGTGTGGAAACACAGCAGATCACTGTGATTGTGACGAATGCGTAGATTACAGAAGTGAGTATTCCGTATGTTCCGTACTTAACACTTTTGGAATGTGTTGCCATTGGGACACCAAAGTTTCACAAACCTGTCTGACTCACTTTGTAAGTCATAACATTCCCTTAAATGTATGAGAAAATATATCTCATTCCATCCTGAGCTAATGGTGTTCTAAAAATTTGTAAATCCAGCCAATTACAGAAGCGACAACCGATGTGGTGACAGTTACCTAGCACCTAATGGTGAAGTTGCCCAGTGCAACCCAGAAGGAGAATATCCGTGCTGCTCACCTTATAACTGGTGTGGAAACACAGCAGATCACTGTGATTGTGACGAATGCGTAGATTACAGAATTACTGGAAACGGTATGCATTCTGTGTTTAACATTGTATGGCTTTGTAGTGACCAACTTTCGACAAACCTTTTTTTAAAACTGGGGTGCTGATTTCAAAAGAGCAGTTCTACTACACAAGGACTCAGCCAGGAATTTTATCATGTGGCGCAAGACTGGCTCTACCCTTTATGGATATATTCAAATACCACAGAAAAAAAATAGATCTATTGAAAAAATGAAGGCAAGGAAAAAGAACACTTTTCACAAGTAAAGTTCACCTTGAGGACCAACACTCTAAAATTAGTCTAAAAACTGAGAAAAAATAACAGAAAACTTATTGACATGTCTGGAATGTTATATCGAGATCGATCTTCAGGAGCAATGGTCGAACTCGCCCAGCTAGGCCGGTCTGCCCAAAAAAGGGTCAAACGTACCGTTAATTACGACAAATAAAGCATACAATTGAAGATTAAATTCCAACCTTTGGAAGACTCTGTGTCGGCAACGTAAGACTTAATTACTTTTACATATATGATATAACTTTTACATATATGATATCAGACTAGCATTGAAAAGAACGACCTCTGCAAGTGGCGAAGAATGCTTCGAATCTGGGAGGGGGGGGGGGTTCTGTTGAAGAAATTGCCCACCTTGGAGCCTAACATGTAACCACTGGGATGACTGACCTTTGCAGGGGTTTAAACATTTTACCATGGTCACTATGGCTCTCAACGAAACTGACAAATCCCCCCGACGGAGGACCAGTGTTCTCTCACGGAGGGTCACTGTTAACAGACAGAGGGCAAATATTCCCAGACCGAGGGTCAGTGTTCCCCGACGGAGAGCCAGTGTCCGATCACTATTGAGGTTTTTTTTAAGGAAATGAGCGCGTGTAGTTAATCAGTGGTGATGCTTTGTTTTCAGTATTTACAGGAGGCTAAACAAAAATGTTGGAAGAGTGCTCCAGGTAAACACAGGTCTTTGGTCTAGATTTTCATGTCCACACCACCTGATTATTGGTCTTGACATAACCTAGACCACCAGAGACCGACGAAGCTTCGTACTAAAGTCACACGGGACCAAATCGGCATTGATTTAAGGGTAAGCCAAACCACCAAATCTGACGAAACTAATAGACCAGCTCAGACTAACCTGGAAAAGACCGAGGAATTCATAAAATGAAAAGTGCATGCTGTCTTTAGAAACTGCTCCGTGGTATGCAAATTAAAAGAACACAACACAGAAAAAAACTGGGAAATTCATGTGGACCTCTTACGGGCTTAGCTTTTACACAAAGACTATAACCTACGTTTTTAGCATTTTAGTACGGCGGGAGATGTTGTTCGTGCCTTGCAAAATAACAGTAAATTCACTAATTGAACATATCGGCATTGATTTGAGGGTAAGCCAAACCACCAAATCTGACGAAGCTAATAGACCGTCATTGGTTTGAGGGTAAGCCAAACCACCAAATCTGATGAAGCTCATAGACCCTCATAAGTTTGAGGGTAAGCCAAATCACCAAATCTGACGAAGCTAATAGACTACATCAGACCAACCTGGAAAAGACCGAAAGTTCATAGAATGAAAGTGCATGCTGTCTTTAGAAACTTCTCCGTGATATGCAAACTGAAAGAACACAACACAGAAAAACTGGGAAATTCATGTAGACCTCTACAGCGCCCCTTTTTTGTTACACGAAGACTATAACCTACAGTTCGGGCATTCAAGTACGGCTGGAGATCTTCGTTTTTCGATTTCCTAAGTTTTGTGTAAAAAAACCATAAAATACCATAGTCCAATCAATACCAGCTTCAGTTTCGAGCGGTCTCTGTTTGGTCTTGGTTAAGAGCAGTCTGTTATTAATACATTTATTGTAAAACAGGCTTTCTCAACTAGTGGCGTGCGGCTCCTTTTCAGATGGCGGGCGTCGGACCGGCTGGCTTCATCACAAATGGAACGAGCGGCGGAACGTACAATATTATTCAGACATTCACACTCTCAACCTGTTAATGGGGCGCACTTACCAGCATCCCGGTAGCTACAGTTACTGTAGGTAACAGGTGGGGAAGCCCCTGTAGTGCAAGCCTCACATTTGCAAGCTTTACTACAGCGACGGTACACGGAAATGTTACTATGCGAAGCGCTCCCGTATACAATTTATTGTGAGCGTTGTGATCAGACACGAAGCCATGGGGCCGGGGCACAGGGGCACGTGCCCCCCCCCCCCAAATTTTTCAATAAAAGGTTTTGCACTGAAGGAGGAAAAATTTATTACGAGACCAGCACTTTTGGAATCCAAATATAAGAAGAAAAATTTGAAAAAAATGCACCATTTTGCATCTAGAGTCCCTAAAACAAGCAAAAATTTTCAACGGAGAGGGGACACCATTCCCTTAAACCTCTTCCCCAGGCAGGCGAAAGTCCAACATCGATGTGCCACCCTCCCAAATTGGATATTCTGACTACGGGCAAGGTTGTGATAAACATCGTTTCGATATAATTACTCCCACAAGACGAACGGTCACCAGGTTGGACGGTGGCACTTCGTGTGTTTTTATTCAATCAAATGGCACTTCGCTTAATTTAGTTGAGAATGCCTGTTGTAGAATATTTCATGTTCTTTATATGTAAAAAGTGAGTTAACCCCGGGAGTGACTACTCTTGTATGAGACAGTGGGCCCCTCCCTAAAGGGTATACTTGGTACTTAGACATCTGATCAGATGGCTACAGACAGGCATGCAGACACTACTCTCACGCATGACTCACTTTTGTAAGTCATAACATTCCCTTAATGTTTGTGAAAATATATCTTTTTCCATCCTGAGCTAATGATGCCCTAAAACTTTTTATATCCAGCCAATTACAGGGAAGACAACCGATGTGGTGGGAGTTACCTAGCACCTAATGGTGAAGTTGCCAAGTGTAACCCTGTTGGAGAATACCCGTGCTGCTCACCTTATAACTGGTGTGGAAACACAGCAGATCACTGTGATTGTGACGGATGCGTTGATTACAGAATTACTTGTGAGTATTCTGTACCTAATACGTTTAGATGTGTGGCTGTCATCAGAATTTTGACCAAACTTTGATAGGATTATTGTAAAAGAGAGCTGATTCCAAAAGAACAGTCTCGTTGAGTCTTTGGCCCCACCCATGATATTTTGGTCAGTTTTTATTTATTAAAGAAGCATTTTCCATACTCTTTTACAAGTTCGAAGTCTGCGGTAACTTCCGGTAAGTAAGTTGTTTGACAAGCTTATCCGAAAATGGGCGGTGATTTCAAAAGAGCAGTCTTGCTGACGTATGGCGTCAAACAATTAAAAGTTTTGGAGAGCTTTTCCATAAAGACCATTCACAGGAGATTACAAGTTACCTGTCTTTTGGACTTTAATAACTCAAATGGATCTAACGGTTTCTTTCGTTGATTCACTTTTGATTCCTTGACGAAGCACAGGAATCTATGCAATCGCGGGCGTGTGTGTGTATGTGTGGGTATGTATGTGTGTCTGTGACGCTTGACTTTCAAACACGATATCTCAAGATAGCAATGATGGATAATTTCATACTTGGGATATACAATTATTACATTAAAAGAAAGATCGCTTTTGTTTTTGGTGGAGATCAAAGGTCATGTGAGGTCGCTAGAGGTCAAAAACGGAAAATCTTGTGAAGACGATATCTCTAGGTAGGAAGTATGGATGATTTTCATACAGCATGTGGATGCGTTATATTCAAAAGATAAAACCTATTGACTTTGGTGAAAGCCAAAGGTTATCTGAGGTCACCATAGGTGAAAATACGAAATTCGTAAAAACTTGTAAACACGATATCTCAAGACAGCAATGATGGACAATTTTCATACTTGGTATATAACTTAATCATATTAAAAGGAAGAACCCCAATATTTTTAGTGGAGGTCAAAGTTTATTTGAGGTTAAAAACCAAAAACCTTAAAAAACCACGACATTTCAAGACAGGGATGATAGATTCTCTTTCATACTTATATAGATGTGTTACATTAAGAGAGAGGGAACTCTATGAATTTGTTGGAGGTCGAAGGTCATACGAGGTCATCAGAGGTGCAACTACGAAACCTCGTACACTAGATAGACACTGAACGGTACCTCTACATTTTGACAAGCGTTTCGTGACCAACGAAAGGTTAGGGCTGAAGTTTTCTACCATTCCAAAGATAAACTTATAGAGAGCAACATTTATTTTTTCACAACCAAAACTCTTACAGTAATAATAATAATAATTTAAATAACCTAATTATGAACACGTGAATAGGATGCTAACAATAACATGATTGCAAATAAAATACGCTGAACGAATTCATTGATGGCGTAGTGGATTAGAGCTCGGTTTCTCACGCAGACGGTCCGGGTACGAATCCCGCCTAACACATGTTCTTTTTTTCATTTTTGTTGTTCCTTTTTGGTGGGGTTCAAAGGTCATATGAGGTCAGCAGAGGTCTAGTTGTGAAAACACCGTAAAACATGATACAGTCAAGAAGTATAAATTGGAGGGATGAACTGCAGTGCAACAAATCGCCCCCTTTCAGCAGAAATCACTAAGCCTATGGACTTTCTGGATCTATCATACTGTGCTGAATAAAAGGGTAAAGGAAAAGTTTGTAAATTCTTTCTTTCTTTCTGCCTCTGTTCTCTTTAGTTTATCAACACATCTACGGGACTTATCATTTACCATAAATGTGTACTTTAATAGACTGTTTCTCTTTTGCGCATGGTAAATTCACGGAACAGAATGAAACAAATTTCTTTTCACAAGTGAAGCGACTCAAATTATCAAAATGTGAAAGTCCCTCAAACAATTAAGAATGCTTAACAGTAAAACTATTGAAATGTCTCAAATATTACATCCAGGTCAGAAATTCAGGAGCGATGCTCGGTGTGGTGGTAGCTACCTCGCTCCTAATGGAGAAGTTGCCCAATGTAATCCTGAAGGAGAATACCCATGCTGTTCTCCGTATAACTGGTGCGGAATAACGTCCGACCACTGTGGTTGTGCTGAATGTGTCGACTATCGCTCCTCGGGTAAGGAGTCGAACCAGCTTTTAACATGATCCTTATTTTTAACACTTATAATTATCAATTTTTCATCATTTTCACAAAAGTGTAACACGTCATCCTTTTCTTCCTCCTCTCATTTTTTTCCGGCAAAAATTATCGTCATTTATGCAACTTGAAAAAGTGTCCATGGGCCTTGGACTCACTTTGATGTAACTTTGGCAATCCTGTGGAAATGTTAAAAAGTGGACTTCTCTCAATGTAAATAAGCAAGCCCATCCTTCCTATTCTTGGTTGTTGACCCCTAACAGATTATTGGATAATATTCCCAAAATACCGAGCTAGAGATTTCTCTCGATGCTGCTGTACAATCACAAGTGCAATACAGAGTTGTAGATTCGAGTCATGCGATCAGACTCAAGTCCAACTCGATTCGCTATTTTTGGGCCTTGTGCCTTGACTTGCAAATACTGGCATTGACTTTCGAGTTGACTTGGATTGTCCCAAAATAACTTGTGACTTGACTTGAACTTGCGAAAAACGACTTGTTAACAATGCAAAGTCAGAAGCTTTTTAAACGACCCTGTAAATTTAAACAAATCCATTGACGTATTGCTTGAATTTCGATAGATATGTCTTAAAAAATTCAAGATCGGACTTTGGTCGCAGGTCGTTGACTCTGAAAAGAACCAACTGGGACAAGTTGTAAACAGGGGTAATGTCAGGTGGGGGCCTGAGGGCAGGCCATGGCCACGTCGGGGAAGCCCCCCCCCCCCGCGGGAAGTTTTTTGCTAATGTCGTCAAGGAACTTAAGTCGGTAAGGAAAAGTATGTAATCAACGAAGGGGACTAGCTTTCCCGACGATTTACCAGGTTTTGGTCTAAATAGGACAGTTTCTTTAAAAGGGACTTAAATTACTTTTTAGCGCGGTTCGCACGCTCTAAAGTTTTGGTTGAATCTGTTTCTTCCATAATACCGTTTCATAAAATTAAATAGTACAAGCCCTTTTCCCCTTTCATTTCTCCTCTCGGTAGAATACACAGTTTATGTAAAGGGAAGGAACTTCATTCCATAGCGCATAGCCTAGTTAATATGTTCTCTTGTGTTTTTTTCATACGGTACTGTAAGCTACTCGGGGTTTGACTATTTCACTGGGCACACGGGTAGATGCGATACGGGGTTTTGCATCCCTGATAACGGTCAACGACCCGGGCAGTTAATCTGTTTTGCTCTAAGGGGTAAAGATTCTTTAATGCGTACCGAAAATTTTCCCGCGCTTCGGACTATGCAATTCCATAATTTCAGTTCCCCGGAAAACACTTAACCAGCACCCAACTCGACCTTTACAGTACCGTACAAAAGGATACTATACTAAATATGCCCTGCAACGTAATGGCATATTAAAATGGCCCTTTCCCGATCCTCCCCAACCCCACCCCCCCCCCCCTTTTCAAGGGGCCTGTCACCTATCGGTTAAATTCTGAAACCACCCCTAGTTGTAGAAAGCTCCCTTGTTCAGTAATAGAATATATTTGTGGCACCCAACATGGCTACCATTATTGTTCCACGATCAGAGAATTTCATTTATATTTACATTATAAGTATATTGGTGTTACCATAGTCTATCACTAAATGAATCTTTTGTTGGTAAAAGGACAGAAACATAAAGTGGATGGAACTGTCTATTGTATCTTCCTCGTTTTGTAATATTTTGATTGTGTTCGGGGAAAATGAACACTTTCTAGCAATTCAGGGGTGAATTTTAGATGACAGTACTCAATTAACACAATGTTTCTGATGGAACGTGAAGTCGATCACAGTCAGGTAAAGAGTAACTCAACGACTGTTACTCACCAAAGTCAGGAATAATTTTAACACAGACAAAGATGATGCTGAATTTTTAAATTTTAATGCGGGTTCTGCCCAAAAACATTTTCGGTCGCATTTTTGTTAAAATTTAAGTAAAATTAGAATGTATTAGAATGACCAAACTTGAAAATTTTTAGTTGGGAAAGGAAGAACTTAAAAATTATTAGTTGAAGAAAACGCGCTGCATGTTATTCTTAAGTTTGAATAACATCTCGACTACACACTTTATTATTGTTAAGAACGCACCGGTTAACGCAAGCTATCCTACCGTACACTATGATGCAACGACCTGCTGTTTGTACATGAAGCGGAAGCAACTGTCACAGGAGGCCAAATATCCTAGCAAAGATGGCAAAAATTTAAAACTGAAATTTTTACATTTTTGTCTTCCAGCAAGTTTAAAGAGCAAATATGAGGCAGGCTTAAAGGTCATGTGACATGCCACCAAATAGTGCTGTTTCACTTGCCTGTTAAAGAATTAAGTCCTCGAAATAGAGATCCGTTGGAATTATTTCAATATCTTTTACCGTTCTCAAAATATGTCTTCAAAGCTCAATGGTTTCTGAAGAAAGTCATTGCCTATGCAAAAATAATGATCTGGAGGGTTGCACAGTGTTATAATTTCTTTTGTTAACCCTATATAAATTACCTCTTAATTATTGATCAGATAGATTACAGTTTGTTGAGTGATATCAATGTTTCCGAAGGAAAGAATTTTAACTTTCATAATTAACCACTTGGGGGATATCAATGCTACCAGTGTCCTTGAAATTAAGGTTGAAAGAACAAAGACTAACATGAGCCATATATGGTATGTCCATCTTTCGATGTCACATATTTGCATATTTACCTCATGTTTGTTCAAGATACAAGTGTGAAATAGAAATGATCTTGTAAAATTGTCAATATTTGATGGATTGTAATGGAAATTGCTGCTATTTTCTGGATATGTAATGTTTTTCTCATCAAATATCCAACTATGTTATTTTCATGTCACACGACCTTTAAGTTAACACGTGATTGCTTATGATAACTTGAAAAGTGTCATGTAACTTTATTTGTGCTGGTACGAAATGACTTTTGACTTGACTTGTAAAAATTTGGGACTTGGCTTGCAATCAGTTTTGATTTGACTTGTGACTGAACCAAGTTACTTGTGCCTTGACTTAAATTTGCAAATAATGACGTGTGACATGACTTGGTCTCGCCAATATTGGCTTGCTACCATCTCTGATGCACAGACCTTGCATGAACTATTTCTCGAGCAAAGAACCGCTGAAACCACTACGCCAAATGATATGTAGAAAACGATGCTATAAATTATTAAGTAGTGCTTTTGGGTTACTAAGGAACAAGGTCAAACGTCAAATATGGGTCCGAGGTCAGATTGGCCTTAATTCTGAGAAAAACTGTGTGGACATTCCTCCTCAAGCGTAAGACCCAAATTTGGTTGATAGCTATCTGACCATAAAATATGGTTTATGTGTCTGTGTGGTTTATTGATTCCGTCACCAGTCAAAGGTAAAATCATTCAAAAATGGTTTCAGCCATTACTTATTATCAGTAGGCCTTTGGTGACAAATCGTTAAACCACATGATATGTGGAGTTACGATGCGAATAATAAGATAGTGCCTTTGGTTGCTAAGGGTCAAGGCCCAATGTCTCACATTGAGCTAAATTTCGTGGAAATTGTGTTTCGAACTCCTTCTTAAACGGTGGAACAATCAAGCTAATACTCTTTGTGTATGTAACTGTCCTTAAAACCTTGTGCATGCATTATCGATGACGTCATAGATCAGAGGCAGAGGTAAAGTAACCTAAAATTTGTTTTGGGCCATTATTTTGTGTATCAAGACGCCTTAGAAAAAGTCATGTACTATACAAAATGGAGAAAAATCAAGGCAGATGAGTATTGCAATTCGATGGATTGCAGCCTTGTAATTAATATTTGTACTCCTTGTAGGTAGTGAGTACCGGGACGATCACCGATGTGGTGGAAATTACCTAGCACCTAACGGAAAGCCTGCCAAATGTAACCCCAACGGAATCTATCCCTGCTGCTCTCCGTGGAACTGGTGCGGGAACACGGCAGATCACTGCGATTGTGAAAAATGCGTCGATTTTCGTAACTCCTGTGAGTAGCAGATAAATTCTACTTCTGTCGTTTGTTTCAAGACTGCGCTGATGCAAGTTCATCACACAAATATAGCTATTATTTTTTTTTTCATTTAAAGGGGAGGAGCAAAATAAGGGATAAAATCTGTGGAAGACATCCCATACTTTTGGCTGTTTTGAACCATAATCTTCATTTCCTTACATGTCAGCCTCCCATTTGGGTTTTTACTTTCAAATCATATAATTACAAGGGTGATTAAAGCCAAGTTTCTGGAGGAACTTTGCTCTCAATTTCTGCCTTTCCTACTTGAGATATTCACAGATAGAGTTGTCGAACTTTCCATCAAAGCAGGTAGAATTACTTGTAACATGAAAAAAGTGATAATTTAAGCATTCTATAAAAGTTCACTTCCAGTGTCTGCCTATCTGCCTATCATTCTTGAGATTTCAGCAGGTTGAGTTCATAGCCGAGCATTCATTAACCGAGTATTCTTTTTCCTTTTCCCATTCTGGGGGAGATGGACTAATATCTAAAAAGTCGCACATGTGTAGTAATTGAATGCAACTTTTAAGAATCCTTAGTTGAAATTGCCAGCGGAAGGATTAATTTTAAGGTGCAGTAGACCTTGTGCAGTTCTTAATTGGTGTTTGTGCAGTATTAATTTTTAATTTTATTAAACTCTCGTGATGTTAGAACTGTACAGTGCACGATTAGAAGAAACTAATTCAGACTTATAACGCAAGGATGTCTGTCACAAGTGCAGTATTCCAATGCATGTAAATTCAATAAAAATATCTTCCCACGTCAGTGGCGTAGCTAGATATTTGGGGGGGGGGGGGCAAAAGCAAAAAAATTACGACAGATTATTATCTGGGGACCTATTTTTTTTTTCTTTCGTTTTTTTTGGGGGGGGGGGGGCTTTCCGGGCAATTTGAGTCCGACTTTTGATTTTCACGTTCACATTTCGATGTATAATTCTGCCTAAAACATAACAAGTGTTGTAACTGTTTCAAATGAATTGTTTTTAACTTATTTCCGACAGAGACTAGAAATTTCCGACAGAGGCCTTTGGAGGCTTTGTGGGGGGGGCGACCGCCCCCTGCCCCCCCTCTAGCTACGCCACTGTCCCATGTTCTGTGTTCTCAAATACACCCTAGAAATTAGAAATCCTACACAGCAGGTCTACTATGCGTTTACTGTGTTACAGTAACTTTTGCCATTTTTCAACAAATATAATGCACATTTGGTTAGCACCATGTAGGACGGTGTAAGTAGGCCAACATTTTTATGTAAATGCAACTTAAGAAAAGTCATAAGTACTGGAGCCATACTTTAATTTGTGAGTAAATTAAATTCAGTGCTAAAGTGTAAAAGGCACTTTGATATGATATGCACATCAACAGATATTCAATGTTAAGAGCTCTACATAGCAAATATTTTTGTTAAATTGCGCAAGAGATTCAGGACTGATTCACGCTGGCCCCACATCTGTCGCCTTTATTTCTGTGTTTCATAGAATACACTTTTAGAACCAGAAAGCCCAAAGGCTTAGTGATTCCTGCCAAAAGGGGGTGCATTTTTATACTGAGGTTCATCTCTCAAATTTTTACTTCTTGACTATATCATTTTTTACAATGTTGTAACAATTTGACCTCTGCTGACCTCACATGATTTTTGAACCCCACCAAAAGATGAATAACAGAAAATGAAACAAGTGTCTATGCTTCCTTGTAATGTCATGTTCACAAAGTTTTAGTTTTTTACCTCTGGTGACCTCAAATGATCTTTGACCTCCACCAAAACAATAGGGTTCTTCCTCCCAGCATGACAAAATCTATATACCAAATATGAAAAAAATGTCTGTCATTGCTATCTTGAAATATCGTGTTTACAAGCCATTTACAAGGTTTTCGCAGTTTAACCTCAGGTGACCTCAAATGACCTTTGACCACCACCAAAGGCAATAGCGTTCCTCCTCTCATCATAACAAATCTATATACCAAATATGAAAAGTGTCTGACATTGCTACCTTGAGATACTTCATCAAAATGGTCTTAATAGCATCCAACATTTCTCTTAGGAATTTTATTCGTGGGTTAAGATTTTGGTGCAGAGGAAATATCTTGATTTAATGACATGCTATCTTCAGGGTACCTTTATAGAATGTCCATTTCTCACTTTCTAAGCATTGTATACGTGCATTAAAGAATGGTTTGTTGGGCGTGGGACAGAGACGGGCTACAAATTTTAAAATGTGGCAAAAAAATAAATAAATAAATAAAAGTCAGCGGTGAAGTGGAATACTGCACTGTACTGTATTTAAGGCGAACTTCTGAGAGTACGGCAACAAGATTGAAAAGAAAAAATAAAGGAAGGTCTGGGATTGTTTCCGTTGCCCCCCATTTTAGCATGTTTTCGTGAAACTTGAATTGCTGAAGTCAATGATATCAGCTTTCAGTCTGCTTTTGCAGTGCTACCCCTCCCCCAACAATTTATTTTCATATGAAATACCATTTTGTTTTAGATCAAGTAAGCCAATTGCCACGACTGACGGATGCTGCTCATTCTTTAATTTTAGAAAAGATACTCCAAAAATGACCTGACGTGTTGTCATTTTAAATAATTTTAGATTGCTCAGAACGCATGTCAGAGAATCAAGAAGATGCCAGCTCCCAGTGGCCTTAAGAAGTTGTTCATTTCTGCAGTACTAAAAATCGTTAAAATAAACCCTGGTAAACATTATAATGTCTGAGCTTTTAAAGTCATATACCTTAAGGGCAAATTGCAGGTGCGTAGCCAGGGGTCTACTCCCCATGACTCAAGTGAGAAAAAAGAGTGCCCCCCAAACCACCTGCTTCTGGGAAATTATTTCTACCTGTAGTCCTCATTACTAAGAAAGGTCCTTAGGCAAGCTCCTGGACCCCTTTGCCTGTATGGGAGGGGACTTTGCAATCCAGCGGTTACTCTGGTTTTATTGGGTTCATGTGCTCTGAGTCCCCTTCCCCCAGCTAAACCCCGACTAGGTGGGCAAGTGTTATTACCGTAGGGCTAAAGCAACATACTGCGTGGTAAATATTGACATACCGGTAATGCAGCTCAGTCATTCTTACAGCTATATTTTACCTGTAAATTCAATTGTGCAATTAGGAATAATGTTAAAGTGTAGGCTGTTATGAAACAGACTTACATGTATTACGGAAATTCCATAAACGGGCACGTACAGGCACAGAAGCTGTATAATTAAGTCTCCAAGGCAGTTGTATTAACGTTTCCGGTATTGGGTAATTAGTTATCTCCCATACCTTATGCTGTTTTGCCGCAACCCTAGCACTAGCAGTAAGTGGCAACATGAAATATGAAACAATGCCAATAGCACTTAACATAAAGCCTGTCGCACCCCACCTAATAGAAACACAACCCAGGGGAAATGCCACCGTCGTATTAATCTATGACACCGGGTCAACCCAGGTATTGGATCTGTCCAAGGAACTGGAAGGCCACCCCCTTAATCTGCCCGAAGGAAGCGGACAAGACTTATACAAATTAAACCTGACGAAACCATGGCTCAACCAGTTTCGATTACGTGCACATTGCCTAAGGCGGTTGTCGAACCCTGCAGTCAGGGTTGGGAAGTAACGAGTTACAAGTAACGCCGTTACTGTAACGAGTTACATTTTGTGTAACGGAACCCTGTAACGAGTTACATTTGCATTTCAGTAACGGAGCAAGTAACTAGTTACAATTCTGTGTAAAAGTAACTGTAACGGCGTTACATTTGTGTCCCGTTACTTTGCCGTTACAAATAGTCAAAATGACCACAAATTGGATTTTACTCGAAGTAGTAACAGAAAATTTTCTAATTGATGACACTTTGGTAGTAAAATTATTTCGATATATTTATCATTCATCTCTATTGTCGACGTCGCCCTAACTAACGTCAAATTTTATTCACGATTAGATTCAGAAGTTGATATTAGATGCACATGCTGCAGATTTACAGGGTCACTTGATTGTCCATTAAACCAAGTTTAAAATTTGATTTGTTTGTCAAACTACTTATTAGACGGATCAATGCTTATTATCCATGAGACCAAATCTTTTTGCGATTCTTTGAAAAATACTGAATGGTCCTCTGGCAAACTAAGGCCCAGCTGACTTTATATAGTATATATACTAAGTGAAGTCAGCTGGGCCTTTGTTTACTCATATTGTCCTTTAGAGGACACAGTGGAGACAGTGCACCGTGCGAAACAGGTTCGCCCATAGGCATTAAAATACTAAGCTTACTTTGAAAGTTTAATTATTGCCTTTTGAGACATAAGGGATGGACTCGAGTCCACCCTATCTGAGTCGGAGCTAACTGTGATTCTAGATTCCCTGATCTTTCCGAGCATGGTACGTACCCGTCAAGTTCCGGCCAATTCTGATTCCAATGGCACTGATTTCGAGACCAGTCTTTCTGCCAATGTATAGCATATCAAACTTACAGATGTTTTAATTCTATTGTACATGACAACCATTAATAAAGTCATCGTTTGTAATCACTTCCATAGCCTGGCTTCCTCAGTAATTTAGTTGATCATGTGTGACAATACTTTACATCTGTACATTGTGCACAAATTACAATGGAACTTTAAACACTTTTAATTAATGTAACTTTCATATTTGAAGAACTCGGCTGGAATGAACTCCGAGTACAAGTCCAGTTACATCACATTCCGGAAAAATTTCGATTCCGGAACCTTCTATTCCGGGTAAATTCCTAATCTAGAAAAACACCCTTGAGACCGGCTTTCAGCTAGTCGAGTCCGGACTCGTGCGTTGGAGCCCAGTAAATTACACGGTGCCAATCGTCGGTAAACACCGTGCATCCATTTATGTATCTAATTTAACATGTATGGTATCCTTATTTGATAAATCAAATGTATGAATTTAGTCTATATCATATTCTTTTCAATGCCCGTAACTACTCACACTGGAATAATAGTAAAGTTAATATAAAAAACAGCAGAATATTGAAATGGTTAAATGGCGTTAAAAGTGTCCAAACAAAGCTAATTGAAAGCGGAGCGAAGTGTCCGACTTAAAGCTTTACCTATTTATTGTGAAGGAAAAGTGAATTATGGGCACTTGATCTGCAAGTGTAAACTACATAGTCTCACCATTTCTATGCATTGCTTTATATCGACACAATGTGAAACTTGAATTTTATGCGGAAATACCACTTCGCCCAACCTTAGCGGTGAGGTTTTAACATTTAACCGTAAACAAATATAGAACATCGTATTAACATATTTATGTCCTTGAGGGGTGAAGACTTTAATTACTGCTAAAACAACGCTCTCCCCCTTTAACAGCCGCTAACCTCTCGAAATTGTGATGGTAGTATAAAGATTTCCACCCTCAAAGAAGTACTGTCGTAACTGGAAAAGTTTTGGTTACAACCATATGCGTCTAACAAATAGTTTGCGTAAGCTCCGACACAGTATCATGACTCGCTGCTTCATGATGAGCGTTAGGAGCCTCTGCGGGAATGCCCATTGAAGATCAGCTAGCATCGACTTTCTTTGGGTAACACCTAAGGATAATCGGCACAAATGAGGTGTCGGTCCTCTCATGTGCCCCTTCTTACTATCTAATTATGCCCCCTTCATTTCAGGTACCGTATATTCACCTTGAAGTAACTAGTTACTTTTGAAATGTAGCTAGTTACTTTTGAGTCAAAAGTAACTGTAACTAGTTACCTTTTCAATATTGTAACTGTAACGAGTTACAATTTTATGGAATTAACTGTAACTATAACGAGTTACTTTCAAAGTGTAACGGGAACAACCCTGCCTGCAGCGTGCGGAAGGCATTAAACGAATGGTCAGTTACATGATTTATTTAAGGATGTAACATGTTGCAAATTTCTGTGTCGTTTAGAGAAACAGCCGTGCTTTCTTTTATTTCAATTTTGCACTAATATTTCCTACAGGACCATCACCTTGTCAGCTAGTAATGAGCTACTTCTTTTTAACGCCATGTCGTTGTAAAAAGAGGTTTAGTTCGTTGGGGGAGCTGGAAGACAGCTTCCTGGTCCGTCAACATGTACTTGGATAGCACGCATTGTCCGCATTGTCATTCCTTACCGAATTCACTTTCGTCTTTCACACAGGCCAAGCTCTTAGAAGCGATTACCAATGTGGAGCTGGCTTCCCTGCCCCTAATGGAGAGCCTGCAAAATGTGATGCGTTCGGTGTCTACCCTTGCTGTTCACCATACAATTGGTGTGGAATCACTCCTAACCATTGTGATTGCGAAGACTGCGTTGACTATCGAATATAAGGTAGGATTCACATGATCGTTATGTGTGAATGTATTATTGCAGTACTTTACAATAAAATAGTCAAAAACTAAAGAAATTGAAATAACAAAAAATGTACCTTTCCATCTTTCCAGCCTACACATCGATGTAGCCTTGATTTACATTATAGTATTTAAAAACAATAAGTTAAAAGAATGTTAATTTGTCAAATTTAGTCAGATCATCAACTTTATTTAGTAAAAGTGAAGTCATGTGACGTTATTTTTAACAACCTTATTCTTCAAGAGAATGGTTCACTGATCACTTAAAAGGACCAGACTTACGTGAAATATTACTTTGTAACGTTGCATGACAAATGTACTATGTAATTTCCTGCCTGCTGTGAGAACGTGTGAAGAGAATGTTTACAGTCGGTATTCATTTCCCCAGAATTCACGGGCAAGCTAGGCTAGTAGTTTCGTCTAAACTAATCAAGCCCCGACTTTGACGATAAAATTAGAAAAGCCTCATGAAAAAGAATTTATCATTTATCTATAGTAAATCAATGGTCTACCTACGAAGGCCTACTTAAGGCCTCACAACCCCCCCCCCCCCCGACATTCACACACAAACATACACCAGTGGCGTAGCTAGACACTTTTTGTGGGGGGGGGGCAAAGCAAAAAAGTGCCGACAGATTATTATTATTATTATCTTAATAGTTGTTCGAAATTCTGGGGACTTTTGCTTTTCGGGCAGTTTTGAGACCGACTTTTGATTTTCACTTGTTTTTATTTATATCCGACAGAGACTAGAAATTTCCGACAGAGGCCTTGTGGGGGGGGGGGGCGACCGCCCCCTGCCCCCCTCTAGCTACGCCACTGACATACATCCATACCCCCACCTGCACACTCTCACACACAAGATCGCTGCTGCATCCTGTGGGCATTTTGGTCCCTTAATTTCTTACAAATGTCCTATTTATGACAAGTATTTTTGAAACACTGAAAGAGCAATTTTCCTCACATCAGCACGTCCCATGACCCAAAACCTCTACAGTTGTGTCTAAAGAATCTAGGTTCTTTACTGTGCACTTCTCCGAGAAAAGAAGCATGTTGCTCCAAGGTGAATTACACCCTTCCCAACTTTTTCTCCATGAGTGGTTCACTGATGTAACTCTTCCCTTTCAACAGTTCAAGAATTGTCGGAGAATGTTCGTAAAATCCTTTTTTACCTCGGTTATTCCAGAGTAATTTGGCAACGGTAATAGTTTCATAACTGAAGTTAGTCCCAATTCATATGCGGATCTCTTCATAAAATTATATTTTCGTCAAGTCAAAGGAAGAAAGTGCCACTCTGTGGCATTACACTTAGTTGGGTAAACTTGCTTATCTTAAAGAAAGTCCCGAAGTAATCACCGTTCGTGAGAGCACTGTGTAGGCTTTAAGTTTACCATGTTTGAATTTAATTATTTAGTAAGTAAGGCCGATTTCTGCTGTTGTTCAAATAGACTTATGACCGAGCTTCATCAGTGCCAAACTACAGTGGTTGAGTATATCTCTTGTATCCATCCCCTCCTCCCCCCCCCCCCCCCCCACCAACCCCTACAACCTAATAAACCTGACAATCTGACACAATTTTCACTATTTGTGGAATTTTCGGGGAGACTTTCGATACTTGCGATTTGTGAGTTAAACGTTGTCAACGTTTAGGCCTACCTCCACGAAAAGCTTTTGGCTAAGAAAAGAGTTTCATATTTTAAATAAGTTACAATCTTTACGGAAATGTTGTCATAAGCAAACGTTTGCCTTCTTTTTTCAGACAACATACTTTGTTTATAACGCACGAGGTTCCGTCGTGGAGACTTGAAGCCTACTTAAATTCATTATCCTAGTTGAACGTTTACTAAAGTGGGGGCTCAGCAAGTAGCAGAACAGTTAAATCTGGTTATTTGGTGGTGTTTTGGTGGCTTTGCAGTAAATCAATTGGTCTGTATATTACTTAGAAGGCTGCATACCCTTGGAGTCATGGAGAAACCAACTCATTAGAAACCAAATTATGAAGAAGATTGGGCAATTGCGTCGACTTTCCTGATGTTTTACTCGGGCAAAGAAGGTTCAACCCCTAGAGAGAACAATATCCCGTTCGCCTAACATTCTATGTGTCAAGTGTAGCTTAAGTCAATCTATGGATGATGTATTGGAGAGAGTGTCGTAACCTAGAGCTAGAAGAAGAATATGAAGTCGTATCCCAATGACTGTTCGAATAAATTAAGATAGATATAGCGAAGTATTGTGTCTATCATTTAAACTTGTCACTTCTCGAAAGCAGTTCCACAAATTCGTTGATAGCCCTTTTAAGACGGAGATCAATTTATACAGCAAAGTGAATGAAGGAAATAGGCCAAATGGTTGACCAAATTTAAGGAAGATTATTAATTTCCAAAAACTACAATACTGGACAAAACAATCTGAGACTCAAAGACCTCGCGTTCCTCTTCATTGTTGTTTGGAAGGAGAATGTGACATCAGGTGCCTAAGAAAATAGCGCACGTTTCGTTTTCTCAGCACTTAGAAAGGGCTGAAGGGGGAAACATCCTACAAAATATCTTACAGACCCGGCTAAACTGTCCCAATAATTCTGCTCAGGAGCATAGACAGTAAAAATGTACTCTAGCAGTTCAAAGACTTCTTCATTCCTACATTTGACGATAGAAGCTTGGTACAAGCATACGTCTTGTAAGAAATGTCTTCTCCAATGAAGAGATTGGATATGAACAAGCTCAATGTGTGGTTGAAATATGCATAAGCATTTTGCAGTATGTTAAAACTACAAAATGCAAGAGAAAGAGTAATCTTTTAACTTAAGAGAACCAAGCTACAAATCAACTGGAAGCACAACCAACCTCAGAATTTAAGAAGGGCTGTCGGGCTCCTAGTGGTGTCTGGTGGTATACTTGATAGGTTGTTAAAGGAGTGAGATATTTTAACGAGATTATTAAAAAGAAGTTCTCAACTGTGCATCATCAATGGACATATTCTGCGAGTATATTACGCTTTGAGGACAGGCTCCAGGAAAAACCTATTCGTGAAGATGATATTGGTTTAAAATTTTGTGTATCTGGAACATAATTTTCTTGGATATGGCTTTTAGAAAACGACGGAATTGTAGAGACATCACAGCATTAATTTTCTACAGTAGACTATCTACTGGGTTGTACAGTGTCTCTTCCTTGCTCTGCCTCTTGACTTCACCAATACACAGGCCGACCTTGCGAATGGTTGTTCTGAACACGAAATCTCTAATGGCCAAGGTTTAGTCAAGATTTTCAGTAAAACGACTGTCAGCAAACGTTTAAATAATGTACTTCCTAACAACTCCATATAAATACTACGCCTTGGTTAGTTTAGGCTGAAGAAAGCAAAGGCAAGGTCAAGGTAACATGGCAGGTATCAAGTGAGGGAAGTCTGGGACGAAGCTCTCTAGAAAATCTTAGGGGCACACCATTTTACGATGGCAGATCAGAGGCATCTTGTGTAGTCTAGAACTGCAGTGTTTGAAATTACCTTCGATCAGTAAGTTAGTCAGAGTCTACCTCTCGAAACTTAATGAACAAAAGGATTTAAAGAACAAAAGGACATTGAAACTTACACCAAGATTACATTACTTTTAGTTGTTGGCAAATGTGCACTTTTAGTTGTTGGCAAATGTGCACTTCCAGTGACAAAGTTTTGAGACTGAATGACATGTTTGTGGAGAGCATGCATTAGATCTTAGAAGCTGAAACTAAACTGACCAGTGTTGGAATAGCCTGCTTAGATCAATGCTAAAATCTTTAAAAACTGAGAAACCCTGGTTAGAAGCAAGCCAAAATTCAAAACAAAAAACCTGTTTAATCAGTTTTCTTTACAGGCTAGAATCAATCTTAATTAGTCTCCTTTCATTGGTAAGTGCAAACCTTTGCCTCCACTGAATATGAAAACCTGTATTGCGGCAGACTGCAGTTTACCAATTTTTTTTTTCTCAGAAGTTACTTTGAAATAAAATACTTTAACGGGGGGTTTTCATTTAGAACAAAAGGACATTGAAACGACAGTTGGATTTTTCTTTTCTTCCGAAGTACCGCAGCTCAGTACACTTCCAAGTGACATTGCAATTTTTCACGATAAAGTTTCTGCAAGTTGTGATCCATGCAGTAGAAAATTACCTGTCTTGCAAGTTGGTCATTTGGCTTCAAACCTCAAGTTAATATTCCTGCTTAAGGTCCGACAAAATGAAGAAAGCAAAGCGTTTTTATAGCATTGGAAATAATCATAATTATATCACGGACAGAGCGGACTACTTGCTGAATGGGACAACTTCCCTTGTCAGACAACCAGATACCCACCGGGATATCATCCAGGGAGCTCTATTATGCAAGGCAGTACTCTCAGATCACGAGGCCAACTCCACCCTCAACCTTGAAGACAATTCAAATCTTTAATTAAAGGCTATAAGTCTTTAATTAAAGACGATAAAAGTCTTTAAATTACCTAGACAATTGTATTTTACTGCTGTTATATTACTTCAGCCTGTACATGTACTCAGAAATGTTCTCTTACTCGTACTCGAGTACATTTTTCTGTACTCATACTCGTACTCGTACTCATGGCTTTGGACTCGTACTCGTGGCTTTGTACTCGTAATCGTACTCAGAGGGCTTGAAATATCAGGCACTCGTACTAATAGCTTTGTACTCGTACTAATACTGGCACTCGAGGCCTCGTACTCGTACTCGGGAGATTGTACTCGCACTACAAGTCTGACAGATGTTACTACATATGATACGACAAATAGCATGCTTCTGTAGAGTGGCGTAGAAAGATCGCAATACATTATGCCCGTAACCAGAATTGGAGAGCTGAGGGGGCCAAACCAAGCTCGGGGGCTTGAAAGAATGCTATTGCACAGGCGTCTTGCTATACCCGCAGAGCAGTGGGTCAAGCCAAGGAGCAGGTCCCCAAATGCACTCCTTGGTTACGGGCCTGCAATACATATGGCTTGGATGATCCGGTGGAGGGGTCTGTAACCCCCTCGAGACTTTTGGAAAACAGTTTTCTCGAGCAGAATATATACTAAAAACCACACAAACTTTTAAGGTAGCACAGGGTTTTAGCAGCCAAAAATGTCTCAGACTGTTACTTGGTGCGTCAAATCATGAAAAGAACAACTTATATGAAAGGCACTTATAATATCATTAGTATCCGGAGGCAATATTTTTACCAAAAATACTTCTACAAGTAAAACATGGCGAACTAAAATGAGACAAAATGAAATGAGGCAACTAAAATGAGACAAAATAAAATGACACAAACTTAATAAGGCAAAAGCAAATGGGGCAAACTAAATGAGACAAACTGAAATCAGACAAATTTAACTAAGACATGAACACATGAGGCAAGGTTTAAAGAGACAAAATGAAATGAGTCAAACTTACATGAAACATATTGAAATAAGGCAAACTAACATGAGGAAAATTCAAGCAAAATAAATTGAAATGAAGCTAACGAAAATGAGACAAATAAAAAGGAGACAAAATCAAATGAGGCAAACTAAAATGAGACGAACTTGATCGAGCCAAAAAATAGCTTGATGATTAGTTAAATAAAGCTACAAAATACGTTGCCCTTTTGGCGTTCCAGACCTTTCATGTATTAAACTTGTATTGTTAAGCCTCTCTCCACTTCGCCTTCCTAATGACAACCTTTCCTTTGTTCATACCCGAGTAATCCTGAAAACAAAGGCTTTTTCAAAGACCTGCTTAGATATGAGGTATGTCAGTGAGGTCGGTCAATCTCTAATCAAAATTTTTATTTAAACATACTTTGAAACCGTGTACTTCCTTTGTGTCCTTTCGAGTTCGACGCGTGGTCCGCTTAGAACATTTTTCAAGCCTACAGCATCTCTCTCAATTTTGGCAAATATCCGTATCACGGAGAAAAAATGTAATTTTGTGGAATTCTTCAAAGAAATTAACAGACATGTGATTTGTTGTGACCGATAACAAGAAAAATGTAAAATTAAGCTTGTCGTTATTCCTATGACGATTGACAAGGGATATTTAACTGGTTCAATGTAAAACGTAGTCCTTCCATTGTCATATTGACAATGCGTCACTGATCTTATGTTATGATCTACATTTTTGGGTGACTGGAAAAGCGAGGTTACCATCGGAAACGAACATTGCTTCAAAGTTTCTTTGGAATGATGGATCTCCTTCTTAACGTATCTCTGGGCCTAGTATTACAAACATTGCCCCACCCACTTCCCTTCACCAACTTGGTCGTTTGCACGTAAAGCTCGTGGGGTTTTTATGTGTGTCCCGCCAGAGAGCAGGGTCCACTAGATCGGAAGGTTCACTAGTCCGAAGATCCTAACCCTAACCCTGGTCCTAACCCGGACCTTGGTCATACCTTAGGATACATCCTTATCCTAACGCTTATTTTCTATCTAAAACTAATTATTACCCTAGCTCTAATCTATGGTAGAATATTTTCGGTCTAGTAGATCTTCGGTCCAGTGAGCCATCTATCTAGTGAATCTTTGCTCTAGTGGATTACCCCCTCTACTAATATGTGACACAAAAAAAACAAAAGAGCATCCACCTTCAGGCTTTGAAGAGCGGAAATTACGTCATTGCATCTACAGTGTTTTTGTATGAAGGCATTGTCATGTCGGAAAGTGCACCTTCGATCATCCTTTAAATTCTTCTCACGTAGATGAGTCAATATTATCTTAATAGAACTTTGGCCCCATTGCATTCTGACGTCATCGGAAGAAAACTAGTTCCTTTCTTTCAGAACATTGCCACAGGTATATTGCAACCGAAGCTTGGGGATTCAAACTTCAGTATACCGCACGTGTCGCTTCGGTGGTGTAGCTGCCAATTACCTTTGCGATTGAAAAAATCCCCAATCAACCTCTTCTAAGGTGGCGGCTCAGTGACGAACCCTTCTAAATTTGTGTTAAATAACGATGACTGTGATGCAAATCTATAACTGTAGAGAAAGTATTTCGGTGGCGGTATTACGTATTAGCCAATATAGAATCGCTTAAATGACTACAAGACCCGGTAGTAAAGTTTCGAAACATCAGTCTTAAGTATGATGTGTACTGCAGAATGACAATTACCTCGCAGAAAGAAATAATTTTGAAGCTGTCCACCGGGATTCTAGTCGGCGTTTGAATACATCTCGGTTTGCGATATTGTGAAAGTGTGTACGCTTGTAATTTTTACAAACCTTGGTAGCAGCGCGGATGAATGACTGATGAGATTCCGATTTCTAGTAGTTTGGGAGGGTGACGTCAAACTCACCAGTCTCAATAGAACAAGATTCATCAATACTCATTCACCGTGCAACAAAAGTATTATTGTGACATTTGTCACTTTTCAAAAGTAAAAGAAAACAAAAGAGATAAAGTTCTTTTCCTGTCTATTACTTTGCACTCTATCAAAGACTGCAATGAATGACCAAAATGAATGGGCACAGAGACAAATATGTACACCTCTTATTCACTTGAGTTCAGGGTCAGGAAGCCAATTGGCTCATCAAGGACCATATACCAGAGTGTTATGTTATTATTGATGACAAACATGAAGAATGTAAATGCATTAAGTACCAATCATTTTCAAAGAAATCACTTTATCACAGTTCAGGGAAGATGGAATTATTGATTTGGTACTGATACCCACATACCTTCAAAAACCTCAAGTACTAGAGCACATTGGTAACACATGCTTGGAACAGAGTGCTCCACTGAATATACGGCTCCTAGTAGACACCACACTAGTAAAGCATTGCAATTCTGGTTACTTATAAAATCATTGAGCAGCTACTGCTTTCAAGCTTTAGCTATTCTGTGACATTACATACATGACTCATCTTACACCTTCTTTACATTGGGTCTAGTAAGTTTAGGAAATCTGTTTCACCTGATGTCATCTTTTGGCTACACAGCCAGGTTGAAGGAACAAACGGAAAGTTTATATGTTAGTTTGCACCCTACACCTTTTCATACGTTGTAGTACGCACATATGGTATGCAGTACACATACCAGTAGCACAACTGCCCAACCTCCACTGATTGCTCACATTGATTATGCATGGACCCAGACATGTAGCTACAGGGGGGTTGAGCCCCCAGATGTTTGTTGGGCCCCCCAAAAATTGTTTGTCCTAATAAAATGTGTAAAACTGAAGGACGGCAATCATTGTCATGAACCCCCATTTGATACCTAGACCCCCCTAAAATTTTCATCCTAGCTACACCCCTGCATGGACATCTAAGCCTCCTTGTTTTTCCCAACATGACGGAATGTTGTGGTGCTATTAAAACTGTGAACACAGATGAAATGTTTCAATATATTTGATGGAACGCTAGCTGTATAGCATACAATATAACTTGACCAAAACACTGATATCATTAACCTGCTACAATATGATCTGTTATTTGAAGGAAACTTGTTCTTATCGTTCTGTTCTTAAAGAAGTCTTCCAGCACAAGTTTCATTCTTCTTTTGCACACCCCCTAAACTATTACTTTAACTGAAGACATTCATTATTGTATCTTTGCATGCTGGAGGAATTTTCTATATAAGTAAAGTAAAAATGGAATGTACCAAAAGACATCACACTTTACTAACAGATAAAAATGCAACTTTACTGCATTTTATGTAGTTTACAGCAAAGCAGTATTACCACTGTTTTCTCGTGTACAAGCCCCATGGCTCATGGTCCTATGGAGTACATTTTGGTTACTAATCTGTACTCATGATCGTCTGTGGGTATTTAAACATCGTCCTTACAATGGATCCCGAACCATCACAAGTTTTCAGGCAATTCATGATTAAAATTAAAAAGTCTTAAAACATATCAATAAAGTGGATACACTGACCCCAAGTTGCCTTTATATTTCTGAATGAATTCAGAACTTGATGACTTAAATGCTACTGTTTGAGGGTCACTCTTTATAAACAAAGAGTATATAGAAATATGCTAAATAAAACAAAACCATTCAACAGCGACTTTGCTAGGATATTTTGCACAAATATTACTCAAAATAAAACCCAAGATATGAATATTGAAAATATTGGAAGCCAATCCATGTGGTTTATCAGTGATTACCCATGACCTACATTCTTTCATGTTATTCAAGTATGTGATTAGTCCAGGATTGTTATAAATCTTGTGTAGACTGATCATTAGTATTCTAAATAAATATAGCCCGTTACCTCATCTAACATATGGACATTCAAAACATTTGCAACTCAATGCTCTTATTGGCCAGTGATAACCTATGCCTTTCATTCTTCATTAATATTTCAATCAGCCTAGGATCTAAGATTTGTCCAGCCTGCACACAGGGTTGTCATAAATCATTTGCAAATTGACCTTTGGCCCAATCAGGTCACGAATGTTGTTGATGCCATATTTGATCATCGTTGGTCTGATGAGAAGAAAAATAACAAAAGTTTTGATGTGAAGGTAGAATTAAATAAAAAATATTGGGTGCAAAGTTTCCCAAAATTTTGAAAGAAAGTGTCATTGATGACACTTGGAACTTTTGATGCTACTGACATTTTGTAAAGGTCATTGCCGAGTAACTCTACATGATACCCTTAAGAAACCTGTCTTTGGCTTCATTGTTTTGAATTGATTCTTCACGATGAGTTTGCTGACCAGAATCCTTGAAGACACTTTAACTTTTGATGCTACCAACGTTTTGTAAATGAGTACTTCTATAGGTTACCCCTGAGAAACCTGTCTTTAGCTTTATGTGTGGTTCTGAATTGATTCCACACAACCAGTGTGCTGACCAACTTACAATGCTACTAACATTTGTTAAGGATATTGATAGCTGACTCCAGAGGTTCTCTTCCAGGGAGCCAAGACGAGCAAACACAAACAACAAAAAGAAATATAGAGAAAATCCTAAAGTTCTCTAAAATCAAATAAAAAGAAATATGCAGAGGCTCAACTTTGTTTTGAAACATGATTTTAATATCACAAATCTCTTATTAACCTCACAAGGATCTTTCATAATGTTTAAGAACCAAAACAATGCATTTTAAAGGGAAACCATCAGCATGAATTTAACTATTCAGTAACAAAAATAGGATCAAAAAGAGTCACGAGTCGACACACATTAGGGGACAGCAGCATACTAATCCAACTTGAAGTGACTGCATTCCGCCTTTATGAATAAAGAATTTCAATTTCACTCTCAACAGAAGAAAGCATTTCAACTCATGCTTATTACAAAATCATTTATACCACGTAAAATACAATTTCAACATATTTTTTGCTCAGCAGCAACAAGATTCATACAGTTTTAAGCTGCTGGCAATTACTCTGGAGAAAATTAATCACAGCTCACTACATAAGAAAATTACGAAATGATTGAAGACTAACATTTTTTGGGAGGGGAGGGGTCAGTGAAAAAATTCTCACCTCTCCAGTGATAAGCCCCAAGCTATAACCACAACATCTTCTGGCAAGCCCATAGGTAGAAGCATTTCTGGCCTGAATACTCCAGAATTACCAATTTCAACCCACTTCTGGAGACCTTCATGGTAACTGAACACTTCCATACTTGGTTCAGTGTACGGGTTGTATGCAGGTTTGAAGCGAAGCTTCTCAATACCTGTTAGCAGGGGAAAAGAAACCTCTTTAATAATGAAAAGTAGTAGGCTATTTAAAGGCAGGCTACATGGATCTTGATGTAGAGTGGCAGCACAGGTGGCCACTTCCACTTTCAAATGCCACTCTCCTCACTCAAGCATTTTTCAGCCACTCTTCCAATCTGGACTGCTATCTCAGCAGCACCTGCTGACCAGTCCCTAAAGGGTCAACCTTGGACTACTGACAAAACTACAATAGTTTGCTAGCCCTTTAAAAATAATACACTTCATTTAAACTCAGCGTTATCATTACAGATTTTTGTCCATGAAACCTTTTTCTTGTGTAGACTTGCAGTGGACTCATTTGCCTTGAAGCAACTTCATTTTTTTGAGTCTAATCTCAAACTGCATGCATCGAAAACCAGTATCACACAGACTGTAAACAGTGTCAAGTACTCCAAGTAATAGTTTGAAGTGAAGAGGAGCAGAAAGTACAAGCCTATCACTAGTCCTGAAACATTTTTATGGATCTTTTCTACAGTTCTCTGCATCTCAAGTAAAGTGCCTACAAAATGGATTTTTTAAGTGCTCAAGGATGTATGAATGCAAGTTCATGTGAAGACAGACACCCTCATCTATTTTCAAACTCTGAATGTGTTCACTCTCAGTACAGCCACTCTGCTATACAATGATCACTTATTTCTCAAAGGTCTGTCCATGTCACTGAATAATACTTTTTTCAAAGTCCCCTCAACATTCTGGCGAAAAGCCAAGGGGCAAAACCAAACATTACTCCAGAAGGAGTTCTGCTCCCCAAAGGAGCTACTGTACGTCTCTGAAAGGATAACAAACTTAACTGACCAACTATGTCACTGAATAATTAAAGTGACTCCATTAATGGGGAATTATAGCTTCCAATTTGTCCTATTCTGTATGATGACCATTTACATATTTCAGGTATGTTACTGTGAATGAATTTTGGAACAAAGGCAATGCCTTAAAATGATCTAAAATGATGAATTATTTGAGCCATGGTGCAGCCAATAGCCTAAAGTTATGGCAAACAACAATATCAATCTTTCCTGCAAACATTGTAATTCCTCTAAGTTCACCTTACAATATCCTATGAAATAATTCAGTGTCTCTTACATTTTGCTGAATGAGCTAGATAAATTTTTATGCAATAAAGATTAGCAGTTCGTTGGACACTTAACAATACATTTCATAACATTCACTGTATAGAAACTACTAAACCTAATTCTGCAATTCAAAATTACATATGAAATTATTTCCAGTGACTCACCAAGTTTCTTGAAGAAGGCATGAATTACACCTATAAGGTCTGCTAAAGTCAAGTTGTAATCTGCAACAACCCCCTCTATCTGATGGAACTCTGCTAAATGTGTGGCATCCAGAGTTTCATTTCTGAAAACCCTGTCAATGGAAAAGTACTTCACTGGTCTAAACTCAGGCTGAGAAAGAACAAAAAATATCACACATAGGTCAGATTTTTTTTTTTCACTTTTTTTTAGAGAAAAACGTTCATGACACATTTGCTTATTTATGATAGTAAAAACAGTTTGTCCTAGCTGTAAAACAGTAGGCTACTTACCCTTCCAGCTTAAGTATGTCTCCAGTATGTGAGCAAGCTTGCCAGTGGAATTTATTATTCTGGTCATCTACAGAATGCAGGATGAACCTTGTGTGGTCAAGCAGAGTTCTTGCTTCCTTTGACATTCCTCTGCCTAAATTTGAAGCAGTACCAACCCAGCTCCCTGCATCTTATGCTTGCATACGACAGCAGGCATTACACATAGCCTTCAGTATTACACCTTCCTAAGCCCCTTGCACGTTTACATAGTGTGGTTTATTACAACAGCTCAAGTACGTAAGCATATTTTTGACAAGTTTGTTAGTATATGAGTGCAATTAAAGTTTTCTTCAGATTTTTAGATGGCAACTGTTTTTGATTTCTCCCTACTTGGATATTTTTTGTAAGAAAATTAGCTTAATTGTCAATATGCAATATGTGCTACATTTTTCACATTTGTAATCACTTTGCCTAGTTTTAAATATCTGCACTTAGTTTTACCCAATTCCATTGTAATTTTTAATATTTAATGGAGACTAGGGAGATGCAGAGACTCAAAAAAATACTACATTGCCATGGTTTAGCTGTATAATACTTATTTACACTTAGTCAGTGGTTGAAATGAGAAAATTTGTGCAAACATATCTGCATGGAGTGAGTTTTGGGAGCTACAATCTTGGACAAAACTGTTGGGACGCTTTGTCACTATTCTTGAATCTCCGTTCCCAGGTTTACATGAAGCCCCCGCTCCCCCTTCCAAAGTTGCGCAGAGAGAATGACTGTATGCCGTGAAAACGGTCAACTTTGTGAAGGGGAGCGGGGGTGTCCCAACGAGTTTTGTCCAAGATTGTCTGAGTTTTAAGTGAGCGATTTACGAGAACAAATTCAATAGAAAAATGGTTAATTTTCCGAGCAGCTGCATTCAGTACACTTTTTCGGAGGCTTATAGGCCTGAGGATTTTAGCCAAATGAAAGTATAATTTAAAATTGTTTTAATGTGTTGTTTTGTTTATTTGTTTATACTGATTTATTGTTGGTTGGCGAGATCATAATGGATAGACTGTTTCAGGTATTCGCAGGGAATGCCAGGCAGAAATGTTTACGTCCCGTAACGATGTCTATGGCAGCCATATGCGTTGCATTTTTTAGCAAATTAAAAGGAGGATGACAACTCTTCTTAAGTTGTAAGACGAAAAACGAAACAATTTCTTTCATGGATAGATCGAAGAGTCTCACTGCTATTGCAAACTAGTGGTAAGAAGGCAAGATTTTAACTGAAAGAGCACCACGATCTACCATGAAATGTTAAAAGCAGAACTGCAAGCCAAGCTTTTTATTATAACGATGGTAGATCGTTGATTAGGGCTGGTTTTAGACATATTTTGAAGGGAATTTGACGCCTATGACAACATATTTTCATGTTACATGAAGCTGATGACGTATCTATTATGCCTTCTTTTAGCCGACTCAATTTCTTTACATTTTGCTTTCAAATTTGCTCTCAAAACAAATGGTAGACCGTTTGGTTAACTTAGCCTTCACCCCGGTCTCGTCAAATTAGCATGTATGGCATGTTTTCTGCATAGTTTCAGCTACTCAAATGAAAGTTACTGCATTATAAAGGTGAAATGAATAAACATTCAAGTACCTTTTAACTTATTTCTGGTAAATTACTTTAATATAAAGTAATAGGCAGGATACAACACGTACTTCTGCTGAATGTTCTTTTTATTTGATACCTGTTCAGACAGTGTGAGCCCAGAATACGTGACTATTGAAAATGTCTTCCTGAACGAGAGGACGCTTTGAACTTATTAAGCTACCTTCTCAATGCTTTTAGCTTCAATAGTATTATATTAACAAGAACTTCAATATGGACTCAGAATATGCTGATTATTCTCTGTTACTGTTCTCTTATACCTAAAGAAAAGACACCTACCCTTTTGCGAATCAACGCAACGCAAAGAAACACTTTCTACCGTGGGCCGCGAGCAGTTCTAACTTCTCGAATTTCTCAGACAATCTTGGACAAAACTGTTGGGACGCTTTGTCACTATTCTTGAATCTCCGTTCCCAGGTTTACATGAAGCCCCCGCTCCACCTTCCAAAGTTGCGCAGAGAGAATGACTGTATGCCGTGAAAATGGTCAACTTTGTGAAGGGGAGCGGGGGTGTCCCAACGAGTTTTGTCCAAGATTGTAGAAACTTGCTACAACACAAGTAAAGCAACTAACTGTACAACTTATGACTTGGCTTGAGACTGAATGGATTCACACTTCCTGATGATGTCATGCATAAAACACATCCTTCATTGAAGATAAAACGACCTCTTTTGGCCATAGAATAGACACCACTGTTGAGTATTTTGCTCAAAATGGTTGACAAGTTTTTGATTTGCCCTATAATGTACTGCTAAGCTTGTAAAGAGTTATATATCAACAGACTGGCATTTCAGCATGTCAAAGGTTTTTTTTTACCATTGGAAATGCATCAGAGAGCAATTTTATTATCCTAGAAGGTAGTGGGAAGTCACAACCCTCATCATAAGGATTGCTACTCAAGTATCAACCAGCAGCCAGGACCATCTGCAGCTAAAAACAATGCACAAGCAACTATTATGAAAACAATAGCTAATAGGTGGGCAAGCACATAGCCAGAAGACAAAACAAAAACTTTTGAAGGTATCAGGGAGAGTGTGTGTGTGTGTGGGGGGGGGGGAGGGGGTCAAATGTAGTACTTACCAATGCAATGATTTTTTAGAGAAATTATTATATAACAGGACATTTAAAATGTTTTATATGCATTAATAAAATTCCAGTCTAACTTTGCAGAATATTATCAAAGCTCAACTTACAGAAAAGAGGATTTTAACTTCCTCAAGCAGGTCATAGATATAAGGTTTTCAATAAAGTTTTTATAGCAGGCCACATGAAAAGGGCATCCAGCTACACTTTGCCCACCTGTGGCCAACAGTGTACCACACAATCACAGGAGAAAACTGCATGGCATGCTCTCAGTCACATTCGACCTAGCTCAGAAACATACAAAACTTAGTTTACTATCCATCTCAGATGACATATCTTCTCACCTCTTGGGCAAGTTTGTAGAGCATTCTAGCACTAACAGCTGTAGTGTGTGTCCGCAAAATGTTTTTCTTTGCCTCCTCAATCTTCCAATCATACTTGTATCTAAAAAATGGAGGATGATAAAATAATGAACACAAAATACTGAAAATAGCCACCGATGCCACTTCTTTTTGCCATAAAGCTCAATTTTAGACTTAAGTATTTAAAACACTGCAGAACAGAGTGAGGCAAATCATGCTGATCAATGCACACATCTTAGTACAGTCTATCAGTACAACTAATGGGCAATAGTAAATATATGACTGACACTGAGTCTTAGGTAAGTCCCTGACATTGGTGTAATCAAGTCCCCACCTTCAGAGGCCAAGTCAGTGTCACAGGGTCCGAAAACAAGTCAGAGTGCACGTATGAAAAAATATACACTGAGAATAAGAATTAACAAAAGATCAATTTTTACACTGCCTTTCACTTACTCTTGTTGTATTTTATGATATACCATCGAACTTTAACATTGGCATCTACACTAGACAGTGCATACTGCAAACATGTAGATACTATGTGGTGTTGAACTTGCACTGCAGAGAACAAGGTAACTGCTCTGTGATGACGACTTAAGTTAAAAAAAAAAAAGTGGCACAAAATTCTGTCAGGTCCAAGCCCAGTCTCAGGAATTTTATAGCCGAGTCACAAGTCTGGACTGTACGAGACAGGGTTCGAGTCTGAGTCTGAGTACTTGCTTTCTGAGTCTGAGTCACAAGTCCAACTTCCTAAAATCATGACTGAAAAACAGTCTTGAGTCTCAGACCTTTGTCCAGCTCTAAAGTCTCAAGTCTCCAGTCCTACAACACTGGTCCCTAAGTTTGGAGAACCATTTCCCCTTTGTCAATGCTCACCACTGAGGGGCATACCTTCTCCAAGAAATCTTTGTACTCATCCATTAGAATGATACACCCCCCATGCAGTCTCCCCCAGGACATATCCCCCTTTCCTGAACCTAACATTTATTCCCTCCCCCACAGTCACTCATATCAGCCATACCCCATCCCAGTGCTAACCTCTTAGAGTTACACCATCCCCATGATCTCTTCCTGGAAATCAATGGTCCAGCTCTAAACTTTAAATGCTATGAGAGCCAACTCTTCAACCTGCTATCACCCCTGGAAGGCAATATTTCCCACTGTGATGAAATACAAGAGTCATACCCTCACACTATACTCACCCTTGAGAGCCATATCCTCCTGATGAATGAACTTTCTTCACCTTTTCCAGGTAGTCCATAGGAAATTCATGAGCATTTGCTGGATCTGTTCAAGGATAGCAATATTTTACTCTTACTACATCCATTAAGACAAACAAAGATACGTACATATTCAAGAGATTACTGAATGACTGCGAACACCAAATGTATCTGCACTGTTCAAACTGCAATTATGACATAACTTAAAATTCAAATGCAGTCACCCCAATTTGAATTTCTAAAATGTATGAATGGATCTGTGACAAAGCAGTTGTTACTGAACTGATCTATTCATGCAAATTGACTCATAAATTAATCTTTCTTGGCCAATATTTTATGTTGTGAAAAATTTGAAGGCTACTTGTAGGCAGTGTTTGTACTAAGGTGCCATGCTTTAATGTGGGATTCCCACACTTGAGTCAGATCATCAAGCAAGGAAGTAACTGTCTGAAAGAAATTCTAGCACATTTTTAGTTGTCTAAACCAGCCTGCCTCGTGGAGGGACACTTAATTTTCCTAATTTCAATATTAAATCTTGCCCAGTAATTCATATACAGTATCTGGAGCTGTTATCACAAGCCAAAGTGAATAACTTTAGACTGACAAGTACATCTAGCCAGTATGGTGCCCACCTGACATCTTTCTTCTATGAGTTTGCCTGTTTAGATGCTAACGAATTGCATACATAAAAATGCTCCCTTTGACATTTCCACTGAATACAAAATCATAAGGCCACTTGATTTGCTTACATTAACTGGGAGTGGGAGATCACTCTTCGGTCTTGAAAGAAATTCATTCTACAGTAATAAATTGTTTAGCTAGTATTTTTGTAACTGTTAGACAAAACATGAAATAATACCATTATCTTCACGTGTATAAATTTTATATGAATTGGTCACATTGTTATGTTGCAGGATTCATGTATTAAGCTACCAAAAACCCCCAAACCAAACACAGTGGGGCTGAAGGTAGTTCAGGTAACAGAAAAGTGAGTGTTGCATCAGGCTATGTACCTACAAATAACACCAGCAGAGCTCACGAAAATAATTCTAATGGCTGTTTGAGAGTCTTCTACACATGTGTCTCTAAAACTTTTGGAAATTTTTGCCAAATTCATACTCTGGATAACTCTCAAGATTGTCAGAGCTTCTCAGCTCTTAAACACATATACACACTCAGTGTGTAAAAATCGTTGGCCATTCAGAGAGACCATACGCTTGAATTTCAGGAATGAAATCTATGGGTTTTAGAAGTCTACAAAATATATCATCGGTCACCAAAAGTAATAATTAATTACTTTTTGGTATTTTTCTTCAAATTATTGGGAAATGTTTTGGTACACTTTTTGGGGACCCCATACACAGCACTTGAAGCAAAAATTTGAAACCCCATTAATGTGAATTTGTTTAATATCTGACCAACTTTCAATCCCAACCTGTTCAGAAAAACAAGATTTTACTGAAGCAAAAAAGACTTCATTCCCCTACACTTCTTTAACTCCAGAATGTCATAAGCTGTTGAAGGAGAGAGAATTAAGATTCTAAAGGAATGACAAACCTGAAATGAAGAAAGTGTCATGGCTGTCTCTTGCAGGGTGCTGCTGAGGCTGGAAAAGTGCATCAAAATTCCAGAAAGAACTTTCTATAAAGTTGTTGGTTGGCATCTCAGAAAATCTGGAATAATATCATAGTAATGTAACAGCATAAGCATGATACTTTCAAAAAATGAGTAGCAAACTTTGTTTCATTTCTAAATGGACAATTGCTAAGCTCTCAATGAGTAGGTGGGTTATTTTGTGTTGCCTTGCTGCTTTTACATTGTTTCCTTTTGTCTTTCTTTTGAATTGTTTTTTTAATACCAAAGAACAAAAAAAGAACTGCTGGCGGATGGCCACTTCGATTCAATTTAAGACGCACACTTCTTATTGTTTGTGTTTTGTAATAAATAAGTAAACATTTTAGGTTATGAAAGAGATGGGTACAGATCTAAATTTTGTATAATGTTTTATTTGTTCCAGTATAATATTTTATTGTTCCAAATTTTTCATAATTACAGCTTTGGTATATATCCTTAAGTTCCTTGCAATTGTGTTCCAGGATCAAACTTCATATTTCCCCTCAGGAAATCACTACACTCTGTTACTTGCTAAGGTCAGTATGGAATTATCCTAGAAACATTCAACTAATATTGTCATAGATAGTACCCACAAGCAGGCTGGGATAAATTTAATTTTTTGCACTTGCACAATCCTGCACAGTTAGCACAGGTACCATTTCTACTTGCCTGAATCTGCACGATACACCGTGATCGAAACTGTTTTGAAACTTTTTTCAGTTCATGATTAACAGATACTCATGGATAATACAAAGACATGAATAATATGGTTAGAAAGCTAAACATGTTCCCTCCTGAAAAATGTGTATTTTATGTACGATGTAGTCTCTGGAGTGCTTTTATCACGATTCCAAAATCATCACAAAATCTTTACAGATTGAAATTGGGTGAGAAAGCGAGTAGTGAAGCGACAAGTGGCTGTTGGAATTAAACTATTACAGTGACATGCACAGTAGTACATGAGATACAAGTTTATAAGACATGAAACCCTAATATGAACAACCCTCTTTCGGAAGATTTTTACACCACACGCATTTTATGGCTGGAATTAGATTGTTAAATTGGATTGCAAGTTTTGCGATGTGTGCCGCACAATAGCAAAGGATTTGCAGTTTTTCTTTCCCTCAAAACAATTGCCCGATCGGACAACATGCCTTGTGATTCTGCTAGCCTGAGGAAAAATCTGGTTGCCCCAGGCAAACAGACAGGCGATTTGTCCCTGCCCTGCCCACGAGAACAAAGAAAACAGAGTTGGTAAAAAAATCTCTCAAGCTACTGTACTGCCATATCCATTGACTTTACAAAAATGTCTTGACCAAAAAAATACCCTTAGGTAGTAAGGTAGACAAGGCCCCCTCATCATTCACAAGTTGTTAAAACTCTCCATATGCCTTTCTCCTTTGTTCCCCACAGTTCCTCCCTGGGGCTAAGCCCCTGTCCATAAGAAACTCTGACTCTCAAAGCTTTTTAAGAAAAATTATATAGATTAACTAGACCAGTGCTTCATAACCCATAGTCCATAACCCACTACACAGTCTGCCAAAATACTTTGAATAAAGGCCCATAAAAAGTACTCCCCTAGGACAAAAAGACTGAGAAATACTATTCTAGATTACAGGTCAGACAAAAGAATAAAAAATCACATGATCAGTCAGATTTAACTCAACGACTTTGTAAATTCAGGCTATCACTTACCCCATTTCCAAGAAGATCTGGCGATACTCAGCTCTTACTTTCAGCAGAGGATGTAGATGCCCTGATGGGGGCATCACACCAAGGGCATCAAAGTTGTAAGACTTAAATTTTTTCTCCTTCCATGATCCACTTAAATAACAGAAAAGAGATTCAAATCCATCACTGGCTAAGTCTACCAAGTGAAAGTTTAATAATGCTGGAATGTTGATTAATTCTGTTAGGCAAATTTGTTTTAAATATTTTTTGTTCTCTCAATCCATCAATTGTAAGTTCTATCAGTTCAAAGTCCTTTAGTGCTACAATTTCAGTAGAGTTATATTATCACTTTTTGATAAACAAAATCTGTCAAATACTGTATGTATCCTACCACACCAAAGTTTCCAAGTGCTTATCTCTCAGGTTCTACTTTTACACCTTGTGATCGAAGTTCATAAAGAAATACTTCAAAAAGGTTCACACAAGTTGTAGTAATGTTGTCATTGAATAACAGAGCTCTTAGTCTTCAGCAGATCTGAAGTCTAGCATAACTAAAAGGATACCAAAAAGAAAACCAGTTTCAAACATTTTAAATATCAACATCATTAAGCTTACCTAGCAATCATCTCTGGAGTCAAATCTGTCTCTAATTTTGAGACTGTCGTAGTGAACTCATCTCCTTGTGTGATGAAAAAAGTGTTGACAGTTCTAAAGAGATAAACCCAGACAAAACATTTACTCAGAAGCCATTCCATGAATATACAAAGCATATGTTGAAAAAGAATGGCTCTATAACAACAATGAAAAAAATGTAAACTGATCCTCTTTTTCCTTTTTCAGCTAATCATAATATTTCAAAACTAAATTTGTTTGTGTTTTTGTGGCCATCTTCCACTGTGGCTTCAAAAAAGGTTTAAAATCCTCCATTATGTAAGCTAAACTTTGAGGCATTCAGTTTGTCTCCCTGAGAAAAGCAGTCCCATACTGCCATGCTTATCGACCTGTGACACCTCCACCTTATTACCCTTACCTAGAATTCTTTGAACAGCTGTAACATCTTTCAAATCTAAACTCTTTCAAAAGGACTACCTCAGTTTCTGACATGTGATACTTACATTCCAGTCTGTCGGTGCTAAATTTACCAGGCAGTTTTATTACATACAAGCCGACAAACATGGCAGTCCACGGAGCCTGAATATTTCAAACATTTTGATACAACAAAAGGGTCGTAATCAAATATCAAGATAGCCTTGTTTTATCAGACACTGAATGTGTCTGTAATCCCTTGTGACTATGTTAATTAATTTGTAATTTTTAACTTTTTTTCTGATTTCTCCAGGTACTTACACTTCATGAATAAGCTTTCTCTTCTTCAGATCATTTCTCTGTTTGTCAGTAAGGCCACTGATGCCTCCATTCTTGACTTGCTGAAGCTGTTTTTGTACTGGATCATCTATAACACGGACCTATAAGGGCAAACATTTGAATTAAGCTGAATAATTCATGATATATACATGCAAATAATTGCAAATGAACCACTTTTAACTTCTGTCCAGGTGCCATTAACCAGTCCTGTCATGGTTATTGCAATCTCCCCACCAATCCAACCATGATCAATCCCCCCTCCCATATGGCATAAAATGCAGACTCCATCCAACACGGGAATGACCAGACTATCAGTTTTCCCCTTGAAGTTTGCAAATCACTTTTTAGCTTCATTTTTATGTCTAGGATGTAAGCGCAAGCCGAAAACAGAGACAGTGGAGGATCTCCTTTTACTTCTGATTAAAAATGCAGACAGATCTTGAGAGCTTACCTTTTTAGTCCTAAACAAGGAAGGGGATCAAGTTTCTTTAAAAATGGTTTGAAAAGTCAACATCCAATAAGCCCTGCACTAAATTGACACATCACTTCATACTGAGCTGCATGGCAAACAGTACAGTATAACTAAATCCGGGATCAAAGTTGTTTATAGATCAAGATGGAGGGATAATTGGAGGCCAAATAAAGAAATGTCTAATGGATGTAAATGCCACAGGGGTCCCTCTCCATGCTGACTGGACCTTTTGCCCATCAAGTGTTCATTACACTGCAATTGAATCTTCTCTGTAGGGTCCGTTCTTCATATGTACCCTTGACACACATTCTAAGATTGTGCCACAATCTCTGTGCTTCACTCCTACAACTTAGAGTTAGAAATACTTCTGAGCTTGCAAGGGATTTTTCTCCTTAACAGAAAATTTGAAGGATTTGAGGGTTTAATCATTCAGCCCAGGCTTGAAACTATGCAACTTTATCCCACTCTACTCCCCCCCCCCCCTCCCTCCTTTTTTCAGAAAGGATGGAAATAAATCATAATAACCTGTTAAAGAGGATGTGTTTGCTGGAAGAGTAAACTCCTATACTGCACATCTACCAAACAAACCAAAGAGAAAAGAAATGGAAAGTAGTACAGACCTTCCGCATAACTCTTGGGCCTCCGTCAGCCTGCTTGTCCACTTGCAACCATCCAGCTGACATTGCTTTGCTAAAACCAACCTTTGCATTGGGAATAGAATTCTGAAAGGAAAATAGATGATTTGTTTCACAAAGTGCAACATTACAATGTGGCCTTAAGAAACATAACTGTATCAAAGTTATAGGCAGTAACCAACCATACAATTAGCATCATACTTTTGAATGACATAGACATAACTCAAGGTAGCGTGAGCAGTATTGCACAATGAATAACATACGATCGTGATGATAGTGCCAAATCACCCATGGCATGTGACCAACAATCCACCAATCAAGGGAGAGAGAAATTAATAAGGTGTTATACAATAAGTGATGGAAAACCTGGCAAGATAAGAAATATATGCACAAATTTACCTGTGGCATGTTACCTCACATCAGTATCTCATAACTCTTACAGTAGTTCACTGCCACAGTTTCATAAAACTTGAGATGTATGTAGCTTAACTTTCTTATAGTAAGTGATTCTATTCATTCAACAATTCACAATTATCATTAGTTTTCCTATTCCAGTTCTCCGATGGAAGCATATCAACTACAAAGTTAGGGCCATCACTATTGGTTATTCAAAACAAAAAGCCACAAAACAACGTGAGCATGAAGCTAGTTTATTAAAGAAAATTGGATCATTAGAAGGAGTGTATTTTGAGTCAAACTCTCCTGATGTCTTAAATGAGTTAAATGAGTCTAGAACTCAACCGAATAATTTATATGACCTTAAATTACAAGGAATAATAGTACAATCTAGAGCCAGATGGGTGGAGAATGGCAAAAAAAGCACAGAATACATTTTAAAATTGGAAAAAAGGCACAAAGAGTTCAGTATAATTCTAAAACTGTACACTGCAGATGGTGTTATTTTAACAGAGGGTGAAAGTACATTAAATGAGATAAGATTGTTCTATGATGCTATATATATCAGAAAGATAATTGTAATTCAGACATATTTTTTAAAAACTGGGGGTTATGAATGGGTAGAGTGTGGACGAGGCTGAGCATTGTGAAGGGACTTTGACTGTGGATAATACAAAAAGGTGTTATTCTCTCTTCCTCTTGGAAAGACCTGAGGGAGTGATGGTCTCACTGGGAATTTTACAGAGCTTTTTGGTCACAGATAGGGGACTTGGTGACAGTGTCCTTCAACCAGGCTTTCCACTCTTCTTCTTTGTCTGCTGAACAAGGAAAGGTGTTAATTACACTTATTACAAAACTCGGCAAGGACATCCACATGTTGAAGAATTATCGTCCAATCTCATTATTGAACACTGACTATAAGATTTGCTCTATTACAAGCACTTGCTTCCAGAATCCAACCTATTTTGCCCAAAATTATTTGTTCTAACCAAACTGGCTTCATTAAAAGACATTTTATTGGGAAAAACATTCGTTTTGTCCTTGATCTTGCTGATCTCTGCTCTTCTAAAAATAAGAAAGGAATGTTGTTTTTAAAAGTTTGAGATGACATTCGATAGGGTAGACTGGAATTTTATCACAGAGTCTAGAGTTCTTCAATTTTGGAGAGAATTTCATTCGTTAGATCTCAACAATTTATTCAATAACACAGGTCGAGTTCTGAAAAATGGTTAGTCATGTGCTGCATTTAATATGACAAGGGGGGATGCCCCCCTAGTCTGTACTTATTTATTAATTGCCTTGAAATTCTTACAATTTACATTAATTGCAATCCCAGTATTACAGGTATTTTTCATTGTTTGGCAATGAAATCAAGATTGGGCAGTATACTGATGATACCACTTTACTTTAGATGGTACTTACGATTCTTTAAAACAAGCTGTCTCCGCTCTTCACATTTATCAACAGACCTCAGGATTGAAAATCAATATCGATAAATCAACAGTTTTCCCCTTGGGTTCTTTACTTGGGAACAGCCCCTTTACTTAATAAATGTTTGAGCTCAAGTGGACATTGGGTCCAGTAACTCTGTTAGGGATAACTTTGGATCACTGTAATGAGGACTTTATTTAGACTTAATTTTCATCCCAAACAGTCAAGACTAAAAAGATAACTTACTTTATGGTCGCAGAGAGATTTGACTCCCATAGGCAACATAATTATTGTTAAAATACTGGGTGTTTCCCGACTTGTTTATCTTTTCAGGTTTTTTGCCTGACCTCCCTGGTGCATTTATTAAGGAGTTGGAAAGGATAATTTTTAAGTTTATATGGGCAGGAAAAGCCTGAGAAAATCAAGCATCTAACTCTTTGCAGTCCAACTTTTGCAGGTGGTCTGGGGGTTTCTCACATTCCAAGCTTTATTAAGAGTTTCGAGTGTACTTGGGTTAAGAGGAATTTGGATGATAATGAAGCAGTGTGAAAACTACTTTTTGATGCTCATCTCCAAAAGTATGTAAAGTTTCTTTTTAGTTGTAATTTTAAAGGTGATGATACTGCAACCGATAACTGTGTTTTAAATGATGTTTGCAAGGCATGGCGCTCAGCATACTCTTATCATATTCCAACAAGCAATTTCAAAAATGAAAAAATTTGGAACAACTCCCAAGTTAATGATGAAATTATTTACTATGAGTTTATGCATAGTAAGGGGGTCCTTTATGTAGGCAACCTTTTCGACAAACATGGCTATTTTCTCACTGTAAATTGTTTTAAAAGAATGTATGATAACAATTGTTCAGGCTTTTGTGTGGTATTTATTTAGCCATTCCAAGATCATGGAGGCCAACACTTACAGTATTGAAGTAGAAACAAATCAAAAAAACATTGCTACAAACAAAGCTTCCATTTGGAGAACGCCCTCTGTTTCTCGAGGGATCTATACTGTAAGTCAATTGTAAATTCTATCACTGTCTCTCCAAAAGCTTTTTCTAAATGGGACAGGGAGTTCAACATTGACCAAGATCACTGGAGTACCAAATCCCCTTCAACTCTATTAGAGATAGTAAGTTAAAATACTTCCAATTCTGTTCTTTACATCGCATCTAAGGTACCAATAGTTTACTTTTTCTTATGAAGCAAAGGAGAGATGCTTTGTGCATTTTTTGTAAACAGCATGAGGAAATGTTAAGTCATTTATGTTGGGATTGTGCACTTATATCAAACTTTATTTTAGATGTTGAGCAAAGAGTCTTAAGTAGGTAGTTCTCCCTATCTAAACAGGATTTATTTTTTGGACACCATTTTTTGCAAAAAGCATCCTTGCAAATTTCTATAAAGTATTACATTTATCGGAACAGAATATCTGAGGAGACTCCGAATTAAGTTGAATTTTTGCATCATTTCAAATTTTTACTTCAGGTAGAAAAGTATCTCTCTTCGATGGCAATAAGCATTAGATAAAATTTGAATCTCTTAGAACTGCACTTTATTTCGTAGTTTACTTTTCGATTAACTTTTGGTCTTAAAATAACAAAATGTCTTCAGTTTGACATTGTAATTGTATATAATATAGTGATTGTATATGATAACTGAAAAGCTTGATGACCAGAAAATTTATGCTTATCTATGAATGTATGTATTGTTTGTGCTATAATGTGAACTGAATAAAAGATAGAAGAAACAAAAGAAAAAATTCACAATTATCAGTGCATGAAACATTTAACGTAAATTTTAGAATGTTACAAGGAAGGGCTCAGCTGTGTCAGATTGGAGCGTCCAGTTTGAAAAGGTGGAACTATATTCCATGATACCAACCCAATACATGTATCTGAGAAATGAGCTTGCAATCTACTAAAAAAAATATGATTCTGTGAACTTCCCCTAAGTGTCTGAGTCCATTATTCATATGAGGTAAAATATTGGGACTAAACTTGAAATGTGAGAAACAAAGTAACATTTGTGTGCAGCTGAAGCCAAGAAATATCCTTTCGGTAATATCAGTATTTTAATCAAGTTTACCCATTAACTATACAGGACAGAAATGAGGAATATCAGCCAACACTGGTATTGAACAGCAATAATATCTCCCACAATACGTCGTCTCGACTTGAACCAATTGGTTGGAAACTGGGACATTAAACCTCATCTAACTAACTAACCCACAATACAACAATAATATATCATTTCACTTATCAGATTTTGTCTAAGGCACCATTTAGTATATTTTTTGTTAACAGGCACACATTACATGTCGTTATATGTTTTGTTCATACTTCTATTAATTTCAACATCAACAGAATTTCATGGTACCATAAGTTCTGCTTGTGAAATCCCTTCATCCTCAGGAACGGCACGAAACAATCTTGCTTCATGACTTCCATTTGCAATGACATCATCACCTTCCTTGGTCACCTCCCAGTGTTTTGACGTTCTCTGCTCTGCATTGATAATCTGTTACGGTGAGGGAAAAGAACAAAATAGAACAGGTAATCAAAAACCTACACGACAATTTGTGTTCCAATTGTATTTTTCTCAGTTGGAACTGGAAGTCACCAAACTGTAATTTACTGATGTAAAGAAAATGGTCAAGATGATGCATCCTCACATGTTGAATGTTCTTTCATACAATGATACTCTTGGTTGGAAATGTGTAAAAGTTAAACCAATGAACACTGTGAAGAGCAGCGTTACATTAAAGTGAAAACAAACTGCCACTTGCACACTCAATACAAACTGTCATTTTCATAAAATTAATTTAAACTCATTCAACTAGGTTTGTGAATTCTAAGAAACTGGGAATATGTGAGTTCATTCATGTGGTACAGTACTTGCAGCAAGTGTATTACCTGTGTGCATGAGGTACAACTCACCTTTGACCCATTCCCATGATGCATTGTGAGAAAGCATTTCATATATTGACTTGACTTGACTTGTCTGGTGCTTACTGTGGAATTAACTAAGCCCTAATATTAAAGAAACATCTTCCATCAAAAGCTTTGTAAAACAGTGAAAGGCATTTTTACTGAAGACATATATGTTGGGTTCAATTTTACATTCATTATATACCTTTACTTCACCTTGTGTGCCTTTCTTTTGTTATATCTGGTTTTATTTCCCTTTCCCTCTCTTCTCTCTTCCCCCCTTTTTGCTTTCTATTTGTTTGTTGTTTTTTTTGGGGGGGGGGGGAGTTTGGTAGATTTACCTTGTACAAGGTTTGCTTTCTGTAAATTCTCCAAACATTTTGGTAATAATTGTGAGACTATAAGAATTTGTTTGTGAAATTTTAAAATTGAAATAACATAACATAACAGGTTAAAGGGCAAAGGAGGGCTAAGGCCCCATAAGATGTCCTTAAGCCCATACAACCTTAACTGAAAACAAACAACCAACCAACACCAAACGAGCCCAGCCCTATTAGATTCTACCACAGTTATGGAAGAACTTGTCAATGTTAACCTTAAAGCAGTGCACAGATGTGGAGTTAACTACCCACTAAGGCAGACTATTCCATTCATTAACAACTCTATGGGAGAAGTTGAACTTCCTAATGTCGAGCCTTGCAAAACACTTAACTATCTTCTTACAATGGCCTCGAACCTGAGAATTACTTTGAACCTTTACATAATTGCAAGATGACATTTAGGATTCCTTTCAGAGAGAAATTTGTACACCTGAAACATGTCCCCCCTAATCCTTCTCAACTCCAGGGTGTTAAGCCCAAGATGCTTAAGTCTAACATGATAAGGCAGGTGTTTCACCTTGGGTATAAGGCGAATGGCTCTCCTCTGAACCTGCTCTAAAAGAAACTTGTCTTTTTCATAGAAGGGACTCCAAGCCTGGGCTGCATAGTCAAGGTGGGGTCTTACCAACTGCTTATACAGATTTAGTACAATTTCTTTACTAAAACTAGTGAAATTCCTCTCGATCAATCCAAGCACACTGCACACTGTCTAGATGGCTTTAAATTGGCAGTAATAACTACACCCAGATCCTTCTCAAAAGTCACATCACTCAGAATACTACCATTCATGTTTGATCATAGCTGAAATTTTTAGGACCAAAGTGAAGGACTTTGCACTTATCTGCATTAAACGACATTTGCCAAGTCTGAGACCAAGAATATAACCTACCCAAGTCTTTTTGCAGTAAGGAGGCATCATCCTTATCACTAACCTTCCTATAGAGCTTCATATCATCAGCGAACTTACTAATACTACTGTAGATGTCAAAGAGCTATCAATATCATTGATGAAAATCAAGAAAAGAAGCGGGCCAAGAACAGAACCCTGTGGAACTCCACTTGTAACTTCTTTCCAAGAAGAGAAATTACCATTAACAACAACTCTCTGAGATCTACCATTGAGCCATAAATTTATCCAGTCAGCAAAACTGCCCTTGATGCCTAACCTATGCAGTTTAACCATAAGTCTACCTAATGGAACTTTATCAAAAGCTTTTTGAAAATCAAGGTAAATGACATCAACACTGTGACCAGAATCAAGAGATAAAGAAACATCCTCAAGAAAGCTTAGTAAATTAGTAACACAAGATCTACTAGGTAAAAAACATGCTGTGACAGATTGAGTAACCCATTATCTAAAAGATTTTTAAGAAAACAGTCCTTGATTACAGATTCCATAACTTTGCACACAACACTGGTTAAAGTGACCGGCCTATAATTGCAAGGCAAGCTCCGATCCCGTCACTAGTACAGTATGTACTTGTACAGAGCAGAAGATGAAGCTCCAAAATTTGTGTTTTGATTTGTTTTGATAAAGAAAATGAAACAAAATGAAAATACAGTACCTACTGCTAGTGTATTTGTAAACACTGGTGGAAACCACTAAAACATAGTCGCAATACTATGAATGAATGAAGAGTATGGAATTACTAGTCCCAACCCCTAAATTGAGCCTAACCTCATGACGCACTTGGACTAAGCTGTCCAGTCTGGACCACTTCCACCTTACCAAATAATATGACACAGGACAGACAAAACTCATCAAGTTTCTATGGATAATTATCTGCCATAAGGTGCAGTTGTACATATTTCATTTCCTTCTAGAGCATAATTTGAGACCCCCTAGCCCATGCTAAATCAAAACACAAATTTTGGAACTTCAATCTTCCGCTCTGTACAGGTACATACTATTGACAGACTTTAACGTTTGTCCCGTCATCCCTGATGACCAGGTTTTATAATGGACAACTAGGCAATCTTTCAAGGTAGTCTGTGGACTACGAGATTTTTTTGCTTCAAAGTCTGACCAATTTATTCCTCACAAACGATCAGCTAGCTAGCCACAGAACTAACATAGTTCTGTAAAATAAAATAAATGACTTTCAACTTTAAATTTCAACCTAGAGAAGATGTTTGAAAGGCCACACTAGGGTGAAAGAAGAGGTGAAACAGGGAAACTGCCACAATGGTACCTTAGAATTATGATGTGGGTACACTTGAAAAATTAAGCCAGAGCATGTATTGTAAATTTATAATTTCAATGTCTGTACATGAAAAAAAAAGGAGGTTGTGTTTTTCACTAAAATATGGCCTTAATGCGCTGATTGTTAACCACACTGCTGATAGACTACGAGGAAGTTGTGATCCTTCTCTTCTTTAAAGTGGCCATGACACGTAAATTGGAGTAACGGGAGACTAATTAAGCCTAAAGTACACAAAAAGCTCTTTCGAAAACTGTTTTCATTACCCTTACAGCCTTGAGCATTAAAAAGAAATTAATGTTTCAAAAAATTGCACCAAAAAATAGACTGTTGAAAATGAGATTTGAAGCTGACACGATAATGACGTCATTTTAGGAACACCAGCCTCCGTATACCGAACCTGGTGTACAGCATAGCCTACACATACGTAAGAGATAGTAGTGATTGTAATTCGCGCTATGTCTTGAATTTGAACTTTATTCTGCCAGTTTGGAGAGTGGTGTCGGTCTGTTACATTTTGGGGCTGCAGTAGGCTATTACTAATAATTACAAATACTCTTGATTCATAACCGAAGAACGAAAAAACTCGGCAGTGTACTGTTCGATTTGGTCTGCAGTAATAGGTACAGTGTGTGGACTGGCAGTAGCCAGCGAAATGCTGTGCACACTCGATCATAGGCTAGTTCCACGATTTCCACTGACTCTTGCACGAAAACAACCTAAAGTTCATATTTTGACTGCGTACTAAATCTTTCCAAGCTAAAGTCCCTTTCAATTGCTCCATATGCTTCTCATGCTCGAAACGTTGTGGTGTTGTACTTTTACCTCACCTTACAGTCTCAAATCAATACAGTCCTATGCGCCGTAACGAATTACTCACCCCATCTGCACCACTGACGTCTTGTTCAGTATCGCCTTCGCCTTTCTGATTTCAAATCCAAGAAAACTCACCTTACCCACAGTCCAATCGGGGAGTTGCCATCAGAGGGCAACTCCCTGGCTCAGATCCGCCATTCCAAAGAAAGTATTAAATTTGATTTCACATGGTACTGTACCTACTACGAAACAGTGCTGGTGATACATTGTGTAGTATCAGGTATGTTGTGTATACTGGAAGTACTTCCATACTGTACCTATATATGCTGTTGCGTTGTGAATATTTGTACGCGGCAGCTACTTATCATGACACCAAGACGAAAAACCTGCGTGAAATGCATTTAATTGACTAAAACAACTGGTAAGCACGAGAAAAGAGAAACCTGTACAATGGAATGCAAACACTGTATCAAATGTCCGAAGGATACCACGGCAAACAACGATCAGTTCCTAAAGTGACGTCACGTGACGTAACAAGATTTTGAAAATTTTTGGGAAGACTAACTTTTCAAGGCTGGAAGAGGGTGTATTTTTGCTCAATTTAAGAGCGGAAAAACAAGTTGTAAACAAACTGAATGGTTGATTTTCCCTGTAGGAAACGTATTCCTAAAGATAACAATGGGTTTAAACTCTTAATTTACATGTGGCATAGCCACTTTAATACACTGCCATTGTGCAAAGACATAAAAAGTTCAGCTGGATTTGAGACCAATTGAACAGAGCCATTCACATCCAAGTATTAAAATCTTTTAAATTTCTGATTGGACAATTAATCTGAGCAACCAGATGGCAAATTAAATCTTCAAAAATTTCCTATGTGTTTCTGTAAAAAGGCATGCAGGAAACACTTCCAGATGCTCTTTTGCTTTTTCTGTAGTTTCTCCTTCAGTACTTTAACATGGTTATGTGTGGATGATGCAATCCATTGACAAAGCTCTAACGTTTGGCTAGTACTATTTTACTTGGTGGAAGCTATTTACCCGACAGTTGGGAAAATTACACGACTTTCCTTCCTTATTTTCCCGACGATTGGCCAAAGTGATGGCGCTATCCTAAATATGTGGCCTCTAAAAATACTGGAATAGTATGTCGGGAAAATAAGGTTAACTTTATTTTCCCGACAGTCGGGAAAATTATTGGACATAGGCCTAGGCCTACTTCCTAATTTTTCCGACTATGGACGAAGTGAATGGGCTATTCTAAGTCTGTAGCCTCAGAAAATATTTGAATTGTATGTCGGGAAAATAATGGTAGTTATTTGCCCTACCGTCGAGCCTAGGGAGCAGTGGCGTGAGCAAGTTTTTTTTTTTTTTTTTTTTTTTTTGAAAATGAGAAGCTCGCTAGAGTAGAAGAAAAATGGTGCCATCAAGTAACAGTTTGAAACCTATTCCGAGTCGACTTCAGCATTTTGTTAAATTTGCAACATACAGACAACTATTGTGCGCAAAACTCCTCAGATTGCATTTCTTGTTTCCTTCCTTTATATTCTTGTTTGTTGTTTCTACTGTTCTACAAACAACTATGCTAAACCAGGGAGTTGCTATTTGACAAATAGCAACTCCCTGGCTAAACACAGAAAACGTTTCTTCTGATAGTTTTGGAAATAATCCGATGGGACTCAATGGGAATTGTCTGGAATTTTCTCGAGTACTGTACTCTGATTAGTCTGATAAATCATCGAAGTTATGGAAGTCCAGTGTGCTGATCTGTAAGTAGTAACCGCACATACTGTACGTAGCCTACGTACACACCACACAGTTATATATTATTCTGTGGTACAGTACACGCACACCGCACCGCGCCAACTAACATTTCTTACGTCACAAGCTCATTGGGGTGATATGACTGGTCGATTGCTGTCGGGAAAATAAGAAAACTACACTTCCAATTTGCCCGACTGTCGGGCAAATAGCCACAACGATTTTACTTAGGCTAAACAGTAAACGTTAGTATAGTGACATGACCTAATAAGGCCACTTTCGAATGTCGTGCATTGATACAGTCAACAAAGTGCGTCAAAACTGCTGTCACAATCAGTGCGTCAATTTTTTATGCAGAAAGCGCATATAGCAAACTCCCTTGCTAATGCGCGTCAACCTGTTTTTCAAGCACTTGCACGCTAAGATATGCAGCTCAAATTGAACGCACGAACTGCCTACACTGAACCTGTACATAGCCTACGTAGCGCCTCTGTGGCTGCCACCCCTTTTGCAGGCTGCCGCCCCTCAGTCTGTTTTTTCGCAGCGATGAGCTGAACGAAAAAACTTCGTCCGTTCCGCGGGATACTGTACATACAGCTCTGTACAAAAATTGTAAACAGCGCCCGCTGGCCTTATTAGGTTACTTCTGATTTTAGGCTTGAGCTGGAAACGCTGAACTTGTCGTAATGGTATCTCTTGAAAGGAAAAATCTGTGGTAAAGATTTATAGCTCTCAAATAAGGTCAAGTCCGCCAAAACTTTTTCAGGTACAAACAGATTCACATTCTTTTGTCTTGTTTTTTAAAAACGAAAACTTTCTTAGAGTGGCCTTGTTAGGTTGTGCCATCATACTGTACGGGCACGGTCAATTTTATTGAACAAGAAATGAAGCGATATTTCTCTTCACCAAACGCATGAACAAGGATAGATATAAACTTAATAATATCCAAAAAGCAGCTAAGGGTCAACGGTTGGCGTGATGTTAAGTTTGCGAACTTTCAAAGGGCACTCATGAGACACGTTTCCGGTCGTAGCGGAATAGGTCCATGTACGGCTAGGGCCTACGTCTATACAAGAACATGTTACGAAAAGTGCAACGTTGGTCTTCCCCTTGGTCAAACTTACATTGCCTAACGCCTGTAAACTTTTTACAGCTCCAACAATTTGCTGATGTTGGCATCCACATGTTCTTGCAAGTTCGTCAGTTCCTATGCCATTTTTGTCCTTTACAAGAAGAAGGACTTGTTGAGGGATGTCTGCCATATTTCTGTGTTCGCACCGGAAGTGATAAATTGGAACTACTTGGCACCTGCTACATATTAAGGAGTATTCCGTCAACTTTTAATATTCATATCATGATAGCGTGGTACGGATTTGGTGCGTGCGCGCACTCAGTTGAGACGGAGTGGGTCATAGCGCAGGGTGCAGAGCGCACCAAATCCAGTTACGTTTTGTTTTGTAAGGTGTAACATTTGAGTCTCAAGACATTACATGCGTGTATGCATGATATAATGTCTCCAGGTTAGGTTAGGGTTAGAGACATGAGGAAAGGTATAGGGTTAGAAGTCTCGAGACTTTTTTTTTCTTCCTCTTCTTCTTTCAAATGCAGCACAAACGCCAGACAAGGCTATCCCGTGCTGTTGAACTAGCGGATGAAAAAAGTAAACTAGCTACAACGATTTTGATCAAGGGCTAAGAGCTGGTTTTTAAAGCTGTCCACTGAAGGGGCACAGCGAACCTAGTGTTCCGGTAATAGGTTCCAGCTAAGGATAGTTCTTGGATAGAGAAATTTCTGATAGCAAAGCTTGTTTGTGGAGGGATTATGGTATAGATACCTACCACTAGTACGACGGGTAGTCCGCCGATTAAGATTTGAAGGGTCAATAAGATGATTCCTTACATTACTTGGAAGTAATCCATGCGTTTCTTTATACATAACAACAAGACGAGCCCTAAATCGTCGAGTTTCAAGGCTGTCCCATTTAAGATATTTGCAGCAACAGCACAACGTAATAGAAACTTCGGACCGATAGAGTGGGACTTGTTTATGCTATCCTATTTGTCGCGGCCAACGCGAGGCCGGGTATCTACCTGGGTGTGACAAGACCCCTTCAATTGAAACTTTCAGAAACTAATTAAGAAAATTGAACCTCTTGTCCTTCAGGAAATCCCAAATTAACTTATTTCCGTCCCTATTATATAGCCGTTTCACACTTACAACTGTACTAATGAGAACTGCTAAGGTTGCATGTATTCTACCAGAACCAGTACCAGAACGTATATGATGCATGATAAGTGCATGTCAAGTTGCTATGACTATGGGGGAAATTCGCAAACTGTACTCCAAGCAAGACATTTAAGGAGCTATGACATCCCCCAAATATATTATCATTGGCGGTGTACAAAGATTCCTGTCCCGGTTTGACCGGGACTGTCCCGGTTTGCCGGGAGTACATTGTCCCGGTTTGCCGGGAGTACATTTTCCCGGTGTCCCGGTTTGCCTGCTAATTGTCCAGGTTTCCAGAAAATGTTTTGTGCACTGACGGTTCATTTATCTTCATCCTCCTTAATATGAGTGGAAATTCCTCTATGGGGACTAAAGATTTTGGCGCGCTACGCCCGCCACATAAAGTTATTTGTTCCCTTCTAAGTTACATTATATGCTTGAGTGTAAAGTTCACCTAATCCTTCTTAGACAAATGTACTGTAGTCCACATCATTTATCCGCAGCACGTAGCCCAGGGCCACAGGTGAGCCTACCTTAGGCATACATTTTCCGTATGTTGGGAATGCCCGACTTATCTCAATCCTCTTTTCGTTCGACATGCGCATATATATATATATATATATATATATATATATATATATATATATATATATATATATATAATATATATATATATATATATATATATATATATATATATATATATATATATATATATATATATATATATATATATATCCATTACAGGAAAAAAAAAACTTGTGAAGAAATAAGAAAAAATAGGAGACGAAAACAGTAGAAAAATGGAAACGTCACTGAAAATGAAGGTGTTGATGTAGGAGGTAGGGTGGGGCACGGCTTAATTTTGGAAGTGTCCAGTTTGGAGAGTCCAAGGGTTGGAATGTCTGGGTGTAGTTTCTTGGAACTAGCGGAACAATACAATTGCAAGATACAACGTGCCAGTCTTGCCAATAGTAAGTAAGAGGTGACATCATATATAAGTATTTGAGGGTAGGTATCCAACAGTTAACAACTTTGCACATGTGCTGAATCCATTACCAGAGGACATTCTCACCAGGGAGGTGACATCTAATATCACCTCCCTGCTTTCACAAGCAGTGGCGCAGTGAGGGTTTGGAGATTTGGGGCCGGGCACCACAGATGACGTCGTAACGCCACCTCAGTTAACTTCCAAAGTCATCGGATCTAATACACTTTTCATGTGTCCCTGTGATTATAAACAGCAAATTTGTGTACCATGACCGTCGAGATATTTAGCTAGGAGAGTTTGTATAATTGGGTGCATGGCAGTTCCTACTTTTTACTTCATTCAAAATGCCATTTTGCTTCGCGGAAGCAGGCGCTGATCCAAACATTTCGAAAAGGAGGGGCTGAAAGCCCCATTGAATATTCTCCTAGATTAAAGGGAGAATGCATTCACCCCAAAAAGAATTGTATAGTAGACTATCCTGTTTCCTGAATGGCTCTTAAGAATCATGTGGAAGTATTTTTCTCACTAAATTGTAAAATTTACAAGGAGCAACTGCTTGATTTACCTTGAATATGCAATATTAATGTTCTAAAATATCATGAAAGATACTTGGAAGCGAAATAAGAAGAAATTTGTGACATTTAGCTATTGTTTCAAAATAAGTTTGGGGCGACTGCTTCTAACCTTTAACATTATCCTAATTTTCGTGTATTTGTTATTGTTGATGTGGCGAAAAGAGGAGGCTGAGGCATACAAAGCCCCCCTGGATCCACGCCGGCGGAAGGATATATTGCAAAATAGTGCCTGAAATACCTTCAATTTTCTTCATTTCAACTGATGAGTATACTTCAACTCCTTTCCTACCGCATACACATCGCAAATTCATGGGCGTCACCAGACATTTTTAAAGAGGGGGTCGTATTTTGTGTGGAGAGGGAAGTTATTACAGCCAGGGTGAGTGGCAGCTCCCTGTTACAGCGTTAGCGGTAAAGCTTGCGCCTAGCGCGAACACTACGGCGTGGGGTCCAGGGGGCGAAGCCCCCGGAAGCTCTGACGAGTTAGACATTTCAAATGCCTATAATGCGATGAAATTATCATCAATATTGCTAGTTTGATAATGCCAAAAATATGATTTCATGTAAGAGCAAAACGTGAACCCATGGATGGGTTTCAAAGAGAATGAAGACTTAAGTCTTAAAATGACAATGGTACCAGAGCGTTTTTCTTTTAAAGTTAGGGGTCTATCATGGGAACCATGGGCTTGATCAAGGGAACCAACTGGTAGGATCCAGAGGCAAACGATTCCCTGGACAAAACCCTCGAAAGCTCGTGGAACATAAAGGAATATTCAAGATTAAGGAGTTGAAATAGCTAACCTCAAATAACAAATCACAGAAAAGTTTTAAGCAATTAAGCTCTGCAATGCAAAGAAATTTAAGAAAATCGTTCAAATCTGCAATGAAAAGCGTCTCTAAATTTCTTAAGTTATCAGGCTCTATTGAACAGAACAGTAGAACAGAACAGTAAGTGTGTGTACAATGTGATTTTCCCAATTTACTTTGTTTTTTACTTTCAACCTTTCTCCTTTAAGACCTAGAAAATACTGTACATGTCATTTATTCCGTTAAAATAGGTAATGGAAAATAGTAATTTGGGGGACTCGATCTGTAATTGCAGCGAAATTAACCATTCAACATATTAACAGAAATTTATACTTTACAATGGCAGAAGAAACCTATTTTGATTTTTGATACATCCTTAAACGTTTCTGTAAAAAAAAGCTCAAGGGGGGGGGGTCGTTTGCACACCCCGACCCCCCCCCCTTGGTGAAGCCCATGAAATTGAACACATCCGTTCAGCAACATGGTCTACACTGTCCCAAATGTTGTTTCAATGTGTTAAATTCTAAGCGTGTCATACTCCTAGGGGATCCTCCTTGAATTAGTACTGTGAGATGGCCGACAAAATTTAAGGGAACCGCTGTCTCCCATTGACAAATCAGCTCACCGCCAAACAAGGACAATGGTCACTTATTGTTAGCAGATGCCTACACCTACCCCCTCAGAGGATTAATTCATAGTTGCAACAGAAGAATTGTATTTCGAAGTCGGTAACTTTTGAATATTCATCCCAAAAGTGGCTTTCCAGTCGATCTTAGAGTTGCTTTGGAAAGTTAGGCGAATTCGTGTCAACTGCTAATTACATGAAATATGGAATCGGTTACATCTCATAATGGGAAAATATTCATAAAACTATTTTACCAATTGCAACCGAAAAAAGCGTTGTGGAAAGGGTGGGGGTTTCACGACTTGACAATGTAGGCTACATACAAAAGCGTGTAGTGACCTTATTTGGAAATTTCAGGGCCGTCTTAAGAGATCACCTGGCCCTGGGCCCGGCATTGGAGCGGGGCCCCTCAATCAAGTGTGTTCGAAAAAAGTTGAGTGATATATCTAAAAGCTGAAATACATTATAGAAGAGTAATCTTCCAGTTGCTCTCCATCCCTAATAACAACACTGGACTTTTGAAAAGTATTTCCACACAAAAATCTTTTACGCAAGAGAGATATGATTTTTTTGCGCAGAGGTCAATTTGCGGGGCCCCTGACATCGCGGGGCCCTGGGCCTGGGCCCAGTGGGCCCATGCGTTAAGACGGCCCTGGGAAATTTCCAGTAATGTATAATTAACAAAACGCAGCCTGATTAAAAAAAGAAAAAGTGGGAACGCAGAGAAATCAATAAAAGCTAGAACAAGGAACATATGAAAGAGAAAGGAACAAAAAAACTCGACAAAGGGTGCCCCCTCTCCTTTGAAAAACTTTAAAAAATTTGGTGTCTTTTCATGTAATATGGTGCCAAATATGCTACCTTTTGAAGTAAAATTTGTGTTAAAAAATTTACATAATTTTAGGAACTAAAAAAATAGGCATCAGTGAGGGGGCCATGGCCCAATGGGGTGTCCTCCTCCCCTTTGAAAAATTTTGAGAAATTTGGTGTCCTTTCATGCAATCTGGTGCCAAATATGCTATCTTTTGACGTAAAATTTGTGTTAAAATTTTACGTATTTTTAGGAACTTAAAAATATCGGAATCAGTGAGGGGGCATGGCCGAATGACCCTCCCCTCTGCGTACGCCACTGATTGAATGATCCCATATTGATGCGAGGCCCCTTCAGATGTTTAGAGATGTATGTCTGTTTTCTGAAAGTGTTGTGAGTTCCATGTATAATTACCTTTTTAATGGTCATGAGAAGGAATGCAAACCGTGACGCATGAACCTCACATGTCACTCAAAAAGCCAGTCAAATAGAGCCACGACACTACTCTTTTATGCAAATGTGGGGGGACATTTGATATTGTGTCCCCTAACCATCGAAATGTGGGGGGACTTGTCCCCCCGTCCCCCCAGGTTTGACGCCAATGTATCAATGTTGTTATTGTAATATTTCACCTCATTTGGCCTCCTTGAATTCATTAAATTATTCCGTAGAAAAATCGATTCTCTTATGCTTCCCCAAAGTAAGGCTCATTGAAAGTGGAAAACTTGAGCACGAACGAAAAGTTAGGGACGTGCTTCATTTCGGCTTTTCAGACAGAAGTATGCCTTTGACTCTAATAGGGCGACGACGACGTAACCCTGTGAGCTGTCCATGATTCCTACATTCAAGCCTTTAATTCGGGAATTTAACTTATCCACAATATAATATATATATATATATATATATATATATATATATATATATATATATATATATATATATATATATATATATATATATATATATATATATACATATATATATGTAGAGAGAGAGAGAGAAACTGTGACACTGGAAATATGTATATATATATATATATATATATATCCACCCACAAGATGTTCCCCTTTTATCGATGGTTTTTACCCATGAGGCTAAAAAAAACAATGCAACAATTTTGGAAAGTAAAGGGAAATCTCTTTAATATAATTGCTACTTTCGTTGAATTTTTGAAAAACATGTCCATACTCAAAGTGAAAACATACATGTGTAGGACCTTTGCAACAACAAGAAAGCACTTTATGTAAATTAATTAATGTTCCAAGACTAGGGGAGATGTCTACGGGGAGGCACTCCCTGTTGGGAAATTTTCGAATATTTGAGGGTCCTTAGATGGAATTTGGCGCAACATGATGGGCAAAGTTAATTGCTGCAAATGTTTGACACTTTTTTATAGAGGAAACAAATAAAGTGTTTTCGTCCTTGAACTGAGGGGGGACCATACTTCCTCCCCACCACATTTTTGAATGGGGGCTAAAGCCCCCTCCCCCACTTCCTACGCCTATGCCCTGTTCTCGTGTCTGTTATTATGAAACACATTCTATGATAAGTCGGAAATCATTTATAAATAAGTATGTTGAAAGGGTAGGTACGCCGAACATGAAATCCACTGCATATTAAGATCTTGATAGTCTGAACGACTCATCTGATATGACTGTTGACTCAATTGCTTTACATGTGAAAGTAGTGATTGCTTATTACTACCTTCAAATTACTATTTGGTGGCAAGTTGCAAGGTCACAAAACCTATAAACACTATTTTAATAACGTAGCCCGTTTTCTCATACAGGGACTAAATTACTCAGCCTATATAGATTACAGCAGTGGATTTGATCTTTCATTGAAAAGGAAAGGTATCATAATTTCATAGCCATAGACCAAAGGTTCCCTATCAACCCCCGTGCCCGATTTTAGTAAACAGTTGCACTTGCAAGAGGTTTTTACCACTGTGGTATTTGGGCCCAAAGATTTGCCAACTGATCGATATGTCACGATTAGCCTGGAAATGTTATTTGGAACTAGAATACTCCTAAAACTTGTTTATAATTTCAGTTTTTGCACTACAATTAGTCCCCTGTCGTTTGTTTTTCGATAAAAAGTGGGGTTCAAGTCATGATGATCCAAACTAAAGCCCCGGAAGGGGGCATTCACCATCACTAACGTATACTTTACTGCTTTGCAACGGTCTACTAAAATCGCCATAAATTACAGTGACGACACACTTTTCACAGCCATCACAATCAGTTCCCTTCAAATTATGGCCATAGACTGTTAAAGGGAGGCCTAAAGAAACGACTTTGCTGTCTAATTAAATATTCGCACCAATAGTTGGATCGGCAGGCCCGTAGACAGATAAGGTACTGACGATAGCTTTCAGAGGCTAAGGTGAAATAGTTTTAGGGGGAGAGGATATGCTAAAATGCATTAAGCCAATACTAATTTTTAAAATGCTAAGAGGCCACTATAGTTTTCTGATGGGACAGTGGCCCCACTAGGGGGTGGGGAATTTCCCCCAGTCGTGGCCTTAATCCCCCCGATCGCTCCAATACAAAGTCAGTGAAGGTGGTGGTGAGTTATGGGTCTATTCTCATCATTTATTACGAATTGCATATTCTGAAACTATCAAAACTTTTTAAATCCTGGGCAAACTTTTTGCGCTCTTCCAGCCTCACCTCATTGTTGTGGTAATTATTATCATGTAATGCCGTCTCAAGCTTATTCCATTTATTCATCGGTTGGGGTCTGATTATGATAGGGCTGATTGCTCGTGTGCAGAGGAGGAATTATGGAGGAACAAGGGAAAGACATTTTCTATGAAAACAGGGAGTTTTCACCAATTAGCACTGGCAGCCAAAAGTCCTGCCTTCTGATAGGCAGATGCGATTATCAGGGAATCGAAAGTGTCTCGATGCAGAACCTTCATGCAACTTTTGTAATGGAAACGATTTGAAATGCAAATTTCGGCTCGCTTCGCTACGATTCGCACTCCATAACCATATTAGGGCAATGATGCACAGAACTATTCTAGAACAACTTTCCGAAATATAGAAGTTCATCCCTCAACCGTAGGGACCTCGCATATAAAGGAGATCAAACTTAGAGCAACCTGATATCATGAGTAGCCAATACGGTATTATTTGTAGCATGATATGAAAGATTGTAAGCATGTTTTTCTCTTTATACATTTTTGAAACATTTTGCATCGTGCTTCGCGCGCACCCATTATCGGTAGATTGTGAATGTTAATACCCTTACCAAGAAAAAGACATTCTTAGAAATGTTTTTTAAGTCCGCTACCCTTAATTTGGTTATCCCTACCCTCTCTCTCTCATTTGTCGATACACGCGAATCATCTAAATTTTCATTGCTTATGTTATTATCACCATTTTGTAATTACCACAGTTTCCAGGAGGCCCTGTGCCGGTCTGTACTAGCCTTGGAGGGGGTGCCAAGCCATAAAAACCCTAAATAATCATGGAAGGCGATCCGTCTGTGAAAGTGGTGGGGGGGGGGGGGGGGTATAGTCAGTGGCACTATCTAAGCGGAGCGCCACCATCAGTGGGTATATTTGTAAGATATCAATGTTTTGTTTAAAGAAATTGGTTCTTTGATACATTTTAAACAGTGAATTTTTTTACTCTTTTAATTTTTCTGTTCCATATTAAGAAGCTTTCTTAATAACTTATTTAACATTTTTACATGATTTCCGAATCTGCCGGCTTGATTTCATGGGGGGGGGGGGGGATTATAGTGTACAGTATCCCCATCTAATTTCATGGGGGGATACATCCCCATCATCCCAGGATCGTCGCCCATGTAAATAATAAGAATTTCTAAGCATGTAATTACTTCAAAGATTTGCCAAAGATAGTACCATTTTACATCGAAGCCACTTTACATCACCAATAAGTTCTTAAACCGAGGAGTTGTTACCCCTCCACTTAGACAACAGACCCCGTTCTCTTGTATTCAAACGAAAAGAATTCACTAAATTGTGAGAATTTTTCAACATATGATCGGTTTAAAAATTTGCGAAAAGAGCACCATTTTGCATCTTAGCCACCTATAAAAGCAAAAGCTTCCCAAAGGGGGAGGGGATACCTTCCCCAGGACTGCACCTGCACGAGGTAACAAAGGACCAAAAGATTACAGGATTTGCCCCCGTGTGCTAATTATCGCAGGTGCGCATATGCACAATTTACACTGACTTAGTGGGTTTGTCTGAAGTGGGATTACAACATCATCTTCTATTCCCCCCATCACCAACTTCTGTCGATGCAAGTGACAAATGTATAAAGCTTATACAGCTTGCAGAAATAATTTTCAAGCACATAATTTTGCCCCTCAAATATTTTGCTTACCTCCCCCACTCAGGCCCGTAGCAGACAAGGTACTGAAGGGGGGCGAAAAGTTTCTAGGGGGGAGAAAAATTTTCCAGAGGGGGCGAAACATACTAAAATGCATTACAGCAATGCTAATTTTGATCTTCTAGGGGGACGAAAAATTTTCCAAGGGGAGCTTTGCCCCCTTGCCGCCCCCTTGACTACGGGCCTGCCCCCACTATTGAAATCCTGGTGCCACCTCTGAAGGGCCGCCTCCTGTTGCCCTTTCCCTTTGGATTGGGTAATCCTGGTAGGGCTGACACGATGAAGAGATGTAGAGGATGTTCTCATATAACAGGGAACTAAGATGTAATGCCTTGATCAGTGTACCTACCATCCTTAAGTCTCCGTCCGTGACCGCTTCTCTTTCCTCTCTCAATGAATGACAATAAAAGGACGAAATAATACCTTGAACACCAAGCAGTTTGGATTTTATTTAGCTAGGATCAGATGAGGAACACCATGCGTAGTGTGACGTTACTGGATGCACCTGTAGTCAACACTTTCTACTTTTTCTGCCGTGAACCTCTGTACTGTATCGTCATAAGCATATCATATTATGCAGGTCGGTGCTTTGTAAGCTGTCGATTTCAGAACACTGGCATTTCATTTTCAGTGGAAAATTTATTCATGATTGTTTGACAGTCAGAAAATGTCGGCAAACTCCTTGCGCCCCTCGGGAAATATCTTTTAATAGCCCACGTATACGTTTTGTCAACTATAAGGTCTTCTTATCATCAGTCTTGCGGGCTATATCCCACGGAAGGCAAAAAACGGAAAATACTTATAAACCAGAAAGGCACATGAGTTGCTGCGAAGAATTGCATTACCATTTGTAATGGTGTTTATAAGATAACACAGCTTCCGTTTAAAGGGAAATCAATATGGCAGTCATCAAAATTCCGTAAATTCTTTGGAAATGTCTTTCACAATACATCAGCTGAATATTCATAAGATGCATTTTAACTTCTAATAGCATCATAATGATGTGTCTCCCTCCGAAAGACGAGCTGCCTTTATAGTGGTATCACTACTTGTTTGTTGACTTCACAACAAATTTCTTTCACCGTTATTGTGAGGACATTTTCCTGAAGGATCAAAAATTGTCTGGGTTGTTGTTTTAGGTTTTCCTGGTGGAAAACAGCCCTTAGGACTTGTTTTACGGAAGTGTTATTGTTTTCGGATGTTCGGTAGATTCTTTTGAGTCCGAGAAAACTGTTTCGTATTTTCAACAATGGCGGAATTTCTCAACTCAAGACCGAGAGCCCGAACGAAGTCTTTCGATAGATTTATTCCGAACCGTGCAGCGATGGATTTCGAATTCGCTCATTTTAAGATGACGATGCCCTCTCCGATGAAAAGTGAAGATGACGAAAACGATTCTGGAATTTGGAGTCCAAAATCTCCACGTGATGCTGCCATGGATGAGGACATGTTGGACCAGAGAAACGAGGAGGAGGTAACAATGTTATAACACCACAACAAGATGATTACAGGTTTTTCGATTTTTAGTAAAATGTACAAAATACCATAGAGGCCTACGCTCAAAGACAAAACAGGATTAAGATAGGGCCCTTGGTCCAAAAAGTAGACCTATGATCAGGAACCGTAGATTACGTTGTTCAGCTATTCGGTCATGTCCTGTATCTCTCCACTCTATACCACTAAAATATTTTTACATCAAAGCAAGCTTTATCTGCTAACGCTGGTCATAATCCCATTTTTTGTATCTCAGATTGCCGCTGTTTTTCACGCCCTGTCCAGTATAGTTCCGGACGGCCTATGAAGTTCACCCCCTAGACCAGGGCCGTAGCCTGCGGGGGCAGGGGGAAGCTGCCCCCGGAGATTTCCAAACCGTAAATGAAAGGTAGCCTTTTTGAAAAAATATAAAGAAATGCCGAAAATTTCTCTGTCCAAAGTATGATTTCAAGGCCCAAAAATCATGGAAAATCGCATTTAAGGGTTCTTTTTCCCCAAAATTTTCCCGGGGAGACCCGGATCTCTTTTTATGTGAGTTTCCCTGCCCGACGAATAAACCATCTTCCTCCTTTAAGAAACACCGCTTGAATGCACCATATACACTGGCTAAAGCTGAGATAGCCAATGATTTTAATTATTAGCTAAAGTCAATGAACTTAGGCTATAAAAAGAACTTTTAATTTAAAGGGCATAAGCAGTCGCCGCAAACTTATTTTGAACTTATTTTGAACAACAGCTAACTCTCACAAATATCCCGTTTCACTTCAAGTATCTTTCATGTTAGAACATAAATATTGCATATTCAAGAAAACCAAGGAGTTACTCTATACGTAAATTTCTCAAATGATGCAGTGAGAAACATATTGTAACATGATTTTCCAGAGCCATTCATGTAATAGGATGCTCAGGTACACTAATTAAGATTGGGGTGACTGCATTTCCCCTTTAAATGAAATCTAACTTTCCTTCTTGAAATCTAAATTTGATTCTAAAGCATGTAATTTAAAAGTGAAGAATGCTAGGATGCAACTTTTAAGGTCTAAAATGTGTCATTTCCCCCAAGTGCAAGGCCTACGCCATGGCTAAGCACCAACTGAGGTGGATCCCCCAGTGTCGCACTAAGAGCGCTAGGTGGAAGCCCGTGCACCGGGTACCATGGGGTGCCATGCATACCACAGCCAAAGAATTCAGTAAATGATTAAAATTTAGATCATTTTATGAGTCCAAAGTTTCCACAAAGATAGCACCATTTTGGATCTAGGAAAACTTAAAACAAGAAAAATTTCTCAAAGAGTAGAGGTGTAATCCCCCCCCCCCCCCTTAGGCAATATCCCCTTTCAATATCCCCTTCAATTAACGGGATAGAAAAATCACTAAATAATAAGGATTCCCAAACATTTAATCATTTCAACGGTTTACAAAGCTTTACAAAGATAGCACCATTTTGTACCCAAGACACCTCACATTGACAAAAATTTCTCAAAGAGTATTGGGACGTCGTCCCCTCTTTTTAGACGGCATCGTCTGCCTTCCGAGCAGCCATAAAATATGAAGAATATCACTAAGCAGTAAATAATGACAATTTGTAAAAATATAATCAGTTCAAAGCTTTACCAACAATAGCCTGAACCTAAGCCAGGCATTACATGTGCCCATCCTTCATCCCCCTTTGCGATGGTACCCAGAACATGTGAAAAAGGAAGGGTCCGCCTGGATGTTAACTACCTGTAGGCATACCATTTGGTTCTCCGCTTAGATATCATAAACTGCCCCCTAGAGATTTTGCCCAGGCTACTGCCCTGAAGACAGTTGAGAGTCCTGTATAGGCAAAGTCAGAATTAAAACAGTTTACTAAAAGGATTTATTTCACGTCCCTTTTGTTTTGAAGTACAGTGACAAGATTGCAAGAGAAGAATGCAAGAATGATTCAAGGTTTGTCTACAAAGTCGGATCCAGGATTTCACAAAAGGGGTGCTAACTCTACGAGGGCAAAGTTTGCACCTATGAGTGTCAAATGTATGGAGCTTTTACGGAAGGGGGAGGGGGGGGGGTTCCGAGGAGAAATTTAGACACTTAAATGTATAACCTGGCATCTGGCAATCAAAATAAGAATATTAGCGTAGGAAGCAGGGGGCTGGGGATAAAGCCCCCAGTCAAAATGTGGAGGGGCGGAACTATGCTTCTGCCCCCCTCATCCAAGGACGAAACCACTTATTTGTTTCCTTTGTAAGAAATGTCAAAAATTTGCAGTAATTTACCCTAACATTTGTCCAATATGTTGCACCAAATTGCATCTTAGGACCCTCAAATATTCAAAAATTTTCCAAAGGGAAGGAGGACACCCCATCCCCTAAGACCCCTCCCTCAGGACGGTGATTCGAAACAACGTTCAGGCCCCCAGTCTCGAATAGCTTCCTACGTCTATGAATAAGCATACATGTTGTAAAACAGCTTTGGCATAGCCTCAAAAGAGAAAGTGGTGCCGAAAAAGAGAGGAAGCCCCATCTAGATCAGCTCCTGGTCCAATAAAAACGATCGCCATGAACAATGAAGGGCTGTATTATGAAAACTGTGCAACGCTGGGAGGAAAATCACTTCTTCCCTGCTGAATGGTGTCGTCAGACCTTTCGAAGTTGGGGGACACAACGTTCCGCCAGAGGGGCACACCAAAATTAAGGACTGAGCGTCGCTGGAGGGGTCCTGGTGACGCAAAACGAGCCCTGTAGACGTTGGGGCCCAAGGGACTACCGTAGAGGTCCTGGTGGAATCCAGGAATAATGCCCCAGTGAGGGTCCAGGGGTAAGCCCGGGAGTTTCTGAAAAATTTACGAAATTGTGATTATCAGAATGAAGCATTTAAATATCTCCAAATGGCATTGGATTCACACTAAGCAGACCACGACAAAAAAAAAAAAAAAAAAACATTTGACCATTTTTGCCCGACTGCAGTGGCCAAGTGGTTAGAGCTTCCGACTTGCAGCCGGAAGGTCTAGGTTCAAATCCTGGCCGGGTCATACCAAAGACTTTAAAAATGGAACCTACTGCCTTTGTGCTTGGTGCTCAGCATAAGCAATGGAGTAGGGCAAACAAGCCAGTAAGCCACAACTGGAAAAAAGGATTTGGTTGGAAACTGGGACGTTAAACCTCATCTAACTAACTATTTGACCATTTTTGTCAGCCTTTCCTGCACTAACAATTTAATGATTCGGGAAAGGAGGTTTGTAAGTGGGAGGACCAATCATGTTAAGGTTTGCGTTGGGCTTTTAAAATAAATCCATTCATGCTAACTAGCAGGAATTAATGCAGAGACAACTTCCTTCCAGGTATGTCTATGATTTATGAGGAAAAACCTTTGCATCAGAGCATCAAAGGTGCATTTACTGCTGCTGATTCGGGGCTAGCCGGAAAATTTTGAAAAAAAAGAAGCCTTTGAATGTGGTTCACTGGGTTTTGGGTGTCTTAAAATATAATTATGACAAATGTATATCCTTCATTTTGTCAGCAATAAATTAAAAAAGGGTGGCTAGTGCCCGTTGAGACTACCCCTGGTGCACTCGCAAAGCGAGCAGAAAAGTCTGGTATTAAGTATCTATGAAAACTTCGGTGAAAGTACTTATACTTCTTTTGGAGGTTTCATCACTTTTTGATTCCTTGCCGAAGGCAGGCAAGGAATCTATGCGATGGTGATGTCGTGTGTGTGTGTGTGTGTGTGTGTATGTATGTATGTGTGTATGTGTGTGTGCGTGTGTGTGTGTATGTGACGCCTAGCTTGTAAACACGATATCTCGAGATAGCAATGACCGACACTTTTCATATTTGGTATATAGATTCGTCATGTTGAGAGAAAGAACCCTATTGTTTTGGTGGAGGTCAAAGGTCATTTGAGTTCACCAGAGGTCAAAAACCGAAAACTTTGTAACACGATATCTCAAGTTAGCAATGACCGATACTTTTAATATTTGGTATATAGATTTGTCATGTCAAGAGGAAGAACCCTATTGTTTTGGTAGAGGCAAAGGTTCATCCGGGTCACCGGAGGTTAATCTGCGAAAACCTCGTAAACGGCTTGTAAACACGATATCTCGAGATAGCAATGACCGACACTTTTCATATGTGGTATATAGATTTGTCATGTTGAGAGGAAGAACCCTATTGTTTTTGGTAGAGGTCAAAGGTCATCTGAAGTCACCAGAGGTTAATCTGCGAAAACTTTGTAAACGGCTTGTAAACACGATATCTCGAGATAGCAATGACCAACACTTTTCATATTTGGTTTATAGATTTGTCATGTTGAGAGGAAGAACCCTATTGTTTTTGGTAGAGGTCAAAGGTCATCTGAGGTCACCAGAGGTTAAACTGCGAAAAACCTCGTAAACACGATATCTCAAGATAGCAAAGGCAGACACTTTTCATATTTGGTATACAGATTTGTCATGTCAAGAGGAAGAAGCCTATAGTTTTTGGTAGAGGTCAAAGGTCATCTGAAGTCACCAGAGGTTAATCTGCGAAAACTTTGTAAACGGCTTGTAAACACGATATCTCGAGATAGCAATGACCAACACTTTTCATATTTGGTTTATAGATTTGTCATGTTGAAAGGAAGAACCCTATTGTTTCTGGTAGAGGTCAAAGGTCATCTTAGGTCACCAGAGGTTAAACGGCGAAAACCTCGTAAACACGATATCTCAAGATAGCAAAGGCCGACACTTTTCATATTTGGTATACAGATTTTTAATTTCAAGAGAAAGACCCCTATTTTTTTTGGTGGAGGTTAAAGGTCATTTGAGGCCACCGCAGGTTAAAAGCCGAAAAGGCTCATAATCAAGCTATCTCAAGATAGGAATGACCGACACTTTTCATATTTGGAATATAGATTGATCATGTTGAGAGGAAGAACTTTAAATTTTTTGGTGAAGTTCAGAGGTCATTTGAGGTCACCTTAGGTAAAAGGCCAAAAAGCTCGTAATCACTATATCTCAAGATAGGAGTGACCAGCACTTTTCATATTTGGTATATAGATATGTCATATTGAGAGAAAGAACCCTTTTGTTTTTGGTGGAGGTCAAAGGTCATTTGAGGTCACCAGAGGTAAAAGACCGAAAACCTTGAAATTGCGATATGTCAAGATAGGAATGGCGGATATAGATTTGTCATGTTGAGAGGAAGAACGCTATTGTCTTTGGTAGAGGTCAAATGTTATCTGAGGTCACCAGAGGTTGAACTACAGAAACCTTGTAAATGGCTTGTAATCACGATATCTCAAGATAGCAGTTACAGCCACTTTTCATATTTGGTATATAAATTTGCCATGTTGAGAGAAAAAACCCTATCAATTTTGGAGGTCAGGTCATCTGGGACCTGAGGTAAAAAAAACAGATTTCCCAAGATTCCCAAGATTGTCATCTGCGTCACTGGGATCAAAAGCAACATTTCCCAAGAATTCTCAAGATTGTCATCCGGGGTCACTATAGGTTAAAAAGCAGTTTCCCAAGAATTCCCAAGATCATCATATGGGGTCATCAGAGGTCAAAAAGCAAAATATCGCAAGTATTCCCAAGATTGTCCTCTGGTTTCACCAGAGGTCAGAAAGCAAAATTTCCCAAGAATTCCCAAGATCGTTATCTGGGGTTATCAGAGGTCAAAAAGCTAAACTTCCCAAGAATTCCCAAGATCATAATCTGAGGTCACCATTGGTCAAAAAGCAAAATTTCCCAAGAATTCCCAAGATAGTCATCAGGGGTCACCAGAGGACAAAAAACAAAATTTTCCAAGAATTTTCAAGATCCAAGATCCATTGGAGCTGAATTCCTTTCAAGACACTTTCGTTTTTCTTTTTTGTTATATTTGGTGGGGTTCAAAGTTCATGTGAGGTCAGCAGAGGTGAAATTGTTAAAATACCGTAAAATGATGTAGTCAAGGTAGATAAATTTGAGGGATAAACCTCAGTACAACAAAGCATCCCCATTCGGCAAGGAATCACTAAGCCCTTAGGCTTTCTGGTTATCCTTGGTGGGATGCTTGGCTCCGCCTCATCGAGGATTTAGGAGGACAATGTTTCCCTTGCAAATGTAAAGGCATCAGTTTTTAAAATAACCGGACATTAGCGGATGAGATGAAGCTATTTAATTTTCCTCATATTTATTAGATGCCAATTGAAAAGGGCCGTGGAAATATCAATTTTTACAGTTTTCGAAAATAAAATCTGATTAAAAGATAATCGATGTGGGAATTGTATTGCGGCGGCAGTAGTCCCATAGCTGTTGAAAATTGATGTTGAAACATTAGCTGTGAATTGTATCTCCCAAGAAGTCAATGCTTCACATGATACAAGAGACAGAGGGGCGTGAAACGCGCCACAAAATGGTAGTTTTGAGAACACTTGGGTAATTTTAGCCTCGTGATCTACAGATGATCGACTGATAAAGTGACAGTGGGGTCTCGTGTCCATATCTATATATAAACGGTGTGTTTGTACATAATGTTTTTAATACCCAAAATTTCTTTGGGGGCACAAGGGGGTTACAGCCAACCTTTTTGGGGGGCACGTGCCAGTTAACTTTCCAGTTGACCTTTAAAACATCTAGTTGTACTTAAAACAAAAACCGTGCCATTTCTGTCACAATCAATCATTTTCCCCACGGTTGACACTGAGAACCAGGTGGCAAACGCTAGTTTGTGTGAACTGAATACAGAAAAAGCTCAGTCCATCCCAGAATGCATTGCGACCTAAGTCCACTGTGTCGAAATCGCAAAGGCTTAGTGTATTTGGAATTTTGGACCATACGTAGCATTACGATCCTCCCAGATAACTCAGGTAAACCCATTCCACATAGGCCTATATCATGTTCCTAATAGCAACACAGCAAAGGGGAATAAGCGAGGTGCAGATGTGCATGTACATAAAGTGACCGATCAATCGAAGTCATGCGGCGGTGCCACTGGTAAGAGGACCACAAACGGATGCATGCACTTACAAGCTCTCCACATTTGCCTCCAATTTGGCAGTGTTGTCAAAACGTGACGTCAAGTGAAGTGGGTCGATAGATTTCAGTTACTGTAAATGTTCTCTTACTTCTACCCTCTGCTATTTTAGGAACACTACACCCGGAGACGCCGACCGTCATTTTCGACTGCTGTGTCAGATCAAACAGGAAATGCGAGGATTTTGCAATTCCGTCCTCGTAGTAAGAGCGACATCTCTTTCGGAGCATCGAAAGGTTAGAACAACCACTTTTTATTCATGGCCGTGAGCAGACTTTTTCGGCAGGAAAGGGGGGGGTACAAAAGGCTGAGTAGAAGATAACCATTATACAATCGACTTTCAGCACCAAGCCGGAAAGCATTATCAAAAATACTTTCCCTATGGCGGTAACACTCTCCATGCCTTACAAGCAGTGCCTTTGGAGACGGGAAGGGGAAAGCTGGGGTTACAGCCGACCTAATCATTATCAGTTTGAAAATATTGTCTTAAAACGTACAAACTTACCTCAAAAATGCTAAAAGATCCTAAATTGAATGGTTCAGCACCCCTCCACATCTCAGAGATGAATGGTCCCCCTCACCCACCACGCATACACACACAAATTTAGTCTACCACAATCTTTCGGCATTTTTAATAGCCAAGTATGTCAAAACTCGTTATGTTTAAAAATTTACTTTGAAGAGGGTCCTACGGTGTACGACCATGCTTTGATTCTATCAGTCACAACGGCAATTGGAGAGGGCATACTGACTTAAAAACACTCAGTAAAGCAAAACTTTACTGGTTTTTCGAGACACTATTAAAAACACTCAGTGAAGCAAAACTTTACTGGTTTTTCGAGACACTATTTTGACTTGAATGATTTAGGGTTCCCCCTACTAGTAAGATCTGTCGCACCCCACTTTCCCCAGTCATTCTCAAAAAGAACAATGAATTAGGACAGTGTTGGTACCTCAATCATTTTTCCTTTCACTTAAACAGCCGGGGTACCGTCATAGAATTTCATTTTCAGGAAAAAGTCAAGTTACAAATACATATGTAAAGCTACTGTATATGAAATTTCAAAATCCTCCAAATCACAGTTTTGTTGCATTTTTAATGAATGATCATACTTCCTAGACTTTTCAAACAATACCTTTCTTTAGACCAACGTGACGCTGTGCTGGCAAAGCTCGGAAGGAAGGCTATGTGCAGTGATTTCTCGAACGATAAATATTATGCTGATACCCCTGAGAATGTCATCTCTTTACCTGAACATCCAACAAATTTAAGTAAGTTTGAACAAACTTTGAATTTTTTACTGCCTTCATAGTTAACCCTCTTTACATTTTTTTAAATCTGAACTACCAGTTTTTGCTCTAACTCTGCCGGGAGCTAGTTACCATGGAAACACTGTTAATGTTCCCATTCAATTTGGCAACTGGTTACGGTCCCGTCTCATCGATCATATTGGCACACTGTTGGGTAAAAAAGTCAGACAAAAAGTTATTGAATTGTGACAACATATAGCTTTGGGATATTTAAACGGTTAGTCAAAGTTTTAAAGACGTTAAAGTAATAAGGTAGCAATTGCGAGGCAAATCGAGTACAGAACTAGGAACACCAGTGTAATGTAGGTAGACCTATGCATGATAGTGCACTACAATGAAAACTTCAATTTGAAAGCTTCGGTGTTAAAATTCAAGACTGTGTTGTTTTGTACTTTTCATATTTGGCAACTTGGGGCATAGGTGTATAAGGCGGGATCTGAGGGTGGCGCCCTTTCCCCAGCACAAAACTGGCTATTTCAGGGCCTGAAATTGTAGTTTCATGTCAGGATCGTTTGCCAAAATGTTCGGGAAGATTTCAGGGCAAACGCCTACCGTATCCCTCCCTTGTGAAGTGTCTTTCCATATTGGCTACAAAACTACCTGGATGGATACTTTTAACCCTAACCTTCATAATCGTCACGTGCCTGTCCGTACGTTTATATGTGTTCATCACTGATCAGATTATCTTCGACGATGAGCGCTCCATCATAAATTCTGATCACATGGGCTTTGGGCTTTCAAAAGATGATAAATGTGTAAGTTTCAGTTTCTGTTTATTTCTTCTTCACCAGGTCATGACTTAATTACGCGCATAAATAGATTCAGTTAGTGAATGACATTCGCTCACCATAAGAGTACCAGACTTCTGTCAGTTTGGGGGTGGGGAGAGCATTGGGGTGGAGAGGGCGCTGTTGCTTGAAATTTAAATGCATGTTTGCCTGAAGATAGCATATATTCTGCTCAAGTAAGAGTATGCGACACCCCTCCCCCCCCCCCCCCCTCGTAAGGCAATCACCGTCACAATTCCAAAACGTGTTAGCGATGCTATGTGTATTTTTAAGATTTCTTAAATCAATTGGGTGCATGAGCCAAGGTACTATTCCCGTGAAGAAGTCCCCCCCCCCACTCCGTTTTGCCTAGCCTACTCCGGCGGTTGGAAAGCGTTAATCTGTTGACCACTTACAGAATACGCCATTGCCTATGTGATTTCAATAGGATGATGTAGATAATTAGAATAGCAACCCACTCGCATTTTAGCTTGCTCTTCTAGTGCAACTCAGCCAACTGAATGGAACTGAACTGATTATTACCGTCGCCTATCCTTTTTTAACCAAAGTTTACTATGTCCATGAAAAAAGGATAGAAAACCTGATTTTATTAAATTATGCTGCTTTTATTCAAATTTCATTTATTTTTGTCTCACAGTTTATCATAACCTGACTCATTCAAACGATCGGGTTGGATTTGGTATCGGCACCGATGTCATCATCTGGAATGTTACACTGCCGGCGTCCCATGCATTCCATTTGTCCCATGGGGAAGAGGGCGACATAATCTCCGTTGCCATGAACGACGCAGGAGATCGCATCGCTTTTGCCAGAGACAGCGATGGAGTGAACGTTGAAGTTAGTAACAAAGTTCTCTACGCACCACTAGTTTACACAAAACCTTCCTTTCACCGTTCTTCCTGATCTTTGTTGCCAAAAGTTTTCCTACAGAGAAGATCAGAGGGTTTAATGGCCTGAAGGACCAGACTAAATTGGCCACAGGCAAAATTTCACCCTTCCTGATGTTGTCGCCAGATTTTTTCACTGTATGGTAAGATGAAAGGATTTCTGGCCTATAGGGCCAGGGTAAATTGACCACAGACCATAACACTGGAACAGTGTGCTTTGCATACAAAGGAAATTCTGACGGGGGCTTCCCCTGTATCCGCCTCTGGTATATAAAGGCCAATGATGCAGTTTCTTCTTCATAATTGTCTGCAGTAAGAGATGGAGGCCGGTGAGGGAGGGAAGTCATACAATAAGAGTTCTCGTATAGATCCCAATTACTCAAGTCACACCATTATTATATTTTGCATATGTCCCCGTTCCTCGTGGCTTCTCTTAGAGTATGATATTGGTCCATTCTGCAGTCGTTGTTGAGTTACGAGAAGAAGAGGACATTTCGTCTCCTACTTTTCCTTTTGCCCGTTTTCTGATTTTTGGGAAGAAATATCGAATGCACTGCTCGTCAAAACCCCCTGCTCCTCCCTGCTTTAAATTTCTTATCCACTCCATATTATTACTGTTCTCGTATTCGTCCTCCACAGATTTACAACGTTGAAAGCAACCGCCAGTTGTCGGTCGTGCATTTTGAAGACAGAATCTATGACTTTGCATGGACCACGCATGGACTATCCGTGTTAGTATTATTTTTATTGTTTGATTTTCAAGTCCGCTGATGAACAGAGATAAATTTTTCTAAAAAAAGTGTTACCGTCAGCCCGGCATCCTCAACACCCACTGTCCAAGCGCTCCAGATGAAGTTTTTCATTACCCTAGGTAAATTTTCTTCTACTGAGGACTCAGTGGCATGGGCGTACAAGCCAGGGGTTGGGACTGATCCCCGCTCGGGGTACTGGCAAAACCTATTTCTCGGGCAGATATTCTGAAACTTGAGGAATGGGGAGAGGCAGAAACGGCCCAACCGTATAATATTCAGTGCGCATATGCACACAGTAGTTTTTCAAAATTTTCAAAACGATCCCGATCAGACTTACTAATTTGATCATACGCGTACGGTAGTTACGGGAAGCCTGAGCCCCCAGATGTTTGCTAGGCCCCCAGAAATTTTGTGTGTTCTAATACAATTAGTAAGAATTAAGGACGGCGATCAATGCCGTGACCCCCATTTGGTACCTAGGCCCTCCTAAAATTTTCATACTAGCTACGCCCCTGACACACTAACACGCACACAACACACACATTTGTAAAGGTAAAGCTTGAATTTACCTAGCTTTTTTTCATGTTTATCAAAATATATAGTGACCAGTTGTAAATTTTATGCGTATTGCTGTGAAAGTGTTAAAAGGGCAATGGAAGTCTAATTTTATTTTTAACATTCACGTCGTGGAAAACATAGCCGTAAGGTGGCCGGGAAGTCGCCTTTTTTGTCTCACACGGCCACTGAAATAGAGTAACGATGGTCAAATGTAACGCTTATAAGCCAGGAGTTCTTGTGAAAAACTGGATAAGAAGTAAAACTCAAAACTTTTTGACTGTAACCCAGGCCCGTAGTCAAGGGGGAGCCAGGGGGGCGAAGTCCCCCTTGGAAAATTTTTCGCCTCCTAGAAGATCAAAAATTAACATTGCCGTAATGCATTTTAGTGTGTTTCGCCCCCTCTGGAAAATTTTTTGCCCCCTAGAAGCTATTTTGCCCCCCCCCCCTTCAGTACTTTGTCTGGCTACGGGCCTGCTGTAACCGAGCTTTCTTTTTACATTTGTTGTTTGGTTTTTTTTTTTCATAGAGGCAAAGGGGACGGGAACGTTGCTTTTTACGATTTAAGACGGGACTTTTCCACGGAAACTTTGCTCTATCGTATAACCAATGGGGACTTACCACTGTCAATAACATACTCATTAAATGGCCAGTACTTGGTTAGTGGCGATGCAGAGGGTACTGTTGCATTATGGGAACAAAGGATGCCCAATAAGACACTCTGGGAAGTTGTTACTCAACAAGGACCCGTGACTGTAAGTTTTAAAAAACCAGTTTTAATCACCAAACTACATAGTAGGTTTTTTGATGTCAGTTTTAATTTATCAGACATTTTGCCGGAGATTTTAATTGTAATGAATCTATGAGTTCTGCATAAGGAGGAGGGACAGGGACAAGAATTATGCTTTTTATGTAGCCACCGGTCCCTTCAGGAGTTGGTAATGGGTCGGGAGGGCAGCAGTATGGTTTACAGAGAGTAATGTCTTAAGTCAACCCAAGAAAGCCCCAGAAAATCTGTGTACATCCTGCATATATACGAGAAGAGGGAAACAGGTTTTTTTTCTTTCTTTCTTTCTTTTTCTCTGTTTTTTTCTTTGTTTTTTTTTTTCTTTTTGGAGGCACCCCTGCCTTGCACTACAAAGGAATAGTTAGTCTCCAAAAATGAACTGATGGTCATTTACCTCTTCAAGAGCCGTCGGAGAGCAGAAGACTGCTTGGACAATAAAACGAGCAGTACTTCCAATCATATTCATCTCGCTACGAATAACAGGGTAGTAGATTCCTAGGCGATTCTCCTTTTATATCCCTGTCGGACTTAATTGACACTCTATGGCAGGCGCGGATTTAGGGGTATGACCCAAAATTAGAGGTATATCTCCAACCTCTGTAGGGACCGCCCATCAAAGGGCATAATACAGCAGTCCAAAATCATAAGTGGCCTGTGGAAAGATTTGTCACGTTTGTAGCATAATGTGAAAGATTGGAAGTATGTATTTGTAGGTAGACACTTTCAAAGTATTTTTCACGGCGCGCTTCGCTCGCAACCATTGTTGGTAGATGGTAAAAGCCTACATTTTACATACTTCTTAGTCCACGATCCTTTGGTTCTTCCTGCTCCCTTCTCTCTCACTCCCATTGGGCACTGACTGTCTTAATTCTCATTGCTCAAGTTAGTAACGCCATTATGTAATTACCCCCAAAGCTTCCCTATGCCGTTCTCATGCTACCAGCCTTGGTGCCATGCCACAGTCAAAATATTAAGTAATAAAAAGTTCTAAGCATGTTATCAGTTTAAAGCTTGGCCATACACACCATCATTTTGCATCTAAACCACCTTACATAAACAAAAAGTTATGAAAAGGAGGGGTGTTGTCACCAACTCTACTTAGACCAAACACCCTTCCCTTCCAACCCAAAGTAAGGACTGTTCACTAAATTATAAAAATTTTCAACATATAATCAGCTTGAAATCTTTCCAAAGATTGCACCATTTTGCATCTAAGCCACCTTGAATGAACAAAAATTTCTAAACCAGCCTTCCCCAGAACGACACCTTTGCACAAGTTGACAAAGGAAGGATTCGCGCTGGGTGCAAACAATCGTAGCTATGCATAAGCACACTTTAAACCGACTCTCTGGGTTTATCTGGGGTTGGATTACTAACTCTTCGGTGCTGCCTCCCCGATCCAAAAGAAGTTTAAGCAAAAGATTTCTACAGGAGGTGTGGTAAAGTATCTTTAAGACAAATGTTTGACCTTTTTATTGCTTTTGGTTCAAATTTTTTACAAACTACCTACATTTTCGCGCCTTCGCCTTCCGTTCAATTTTTTTTCCATTTTTCTTCAATACCATGCATCATAAACGTTTTCGCTTTATTCAACAGTCAAGGTGTTGCCACTCTTCTGCATAGGGGTAACTGTGCAAGAGCAAAGCTTATAACTAATGTATGGTGGGGATTTCTTTCCACCTTCTTCTAGTTTTGAAAGGATAATCACATCTGAAGTAGACTAGTGTTCTCTAGACGGTTACGAAGCATTGATAAATCAGACTTATCTTCCTGAGAGAACCATTTTAGTTTGTGTATTGAATTTACTGAAAGTACTGTCTGAATACAGATTTTACCATGAAAATGATGTCTTAAATGAGAGAATTTTGGCGCCCTTCGCGGGCAATTGTCACCGATCACTCCCCATGCCCTACTAACCTTGAAATGAAACTAAATAATCCATTATGGTAAAAGACATTTCTGAAAACTTAGTGTACATCTCACTCTTAATGCAAGTGTCCAAATATTGAAATAACCTCAGATTCGCCCTGGACCTCACTGGTGTCCTCATAGTTCCTGTACTCAGCAATTAACATCAAATATGAAATGATATAAAATCCATATAACAGAGGAACTGGAGCCAATTTTCTGGTTCTAAATATATAATATTGCGAGAGGCTTCCGGGGCATCGCCCCCTGGAAGGTACCACCCACTGGGGCTCCACCCATGGACTCCTGGATCCCACGCTTGCAAACTCGCTTTTCGCTCTCATGGTGCACCTTCGGTGCACGTGAGATTTCCGATCGTTGATCACCCCCTCGAAATTTCTGGACCCGAGCCTGCTCTATGGGGTCATAGATGCACAGTTTCTTTACCCTAAATAATTTTGGCCGAAATTAATCCGTGTTAGTTTTGGTAAAATGCTCATCAGGAGTAAAAATCGCGTCGATTGTGAATGAACTGTGCTAAATTTTACGTAAATCATTTCAACCTTAAAAATTGACGCAAAATGTGTACTGAAACTATTACCTTATAAAATATGTCTGACACGAAGAGGTGTCTGGTTAAAGAAGGGCCTAGTAAACTATATATTCTTCCTTCCTTATAATAAATGTATCTTCACAAACATAGGAGGGGGAGGAAAGAATCGCATTCTTCACATCCTTTGTCCTTGTGATTCTGTTTTCTTCCGTAATCACGCCTACCAACATGAATAATAATTGTAAATGACTTACCGTTGAATACAGCAAATACGGTATGCAGTGCGCCAAACATTTAGTAGCTTGAAAATAATTTGTGACAGAAACAGGGGTGGCGCCAGTACTTGCCCGACAGGGAGGCCAAACTCCCCGACAGAGGGGACAACTACCCAAAGCCCCGACAAATTGGTTTTGTACTGACAGAAACTGAAAAACTATGGGATTTTATTGAAGAATTGACGAATCTGCCCCACTTTAGAGCAAAATTAAGAAAATTGTCTGGACTTCGTTGGGGACTACATGTTTTATCGTACCCATTAAGCCTTCTTAAGGCTTCCCAACGAATTTGGAAAATTTTCCTGAAGGGGGGAGCCCTTCCTACGGGGGGAGGCATGGGCTTCGGCCTCCACCTGGGGCCACTCCAGGACAAAAAATAAAGATATGTCCATTATTCGTTCCTTAAGGCACCTCACCCTACCCCTGTACAAATTCGATTTTGTAATCATATATAACCAAAGAAGTCTCAGCTTTTTTCATTCCTTGGAGATATCAATCTCTAGTGAAACTAATCTTTATGCATGTTTTGTTCACAGAAAATTGTCTGGTGTCCCTGGCACTCTCATTTGTTAGCCACGGCTGGAGTAGTGAACGAAGCGCAAGGTTCAATCAGGATTCTGAACACTCTGACCGGTGCTAAGAACAAAAGTAGGGACGTCCCTGCAGCGGTAGGTCAAACAGTACATAAGTAAGGTAACATACCCTGCACTTTTTCTAATATTCCTAGAGATAAAACTAGACCCTACTGACTAAATGTCTGTTTTTCTGTGTTCTTTGCGAAATGTGGTACAGTCATTAATTCAAATATCGCTACAAGGATGATGGTCAACAAATTTTCATTTGGTAATCAGCACAATTTGAGCAGCTGAAGAAGGGTTAAAAGGCAAATAATGAAGTCAGCAAAACTGCAAAATAAAGCTGCAAAATAAAGGGGCCACTGAGCCATGCACACCCCCTCCTCACTTATGCCGATTTATTTATAATTTAATAACCCAAAATAAGTAAATTTTTGAGCACAAGTTTAACTTACAAAAGTATCATATGTAGCACCAGATTGCAGGTAATGAAACCTAATTATTCAAATAATTTTTAATTGGACTGGAATACCCCCGTCCCCTTAGACCCTTCCCCCATGCCGACGATCACCGAACAAACTGCATGGTTTCACGTGTGACAAATCCTGGCTACGCCACTGAGTGATCTTCGACATTTATAATTCAAGTATGGTTCTATACAATCATAATTGAATTTTTGTGTGACTAAGTTGTTAATTTAATGTACTATAACTCCTTACAGTTAACAGCTTGTATGTAGCATTAACGTTCGGACATACGGTATCAAGAAAATATGTGTAAGAGAAATGAGGAGAGATTTGTAAGATTTAGCTAATATTTAAAAAAAAGGGGGGGGGGGTAGAAAGACTTACGTTAAGACAATCGTTGCACGGGAGAGTTGCTTTACAGAAAGACAACACACATTTTATAGCTAGATGGAGAGAGACTTGTTTGGAAAGGGCTGGCAAGCTTTGGTTTCAGTGCGCAGACAATTGCCTTTGACTAACGAAACTGCCTTGTGGGAGATGCTCAGGCAGTTTTGGATGGGAACAGAGGGCGAAAAGTAAACTTTATTAGCAGAATTTCGACAATTGCGAAAGAGAAATTTTTCTTTTAATTACCTATACCTTTATGTACTAGGTAACTGGTTTGGAGTGGTACCCCACGGAACAAGAACTCGTATCATCACATAATGGTCCGTTTGAGAGTGTTGTTTTCTGGAACCCGACATCCATGACCAAAAGCCACGCCCTCCGCGATGGACAACCAGTCAATGACATGGTTCTTATGAATAGTTTACGCATAGGTAAGAGCTAACCCTTACACAGTGCATTAAAATGTATATTATGGTCATAATGTGAATTGACTATATACATGTGTAGGCTACTAGGCGATCTTTTACAGACGGTAACAGCATGGAGTTATCACGGCACCTCGGATGGAGACATAAGCGCAAGAGGCTGTGGCTGGAGATGCGATATCTTATTCGTGCAGATGTTTGTCACTTTTAGGCAAAACTGTTGACTTCTCGGGTAGACTTATGAAATATTCGGGCGAAAGTGTTCACCACTCCCTCCCAACCACCCACCCTTTACCCCCTTGCTATAAATTTATAGGAATGCAGAATGCTATGGATGAAGAAACTGCATTTTACATCGTTCATCATAGGCCTACATATTCGTGGAAAAAATCGAGCAATCTTCTCGACTTTCAGTTTTCCACGGACAAAGAAGACTCATGCCCTCTCCAGGCTCCCTGTGCAAAATGTCGTCATGTAGGCTATGATGACCGTTTCAACAGTGTCGGTAATTTTAACTGAAGATAAAAAACCAAACAATAGGTCTCTACGTTATATCGCTTGTTGTTTTCCAACTAGCCTCCGCTAGCATGAGGCAAAGTTTGAAAAAGTTACACCTTAGCAACAAGTTCAGTAACATGTCGGGGGAGGCGAAGTTATGTCATTAAAGACAGTAGGCAGTCGCCCCAAAATTTTCTTTGAAAAATCAGCAAATTCTTGCAAATCTCCTCTTACTGCATTACAAGCACCTCTGAAGACGTTTTGAACATAACTACTACAAACAATAGGTAAAGCAAGGAGAAATTCACCTTGAATTTCACAATTCACCAACAATAATAATGTCACATGATCAAAATAGGCCATTCATGAACTAGAGTGACAGGGCATACTTGATTGGGGTGACTGCATTTTCCCTTTAAACGTAACGTGGCCAACAACTACACTTTGGACCGGCGGGACAGAACCAGTATACATTGCATTGCTTCGCGCATTGCGGTGCTCAGCATAGTTTGTTTTTCCTGTTTTTCTACCCAGCTTGAAATTCCGTGGCGTCCTCTACATACTCGTGTGTAACTATTGTAAATCTGCCCTTTAAATAATTTACAACACTACAAGACGCGACAAAGTGCAGTTCGTTGTCTTTCAGTAATTCGCTTATAAAATTTATAGAGAAAACTACTTTCCATTTTGCTCACAGTGATCCTCATACTTTATCAAATCATTTCATTGCAGTTTGCATGACAAATGAAGAAATGAAAGTGTGGTCCCATAACAAGTGCCACAATACAAGAAATCAATCTGCTGCCACCGGAAGTCCGACTCAGCGAGCACGTGCAAAGTCAACTGTCCTCCGGAAGTCAATCTTTAAGATGAACACGATAAGGTGAAAAGAGAGAGTGCGTAGTAGAAGAGGCACTGCAAAATCTATTTGTTTATAAGCATTTTCGGATTCCGTTTTCTCCATGAAATAGGGTCCTGGTGAACATCCAAAATCAACTTGTTGGGGCCCAGGTGGCTTCCTTACCCTAAATTATTTTAAATTGCTTGAACTATTCATACATTGTTTTCCTTTGCAGAACCACTGTTGGTGATTGGTTAGATTGTCTTCTCAAGTTGTGTCTTTTGAGCGTGATGTTGTGGGTCATATCTGCACTGGTTGATGGAATTGATGAGCCTGTCTCAAGACGCTTAGCTAATCTACCTTATGTGTTATGGATGGTAAGTATTCTTCTTGTACTATCCTTAAAGCAATGTACATTATTGAAATGAAGTTTGTCATTTAAGGATAAATAAGCCATGCTTTGCCTGGTATTTGGTACACTTTTTCCAGTCACTGGTTAGCATCAGTTGTGAATATACTATGCACTGCTTCCCAAAGTTCACAAGAAGCAAAGTAAGTGACCTTGTTTGAATAAGCATATCTTTCATGCCATGATGGGTTGGCTAGCATAGCCCAAAGGCCAAATCTGAATTGCTGTTGGGATAAGCTCGGACTTTGCTTGAAATGTTCTGTCTGAAAGGCCAAGGAGGAGGGGGAGGGGGCTGGCTCTCTTTTCATGCCCTTTGTTATGTTATGTTATGGATCAACAGTTTTTCCTGTACATACTTAAAGGTTACCCACCCCTGCCTAATGCTGACTCATGTATGTTCACTGTTTATTAAATGAAAATAGTCATGGAAGGTACCATTCTTTTCCATCAATATGCAGTGTTGACATTTTTTAACATTGTGAGAGATGTGTGATATAAAGTAGAGGGTGTTTCTTTTCTTCAGATGAAAGGTGGTATGACTTGTTGTCCATTTAAATATGTAGCAGCCAGATTTTTCGTATGGAGAAAGAGTCAGCCATTCTGAGCAGTTATGCCCCCAAATCAGTGTCACTCTTCAGTCACCACTGATGAAAAGAAGGGTGGCCAGCTTCTTACGATTACCCAGAGGCTCTGTGATTGAGTGTGATTGTCATAGGGGCATATGAATGGAAGAAATATTATTAATGAGACTTTACTGGGCAGTTGGCTTACAGTGGATTTGACCACAACTGTGAGCTAGTTAATTACAACTTTACATCAACATTTAAGTTAAAAAGATTTTATTAAGAAGGGCAATTCAAATCAGAAACTATAAATTGCTTTTTGAAACACCCATAATGGAACTCCTGACCTACCAGTTGCTACTACAGACATGAATTATCCTATTGTACAGGATTTGTGCAGTCATGGAAAATTATGGAAAATCATGGGATTTAAAACTGTTGTGGAAAAGTCATTTGTGGTATTGCCATGATAAAATATCACAAAAAAGATGGTCTTTTCTGTATGTATAAATCACAAGTGGTATAACAAAGGAATAATTGTAACATGCAAGTTGTGGGATAATGATGATATGTGATGAGCAGTGATTTATACTTAAAGAACATGTTATACACTTATCAATATGACACAACACAACACAACACAACACAACACAACACAACACAACACAACACAACACAACACACAAACCCAGGGCATGGTCAGTCATTGTCCACGACATCATTAACAAAACATGTTCATTGATGCACCCCTCTTTCAATTCTGTGAGTGACAAGTTAAATGTAAACTGGCACACTCTCAGTCACAAAAGTGATGCACAATGAGACATTTTGACAGACATGTGAGTCACTAAATTAGCTGACAAACATCATGATTGTTCATGAGAAGCAATGCAAAAGGTTGACATCTCTGTTCAGAGGGTAACAATTGACCCTCAATGATGCACCCCATGGGCATAAAGCATGAAAGTACTACCTCTGAGGTACTTCCATAATTAAAGTGGCTGACACGTGAGGTGACATGTTTCACCTTTTGTCAATTGTGGCTGACAATATTGGCATAGTGAGCGACATGTGAGTCACAGTGATGTTTGCCAATGACCCACATCTCATCATTGACCATGACCATTTGACCATGCTAGGGGTCAGTGGGGTGCATCAATCCATTGATAGGTGTGTAAGTATGAATCTACCAAATCATGGAATCATGGAGTAAGTTAATTTTATAAGAGGTCATTGATCTATTCTTTGGGTATCACTTTGTGGAGGTGAACCCAAATTATTGCTAGAAAGTATTTGGTGACATTGTAATAAGTGGGTGGATGGTACAACTGTATGGGGAGGTGTTGGCCATCTTGTTAATGATAATATAGATGGCAAACATTATTTTCAATTAAGATGACTGTTCAGTTTGATGTACAAAGATTTGTAACATGTAATTGGTCTTGAAAAGTTTTCATTTTGTCATAAAAAGCCATGAAATTTCATTTGCAGATTTTTATTAACAAGAAGAAAAAAATTGGAGAAAAGAGAAAATGAAGTGATAACTTTTTGGAATGTCTGGATATACTTTCATGGCAGTTGTCATCAATGTTTACAGTTCAGAGCATGTTGCTGGATTGTGATTGCATAAGGTTTATGTAAGGTTTTGTTCAGTCTCAGATATATGTGAATTCTTCCTTTAATTTCTGTCTGCCTTGCTGGCATAACAGATCCAAAGTTTACATGAACAAATCACCATTTCTTTCCTTTTGTTTTTAGATCACCTTTGGCATCAGTTTTCTTGTTGCTTGCTTAATGCTGGAATTATGTATGGCAGTCATTACCTTCAAACTCAACCCAATCTTAACATCAGGAGAGCTTAGACCAAATCAGTCAAATTCATCCTCTGGCTTTAAACAGAAAGGTCTCCAACCAGCTGATACAACAGAAGCAGACAAATACCCTAATGTTAGTCTACCAAGGTCCCTTATAATGGATGCTGTAGCTAAAAACCAACTCTTCTTTTTTCTGTTAGCAAATCTGTTGACTGGTACTGTAAATCTTTCCATGGATACTATTTCTGCTCCCCCTTTTGTTTCATTGGTGACAGTTGTGGTTTACATGTTTGTGCTGTGTTCGGCTGCTGTTGTTTTATATGTTTATAATGTCAGCACAAAGATTTGGTGACAGGAAAGATACTTTTTTATCTCACCTATGGAAAGAACAAATCTATCATGGAGAATTCTTTCAAAGGTCAGGTACAATTTTGTATATTTTTATAGTTGTTTTCCTGTCTTTCAGTTTCCATTTTGGGGACATCCTGAAAAATGAGCTATATAAAGTAACCAGCATTGTGGTAAACACACATGACCTAGAAACCCCTGCATTGGCCAAATTTCTCTGGAGGATGCAATTTTAACATTAGCAAAGGAGGCTTCATCTTAGGGCTCATAGAAGGAGAAGAGTTATCTAAATTTCAGAATTTTCTCCTCTGTCCGATTTGAAGATGTGAATTGTTACACATCCTGGCTGCATTCCCACCTACCTCGGTTATGATGTTGAACAGTGTTTCTGTTCTTAATGATGGATTGGAAATGGGCCAGTGCCTCCCATTCCTTAATGCATTATCATGCTGGCCCATAGCCTGGGGGCATTCTGGGACAACTTTCCTCCCTCCTTCCCCACTCCTACCCCCAAATTTTGACTACACCTCCCTGATTTTTTGTTTTTTTTTATGCTGGGATGGCTCCATGCCTGTGCCTTCCAGAAAGTAAACTTTGCATATGAAATTTGATAAGCTGTTTGTGGGCGGTAATCATGGTACCACCGTATCTGAAGTGGGCCATATTTTTGACTGATATTGAACATGTACATTACAGACTAATTTAGTTTATCAAGATTTTCATTTCTTGGTGGTCACATTCTCTCCTTATTAAATACGTTGTTTGAAATTGTTTTATCATATATATTAGTGTACACACAAAATGAGACAGTAATAAGAATGGTAACATTGTTCCAAACAAAGAATTAAGAACAAAAGTCACCTCGCAAAATGTGCTATGCTTGACACACTGAGAGAAGAAATTTCGTTATTGCCATGGAAAAGTTTTAACTTTTTATTTTATAAATTTTCAAAATAATTTCTTTAGAGTATGGTTTTATGAGTCCATTATTTAAATTCTAACATTGTAGTATTTGCATTAATTAAGGTTCTTGAGGCTTTATACCAGATGTTAAATTCAAATATTATCCAGCTTGCATTCCAGATGATATAAATACTGCAATTTGTAATTTTTCTACAAGGTGATATGTAGAGAGAAATTATACATGTTATTTACAAAATAGAGAAGCAAAAAAAAAAATAAAATAAAATAAAAATCTTTTTTGCAGATTGTTTTGTTTCATTTTTGGAGTGTTTCACAAATGTGAATAATTTTGCACATTGTTATGTGTTCTTGTTATGAATGTGGTTGATAATTTCATATGTTGTCATAAAAGGAAGCTCATACTAATGATAGTTGTCTTTTATGTTTGTTATGATCCTGACACAACATCATACTACTGTTTAGGGTTATATGTGGATAAAAATGACTGTTGACTGAAAGGTGAGCCACATCAGATTTCCAAGTATAGTCACCCAAATCTGAATTAGTGTGCTCTTGTATATTAATTTGTAATTGGTTCTTTTGGATCATGTGGTGACATTGGTTTAGATCATCTTCCACGTGACATGTCAGGACATGAAGATGACATATTAATGGAAATGAGAGGTTTGAAAGATTTTGCATTCTTTATTTATTGCTTTTGGGGCCCACCTGGGGTTTTAAAAATCTTTTCCTTTCTCTTTTTACATCCATAAATTAAATTCATACATATTTAATTGGGGAAAAAAAAAAAACAAAAAAAAAAAAAAAAAAAAAAAAAAAAAAAAAAAAAAAACAAAATAAAAACAAAAAAAAAAACAAAAAAACAAAAAAAAAAAATAAAAAAAAAAAAAAAACTTCAAGAAAAGCAATAATGAAATAAAATTTCATAATAAGTGTGGCTAAAAAGTGACTGCTTCTTCCTTTCCATGCATTGTCAGATATCCAATATAATTTGAGTTCTTTGTTGCAAGGTGTCACCCCCTCCCCCATGTGTTTGCATTCCAGGGTTGAACAGGGAGGGGGGGGGCTTTGGACAAAGTCCCAGTACTTAAGTTCTTGAGTACTTTACAACAGTATAGTGCATTCGAATAACGCATTTAAATATAAACAAGTCACAATGGTCAAAATTTACTTGGATTTGAGACCAGTCGAATATGTGATGTGGGGGGGGGGGGGGCTTGTTGGTGGGGAGAGAAGGACATATCCAGGATTTTATTTTTAAAGGACGATAAGGACCGCCGTGGCACTGTGTAAGCGTAAGCGGTGCGCCACCATCAACTGGTGCAAAGCGCACCTAGAAAAAAAAATATGTCAAAAAGGTTCCTCAGACTGTTGGAAATGGTACTTCCCAGAGCTTGTAAGTCATTAAGCTAAACCTTTACTTTAGGTCTCATATGAGAACAGCTGTTTCAAGCGGCCATGTCAGGTCATCCTCTTACTGAAAATTTCAAACTCTAAATGCTCCGAGATGACGTTTATCACAAAATCTCATCTCAGTTGATAGTATTATGCAAAAAGTGGAGGATCTATTGTACGTCTTGGGGTTTATGGGCCTATAATGTCACCTATGGAACCCGAACGGAACGAATTATTTTTCAAATAGCATTGGATTCGTAGTAAAGAAAACCGGGCCAAAAATTACATTTTCTCGTAGTAGAATTACACCGACTTACGAGCAGTCTATTTGATGATGGATGGACAACGGTGGTGGAGGGAGAGGATGGATGATAGTTTTGTAGCATTCCTCTCGAGCTTTCTAATACAAGAACAATTCGAGCTACTGACGCGCACCCAAAATAAGTCGCATTTTTCAGACATCTGACCGTTCTAAGTAGTATTTTCCTTTAACTTTAACGACCCTTTTCAATTTTTCTCGTTTTCTTTTAATTTCGTTTTGTTTCACTGACAGCACAGGGAGCCTTTGTATCACCTTCTTCTGCAATTTGGAGGATGGGGGCCGGGTTGGCTTGAGTTTCAATGTGGTTTGAAACAATTCTGTTCAAATTGTTTGGCAGGAAGGAGTCTCGATACAATTTACTAATACTGATGGGGCCAAAGTACACCGAAAAATAGAATTTTTTTCAGACATTTTAGTAGAAATAATTTTTCTCATTTTACATTGAAAAAGTTATCCGCCTCCCTTTCCATTCATTTCTTATTTATACCCCACCCAATTACTGGGATTATGATGCCAAATTTCATTCCGTAGCTACGCAACTGGCTTTTTCCAGATTGTGAAATTATTTAAAATAAAAACACTCATCGGGACAGTGATTAAAAATACCCCTAAGTGATAGGGATAAAAACTACAGATTGGTAAGAACATTCCTCCCTTTCCCACACTCCCTACCTCTTTTCATCTCTCCATTTTTGGTTCCTTCCTCCTTTCTGTCTTTTTTCCTCTCTTTGTCGCCGTAGATTTTGCTTACCTCCCTCATCTTTCATGGTCCGTCCTCCCCAGCTGCTTAAATGGCATACTGCTTTGTCACTTTTCCGCTTTCCCCATCCTCTCCGTCCTTCCCTCCTTTCCCTACAACGTCTGCCTGGCTCAACCCCTCGTCCATGATCAGGCCTTGGCAGCCCTTCATTCTCGCATGTTCTTTCTAGTTCCCACTTTCCACCGTAACAAGTCGTGCCTGTATTCAGTAATCGTCTCAAAGATTCTTCAGCCGCCCTCCTTCATCCAGTCTATTTCCTTCTTCCCCTCAATCTTTCCTTTTTTCCTGATTCTCGACTTTTTTCTTCGTTTCTCTCCCTCTCCTTTTCTCCATTCTCCTTCTTTCTCTCTTCCTTCTTTTTCCCGTTTTCTCGGGGGGGGGGGGGGGGGGGGGGGGGGGGGGGGGGGGGGGAGGGGGGGGGAGGGGGAGGGGGGGGGGGGAGGGGGGGCGAGAACGGGGGGGGGGGCGGTTCTGATTTTACTGGTATATTTCCTTGGAGGGTAGGAGGCGGCAGTTTTCCCCTCCCCTCTCTGGCTTCGCTATTGTACACACATAAACGTCGGAAGGAATAGATGCTTGAGTTGCCCTGAATTTATTTTGAAAAAAAAAAAACAAACAAACAAAACAAGAGGAACCTTACCTTACAATCTCTAAATATTTCCCTTGTATTTTTGCATGATTTTTCAGAACTTCAATATTGAATTTTAAAGGTATATTTAGGGGCTATTCTGAATAAAATGCAATATTGTCACAATAAAAATGTCCTACAGAAGTTGCTAACAGTAGGGGTAAACTATATTCATATTGGGGTAGCTGTCCTTGCCCTTTAAGTTGTAGGCCTATAGTTTTCATTTGTCTGAATATGACCCTAGGTGTTCCTCTCATCCATATGTTACAGTGGCTTTGTATGTCTTTCTAAAACAATAGGCAGTGATTCTGAACGAAGCTGCTTTTCCTTATTAGATTACTAGAGCATTCTACACACAGAATTGCAGTATCCGCTATGTTTTGAGTTCGGAAAATTACATTCTTCCGGGTTCGCTTTCCTGTGAAATTACAGGTGTCAATTTGTGGAGAACATGCGTACTGTAGAGGGCGCTTTCTAACTATTCTCCTTGTACGCATTCCGTCACAGTGTATTTGGAAGCTGATGCCACAAGCGAGTATCTGTTAATGTAAAACTTTCATTTGGAATATCTGCTACCTATTGAGTGATTTGAGATTTATTCCTAACCGTAACATAAAATGAGCAATGTGTCTGTAATTAGACTGTGAACGCACTGTTATCCAATCGCATTTATATAAGAGTCATTGAAATTATTGAGTTACGAGGTTGTGTTGGTTTCCCGATTGAGAATGAATATGAGGGAGGGATGGCCATAGGGGAAGGGTTAGAGTTACAGTTAGTTGAGGTTTTACGGCTCAGTTTCTAACCAATTGATTTAAGTCAAGCCGGCCACGGCCTTTTTTCCAGTTGTGGCTCACTGGCTTGTTTTCCCTACTCCAAGGACAGGGTTCATTAGATCGAGTGTCACTAGACGAACGGTCACTAGACCGAGGATCCTAACTCTAAACTTAATCGAAAGCCTCACCGTAATCCTTACCCACACCCTCATCCTACCTGAGGTTAATCCTTATTCTAATCCTAAAGCTAATTCTTTATCTAACCCGAATCCAAACTCCCAGCTGCAAATTAAATTTTCCGTTAGGCGGATCTTTGGTCTAGTGAACCCTCGATCTAGTGCCTTGGTTCTTAAATGGCGGCCGGCGGTTCGCACCCGGTCCGCGAAGATATTGAAATCTAAAACAAAAAGTGAGTTCGAAAAACAAATGTGCTAGCAAATAATCATCAATCTTATATATTTGAGTGTAGATACAAAAATCATTTTTGTTATTTTAGATGGAGTAAAACATAAAAACATATTCAACGTGTTGAAAAGGCTATTCTTTCCGCGCGCTTTGCGCGCACCTGCATTAATACTTATCTCACAATTACTTCATATAGGACAGCTTGAGTGCAATTTTGTCCTCCAGTCCGGGGTCTCATTCTGAAATGACTCCTTCCGCTGAACAGCGTGGTGTCTATTGGAACCCTTTAAAAGGCCTCTAATGGGAACCTTCAAAGGAATAGCGGGGATGAAGTCCCAGAAGGTCTTGTGTATGACGAAAACATTGTATAATATGCTGAAACATATATTGGCTGAATGTAAATTTTAAAATGAAAGCGATGTCATGAAAAAAATTGCATTTGTCGCCGTTCAGTCCCCATGGCCTACCTAACTAACCTTATAACGAAAATGGAAACACTCATTATGACAAAAACCATTTCTGAAAACTAAATGTAGGCTTCATCTCACGCTTAAAGGCAATAGGCAGTCGCCTCAAAATTTTCTTTGAAAAATCAGCAAACCCTTGCAAATCTCCTCTGATTGCATTACATGCACCTCTGATGATGTTTTGAACATAACTATTACAAACAATAGGTAAAGCAAGGAGAAATTCTCTTTGAATTTCACAATTCACTAACAAAAATATTGTCACATGATCAAAATTGGCCATTCATAAACTAGAGTGACAGGGCACACTCACTCTGATTGGGGTGACTGCCTACTGCCTTTAATGCTAGCGTCTTAATTTTCACATACGTCCTTAGATGGACCTCACCAGGTGCCCTTATAGTAACCTGTACTTAGCTATTAAAATCGAATTTTACAAAATATGATATGATACAAAACCTGCTGAACAGAGTGATTGGAGCCTATTTTCTGAGTTCTTTATGTGTCATATTTCCAAAGCTTGCGGGGGCGACGGCCCTTGGACCCTCACCGTGGTCCTAAAGGGGGCTCCTGGACCCCACGCGTGCAAACTAGCGCTTTGTGTTCGTGGTGCCCCTTGGGTGCACTTGATATTACCCATCGTGCGCCCGTTCGAGTTTTCTGGATCAGCGTCTGGCTTTCCTTACTACAATTCTACCGTACAATAAAATATGGATGTAAATCGGTCACAATGTGTTGACAGAGATTAGAGAAATTATCCGATTGTAGGCCCTATAACCTACATAATCTCGTGAAAGCAAATGAACAATTCTACCGGTATCTTGTTCATGAGTGATTCAGACTGTGGAATACAGGCCAAAGGCCATGATACCCAGTTCCGTCACACATCAAAACTGAAGGATCTCCAAATTCCTTCAGTTTCAATTAGGCGACTGTTCTAAACATCAAGTCCCAAACCTTTATTCAGCGGCACGAAAGCACCTCACTACCTTAAATCATTAAATTTTTACAACAATCTTCTACAATGTTCCAGATTTCCTCTGAATCAGGAAATTCCCTTGAAAGTGGAAGGATTGAGGGTTTGCCCGACAGTATGCCTTCCTTCTTTATATCCAGTTGCAATAATTGCATCCTTTACCAAACAGTGGGAAATGACCTAACTGTTACAACTTCATGTTTAGATGTCTGTCAACACTCTTAGGCTATAGAACTGGTATACATGAAAAGGTAGCCTACAATAGCTAGGCTTACTTTGTATTGGTCAGAAATACGTAAAATTAGCACCAAAATAGGACTAAAAGGCTCAGGAAGTAAGTTTTGAATATTGATCATAAATGAGGAGCAAATTTTATGAAGAATTGTGTCAAAAATATTTTAATGATTGTTTGCCTGATTATTCAAATATTAATATTACTTTTGGTGACCATTTTGTTTTCGAACAGGCCAGTCGCCAGAATTTGCCCGACAGGGGGCACCCCGGGGGAAAGGGGGGCGGCCTTTTAAACCCCAAAAGGGGGGGGCCAAAGGGGGTTAAATTTTTTTGAAAATGGCAAACTAAAAAATTTTTACCCCCAATTTATTCATAAAATTTGGCCAAATTTGGTTTTAAAATTAACCGGTTTGGGCCTAATTTTGGGGGCCCAAAATTTTACGGGGATTTATACCCAAAAAAGAAAAGCCAGCAGTACACCTTTTAAAAGCCAACCCCCGCCGGGGGGAAAAAACAGGCGGGGAAATCAATCATTTTACTTTTTAAAGGGGTCAAAGGGGGGGGGAAAAAAGGGAAGGAAGGGCCAACGAAAGGGCAAAAACCCCAAACCTTTTCCCCACCCTTTTTTTTTAAAAATTTTCCTTGATTCAAGGAAATTTTTGGAAAATTTGTAGAAGAAAGGGTAAAAAAATTTAATTATTTTGTGGGGGTTTTGGCCGTTTTTAAAATGTGGTGACTAATTTGGGGTTTTAGGAAATCCCTAAAGGGAAACAAAGGAAATTTTGGGGAAAATTCAAGGGTGGGGAGAATTTGGGGCTTCGTTTGGCCGTAAACCCCTTTTTTTAATTTAAATTTTTTCCCCCCCCTTTTTTAAACCCCCGGGTTGGGTTTTTTTCCCCCCTTTTTTTTGGGGGGCCCCCCCCCCCCCCTTAAAACCCTTTCCCCCCCGGTTTTTTTTCCCCCCCCGGAAAAATAAAACCCTTTGGGGAAAAAAAAAACCCAAAATTTTTAAAAAAAAAAAAAAAAAGAAATAAAAAATTTTTTTTTTCCCTTAAATTTTTTTCCCCCCCCCCCTTTTAAATTTTCCTTTGGGGCCCCCCCCCTTTTTTTTGGGGGGGCCCCCCTTTTTTTTTGGGGGGGGGTTTTTTTAAAAAAAAGGGGGTTTTTGTTTAAAAAAAAATCCCTTTTTTTTTTTTTTTTTTCCCCCCAAAAAAAAAAATTTTTTATTTTTAAATTTTTAAAAGTTTTTTTTTTTTAAAAATTTATTTTTGGGTTTCCTTTTTAAAAAAACCCCCGGGGGAAAAAAAAAAAAGTTTTTTTTGGGTTTTTTTCCAAAATTGGGTTTTGGGAAAAAAAAACCCCCCAAAAATTTTTTAAATTTAAAATTTTTTTTGGTTTTGGGGGAAAACCAAAAGGGGGGGGTTTTTTTTTTTGGGGGGGGTTTTTTTTTTAAAAATTTTTGGGGAAATTTAAAAACCCCCCCCAAAAAAGGGTTTAAAAATTTTTATTTTTTAA